>CM051530.1:41646037-42896037 GCA_028017165.1 Herpetospermum pedunculosum
ACTTGATGGAATATTTATTGGGAAAAACCCAATATATGATTATTCAAGAATAAATACATTTAATCCAAGAACAATCATGACAACATTTTTAGGATCTAAGCATGGAACAAAACTAAATTAGAGGGGATTAGAATTACCTGTAACCATTAGATGTGAACCATTAGATGTGATGAATCCATAGCCAGTAATACTCTGTAGTTTATGGTCTTCCTCATCTATGCAACTCAGACCAATCATGGGCAATCCTCTCTATCAGATGGGGAATAGGAGAGGCTAAAGCAACATAGCTTATTGGGGACCATAACCTAAACTATATATACGTTGATTCTAGGGTTTCCCATAATCCCCTAAGACCAACGGGCTGGTTTCTGCTGAGCAGGCCACACCACTATATGGAAGTCTTGGGTCCATAATCAAGATCACTCAAATGCCCATTAAATAGCCCAAATATAATTGCTATTGAATTTGTTACCCACATATGAATTAATTATTTAATTAATTCCAACAATAAAATCTAACATTTTTAGAAGAGAGAGAAATAAAATCTAACCTTTTTTTATAATTATTTTTAGGATAGAGAATAAAATGAGAAGAGAGAAATAAAATCTAACCTTTTTTTATAATTATTTTTAGGATAGAGAATAAAATGAGGAGAGAAAAAAATGGAAAGATTTTTTTTAGGAATAGTTGTTATGAGGACAAAATGGGAAGGAAAATGTTAGGAGAGAGAAAATTAAAAAAGAAAAGGACACCAAACTCACCTTTAAAAAAAAGGGACATCGGTTGAAATGGAGTTTCAAAAATGGTCATTATTCATGATTTTTCTTTGGGGCAAGGAGACAAATAACCCTTTTTAATTCTCAAAATCGATAGATGTTCTTTTTTTTAAGTGTGATATATGTTCTTTTTAGTTTAATCTCTTTCTTCCCTAATTTTTTCATTCCTTATTTACCCTTCCTAATGTCGCAAACTCTTTTTCTCATTTTTAAGATTAATCTCTTTCTTCCCTAATTTTTTCATTCCTTATTTACCCTTCCTAATATATTCCCCAACTTTTTCCTTCCTTATTTACCCTTCCTAATGTCGCAAACTCTTTTTCTCATTTTTAAGATTTAGTAATTCAAAAAAACTATCTCTCTCCCAAGATTTTCTTCCTTTCATCTCTCTCCACTTACCCGTAATCTTCCAATAGAACAAAATATCACTCATCTGTGCCATTGTTTAGCGAGGAAGATCAAAAATTAAAAATAACAAAAATCCTATAAATATTTCGTGTTAAAAATTGAGCTTAAAAAATCAGAACTTGAGACAAACTTATCCTACTTCAATCAATTATTGATACAAAATTGTAAATAAAATGTAATTGAGACAAACTTTACCTACATATAAGTGCAAAAACAGTGTTTTCAATTACACTTTATTTGCAATTACACAATACATTGCAATTTACAATTACACGGTACATTTTGAAGAAAACAAAAACACGTATTATTGGAGGAAAATATGCTAGTATGTGTTGCTATTAAAGTGTATTTTTAATTTGTAAAATAGGAATTAAGTAGTACTTGCAATTGTGCAAATTTCAATTACAAGATTGGAATTACAGTGTACTACACATAGCATATTTTCAATTTACAATCAGTGTATTTTCAATTTGCAAAATTAGAGTTACAATGGTCGGTGCAATAAAGAAGTTTTCGAAAAAAAATACAAACACAATAACTAACAAAAAGAGAAGTTTAATAAAACTTAAGGTAGTAGAAGAATCCTAAAAACAGTGACGGAGAGGAAAAGATCTGTAATTGATGAAAAAAAATTGAAAAAAAAGAGAGCAAAACACAGTGTATTGAATTGCAAATACATTGTATTCAAAATTCACTGAATTGAAAATACACTGTATTCAAAATTCACGAAATTAAAAATACATTGTATTCGAACTTCAGTGAATTGCAAATACACTATATTCGAACTTTCAGTGAATTGCAAATACACTGTATTCGAACTTTCAGTGAATTGCAAATACACTGTATTCGAACTTTCAGTGAATTGCAAATACACTGTATTCGACCTTCAGTGAATTGCAAATACACTGTATTCGATCTTCAGTGAATTGCAAATACACTGTATTCGAACTTCACCGAATTATGGATTGCAAATATTTGCAAAAACATTCATTCAAAACTTGGAAAAAAAATAGTGTACTTACATCTTAGAGTAGAGGTCACTCCTGCACTTCCAGCCAACTAAATTAAACCTGGGACAAATCAAATACCCAATGGATCACTCGCTATTGCGCACCAAATGTCTTGCAATTCCAGTCAACTAAATTAAACTTGGAACCAATCAAATACCCAATGGATCACTAGCTATTGCGCACCAAATGTCGTCGAAATTCGACGTGTTCAGTTTTTGACATGGAGTTAATGAGGGAGAGAGATGAAAGCTTTCATTTAAACCATATGCTTATTATTTTATTATTATTTTAAATTAGAATGAAATTAGGGAAGAGAGAGGAAATATATTTGAAAATAGATATCATTCGAAAGACCGTGAATCATTGACTATTGGAGATTTAATCCCTATTTTTAATTTTAATTTTTTTTATTTTATTTTTAAATTAGAATTAAATTAGGGAAGAAAAAGAAAAGATATTTAAAAATAGATATCATTCATATATTTTAAAATAGATATCATGAGATTTGGTGAGAGGGGAGAGAATAGAGAATCAAAGATTAAGAGTGAGAGGAGAGAGAATAGAGAATCGAAGATTAAGGGTGAGAGGAGCGAGAAGAATTTTGTTGAAGAAAATACGAAAGAAAATATATAATTTTTAAAATGAGAGAAGAAGTTGAGAGGGTAAAAATAAAATGAAAAATGAAGGAAAGAGAAAATGAAAAAGAGAAGGACACAAAACTTAATTTTAAAAGAAGACATCATTTCCCTTAAAAAAAAAAAAAAAAAAAAAAAAAAAAAAAAAAAAAAAAAAAAAACATCATTTGATATGACATCCCAAAAAGGACCATTTATTAGGATTTCACTTTTCCTTTTTACTTTTAGTGGAATTCCCAAAACAATGGCCCAATCCCAAAAAGGACCCTAAACCCTAAATCCTAAACCCTAAAGTACAAATAAGTCCATAATTTCGTGTACCAAAAAAGGAGGAGAGAGAAATTGTTGTTGTAGAGAGAAAGAAAGAAAAAGTAGAAGAAACCTATATCCGTACGGAACTGCATTTCAGCTCGTTGGAGGTCAATCTGTGGTCTGATCGAGCTAAAATTGCCATAATGTCTTCTTGGCACAAGAGTTTTCAATACGATGTTGATTTCGTTTGGAACCTACCGTTAGATTCCAGTGGGTAGTTGGTTGCCACTCGAAGTGAGATCGTTTTTCTTTATTCTCTTGAATTATTGTCGTTTGTTGTCGAGATTAATCACTTTGAGATATCTATAGTTGTATTTAAAAACATTTTTTTTTCATTTAAAAATATTTTTTAAAAAGTTATTTCAAACCGACCCTTTGTAGCCTTCATAGAGATTGAATCTGAGAGATCTCCCTTTTTTCCTCCCCTTTGATTTAAAAAAAAAACAGCATATTGCATGCAACAAATTCAGCAAATCTTGATGAACTAGTTTTCAATTTTCAGTTGGCAATCCTTTTGAGAGTAAAGATCCAAAAAGATGTGAGAATATAAAGGTGGTAAGTTTATGGTACTAATAAAAAATCTTTCATGTTTTTTCACTTCATTTGCTATATAGTTTTGCAGAAAATAGATTCCATTCTGAATCAAAGATCAAACAGGAATGAATTTTGAATGTTCTTTTCCATTTTTAACCAGCAAAGGTTCATAGTCATAGCCCACAATTACTTCACTTCTAACTTTTGTCATCAGTGTAGTTTTCATCTATTTCTAATTATTTTCTCCCAAGCCAATTCTATTCTGTTTAGTTGAAAATTAAAATCCTACAAACTAATTAATTTCCAATTAAATAAAAAGGAAAAAATTAAACTAAAGAATTAGAAGAGGCCGCTCCAACGCATGCCTCCACTACCACAAATTATGACGTAGGATCTGTCACTTTGGACAGATCTTAGGCGAGCACCCCTCCGTTATGTGCAATAAAGGTCACCAACCTAGGCCATAAGCTTTTTTGATTGCTCATTGACCCGTCCCGGTAAGTATGTTTTAAAGTTTTCAATGGTTTGTATTTATAGCAGATTGCAAGGTTCCTGCTGTGTGTTGGCCATGTGGGACTTTTCAATATATATATATATATTTTTTCATATATTCATCTTCTCGGTAACATTTAATTTTTATTGATTGACTTGAATTATTCCAAGTGTTGGTTATTTAATTGATTGGCTTAATGTTGTTGAGGTCAATACCTAACATTTGGAATAATTAATTTTTGTGATCAATCATATCTGTATCTAAAAAATTGTTTAGTTCTAATTTAAAAACTTTAAATTTGAATTCAAATTTTAAAAATTGTGTTTGGTTATAAATTTGAGAAAGTAACCAAAAGATTAATATGTGATTAGTAATGTAATTTGAGAAAGTAACCAAAAGATTAATATGTGATTAGTAATGTAATTTGAGAAAGTAACCAAAAGATTAATATGTGATTAGTAATGTATTTTATAAAGAAAAAATAATTTGATCTAATTATTTCTTATTTACGATTTTTGGAGTTTCTATTTTTTATTGGTACGGGGTTTCATCCTAAAACTAATTGTTGGTGATAAGATTTTCATAGGTAAGGTTCCTTCATCTTTTCGAGGTGGGATGCTCGACATGAGCCCTCAAGCTCAAGATGATACCTCTTTGGGTTCATCATCTTGGGACCGAATACCCGTTTGGGTTTCGTGGACTCTGATACCATATTTGACATCATAGGTTCCATCCTAAAACCAATTGGTGAAAGAAGGAGTAGCTCGTGTATGTTATATTGTGAGTGAGATCCCTTCATCTTTCCGATGTGGGATCCTCAACCTGCCTGAGTTCACCATCTTGGGTCGGATCCCATTTTTGGACCGAATACCCGTTTGGATTTCGTGAGCTCTGATACCATATTAGACATTATATAGTTAAGAGTTATGAAAGTTTGAAAGGATTAAATAGTTGTTAGATTCCATTAATTTTTGCATTGAAGTTGAATGTGGTAAAAAGTTGGAGAAGTTGAATCATTCTAACTATGAGAAGAATGGTAGGAGTTGAACCATTTTAAATAATAAATAAAAAAACAACATTTAATTAATTATAAAACTTTAGAAATTACGTTTATAACTATAAAGATAAAAGATAAAGATAAAAAAGAAAGGGACAAAATGGGAAGAAAAAATTTCACCACTTAAACCCCTCTAGTAAGATACCTCCAGATTTTTTTTTTATTATTTTTTTTTAAATTACATTTCTCTTATTGAATTTATCTTTTCTTAGGTTTTAGAGTCTAGGCTTCCAGGTTATATTTTAGGGTATTTATGGTTTAGAGTTTAGGGGTTTTCGTAGTTTGAAAATTCAAGTTGGGGGGAAATCTGTCACTCGTCGATTGTCCTCCAATCGTTTTCTCGCTCATCGATTCTCGATTCATTCTTCCCATGGATTCTCTGCCACTCACCCAACCCCGAACCCGACACCGAAGCAGCTTTAAGACAAATCCAATGCCTCTGCCCTTAATCTCCACAGGACCATCCAGATTTCCTCCAAAATTCCAACAAGATTAGATGTTATCTCCTTCGATCAAAACGCCAACCGCACCTCATCAGTCACTCTCTTCTACGCAGTCCCTGTTGGGAAGAAAAAAAAAATCATAAAAGGTCGAGATCCTGATAGAAAACGTCAAAACAAACGAATTGTAATTTTCCCGATCCTGTTCCCGACAGAGCTCGCCATCGGGATAGCACAATTTTTTTTTTTTTTTTATTAAAAATGTGCTATTTATAAAGAATGAAAACATTTTTGTGCTATTTCAAACAATTACTCATTATAAACCTACAATAATCCCATCTATATATATTTAGCATTACAAGGTAGATGATCTTGAATCTTGAATCTTGTCACTTTTTGAAGACGTTGTTAACAACGGGGAGACAGCTGAACGATAAGATGAAGCAACAAGTTGGGCCAAAGCTGGAACAGCACCACCTGTATGCATTCGTATAGTATCAACGTTTGTACCTAATGCCATCTTTCACATGGATAATTCACTAAAATCTTAGGTTAAATATAATTTGTGTCTATATTTTGGAACTTTTATATGTCCAAATTTAGTTATCCTACTTTCAAGATTTGTTAGTTTATAGTTAACTTTCCAAAAATAAATTAATCATTATTAGTCATCATCTATAAATTTTGAAAGAATATTACATTATGTCTTTTCTTCAATTAAAATTATTATTATTTTATCAAGTTCAATAAAAAGAGAACTAGAATGAGTCGAAGTCATTTTTCATAAAGTTGATTACTTCATAATGTATTCCTATTTCCAATGCTAACAAAATGGCATTGCGTATGCATATATCACTTCACTACTTTTTTTTGATATCCGTGAGTGTCCGGGCCAGCTTACGACTATTCTCACGGGACAGACCGCCTGGCCCTACAACATTTGGCTGCCAAGGAAACCCATAGGAAATTAATTTCTAGGTAGGTGGCCACCAAGGATTGAACCCATTCCCTCTCAGAGGGCATTGAAGTCCCAAGACCCTTTATGACCACTAGGCCAACCCTTGATGGTTTATATCACTTTCACTACTACTCATTCTAAAGTAGAACACTCTCAGGTTGGCATACCATAAAGCATCTTTGGAAAAAAAAAATCTATTATTAAGCTAGTCTCGTTTATAACCATTTGATTTTTAAAAATTGTGCTCGTTTTCTCAAATTTTTTTACAATGATTTTCATCTTTTCTACGGAACATTTGAATTATCAGCCTAATTCAAAAAACAAAAACTATTTTTTTTAGTTTCCAATCTGACTTCAATTTTGAAAACACTAGTAAAAAGTAGATAACAAAACAAATAAATCATAGATGAAAATAGTGTTTGTAAACTTAATTTTTAAAAGTCAAATGGTTATCCAACGAAGCCAAACTAACATTAAAATAACTAACCTGTCATTCCTGCACAAGCTGAAGAAAATACAATCACAGGAGGAGCCTGCAAGTGAGATAAAATTTCCAATAATCAAGAACTCTAATGAGGTGAAATGTTTCCACTCAAAAGAGGACTAGAACATTAAAATTTGGTTAAAATATAATTTTGGTCCTTATACTTTGATTAGTTCATGTACTTTCAATAAATCTTAAAAGTAGTCTCTACCACTACTTTTAGTTTATTGTTAACTTTTCAATAAAAATTTAATCTCTATTAGTTTTTCCCTCTGAATTTTGGAAGCATATTCACATTGTATCTTTTCTTGAATGAAGAATTATTATTATTTTATCAAGGTTGATAAAAAAAACTTTAACTTGAAACAAACAAGGAGTTAAGGACTAGTTTTAAGATTTATTGAAAGTATAAAGACTAAATTTAGACATTTGAAAGTATAGTATGAACTAAAATGATATTTTAACCACAAAAATTCATCTTAAGAACCCATATTTGCACCTATGTTATATACATTATACAATATACACCACTGTTTACTTTTCTCAAGCAAATTTGGATTCTAAATTAGCTACACAGTAAAAGCATTATTCCATATCAACTATTAAGCATCAGTGGGTTGACTTCTTTCAGAAACTATCCTTGTCAGGTGTTGAATAAGAAGATTTTTAATTGAAAAATCAAACTTTTATAGAGAAAATGAAAGGATTTACAAACAAGCAACACCAAAGAAAAACCAACCCAAAACAAAAGGAGCCAAAAGCATCCCCGAAAAAGGACAGGTGTTAATCCCAACTGAAGATCAAATCTTCCGCAAGACATCTCCACCCCTAAACATACTCTTGTTTCTCTCGAGCCAAATGTACCACAAAATAGCTAAAACGACAATCGTCAATTTCGTCCTTGACGAAACACCAAGGTAAGGGAAAGACAAACTAATTCCCAAACTAATTCCCAAAATGTTTCTACCCAGGTCACCCTCCCACCATCGAAAGGTCATTCTGTTTCTCTCTCGAACAAGAAGAATAGTCTCCAAAGTAGACATAACGCCCTCACATGGCCATAAAAGAAAGTACCAAAGATGACCTCGAAAAAAGCAACCAAACTGCTATTTTGGAAGCAGCAACTAATGTTGAGGATTTTAAAAAAGCTTGTACCAGCAGGAGGCAGCATGGAAACTCGTAGGAAATTAATTCCTAGGTAGGTGGCAACCAAAGATCAAACTCATTCCCTCTAGAAGGGCTTTAATAGTCTCAAGGCCCTTCATGATGACCACCTAGATCAATCCGGTTCTGTAGCACATGTAATTCAACCACCTTGTTAAGGATAATTTTTCATTTCAATATTTACTTAAGCCCAACTGAGGCATCCACTTTAGAACTGTCAGTCTATCGCCTCTAGAAAGAGAAATGTTCTTCTGATTGGTTATCTCATTCCAAAATGGCTTCAAAGATCATGAATCCACCGGTATGATGCAGCAAAGTTTAAAGATAGTTTTGAACAGAATGTAAATATGCCTCCTTAGAGATTCTTTTCCCAGGTGTGCTAGAACCTTTTAAGGAGCCAATAAGAATACTCTCTATTTAAAGCACTCCTCCAAGTAAAGGCTTTGCATCATACAAGCTCGCAAGAAACAACACTGGTGCTGTCGTTTATCTCGATTTAAGAAACCAAAGTAATGCACACATTCCTTCATAGAACTCACCTTTCAAACAAACCATAAAAAAGTAACGTAGAAATGTGTCTAAGACATCAACCGACCTATCCAACTTTTATGCAACGAAAAGTCTAGCAAGTAGAGGTGAAATAGAAGTGAATGAGCAAGTGGAATGGTCTAGAGTTTCTTTGTCCATCTTACAATTCAAGCAGATTTCTAAGGGGAAAACTATCTAGGGATTCCTTTTCCGCAGTCTGTCGCGAGTGTTTAGGCTTTTGCAAGCTAGAGACTAAAGGAAAATGTTTACTTCAACAACTTTTTCTCTCTTAATTGTTGGGAGTGCGACCAAAGTCTCACGTTGGTTAGAAAAGGAAAAGATCATGGGTATATACGTGAGGGACAACATCTTTATTGGTACGAGACCTTTTGGGTGGAACCAAAAGGAAAGCCATGAGGGTTTAGACCCAAAGTGGACAATATTATCATACCATTATGTGGAGTTACGTACTCTCCCTAACACTAATTGCGTTTGTTAGGTTTTTTTCTAGCTTTTTAAAGGAGCCATGAGGACGTCACCCTAACACTAATTGCGTTTGTTAGGTTTTTTTCTAGCTTTTTAAAGGAGCCATGAGGACGTCAGGAACCTAATTAACAAGAAATGGGTCACGTAACTCCGACAAGGCTCACCATGACAACCTTCCATTATTTTAATCTCGCAAGTTAAGTTCATGCTGAAAAATCACTCTGCTCTATATATCCAAGGAACTGAATTTCCCCCCGAAAAAATTGGCAATTCAACTCGACACCATCCACTTCCAAACAGTTTCCAATGTCCTGTTTCAGCATTTTTCACAATGAACTTGTTTGGCTCCTCTTTTATCTCCAACTTTGCATTATTTCCTTGCCATCCCCCAGTAAAAGCATTCACTGATGCTTATATGTAACATTCCTTAATTTTTTTTTATTTTTGATAAGGTACCGAACTTTCATTGAGAAAAAATGAAAGAATACAAGAGCATTCAAAAAATCAAGCCCAGCCATGGTTTGTAGATGCCGTTTACATATTTCCTTTAGAGTCTCACCTATCAGGTTTGGGGCTTTTATCTCGTCCATGGCCAAACAAAAAAAGAGAAAAAAAAAAGGGAAAAAAACAATTTGCTGATTCCTATTAGAATTTTGGGAGATTCCCGGTAAAAGGAAACTTGGTTTGTGTTAGGTATCTGATACCCTTTTCCACTTGCAAAATACAAGAATATACACAGAGAAAAATGGAACTAACCAACACTGTATTGATAGTTCTTCAATATACAGTGGGTTTCTCGGCCCAAGATAATATCAAAATGCTAAGAACAAAAACAACTAGGGTTTTTCCCCTCTAGCTATTCGAGAGAGCTGGAAATCTCTCCAATCAGACCCAAAATGTTCACAAAGTTCTGTACCCTCACATAGATCCCTCAGAACCTCTACAAAACCCTTCGAACTACTGACCGTACAAAAGTGCCCGATCCTCCTGCCCCACTTTTAACCGTTTCCTTGAATTACCCATCCTACCCTTCCTAGCATAGGTATGTATAGTCGGGTCTCACAGTCTGCTGCCCGAATGGCTTATGGAGATTCCCACTAGAAAAAAGGAGTTTAAGGCATAAAATTATAGTCAGCAAATATGGTGAGAGAGGAGGATAGTTCCCTACTGCAAACAAACTAGTAAACTCAAAATGGCCCAGGAAATTCATAGCCAATTCAAAATATATAATAAATTTAAGCCGGGTCAAGAATAGTATAAAATTTTTGGTGAATAACTGGATTGACGATCTTAATTTTCAGAACTTGTTCTCGAGACTTCCCAGAACTATTTAGAATCAAGGATATGCAGGAACCATCATGGAATGATCGAGTGGTCAATAAGGGTCTTGAAAATAATAATGATCTAGAGGGAATGAGTTTTAATCCATTGTGGTCACCTAATATTTTCAAATCACAAGGCGCACTGAATAAAATAATTAATAGATATTATCTATAATATTTGTAGAAAATATAAATAGTTGAACAAGTATTTTAGGAGTTGGTTAGTTCTATAAATAGTTGAATAACTATTTTAGGAGTTTGTTAGTTCTATATTAGGAAATAAGTTGTTCTTTAGTTCCTATTTTCTTGTCATTAGTTACTCTAGTTGGTTATCTTTGTATGTATATATTGCCTCTCTTTGGCTCATCAAATAATCAAGTGATTCTATTCACCAAAACTTCATGGTATCAGAGCCTTGTTAGAAAGCTAAAACCAAATCGTGTTTAGTTTTATTTTTCGGAAAAAACAGGCCCGAAAACCAAAGAGTTATTCCTCCCAAATCTGCACATCCTTCGGTGGTATACCCATCCAGACCCGTTGCAGCCCCTCTAAAAGAGTTCTTCCTCCCAAATCTGCACATCCTTCGGTGGTATACCCATCCAGACCCGTTGCAGCCCCTCTAAAATATACATCCAGATCCTTTGGCGTTTTTTAGCCGAACCAGACCGACCCAAACTTAACCCGAACCAGATCGACCCAAACTAAACCTGAACCATACCGAACCAAACCAAAAAAAAGATATATATATATATCGTGATGAATACACAACCAGAAAGCACGCCTACGCCTGACAGCTTAGAAACCAACCCTCAGAAATCCTTCATCGCCGGGAAAAATGTGGAGAACGATCGTGTATACATGTTTATTGCAGGGGTTAATAAAGAACTTGATGAGGTGAAGGGGAGAATTCTTGGGAGAAGTCCGCTGCCCTCAATCCGAGAAGCTTCACAAGAGCAGCCCATCAAATCGGGTCAGCCACAATTCACAAAGGATCAGATAGAGCAACTCATTAAACTACTCCAAGTCTCACAAAAAACACCTAGCCCCAATTCTGATATTCCTTCATGTTCCTTTGCTCAAAATGGTAAAGCTGTCTCTATTTCCTCTTACTTATGTTCCACCAATAATAACACTTGGATCATCGATTCAGGTGCCTCTGACCATATGACAGGCAACTCTGTCTTTTTCGAGACCTATAAACCATGTGCAGGCAATAGAAAAGTTCGAATAGCTGATGGATCTTACTCAGCAGTTGCAGGGATAGGAGACATAAAAATCTCACCTTCCTTATCTTTATCTAGAGTTCTACATGTTCCTAATTTGTCCTGCAATCTCATATCTATCAGCAAAATAACCCATGACCTTAATTGTAGTGCTAATTTCCTTTCATCTCATTGTGTTTTTCAGGATTTGGCAACGGGGAGGATGATTGGCAATGCTAGGGAACGCGATGGTCTCTATTTATTTGAAGAGGGAAAACACTCGAATAAAGAAGGTTTAGAGAACTCCTGCCTGCAAATTATTTCCATTCCTGGTGATAAAGAAATTTATTTACAACATTTTCGACTAGGTCATCCTAGTTTTCATTATTTGAGAAAATTGTTTCCTGATTTATTTAGAAATAAAGATCCCTCGTTGCTCCAATGTGAGATATGTGCTTTAGCAAAACATCATAGGAACACATATCCTCCACGTGCATATAAGCCTTCCAAACCTTTTTCTCTCATACATAGTGATATTTGGGGTCCATCTAGAATATCAACGTATAATGAAAAAAAATGGTTTGTTACATTAATTGATGATCACACGAGAGTTAGTTGGGTGTATTTGTTAAAAGAAAAATCAGAGGTTGAATCTGTTTTCAAACGCTTTTACAATATGATTCAAACTCAATTTAACACAAACATTCAAATGATTAGGAGTGATAATGGGAGAGAATATTTTGCAAAAGTTTTGGAAATTTTTTTTTAAAGAAAAAGGAATTATTCATCAAAGTTCTTGCACAGATACACCACCACAAAATGGCATAGCAGAGAGGAAAAATAGACATATATTAGAAGTCACTCGTAGTTTAATGTTTTCAACAAAAACACCAAATTATCTTTGGGGGGATGCTGTTCTTCATGCCACATATTTAATAAACCGTATGCCATCAAAAGTGTTAGATTTTAAAACTCCTATCAGCATATTAAAAAGAGAATTTCCAAAATCACGAGTGTTTCATTCTATGTCATTAAAAATTTTTGGGTGTTCTGTGTTCATTCGAAATCCTAATAGGAATGCAAGTAAATTAGATCCTAGAGGATTAAAGTGTGTTTGTAGGGATAGCTCCAACTCAACGTGGTTACAAGTGTTTTGATCCTTCTAGTCGAAAATTATTTGTTACCATGGATACCCTGTTCTTTGAAAATCAACCGTTTTTTAACACTCATTTTCAAGGGGAGATAAATCAGGAAGTTCTAAAGGAAAATTCGTTTGAGCTTGATGTTTTAATACCTGATTTCGTGTCACCGGTTATTAGGAATGACACTCTAATAAGTAAGGAATCGGTTGACTTGGAAGTTTTAAATTCACCAGAAAATTCTCAAAGAAACAAAGAACCAATTGACTTGGAAAATTTAGATCCCGAAAATATTAGTGATAATGAGCCCACAATTTTAATACCACAAAATCAGCCAAGTATCACTAAACCGATAACCTATGTGGAAGGAAATAATAACCAGGCAGGCAGATCATATGGCCGAGTTTACGAGAGGAGATTCCCAAATCAAGGAATAGAGACGGTTGCACCTCCGGCAAGCCATGAATCCAAACTGGAGCTAGAACCTGAGACCAACGGTGAATCTCTTATTAAAACTTTTAGTGATCTTGATTTACCAATTGCCATTAGGAAAGAAAAACGTTCTTGTGTTAAATATCCTACATCTACCTTTGTGTCTTATTCTAAATTATCCTCTGCTTTTTCAACCTTTTCAACAAATGTATCGTCTATTGTCATTCCGAGTAGTATACAGGAGGCTCTATCTAAACCAGAGTGGAGGAAGGTTGTATTTGAAGAGATGGATGCTCTTGAGAAGAATCAGACGTGGAAGGTAGAGGAGCTCCCGAAGGGAAAGCCTACAGTGGGATGTAAGTGGGTGTTTACGCCGAAATTCAATTCAGATGGTACCCTAGAGCGATACAAGGCAAGGCTTGTAGCTAAAGGATACACACAGACATATGGTATTGACTACTGTTAGAAATTCTAGTATTTATAATTATGTAGATATTAATTAATATTTAGTCTTTATTGACTTTATTTTAATTTTCCTTATTATATTAGATCTTTTACTTTCCTTATTGTATTAGGTCTTTTACTTTCCTTATTGTATTAGGTCTTTCTCCTATATAAGAAGACCTAGGATTCCACATGTCTAATAAGAGATTATTATTCTCCTAAATTTAAGATGGTATTAGAGCAGGAAACCCTAGCTCTTTAAAATCCTAGCCGCCACTTTCACCACGGCCGGAACCCTAGTCGCCGTTGTCGCAAGCACACTTCTACACCCACTTTTTTGTTCACGCGATGAAGATGAAGTTGGGTTTGTGAACCGATCCAATTTGGTTTGGTTTACTGCAATATTCGGTCAGGTTCGGTGGTTATTTGCTTGGTTTGGTTCAATTTTGGTTTATATTTATTATTTCCCATTAACTCACGATTTGATACAATGGCAAATGAGCAAATTCATCAAATCTTTAAATTGCTACCAACCAATTTATCATCTAATAATTCTTGTGTTTCATTGGCACAAACAGAGAGTTATCCTCAAGTTTTCTCTAGTCACACTTCTTCTCCGTGGATTATTGATTCCGGAGCTTCGGATCATATGACTAGTTCTTCTCATTTTTTTGACTCATACTCTCCTTCGTATTCTAATGAAAAGATTCGAATTGCAGATGGCAGTTTTTCTTCTATTGCAGGAAAAGGAACTATTAAATTGACTGAAAATATCTCCCTCCAGTCTGTCCTCCATGTTCCAAAATTAGCCTGTAACCTTTTATCTGTCTCGAAACTTTCTAGAGACTCTAACTGTCGTGTTATATTCTTTGAGTCTCACTGTGTTTTTCAGGATCAGGAATCGGAGAAGACGATTGGCACTGCTAGGATGTTTGATGGCCTCTACTACTTTAGTGAAGGTTCTTTTAGCAATAAAATAACTCAGGGTCTCAGTAGTATTAGTTCTCTTCCTGTTAATGAACAAATTATGATTTGGCATCATAGACTAGGACATCCAAGTTTTCCTTATCTCAAACATTTATTTCCAAACTTATTTAAGGGAATTGATTGTTCCTCTTTTAATTGTGAAAGTTGCATTTTTGCAAAAAATCATCGTTCCACATATTTACCAAAACCTTACAAAGCTTCCAAACCTTTTTATTTAATTCATAGTGATGTTTGGGGTGCTTCTAAAATTAGGACTCATAGTGGAAAAAGGTGGTTTGTGACTTTTATTGATGATCATACTCGTCTATCTTGGGTTTTTTTAATGGAAAAAAAATCTGAGGTGAAAGATATTTTTAAAAGTTTTTACAATATGATTGAAACCCAATTTCAAACCAAAATTTGTATTTTACACTCTGATAATGGAACAGAGTACTTTAATGAAGTTTTTGGTGATTTTTTGAAAGATAAAGGTATTGTTCATCAGTCTACTTGTCGGGATACTCCTCAGCAGAATGGGATTGCTGAAAGGAAAAATAGGCATTTACTTGAAGTAGCTCGGGCTATAATGTGTTCCATGCATGTTCCAAAATATTTATGGGGTGAAGCAGTTCTCACGGCTACTTATCTAATAAATAGGATGCCTAGTAAGATCTTGAATTTTAAAACTCCACTTGACTGCTTTAAACATATTTTTCCAACATCTCGCATATATTCTGATTTACCTTTCAAAGTTTTTGGGTGTACTACTTATGTTCATATACCTAGTCACTTTCGATTAAAACTTGATCATAGAGCTGTTAAATGTATTTTCTTGGGTTACTCTTCAAATAAAAAAGGTTATAAGTGTTTTGATCCTCAGACAAAAAAACTTTTTGTTAGCATGGATGTGTCTGTTTTAGAAAATCAACCATATTTTACCCAAAGTTCTCTTCAGGGGGAGAAAGCAATTTTGGAAGATAACTTCTGGGATGTTTCTACTTGTCTTCCTAGTCTTATTTTTCCTGATGTTACTAGTCCTTCGATGCCAAGTATAGAATCTTCTCAATCAGGGGGAGAAATACTACAAAATGATCATATTGATCAAGTTCCCGAGTTACAGTTTTATACTAGAAGAAAATTCAATCAGAGTAACCAAGACCAGATAGTTGATCCTTCGCAGAGCCAATCTGAGACTCCGACGAATGAAACTGAAAATCTTGGTAATCCTTCCTTCGTTCCTACTTCTTCAATTATTCAAAATACTTTGCCAATTGTGTCTGATCTTGATGTTCCCATAGCCATTAGAAAAGGTATTCGAACTTGTACCAAATATCCTATTGCAAATTACATGTCATATCAAAATTTGTCAAATAGTCATAAAGTTTTCACTTCTAGGATAGATGACTTGTTTGTTCCAAGGAATATACATGAGGCCTTAGAAGATCCAATTTGGAAAGTAGCAGTTATGGAGGAGATGAATGCTCTAAAACAAAATGGGACTTGGGAAATAGTAGAATTGCCAAAAAATAAGAAATCAGTGGGCTGTAAATGGGTGTTCACCATAAAATGTAATGCAGATGGTAGTATTGAGAGATATAAGGCCAGACTGGTAGCTAAAGGTTTCACTCAAACATATGGGATTGATTATGAGGAAACGTTTGCCCCTGTTGCTAAAATCAACTCTATTAGAGTTCTTTTGTCTCTTGCAGTAAATTCAGATTGGCCTCTTTATCAACTCGACGTGAAAAATGCCTTTCTAAATGGCGATCTTGAGGAGGAGGTTTTTATGAGCTTACCACCAGGTTTTGAAAAAGAATTCGGGTGGAGTAAAATTTGCAAATTAAAGAAAACCCTTTATGGTCTTAAACAGTCTCCGAGAGCTTGGTTTGAGCGTTTTGGAAAAGTTGTGTGTAGCTATGGATTTCTTCAAAGTCAAGCAGATCATACTATATTTTATAAACACTCTGAGAATAATAAAATCTCAATTTTGATTGTCTATGTAGATGATATTATTCTCACAGGTGATGATGAAGTTGGTCTAGTTGATCTCAAGAAAAATCTTGCAAGTGAGTTTCAGATCAAGGACCTGGGACCACTGAAATATTTTTTAGGGATGGAATTTGCAAGATCGAGGAAAGGTATCTTTGTTAATCAAAAAAAGTATGTCCTCGACTTACTCAAGGATACCGGATTACTTGGTTGCAAGGTAGCAGAAACTCCTGTTGAACCTAATCTTAAGCTAGAAGTAGCAAAAGTAGAAGAAATAAAGAACAAGGAACGGTACCAGAGACTTGTTGGAAGATTAAATTATCTATCTCATACACGCCCTGATATTGCATATGCCGTAAGCATGGTAAGTCAATTTATGCATGCACCAGGACCAACTCATTTTGATGCTGTTTACAAAATTTTGAGGTATCTAAAAGGGACTCCTGGAAAAGGTATTTTATTCCAAAAACATAATCACTCCCAAGTAGAAGTTTATACTGATGCAGATTGGGCAGGAAGTATTACAGATAGAAGATCTACTTCTGGTTATTGTTCTTTTGTTGGTGGGAACCTGGTTACTTGGAGAAGTAAAAAACAAAATGTAGTGGCCAGGAGTAGCGCTGAAGCAGAGTTTAGAGCTTTAGCGCATGGTATTTGTGAAGGCATATGGATCAAAAGGATACTAGAAGAACTGAAGTTTTCTCAGACTAAACCTATACAAATTTATTGTGATAATAAGGCTGCCATATCTATAGCGCATAATCCAGTTCTACATGATAGAACTAAACATATTGAGGTTGACAAACATTTTATTAAAGAAAAGATTGATACAGGTGCAATATGTATTCCTTATCTTCCGACGACAGAGCAAATTGCTGATGTACTAACTAAGGGGCTTCCGAAGAAGCAATTCGATAAATTGATTGACAAGCTGGCTATGGAAGACATCTTTAAACCAGCTTGAGGGGGAGTGTTAGAAATTCTAGTATTTATAATTATGTAGATATTAATTAATATTTAGTCTTTATTGACTTTATTTTAATTTTCCTTATTATATTAGATCTTTTACTTTTCTTATTGTATTAGGTCTTTTACTTTCCTTATTGTATTAGGTCTTTCTCCTATATAAGAAGACCTAGGATTCCACATGTCTAATAAGAGATTATTATTCTCCTAAATTTAAGAACTACACTGAAACATTTGCTCCAGTTGCTAAACTTAACACTGTGAGAATTTTGTTATCAGTTGCAGCAAATCGAGAATGGCCTCTCAGGCAATTCGATGTGAAGAACGCCTTTTTAAACGGCAAGTTAGAAGAGGAAGTCTATATGACCCCCCCTCCGGGATTCGAAGATCAGTTTAACTTCAAGATCTGTAGGTTGGAGAAAACTCTTTATGGTTTGAAACAGTCACCCCGAGCCTGGTTTGACAGATTTACTCAGTTTGTTAAACATCAAGGATACACACAAGCACAATCAGACCATACGCTCTTCATGAAGTTCTCAAGTGAAGGGAAAATTGCTATCCTGATCGTGTACGTTGATGATATGATCTTGACCGGGGATGATCAAGTGGAGTTGAAGAATTTGAGGGAGAAGCTTGCCAAAGAGTTTGAAGTAAAAGACTTAGGAGAATTGCGATATTTTCTAGCCATGGAGATTGCAAGGTCAAAAAGGGGTATAGTGGTCTCACAGAGAAAGTATATCCTAGATTTATTGAGAGATATCGGGATGAGTGGATGTAGGCCTGCTGACACACCCATAGACCCAAACCAAAAACTTGGTGACATCAAGCAGGGAGTTCCAGTCAATGTACAACAATACCAACGACTTGTTGGGAGACTTTTACCTTGCTCACACACGACCAGATATTGCATTTGCTGTAAGCATGGTTAGTCAGTTTATGCATGCTCCATATGAAGAACACCTTGAAGCAACTCACCGGATATTGAGGTACTTGAAGAGTTGTCCAGGAAAGGGTCTATTATTTCGTAAAACCGAAAGCAGAAATGTAGAGGCATTTACTGATGCAGACTGGGCAGGTTCAATACTGGATAGAAAATCTACCTCTGGTTACTGTACCTATGTGTGGGGTAATTTAGTAACATGGAGGAGTAAGAAACAAAATGTTGTGGCGAGAAGTAGTGCGGAGGCTGAATACAGGTCAATGGCTAATGGAGTATGCGAAGTATTGTGGATCAAACGTGTACTCGGAGAATTAAAGCTGGAAATCAACCCCCCAATTAAGTTATTTTGTGACAACAAAGCTGCGATAAGTATCGCTCATAATCCGGTGCAACATGACCGGACCAAGCATATCGAAGTTGATCGACATTTCATAAAGGAAAACTTGGAAAATGGAACCATCTGCATACCGTTTGTGACTACAAATGAGCAAACAACAGATATTCTAACCAAGGGATTATTTAGGCCGACATTTGAGATACTTGTAAACAAGTTGGGTATGCATGACATTTATGCACCAACTTGAGGGGGAGTGTAGAAAATATAAATAGTTGAACAAGTATTTTAGGAGTTGGTTAGTTCTATAAATAGTTGAATAACTATTTTAGGAGTTTGTTAGTTCTATATTAGGAAATAAGTTGTTCTTTAGTTCCTATTTTCTTGTCATTAGTTACTCTAGTTGGTTATCTTTGTATGTATATATTGCCTCTCTTTGGCTCATCAAATAATCAAGTGATTCTATTCACCAAAACTTCAATATTTATAGATAAAAAATATTATAAATTCTCAATTCTAAAAGCATAAAAATATTACAAAATTGTTTAAAAATTATAAAAAATAATTAAACTAATTTAGAAAAAGTAGAGATATAGAGATGGATTTTATTTTATAGGATAGTTAACATTAGAGGTAAGAAGCGTAATTGTGATTTTTAAATGCCAAAATGTGATTTCTCACATTCTTCAATCACTTACACCAATAAGAAAATGCAACCACATTGGCATAGTAATATCGGTTAGTAAATCACAAACCATTCTTATCCAAACCAAAAGAATGACCATAAGAAATCAAAGATTCAAAAATATTTTTGTAACAGTTCATAATTATAACAAACTGGAAAGCAATAAGGTACTTACACCAATAAGAAAATGCAACCACATTGGCCCTTTCACTGATCTCTGGACAAGTGGCATCACTGCAATGACATTAAAAAAATTAGCTATTTATTGGATAAAAGAAAACGAAAAACATAGTAAAGAGTACGTGGGATGGATTTAGTGTTGATCATGTACTTTTAGTAAGGGTATTTTCACAGATGATCCCCCTTGGGTGCAATAATGCCAATTGACCCAATTTTTGAAAACACATGTTTTTTTACCCTTCGCTGAGCACGACCGCGAGGGGGCGACTATAGTATCCTCGTGCTCAGCAAAGGGTATTACAGACTGTTCCCTCGCAATGGTGCTCGTGCTCAGCAAAGCGAAATGGTGATGACGTCAGCAAAAAGACAAAAAAACATTATTTTCGAGGTGGGGTCCAAAAACATTACGAAACCTAAGGGGGGTCATCTGTGAAAATACCCCTACTTTAGTATAGCATTTGGCTGATAGCTCATATTGTATTTGTTGGATTTGTTGAAAGGGAAGGTGTATATTACCATGGTTAAATCCATAAAAAGCACTAGCAGTACCACCAACAGCAGAGCCAATCTACGACATGTACAAAACATCCCAACAAACATGCGCAAGTCAGTACAACATGAAAGGCAGCAAGATTAAGACCATTTACAATTTTCTAGATGATTAGAGCAAGAGCAAGAATAGAAAATCATGAGTTTAAGGTGATGTAAAGAAAAAGAATAATACCATAGAGAAACTATCCCTAATAAGAGGAGGAATTGTCCAAGCACTGGTTTCCTGCAATATACGAGTACAAAAGTACAGATTAAAATGAAACTCAGGTGAAGTTCAAGAAAATTCAAAATGAAGGCACAATACCATATCCTTCGAAAGGGGGCCCGCACAGTGCTGACATCTCATATTGCTCTTTCTAATAAGGTTGTTATCACCTTTTCCTTGTCGCTTGTTCTCACTATCTCCCTACTAACACAGTACTCCCATATTATACATCACGAGAAAGAAGTAAATAAATAAATAATATATATATATAGAGAGCATAAATTTATATAGTAAAAATGTCAAATACAACGAATAATAATCAAGTTTTAGTAGTTTCAAATGTGAAATTCATCAATCATCCTCCCCATCTAAATCCAAGCCCTCCTCTAGTGCTCCTCCTTGGCTATTCGCCTATTCAAGGTTCAATTCCTCTTCATCATCGTCGTCTTCATTACCAACCACCTGTATAGTTGGTGTTCGAACTAGTGTTTTCAAAGCACAAGGCGCACTCTAAGGCGAGAGGCGACAAAAAGGCGTTGCCCGGTGAAAGAGACTGGAGCTGGCACGAGTTACAGGCTCTCCTTTTCCAATTCTTCTTTTCCTTCTTCAATTATTCTTCCATTATTCTACGGCTTAGATTCATCTTCTTTCCAACTCTTCATTTTTTTTTTCTTAAACATAATTTTTCTTGTTCATCTTCGATGGGTCGTCATGGCTTGGGTGGCCTGACTTAGGTAATCTGAGACTTTTAAGTTACGTTTAGTATTTAAAAAAAAAAAAAAGTTAATTTCAATCAAGCGCGCGCCTCCATGAAAGATGAAGGCAAGGCCAGGCGACGCAAGGCGCAGCGGCGCACGCCCGATTGAAGGCAGTCGCCCTTGTTATGTACAGGGGGCACTACCCTCCAAAGGCCTCGCCTTAGACAAGCGCCTCAACAACACTGGTTATAACTCTAAAAGTTGTGGCAGTTGCAGCTGACTTTCCTTTAGATTTAGTGTACGTTATGGGCTCTCCAACACCACTAACACGAGCTACAGCTCCCCATATGAGGTCGTCATCATCAAAAACCAACTCATTATCCGCTTCAGCTTTATTATTTTCTTCTTCAAGCGTTCCAACTAGCAATTCATTACTATCTGGTATAATATATCAAAAGTATATTATTCATTCTATTAAGGGAGAATTACATGGGGATTTATATAGATATTGCTATGACAAATAAGGAAGGAACAAACACAATTAAGGACAAAATAATTTATAACAGATAAGGAAAGAATAATCCCTAAACCTAAACCCTAACACCCTCCCTCAAACTCAAGATGGTAGCTGAGAAACCAAATTGAGTTTGTTAGGTAATTTGGACGAACAGACGCAGATTTGGGTCTTCACGACGAAGCATTTGCAAGAATCGGCGGAGGCTGGCAGATGCACAACGAACAGGGTGAACCAAAATAAATCGAACCGAATCAGAGTAAACTGAATAAGATTGAACGAAACCAAACCGGATTGAACCGGGGTTGAAACGAAACCAAACCAAACCGGATTGAACCGGGGTTGAAGCGAAACGAATAGGATTGAACCGAGATAAAACAAAACTGAATCAGGGTTGAACCGAGTTGAACCAAAACCGAACCGGATTGAACCGGGTTGAAACAAACCAGAACTAGGTCTGGATTGACGAAAATATGTCTGAAATTTGCATGAACTTGGCGGAGGTGCAAACTTGGCGGTGGAGCGGTGAAGGAAGAATAGGCACGGCGATGCGCGCTGCGACGGCGGACGAACCTGGGCGGCGTATCTGGGTCGGCGGGTAGCGGTTGAACGGCGGCAGGTGGTGGACAGCAAGGGAGGTCGGGGTGCCGCGGATCTGAGACGCCAACATTCAGATCTGGATTGAGAACGCGGCGGCGCTTGGGCTGATTCCGGCGCGGGAGGAGGTGGGAGCGGCAACGGAGGGCACGACGGCAGCCAGAGAAAGAAAAGCCAAATCAAAAACTAGTGTTTCTTGGACGAACGAAATCATATGAACAAAATCAGAGATGAACGAAATTGGGCGAGGGGCAACGACGACAGACGCCAAGCCGCCGCCCTAGAGTTTTTTATTTCTTAGGGTTAGTGTTTTAGATGTGCTCTGATACCATGTTATAATATATCGAAAGTATATTATTCATTCTATTAAGAGAGAATTACATGGGGATTTATATAGATATTGTTATGACAAATAAGGAAGGAACAAACACAATTAAGGACATAATAATTTATAACAAATAAGAAAAGAATAATCTCTAAACCTAAACCCTAACACTATCATCAATATGATCCAGAGAAATTGGATCAAGTTCATCCTTTAGATCAAAGCGTTCTTTTAAGTGTTTGGTTGTATTTTATATAAACCAAATCATTTAAATGTCTTTGTTCTAACTTATTTCTCTTCTTCGAATGAAACTACAAATTATTAATCAATATATAGTTAAAAGTAAACTTTTAAATCTTCACTTAATTCTTAATTATGTATAAAACATTAACCACTTACGTGTTAAAAAACACTTCAATTGCACTCACATCCAGAAGCACTGCATGTTAGATTAAATACTTTCATGGCTAAATTTTGTAAAATTTGAGTACTATCACCATAAAGATCTAGAGCCCACCATGACCATGATGTTGTTCACATATTTTGAAATAGTTTAAAACTTTAAACTTTGAAAAATAACTTTAATTGACACTATTAAAGTAATAAAAAAAAAATGTCATTACCTAGTGTCTTAATCTAACTTGTGTTGATTGCTAAATCAATATCGAACATGCCTTTAGCTTCAGAATACAACTCTAATTTCACTATGCATCGATTTTGATCACTACTAGATGGTATCAATCGTTGCACAACTTTAAGCAAATCACTCGTGACTTCAACATCTTGAACATTTTTGTCTTTGTAGTCATAGAAAAGAGATGAATTCAAATAATATTCAGCTGCATGTAACGGTCGATGAAGTTGACAATCCCATCTTGTATCAATAATCTCCCTGATCGGCATATACTTCATCTCATTATCTTTAAAACTTTTCTTAATGGCCTATTTTGCCCCATCTATAGCCTCATAAATATATCTCAGAGCAGGTTTGTCACCATCAACAAGCCTAAAAACACGAACTAAGGGTCTCGATGCCTTTAAAGTATAGACATCTGAGTTCCAAAAGGATAGCATCAAAATGGTGTCAACAACTCTCTTACCCTTTGGAAACTTTGCTCATTTACTAGTTGTGAATTCTTTAGACATAAACATCTTCCTCAAACTAGCTTTATTTGTGTGGATACTTGATAGTGTTAAAAAATGTGGTCGCAAAACGAGTTACAGTCAGTCTTACCAATTCATGTTGGTTTGTAAACTCCTTCATCATGTTTAGTACATACAAATGGTTATAAATAAAACTACCAAGTGTCACGGCTCTTTTAAGACATCTTTTGATTTGATCAATATTTCTAATATCTTCTAAAATCAAATCTGAACAGTGAGCAACACATGTCGTCCAATATTAGTGTGGTTGTTTTGCTTCCAAATACTTTCCAGCTAGAAAATAATTAGAGGCATTATCAATAACAACTTCGATTAGGTTTTCTTCTCTTATCTTCTCTATCATTTCATCCAAGAGTTGAAATACCTTTAATCCGATTTTGATGCAAGAAGATACCTCCATGGATACCATTAACAATGTTCCAACACCAAAATGAACTAAAAAGTTTATTAGAGTTTTATCTCTTCTATCAGTCCACCCATCAAACATAAAAAAACATTCATTTTTTTCCATTTAACCTTATGACTACTCATTAGACTTTTGGTGAAATGGACTTCCTTTTTCAATCAGGCTACTCTAGCCTCGTGATAAGAAGGAGGTATCAGACCAAAGCCAAATTGACTCACAACTTCTAGCATTATTTGAAAACTTCTAAAGTGAATAGTATTCGAAAGAAATTCAACGCATAATGGATTGAATTGTAGCATTTCGCCCTTTTGTTGTATTTTTCAATGATGTTTGATTGTTTAAGCCTCTTCAATCGATTTCTATCATCAACAACCTTGGCCGAATTTGATAAACAAATTATCCATTGTTCCCTTTTGTTGAGGTGGCTTTGGTTGTGATTGACTTCCACTACTTGAACTGTTAGTGCCACTCATGCTTGATCGCTTTCCATATATTAAACTTGATGCACCAAAAACTTTCATCTCATCCTCTTCATCAATGGTGTTCAAATTATAAGCAGCATAGCTTAAGAGAGCATTAATTTTATCTCTCTTTGCTTTTGTTCTTGTTTGATAATCCTTCAATTGGTGTCTTACGTTGGTTGGGCACTTCAAGCATGCTTTTATGTTCTGATTCCCACCAACTAAATGTTGTGTTGCTCGACAAATTCCACTTTTAGTGATTTTTCCACACACGTGCAAGTGTTAGTGTAGTGTCATTTTCCTTCTCCAAAATGACGGACTGCCAACTGGGATGTTTTCGTTTTTGCTCACTTTCTCTCATTCTATTATAATAAGTAATAATATAATTTTACTTTTATATTTGAATGGGTTGGAATATTCAAATAACAAAGAAAAAACAATTAAAATTAAAATTAAAATTTAAAGAAACCTCACCTCACGGATAAGATAACCAGCAAGGAAAAGTCAGAATATTAGAATATTGAAGAATTGAAGTCGAAGAACAGCAGGCGAAGATGACAAAAAAGAGGTCGAAGATGAAGAAGGATGAAGGAAACGTCGAAGATTGAATTGAAGAATAACTGAAGTAGAATTGATAATTGAACAAGAAACTTGACGAAGAAACGCGAGGCACAGCCAAAGGTTGAACTTTGAAAAAGAAACGTATCAGTCTATCAAGTCAGGAGCAAGCAGTCGAAGGTTGAAGTCTTGAAGAAGAAACGTGAGCAGCCGAAGGTTGAATCGTTGAAGAAGAAGTGTGAGGAGTTGAACGCTGAAGAAGAAGCATGAGGTGAGGTTTAAATTTGTATCTGTATTTTTTCTCTTTCTTTGTTACTTGAACATTCCAACTCATTCAAATATAAAATTATATTATTACTTATTATAATAGGATGGGAGAAGTTGAGCAAAAACGAAAACATCCCGATTGGCAATACGTCATTTTGGAGAATGAAAAGGACATTAACACTTGCTAATGTACATTCTATGGAAAAATCACCAATGGTGGAATTTGTCGAGCAACACAACATTTAGTTAGTGGGAATCAGAATGTAAAAGCATGCTTGAAGTGTTCAACCAACGTAAGAGTTGAATTGAAGGATTATCAAACAAGAACAAAAACAAAAACAAAGAGGGAAGAAATTAATGTTTTCCCTAGCTATGATGCTTATAATTTGAACATTATTGATAAGAGAATGAGATTGAAGTTTTTGGTGCATCAAGTTCAAGACATGGAAAGCGATCAAGCAAGAATGGCACTGGCAGTGTAGTATGAAGTTCAAGTAGTGGAAGTCAATCACAACCAAAGTCACAACCGCAAAAAGGAGCAATGAATAAATTTGTTTATCAAAATTCGGCCAAGGTTGTTGATGATAGAAATCGATTGAAGAAGCTTAAGCAATCAAGCATTACCAAAAAATACAACAAAGAGGGAAGGGATGCTACAGTTCAATTCATCATGCGTTGGATTGATCAAGCATGTATTCCTTCAAATACTATTTGCTTAAGAAGTTTTGAAATAATGCTAGAAGGTACGAGTCAATTTGGTCATAGTCTGATACCTTCTTATCACGAGGCTAGAGTAACATGTTTGAAAAAGGAAGTCTAATTCACCAAAAGTCATGAGTAGTCATGAGGTCGAATGAAAAAAAAAATGGATGTTCTTTGATATTTAATAGGTGGACTGATAGAAGAGATAGGACTTAATAAACTTTTTAGTTCATTATGTTGTTGGAACATTATTTATGGAATCCATGTATGCATCTTCATGCATCAAAACTGGATTAAAGGTATTTAAACTCTTGGATGAAATGGTAGAGAAGATAGGAAAAAAAAACGTAATTCAAATTGTTTACTGATAATGCCTCAAATTATGTTCTAGCTAGAAGAAGCAAAACGACCACACTTATATTGGACATGTGTTGCTCACTATTTAGATTTGATTTTAGAGGATATTGGAAAGATTGATCAAATCAAAAGATATCTTAAAAGAGTCGTGACACTTCGTGAGTTTTATTTATAATCATTTGTATCATTGTATGTAGTAAATATGATGAGGGAGTTTACAAACCAACATGAATTGGTAAGATTGGTTGTAACTCGTTTTGCGATCTCATTTTTTGACAATATCAAGTATCCACAAAAATAAAGCTAGTTTAAAGAAGATGTTTATATCTAAGGAATTCACAACTAGTAAATGGGCAAAGGATCCAAAGGGTAAGATAACTGTTGACACCATTTTGATGTCATCCTTTTGGAACTCACTTGTCTATACTTTAAAGGCATCGAGACCCTTAGTTCGTGTTTTTAGGCTTGTTGATGGTGACAAACTTGTTATGGGATATATTTATGAGGTTATGGATAGGGCAAAAGAAGTCATTAAGAAAGGTTTTAAAGATAATGAGATGAAGTATATGCTAATCTATTGATACAAGATGGGATTGCCAACTTCATCAGTCTTTACCTGCAGCAGGATATTATTTGAATTCATCTCTTTTCTACGACCAGAAAGACAAAATTGTTTAGGATGTTGAAGTCATGAGTGGTTTGCTTCAAAATGTGCAATGATTGATATCATCTAATAGTGATCAAAATCGATGCACAGTGAAATTAAAGTTGTATTCTGATGTTACGTTCAGTATTGATTTAGCAATCAACACAAGTTAGATTAAGACACCAGGTAATGATATTTTTTTATTACTTTAATAGTGTCCGTTAAAGTTATTTTCCAAAGTTTAAAGTTCTAAACTATTTCAAAATATGTGAACAACATCATGGTCATGGTGGGCTCTTTATGTCGGTAGTACTCCAATTTAACAAAAATTAGTCATGAGAGTACTTAATCTAACATGCAACTTCTTGATGTGAGCACAATTGAAATGTTTTTTAACACGTAAGTGGTTAATTTGTTTTATACATTATTAAGTGAAGATTTAAAAGTTTACTTTTAATTCTATATAGGTTAATAATTTTGTAGATTCATTCGAAGAAGAGAAACAGATTAGAGCAAAAGCGTTTAAATGAATTCAAATTTATGACAATTATATTAAGCCCAGATCCTTCCTCAAAGTGTTCAATGATACAAAACATATTTCCGAGATGTACCTCATTTAGAGTGGAGAAGAGAATAGTGTCATCGCAAATTGTAAATGAGTGATGGAGATAGAGTGGGAAACATTGCCCACGTTAAAGCCCTGAATCAAACCATGATGTTTTGATAAAGTGAGCATCCTACTGAGACAATCCACCACCAAAATAAATAGGAAGAGGGTAGAGGGTCACCTTGTCGAAAACCCCGAGTGGCTCTAATTTTACCTCTTGGCTTGCCATTAATGATGATAGAGAAATTAGTTGTTGAGATTCATCCCTTAATTCATCATCGCCATTTGCACCCAAAACCTTTGACACGAAGAATATAATTTGAGAATTCTCAATCAACCATGTTAAATGCCTTCTCGATGTCTAATTTGATAACCACACTCCACACCTTTCTGTTTTTTCCATTTCCATTCATCAATGAGCTCATTACCAATGAGAGATGAGTCAAGTATTTGTCTATCAGCGGCGAAAGTTTATTGGTGGTCTATAATAGTGTGAGGGATGACTTTCTTTAATCTCTCAGAAAGAACTCGAGCAATGATTTTGTAGTGGGAAGAAGAAAGGCTAATAGGCCTAAAGTCACCCACTGTTTTTTATCCAATCTTTCTAGGAGTGAGGCAAAGATATGTCTCATTAAGGCTAGAATTGATAGTAGCATTCCTAAAAAAACCATTCAACACTCCTTTGATGTCATCCTTAAGAATGATCCATGATTTTCTAAAGAATTTTGCAGTCAAACCATCCTAAAAAAACCATTCAACACTCCTTTGATGTCATCCTTAAGAATGATCCATGATTTTCTAAAGAATTTTGCAGTCAAACCATCCAAACCAGGGGATTTATTGGTACCCAATTCATTAACAGCTAAGATTTCTTCTTCAGTGAATGGCTCTTCCAAAAGCTATTTGTGTGATTCCAAAATTGGACTCCATTCATCAATATTAGGTAAGAACCTACGACCCTCCTTTTTCGTGAAGAGTTTCTTGTAAAAACCATAAACTCAGCTTCAATTTTTGTGTCATTAACCAAGCTCACCCCAGTACTCGAAATAACTTCCACAATTGTATTTCTTCTCCGGTTGGCCGCCACAATTCTGTGGATGAAGGGCGTGTTTTCATCTCCATCAACTAGCCATTTAGATTTGCATCTTTGTCTTCATAAAGATTCTTCCCAAGCCGCAAGGGTAAGAAGATCAATTTTGATGGCTAGCCTTTTGGTTTCAAAGCCTCGTCAAGGGCCTCTGCAATAGCATTAATGGAATTGAGCTCATCCATGAGCACTTGATTGATTGATTCTGTAAGATGTGTTTTCCAAAAGTGACCCCATTCCATTCCTTTATAACCACCCTAATGGCTTTTAGCTTTTGCATAAAAACATGACCAGGCCATCCAATAATAGGATTTTGTGACCACCAAGTTTAGAGAAGCTTACCAAATGATTGATGGAGTAACCATTCGTTGGTGAATTTAAAGGATGCAGATGTAGGGCCCCAATTTTCTTTTCCCAAAGTCAACATGATAGGGTAGTGATCAGAAGTGATTCGAGATAACCTACAAACATTAGCATAACCAAACTTTTGCATGCAACTATCTGTGGTCAGTATGGGTCCGCGCACGGCTATGTGTCCATGTATACTTTCCATTCACAAGAGGAAGGTCGATAAGATCTGCCAAATCGATGAAGTTGTTAAACTTCTTCATCCCAAGAGTATGGGGTTTATAATTAGATTTCTCACATGACCATCTTGTTATATTAAGATCACCCCCTAAAATCCAATTTGGATCACTCAGTGTTGATAAGTCAAAGAGATCTTGCCAAAAATAGATTGCCACTGTGGAATTAGGGCCATATATTCCTATAACCCATAGATTGAATCCATCAGCCAAAGATAAGTTGAGGGAAAGAGAATAAATACCTTCCACAGTTTCAAGAATGTCGAAAATTAATTCATTCCACATAATAAGAATGTCACCCGATGATCCATTGGCGTCCAGAGAGGACCAACCAATGAACGAGAGCTCCAAATAGATTTGATAAAGCGACGATCAATGGAAGAAGACTTAGTTTCCTGGAGAATGACAATAGAAGGATTGTGATGCTTGAGAAAATCTTTGATAAGTGTTGTCTTCTTCGGTGATCCAAGACCTGTGACATTCCAGGAGATAACAATCATTTAGGCTTACACGACCGTTCATTGTAGAGATAGTGGGCGGTGGTACTTTTACCATAATTGATTGATGACTAAAGATTTCAAAGTTCTATCCCAATTTCTCTGTTTTTTAGTGGCCATGGGTTGCTTTTGTTTATTCGGAAGAGGCATAATGCATATGCCACATTTGAACAGCCATGGAACCAAATATGAAAGATAAGGGGACGGATCATTAGTTTGCAGTATCAGACTTCTCCAATTCTTCCTCAATATCAGTACCATCGATATTCCCCCTGTCAAGTGAAGTGGATGTGGGTCAGATGATGTGGAAGGAAGATCTGTGGCAAAAGGTTCAATGGCTAAAGAAAGTTCGTAATTTGTAGGCTCAATACAAGTGTGGAATGGTGGCTGATCGAAGAATTGTGGATAAAGAAGGAGGGCTAAATTGAAGGGCAGTGACAGAAATCAAACCAAGTAAATGCTAAAACTAAATTCACTTTTGAAGAAAATGGAAATAAAGAACTATTGGTATCCATTATCCAATGCTAACTTGAAGGGCAGGATGAAATTCTAACCGATGGAGAAATGCTTAGGCATACCCTTATTGGCAGAGTGCTAAATTGAAGGGCAGTGACAGTGACGTTAGAAGCTATGGAGAAGAGCCCCAAAGGCATACCCTTATCGACAAAGAGTCCCTAAACTTGAAGATTAGTGACATAATTTGCTACATTTCAAACAGAGAGAGGAAGCATAAGATTATTACAGTACACAACAAAAATCAAACGGAGCGTGTGATCTATCTATCAACAAAAAAAAAACAATCACAAAAAACAGTAATCCATCGCCGTCGGCTCCTTCCAACCAGATTTCTGCTAGAGAGAGAGAACAAATCGTACCTGCTGGCTGCTAGAGAGAACCAACGGCGGCGTTGTGAGAGGGAGAATCGACGGTGGCGTGCGAAAGAGGCCGACACCGGCGCTGGAGACTCGCGAGTAGCCCTAAGAAAGCCCACCTTGCGTCGGCTCCGTTAAACCGAAGGATCGGTTCGGTCTGAATTTATCTAAATTTATTATAAAAACGTGTACGGTTCGGTTTCTTGGCAAATAATATATTGCTATTAATATAATATTATTAAATTATTTGTTTACTTTTCTAAAAAAATAATTTAGTTTATATATTAACTTCTTTTAAATTTTGGAAATATATTCACGTTATTTTATGTTTTTTTTTTAACTTTTAATTTTGTGTTTAAATAGATCACAAATTTTTCTTATATTTTTCAACTTTCAATTTTATATTTAATAAATCTTCGAATTTTCAATTTTAAATCTAATAGATCTTTGTCCTATACAACGTTTTCTAAAATTCAACGATTCATTAGAAACAAAATAGAAAGTTTGAACCGATAGATACTAGATTAAAAGTGTAACACCCGTACCTTATTTTATCGCATCGTTATTTCAAATTTATAATTATTTAAAGTAATATTTTAAAATACAAAATAAAATAAAAAGAAAGAGACTGAGGTGGGAAAGAAATAAATTTCTTTTTATAGTAGCAATAATATTAATAATGTTAATATTATAAAAATATTTTTATAATATTAATATTAATATTATTAAACTTATCTTTAAGGTACTAGGGTTTCTTCAGTTGTTTTTCTCCATTCGTGTTCACAGTGAGCATTCTCATTTCCTTTTTCTTTACATTCATCAGCACTTTGCCGCTGAAGTAAAAATTGGTCATTGTCGTTTGATCCACGCACAACCCTCACCGTCAATCGATTCCTCCACCATCGTCACACCAATCCAACCAACACCTGTTCATCGACATCGACACTTCCGCATCGGCATCGGCACTTCAGCGCGACGGTCAGCAATCCACGATAAGGGGTCGATCGGCGAAGGTTGGGTAATTCTCATTTTGACAACGCTCAATAGGTAACAATCCGTTTTGGAACCTTTAGACTTTATTTCAAGATTTCAGATTTTTCATAACTTGTAAAAGCCTCTCTGTTTCAGTGTCGAAAACGATCTGGGATTGAAATTTTTAATAGAGTGACGTCAAGCAGGGATTGAAATTTAATTTAGTGTAGGAGTTAAATTTAATAGAGTGACGTCAAGCAGGGATTGAAATTTAATTTAGTGTAGGAGTGTACTCAAGTTAGAGTGACGTCAAACAGGGATTGAAATTTTGAAATTTAATTTAGTGTAGGAGTGACGTCAAGCAGGGATTGAAATTTAATTTAGTGTAGGAGTGATGTCAAGCAGGGACTACGTAGGTAACCTATGGTTTTTGTTTAGACATTTTTAAAGTATTGTTTTTATCTCATAAATGAGTTTTAAGTTTTTATCTCTGAGTTTTAATTGTTGGAAGTTGTTTAGGTTGGGACCAAGACCTTCTCTAACCAATTTAGAGATTGTTTGGGTTTTCGACTCAAGGTAAATAGCCTTAGTGATGGAAAGCCTTTGGCTTGGTGGGAATGTTTGGTTGCTTTGGTTGTTATTATTGTAATTAATATGTATGTTTGAAGTGTTCTTGTATTGTTTCTCATTCTTAAAATTATGTTATGTGTTTGGAAGTGTGCTTCTGTTCAGAATGAGTTCATGTTGCATTAATTTATATGTTGGAGGTGCCCATATTTTCTTTGAGGATGCGTCAGATTCTTTTCTTTGAGGATGCGTCAGATTCTTGTGATATGGTAGATTTGGTTTGTATGCTTATTAATTGGGTCAACGACCTTATATGAATTGAGTGTCATGTCATGATAGAACATCCCGCTAGGGGGCCTCATTCATAATGGTGAATGATTATGTTTTAATGTAGAAGTTGTGGCAATTATCCATCCATGTATGTTGATGTACTATGACTAGGAGCTAGGTGGGTGGATCTCGACTCCACAAATTGGGGGTCAGTTACCATATGTTGGGGTAGAGGTCCACGTTTTTAAAAAAAACTCACCTATGCTCCACCAGTGAGCTGACAAACTTAATGCAGTTTGTGTACATCTCAGAATGAGGCGCTCTGAACGGGTGAGGCTTGGCTCCGCTGATTGGGAGTCAACTAACATCAGCTCGGTAGAGTCTCTTAAGCGCCACCAGTTAGTTGGTATAGTTTTGATGGGTTAATTGTCCACAGGTCGATTTGAAAATTTTGACAGAAAATAAAGGCCCCACATGATTAAACTATTTAGTGCATGTGTTGCTTGTGTATGCATGTCTAACTAGGGGTGTACATGGGTTGGGTTGGGTTGGAGGGGTTTTCAACCCAACCCGACAATTTCGGGTTGGTGAATTCTCAACCCAACCCAACCCAACATTTCAGTCAACCCAACCCAACCCTTCAATTTCGGGTTGGGTTGGGTTGGCGGGTTGACCTTTTTTTTTTATTTTTTTTTATGAGAAATTCAAAATCTGCGTTAAAGAATGTTTAATAAAATTAACAATTAGCATAGGAACAATGCTTTAGAATCCAGATCGCGTTAAGGAATGTTTAATAAAATAAACAATTAGCATAGGAACAATGCTCTAGAATCCAGATTATAAGAATTTAATTACGTCCAAACTTACATTTGTGAAGGAATACAATTAAAAAGAATAAGAATTCTCCCAAACTTGCAAAATCAATATGAATGTACATCTCCCAATTACTGCTGCATTAAACTTAAACTGTTTCTAGCCATCTCAACTGAACTCATCGCTCGAACATATAACATGAAATCTAATTACTAAATATACAAAGGAGAACCGAGAAATCTATTAAGTTGTATATACTTCGAAAGTGTGATATACACAGCCCTCATACCAACTCCACAACTTTGAGAAGAAGAGATCCACATGCTATAGCAGCATCAGCAAAAATATTGAAACAAATCGAGTCAAAACAATGCATTTATTATTGAAACAAATCGAGTCAAAACAATGCATTTATTCCATTATTTGGCCAACAGATGAAATGTTAAGATATAAAAAACATAATGAGAAACTTTTAGCTCTTCAAACAATTAGACAAGTGCATTGAACACACACTAACCACTCTTATGTAAAAGAATTAATTGAACATTAATAAACAATAATCTGAATTCCACAACCATTTTCTCACTATCAGTAATGAAATAAGAAAACATACAACCCCAATTCCTTCGACAACATACACTGTTTTTGGCACTTCTTCCCTCTTCGAGAGTCACCACACCCTTTCGGCCTACCTTGCTCATGGCTTCGACTATCACTAGCTGCAGTCACATTAGCCAATTCATTGTCTTCAACCAACAAAAATATCACATCTTAATCTAACCATTTACAAACACAATTGTCGGTTAAAAACAGTTCATCCAACCATTGAATTGAATGACAGAATCATACAATTTTACCTCTTTCGACATTTATTTGAGTTCAACGACCAAGGCTTTAGCAGAACCATTGAATGACGGAATACCTCAACGTCCTCGGCGAGTGATGACTAGTTGAGAGGCGGAGAGCGACGGAGTCGGCGAGCAGCGAGGTGGAGACTAAGATTGGAGGCGGAGGTCTGCGAGAGACAGAGAGGGGCGGCTGCACGACGGGACGAAGCGGAAGGAGACGGAGGGCAACGAAGGAGGAGGCCGAGAAGGAGGGCGATGGAGGCGGAGGTTCTGCGAGAGAGAGAGGGGCGGCTGCACGACGGGACGAAGCAGAAGGAAACGGAGGGCAACGGAGGAGGAGGCCGAGAAGGAGGGCGATGGAGGCGGAGGTCTGCGAGAGAGAGAGGGGCGACTGCACGACGCGGAAGGGGAGCTTGAGAGAGAGAGCTGAGGGTGAAGGGATGTCATGTCGGCTGAAGGAACTAAGGAAGCAAATGAAAAGAAACCCTAAATCTGAACATAATATATATATATATAATTTTTTTTTTTTTTAATATAGCTAATCCGGGTTGGTTCGGGTTGAACCGAGCCAAATTTGGTTCAACCCGCGAACCGACCCGAAAATTCAGTTTTTTAAATATCAAACCCAACCCAACCCATATTAAAAAAAAAACCCAACCCAACCCGAAAAGTTGGGTTGGGTTTGGCGGGTTGCGGGTTTCTTGTACACCCCTATGTCTAACCCATTTGGGGTTCTGAGTAATTTTATACTCATCCTTTTCCAATTTTTATTTTTCAGGAAATGACAAAAACGTACTAGGCGAGTGACGGGATCGTGTGCTTGCCATGAAGTCATTGTCAGCATGGCTTCCGCATATTTGATATTTAAGTTTAAATGTTTTATTCTAGGTTATGCTATGAAACAATTTTAAAGCAGTTTATCGAAGGGTTTTATTTGATGTTTTTAATATTTTAAATGTGATCCCAAATAATTATATTTTAGTTTTTATTTGATGTTTTCAATATTTTAAATGGGATCCCAAATAATTATATTTTAGTTTTTATTTGATATTTTCAATATTTTAAATGGGATCCCAAATAATTATATTTTAGTTTTTATTTGATGTTTTCAATATTTTAAATGGGATCCCAAATAATTATATTTTAGTTTATATAATATAAATGGAAATATTTATTTTTATATCTTTCCTCACGAGTTTTTTTTCAAATATTATCAGCATGCATTTAGTAGCGTCCCTGAGTAGTTTAAGTTAGAAAAAGTCGGGTCGTTACAGTAAGATTATGGACTAAGTAGACAGTTATTAAAGTTTAGAAATTTATTAATCTTGAGTTTTAAAGTTCATAGACTAAACTCGTAATTTAACTTCTTATTTTTTCTATTTGATAAGACATCGAAATAAGTTAAATTATATAATGGTATTAAGTTAGGAAGATTTTGATACACTTACCTATTCTTGTCCCCAATAACTTTTTTTAAAGTCAACATAATGTGGGGTGTGAATTCGAACCTCCAACTTTTAGGAGATAATTTTTTTGATTTTTTTTTTTTTTAATTCAATAATTTTTTTTTAATTATATTTATATGACATAGTTTTTTGGCGTCAAAGTACGCATAGTCCAGCTATAATTGAGATGTACTCATTTCCTTGAAGTTTGAGCTTCACTTCCCCACCTCGCAATCGTTGAAGAAAAAAAAATCCCCCCCCAATATGTTTGTCTGGGTTCGCCTCTGTTTTGGACATTTGTGAAATCATCTATTCAGGACAATTTCTATAGGAAAAATGTTCCAAGTATCTTCAATCACCTAACTTGCAACCTTTCAAAAAAAAAAAAAAATACCTTAGGCAATAATCTAAAAGTATTGGTAAAATCTAACACAATCTAAAAGTATTTGTAAATATGGCACTGAGAAATTAATTTTTTCTATGAAGTCTATCGCATTATAGCCTATAAAAATAGTCTATCGGTGATAGAAATCTATCGCTGATGGACTATAAAAATGGTCTCATGGATAGAGGTATATATCACTCACTAATTAACCAAAAACGAATCTATTAATGATAAACTATAAAAATTTGACATATTTGTAATTCTTTTCTAAATATGCTATATTTATAAATAGGAAAAGTGAAATAGCCACCAAATGCAATTTCTCAAATACCTTTTTAGTCCCTGAGATTTCATATTTATGTCCTTTAGTCCCTGGATTTCAATTTTGAACCATCAAAGTCTCTTATATTTATGAAATATGTCAATTACAAAACATATTTTTGGCAAGTTGTATCTAAGCTCAAATCATAGAAATAAAATTGAATCTAATCTCAAATGATAAAAACTAAATTATAACCGTAAAGAAAACGTTTGTGGAAATATTGCGCTAGCAGGCAACAAACATTTATCTTTTGTAATCAAAATTAATGTTGGGAATGACTCACATTAGCTCATGAGTCTTGACCCAGTGCAAGCCTTTCATGGTGGAGTACAAAGTTATCCCACATTGGAAGATTTGGGGATAGAAAGTAGGTATAAAGAGTAAAGTTTTGTGAGGAGTCTGCAACAAATTGTTAATTGTTAGTGTGGAGAAATGGTCTACTCCCCACACGCCATGTCACCCTTTTGTTGGTTGGTTAAGGTTGTTTTGAGATTGTAAAAAAAAAATGATTTTGTAACTCTCATTTTTTATTTCCTAACTCTCAAAGATCCAGAAAGTTTTGGGTGTTTTTAAGAATTCTTTTTATTACTCTTTGCTTTAAAAAAAAATTATTAAATTTGTTACCGTTTTGTGATTTGAAAAAAAAATGATTTTGTAACTCGTTTTTTATTTCGTAACTCTTGAAGATCCAAAACGTTTTGGGCGTTTTTTTTCTTAAAAATGAGCTTGCCTTTTGTGTTCAATGGCAATCAAAACTTCTTTTTCTTCATTGATTTTTTACAAAATCTCAAAACTTTGAGCAAAGTTTTACTCTTGATTTCAATCCTTCTCTAAAGAGTGGACGTTCAAGTTGGGTGTTGTGTTACTCTTGGAGAACAATCGTAGAATACGGTTCACACTGAGATCGTGCTGAATTTTCTTTCAAGACAGTGGCATTCCACAACGCAACAATTTAATTTTGGGTCTATCGACGGACAACAATTTGATGGCAAGCGTTCTATCCGAGGGTATGAAGATGTGAGAAATCTTCAAGAAGATGTGTTGCTGGAGAAATTTCCTCCTTCTTGGAGTGACTACCGAAATCATTTGAAACATTGGAAGAAAGATCTGACATTGCAAGAACTAATCAGCCATATGCGCACGGAAGAGGCAAACATGCAAAAATATAAGTTGAATTCCATTGTCTTCAAATTATGTTAATGTTAACCTCGTTGAATCTTTTGTTGCAAAAGACAAGTTTAGAAATAAAGGAAAACAGGTTGCGATAGACAAATCATCGCAGAAGAAGGGACACCAATTCAAGGTTGTTCGCGGACAAATTGAGAAGTTCAAACTGATTTGTTATGTCTGTGGAAAATCAGAACACAAATTTGCAACCCGAGGACAAAAAGGCTAGATCAGAATCATGTTGTTGTCAGACCTGCTCCACAAGCAACATTGTTGAATATAACATCATTGTTGTTGTGGTTATGGAGGCAAATCTAGTGGATAACAAGTCCGACTGGATTCTTGATACTGGAGCTTCGAGACATTTTTGCTCGAACCAGAATATTTCCATGACTTCCAGGATACTGCTAATGGTGAATGTGTGTTCATGAGCAATTCACCCATTGTGCTGGAGTTCATGGAAATGGAAGATTTTGTTAAAACTTACCTCTGGAAAAACGTCATCCCTTAGTGATGCTTTGTGTGTCCCTCATTGTGTAGGAACTTGGTGCTTGGGAGTTTGTTGATCAAAGTTGAACTTAGGATTGTATTTGAGGCAAACAAGGTTATCATCACAAAAAATGGTGACTTTGTTGGTAAGGGGTATCTAGCTGATGGTCTGTTTATATGAATATTGTTCATGCTTCAATGAATGAAAATGCTTCTAGTTTTGCTTATATTGTTGAATCTATTGATGTATGACATGGTAGATTAGGGCATGTAAATGTTGAATCGATTCAAAGGCTTAAAATTGTTCATCTTATTAATGTATTTGAATCACATGAACATAATAGATGTACAGTTTGTGTAGAAGCAAAATTTACAAAAAAAAAAAAAAAAAAAAAAAACAAACATTTTAAATCAATCACAACAAGGAGTACAAAATTACTTGAACTAATTCACTTAGACTTAGTTGATTTTAGAAATACTGCAAGTAAATGAATGTGGTAAACAATAGGGCAAAATACACTTTTGGTCCTCCAGGTTTGAGTTAGAGTTCTATTTGGTCCCCAACGTTTCAAAACATACATTTTAGTCCCTCAAGTTTGATAAATCATTCTAAATTGTCCTTAACTTAACTTTAATCTAACGGAAGGTTGACTGTACCGTTAAATGATGATGTGACTTAGATGACCAACCAAAGTGATTTGATTGCATGTCAATTTAATTAAAAAAAATAATAAGAAAAGAAAAGAAAACCAGAATATGAATAGACATGTTAATTTAATTGAAAAAAGTAATAAAAGAAAAAAGAAAATAATTCAATTAGATATATTCATTCTCCTCTCATCTCATACGTGCCCTACTCATCTCTCAAACGTTTGGACGACAATCGAATAGTTCTTCTGCAACAACTCATCTCTCAAATTATCGAAGAAAAAGAAAAGAATCCAATTAGCTATCGTTCGCAAATCGTTGGTCTGCCTGCTTCTCTATTCATTCTTCCTCTCATCTCATACGCCTACCCCACTCGACGTCTCGTTTCCGTCTGCTAGCGTCCCTCTGGTTGGTTGTAGCCTATCGCCGTCTCCACGATTGGCATCTTCTCTATATTTACTCACTATATCTTTTTTCTTTATGCTTAGTTGTTTTAATTTTGGTTTCACTGCATTTTTATTGTATTTGACAATTAGTCTCCTTCCATTTGTTTTCTGAATCTGTAAATTTGTGATAGATATGGAAGATAATTTTTTTTCTTTTTTTGATTTCTTGTACCTTGTCTTCTTGCTCTTTTTTCTTCGAAGAAATTAATGAATCTCACATCTTAGAAAGTAAAATGCATTTATTTGCATTATATTTTCAAATTGAAATTGAAGTTTCATTACAATGCAATTCTTATAAATAGAAGTCATTCTCTATGGAAAATTGCAGCACTCATGGTTTTCTTTTTCCGAGCATCAAACTATAAGCAAAAGTATTTGGAATCCATTAAGTTAATATTTAAGCATTTAAAACACCATTAAGTTGAAGAGGCGATTGCAAAACAATACCTGAAGAAGTTCGAAGAGTCGACTCTGAAACATGAATAGAAGGTTGATGCCTACTTGTGTTGTGTATGTATAGCTACAGAAGATTGAGGCAATTGAGGTTCCTTTGAAGAATCTCCCTCCTAGAAAAAATATATATGTTTAAGGTATATGAAGAAGAAAAAAAATATTTCAAAAGTACATAATTAATTAAATAAGTTATTTACCATGCTCGGGATTGTGAATCCCATGAAATTTGTTTCTCCTCTACCTTGTTTCCTCTTCCTAGCCACTGGTCCTTTACATGATCGAGAATTATGACCTACTTCTTTACATTTACTACATCGAATAGTATGCCCACAACGCTTAAATCGTTGGGAAGAAGATGCCTCATCCACATCCTTCTTCCTTCGTCGTCTTGGTCTCCCCGGCGGCCTTCGTATCATAGGTGGTTTTATCGGGTCATAAATCGATTTAGGCCATAGGTTTTGTCCATTAACAGGTCTTAAAAAGAATGAATATGTTTTCACCAACGTTTCTTTAGAGTAGTAAGCATGCACAAATTCTTCTGGTCGTTTTTTCAAGTAGAGTATACATTGAACGGCATGATGGCAAGGGATTCCCGTCAAATCCCACCGTCTACAACTACATTTTCTATTCTCTACGTCAATAGAATATTGAACATTTCGTCCTTCAACCTCAAATTTCATATCTCCACACCATGTAGGAGTATAATGTCAAGACTCATTTTTCAATTTATCCAACTTCTTTTGGATCTTAACTCTTATTTCCTTCTCAATATTAGAATATGCTTTAAATTTCTTAGTGATTCGGGTTTTCACTTTCTTTCTAATATTTTCACACATGTTAATGATAGGCTTGATGGAGCGATATACGCAGCGGAAGCGATTTTGGATTGATGATACTCTAATTTCATCAATTTAACAATTAGAAAAACATGCTCAAACGACGAAATTTAGAAAAAAATAGAATTACATACCCTTGTAGTTCTATATAAATCTTCGCGTTCCGCCGCTCGTTCCTCGTCACGAACTCTTCGAGCTTCTTCTCACGAACGTGCCGAGGACCACCTCCGGTAGTCCCGCTATCCTCGGCGCTGAACAACGGTGTTGTGGGACACCGTAGAAAGAAGAAAAGAAAAGAAAATGAAGAGGAAGAAGGGTGGATGGTGAAGGGAACGATGGACTTCGAAGCATCAATTTTTATAAAAACCAGAAGCTGAAGTAAGTTCTGAGTTTTTTTTTAACTAAAAAAATTTGAGTACCCACATTCCCATTTCCTTTAGCCAAACATAACATATATATATATATATATATATATATATATATATATATATATATATATAAATAATAATAATTATTTTATTTATTAAACATTTTAATAAATAAAATATATATATATATTAATTAATTAAACTTTTTAATCAATTAATATTATTTAAGTTAATATCAAATATTAATTAAATAATATGGCTAAACCCGATTTTCCGAAAACCGACTTTTTGCACATGAATCCTATTCATGTTTTAGACCATTCATATATTTAAATCATATTTAAATATGTTCATCATTCTTCCAAAAACCAAATTTGAACAATTCAAATTCTTTGTCTTTTTCTTTTCTCTTATATTGTTGCACGTCGTTACCCGAGCTAGCCAGGAGAACTTAAAGAACCTACAGATCATGAGCTTCAACGATATGAGATTATTCGGTCAAAACTCTTTTAATCTGAATCAATCAACTTTCGTTAACCCCCAGAGACTCCACTATAGTCCGAGGGTTGCACTTTCCTCACTGTAGATATATTATGTCCTCTTGATATAACCGTCATGGGCAAGTCGACCCTTCAATGGTTGTTCATAATCACAGCCGGGTCATTTATACCGTTTAACCTCTGCATTACATCTTGTTCCTTAAGTATCACTAACACCTCTAATGAACAATTGATCAGTGTTCCAACCAACAGATCAGGAACCCTCTCTAATGAGGAGATGGTAGGCGCCTATTGTTCAAGCCCCAGAGTCAACTATTAAGGGAACAACCTATCTACTAACCCTGAAGAGCGGGTCAGGAGTGAACTCCATCTTACTACACTATGTCCCCAACTACCTATTGGACTTTATCCCTGAGATGGTAGACTTATTGAGCGGACATTCCTACCACTCTCACCCGTACAAGTCCAAGGATACTGTCTAATAAGAGGAGTTCATAGTAAGCTCAGGATTAAGATCGAGTTACCTAGGCCATCAGTTTGAAATAGTCGGTCTCTTCAGTAAACGACGTTATAAAGAGAGAGCGACTTTTTGGTGGTTCAGTCTTATGCAAACTCATTGCACAGGACGCCCCCGCTCGCACATCTCCATGTGAAACGATTCAGATCACATCGTTTTCGACAATACAAAGCAAGTCACATTCAATAGTGTTACCAGGATAAGGTACCCAACCTTATCCGTATACTATAGACCGTTTTGACTGTCTACTTGAGCTTGCTCTACATTCATGTCATACATGAAGCTCAAGTACTCATCCTTCGTCATGGGTGTTGGTCATTGGTATATGATATACTAAACACGTTTCACTTTATTCCAGTAAACTCTTTTACTGAATAAAACTAATAACTCTTTATTCTAAATAGAAGATTTACAAACATGACTGTTTACAAACCACGAGTTTTAGGACATAAAACCCAAGAAACTCCCACTTGGACTTAAACGTCTGTGGTGTACATGTTGGTCGAGAAAATTAGTATATCAGATATCAGAAGTTTTCTCCCACTGTCCTATTCAGCAACTCGGAGCCTTAGACTCTTCTCGGTGTCTCTCAAACACTTTAGCCATGAGAGACTTAGTAAATTATCAACATGAAGTGCTGTGAGGCTTTCCATGTGACCGTCACATCTCCTCAATGCACTATCAACGAGCTCAACTTATATCCTTTTGCTGCTTTTACAAGTTGCAACAAGATTTAGCTACCACCGAGAAATCAGCAATACAACACTTGTATTCTATTTCTCCTATGCACTGGGACAAACTTTAACCAGACTCCAATCCAAATGGACTAACATTACTGACAGCTCCCACTGCATAGCATATATCGGGTCATGTATCTTAAAAGATAGATCTGACCTCCAATATGTAAATGCACACGGATGCGTCTCATATCCTCAACCCTTGAGGTGTCTTAGGAAACCATTTCCATAGACCATCGAATATTAACAACATTTTGTCAATATAAAATTTTAGAGACAACACTAACGATTTGTTCTTACGACTCAGATCAACTTGAATCCTTAGAACAATCTAAGCCCTCCTCCAAAACAGTTTGGGAATGGGTCACTAGTTTATGCTTATATGTCAGAAGGGAATCCTACATCATTTTTCATGATTAGGACATTAATTACGGAAATAAGTTATGAAAGCTACATCATTGACTAAACCCTTGTCAAACAGGGTTTATCAAGCTTTCATTCAAAGCCATAAGGTTTATCACCGTATCAAACCTAATAATTCAGGACGAATATGCTTTATTTCAATTCATAAATGAATCGAATAAGCTGGCAAACTATTTGCTCTTTGTCCCAAACTATGAATCTTTCTAGTATAGACTTAATAGATACTCAGATCAAGATCGCGATTCTTGATATCCATTTGCCTTATCCTATAACGATAGAATATGGAAATGGATAAGAGCCATCTATTTAACTTACATCTGGCAACAAGAGAAAGAGAGAATACCCAATAAACTCTTTCTCTTCGGGATAATGCCATTGCCAGAAAGTCAAGCCATAAAGGTTTTCACCTTAGTGACTTGGTCTCAATACCATTCATAGATTCATGGTTTTGAGCCATTTAGCCTTGTCTATATGATCCATTACCTATTTAAAGAGCAATGGATCCTCAATGTCATCATCGAGTATGATAACTTTGAGTTTAAGATAGGCCAATACAGCGGACCGGGTTGACCTACAACCCTCCCACTGCATTGAGGCTTTCTCAACTGTTGAGATGTTCTAGTTTAATCAACAACCTTTGTTGATATCAACTATAGGTTTCATTTTACTGTTAGTCTTGACACACTAGTTGTTTTCGAGTTTAATAGAACACATCAGTATATATCTTTTGCAAAATGAATTGTTCATTATAAAACCAAAAGATATAATATACAAGTGTTCTGTTTAAACCATAAAAATAGACAATAATTACATATAACAAATGTCATTATCTCTATAAAACAACTACAAAGACTCCCACTAGTTCAGCTGCAATGATATCTCCATATCTCACGACGAGAAAAACCGGCTGTTAGAAACTAGTTTCCTGAAGAAAAACCAACATGATTAGTGGTTCCTGAAGACATCCAGGTATGACATTCATAATCCACTAAACTTGTTTAGACAAATAAATCATATTTATCTTGCCGTTCTTTCTCAGCCAGTTACTCAGCAAGGTATTTGGAGCAGTTACGCTTCCAAAACCCATCTTCAATACAATGAAAACATTTTCGTATGTTTGAAGAATGTGCCTTGCGAACAGCAGGGGCTTTGCCCTTCCTCCTGTTTCTCTTCTTCTTCTGAATAATCTCATTACTCATAGAAGCAGACTCATGCTTACTTCCTGACGCCAACCTCTTAAGAAATTTTTTCGAAGTGACAACATTTGCCTCATTCTCTATTCCTTTGGAAGTGTATAGAGACTGATAAGCCTGGAACTCATTCAGAAGAGAAGTCAAGTTATATTCTATCTTATTCATCACCATATTGGATCTGAAATTAAGGAAACTCTTCGAAAGAGATTCCAAGATAAAACTAACTTGGCTTTTCTCGTTGATGGAGGCACTGTTTACTTCTACCGCATTAAAGTGGACCATCATGTTAAGGACAAGCTCCCTAACAAAGGTATCCTCCACTATGCGAGAGTTATAAACGAACTTGAGGGCTTCATTATGAAGCGATTTGGACGGCTGTCCAAACATCCCTTCTAATGAAGACATGATTTCCTACGCGGAAACCATAACCTCATGCCTCTTGGCCAAAACATCTAGCATGCTTGCCAAGATATAGACTCGAGCTTTATCAAAAACTCCAATCCATCCATCGTATGTCTCTCGAACACTTCGAGATGCATTCGAGCCAGGAGTTGGAGGACATTCCTCCGTTAAGACAAACCTTAGGTCGTCCAGAACGAGAATCGTATTCAGGTTCGACTTCCAGGTTCCGTAATTCTCTCCGGTCAATTTGTCGTGAGCTAACAACTGAATAAACGAGCTCGACATGCTGAAAAAGAATGTAAATCTATTAGTGAAACGGTTTTAACCTATTTAAACCAATTAAGAAGTTTAGTAGTAAATAAAGTACCCAAACTCTTTATTTACTAGCAACGATACTTTAGTAAGTCAGAATGACCGCTACCGACTGGTAGTCGAGCACTCCTTTACTAAATCAAGACATTCTTGACTAAATTCTAATTCCAGAATAACTCATATTCCTATAGCATCTTAGTTATCGTTTTTGGTCTGGATTCACTAACTCCTTAGTAATTCCCGTAAGTGTGACCCTCCATTTTTAGAATTCACAAGACGACCCCAACAGTGCAACCGGCTGGAATATCAAAGTTGGGAATGGCCCTATGTTTCTTTATCCATAAATGATGACTGAGTTGTTCCGATCCCCATGAAATGGCCCTCCGACTGGATTGGTGCCTCCTAGGGTCACCTTGCAGGCGGAACATGGGAATCACACGGTTCAATCCAATGGAGGAGACCGTAGGAAGTATTGACGTACTTCCTTCACCCACTTACTATAGACACTTACTCCATTCACCTTGCTATTGAAAGTTGCAAACACCACCCGACTGGAGATGCCTCTAATGGCATCATGAGGCCCTGCAAAATTCTCACGTTGTGAACTTTAGGGAGTGCGTAGCAGAAGAGGGATATATCATATATTCTTTCTCAACACTTCTACTAAGCATCGTGGACGGTAATTTTAGGGTAAATACTCAGGTTTTATCCGGCTAAGGAAATAAAACCTTAAGTCTAGGCAAACTATTTACCTGAGATGTCTAGGTTATTAACATATTTAATTAACCTCACACCTCTCTCGCACGCTCATAAAGCCTGGTTAACTTTACTCAAGTATCGGTTAGTCCCCAGGTAGGAGGTAATCCGTCAATTCATTTTCCTCCAACCTTAGACAGGAGTTCACCGAGTGAGTTTATCATAACCTTAGCATTTACGAGATATCGGCCTATTCATCTAATGAACCCGATCGAACCATTTAACCCTAAATGAACATGCTCTTATCTTCGTTATAGATTTTAAAAGTCTAAGTCATTTTTACAATACTTGCAAAAACTAGACTTACTATAACAACCATCTATATGCTTCTCAAACATACATTCGCTAAGGCATGACAAATTGAATATTTAACTTCATAATCAATATAACACTTATCGATTATGCTCTTAAACATACTAACTCCTAATTCATAAATTAATATAACACTTATATCAATATTTATGAATTAAGCATGCATCCTATACATTATAACATTTATAACATACAATATGCATAAAACTAATGTTGGAAGTTTTAATTTCATAATTAATATAACACTTATATCAATTATTCTATTAAACTACAACATCCAATTCATGAATTAATATAACTCTTATATTAATACTCATGAATTAAACATGCATATACATTATAACACTTATAACATACAATATGCATCTAAAGTTGAATGTTTAATTTCATAATTAATATAACACTTATATCAATTATTCTATTAAACAAACAACAACTAATTCATGAATTAACATAACTGTTATATTAATACTCATGAATTAAACATGCATCCTATACATTATAACACTTATAACCTACAATATGCATAAAACCAGGGCAACCTATGTTGTATATTTAATTTCATAATTAATATAACACTTATATCAATTATTCTATTAAACTAACAACATCTAATTCATGAATTAATATAACTCTTATATTAATACTCATGAATTCTCAAATATGCATACTATATATTATAACACTTATAACATATTTTCTATGCATGGAGCATGCTTCCTACGGTGGGATTTTAAATCTATATGGCATACGTTATGCACATACAAACATGAATTTTAATTAAAACATACCTTCACAATGCATAATTAATTAAACACACTAAAGTGGATCGATTTTGGCATTTAGCAAGCAATAACTATTTTATTACAAGCTTGATCAACAAGCTAAGTCTTGAGCGAACTTCGAACTTTTCGCACCGCCTTTGACCAGCTTGCTCCCCCGAACGCTTCGGCCAAATTTCTTCGAGCTTCTCTATGTATCGCCAAGAACGAGTTTGAACTTGCACCGAACATTTCGGCGAGCTCAAAACTCGAGCTTCTTTCACAAAGAAACCTATATGGACTCTAATGACTCTAAAAATGCAGACTTTTTTAAGCACACATTAAAGCCCATACATTCTCGGGCAATTACAAATTATGAAATTAAAAAAGAAACGATGCCAAAATCGATATTCGCTTTAGACATCCATTCAGAAACAATTTCTAAATTAAAATACCCACCAACTTAAATTGATGCAAATTGAGTTAATCACAAAATCGCTTTGATACCAATTGATGAAGCGATATACGCAGCGGAAGCGATTTTGGATCGATGATACTCTAATTTCATCAATTTAACAATTAGAAAAACATGCTCAAACGATGGAATTTTGAAAAAAAAATAGAATTACATACCCTTGTAGTTCTATATAAATCTTCGCGTTTCGTCGCTCGTTCCTCGTCACACAAGACACATATATATATAAAAATTAAAAATGGCTAAATGGAAAAAAGCGGTGGGTGGACTTTGGGGTACACAAAATTGAACTGTGAATTCAATTTTCAGATGTTCAGCCTTCGTGAATGTAGAACTTGAAAGCCCCTCTGCCTCCCAACCATTCTTCTTCTTCATCTCTTTTCTTTTATTTTCTCTTGTTTTCGGAGTCCCACAACTCCGTTGCGCGGCATCGAAGATAGCGGGACTACCTGGGGTGGTCATCGGCGTGTTCGTCAGAAGGAGACTCAAAGAGTTCGTGACGAAGAACGAGCGGCGGAACGCGAAGAAATACATAGAGCTACAAGGGTATGTAATTCTATTTTTTTTTTCTTAATTTTTGTCGTTTGAGCATGTTTTTTATTTGTTAAATTGATGAAATTAGAGTATCATCGATCCAAAATCGTTTCCGCTACGTATATCGCTCCATCAATTGGTATCTCAAATTCCCATTTTCTTTAGCCAACCATAACATATATATATATATATTATATTATTATTATTATTATTATAAATAATAATATATATATATTAATTAATTAAACTTTTTAATCAATTAATATTATTTAAGTTAATATCAAATATTAATTAAATAATATGGCTAAACCCGGTTTTCCGAAAACTGACTTTTTGCACATGAATCCTATATATTCATGTTTTAGACCATTCTCACACTTAAATCATATTTAAATATGTTCATCATTCTTCCAAAAAATGAATTTGAACAATTCAAATTATTGTTCTTTTTCTTTTCTCTTATATTGTTGCACGACGTTACCCGAGCTAGCCAGGAGAACCTAAAGGACCTACATATCATGAGCTCCAACGATACGAGATTATTCGGTCAAAACTTTTTTAACCTGAATCAATCAACTTTTGTTAACCCCCAGAGACTCCACTATAGTCCGAGGGTTGCACTCTCCTCACTGTAGATATATTATGTCCTCTTGATATAACCGTCATGGGCAAGTCGACCCTTCACAGGTTGTTCGTAATCACAGCCGGGTCATTTATATCGTTTAACCCCTGCATTACATCTTGTTCCTTAAGTACCACTGACACCTCTAATGAACAATTGATCAGTGGTCCAACCAACAGATCAGGAACCCTAACGAGGATAGGGTAGGCGCCTATTGTTCAAGCCTCGGAGTCAGCTATTAAGGGAACAACCTATCTACTAACCCTGAAGAGCGGGTCAGGAGTGAACTCCATCTTACTACACCATGTCCCCAGCTACCTATTGGACTTTATCACTGAGATGATAGACTTATTGAGCGGACATTCCTGCGCTCTCACCCGTACAAGTCTAAGGATACTATCTAATAAGCAGAAGTTCATAATAAGCTCAAGATTAAGATCGAGTTACCTAGGCCATCAGTTTGAAATAGTCGGTCTCTTCAGTAAACGACGTTATAAAGAGAGAGCGACTTTTTCGTGGTTCAGTCTTATGCAAACTCATTGCACAAGACGCCCCCGCTCGCACATCTCCATGTGAAACGATTCGGATCACATCGTTTTGTACAATACAAAGTGAGCTGCATCCAATAGTGTTACCAGGATAAGGTACCAAGCCTTATCCGTATACTATAGACCGTTTTGACTGTCTACTTGAGCCTGATCCACATTCATGTCATACGTGAAGCTCAAGTACTCATCCTTCGCCATGGGTGTTGGTCATTGATATAGGATATACTAAACACGTTTCACTTTATTCCAGTAAACTCTTTTACTGAATAAAACTAATCACTCTTTATTCTAAATAGAACATTTACAAACATGACTGTTTACAAACCACGAGTTTTAGGACATAAAACCCAACAAGGCTCTCTAGCATCTAAAATGTAGCAGTTAAAACTTTCAGACATGTTGTTCAATGCTAGATCACATTTAGGCTCTGTTTCAAACGAATGTTTTGACCAATATTTTGTAGGGATGTTATTCAAATATTGGAAAGCATTATCATCCACTTTCGCTATCTTTTTCATCCACTTGTCAAACTCAGAACTTGTGGTACTTTTTGAAGCAGTCCAAAAACAATTTTGAAGATGTAATCCCTTAAAATTCTTTTGAAAATTAGCGAACATATGTCTAACACAAAATCTATGATTGACCTTTGGAAAGAAGTCGAGAAATGTTGGAACTAAACCCTGTTTAAAGTAATAAAAAAATAACACAAAATCAAACAAGAGCAAAACGTAGCACATAACATGCTTTGAAACTTAAATACTTTGCAAATGATATAGTACCGTTTGTTGGTCGGACATGAAAGTGATTCCTTTGGATTCGAACGGTCCAATATCATTCTGTAGCAACTAAAGGAAACAAGTCCAACTGTCCTTTGTCTCAGCTTCCACAACCGCCCATGCAATTGGATAAATGCAGTTGTTCCCATCCACACCTACACCAGACATAAGTTGGCCTTGACATGGCCCCTTTAAATGGCGTGCATCCAAACATATAAATGGTCTACAATAGGCAAATCCATCTTTGTACGCCTTGAAGCACATATATAACCGCTTGAATATAGGGTCACTACCCTCATCAACCATATGACATTCAATCTTAATTGTACTCCCCTCATTTGATTGAATAAGTTCTTCGCAATAATCCCTCAACCTCTTATATTGCTTGACTAGTGAGCCATTCAATTTTTTGTTGGCTTTTCTCCTGGCTCTATAAGCTTGGCTATTTGAAATATTTACACTGTAGTCTTCTTTAACTACTTCTCGAACATCACTTAACTTCATGTTAGGGTTCAACCTAAAACGTTATAAGTATTTCTTTGCTACCCATGAAGAGTTCACATTTCTATTTTGAAACTCACGAGAACAAGTGTGATCACCAAAGTATGTTTTTACTTGAAACGACATCGAGTCACCAGAGATCACAGAGGCATGCAATTTCCATTTACATCCATCAGTACAAATAACTCTAACTCGTCTTTTATCATTCTTCACCATTTTCACATTATACGAGTCTGTCACAGCGTATTCCTTGATAGCTTCCTTTAACACTTCCTTAGTGCTAAATTTCATTCCTACTTGGAATGCAACAACCTTCATATCAATCTCATATCTAAATATAGGATAATTACACACCTCTCTATCCTCATCAGATGGACATGGATATCTTAAATCGGAAGATGAAGCATAAACAGACTCGCATTCTTCATGGTCTAAATCCGATAATAAATCCATATCAATAGATGAGTCATTTGACCCATCAGAAACCATATCATTCTTTTCAAACTCAAGAGAGATATCACTAGATGTGTGGGCGAGACTCAAACCTAGATGCATTACTTCTTCATTTGGGTTATGTTGAACATATATGTGCAAAGTGTTATCCCCTCTAATGAGACTTATCATACTTAAAATATCTTCATCATGACTAATCAAACGCAAACCATGAGGTAGTTCCAAACCAGGATTCAAATACCAATAACACTGAACATTAGATACATTTGCTTCTGACATCAATGTATTTAACTCAATTACAGATAACATGTCTCTTTCAACAGTCAAAGCAATCTCAGTCCCCCCCAACATATTCATAGTTATCGGCTATAAGAAGTCGACCATTAAAATGAAATGTAACATCTATGCTATCCATTATGTAAATAAAAAAGTATGACATTTTAGAACCAAATAACCAATCCAACATAATGAAATAGGAAAATAGGATCAAAAGAAAGAGAGAGAAAAATAGGAAAACTAAATAAATTTGAAAAAACATAGAAATATAATCTCACATCTAGTTGTTAAAGTTGTCATTGAATTTATCTACTAATGTTTCAAAACTAAGGAATAGTATTAAGGAACAATATGAAAACAAATTCTGAACAGTATGAGAAAAAACCTATTAAGGAACAAATGGGTTCAAGCTTCCTCAATAAAATCGATTTTAAAACAATGAACAATAATATTTTAAAATATATTAAAAAAATACCTTTATGGTGTGTGGGAGAATACACTAAAACCCAATCAAGTCAGAATGGAGGTGGAAGAGGCTAGGCTAGATTGTGTACGACGAAGGTGACTAGTAAACTGTACGGCGGAGGGTGCAGCTATAACGATTTGAGAACAATGAAGGAGCAGACAGGCGAACGATTTGCGAATGATAGCTAACGAACGATAACTGATTCGATTATGATTTTCTTTTTTCTTCGATAATCTGAGAGAGCAGTTGTTGAAGAAGAACTATCTTATTGTCGTCGAAATGTCTGAGAGATGGGTAGGGCACGTATGAGATGAGAGAAGAATTCACATTCTGATTTTCTTTTTTCTTTTATTACTTTTTTCAATTAAATTAACATGTAATCAAATTAATTTATATAACTAATTGTCTATTCATTTTCTGGTTTTCTTTTCTTATTATTTTTTTTAATTAAATTGACATGTAATCAAATCACTTTGGTTTGTCATCTAAGCCACATCATCATTTAACGGTCTAGTCAGCCTTCCGTTAGACTAAAGTTAAGGTAATGACCATTTAGAATGATTTAGCAAACTTGAGAGACTAAAGTGTATGTTTTGAAACGTTGGGGACCAAATAGAACTCTAACTCAAATCTGGGGGACCAAAAGTGCATTTTGCCATAAACAATATTATATATCTTTTGTTGATGATTACTCTAGATATACAAGAATTTATCTTCTAAAATCAAAGTATGAAGCATGCAACATGTTTGTGAAATTCAAGGTTGTAACGACCCCAAATTTTAAACCTAAGAAGAGAACGTTAATAACAACCGACCGTTAAGTTTCATTTGATACTAGTTATGACGCTAAAAAAACGGCAGCATAACGACGTAACTACCATATCTATCCATTAACTTATCACCTGTTAAAGCTAGAAGTTTCCACAACACAAATAAAGAGCAACACCAACTTTGTTTCACCTTACATACTAACTCATAATTAGAAACAAACAACTCTAATGATGTTCAACACCAACATTTAAAGCTAAGAAAACTTCAATAAACCTCAAACTCCACCTAGGCAACAAACCAAAGCGTGACAATTGAAATACGACAATCAGGTCACAACTCTAGGAACTTACATCCTAAAGTGTGAATGGCCACACACACAGAGTTTATTTATAAAGTGTGAATGGCCACACACAGAGTTGTGAATGGCTTGGTAGCAAATAGCCATGCCCCCCAACTCAAGGCGAGATGTTCAAGCCCCCGGTCCCGTGTTCGATTTTTCTTAACTCCCTAATGTTTTTTCATTTTTCTGTTGATTTAATTATTAAGTTGGCGTTCTATTTTTCAAATATATTACAAAAATATGTCTATTATTTCAAATTTTATTCTATTTCTTGTATATTTATATATAAAATGATAGAAATTTTATTTAAGGTGGAGAAAAAAAATATAAATCTAGTCAATAAATTTTATTTTGTAACGAGTAATTTCTATACTTTTAATTTTATAATAATTTAATTTTGAACTTTAGTACGTAATAATTTAGTTCACAATAAAGTTAAAAATAAAAAAAAGTGAGAGGGAGTGGGGAGAAAGAAATTCATCGTGAGTGGTCTCGGTCCCAAATCTTTATTTTTTTATATATAAAAAATCTTGAATTTAAACTTTTACCAAATATTTTTTTCAAAAAAAAAAAATCTTTAAATATAATTTTTCCATTAAGAAAAAATTGAATATACATTTTCTATATATAAAAAAATTATTTAATAAAATTTAAAAATAAAAATAAAAAACATAAACAAAGATAATGCTCTGCGAGAAACTCGGTATCCGTGGGGAATCCTCGCCCTGATCCTCGCGAAATTAAGTGAGGAATTTCGCGGGACCGAGAGTGGGAAGTCATCCTTGACCCCATCCCGTTCGGTGGACATCTCGAATTAAGCCCCCTCTGACGTAAAGTTCTGGATCCGCCACTAACCAGGTTCGTAGTACTCGTCATGCCTACAAAACCTGTAGGTGGGTCATTACATACCACGTACCGAGTAAGTGGCTCTCACTTGAGGGGCCACCAACCAACATACATCATACAAGCAACATGTCAATCTCGCATACAACATTCTACAATTCATGAACTCATAAACAACATAATGCAATAGTCAACTCATGTCATGCTTATGACTCATATCTAGCCTCATAGGTTCTCTCAAACTCAACTCTCATGGCCCTCACAAGCTCTTTGAGACTAAAAGATTCTTCAAGGTCCTTTTTGTTATGGAAATATTATAAAAGTGTAGTTTTCTTATGGGTGTTCATTGTTTATCATCTTTCTTAAGATTGATCAACTTAGGAGAAGAGATGCAAGCTTGTTTTAATTCCGAAAAGGTTGAAATTAGTGGAAATAACATAAGCATTACAAGTGTATTCATTGTTTTGAACCATGGGTGAATTCAAGGGTATAGATATATACTTTTGGCTTGTAAATTTAGGAAAATTGGGTTTTTTATGAGTTTGAAAGTTGAGTTTTCGTATACATATGTTAAACTTTGCTTAAGAACTGAAATTCGGGATTTAGAAATAAATTTTGGTCATTAGTTTTGATATTTTTCGTTACTACACAGCTCAATAATGCTGCAAAATTCCATAGTATTACATAACAATGGGGACCTTGGTAGTAAAATTCCATAAATTCCAACACTTTAATATTTCGATTCTTATTTTGCTAGTTGTCATTTTTAGTTTCATATGTCTTTAAGATAGTTATAATTTAATTTCTTATGTCGAACTTGTTTTTTTGTTAATTTTATATCACTTAATTGCTTTAAAATTACTTGGTTTTAGGTCACAATTTGATAGAAATTGCATTCATCAGTCTCGGTGGGATCGACCTTGTCTACCAATTACTACCTACGATTGAGTAGCGAGTTTTTGCACAACAACTATGCACACACACACGTAAGGGGAGGAGGAGTCTAATTTTTTTAAATTTTATCGATTTGTGAATTCATTCGATTGTTCTCTTCTTGTGCAAATTCCTTGTTTTCTAAAAGCATTGAGGTTAGAATCTTTAACATGTGATTGAATTATTTTGGGATAGTTCAGAAGTTTACCTTGCTCGAAGACTAACAAGATTTAAGTTTGAGGGTATTTGATAACACTCTTAAAGTGCTATTTTATCATCCTTTAATTCCGCTAATTACCGTGTTCTATTTTATAGGCGAAGAGCGGTATAAAGCTCAAGAAGTTCAAAGACACATTTCGAAGCTAAAAGAAGAGCAAAAATGAACTTTGGAGATGAACTAAGGGTGTGTTTACCTCTCTGGATTTTCCCCAACAATCGTAATAAACCAATTGTAATGGATTAAGGCTTCAATCGTAATCGATTGACGTTTGATAGTGTTTACTTAAGGCTAATTCAAACCTAATCTGAATTCCATTGATGGTGTTTACTTGCACGTAATCATTCGTGAATTTACCATAATACCCTTTCACTTTAATCGTGTTCAGAATCGTGTGTTGACTCGTTTTCCAAATGGTACTCATGTGCAGACTCGTGTGGATACTCGTGGGATCGTGTGTTGACTTGTTTTCCAAGCATTTCCCGTGTGGATACTCGTGAACCCATTTTTCAACATAAATCTTCACTTCCGTTCGTTTATTCTCTCTTCTTTCTGATGGAGCGACTTGCGCAGCGGAAAGCGATTTCGGATCGATGATACTCTAATTTCATCAATTTAACAAATAGAAAACATGCTCAAAGCGACGGAAATAAGAAATTAGAAATACATACCCTTGTAGCTCAAATTTCTTCAAGTCCGCCGGCCTAACCTCGTCACGATCTCTTCAAGCCTCTTCTCACGAACGCCTCGAGGACCACCTCAGGTAGTTCCGCTATCATCGGCGTCGCGCAACGGAGTTGTGGGACTCCGTTACAAGAGAAAAGAAAAGAAATAAAAAGAAGGAGAAGAAGAAGAAGGAATGGAGTGGCTGGGACTAAAAAAAGACAGAAGCTAAAAAATTTCTTCTTCACGAAGTTAGAAACTTTTTTTTTTCTCTCTCTACCAAAACTCACCCAAAAACCACTTTAAATAGCCAAACTTATATATAAAAACAAATGTCTTACATGCTTTTGCATGTAAAAGCATGTAAGACACCTCCTTTTTTTTTCTTTTTAAATATATATATATATATATATATATATATATAAAATAAAAATTTATTATTAATTCTAAATTAATAATAATAAATATTTTATTTATTAAACTTTTTAATAAATAAAAAATATATATATATATATATTAATTAATTAAACTTTTTAATTAATTAATATTATTTAATTCAATATCAAATATCAATTAAATATTATGGCTCAACCCGATTTTCCGAAAACCGTATTTTTGCACATGAATCCTATTCATGTTTTAGACCATTCCCATATTTAAATCATATTTAAATATGTCCATCATTCTTCCAAAAACCGAATTTGAACAATTCAAATTCTTTTTCTTTTTCTTTTATTTTCTCTTATATTGTTGCACGACGTTATCTGAGCTAGCCAGGAGAACCTAAAGGACCTACAGATCATGAGCTCCAACGATACGAGATTATTCGGTTAAAACTCTTTTAACCCGAATCAATCAACTTTCGTTAACCCTCGGAGACTCCACTATAGTCCGAGGGTTGCACTCTCCTCACTGTAGATATATTATGTCCTCTTGATATAACCGTCACTGGCAAGTCGACCCTACACAGGTTGTTCGTAATCACCGCTGGGTCATTTAAACCGTTTAACCCCTGCATTACGTCTTGTTCCTTAAGTACCACTGACACCTCTAATGAACAATAGATCTGTGGTCCAACCAACAGATCAATAAACCCTCTCATCACATGAGAGTGTGAGCGCTCATTGTTCAAGCCCCGGAGTCAGCTATTAAGGGAACAACCTATCTACTAACCCTGAAGAGCGGGTTAGGAGTGAACTCCAATCTTGCTGTACTATGTCCCCAGCTACCTATTCGACTTTATCCCCAAGATGGTAGGCTTATTGAGTCGGCGCTAATGGGCCACTCTCACCCGTGCAAGTCAAAGGATACTATCGAATAAGCAGGAGTTCATAGCAAGCTCAGGATTAAGATCGAGTTACCTAGGCCATCAATATGTATAAGTCGGTCTCATCAGTAAACGGAGTTATAAAGAGAGAGCGACTTAATACGCGGTTCGGTCTTATATAAACTCTTTACACAGGATGCCCTCACTTCTCACATCTCCATGTGGAACGATTCGGATCACATCGTTCTGTACAATACAAAGTGAGCCGCATCCAATAGTGTTACCAGGATAAGGTACCCAGCCTTATCCGTATACTATAGACCGTTTTGACTGACTACTTGAGCCTGATCCACAATCATGTCATACATGAAGCTCAAGTACTCATATTCAGCCAAGGGTGTTGGTCACTGGTATAGGTTAAACCAAACACGTTTCACTTTATTCCAGTAAACTCTTTTACTGAATAAAACTAATAACTCTTTATTCTAAATAGAATATTTACAAACATAACAGTTTACAAACCACGAGTTTTAGGACATAAAACCCAACAAACTCCCACTTGGACTTAAACGTCCGTGGTGTACATATTAGGTGGAGAAAACTAATATATCATATATCAGAAGCTTTCTCCCACTGTCCTCTCTAGCAACTCGGAGCCCTAGACTCTTCTAGGTGTCTCTCAAACACTTTAGCCATGAGAGACTTAGTAAACTAATCAGCATGAAGTACTACGAGGCTTTCCATGTGACCATCACATCTCCTCATTGATGGAGCGTTTTACCGCAGCGGAACGCGATTTCGGACCGATGATACTCTAATTTCATCAATTTAACAAATAGAAAACATGCTCTTAAAGCGGAAATGAGAAAAATAGAAAACATACCCTTGAAGTTCTAATTTTTCTTCACGTTCCGCCGGCCGTTCTTCGTCACGAGCTCTTCCGACCTCTTCTCACGAACACCCCGAGGACCACCCCAGGTAGTCCCGCTATCCTCGGCACCGAGCAACGGTGTTGTGGGACACCGAAAAGAAGAGAAAAGAAAAGAAGAAGAAGAAGAAGATGGAATGGAGGAAGGAGGCAGAGGAGAAATCTCAAAATGGCATAACACACAAAACTTAAAAAACAAAATTCACTTTGCCATTTGAATACCCCAGCTCAAAAAAGTTGTTAGCCATACGTAATATATATATATATTAAAAAAACAAATGTCTTACATGCAAAGCATGTAAGACACCTCTTTTTTCTTTTTTTTTTTAATATATATATAAATTATTATTAATTCTCAATTAATAATAATAAAAATTTTATTTATTAAACTTTTTAATAAATAAAATATAGGGAAATTGTAGTAAATGACAATTTAAGACTTATTGTTTGCAAATATAGCATGTTTTTAAAATTTTTGCGGATATAGCAATTTCTATCGCTGATATCTTATGACTGATAGAAGTCTATCGCTGATCACCTCAGCTTTTTATAGATTTTTGTCAGTGATAATAGTCTATCAGAGATAATAGTCTATCACTGATAGAAGTCTATCAGTGATATAATAAAGTCTATCAGTGATAGAAACGAGTTTTTTTGCCATATTTACAAAACATTTTAAAGTTTGCTAAATTTGCAATTAGTTTGGGCCTGATTGCTATTTGTGCAACCAGCCCTAAAATATATATATATATATATATTAATTAATTAAACTTTTTAATTAATTAATATTATTTAATTCAATATCAAATATCAATTAAATAATATGGCTCAACCCGGTTTTCCGAAAACCGAAATTTCACATGAATCCTATTCATGTTTTAGACCATTCCCATATTTAAATCATATTTAAATATGTCCATCATTCTTCCATAGACCGAATTTGAACAATTCAAATTCTTTATCTTTTTCTTTTATTTTTCTCTTATATTGTTGCACGGTGTTATCCGAGCTAGCCAGGAGAACCTAAAGGACCTACAGATCATGAGCTCCAACGATACGAGATTATTCGGTCAAAACTCTTTTAACCCGAATCAATCAACTTTCGTTAACCCCCGGAGACTCCACTATAGTCCGAGGGTTGCACTCTCCTCACTGTAGATATATTGTGTCCTCTTGATATAACCGTCATCGGTAAGTCGACCCTTCACAGGTTGTTCGTAATCACAGCTGGGTCATTTAAACCGTTTAACCCCTGCATTACATCTTGTTCCTTAAGTACCACTGACACCTCTAATGAACAATAGATCTGTGGTCCAACCAACAGATCAGTTAACCCTCTCATCACATGAGAGTGTGAGCGCTCATTGTTCAAGCCCCGGAGTCAGCTATTAAGGGAACAACCTATCTACTAACCCTGAAAAGCGGGTTAGGAGTGAACTCCAATCTTGCTGTACTATGTCCCCAGCTACCTATTCGACTTTATCCCCAAGATGGTAGGCTTATTGAGTCGGCGGTAAAGGGCCACTCTCACCCGTGCAAGTCAAAGGATACTATCGAATAAGCAGGAGTTCATAGCGAGCTCAGGATTAAGATCGAGTTACCTAGGCCATCAATATGTATAAGTCGGTCTCATCAGTAAACGGAGTTATAAAGAGAGAGCGACTTAATACGCGGTTCGATCTTATGTAAACTCTTTACACAGAACGCCCTCACTTCTCACATCTCCATGTGGAATGATTCGGATCACATCGTTCTGTACAATACAAAGTGAGCCGCATCCAATAGTGTTTCCAGGATAAGGTACCCAGCCTTATCCGTATACTATAGACCGTTTTGACTGACTACTTGAGCCTGATCCACAATCATGTCATACATGAAGCTAAAGTACTCATATTCAGCCAAGGGTGTTGGTCATTGGTATAGGTTAAACCAAACACGTTTCACTTTATTCCAGTAAACTCTTTTACTGAATAAAACTAATAACTCTTTATTCTAAATAGAAAATTTACAAACATAACAGTTTACAAACCACGAGTTTTAGGACATAAAACCCAACAAACTTCCACTTGGACTTAAACGTCTGTGGTGTACATGTTAGGTGGAGAAAACTAATATATCATATATCAGAAGCTTTCTCCCACTGTCCTCTCCAGCAACTCGGAGCCCTAGACTCTTCTAGGTGTCTCTCAAACACTTTAGCCATGAAAGACTTAGTAAACTAATCAGCATGAAGTACTACAAGGCTTTCCATGTGACCATCACATCTCCTCATAACACTAACAGTGAGCTCAACTTATAAACCTATTGCTGCTTCACAAGCTGCAAATAGACTTAGCTACTACCAAGGAATCAACAATACAACTCTTGTATTCTACTCCTCTAAGTACAAGGACAAAATTTTAACCGGAATCCAATCTAATTGGACTAATATAACTGACAACTCCCACTGCATAGCACATATCGGGTCATGTATCTCAAAAGATACATGTAACCTCCAATATGTAAATACACTTGGGTGCATCTCGTATCCCCAACACTTGAGGTGTCTTAGGAAACCATTTCCATAGACCATCGAATATTGACAACAACTTGTCAATAAAAGATTTTAGAGACAACACTAAGGATTTGTTCTTACGACTCAGATCAAGCTGAATCCTTAGAACAAACAAAGCCTACCTCCAGATCAACTATTTGGGAGTGGGTCGCTAGTTTATGCTAAAAGTCAGTAATAAATCCTACATCATTCTCAATGATTAGAACAAAATTACGGGAATATATTATGAAAGCTTTAACATTGATTAAACACTTGTCCAACAAGTTTTATCAATGTAATGTTCAAAACCATAAGATTTGAAAAACAAACCTTATAAATCAGAATATATATGCTTATTTCAATTCATAAATGGATTGAAGAAGCTCGCAAACGATTTGCTCTTAATCCTGAATAATGTATCTCCCTGGTTGAGACTAATAGATACTCTATCAAGATAGCTAGTCTTGATATCCATATGTCATGTTCTATCAGATAGAACAGGGCAATGGATACGAGTATACTATATAACTTATATCTGACAACAAGAGATGAAGTTAATACACAATTAACCCCTTCTCTTTGGGACAATCCCTTTGCCAGAAAGTCAAGCCTTAGAGGTTTTCACCTCATAGACTTGGTCTGTAAACCTCTTGAAGATCCATGGCTTTGAGCCACTGGTTCTAGTTTATGAACTCACTGTCATCATCAATATGATAACTAGAGTCATACAACATACTAATACAGCAGGCCGAATTATCTCATAATTCTCCCACTGCATTAAAACTTTCTCAACACTTGAGAAGAACCAGCAAAACTAACAACCATTGTTAATTTATAGCTTCAATAAAACAAGATAAGTCTTAACACTTTAGTTGTTACCAAGTTTAATAGAACACTACTTGTATACATCTTTTGCAAAATGAGCTATTCATTAAAAACAAAAGATACTATATACATCTAAAACGTTCACAACAAACTTGAGTTTATAGACAATAATTACAACAGTTGAAAATTATTTCTATACAGACAACTAAACAAACTGCAAGCTCCCACTGTAGATACTGCGAAGACGTCTTCATAAGGCATCTTCGTCAAGAAACAGGCAAACAAGAACTAGTTTCCTGAAATAGAATAACAAACATGATTAGTGGTTCCTGAATCAACATCCAGGTATGACAATCATAATCCACAATTCATGTTTAGACAGAAGATAAATCATATTTACCTTGTCGTTCATTCTGTGCCTTTTTCTCCGCAAGGTATTTAGGGCAGTTTCGCTTCCAGTGCCCTTCTTCACCACAATGAAAACACTTTCCACTGTGTGTAGCTTTTACCTTGCCTACAGCTGGGGTTTTGCCCTTCCTGGCACTTCTCTTCTTCTTGTGAATAATCTTATTACTCACAGTAAGAGGTTCAGATTTAGTCCCAGACCCAGACCCTTTCTGGAACTTCACAGAAGTGGTAACATTTACCTCCTTCTCCTTTCCTTTCGAGGTATGCAGGGACTGATAAATCTGAAGCTCGTTCAGAAGAGACGTCAGATTGTATTCTATCTTGTTCATGACCATATTGGCCCTGAAGTGCAGGAAACTCTTCGGAAGAGATTCCAAGATAAATCCAACCTGACCTTGTTCGTCGACGGTTGCTCCATTTACTTCTGCAGTATTGAAGTACACCATCATGTTAAGGACATGTTCCCTAACAGAGGTTCCTTCAGCCATACGGCAGTTGTAAATGTGCTTGAGGGCTTCATACCTAAGAGATGAGGAAGGCTTTCCAAACATCTCTTGTAGTGAAGCCATGATTTCCTTAGCGGAAACCATCCCCTCATGCTTCCTTGACAAAACATCAGATATGCTTGCCAGGATATAAACTCGAGCTTTATCGTTAGCCCGAATCCAACCGTCATATGCTTCACGAACAGTTCGTGAGGCATTTGAACTAGGAACTGGAGGACACTCCTCCGTTAAGACAAATCTTAGGTTGTCGAGAACCAAAACTGCATTAAGGTTCGACTTCCATGTCCCAAAATTTTCACCGGTTAATTTGTCGTGAGCTAACAACTGAATAAAAGAGCTCGACATGCTGAAAAAGAATGTAAAACTATTAGTGAAACGGTTTTAACCTATTTAAACCAATTAAGAGGTTTAACAGTAAATAAAGTACCCAAACTCTTTATTTACATGCAACGATACTTTAGTGAGTTAGAATGGTCGCTACCGACTGGTAGTCAAGCATTCCTTCACTAAACCAAGACATTCTTGACTAAATGCTAACACCAGAATAACTCTTATTCCTATAGCATCTTAGTTATCGTTTTTGGTCAAGATTTACTAACACCTTAGCAAATCTGCAAGTGTGACCCTCCATTTTTAGAACACACAGGACGGCCCCAACAACGCAACCGACTGGAATGACAAAGTTGGGAATGGCCCTATGTTTCTTTATCCATAACAGGTGACTGACTTGTTCGACCCCCATGAAACGGCCCTCCGACTGGATTGGTGCCTCCTAGGGTCACCTTGCAGGCGGAACATGGGAATCTCACGGTTCAATCCAATGGAGGAGACCGTAGGAAATACTGACGTACTTCCTTCTCCCACTTACTATAGATACTTACTCCATTCACCTTGCTATTGAAAGTTGCAAACACCACCCGACTGGAGATGCCTCTAATGGCATCATCAGGCCCTGCAAAATTCTCACTTTGTGAATTTTTAGGAGTGCGTAGCAGGAGAGGGATATATCATATATTCCTTCTCAACACATCTACTAAGCATCGTAGACGGTTTTTAGGGTAAACACTCAGGTTTTATCCGGCTAAGAAAATAAAACCTTAAGTCTAGGCAAACTATTTACCTGAGATATCTAGGTTATTAACAGATTTAAACAACCTCACACCTCTCCCGCACGCTCATAAAGCCTGGTTAACTTTACTCAAGTACCGGATCGTCCCCAGGTAGGAGGTGTTCCGTAAACCGTCAGCTTAAATACCTCCAACCTCGAACAGGATTTCACCGGGTGAGTTTCTGATAACCTTAGCATTTACGAGATTTCGACCTATTCATCTAATGAACCTAATCGAACCATTTAACCCTAAATGAACATGCTTTTCTTTGTTATAGATTTTAAAAGTCTAAGTCATTTTTACAACTCTTGCAAAAACTAGACTTTCTACAACAACTTCTATATGCTTCTCAAACATACATTTGCTAAGGCATGACAAGTTGAATATTTAACTTCATAATCAATATAACACTTATATCGATTATGCTCTTAAATATACAACTCCTAATTCATAAATTAATATAACACTTATATCAATTATTTATGAATTAAGCATGCATCCTATACATTATAACAATTATAACATACAATATGCATCTTAGTTGGATGTTTAATTTCATAATTAATATAACACTTATATTAATTATTCTATTAAGCAAACAACAACTAATTCATGAATTAATATAACACTTATATTAATACTCATGAATTAAACATGCATCCAATATATTATAACACTTATAACCTATAATATGCATAAAACTATGGCAACCTATGTTGTATATTTAATTTCATAATTAATATAACACTTATATCAATTATTCTATTAAATTATCAACATCTAATTCATGAATTAATATAACACTTATATTAATACTCATGAAGTCCAAAATATGCATACTATAAATTATAACATTTATAACATAATACCAATGCATGGAGCATGCTTCCTATGGTGGGATTTTAAATCTATATGGCATACGATATGCACATACAAACATGGAATTTAATTAAAACATACATTCACAATGCATAATTAATTAAACACACTAAAGTGGATCGATTTTGGCATTTAGCAAGCAATAACTAATTTATTACAAGCTTGAACAACAAGCTAAGTCTTGAGCCGACTTCGAACTCTTCGCACCGCTTTTGACCAGCTTGCTTCCTCCGAACGCTTCGGCCAATTTCTCTTCGAATTTCTCCTCGTAATGCCCAGAACGAGTTTGAACTTTTACCGAACATTTCGGCGAGTTCCAAACTCAAACTTCTTTCACAAAGAAACCTATATGGACTCTAATGACTCCAAAAATACAGACTTTTTAGCACGCATTAAAGCCCATACATTCTCGGGCAATTACAAATAATGAAATTCAAATAGAAACTATGCCAAAATCGATATTCACTTTAGACATCCATTCAGAAATAATTTCTAAATTAAAATACCCACCAACTTAAATTGATGCAAATTGAGTTAATCACAAAATCGCTCTGATACCAATTGATGGAGCGTTTTACCGCAGCGGAACGCGATTTCGGACCGATGATACTCTAATTTCATCAATTTAACAAATAGAAAACATGCTCTTAAAGCGGAAATGAGAAAAATAGAAAACATACCCTTGAAGTTCTAATTTTTCTTCACGTTCCGCCGGCCGTTCTTCGTCACGAGCTCTTCCGACCTCTTCTCACGAACACCCCGAGGACCACCCCAGGTAGTCCCGCTATCCTCGGCACCGAGCAACGGTGTTGTGGGACACCGAAAAGAAGAGAAAAGAAAAGAAGAAGAAGAAGAAGATGGAATGGAGGAAGGAGGCAGAGGAGAAATCTCAAAATGGCATAACACACAAAACTTAAAAAAAAAAATTCACTTTGCCATTTGAATACCCCAGCTCAAAAAAGTTGTTAGCCATACGTAATATATATATATATTAAAAAAACAAATGTCTTACATGCAAAGCATGTAAGACACCTCTTTTTTTTTTTTTTTTAATATATATATAAATTATTATTAATTCTCAATTAATAATAATAAAAATTTTATTTATTAAACTTTTTAATAAATAAAAAATATATATATATATATTAATTAATTAAACTTTTTAATTAATTAATATTATTTAATTCAATATCAAATATCAATTAAATAATATGGCTCAACCCGGTTTTCCGAAAACCGAAATTTCACATGAATCCTATTCATGTTTTAGACCATTCCCATATTTAAATCATATTTAAATATGTCTATCATTCTTCCATAGACCGAATTTGAACAATTCAAATTCTTTATCTTTTTCTTTTATTTTTCTCTTATATTGTTGCACGGTGTTATCCGAGCTAGCCAGGAGAACCTAAAGGACCTACAGATCATGAGCTCCAACGATACGAGATTATTCGGTCAAAACTCTTTTAACCCGAATCAATCAACTTTCGTTAACCCCCGGAGACTCCACTATAGTCCGAGGGTTGCACTCTCCTCACTGTAGATATATTGTGTCCTCTTGATATAACCGTCATCGGTAAGTCGACCCTTCACAGGTTGTTCGTAATCACAGCTGGGTCATTTAAACCGTTTAACCCCTGCATTACATCTTGTTCCTTAAGTACCACTGACACCTCTAATGAACAATAGATCTGTGGTCCAACCAACAGATCAGTTAACCCTCTCATCACATGAGAGTGTGAGCGCTCATTGTTCAAGCCCCGGAGTCAGCTATTAAGGGAACAACCTATCTACTAACCCTGAAAAGCGGGTTAGGAGTGAACTCCAATCTTGCTGTACTATGTCCCCAGCTACCTATTCGACTTTATCCCCAAGATGGTAGGCTTATTGAGTCGGCGGTAAAGGGCCACTCTCACCCGTGCAAGTCAAAGGATACTATCGAATAAGCAGGAGTTCATAGCGAGCTCAGGATTAAGATCGAGTTACCTAGGCCATCAATATGTATAAGTCGGTCTCATCAGTAAACGGAGTTATAAAGAGAGAGCGACTTAATACGCGGTTCGATCTTATGTAAACTCTTTACACAGAACGCCCTCACTTCTCACATCTCCATGTGGAACGATTCGGATCACATCGTTCTGTACAATACAAAGTGAGCCGCATCCAATAGTGTTTCCAGGATAAGGTACTCAGCCTTATCCGTATACTATAGACCGTTTTGACTGACTACTTGAGCCTGATCCACAATCATGTCATACATGAAGCTAAAGTACTCATATTCAGCCAAGGGTGTTGGTCATTGGTATAGGTTAAACCAAACACGTTTCACTTTATTCCAGTAAACTCTTTTACTGAATAAAACTAATAACTCTTTATTCTAAATAGAAAATTTACAAACATAACAGTTTACAAACCACGAGTTTTAGGACATAAAACCCAACACTCATAGCACTATCTGCGAGCTCAACTTATAAACCTATTGCTGCTTCACAAGCTGCAAATAGACTTAGCTACCAACGAGGAATCAGCAATACAACTCTTGTATTCTACTCCTCTAAGTATAAGAACAAAACTTTAACCGGAATCCAATCCAATTGGACTAATAATACTGACAGCTCCCACTGCATAGCACATATCGGGTCATCTGACCTCCAATATGTAAATGCACTAGGGTTTATCTCGTATCCTCAACATTTGAGGTGTCTCAAGAAACCATTTCCATAGACCATTGAATATTGACAACAACTTATCAATAAAAGATTTTAGAGACAACACTAGCGATTTGTTCTTACGACTCAGATCAAGCTGAATCCTTAGAACAAACTAAGCCTACCTCCAGATCAACTATTTGGGAGTGGGTCGCTAGTTTATGCTAAAAGTCAGTAATAAATCCTACATCATTCTCAATGATTAGGACAAAATTATGGGAAATTATTATGAAAGCTTTAACATTGATTAAACCCTTGTCAAACAAGTTTTATCAATGTAATGTTCAAAACCATAAGATTTGAAAAACAAACCTTATAAATCAGAATATAGATGCTTATTCCAATTCATAAATGGATTGAAGAAGCTCGCAAACGATTTGCTCTAAATCCTGAAAAATGTATCTCCCTGGTTGAGACTAATAGATACTCTATCAAGATAGCTAGTCTTGATATCCATTTACCTTATCCTATCAGATAGAACAGGGCAATGAATACGAGTATTCTATATAACTTACATCTGACAACAAGAGATGAAGTTAATACACAATTAACCCCTTCTCTTTGAGACAGTCCCTTTGTCAGAAAGTCAAGCCTTAGAGGTTTTCACCTCATAGACTAGGTCTGTAAACCTCTTGAAGATCCATGACTTTGAGCCACTGGTTCTTGTTTATAAACTCACTGTCATCATCAATATGATAACTAGAGTCATAAAACAAACTAATACAGCAGGCCGAATTATCTCATAATTCTCCCACTGCATCAAAGCTTTCTCATTACTTGAGATGAACCAGCTAAACTAACAACCATTGTTAATTTATAATTTAGCTTTCAATATAAAACAAGATAAGTCTTAACACTTTAGTTGTTACCAAGTTTAATAGAACACTACTTGTATACATCTTTTGCAAAATGAACTATTCATTAAAAAACAAAAGATACTATATACATAAAGTGTTCAACAAAAAACTTGAGTTTATAGACAATAATTACAACAGTTGAAATTATTTCTATAGAGACAACTAAACAAACAAGCAAGCTCCCACTGTATAAACTGCGTAGACGTCTTCATAAGTCGTCTTCGTCAAGAAACAGGCAGACACGAACTAGTTTTCTGAAATAGAATAACAAACATGATTAGTGGTTCCTGAATCAACATCCAGGTATGACAATCATAACCCACAAAACATGTTTAGACCGAAGATAAATCATATTTACCTTGTCGTTCATTCTGTGCCTTTTTCTCCGCAAGGTATTTAGGGCAGTTTCGCTTCCAGTGCCCTTCTTAACCACAATGAAAACACTTTCCACTGTGTGAAGCTTTTACCTTTCCTACAGCTGGGGTTTTGCCCTTCCTGACACTTCTCTTCTTCTTGTGAATAATCTTATTACTCACAGTAAGAGGTTCAGATTTAGTCCCAGACCCATACCTTTTTTGGAACTTCATAGAAGTGGTAACATTTACCTCCTTCTCCTTTCCTTTCGAGGTATGCAGGGACTGATAAATCTGAAGCTCGTTCAGAAGAGACGTCAGATTGTATTCTATCTTATTCATGACCATATTGGTCCTGAAGTGCAGGAAACTCTTCGGAAGAGATTCCAAGATAAATCCAACCTGACCTTGTTCGTCGACGGTTGCTCCATTTACTTCTGCTGTATTGAAGTACACCATCATGTTAAGGACATGTTCCCTAACAGAGGTTCCTTCAGCCATACGGCAGTTGTAAATGTGCTTGAGGGCTTCATATCTAAGAGATGAGCAAGGCTTTCCAAACATCTCTTGTAGTGAAGCCATGATTTCCTTAGCGGAAACCATCCCCTCATGCTTCCTTGACAAAACATCAGATATGCTTGCCAGGATATAAACTCGAGCTTTATCGTTAGCCCGAATCCAACCGTCATATGCTTCACGAACAGTTCGTGAGGCATTTGAAACAGGAACCGGAGGACACTCCTCCGTTAAGACAAATCTTAGGTTGTCGAGAACCAAAACTGCATTAAGGTTCGACTTCCATGTCCCAAAATTTTCACCGGTTAATTTGTCGTGTGCTAACAACTGAATAAAAGAGCTCGACATGCTGAAAAAGAATGTAAAACTATTAGTGAAACGGTTTTAACCTATTTAAACCAATTAAGAGGTTTAGCAACAAATAAAGTACCCAAACTCTTTATTTACATGCAACGATATTTTAGTGATTTAGAATGGTCGCTACCTAAGGGTAAACGAGCACTCCTTCACTAAACCAAGACATTCTTGACTAAATGCTAACTCCAGAATAACTCATATTCCTATAGCATCTTAGTTATCGTTTTTGGTCAAGATTTACTAACTCCTTAGCAAATCTCGTAAGTGTGACCCTCCATTTTTAGAACGCACAGGACGACCCCAACAGTGCAACCTAAGGGAATGTCAGAGTTGGGAATGGCCCTATGTTTCTTTATCCATAAATGGTGACTGACTTGTTCAACTCCCATGAAACGGCCCTCCTAAGGGATTGGTGCCACCAAGGGCACCTTGCAGGCGGAACATGGGAATCTCACGGTTCAATCCAATGGAGGAGACCGTAGGATGTACTGACGTACTTCCTTCTCCCACTTACTATAGATACTTACTCCATTCACCTTGCTATTGAAAGTTGCAAATACCATCCTAAGGGGGTTGCCACATTAGCAACACGAGGCCGAGCAAAATTCTCACGTTGTGAACTATACGGAGTGAGTAGCAGGAGAGGGATATATCATATATTCCTTCTCAACACATCTACTAAGCATCATAGACGGTGATTAGGGTAAACTACTCAGGTTTTATCTGGCTAAGTTAATAAAACCTTAAGTCTAGGCAATCAATTTTACCTGAGATGTCTAGGTTATAAACACTTTACTAACCTCACACCTCTCACGCACGCTCATAAAGCCGGGTTAACTTTACTCAAGTACCGGATCGTCCCCAGGTAGGAGGTGTTCCGTAAACCGTCAGCTTAAATACCTCCAACCTCGAACAGGATTTCACCGGGTGAGTTTCTCATAACCTTAGCATTTACGAGATTTCGACCTATTCATCTAATGAACCTGGTCGAACCATTAACCCTAAATGAACATGCTCTTTTCTTTGTTATAGATTTTAAAAGTCTAAGTCATTTTTACAACACTTGCAAAAACTATACTTACTAAAACAAACTTCTATATGCTTCTCAAACATACATTCGCTAAGGCATGACAAGTTGAATATTTAACTTCATAATCAATATAACACTTATATCGATTATGCTCTTAAATATACAACTCCTAATTCATAAATTAACATAACACTTATATCAATTATTATGAATTAAGCATGCATCCTATACATTATAACAATTATAACATACAATATGCATCTTAGTTGGATGTTTAATTTCATAATTAATATAACACTTATATTAGTTATTCTATTAAGCAAACAACAACTAATTCATGAATTAATATAACACTTATATTAATACTCATGAATTTAAACATGCATCCTATATATTATAACACTTATAACCTATAATATACATAAAACCAGGGCAACCTATGTTGTAAATATAATTTCATAATTAATATAACACTTATATCAATTATTCTATTAAATTAGCAACATCTAATTCATGAATTAATATAACTCTTATATTAATACTCATGAATTCCCAAATATGCATACTATAAATTATAACACTTATAACATAATACCAATGCATGGAGCATGCTTCCTACGGTGGGATTTTAAATCTATATGGCATACGTTATGCACATACAAACATGGATTTTAATTAAAACATACATTCACAATGCATAATTAATTAAACACACTAAAGTGGATCGATCGATTTTGGCATTTAGCAAGCAATAACTATTTTATTACAAGCTTGAACAACAAGCTAAGTCTTGAGCGAACTTCGAACTCTTCGCACCGCCTTTGACCAGCTTGCTTCCTCCGAACGCTTCGGCCAATTTCTCTTCGAATTTCTCCTCGTAATGCCCAGAACGAGTTTGAACTTATACCGAACATTTCGGCGAGTTCCAAACTCAAACTTCTTTCACAAAGAAACCTATATGGACTCTAATGACTCTAAAAATACAGACTCCTTAGCACGCATTAAAGCCCATACATTCTCGGGCAATTACAAATAATGAAATTCAAATAGAAACTATGCCAAAATCGATATCCACTTTAGTGTCCAATTCAGAAACAATTTCTAAATTAAAATACCCACCAACTTAAATTGATGCAAATTGAGTTAATCACAAAATCGCTCTGATACCAATTGATGGAGCGACTTGCGCAGCGGAAAGCGATTTCGGATCGATGATACTCTAATTTCATCAATTTAACAAATAGAAAACATGCTCAAAGCGACGGAAATAAGAAATTAGAAATACATACCCTTGTAGCTCAAATTTCTTCAAGTCCGCCGGCCTAACCTCGTCACGATCTCTTCAAGCCTCTTCTCACGAACGCCTCGAGGACCACCACAGGTAGTCCCGCTATCCTCGGCGCCGCGCAACGGAGTTGTGGGACTTCGTTACAAGAGAAAAGAAAAGAAATAAAAAGAAAGAGAAGAAGAAGAAGGAATGGAGTGGCTGAGACTAAAAAAAGACAGAAGCTAAAAAATTTCTTCTTCACGAAGTTAGAAACTTTTTTTTTTCTCTCTCTACCAAAACTCACCCAAAAACCACTTTAAATAGCCAAACTTTTATATATATATATATATATATATAAACAAATGTCTTACATGCTTTTGCAGGTAAGACATCTCCTTTTTTTTCTTTTTAAATATATATATATATATATAAAATAAAAATTTATTATTAATTCTAAATTAATAATAATAAATATTTTATTTATTAAACTTTTTAATAAATAAAATATATATATATATATTAATTAATTAAACTTTTTAATTAATTAATATTATTTAATTCAATATCAAATATCAATTAAATATTATGGCTCAACCCGGTTTTCCGAAAACCATATTTTTGCACATGAATCCTATTCATGTTTTAGACCATTCCCATATTTAAATCATATTTAAATATGTCCATCATTCTTCCAAAAATCGAATTTGAACAATTCAAATTCTTTTTCTTTTTCTTTTATTTTCTCTTATATTGTTGCACGACGTTATCCGAGCTAGCCAGGAGAACCTAAAGAACCTACAGATCATGAGCTCCAATGATACGAAATTATTCGGTTAAAACTCTTTTAACCCGAATCAATCAACTTTCGTTAACCCTCGGAGACTCCACTATAGTCCGAGGGTTGCACTCTCCTCACTGTAGATATATTATGTCCTCTTGATATAACCGTCACTGGCAAGTCGACCCTACACAAGTTGTTTGTAATCACAGCTGGGTCATTTAAACCGTTTAACCCCTGCATTACGTCTTGTTCCTTAAGTACCACTGACACCTCTAATGAACAATAGATCTGTGGTCCAACCAACAGATCAATAAACCCTCTCATCACATGAGAGTGTGAGCGCTCATTGTTCAAGCCTCGGAGTCAGCTATTAAGGGAACAACCTATCTACTAACCCTGAAGAGCGGGTTTAGGAGTGAACTCCAATCTTGTTGTACTATGTCCCCAGCTACCTATTCGACTTTATCCCCAAGATGGTAGGCTTATTGAGTCGGCGCTAATGGGCCACTCTCACCCGTGCAAGTCAAAGGATGCTATCGAATAAGCAGGAGTTCATAGCAAGCTTAGGATTAAGATCGAGTTACCTAGGCCATCAATATGTATAAGTCGGTCTCATCAGTAAACGGAGTTATAAAGAGAGAGCGACTTAATACGCGGTTCGGTCTTATGTAAACTCTTTACACAGGATGCCCTCACTTCTCACATCTCCATGTGGAACGATTCGGATCACATCGTTCTGTACAATACAAAGTGAGTCGCATCCAATAGTGTTACCAGGATAAGGTACCCAGCCTTATCCGTATACTATAGACCGTTTTGACTGACTACTTGAGCCTGATCCACAATCATGTCATACATGAAGCTCAAGTACTCATATTCAGCCAAGGGTGTTGGTCACTGGTATAGGTTAAACCAAACACGTTTCACTTTATTCTAGTAAACTCTTTTACTGAATAAAACTAATAACTCTTTATTCTAAATAGAATATTTACAAACATAACAGTTTACAAACCACGAGTTTTAGGACATAAAACCCAACACTTTCTTCCTTTTTCGCCATTGTAGCTTCAATCTCTTCTCTCCTCCATTAACTCATTTCATCTCACATTTCAGTTGAACAAAAATATGAAGGAAACGTAAATGGTTAAATGAGTTTTGACATTTCATAAATGGGTGAACGTATGCGAATGATTAATATAAAAAAAAAATGAAGATTTTCTCACATTTCATCTCCGTAAACACTCAGAATAAAAAAAAAAAAAGATTCGACACCGGGATTAGAAGATTTTAGAACTACAAGAGATATGTGTTCTAATTTCTTTTATTTTCTAGTTTTGAGCATGTTTATCGTTTAGTTAAATTGATGAAATTAGAGTGTCAATGATCTGACTCGCTTCCGCTGCGCTACATGCGCTCCATGAAAATAAATGATATTATGAATAATTCATTGATTGCAATTGCAACATTGATTTATGAGTTGTAGTTAACTTTTCAATAGAAAAGTTTCCAACATCTCAAAATTAATTAGTATTGATTGAGTAATTTGAAAGTGAAAAATAAGAAACAACTTTACATGAGAATAATTATTTATGCATAGTTGTAGAATTCAATTTTTGGGACTTAATAAGTGATGAGGAATTGCAGAGGTTAAGAAAAAAATGATGCACGGTTCATTAACAATACCAAAATATAGAAGAGTACCAAAATATGGAAGAGTCAAATTAGGGAGGACAAACTAAAATGAATGATATAATGGAGAGATCCCTTAAGCACATTTAGAGACGGTAAGAAAGTAGAAAAAAATAATGAATATCTTCATGTACTACAATTGTTTTTTTAAATATGCGGTATATAAAAAAAATTAATATATAAAAAAAAGTTAAATACATATATAAGAAAGAATACATATGGACTTAACTTAAAACCTACTTGCACTCAATTTTTCAATATGCCATCTCCATTTTTTATTTTTTATTTTTTTATTTTTTAAATTTTTATCTTCAAGTCTTTTTTTAAATTCCAAAAAGATTAACATTGCTACAAGAAAAGCAAGATGAAGGTTAGATTAAGTATTGCAACAAAAAAAAAAATAGAAGATAAAGACAATGAATAAAAGAAGAAAAATAAAATCAAAACTCAAAAACATGTAAAAAAAAAATGTTGAAGATGCTTCTATATATAGTTGTAGGAGATTAAAAAGTTACTAAACTCTTGAAATTTCACTATTAAAGATAATTAAAGATAAACTCATAAATTTGAGGAATTAAATTATAGAAATGAAGAGACAATTTTTTTTTCATATTCTAACATCTTCATCTCTTAAATATATACATGAATGTAAGAATATCAAAAGATGTTGAATAATTAATGTTCATTCTTTTATTGTATATTTTTAATTCAATAATAATAAGTGCTAAAAAAAAAAACTATAATAGTGTTAAAAAAACATGTGGATGTGGATGGGCATTGTTTTTTTAGTATTTTTTTTTCTGACGTGGAGTAAAAGATGTTAAATAATTAATGTTAATTATTTGATTGTATATTTTAATTTTCTGGCGCTGCTGGAAACAATGGCGAAGGCGGAACCACGCTGATGGCTAACTTCAGGCCGACGGAAGTGTGCCCGTGAGTCGAGTGGCGACTGGTCTGGCGGTGCCAGAAATGGTTGGCGATGGAATCGGTCGTACTCGGACTCCTTATGCAATTATTACATTGGGTTTTATGTCCTAAAACTCGTGGTTTGTAAACTGAATATATATTCTATTTTGCAATAAAGTTGTTATTGAGATTTATTCAGTAAAGTTGTTATTGAATAAAGTGAATTGTGTTTACTTTTAACCTAACTTCAATAAACAAAGAACCCATGACTATAAGTTGTATACTTGAACTTCATGTGTGACATGATTGTGGATCAAGTTCAAGTAATAGCCAGAACAGTCTATAGTATAGGGATAAGGTTGGGTACCTTATCCTGGGGACACTATTGGACGCGGCCCACTTTGTATAGTACAAACGATGTGATCCGAAATCGTTCATGTGGAGACATGTGAGTGGGGGCGTCCTATGCAATGAGTTTGCATAAGACTGAACCGCGAAATAAAGTCACTCTTTCTTTACAACTCCGTTTACTGTAAATACCGACTTTTCATATGATGACCTAGGTAACTCGATCTGAATTCTGAGCACGCTATGAACTCCTGTTTATTCAGGCTTATCCTTTGACTTGTATGGGTGAGAGTGGCCCGAGATCGCCGACTCAATAAGCCTACCATCTTGGGGATAAGACCGGGTAGGTAGCTGAGAACATAGTTCTGCGAGAAGGAATTCACTCCTACCCGCCTTTAGGGATTAGTAGAGAGGTTGTTCCCTTAAGTGCTGACTCCGGGTCTTGAACTAGGGATCCCACCCTCTCATTGGCCCGAGAGGGACTTGGTATAGTGATGAGATCACATACCAATCGGTTTGGTGGTTGGACCACAAACCAATAGTTCATTAGAGGATTAGTGGGACTTAAGGAACAAGATGTAATTACGGGGGTAAAACGGTTATTTTGACCCAGCTGTAATTACGAACAACCTGTGAAGGATCGACTTACTGATGATGGTTATATCAAGAGGACAAAAATATATCTACGGTGAGGAGAGTGCAACCCTTGGACTTTAGTGGAGTCTCCGGGGGTTAACGAATGTTGGTTAGCTTGGCTAAAGAGTTTGGTCGGGTAAAATCGTATTGTTGGAGCTCATGATCTGTAGGTCTTTTAGGTTCTCCTGGCTAGCTCGGATTAAGCCGTGTAACAATATGAGAGAAAAAAAATTTGAATTTATTCAAATTAATTTTTGGAAGAATGATGGACATATTTAAATCTGATTTAAATATGGGATCGATCTAAAACATGAATAGGGATTCATGTGTGATGATTCGGTTTAAGAAACCGAGATTAGTCTTATTATTTAATTAATATTTGATATTGAATTAAATAATATTATTAATTAATTAAAATTTATTTTGTTTATTAAAATTAATTATGAATTAATTTTAAAATGACAAAATATTACGAGTGGATTTATCCAAGTTGTGAAGTGGATTGTGAATCACCAACAACATGCATAAACTCATCAATTTTGAAACACTTGGTTGAAGACTAATCCATCCAATTTGAGGTGTCATGCTGATAGCTCCAAAATAGAGCTATCTTTATGTCCCTAATTTTGGCTAAAACCATGACATATATTGACTAAAATGCTTTCTTGTAGGTGATTTCATGGTCGAGAGCTCGGGAAGTCCAAAGACACATTTCGGGGCTTAAAGTGCCGTTTTAGAGCTTCATAGATGCATCGGGAGTGAAAGAGCTTAAAGAATCCAAGAGATGGCAAAAATTTCCTTGAAGAGACACAATTTGGCCATCCAAACCCGAGAGCTTGCTTGCATGGGCGGCAGCGTCGAGACGCTAGCTCGACGCCGCCCCGACACCATCCGAAGCACGCGCGCGCCCCAGCGTCGAGACGCCGCCCGAGGGTCTCGATGCCAGCCCGATAAATTTTCCAAACGGACGCGCGACAGCGTCGAGACGCTGCCCGAGCGTCTCGACGCCCGCGCGCGGCCAACTTAGGGCACCAGCGTCGAGACGCTTGCCTAGCGTCTCGACGCTCCGACGTTTAAAGGCGTGAAAACGCCAAATTTCGCCCAACTTTTGCTTCTTCTTCTTCTTCCCCAATTCTTCCTCTCGGGTTTCCACCATTTTTGGACTTCTTCTTCTCCTCTTTGTATGCTACTAAGCTCTTCCATGGGGGATTGGATTTATTCATCCTCCATGGAAGGCTAAACTAAGGTTAGTGCTTAATTTCGATTTGGGTTTTGTAAATTATGGATGTTTGGGGAGGTTTGTCCCTTTGTAAATGTTGAGATAATTAGCATGTTTCTTGCATCTCTTGCTTGTTCTTATTCAAATTCTAGCATGTGTAGCTAAATTAGATTGACGCTCTAATTCCTATGCATGATAGAGGGTTAAAGGTTGGGACGTATAATTGCCCAAACCGCTAGGTAGCACGGGCTTAAGCATGGCTAATTGATTCATTCCAAAGTGACAGTTGGTAATCTGAATTAATTAACGTTTTCATGTTAGGCTTTAGGCGAGAGAGAAACCGGGTTGGTCTTAGGATTAAACCGTCACAGTGTTCCCGTCACTGGCTTGTAGTCGATTTAGGGGTCGCTACCTTGAATAGATTATTGGCCAAGTATAATTAGAATTGCACGTGTCTAATTATATCTCTGGGTCGTTTGAGTTAGGAATTAACCAACTGAATTGTGTGCATAAGCATGTTTAGTTAAGAAATTGTATCGATGATCCGAACATCCATAACGATCAATTCCATTTCTCGAAGTTAAGCACGACCATTTAAATTTTTGCACTCGTCATTTAATTTTTCGTTAGCTTGCATATTAGGAGCTCCCTTCCCCCCAAACCAAATTACCATTCTTTTATTGTGCATACTTTTTATCTCTAGCAAATTAGGCTTAGTTAAATTAAATTTCTTATTTCCCTGTGGATCGACCCCGTTACCACTAAGCTTCAAATAGCTCGGTGTACTCGGGTTTATAAATTGTATTTTGGCAAGCCTCGACAGCTTGAATTTGGAGTACCACATAATGTGCTCTACCAAAATTGGCGCCGTTGCCGGGGAATTAAGTTTAATTTATTTTGATTAAGTTTAGTTTGTTGGTTTTAAAAATTTTTTTTACTTTTTTGTACAGTTTAATTCTTTTGTATTATTTTACCCGTTTTTGTTCGAGTTTTTGAGCGCAGTCATTCTTTGAAAATTCAAAAGAAGCGCCAAGATGGAGGTCGTGAGTAATTATGAGCATCAAAGAACCTTGAGGGAGCTTGCATCATCTGAGCTAAGCCGGAACACATCGAGTATCTTGTATCCGGTAGCTTCAGGTAATTTCGAACTTAAAGATGGTCTGGTTAACTTATTACCTTCTTTTTGTGGTAATACAGATGAGAATCCCGTCAGACACGTCAAGGCATTTCAGATGGTGTGTTCGTCATTTAGGACCGACGGCATCACCGAAGATCAACTCCATCTCAGGGCCTTTCCTTTCACTTTGAAGGAGGAGGCGAGAGAGTGGATGTATTACCTACCGACCGGGTCCATCACTTCTTGGGCAGAGCTGCAAGGAGCGTTTTATGCGAAGTATTTTCCGCCTCCCAAGGTCGTCGCCCTTAGAAGAATGATAAACATAATCGAGCAAGGAGAAAAAGAGACCGTTCTTGAGTGTTGGGAGAGATTTGGTCGGTTGTGTGAGGATTGTCCCAACCACCAAGTAGCTGAACAACAACTCATTCAGAACTTCTACGAAGGTCTCTTACCGCCAAACCGACAGTTAGTTGATGTCGCAAGTGGAGGATGTCTCATGGATAAAACACCCGCTGAAGCTAGAGTTTTGATTTCCAACTTGGCTAGAAGCTTGGAGCGGAGTGGAGATGGAGACAAGGAGAAAGATCGCTTGATCAGGGACGTGGACGAGCTTAAGGCTCAACTTTTTGAGGTAAGTAGTGATATTCTTGCTTTGAAAAATAACTCACAGCCGCGTTCTTCTGTTTCAGGTAGATCGTTGGAAGAAATACTTGAATCACAACATAGGGAAACTCGAGAGCAGTTTCAAACTCTGAGCGATGCAGTGATTCAAGTCAGCAAGAGGTTGACAGTGATGGAGCACCAGAATGCAGAAAACGCTAGTGCCATCACTTTGAGAAGTGGGAAGCAGCTTCCCACTAGTACCCCGCCGGTGGAAGTCGATCATGGCCACATCGAGCCACAGACAGAAAATCCCGAACCACGGTGGCATGGGGTAAATTTCGATCCTACATGCACTAGAGTTTATGTGCCTAAGGCTTCTTTTCCTAGCAGGTTAGCGAGACCGCTTAAGGAGAACTACGAGAAGGAGTTCCTAAACACATTCAGGAAGGTAGAGATCAACATCCCTCTGTTGGATGCCATCAAGCAAATTCCAAGGTACGCTAAGTTCCTGAAAGACTTATGCACCAACAAGAGGAAGACAAAGGAGAAAGAGTGCGTCGTGGTAAGTAAGAACGTATCTGCTTTGATCACAAAGAACTTACCAGAAAAATGCGACGATCCAGGTATGTTTTCTCTCCCTTGCACTATTGGAGGTAAGAAAATTAGAAGAGCCATGCTAGATCTAGGAGCGTCCATTAGTGTCATGCCTCACTCCGTTTATCAGGATTTGAATTTAAAAGAAATACAGGAAACTGGTGTTGTTATACAACTTGCTGATAGGTCTTTCGTGCATCCCTTAGGAGTAGTGGAAGATGTATTAGTGAATGTTAATGGGCTGATTTTTCCTGTTGATTTTTATATTCTGAAAATGGATGGAAATTCTGCTTCTTCGTCTGCGTCGATCTTATTAGGTAGGCCCTTTATGAAAACTGCTAAGACTAAGATAAATGTAGATAAGGGCACTTTATCTGTTGAGTATCGTGGACAAGTTGTTGAGGTTGATGTGTCTAATGAGTTGGAGCATGATGAGAGCGTCCACTCTCTTTGTCAAGTAGATACAATTGAATCGTTAGTTCAGGAAGAATGCATGTCTGATAGAGATGGGGATGACCCATTGTTTTTGACTGATCTTGTAACGACCCGTAATTTTAGATTAATCACAAGCACGTTATTATAACTAACCCTTGAGTTTATTTGAAATAAAAGGAATGCGCTCTGAAAAATTCGGCAGCATAACGATGTAACCTTAATAACTACCCAATTATGTAACACCTGAAAAGCAGAAAAACTCAAACAAAACCCTTCAGGTCGAAATCCTAAAGACAACTCAAGTTTAACTACAAGACATACAACCTTATTAACTTTATAAGACCAATGTTGACTCTAAAACGAACAGAAACAAGAAGAGGATAATAACTTTTAGCCCGTATACAACTTATAGCCTTAAGCCAACTACTAGAAATAACACAGAAAGACTGAAACCAGCGGAAGCAACTTCATAAACAAATAACACTTGACTAACTATAAATACATAAAAGATATTCAGCTAATGGTCTCTTTTTCTCACGTCTCCTCGTCAGCATCACCAAGCTCGTAGTAGTACTCATCATCTGCAAAAATTGCATAATTTGTGGGAGTCAGTACATAACACGTACTGGTAAGTAGCTCCTACCTGAGGAGCCACCAAGCAACAAACATACATGCATCACAACGATGTGCTTCTCACATCAAACATTTCAACAATAATCATTTGAACATGTTCAATACATAAATAACCACAACATCATGCATACACTCGTGTCATACATATCCATCACTAACTTGAGCTCTAACAAGCTCTCTCAAAACACAACCGAGTACTAACAACTCTATCCAGTTATTCTCAAACTCCATTGAGTCCTCCCCGACTCAACCCTAGCTTCACAAGCTCTCTCAGACTCTACTGAGTTCCCTAAGTCCACTCTCGGACTCCACCGAGTTATCTCAACTCAACTCAACTCAACTCAACTCGTGGCCCTCGCAAGCCCTCTGAGACTAACTCCTTCGAGTCACATCGACCCCTGACCATTTGTACCCAGGGCATCGACACTTCTCTATGGCGCTCAGCGTTCGACCCTTGACCATTTATACCCAAGGCCTCGAACTGTTGCATCGCCCCTTGACCATTTGTACCCAAGGCGCACCGATGACTTTGTAACGTGTTGGCCCTTCCCGCGGCGCCCAACACTTGCTTAAACCATGGTGACATATCACCCCTCGACCATTTGTACCCGAGGTGCACTGATATTCACCCTACTTCCCTTAGTGACATACTACCCCTCGACCATTTGTACCCGAGGCGCACTAGTATTCACTGAACATTCTCTATAACCACAAGTTACACTTTTTTCCTTAACACTAATCAACCGACCGTGACATACTACCCCTCGACCATTTGTACCCGAGGCGCACTAGTATTCACTGAACATTCCCTGTAACCACAAGTTACACTCCTTTCTCACAACCTCCCTAGACTACATGAATCCTACGTCATGCAACTAGACCAAACTCGAAACCACCTAACATGAACATGTACAGCAAACCCACAACACATTTATCACAATTGTCCAATCAGCACATCATACACAAAGAACTTCACCACAATGCAGCACACACATCAATGATCGCATCATCCGATCAATATATTCAAAACCTCACTGAAATATACTAAGCACTCAGTAGTGCAAAGCCCTGTCAAAGAAACCATATTCAACAACACGTATTGCTAAGCACTCATATGTGCTTAGTCTTAACAGAGAACATATATAACCAACAGCACATGATTATGCTAAGCACTCACATGTGCTTAGTCTTATCAAGGAATTCAAAAACAACAACATATGGATTGCTAAGCACTCAGATGTGCTTAGTCTTATCAGAGACACAACATACATGGTTCATATAACATATAATATAAAGTAATCACTAAAGCATGCATGCAAACATACAACAAATATCAAACAGACTCCACAAGTAAGAACTACTTACCAAGAGCTCCTAACAATCCAATGGATCCCGGAACAATTTAACTCCTACTTCGGACGCTCTGACTCACACCCCTTTGAGATTCACCCAAAATGACCCAAATCCTAGCCAATGGGTAGACGGGGGTGTTCGGAAAGGCTTGCAGCTATTGTCTTACCCAAAAGGAGTCGAATGCGCGTTGGTTGGTGTCCGATAAAGCCATAGAGATGGAGAACACCATTGATTTGACGAGAATATGCAGTGAGGTCGCACCTACAGAGAAACAAGTCTAAAGGGAACAAATGTCGCTGCAGGTGGTGCCCGGTGCGTTACGGCGGATCTGGGATGCTCGCCCTTGGTCGTCGCGATGGATAGAGGAACCACCACCAATCAACATCGCCGCCGCACGGGGAGATGTCGCATCGCCGGTCATCCGAACGCAAAACCAATGGGAGGACCCGCCGCCTGAACGCGTTGTTCGCGCACGATCGGCGCTTGCCACCGCAGTTCTTCGCAAATGGGAGGGTTCGTCGGAGGTGGAACGTTGGCGGCGCGGCTGGAATCGCAGAAGACGCCGTCGTTGGAGGGCCAAAACAGAGAAGAGCGAGGGAGCGTCGCTTGGTGTTTGGGCGGCTGAGGTCGAAGGTCGCGCGTCCCCGCCAAACCGCATCGCCATCGTCTGGGTCACGAATCACCTCCGGAATGGAGGCGTTCCTGCGTTCGTGGCCGGAGGAGAGCTTTGCCATGGGTGGCCTGGCTGCAGGTGGTTTGACGCGAGGAAGAAGACGATCGCCGCACCTGCCGCTCGTTCGACGCACCCATCTGTCGTGCGCCAAGGAGGATCGAAGGGAGACGAGAGGGTGAGATGGAGGTGTGCGGCTTCGTGAAGGGAAGAAGATGAAGAATCTTCTTCTTTTTTTTTTCTTTTTCTTTTTTTTTTTTTAACTTTTCTTTTAATTCCCCAAAGATAAATGACCTAAGGAATAAGTCATTATTCCCTTAAATCTCATTTTTCCACTAAACTAAATCTAACTTAGAAATGGGAAAATCCAAGAAATAACAATTTGAGTTTCTCTTCAAACTTGAAAGTGAGGTCTAAAATTAAGCCTCAAAACTTATGAAATTAAAGATTTAATTAGAATTCTATTTTCCCTAAATTATAGAAATTATTTTCTCAAACTTTGGGGCTAAGCTGGGATTCTAATTTCCCAAATTAGAACCCTTAAACAACTAAGACCAATTAATTTAACGTTAACGGACCGAAGGAATTTAAAGGCATATTTTAACTTTAAAATAGCCTAATTTTGAAACGCGGGGCGTTACAGACTCCCCAACTTAAAAAACTTTCGTCCTCGAAAGTTCGTCGGTCTAACAACTTTAGACGCTTGGTATTGATTTGGACTTCTCTTTTTCGGAGAAAATATTTCCTAGTGGTTAATGGCTTATGACACTTTTGCTAGGGAAATTTCTTAGACTCCGTTCGGTCTCGATTTCTTTTGTTAGGAATTTTAGGCCAACTAACTATCTTTCCAAGGTGCAAAAGATCTAACCTTAATTCTCAGGCAACAACCTACAACTTCTAACAAACCACACACAAAACAAGAACACAAGCTATCTAGCAAACCACATGCACAAGATGTTACACAACTTAGCCAGCAAACTAAAAGAACAAACTTAAACTTAACTACACAACAAGCATAAAACAACAAGCATAAAATAAGTACATCACTAACTAACAACCTAGAGGTAACATCCAATGCCTATCTACTCATAATTCAAGTTAACATGCAAAACGCAACATCATCCAATAAAGCAAAAAAAAAGTGAAGCAATGATCGTTCAAAGCAACAAGCCAGGTAAATCAAATAATATAACAATCATATATCAAGATGAGTATACATACCTGGTGATGGAGAGAAGACCGAGAAAGACCATTAGCCTAACTATTTACAATCCTACTTAACAACCTAGGATCTAGGTTAGTCTACAGGAACAACTCCGCTCTGATACCAACTGTAACGACCCGTAATTTTAGATTAATCACAAGCACGTTATTATAACTAACCCTTGAGTTTATTTGAAATAAAAGGAATGCGCTCTGAAAAATTCGGCAGCATAACGACGTAACCTTAATAACTACCCAATTATGTAACACCTGAAAAGCAGAAAAACTCAAACAAAACCCTTCAGGTCGAAATCCTAAAGACAACTCAAGTTTAACTACAAGACATACAACCTTATTAACTTTATAAGACCAATGTTGACTCTAAAACGAACAGAAACAAGAAGAGGATAATAACTTTTAGCCCGTATACAACTTATAGCCTTAAGCCAACTACTAGAAATAACACAGAAAGACTGAAACCAGCGGAAGCAACTTCATAAACAAATAACACTTGACTAACTATAAATACATAAAAGATATTCAGCTAATGGTCTCTTTTTCTCACGTCTCCTCGTCAGCATCACCAAGCTCGTAGTAGTACTCATCACCTGCAAAAATTGCATAATTTGTGGGAGTCAGTACATAACACGTACTGGTAAGTAGCTCCTACCTGAGGAGCCACCAAGCAACAAACATACATGCATCACAACGATGTGCTTCTCACATCAAACATTTCAACAATAATCATTTGAACATGTTCAATACATAAATAACCACAACATCATGCATACACTCGTGTCATACATATCCATCACTAACTTGAGCTCTAACAAGCTCTCTCAAAACACAACCGAGTACTAACAACTCTATCCAGTTATTCTCAAACTCCATTGAGTCCTCCCCGACTCAACCCTAGCTTCACAAGCTCTCTCAGACTCTACTGAGTTCCCTAAGTCCACTCTCGGACTCCACCGAGTTATCTCAACTCAACTCAACTCAACTCAACTCAACTCGTGGCCCTCGCAAGCCCTCTGAGACTAACTCCTTCGAGTCACATCGACCCCTGACCATTTGTACCCAGGGCATCGACACTTCTCTATGGCGCTCAGCGTTCGACCCTTGACCATTTATACCCAAGGCCTCGAACTGTTGCATCGCCCCTTGACCATTTGTACCCAAGGCGCACCGATGACTTTGTAACGTGTTGGCCCTTCCCGCGGCGCCCAACACTTGCTTAAACCATGGTGACATATCACCCCTCGACCATTTGTACCCGAGGTGCACTGATATTCACCCTACTTCCCTTAGTGACATACTACCCCTCGACCATTTGTACCCGAGGCGCACTAGTATTCACTGAACATTCTCTATAACCACAAGTTACACTTTTTTCCTTAACACTAATCAACCGACCGTGACATACTACCCCTCGACCATTTGTACCCGAGGCGCACTAGTATTCACTGAACATTCCCTGTAACCACAAGTTACACTCCTTTCTCACAACCTCCCTAGACTACATGAATCCTACGTCATGCAACTAGACCAAACTCGAAACCACCTAACATGAACATGTACAGCAAACCCACAACACATTTATCACAATTGTCCAATCAGCACATCATACACAAAGAACTTCACCACAATGCAGCACACACATCAATGATCGCATCATCCGATCAATATATTCAAAACCTCACTGAAATATACTAAGCACTCAGTAGTGCAAAGCCCTGTCAAAGAAACCATATTCAACAACACGTATTGCTAAGCACTCATATGTGCTTAGTCTTAACAGAGAACATATATAACCAACAGCACACGATTATGCTAAGCACTCACATGTGCTTAGTCTTATCAAGGAATTCAAAAACAACAACATATGGATTGCTAAGCACTCAGATGTGCTTAGTCTTATCAGAGACACAACATACATGGTTCATATAACATATAATATAAAGTAATCACTAAAGCATGCATGCAAACATACAACAAATATCAAACAGACTCCACAAGTAAGAACTACTTACCAAGAGCTCCTAACAATCCAATGGATCCCGGAACAGTTTAACTCCTACTTCGGACGCTCTGACTCACACCCCTTTGAGATTCACCCAAAATGACCCAAATCCTAGCCAATGGGTAGACGGGGGTGTTCGGAAAGGCTTGCAGCTATTGTCTTACCCAAAAGGAGTCGAATGCGCGTTGGTTGGTGTCCGATAAAGCCATAGAGATGGAGAACACCATTGATTTGACGAGAATATGCAGTGAGGTCGCACCTACAGAGAAACAAGTCTAAAGGGAACAAATGTCGCTGCAGGTGGTGCCCGGTGCGTTACGGCGGATCTGGGATGCTCGCCCTTGGTCGTCGCGATGGATAGAGGAACCACCACCAATCAACATCGCCGCCGCACGGGGAGATGTCGCATCGCCGGTCATCCGAACGCAAAACCAATGGGAGGACCCGCCGCCTGAACGCGTTGTTCGCGCACGATCGGCGCTCGCCACCGCAGTTCTTCGCAAATGGGAGGGTTCGTCGGAGGTGGAACGTTGGCGGCGCGGCTGGAATCGCAGAAGACGCCGTCGTTGGAGGGCCAAAACAGAGAAGAGCGAGGGAGCGTCGCTTGGTGTTTGGGCGGCTGAGGTCGAAGGTCGCGCGTCCCCGCCAAACCGCATCGCCATCGTCTGGGTCACGAATCACCTCCGGAATGGAGGCGTTCCTGCGTTCGTGGCCGGAGGAGAGCTTTGCCATAGGTGGCCTGGCTGCAGGTGGTTTGACGCGAGGAAGAAGACGATCGCCGCACCTGCCGCTCGTTCGACGCACCCATCTGTCGTGCGCCAAGGAGGATCGAAGGGAGACGAGAGGGTGAGATGGAGGTGTGCGGCTTCGTGAAGGGAAGAAGATGAAGAATCTTCTTCTTTTTTTTTTCTTTTTTTTTTTTTTTTTTTAACTTTTCTTTTAATTCCCCAAAGATAAATGACCTAAGGAATAAGTCATTATTCCCTTAAATCTCATTTTTCCACTAAACTAAATCTAACTTAGAAATGAGAAAATCCAAGAAATAACAATTTGAGTTTCTCTTCAAACTTGAAAGTGAGGTCTAAAATTAAGCCTCACAACTTATGAAATTAAAGATTTAATTAGAATTCTATTTTCCCTAAATTATAGAAATTATTTTCTCAAACTTTGGGGCTAAGCTGGGATTCTAATTTCCCAAATTAGAACCCTTAAACAACTAAGACCAATTAATTTAACGTTAACGGACCGAAGGAATTTAAAGGCATATTTTAACTTTAAAATAGCCTAATTTTTAAACGCGGGGCGTTACAGATCTTTTTGATGAATCTGATATGCATGAACCATCTATGTCTGAACCTTGTGATTCAACTGTCTCTTCTTTGGCAACTGTTCAAAATCATGTTAAGATGCTCTCCTCTACTTTGCAGGCACCCAAATTGGAGTTGAAAGACTTACCTGATCATCTCAAATACGCGTATTTGGGGGATGATGAGACGTTGCTGGTCATCATAGCAAAGGATCTTATACCGGCTCAGGAAGGGAAGTTAATGGAAGTTCTTAAAGAGCACAAGCTGGCAATTGGATGGACATTAGCAGATTTACATGGGCTAAGTCTAGCTACGTGCATGCACAGAATCCTGCTCGAGGATGGAGCGAAACTTTCACGAGAGCCCCAAAGGAGGCTCAATCCCGCGATGAAGGAGGTAGTAGTTTCTGAGATCCTCAAACTCCTCGAAGCAGGTATCATCTATCCTATCTCAGATAGTAAGTGGGTCAGTCCTATTCATGTCGTTCCTAAGAAAACTGGCATAACTGTGGTTAGGAATGAGAAAAATGAATTAGTGCCCAAAAGAGTTCAAAATGGATGGAGAATGTGCATAGACTTTAGGAAACTGAATGAGGTCACTAGGAAGGACCATTTTCCCATTCCTTTTATTGATCAGATGGTGGAGCGTTTAGCTGGGAAGCCATTCTTTTGTTTTCTCGATGGTTTCTCTGGCTTTTACCAAATCCCCATAGCCATAGAAGACCAAGAGAAAACAACGTTCACGTGCCCCTTTGGCACATTCGCATTTAGAAGGATGCCTTTTGGACTTTGTAACGCTCCTGGTACATTTCAGAGATGCATGATGAGTATTTTTTCTGAGTTTGTTGAAAAATGCATTGAAGTGTTCATGGATGATTTTACAGTTTATGGAAATTCCTTCGATGACTGTTTAATTAATTTATCGCATGTCCTGAAAAGATGTATTGAAATGAACCTTGTGCTGAATTTTGAAAAATGTCATTTTATGGCTAGTCAAGGTATCGTTTTAGGTCATGTGGTCTCTGCTAAAGGTATAGAGGTAGATAAGGCTAAAATCGATGTTATCTCTAATCTACTGTAGACACCGTATTTTGTCCGGCCTTGTTTATCATTATTTCTAGGTTTTCCTCGTTTTAGGGTTTTTCATTGTGTTTCACTCAAAGGATTGTTAAAATCATTTAATCTCTTACTTCCCTATTTTCCTTGTTATTTTTGAGATTTTGGGGAGAATGCACAAAAGAATTTCTCCCGTTTAAAGACTTTTCAAAAACATTTTGTTTTAAGGGTTTAACTTTATAGTTTCAATTCAGGGTTTAAAATTTAAGGAGTTTTGGGGTTTCAATTCAGAGTTTTCAAATGAATGAGATTTGGGGTTTCGATTTGGGGTTTCGATTCAGGGTTTGAGTTTTTTAGGTCTTAGACTTTAGGGTTTAAAATTAAAACTTTCAAATTGATTTTTTCCGAATTAAGATTTTTTTCAAGATAAATTAAGATTTTTCAAGAAATTTCCAAAGACATTTAATTTTAGAACTCGATTTTAAGATTTTAATTTGGCCAAGATACATTTAAATTGATCTTTCAAATAGATTAGTTTAAAAGAAAATTTCCAAAAAAACATTTATTTTTAGAATTCGATTTTATATTTTAATTGGGTCAAGATAAATTCAATTTGTTTTAAAATTAAATCTTACGAATGAATTTGTTTAAGAGATAAATTTCATAAACAAACATCTAATTTTAGAATTCGATTTTATATTTTAATTTGACCAAGATAAATTCAAATTAATTGTAAACTTAATTCTCTCAAATAGATTTGTTTAAAAGAAAATTTCCAAAGACATTTAATTTTAAAACTCGATTTTAAGGTTTTAATTGGGTCAAGATAAATTCAGTTTGTTTTTAAAATTAAATCTTACGAATAGATTTGTTTAAGAGATAAACTTCATAAAAAAAACATTTAATTTTAGAATTCGATTTTATATTTGGCCAAGATAAATTCAAATTGATGGTAAACTTAAATCTCTCAAATAGATTTGTTTAAAAGAAAGTTTTGAAAGACATTTAATTTTAAAATTTGACTTTAGATTTTAATTTGGTTTAAATTGGTTAGTTTTAGATTTGATTATGATTTCGAATTTGGATTTATCTAGAATATAAAATGGAAAAAGGGGATGGAAAGACGTTTAGTTTTAAAATTTGACTTTAGATTTTAATTTGGTTTAAATTGGTTAGTTTTAGCTTTGATTAGGATTTCGAATTTGGATTTATCTAGAATATAAAATGGAAAAAGGGGATGGAAAGACGTTTAGTTTTAAAATTTGACTTTAGATTTTAATTTGGTTTAGATTGGTTGGTTTTTGATTTGATTAGGATTTCGAATTTGGATTTTTATAGAATATAAAATTGAAAAATGATGAGATTAACACTATAAATAGAGGTGATTAGAGAGGTTTTGAGAAGGAAGAAGTTTGAGCAAAAAGTAGAGGCTTTGAGAGGGAAGAATTTGGAGGAGGATTTTGGGAGAACAAGACAAAATGTTGGGATTTCCCAAAACATAAAAAACTCCTACATTTTTTCTCTCCTCACTGGTCATCATCTCTCTTCCCCATCACCTTCATCATTCTTCAATCCCAAGCTCCATCAAGAGTTCGGCCTCCAGTCTCCGTCAACCTTCACGACGACGGCGGAAAATCCAGATCCACGAAGGTAGCGGCGGAACATCACAATCGTGAAGAAGGTGAAAATTTTAGATTTTTTGTTATTTAAGAAAATGTCATTGACTATGTTTATTTACAAATTTGATATATTTGCTTAATTACAAAATTGTTACCTTTATTTTGTTATTTCACAATTTTAACATTTGACTTATAATTCAATATTTTTCAATATTTCACCCTTGATTTTCAATTAAATTATGGTATATTTGCTTTTAATTTTAAGATTTCAAATCTTTTTCCAATTTTACCTTATTTTAAATCTTTAGAATAAATTTTAATTATTTTTGTAAATATAAATTTCAAATGAATCTCAACTTTATCTTTAATTTGAATTTTACCAAGACTCAATTTGGTTTCATAATCAAAGTTATATTTTCATCTAAAATTGCGTTTGTAAAATAGAATAATATTTGTTTTGAGGGCTGAGTAATGTGACTTTCGTAGAGTTTCGACTCTCGTGCAAGCACACGAAAATCCTCCAATCATTTCTAAAAAATAATAAATCAACGTATTTTAAAAATTAAATATTATCATATAAATCCTATGACGAAGTTGAGATAAATTTCTCAAATTCTTGAGGTAAACAATTTCTTTTAAATAAAAGGAAATTTAATATGATAATTAACTAAGGATAATTTTCCCTCAATACATCAAAACTCTTACTTTATTTTTAAAGTTAAGGTTTGATTGGATGAGACATTGTTTTTTTAATGAACTATTATTTATTTTCTCAAATTAAGGACGTTTTAAAATTAACTGGATAATATAAGATAAAATATGGCTTACCATTTTTAACGGGTGTTGTAGGGTGCTAGTACCTTCCCTACACTCAAACGACCCCCGAACCTAATTTCTCTTTTCGTAGACCAGTTTTCTTTTAAAGGTGACCAATCACACCCAAAATGATTGGTGGCGACTCCATCTCTTTTATTTTTTCAAAACCCTTTGAAAGAGGACGTCGGCCTCTCCGCGTCGCAAAAACGTTGCGACAGCATGGCGACTCCACTGGGGACATTTTTTAGTGGGTCTAGGTCATGCATCGTCTTAGCTAGATCTCATACATCTTCTGATTATATGCATTAGATTCTTAGATTACTCCTGTCCAAGTAAGGCTAAAAACCTATTCATAAACACATGCTAACAAACGTGCTAGGAGAATGCCTATTCCTAGGTCACTCTCTGTTTACCAAGAAAGGCTAACATGAATGAACGACTCTGATTTCTTACTCCTTCCAGAGGTTAGGAATTCTTTAGACAAAATGGATGGCCGGTCGAAATTGCCCATGGGGTGAAGATCACATTCATTCAATGCACTCATGCTACTTTACATGCTGATTTCACATAAGCATATCCTATAGATTCATCTTCAGCAAACCTCTATTAAGTTAGCTACTCATGGTTCTAGAACTTAACAAAATTAATCGATTACTCATGAAATGAAGAACTCAACAAAACTTATTGATTGAAAGACAAAATGAAGAACTCAACAAAACTAATTGATTACTCTTTAAAGGCAAATCAAATAACAATTCGTAAGCACACATAAGACAATCTGAAAGTAGTAATTAAAGGAGAAAATAGTAGATGATTCGATACAACACTTTAAACGAAAACAGTAGCTAATATGGAAAGCAATTAAATGAAAGCAGTAAGTCGAGTGAAGATCTTTCGAAGCCACGAATCGCCTTCAAAGTCTGCTCCCTAATCATGGATCACCATCCAATTTTTGAGGTAACAATCCTCACACGTGGCAGCAGCAGGGAGAGTGGATGGCTGGAAAAACGCAACAATCGAAGACTGACGGCTGGAAAAATGCAGGAGAAACGACTGATATTGCGATTGCATTGCGAGGGTCGCAATGCTCTGCTTCCAGCTTCTCTTCGTCTGATCCATTACATGCTTTGCAAAACTTCAGCAATACATCTGCAGGGTATAAATTAGCCATTTTTTCACCAATTTGCATACTTTTTCGTAGCTATTTCAAATAAGGCTTAAATTAGCATCATTTCACAAAATGTCACTTTTAAACACACATTATGCTAACTTCTAACTACAATGCTCAAGAAATTCCATGAATATCAAGTAATTAAGGCCCTAAATAACTCTCTTTTGGAGAGGTAACAGGCAGCATCGGCAAGATCGCGACGGAAACAGACGCCTTCGGCAGTAGCCTTCGCCAGGGACGATTTAAGATCTAGAAGCTCAGCATCCGTGGGAGAAGGACGAGCTAACTACGCCTCCAAGTCACGACCAAGGACAACCGAACTACAAGTGATCCTGACCAGAGCCTGAAACAAGCACGCAAAAGTAAGCATCGCGCCCAAGAAGACAAAAGGAAGACTTCGAAAAAATCTAAGCAACTCACCTGCATGAGCCCGCGGACCGACGACCGAAAACCTTCCATAGGCTGCCCCAGCCCGGGCAAAGTCTCAACCGTCTCATCTCAGACGATTTGCTGGAGGGCGCACACCACCTCGTGCCCGGCCTCCTCCCCGCTAGAAGCAGGAGCAGCATCCCCCCACCGTCGGAACGGGGGGTCAGCATCAGGAACTCCTGCGACGGTAGGTCGCGAACTTCTGGCCTCCCTAGGAGTCAAGGCAATAAAAGGCCCACAAGTGGGACCCGCTCCCAGCGACCTAGAGCTCCTAACCCCCTCTCCAGCAGGGACAAAAGCGACCAACTCCCTCGATCCATCCAGTGGAACCGACTCAGACTCCCCTTCACAGAAAGCAAGGGGAACCTCCTCGTTCGCAGTCTTTATTGTCTCGGGGCTCTTGGCTTTTTTGACGATGTTGACCGCTCCTCTTCAGCCAACCGGCGCCTCTTGAGCAGACGATTGGACGAAGTTGACCGTTCCACTCTGACCGCCGACGTCGGTGGCCCCAAAGAAGCGGCCACCATTAAAGGAGAAGGTGAAACAAGGTCTTTATCCCTCCACGCCATTTCTCCCAGCAAGCGAACGCCCCTCTCTACCTCTAGAGGAGAGTGGTCCGTTGAACGTGATAGCACAATGTGCTATCTTTAGGACCTATTTTATGCTAGTTTAGAGTGTTAAACGTGTACTTTCCGAATTATATTTGATTATTTTGTAGATATCGAGCATTTTGGAGCGAACCAGGGAATTTAGAAGCTTTGCAATGAAAACTTAAGCTATTTTGAGTTCCCAAGTGACAAAAAGAAGAAGATTTGGTCAAAAACCCGAGCGCATAGCGCCTAGGCGCTTGAAATTATTTTTTTTGCTAAACCAGCTCAGAACCGAACCGGACCTCCTCTTGAACCGAATCAAACCGCTACGAAATAAATGAAGAAAAAAAACATCAATTGAGCTTGAACTCAGGACGAGGCAAGCAATATTCAAAATTCCCTATGATGCTCCTCCAACTTAGCCAATCAACTACTATGATGATATATTGAGCTAAATTTGATTTTATTCTTCAGTTTAACGTGAAAGTTCAGCTCTGCACCTGCATCAAACTCCATGCACGCGCGCCGCACCTGATGGTCGCCCGCCCAGATCTGTTATCATACGATTTCTTTTACCTAAATTGCCATATAAATACATATTTTTTAGGAGAGCCAATTTTGGAGAGTCAACCCCAATTTCGAAATTACATACTTTTTAGAGTTATAAGAGACTTTTGGGAGCACAAAGTACAGATTTACATGCTCGGGATCGTGGAGATTGCAGCGAAAACGTGGAATCGACACAGGTTTTATTTCTTCTTTCTCTTTAAATTTGTAGTTTTATTATTGGTTTATTTTTTAGTTTATAATTTGAACTATTGAACCTGATGAGTTAAACTCTCTTGACTTTGAGCCTTGATGTAATTGTTCTTTAAATCTTCTTTTTTTTAATTAATAGTTGGTATTTCAATTTCATATTGCTTGTGAGAACTTTTCTGATCAGAATGCATGTTAGGATTTGACCATTCTTCGCATGAATTTTATGTCAATGATTTGAGGTTGAGAGACGATTATTGTTGATGATCCTGAATTGTTTTCCTTGATTTATACATGAGATAGACATATCCTTGTAGATTTTGTTACAGTTATAGTTTTACGTTCTTCATATTTGAATTGTCTGAATTGCCATAGAAATATAGATAATTTACTTTTCAAAGAATATTGTTACTACTTGAGAGAGAATAACAGGTTTATAGGGTAAAACTTGTCAACAATCTAGAAATTGATCAATTCCTTTTTTTAATGAATGAAAATAAGAGGAAATAACGGTGAAGTCATTGCTCAAGTCAATTCCCTAGAACACATCTCTCCTTATTGTTCTCCATATTTTATTTTATGCTTTGTTTTGTTTCAATCATTTTCTTATATTTTCATTCTCAAAATAAAATTGAGTGATAGTATTCGTGGTAATTAGGTAAACTAGAAAACCAATTCTAAGGACGATATCCGTATTTTCAATACACTATATTAAAACTTGACTCGTATACTTGCGGTATTTTATTGCACTAAAATTGCACAACATAACGCCTCCAGGATGTAGATGCGGCCGAGAGCTCAACCTCCCGCTCTACCTCCTCCGCCAGCCGGTTAACCCTCTCCGTCTCCAGGCGCGCGTGGCTTGACGGAGACCCTCCAAGGACAGGCACAGTCGGACTCCTGACTCCCCTGCTCGCTGCCCCATGCGCAGCCTCATCAGATCCAGTGTCTCCAGGGTAGAAACTATTCCCCTCGACCTCCCGGATGGTCGCCTCGTCCAAAGCAATTTCAAGATCAGGGCCAGCTGGGGGCCGGACGACGTAGCACTCCAGCTCATTTTCTGGCAATGAAAGAGAGAACTGGTACCTCAACCCTGCACAAATCAGATTCTCCCCACGGCAGACGCGGGCAAACGTTCACCGAGACATAGGCACCCTCTGAATACGTTGGCACACCAGAGTTAACAGCTCCACGTCGAGAGCAGGAGAAGGAGGCACAACTGCAAACCGCCAAAGCTAGTAAGGGCGAGCCCCACAAACAAAGGAAATAGAGTGGAGGAAGAACTCACCTAGGTCCCTAAACTCAGTCGGGACCTCGCATATCGGGATCTCCTCAGGACCCGTATCAACCCACTCTCTGGAGGCGTAGAACCACTGTTCCCGCCATCTCTTCACGGACGAAGGGTTCTCAACGAACTTCCTCCACGCCGACCTCGCCGCCATGAAGAAGAGAGATGGGTGTTGCGGCACAGGTTGCCGCGTGTGGGTATGTAGCAGCTGCTCCACCTTTGCCTCGGACCCATCCCCATACCTCTGCCATAGAACGCACAAGCCAAACATGCAGGACAATTCGTTCGGCGCCAACTATGTTGGCGCAAGGCCCACCTCTTTCAGGAAGAGCCATCTGAGCAAAGAGAAGATAGAATCCCCGTGGAAAAATGTTCTGATAGAGGCCAACACACCCAGGCGACGGTACCTTTAACATCTCTCCTGGTTCAGGCAGCCTCAATTCGACACTCGATGGGATGTCGAACTGATTCCGTAGCGCCCACAGGTCCTCAACCATCAGGCCCCGCGAACTTGCAGACGTAGGAGTACCTGCAACGCCACCACGGGCACTGGTCGGAGTAGATCCACCTTGAGCCATCGGTAAAGGTAGCGTGGATAAAGACAAGTGAAGAAGAAAGTCAACGAGGAAGCTTGAGAGACCCTTCCTCACCTCCTCCGACTTTAAACCCTAGTACAGGACAAATCCAGGTCGAACGATCGAAATCAACGGCTCTGACCTCACTTAGGCCAGACGAAGGGTCACACCCCGGGATAAGCGGCACGTCGTCATAACCGCCTCAATCCCTCAACGACAAGGCGACGTGTGACCTCCATTAAACGACCTCCCCGCTCACGGCAGACGACGTGTCGGCTTCCCCCGAATCACCTCGGTATCTCGCACCGAATCAGACCAACGAGAAGGCTCACAATCGGCGGACCTACCCACTGGTGGGGCCAATATTACGGGCTACCTTAGCCTGATGTCAACAGTTGACGTCACGAACCGCTTCCCTAGGACACCAGCATCAGACGTTCCAACAACTTGGGGCCAACCTCAGGGCTCCGAGGGTCCGAGCCTATACGGTCGCCCGAGTGTCCGCTGTTGTAAGGCTGCTTCTTGATCAGCGTGCAGGATAGTTAACAAGACGTCTCTGACTCACCTGACGGGACAACGGTACAACAGCGCTCCCAACTCTCTCGAGAAGTGGGGGACAACGGCTGCCATCATGATGAGGAGTACGAACAGACCCCAGTCGGTCCATACCTCCCCATCTCGATTCGAGGATCTTCGTGGTGGCGGGCAAGCAGAGCTGACAGGGGAAAACTCATTTCACATCACCTATAAATACCTCTTCCTTTATGTAAAGCAGGAGGTAACGTAACAGAGGTGTAACTCTGCGTAAACTCTACACACTACCACTCCTACTTATGCTCAGTACACTATTTGACTTAAGCATCGGAACCTTGTGGGCCTAGCCACACACTGGTGCAAGATCACCTTCCTCCCTTGTGTAGATACCTTCCGACTCCAACGACGACGACCCGCGGCGGAGCGCACGAGAGAAGGGGAAGTCCAGAATCTTGCGCCAACATATATTTTAGGCGATTTACACATATTAATATTTTAAAAAATAACATTTAATTTTTAAGTTAACAAATTAAAATTAAAAAATAATAATGATTAACAATATTCAATCACAATGTGCTATTTCAAAATAGAATATGATTTTCTTCTAATTACAAGATTAGAACTTTTTTTTTCATTTCTAATTTTTTAAATTTCTTTTCGTTTTACAATTCAAGTGAAGTTTAAATTTATGAAATGTTTGAAATTATAAAATTCCGTTTGTATTTAGAGGGACACATATTTGAGAAATTTTATCCAAATATAATTGTAGTCTACAAACTAGAAAACCAACATGAAAAATGTCAACACCTTTTTTCTTTTGAATAATGTCTAAACCCTATATTTAGTAAGGCAACCTAAACACAATTGGACAAACCTACCCTTCTACCATTTTCAATAATTTTGAAAATAAAAATAGGCTACAAAAATGTAAATTGTTGGGAGGAGAGAGTGGAAGTTATGGATGGAGAGTTAAAAAGACGTTAAAAAGGGAAAAAATAATTGACATTTATTCCATGAGAGTTACATGGTTATACTCCCAAGACTCGAAATTTTAACAGAAGGCTCTGTATACCTGATGAATTTTGGCTATGTATACGCTTTGTATACCTGAGGTGATGAATTCCGACTCTGTATACCTGAGGAATTTTGGCTCTAGGAATTTTGGCTCTGTATACCTGAGGAATTTTGGCTCTGTATACCTGAGGAATTTCGGCTTTGTATATGCTCTGTATACTTGAGAAAGTGATGAATTTGGGCTCTGTATACCTGAGTGATGAATTTCGGCTCTGTATATCTGATGAATTTCGGCTCTGTATACCTGAGTGATGAATTCCGGCTCTGTATACCTGAGTGATGAATTCCGGCTCTGTATACCTGAGTGAGTGATGAATTTCGGTTGTGTATACCTAAGGAAGAGATGAATTTCAGCTCTGTATACCTAAGGAAGTGATGAAGCTGCAGAAAAATTCACCACGTCACGTCAGGTGTATACATGGTTGTACACATAGTAATAAAAGGAAACCATATGATTTACCAACCACTTACAACAGATGGATGGTATGCATGAGTCGCTCCGAATGGTAGATTGACAACCACTGTATACCCTTCCCCGATGAGTTGCTTCATTCCTTAGTGTATACAGTGCAATATTAACCCCACAACTTTTGAATCGGACAAATCGTAACAAATCGAAAAGAAAGCGTACGATTAAAAAACTTAATAAATCCAAAAAAAAAAAAAAAAAAATATATTGTGTTAGTAGTCGGAGAAAGCTTCGATTGACAGCTTCACGACGATTAAAAATTGGAGAAGCGTGACGAAAAATTGGAGAAGCTATTGCGTGACGAAACGACAACAAAAAATAAAAGAAAACGATCTGTAGATGATAGAGATGTGTGAGGTTGAAGATGAACCCTAACTAAACTAACGAAAAAAATCTCAATCAACTCAAATCGGTTATTATATATAGGGATTTCATTCTACTAAATATTAATAATATTATTATTTTATTTAGTTATTTAAATTTTAAAATATTTACTTTTCTAATACTATTCTATTTAATTAATTAAATATTTTGTAAAAAAAAATCTGAATCAATGAATATCCTTGTATATAGAGATTTTATTAAAATTTATATTATTTAATTATTTAGATTTTAAAATATTTATTCTTCTAATTATACCCTATTTAATTAATTAAATGTATTTAAATTTACAAAAAAATTTGAATAAATGAATATTCTTGTATATAGGGATTTTATTAAAACTTATATTATTTAATTATTTAGATTTTAAAATATTTACTCTTCTAATTATACCCTATTTAATTAATTAAATGTATTTAAATTTTAATATCTTCCATTTGTTAGAGTTGATATCGTATTTTCTAAACTATTTTAAATCTTTAAATTATGTAATCTTTTCATTTTGGAGTTATTTAATGTTTGAATATATAATTCTCTAAGATAAATTTTGCTATTTATATTTATAATTTAATGTTATTTACCAATTGAAACTTACGCTACACGATACAATAAATTTTAAATTTGATACACGTTTCGTTGGTTTTTGACACACCCGTGGAGATATACAACGACAGCGCCGCACACACATTCGGTCAGGGTATACGTTTGGACACACCCTAATTACTAACACCTTGTAATCCTAGAGCTTCCCCTAAGAATAGGGAACAATCAAAACACTGCTCACCCTACGAACTAGGAGAGATTAGTCAATATCAGATGGAACACATGGACATACACAACCACATAAATTACTTAACGAAAAAAATAACAAAGGTTTTTTTAACGGAAAATCATCCACCTCACCAAACAAAAATTAATTATTTTTTAAAATAGGAAATCCTATAAGGGTATAATGGGGAACCAACTCAAACAAACTTCTTCCTAAAAAAACTCTAGACATGTGATGCAAACAATACACGTATCTAAACATTTTTCATTATGTCTAATTATTTTTTGACATTCCTCCTAAATTCCCTTTTTTTTTAATTCATTATCGAAATATGTATTTTTTTTAAAAAAATAAATCAAACTGATTGACATGTTACGTTTTTCTGTTTGTTAATGGTAAGCAATGTTTTGATTGTTGGAAATAATTTTCTTATTATTAGACTATAACATAAATTAATTGTTTTATTCAAACGGCTTAAAAAAATATCACATGTTGCATAAAAAGTTTTACAATTCACAAAATATCCACTAGAAAATAAGAAGAAGAAGTAAAAGAAAAAGAAAAACGAAGTAGCAAAAGGAAAAAAGAAAAAAATAATTGTCCAAACCTGGGTTTCAGAACACTACGCCCCAAATACTGACTTCTGATTCCTAGGTTTCCCAACATTGCACCCCAAACACTGTTTCTAATTCTCTTCTAAACCCAAAACAGCGCGCCAAACACCCTCTTATAGTGGTTCGGCGCAACGACCTACTCCACTTCCCAAACGTATCTTGGGTATTCCACTAAAACAAGCAACTCTTTCGACGACTTAGAGTCCAACCGCTACAAAGTTCTTTTTCCAAGTGCAAGAACAAACTCGATCCTTTCCACGGTTCATGATCAAACGGTTAACAACGCTCTTTTTACGGGCACAAGAACAACCCTTACAATGGATATAGAGTTTAGAACAAGATGAAAAAACTCTCTCAAAAAGTGGATAAACAAATTCAAAGCAAACTAAACTTATAAGTTAAATTCTTACAAATTCAAGCTCTCAAATGACTATGAAAAATAAATAAAAAATTGAAAGCTAAAAAATGCTCAACAATGGTATCAAATTCTCTCAAAATATTGTCCAAATTTTGCTCATTTTTTTTTCCTTCAATTTTTCGAGTTAGGAATAGATGAGGAAGATCAAAATTGGACCGTTGGTGACACGTGTTCTTCTTTCATTGACTGCAAAAGAAATAGATTTAAAATTAATATTATTAAAGAAAAGTGGGATGGATAGACTATCACGTTTCGCAATACTATTGGCTGACAGAAAATAACAATATAGAAATTTGATGTTTTCACACAATGCTACGTGTCACCTTCTGGGAGACTATAATTTTAATCTCTCACCACAATTTTATCACGTGTCTGCACACGCGAATGGTCCGCCATGTCATGCTAATTTTTCTGTAATTTTGTTTTGATGGTAAGGTGCTAATTTGAACTCATTCGAGTGATTTAAAAGGATTGTATTTTAATAATATTGTATTTTAAAATTTATTATAAAAATATGGTAAGTTTGAAACTATTTTTAAAAATATTGCAGTCTTAAATAGAGGTCGTCTTGTCCACATCTTTCTCCAGATGGATGAAAGTCGTCTTTTCGAAAGATGCTCCACATTGGATGGAGAAAAGACGACCTCAATCGGTATGTACTTCTTTTATTAAAAAATTAATATCTTTTTAATCAGATATTCAAAATTTTAAAAAAATATATGGTTGGAAAGCTAACAGCGAGAGCTTCAATTTGATACTTGGTTTCACTATTTTTGGAGTTGTGTATCAAAAGATAAAGACCATCGAAGTTGGACTATAATTCTGTAAATTTCAGAACTGAAGATTCTTTTGAGGAGTGCATTAAAAAATTTACATCTTTTTACCCAAATATTAAAAAATTTCTAAAAAGGTACGGTTGAAAAGCTAACAGAGAGAGCTTCAATTTGATATCTAGTTTCACTATTTGTAGAGTCGTGTATTAAAAGATACATATCGTCGAAGTTTAGCTACAATTTTGAAATTTTCAGTCGTATCTTCAGTTCTGGGTTTAGTGAAGTTTTCATAACTTTGACGATATATATCTTTTGATACACAACTCCAAAAATAGTGAAACTAGGTATCAAATTGAAGCTCTCTGTGTTAAATTTCCAACAGTACCATTTTCGAAGTTTTTGAATATCGGGATAAAAAGATATCAATTTTTGAATGCACTCCTCAAAAGAATCTTCAGTTCTTAAATTTGCAGAACTATAGTCAAACTTCGATGGTCTCTATTTTTTGATACACAATTCCAAAAATAGTGAAACCATGTATCAAATTGAAGCTCTCGCGGTTAGCTTTCCAACCATACATTTTTTGAAAATTTTGAATATTTTATTAAAAATATATCAATTTTTTAATAAAAGAACTACATACCGTACCGATGACCTCCATCTGATGTGTGGAGCAAGATCGTCTTTTGAAAATACGACCTGCATCCACGTGGAGCAACATGTGGAGGTCGTTTTTGAAAAGACTACCTCCATTTAAAACTGCAATATTTTTAAAAATAGTTTCAAACGTACGATATTTTTATAATAAGTTTTAAAAAATACAATATTATTAAAAAACAGCCGATTTAAAAGACCTTCAAATTGTAGTTTCCATCCCTACGCTTTGGACCGTTTAAAACACTAAAACTGTTAGTAAAAAAATAGATTTTTTTTATCATCCAAACTTTAATTAATTAATTATTTTAAGATTAAGGGTAAAAAAAAACTAAATGGTGACCTCTCACCCTTTTAGGCCTTTGACATGGGTGTAATGATTTTACCCATGAAAGAATGTAATTTTTTTTCTTGTTAAGAAGACGATGTACAACATGCATGGATATGTCACATGACAACGTCGTCTCTTCAAGAGATGATGTGCAACCTGTGTAGGTAGAGTTTGTCTCTCCAAGAGACGAGGTTCATCCACCCAATTAAAAGAGAGTTATTTTTATCAATAATTTAGAAACAATATTATTTTCAAGTTTCAAAAAAGTAATATATTATTTGATAAATTGAACATAGATCAATTGACATAAAATTATGTTTTTGACTAAGAGATCACGAGTATATTCTCTTCACCCGCATTAAATAAATAAAAAAAAACATTATTTAATTCAGTCTCTTAAAAACAAAAGATAATATCAAAAAAAAAATATAAAAAAATGGAAGGACGTCTCTTCTAGTCAATCATTTAATGGGATGGGTCTCTTCTACCATTAAAACAAAAAAAAAATCAAAGATTTTTTTTTTATTATTATTACAACAGTGGTCTCTTTCAATATGGACAAAAATGTTCCATATTTTTCTTAATAATTTCAAATCAATCCCTTTGTTTTCAATTTTTTTAAAACTTCAATATTCATCCAATAATCTAATTAATCTAATTAACCCTTTAAAAAATATTTTATATTTTGTTATATTTATTATTATCTTAAATCTGATCTTATGTAATATTAAAAAAAAAAAAAATTATATCCATTAAATAGAAACTCTAAATTGATACGGGTTGCAACTTTCCTAACAATAATGATTTTTATTGCTAATAAGAGCATAATAATTCAACTGACATGATGTATCATCTTGTGACCATGAGGTTCTAGGATCAATCTTCAATCTAATATGTTGTAAAAAAAATGATTGATTTTTATTAATTTAATTTTTTTATAATTTTTTTGAGAAATATTTATTGACATGGAGTTTTCATTAATATTTTCATCCCCACTTAAAATCTTGATTGGTGAGAAAAAAGTGTAAGAAAATAATATATTTAATAGTGTGGGTCCAATTAAACCACCATTTTGTCACGTGTCTTTTTTTTGAAAGATGGTATGGAAAAACTCCATGTACTAGAAATTCTGAGTATTGAAAAGGGAATTTAGTAATTAATAAGAGAGATAAAAGGGAGAAGAAAGTGAGAATGTGGAGAAAGAAATGAATAGATATCTTTTGCCTCGAAAAACTTCAATCTTCAATCATTTTGACATCTTTTAAAGTTGCAAGTTGAGATTGTAATGTGTGGCTCTTAGGAACTCAACTCTCAATAAACCAAACCAAGATAATGTCAAAGTTATCATACCACTTTGACTACTAAAGAAAAGAAAAGAAAAACACAAGCAAAAAAGAGAAAATGGAGTCGAAGGCATAAAAAGCTCAGCAAACAAGAGCTTCTTTTCAAGGTTTTGTCAATATAATCTTCTCTTTCTTTCTTGCTTTTCTTATACTCTTCAACTCATTTTTTTTTTTTTTTTTTTTTTTTTTTTTTTTTTTTTTTTGTCAATTCAAGTTCACTTTTTGCTATCTCAATTCATCCCTCCTCTCTGATTCTAGTAGTTTTTTTTTTTTTTTTTTCTATTTGTATTTGTACAGCTTACCAATGTGTTTCTTGATGAGTATATAAATTTAGTCCCATTTAAATTTTAAAAATTTAATCAATAAATAATTCTTCCACCGTTGAACCCATGAGTTACTTTGTTTTGTTATATATCTTAAGAGTCGTTTGATTGGATGACTTTGAGCGTGAGAATGACTTTTTCACCGTCAAATTATGTTTGGTACAAGAATTTCAACATTTACCTGAAAATAACTTATTCTCAAACATCATTTTTTTTCCCCTCAACAATAATTTTCTTTATCTCTCATTTTCATGATTTTGTCAAATATCCCGAGTTTATTTTTTTTTTATTTATTTTATATGATTTTTTAGTTTATTAAATTTGAAAATCACAACTATTTATTTTTTTAATTATTATTTTTTTAACTCCAATAGTTTTTTTTTACACGTTCCAAAGTAATTTATCAAAAATAAGTTTGACCACATACTTATTATTATTTTTTAGTAGTTTAAACTTAATTGATGTAAATTAATTTTCACTAATTAATGAAAACTAAATCTAAATCAAATGTAAAAACTAATGAAGTTGGATGGAAGGTTATGAAATTTAATAATATATAAATAATTTAATAATTAGACCTAGTTAATATAAAATATTTTTTTTAAAATATTAATATATATGGGAAATTGTAGTAAATGACAATTTAAGACTTATTGTTTGCAAATATAATATGTTTTTAAAAATTTTGCGGATATAGCAATTTCTATCGCTGATATCTTATGACTGATAGAAGTCTATCGCTGATCACCTCAGCTTTTTATAGATTTTTGTCAGTGATAATAGTCTATCAGAGATAATAGTCTATCACTGATAGAAGTCTATCAGTGATATAATAAAGTCTATCAGTGATAGAAACGGGGTTTTTTGCCATATTTGCAAAACATTTTAAAGTTTGCTAATTTTGCAATTAGTTTGGGCCAGATTGCTATTTGTGCAACCAGCCCTATAAAATAATTAATAACTTAAATTAATTTATATTATTTATTTGAATGAAATATATTTGATTTTTAATCCATATTTATAATTAAATAAAATTTATATTCCTAAAAGTAATCCTACCAAATAAACACAAATATCATATATTTTCATAAATATTTGATGTCATTCTCTTGTAGAACCAAACATATAAACATTTTTATTGCCAACAATTTTATTTCCAGACATATCATAGACATTTTTTATTCTCACACAACTACAAATGGGCCAGTTTGGGATTGTGGTGAAACGTCCAAAATCAATTTTAACAAAATCTTAATTGTTGTTTGGTAGAACAGATTTTTTTTAAAATTTATATAAAATCACTTTCTAAATTTTTTGATTTTGAGAATCTCTAAATTGTAGTTTTAGCTTTTTTGTTTTTTTTGACAACGTGTTAGAATGGGGATTGAACTTAGGACTTCATGGTCACTAGGCAATGCATCATGTCGGGCGTAGCTTCTCGATTAATCTGAAGAAAAAATGGATTTAGAGAGTTGTTTTAATAAAGACTAATTAAATATATGTTTTTTTTTACGTTGGATCAAATATATTTTACTTTAATTCTTAATGTTTATAAAGTTTCAACTTTTTGTGGGGTATTTCTTTTTTTTTTGCAACGGTATTTTAATAAATGCGAGGATTGAACCCATGACCTCTTGATCACAGGCACAACCTTATGCCAATTGAGCTATGCTCGGTTTGGCTTGTGGGAGTATTTCTTAATGTTTATAAAGTTTCAACTTTGTGTGGGTAATTTGGTTTGGTCCCTACCTAATGTTCGAGTATGTATATGGTAGTTAGTGTTGGGACTACTTTTTGTATGCTTTTGTACATTGTAGATGTTTTTTTTTTCATTTTACTGAATTAGAGAGCGGTTTCCAATTTCTTACCTAAAAAAAAAAAAAAAAAATAGTTTCTTATATTTTAACATTTTTTAATTATACTATTCTTTATTAAAAAATATTAAAATTTACCTACTTCGAGTTGAACTCGCCAAAGCGAGTCTGGCTCAACTTGTATATGTATGTCTTGACCACCAAGAGGTCTATGGTTCGAATCCCCCACCCCCAATATACTAAAAAAAATAAAAAAAAAATGAGTTGAGAAATTTGGTCACCTCAACCAAAAAAAATTACTAAATCCTAAATCATCTTCTAATTTTTTAAAAGTTGGCATAAATTTTTATTTTTCGGTCACCTCAACCAAAAAATTTACTAATTCATCTTCTAATGTTTTAAAAGTTGGCATAAATTTTTATTTTTCTTCTTTTAGGAAACATAATTTAGTTCAACCTCCAAATTTTTAATAATTCATCAATTCATTAAGTATCATGTCATAATATTTCATGACAAGTCAATTTTAACATTTTTTAATGGTAGGTTATAATTAAAAAAAATGAGCATGGGGATCAAAGCTATTTAGTCAAATTTCACATGTTAAATAATATTAATGGAATGCATGTTGACGTGTAGACCATTCGTCTATCTAGCTGTCTTGTTTGTTTATACCATGTCAATTTAGCAAAAAAATCATTTAATCGATAATGTCACAATAGAAATTTCATTTCTATTGATTTTTTTTTAACTCCAAAGTTTTAATAGTAATTATAATGTCTTAACCAGTCTATTAATATTAAAAACAAATGCTAAATAGGAACATAATTCACTGTTTATGGCCATAATAAAAAATTGTAAATGACCATTGTTTCTGCTAATTTATAGATGATAGGGAAAGTTTAGGTCTTGAACATCTAGAATATTAATTACTAGACAATGTTCTTTGAGATATCATTTCAATATGAAGAAAAAAGTATTCATGTATTAATTGCATAATGGTCCCCCATTTCTTTCTTCTTTGTCTTTTTACCTTCTCAACTTCTTGATTTGCAGTTGAAAACTGAAAGTACAAACTATAAAGCATGGCAGAGAAGGGTAGAATCAAGAAAGATATCACTGAAGTAATTATCTCTCTCTATGAGTGATTTAATTTAATTTGCTCACTTTCACAATGTTATATTTCATTTTTCTCTCTTATGGTTGGGATTCTTGCAGTTAATAGGTAATACTCCAATGGTATACCTAAGTAAAGTGGCTGATGGTTGTTTTGCTCGTATCGCTGCTAAATTAGAGACGATGGAGCCGTGTTCTAGCATTAAAGACAGGTTTCGAGTCCCTTTTCATAAAAATTAAGGTCCCGTATGATAACATTTTAGGTTTCGATTTTCCATTTCTTAAAGATTATTATTACTTACCCTTTGCTTTGGTTAAGATTTTATTGTTGGTTTTAGAAAGAGAAAAACTTAAACAAAGAAAACTTGAGTATTCTTAGAAATTATAATCAGGTGTGTTTGATAACTATTTGGTTTTTAGTCTTAGTTTTTGAAGATGATGCTTATTTTTTCACAATTTCTTTACAATAGTTTCCATGTTTATCCAGAAACATTTGAATTCTTAGCCAAATTTCAAAATATATATAATTATTTTTTTGTAGTTTTCAAAACTGATCGAAAACATTTGTAAGAAGTAGACAACAAAACAAATAAGTCCATAGGTGTAAGTTGTGTTTATAAACTTAATTTTTAAAAACTAAAAAATCAAATAGTTACCAAAGAGGACTTAAATTTTCTAGAACACATTGAACGAAAAACATAATCGTTTAAACAGATCCTAATTAGTGTTATGTTATGTTATTTTTTTTTTTTTTTTTTTTTGATGAAATGAGAGAGATTCTCATTAAATCAAACATCACAATTACAACCAAAGCTCAAAATAGAGAAACCAAAGCATAAACTTACGGATTGGTTACAACATTAACAAGAACTTATCTCTAGGGTTAACTTTCTTCTACCAAGACAACCAAATCTATCATTAATGTCTTGCTTAATCAAATCATTAACGAACTTAACAGTATAAGATATTTGCTAAAAAACATACAAGTTTCGGTTGCACCAAATGAAATAGACAACCGCAGCAATAACAACAGACAACACTTGATGTTGTAAATCGGACCCCAGTTGCCCCAATCCAACGCTTCCAATCAGAAAAAATCAAGGGTCAAGTTGTGAAACTCTACCACCCATGAACCATGCGTACTAACGCACCCATGAACCATGCGTACTAACGCAATAGAGAAATGACAAACAAAGAATAAATATGGTCATGACTCTCTAAAAAAGCAGTACATACCGGGCAATATGGGGAAGCAATGGAGATTTGCAACCTTTGAAGTTTATCTCTGGTCAACAACTTAGAATTCGCCATCTGCCAAATGATGAATCTATGCTTAGGAAGCGAGAATCTATACCATACAACTCGAGCATAATCAACCTTCTCAACTCCAAGAAGATATTTATAAAATTTGCTAACCATAAATCTTTCATTAGTCTCAGCAGCCTGCAACATGGTTTTAGAGATGGTCACTCTAAGCTTGAGGAGCTTCTTCCAATACCAACTAGGATCCCCTCTAGTCGTGTATAACCAAAAGTCTTTCCCTTTCAAATAAATAATGTGAACCCATTTAACCCAAAGAGCATCGGGTTTGGCAGTAATATCCCAAATGTACTTACTAATCATGGCTTTGTTCCACTTGGACCCCTCGCAGAAACCAACTCCCCCATAACTTTTCGGGAGACACACTTTGTGCCAAGAAGCGAGGTGGAGCTTGCTCCTATTATCATGAGCACCCCAAAGGAAATCCCTGTAAATTTTGTCTATCTCTTTTACAACAATTTGAGAAAGAAAGAAAATAGTCATCCAACAACTTCGAATACCCAGAAGAACATATAATGGATAAGTTGAGTCTTACCAGCAAAAGAAAGGTGTCTACTCGCCCAGTTATGTGAACGAAGTTTAACTTTGGTGATGATAGACCCGCAATCTGTTTTCCTCCATCTTGTGGGTCGTAAATGAACCCCCTGGTACTTCAAGGGAAAAGTCTCTTCCTCAAAACCCACAATATCCATAATGCTACGTTTATTGCCCTAACTAGTTCCCCCAAAAAAGATTTGAGATTTATGCTTGTTAGCAGATAAACCCGAAGCTTTGCAAAAGTCAGAAAAACATGGTGGACAAGTTTAACACTCACTGCATGCCCTTTGCAAAAAATCACAAGATTATCAGCAAAACATAAACTTACCAAGCTCAAGTTTTTACACAAAGGGTGAAAACGGAAGCCCTTGGACTTCTCGACGTGGATGAGAAGGCGAGTTAAGTATTCCATAATCAACACAAAAAACAAGGGAGAGATTGATTCTCCTTGCCTAAGACCTTTCACTCCTTTGAAATGACCTTGAACACATCCATTCATCATGAGCGTATAGGAAGTACCTCTCAAACAGATCATCACCCAATGACAAACTTTGAAGGAAAGCAAAAATGTTTCAGAAGACTTTCTAGGAAATACCAGTCAATAGTATCATAGGACTTACTAAGGTCCACCTTCATCACACACCTAGCTGAAGCATTCTTTCTGTTGTAGCCCTTAGAGATCCTGAAAAATAAGAATATTATGCGCCATCGAACGACCCTCGATGAAAGCTCATTGATTATTATGCACTAGATAAGGAAGAATCGCCGCCAATCTTGAACATAATATCTTGGAGATACATTTGTACACAGTATTACAACAAGCAATGAGCCTATAATCCACTGCTCTAAGCGGATCATCCACTTTGAGAATATTCTCAAGAAGATAACTGTCAAGTTGAGACTATGAGGAATAGACCCCTTATCAAAAAATTCTAGTACCGTCGCAGTCACTTCAACTCCTATATCACCCCACATCTCCTTGAAAAAGCCTGAACCATAGCCATCAGGCTCGGGGCTCTTCACTGAGCAAATAGCAAACAACTGTTTTTTTAACACCAACACGGGTAAAAGAGCTCCCAGAAGGATTAGATTGAAGACACATCTGAGCTTGCTAGAATCTTGCTTTGGCATCCTCATAGCCTTGCTTTATGTCACCAAATTCATTCCGGCTAAAACGTTTCAAAACATGCTTCAATCTCAAAAGTTTTTTTTACCACAATATTTAAGCCTCTCCCAGCAATTGGTAAATTCCAACTATTCAACACCACCTTCTTGAAATCAGTATGAGAAGCCCAACTATTAAAGAAACGAAAAGGTTTCATGCCAATATTACTCACCTTCAAGCTCTTGACTATACAATAGCAATGATCTTAAACAGTTTCCCACTGAATAGTTACCTTAGTACTGGGAAAGAATCCAGTCAGGCCTCATTCTTGAAAATCCTATCCAATTTGAAAAAAATCTGAAGACGAGCATCCTGTTTATTAGACCAAGTGAAAAAAGAACCACTAGACCGAAATTCATTAGCAAGCCCCAAAGACAACCACTTTTGAGCATTAGCCATCTCAGAAAACAAGACTTTCCAACCACCAATACGATCTCCATAGTCAAACACTATGTTAAAGTCTCCCATGAGGAGCCACAGGTCAACATGGAACTGCAACTGAGCAAGCATGTGCCAAATAATAGCCTTTTCCCCATATGATTACGACCATAAACTGCAGTAAAGCAGAACACCTGAGGCAAGCCCACCACTTTAATTCTACAATGCACATATTGATCTAAGACATCCACAATAGAAACATGAACTACACCCTTCTGCCAAAGCAATAAAATTCTTCCTTCAATAACAAAGTTGGAAAAGAAGTTCCACCCAGGAAAACTAAGAGTCGTCATCTCCCTTATTTTAGCTTCACACAACTTAGTTTCTAACAAAACAACTATCCCAACTTTATTTATTTGACAGAGGTCTAGAATATACTTTTGTTTATTTCTTTTATTTAGCCCCCTAACGTTCCAACACATCACGTTGCTAACGTTCCACCCTAATTAGTGTTATGTTTCCATTAGAGTATGAGGGACTTTTGAGATATGAAGTGTACAAGTTTTCGATGTAGGATCGCACACAGTATGATTCAAGATGCAGAGGATAATGGCCTGATTACACCAGGAAAGGTAATAAATGATGCTTCATTTTTCTTTTCCATCATTTGAAATTAGGCCATCACTTGAACTTGTCTAATTACAATGCCTTGTAAAAAAAATTGCTAAATTTGGTCTGCTACCTGATCTATATTTGAAAAAAAATTAGGCCATCATTTGTAATGAAGTCCTATATTTGATCTGCTACCTGATCTACCTTATGTATATATGTATTTGTTTTTTTTGGGGTAAAAAAGACTGTCCTCATCGAGGTTACGGGCGGTAACACGGGCATCGCATTGGCGAGCATAGCAGCAGTCAAGGGCTATAGACTGATTATAGTAATGCCAGCGTCGTATAGTCTCGAAAGACGAATTCTGCTTCGAGCTTTCGGAGCCGAGCTGCATATCACAGACCCTGCAATAGGGCATGAAGACGTTCTAAAGAAGGCTGAGGAGATAATGAAAGTCACACCCAATAGCTATTTTCTAAAGCAATTTGAAAATCCAGCTAATCCAAGGGTATGTTTTGTTTTGATATATTTGTGATCTCAAAAAGATATATAACTCTGTGTTTTTCCAATATGAATGAACCATTTTGCTTCAATTTTTTTTCTTTAGATTCATTATGAAACCACAGGGCCAGAGATATGGAAGGATTCGAGAGGAAAACTCGATGCTTTGGTCGTGGGGATTGGAACAGGAGGAACCATAACTGGTACGGGGAATTTTCTTAAGGAACAGAACCCAGACATTAAGGTTTCCTTGTTAGTTTGCTGCCCTAAAACAAAGACACTATCGAGTCGGTTGGTAACGTTCTTATTTCTTGTTTTTAACGTAGAACAAGAAATAAGAACGTTATCAAACGAGTCATTATTATTCGAGAGATCAACCTCTTCATATATGGTGTAGGTTTATGGAGTTGAACCAGCAGAGAGTGCAGTGCTAAGTGGAGGACAACCTGGTGAACTCCCATTTTCATTTTTTGGAATGCTTCAAAATGGTTTACAAATTCACATTTGTATATTTGTGTTGTTTCTCTTTTAAGTGCTTTTAAAGTGATTGAAAGTGATTTTGTGATAGAGGATAACATTTTGTAATAGTTTGTAATGGTTTGGATAGATTTTTTTTAATATTAACTTTAAATTCTCTCATTTTGAAATCAAGCAGCACTAAAAAAAATGATAATATATGGAACAATAATTGATAAATCATAAAAACAACAAAATACTGTTTCTATTTTTTTTTTTTTTTTTTTTTTTTCCTCTTAAAAATGGTGTTTTTTTTAATTACAATATATGGGGTGGATTCAAACCGAGAACCTCACGGCCCTTAACACATATTTTATGTTAATTGAGTTATGCTTACTTTGACTTTATTCCGTTTTTTATTAATACAAATTTCGTTTCTTATAAAGAAAAAATCCAATTCCATCAGTGATTTTTTTAGATGACAAATGATTTTTAACCAAGTTTACTATTTATTTATTTATTATTATTTTATTTTTTTTACAGGCAAGCATCTCATTCAAGGAATTGGGGCTGGTTTCATCTCTCCTGTTCTTGATGTCAAAGTCTTTGATGAAATTATTCAGGTGAACCTTGAACATATTTGTCCAAAGGAGTTCTTTCAATATGCTCTCTATTTTGCAATCTTTGATATGATGTGCTACTTGACGATTACGTTTAACGTTGTCGTGTGTCTTTCCACGTGGGGATGAGATTCAAAATTTCTAATCTTTTAATCGAACAATGCTCAGATTGGAAAATTATAAGGTTTTCTCTCAAATTTATAAACCAAACATTGATGGAGTGTTTGGGGCACCAACTTGGAGTAGGATGGACTGAATTATCATATCTCAGTCATACGTTTGGCCTACCGACTGTTATAATCCACTGTAGTCAATAAAATAACTATCCTGACTTCAATAGTATTTACTATTCACAACTATTATAACTCACACACTATTATAACTACCGACTATAATAATCTACACAACGCTCCAAAGAGTCTCGAAGCTTTTGGAATAAACCATCCATCTTTGATTCCCCTTATACATTTGACCCTAAGTTGGGTCTCAACATCAACCCAATCTCATGTTGAATATTGGTAGAGTTGTTGTAACTTGCACTTTGATACCATTTGTTAGTGCAAATGGATATTTTCACCTCCAAAAGGTTAGCTCAAGAGATGAAAGTTAACTTTACCCTTACAAACTAACATGACCCCTTCCACAATTTCATTCGTAGTTCAACATAATAGTGGGATAAGAGATCGAACCATCTATTAGAAAGATAATAAGTATGTTATCGAGTAAACTGTGTTCGGATTGACAATCTTTTCCACGACTAAAATCGAATAATGCAAACACATAAAGATGTTTTATGTTTTCCTCATAGTGTATACATTTTTATATTGTATGTGGGACTAGTGCATGTGGGCTCAATTTTGTAATTATTTAAATATATAGGTTGATAATGTGGTACCAAATATATTTATGCTCTTAAGTATTCTTGTAGAAAATTCAAACCTCTCCAATGTCTTAAAACTATTATGTTTTCTTACTGTCTCTTCTAAAACATTATTATAAGTAGGCAACAATATATAATAATATCCTTATTTGAGATAGTAATGGATTTGGGTGTGTTTAGATATCAAGTGAGGAAGCAATTGAAACTGCAAAGCTTCTTGCACTAAAAGAAGGCCTCCTAGTATGTTACTCAATCTATATATGACACATTTTTTTTTTTTTTTTTTTTCTGAAAATATAGATTTTTTTTTTTCTTGAAGTTGATGACTCTTTTGAGCTTTTGTAGGTGGGATTTTCATCAGGTGCAGCAGCTGCTGCAGCAATAAAGGTGGCAAAGAGACCAGAAAGTGCAGGAAAACTCATTGTTGTAAGCCATATTTACTTTCATTTGCAAATAAGATCTATGCTAATAGGTTAAAAAAAAAAATAATTTTTGAAATTTTATGGAAGTAACCATTTAGTTTCGAAACTTTAGGTCGTAATTAATGATTTAACTCTAGTACTTTTAACTTTGTAATAATTTAGTATTATGTAAAAATTAAAATCATATACTTTAAAATTTGTAACAATTAATCTCTATTGTAACAAATATTGTTCAAAATTGATGAGATTTCGTACATATACTTATCGATAAACCGATTAAGAATCAAATGTGTTTATAAAGTACAAATACTAAGTTGTGTTACATAATAAAAATATTTAATTTTAATATAATATTTTACTCTGGATTAAATTGTTAAATTTTTTAAACTACATGGACTTAATTGTTACCTACTATAGTTAATTGACTAAATAGTTACAAATTTGAGAGTACTGACTAAATTGTTACAAACTAAAGTTTAGTAGTTTAGTGACTAAATTGTTACTTTCGTCAAAGTTAGTTTTATAAGTGTGTTCGGTTTTTAACCAAAACACATTTGTGAGATTGAAATATTTTTTATTTTGTGGTCTAGGTCATCTTCCCAAGCTTTGGCGAGCGATATCTCTCAACGGCACTTTTTGATTCCATCAGGCATGAAGCGGAAAACATGACTTATCTATGAATTGATCGCCTTGAAATTCACATGTTTTTCGATCTAATCATTGATTAGTAATCAATAGTGGGATTGGAATTCACTGATTCAATAAGCTTTGGTTGATGAAAGGTGGTGATTTGATTAATTATCCTACCTCAGTAGCAAATTTGGTTACAAAATGGAGCAATACAATGTGGGTTTTGAGGTGATTTTGGCTTGTTTAGTTTCTAAACATTTATGTTTGTGACTAATTGGTGTTTTGGGTAAAATTACTTGACCTTAGACAAAGGCTCAACCCATTAAGAGTAACCAAGCAGAATCGTTGAACCTCTGGAAGGTCTAAAGGCCGACCCCACGTAGGAATAACCTAGCCGCAAGGAGAGCCGACTCCATGAAGAAAATAGTTGTTTGATTTATGGGATCGGCTCAAAATGACAAAGATTTGCCCTATGGGGGCCAGTTAAGATATAGAAACTCAACCTTAGTTCTCTGGTAGTGAATGAATAAACATATAAATTTGAGCCCTATTTATAGCTAAGGTAGAGAAATCTAGAATGTTCCGTCACCTGACAAACTATAGTACAAATAGGCTAAGTAAGTTAGATATTAACAATCTTGGAGAACAAACTAACCAACCAGAAATAAATCTGGTAGCTTCTAGTCAACAAGATCCACCTCAACCTCCACCTTGGTCCTCATCATCACACACATCAACATTTAGTTTGTTGGTTATTATCTTAGTATTCCCCCTCAAACAAGAGGCAAGAGGGTAGCTCAATTAAACTGAGTTTGAAGCACATATATACAAATTGAGAGTGTGGAAGAGCCTTCATTAAGCAATGAACAAGTTGATCTTCAGACGGAACATGGCGAACTTCGAGCTTCCTATAGAGGACTTGATCACAAACATAATGCACATCAATCTCAATGTAATTTGTCCGAGCATGAAAAACGAGATTCGCAGCCAAGGCACCAGCGCCTGGTTGTGGCTTATCATCATGGGGCGAATGGTTGTGGCGTTTGTCCTTAGCTCTATCCTTTCGACCTGACGTTTGTGTCCTCAACTTGGTTCTTTAACTCGATACAGTCTGAGGTATCGTGTCTGTGGTCCCTGTGAAATCGACAATATTTTAAGCAGTCACGTTTGTCTGCACTTGACTTCATCTTCTCCGGCCAACGGAGCATGTTATCGCCCTCGATCTGGGCTAAGATGTGGTTGGCTGGTGCATTAGCAGATGTGAACCGATCATACTTAACGAAGCTCGGGCAGGTCGGTGTAGCAACGTTCGTGCTTCGTCGACCGTACCCTTTGAGTTCCTTTCTTTGAGGGACGTCACGTGTCTTTGTTTTTCCCTTTGTGGAGGCATAGCCTTCATCGGTTATGCCTTTCCCTCAGGCTTCTATGAGCTCGTCCCCAGAGATTGAAGGCAGGTTGGATGCGTGAGCCCTTGAAAGAAGGCGGTGCATCGGGTGTCGTCGAAAGACTGACCGGTCTGTAGTACGATCGTCTTGAACCTAACCACATACGCCCGAAGAGTTTCTTGATCACCTTGGATGATTGTGAACAGGTGCAAGGTCGACCGCTTCGTCACGTGGCTCCCTACGAACTGATCGATGAATGCACTGGTGAGTTCGTAGTAGGATCTGAACGTCCATTCTTCTTGTTTCTAGTACCAGGTTCGTGCGGCCCGGGTAAGTGTTAGGTAGAAAGCTCGGCACTGGATCGCCTCCAGGATGTTGTGTATTTCCATCGTTGCTCAGAAGGTCTCGGTGTGTTCAATGGGGTCCGAGGTTCCATCTTAAGAGAATGAACACTTCAAACCCCGCAGCGGAAGCGTTGGAATCGATTCTTTGTTTTATTTAGAATTAAATTAAAATATAAGGTTAAACATACTATTACATTTGAAGACAATAATCTTCTTGTTTTCTTTCTCCAAGAGATCTTTCTCGTTATGACTCGAACACAGGACCAAGACTTGTTGGAGCCTCCTTGAAAGAAGTGGTTTAGAGAACAACTCTCTGCAAAGGAGTGAAAGTGTTTTGGTCAATCTTTTGGCTAAACGTAAATGTCATATTTATAAGACTTTAGGAATTAATTTTATGTAATAAAATACATTTTACTATCTATTATATTAAAATATGTACTTTATATTTATTTGAATTTCATTTAAATATCATAAAATTAATCTTTTATAATATACATTTAACAAATTTGAATCTCATTCAAATTTTGTATGTATATGTATATATATTGTTTTCAATATTAATGTATGTAATACATAAATTATTTTCTCTAGTATTTAGTATATCAAATACAATAAATATATTGTTAAATCGAGCATAGCTCAATTGGTGTGCCCTTAACTAAGAGATCATGGGTTCAATCTTTTACTAATTAAATACTTTTGCAAAAAAAAAAATACAATAAATATATTTTTCTTTTCTACATTTAATATATCAAATATATTAAATATTAATTTGAATATTTCAAATTTTTCTTTCAACTAAATTGATCCCTGTTGGATTTGGATCGAGGGCTTCGCAGCTTGTTCTCGATGTTGGATTTGTTTCGAGGGCTTTGCAGCTTGTTCTCGTTGTTGGATTTGGATCGAGGGCTTCGCAGCTTGTTCTCGATGTTGAATCTTCAGCTTCACGTAGCGGTGAAGTCTTCAGGTGTTTGATTTTCAAGTGACGTTCAGTCTTCAGGATTCAAAGAGTCTTTCGTTGTTTGGGAATTCTCTCTGAGTTCTTAGGAGAAGAAATTTTCTGACCCTTAAAAATGAAGAATGAGCTCTCTATTTATAGAGTTCTCATGGGCCTGGTGGGCTTGGGCCTGGATCCAATGGGCTTGGGCTTTTGGGCCCAATGAGCTTGGGCTTTGGGCCCAATGGGCTTGGGCTTTGGGCCCAATGGGCTTTTGAATCTTGGGTCTGGGCTTGATCTTTGGGCCAAATTGTCTTTTGCATATCTTTCTGGCCCGATTCGATTTCGAGCCCAATTGCAGTTTGACCGAATTTGCTCGGTCAAGTCTATCGGATCCCCGGTCGTGCTGGAGACACGTGGCGACCGCTGATTGGCCGAAATTTCTCGGTCAACAAATGCCCCCTTTTTCGAGAGTTATGCACAAGTATGTGTGGGTGAGTCTCGGAAAAGTTAAATAGACAAATCGAAACATAGGACACCCCTAATTTCGACTCCGCTTTGACGTATCAATTTTATCGAAATATGAGGTTTGATTCATAAATCAATTATTTTAATTGACGCCTCTTTCCATGTCAATCGATCAAAAATATGAATTTGGCTCGTAGTTTTGACCTTTCTTATCTGACAACAATTTGATTTAAACTTCGGTAGATTTTTTTGTTCTACCTTAGTTTATCTTGGGATGTAGAGTAGAGACTTGTGTCTGCCCAATTGAATTTTGAATAGGGTTTGACTTTGAACTTTACTCTAATTTCGACGTGGATAAAATATACTCAAACCGCCTATTTTGATTTGAGACTCGGATTTAGATAACTTTTGACTCTAAATCATGCTCGGGAGTGAGATTTGGAATATGTCCTTCCTTCAAGTCCAAGTAAATTTGGTTTACGTTCAAAAATTTGCTGGAACGTGAAGAAAAATTGATGGACATTTGACGGATCTGAAGCTTGAATTTTGAGATGAAATTTGAACTCAACTGGTGCTCATGGAACGTGATTTAGAACACGCCCCAAATTTCAATTCAACGAATGGATTAAAATTTCTCATCCAGGTTGAACGAAATATTAAGATCTGAAGCCAAATAATAACGTTGAATCTTGTTTGGCAAAGTGGAACTTGGACAATCATTATTTTCCTTGGTCTTGAGTTTGAAACTCAACTTTGAAAACATTTTAGATAGATTTTCTTAACCCTTTAAATGAAGGGTATTTCTGTATTTTCATAATCATAACAAAACCCTAATTCCTTATTCTTTAGGCTTGAGTACGCTTTTTTTTTCACTTTCCTTCACGTTTCTGCAGACAGAGGAACTTCCTTTCTTCCCATTTTTTTTTTTTTTTTTTTTACTTTTCTTCCATCTTCACCAGAGGAAGTCCGCTCCGCCGCAAATAAAGCGTAAGGTTCATTCGTGAAATTTTTTTTAACAGAAGCTTTTTCCTTTTCTATTTTTTTTCTTGAGACTTTTTTTTGTTACAGAACCCTTTTCCGCTAGCTTTTTTTTACAGAAGCTTTTTCCTTTTCTATTTTTTTTCTTGAGACTTTTTTTGTTACAGAACCCTTTTCCGCTAGCTCGGCCACCCGCCTGCACGCCTTGTTGCCGCCTCGCCGCAGGCCGCTCTGCTACGCCGCAAATCAAGCGTAAGGTTCATTCGATTTTAATTTTTTTTTTTTTTTTTTTTTGTACAGAAGTTTTTTTTTCTTTGTTGTTTTTTTTTGTTACAAAAGTTTTTTTTTATTATTATATATATATATATCTATTTGTTTTATGTTTTAATCTACTTTATATATATATATTTTTTTGTACAGGTGCCTATTCCCCGAAATTCCCACGGTGTTCTTCGTACCAAGCTTAATTTGGTAAATAAAAAATCTTTTAATATCATTTGATTTGTATTGTATGTGATTTATTGTATTGTAATTTATTGGCTATAATATTTTGCATTTTGTTGTTATTTTGTTGGCTGTATTTGATAAATTAGGTTTATTTTATGGCAAGATTGAGTTTTAGAAATCCTCAGTAATTTTGAATTTGGGATTTTGTGATTAAATAGCCAATTTTTTTTTTTAATTTGCACTTAAGTTAAGTAATTTGGGATTTTGTGATTAAATAGCCAATAAACCATTTTTTTAATTTGAAATTAAGGCTTTTAAAATTAGTTAAGTAATTTGGGATTTTGTGATTAAATAGCCAATTTTTTTTTTAATTTGCACTTAAGGCTTTTAAAATAAGTTAAATAATTTGGGATTTTGTGATTAAATAGCCAATAAACCATTTTTTTAATTTGAAATTAAGGCTTTTAAAATTAGTTAAGTAATTTGGGATTTTGTGATTAAACAAGTAATTAATAATAATTTTTTTTTTTTTTTTTTTTTTTTTTTTGAAATTAAGAATTAAAATTAGTTAATTTGGTTTTTGATTTATCTATTTTTTTGAAATTAAGAATTAAAATTAGTTAAACCATTTTGAAATTGGGATTTTATAAATATATTATTTTATTATATATATATACATATTGATTTGAAATTTGTAGTCTTTTCAATTTTAAAATGGAATAAACAAGTGGGGGACAAAATTTTTATGACATTTCTTTTACCGCCGATTCAGGATTTGGCGTACCGATTTGGGCGTTACTTCTTCTTTGCGGAGGCTTCGGGTCTTACTTTGTGTGAGATCGGAGTGTTTGTTTGGGGAACGTACTCCGTCCTTGTTGGTGCGCTGAATCGTCATGTTCAGCTCCCGTGGCCTCGACGTAACAATCTAAGGGCGTTACTTCTCCTATGCAGATGCACGTCTGCTTAGGGAACGTATTCCGTCCTAGGTTGTGCGTCGAGTCGTTCTGTTCGGTTCTCGTGGCCTCGGCGTAACAACTTACGGGCGTTACTTCTCTTATGCATATGCACGTCTGCTTAGGGAACGTATTCCGTCCTAGGTTGTGCGTCGAGTCGTTCTGTTCGGTTCTCGTGGCCTCGGCGTAACAACTTACGGGCGTTACTTCTCTTATGCAGATGCACGTCTGCTTAGGGAACGTATTTCGTCCTAGGTTGTGCGTCGAGTCGTTCTGCTCGGTTCTCGTGGCCTCGGCGTAACAACTTACGGGCGTTACTTCTCTTATGCAGATGCACGTCTGCTTAGGGAACGTATTTCGTCCTAGGTTGTGCGTCGAGTCGTTCTGTTCGGTTCTCGTGGCCTCGGCGTAACAACTTACGGGCGTTACTTCTCTTATGCAGATGCACGTCTGCTTAGGGAACGTATTCCGTCCTAGGTTGTGCGTCGAGTCGTTCTGCTCGGTTCTCGTGGCCTCGGCGTAACAACTTACGGGCGTTACTTCTCTCATGCAGATGCACGACTGCTTAGGGAACGTATTCCGTCCTAGGTTGTGCGTCGAGTCGTTCTGTTCGGTTCTCGTGGCCTCGGCGTAACAACTTACGGGCGTTACTTCTCTTATGCAGATGCACGTCTGCTTAGGGAACGTATTCCGTCCTAGGTTGTGCGTCTAGTCGTTCTGCTCGGTTCTCGTGGCCTCGGCGTAACAACTTAAGGGCGTTACTTCTCTTATGCAGATGCACGTCTGCTTAGGGAACGTATTCCGTCCTAGGTTGTGCGTCGAGTCGTTCTATTCGGTTCTCGTGGCCTCGGCGTAACAACTTACAGGTGTTACTTCTCTTATGCAGATGCACGTCTGCTTAGGGAACGTACTCCGTCCTAGGTTGTGCGTCGAGTCGTTCTGCTCGGTTCTCATGGCCTCGGCGTAACAACTTAAGGGCGTTACTTCTCTTATGCAGATGCACGTCTGCTTAGGGAACGTATTCCGTCCTAGGTTGTGCGTCGAGTCGTTCTGTTCTCGTGAGATCGACGTACTGATTTAAAGGCGTTACTTCTCTTTTGTAGATGCGTCAGTTTGGGCATTTCCACTCTACGTGAAATGAGCGCATCTACTTAGAGAACGTACTTCGTCCTTGTTGGTGCGTCGGATCGTCGTGTTCTGTTTCTGTGAGATCGACGTACGGAATTAAGGACGTTACTTCTCCTTTGCAGATGGATGTCTGCTCAAGGGACGTACTCCGTTCTTGTTGGTGCGTCGGATCGCCGCGTTCCGTTCCTATGAGATTGGCGTGCCGACTTAAAGGCGTTACTTCTCTTTTGTAGATGCGTCAGTTTGGGCATTTCCACTCTACGTGAAATGAGCGCATCTACTTAGAGAACGTACTCCGTCTTTGTTTGTACGTCGGATCGTCGCGTTCCGTTTCTGTGAGATCGACGTACTGATTTAAAGACGTTACTTCTCTTTTGTAGATGCGTCAGTTTGGGCATTTCCACTCTACGTGAAATGAGCGCATCTACTTAGAGAACGTACTCCGTCCTTGTTGGTGCATCGGATCGTCGTGTTCTGTTTCTGTGAGATCGACGTACTGAATTAAGGACGTTACTTCTCCTTTGCAGATGGATGTCTGCTCAGGGGACGTACTTCATCCTTGTTGGTGCGTCGGATCGCCGCGTTCCGTTCCTATGAGATTGGCGTGCCGACTTAAAGGCGTTACTTCTCTTTTGTAGATGCGTCAGTTTGGGCATTTCCACTCTACGTGAAATGAGCGCATCTACTTAGAGAACGTACTCCGTCTTTGTTGGTACGTCGGATCGTCGCGTTCCGTTTCTGTGAGATCGACGTACTGATTTAAAGACGTTACTTCTCGCTTGCAGATGCACGTCTGTTTAGGGAACGTATTCCGTCCTTGTTGGTGCGTCGGATCGTCGCGTTCCGTTCCTATGAGATCGGCGTGCCGACTTAAAGGTGTTACTTCTCTTTTGTAGATGCGTCAGTTTGGGCATTTCCACTCTACGTGAAATGGACGCGTCTACTTAGAGAACGTACTCCGCCTTTGTTGGTACGTCGGATCGTCGCGTTCCGTTTCTGTGAAGTCGACGTAACAACTTAAAGACGTTACTTCTCTTTTGTAGATGCGCCAGTTTGGGCATTTCCATTCTACGTGAAATGGGCGCGTCTACTTAGAGAACGTACTCCGTCTTTGTTGGTGTGCCGACTTAAGGATGATACGCCGACTTAGGGATGTTACTTTTCCTTCGTAGATGCGTCAGTTTGGCATTTCCACTTTATGTGAAATGGGCGCGTCTGCTTAGGGAACGTACTCCGTCTTTGTTGGTGTGCTTCCCCCATAACACTCTCTCCTTTTGTTTGCTTTAAGATTTCTCCCCCCTTTTTTTGGAAGGCAATATGTGTTGTCTTTTTCTTTTTGTTTTAAGGTTGTATATAGTTTTTTTTTGTTGTTGTATTTTCTTGGTAATCACTTCCTGCTCGCCTTTTTGTGTAGCTCATTAAATACCGTCGCCACAATTATCGCTTTGCTTTGAATTTATTAACTCTTTCGAATTTGTTTTGCAGGAACATGGTGTATTTTGCAGAGCAGATCGTCTCTGGAGAGAAAAGAAGATTTATTTGGACCGATCCCTTCTAGAGGTTAGAGAGACGAAAACGGAGATAGAAGAGGCGAAAGCGAAGATAGAAGCTGCGAAGATCGAGCTTGAGAGGCTTTCCACTTTTGTCTCCGCCCGGGAGCAAGTCTTGAGTCGCGGGACACTTGAAGTCTCGCGTGTACGCGAAGAGATTCGTGTACTCGAATGTGCCCCCATTATTGACGAGGACGATGCTCGAGCCGTTGCTGCAGTTCGCGAGCTTCTAGAGAGCTCGTGCGCGGAGTTGAAAGAGTTTCAGTGGGCGCCTTGATTTACGCATACATGTGCATATATATTTTTTTTATCTATCTTCTTCTAGATTTCTCTCGTGTAAAAGAACTTTATGTTTTCTTTATGACCATTTGGCTTGTCTCCCTCATTTTGGAATAATAATTTTCCTTTGTGGCTTTGTTGAACTTACTTTTTTTGTTGCTTACGTATTTTTGAAATCAAGAGATCATTTGTTTGAACGTAGTTCGAATGGAATGAATATATATTTTTTTATTGCGCGCGACTGGACTTAAAGTATATATGTATTTTTTTCCTTTAAGTTGCCTACGTACCCTTAGATGGAAGGGATCAAGTCATAACGTAGTTCAAATTACATGATGAGTAAATTTTTTTTTACTTGGGTCGTTCACCTTTTAAGCTCGTGCGGGCCAGGAGCAACATGTAGTTTATACTCTTACGTTAAGGAGTAGTACATTTTATGAGATCTCCTAAGAAAAATACTTGGAGATGATTACGCACGAGCTTGAAGTTGGAGATGCGCAGCGCAGCAGAACTTGAAGATGCGCAGCAGAACTTGGACTCGCGAAGCGCAGCAGAACTTGGAGATGCGAAGCGCAGCAGAACTTGGAGATGCGCAGCGCAGCCGAACTTGGACATGCAGATGCGGAGCGCAACGCAACAGAACTTGGAGTTGGAGATGCGGAGCGCAGTGCAGCAGGACTTGGAGATGGAGATGCAGAGCGCAGCGCAGCAGAACTTGTTGTTGAACTTGGAGATGAGAGATGATGCAGCGCAGCAGCGAACTTGGAGACGCAGCGCAGCAGCGAACTTGTAGATGCAGCGTAGCAGCGAACTTGGAGATGCAGCGCAGCAACGAACTTGGAGATGCAGCGCAGCAACGAACTTGGAGATGCAGCGCAGCAACGTAGATGAGTAAATTTTTTTTTTTTTACTTGGGCCGTTCACCTTTTAAGCTCGTGCGGGCCAGGAGCAACATGTAGTTTATACTCTTACGTTAAGGAGTATTACATTTCAAAAGATCTTATCTTCATAACGGTCTTCATCAGATCCTTCGTTTGTAGGATTCGTTAGAATAATGATAGTTTTCTTCACCTTCAAGGAACCCTCTGTGTTTATGTGGACAGAAATTTTCCTCTTCATGCGTGAAGGAACACGACTGTGAATCTTCTTGTCGCTACTTTCTTCATCGAAGAGTCTTGCCCCTGCAGTCTTCATCTTTCCTTGTTGTTGATCACTTGTAACTTTGAGGCGATCAAAAACAGATTTTGAAGGTCCGTCTTTCTTTGATGTAAAAACACTTAACCTTTGGAAAGCTGAAGTTCGAGTGGAGGTAGAAGTTAGACAGGAATTTTCTTCTTTTGTCGCGGCCGTACTCATCCTTTGGAAGACCGAAGTTCGAGTAGTTGAAGGCTTGATGCGATTGAAGACAGAAGTTCTTTGGTCGACTTCTTTTGAGTCGTCGACTTCTTCTGCGTTGATGTAGCACGAAGTTGCAAAGATTTCTTCCTTTTTCTTGATAGGAAGGAAACTTCTTGAGAAGAATTCTTTTAAGGTCACCCGTCGTCGAGGTTGAGAAAAATATTTGTTTTCTCTTCTCTCGTGTTTAGGCTTCCTCGAATTGATTCTTCCTTTCTTCTTTGAAAGCTTATTGTTTCGTTTATCATCTCGAAACATGCAATCTTCTTTCTGGACGGGTCTTTGTCGTCGTATTTTCTGACGAGCCACGACGGTCCAACATTTATCCTCATTTTCGACGACCTCATGTTTTACTTGAGAAATTTGTTTTGGGGTTTCATGTCCGAACCGAACAATTATTGGTTCGAAGGTCCCAAACTGGATCATACTTTCCTTTTGTTTCTCAAATGAGACTGGAGATAATTGAGCGCCGAAGTTCATTGCGCAGCGTGGTTTGATTGAGCTATTTCATCAAGGTCTAGCTCAATTTTTTCCTCCTTAGCTAACTTTAGAATGAACTCTTTTAGGACAAAACATTTCTCCACTGGGTGGCTGATAACTCGATGATACTTACAATAGTTGGGATCATCGACTTTGTCCATTTCTTCTGGGCGCCTACACTCGGGAAACTCAATCAATCTTGTTTCCAGTAGTTGCTCTAACATGTCAGGAATGTCAGAGTTTGGAAACGGGTAGACTTTTTCTTGTTTTTCTTTTAAAGTAAGGCGACGTTTCTCGCCTCCGTCATTTCTTCTTTCTGTATTGTTTTTCTTTCCTTTTGAGGAAAACCTGAAAGGGGTCGTGCTGACGACCATGGATTCTTCCACGACACTCTTCGTAATTTTTTCAGTGTCGTTTACTTCTTTCTTTATTTTCTTTGTATCTGGGATTAGGAGGTCTTTGTTTCCTCTGTTGGCAATACTCAACTTCATATCATGGGCACGAGTTGCTAACTCCTCGAATGTTTGGGGCTTTATCCCTTGTAGGATGTAATGAAGTCCCCAATGCATGCCGCCGATGCACATCTCGACAGCAGACACTTCTGTGAGTCGGTCCTTGCAGTCAAGACTCAACGATCTCCAGCGGTTAATGAAGTCGACGACAGGCTCGCCCATTCTTTGGCTAGCATGCGAGAGTTCAGACATGCTGACTGTCCGCCTCGTGCTGTAGAAGCGATTCAAGAAGTCTCTTTCAAACTGCTCACAACTGTCAATCGTCTCAGGTTCCAAGTCGGTGTACCAATCAAATGCATTTCCTTTCAGAGTCCGGACGAATTGCCTAACCAACAAGTCTCCGCGAGTTCCAGCATTCTCGCACGTTTCAACAAAGTGGGCAATATGTTGTTTAGGATTGCCCTTCCCATCGAACTGTTGAAATTTTGGCGGCTGGTACCCGGTGGGCATTCTCAAGTTGTCGATCCTCTTTGTATACGGTTTGGTATACAAGAGGGAGCTTTGGGTGGGTCCACCGTATTGAGCTCTGATAGTGTTCGTGATCATGTCCTGCAGTTGTTTGACAGACAGCGAAGCGACCGACGTTGAGTGATGCGGTTGGTCTTCTTGGATGACAATTTTTCCTTTGTCATTTCCTCTTGCTGCAGAAGTTTGACTTGACTCCGCGACCTCACGACTTTGCATCTGATTTCTCAAGTTTTGCAATCTCGAGGTCTCGTTCTTCAACTACTTTCATCAGAAAGTTTAGTTTCTTTTCCATTTCAGCGATCGCTTCGTCGCTTATGCGTGCGTCTGCCATCATTACAGACATCACATTTGGATCAGACCCCTTATTTGGTTGATCAGATGAGGGAACAAATTCATCGTACAAGAAAATTTCCTGAATGATTATCCCCTCACGCGTAGACTCTGTCATTCGTTCCTCCATAACATTTATTTCAGTCATCATGGAGGATGCTACGTCAGAATCGAACTCAAATAGAGGGTTACACCTGACAGCAAATTCGTCACTTGTAGATGCCCCCGCCAATGTCATTCTTTCTTCCATAGTATTTGTTTCAGTCGTTATGACGGACGCTACGTCAGAATCGAGCTCGAACAAAGGGTTACACCTAACAAGAAATTTGTCACTCGTAGATGCCCCTGACGATGTCATTCTCACAATTGTGACAAAATCATGTGGACAATCGTGGGGAGTAGAACTCGTGTAGCGGTTGTTCATGACTACGGTTGTTGAAGGAGTTCTGAACGACATAACTTCACTTGTCTTTGGGATGAGGGAAAGAGATGAGAGGTAGAGTTGTCCCACTGGGCGTGCCAATCTGTTCACACGAGAATTCGAACGACGAATGGAAATTCGACACGTGTAAATGAATTTTGAATTTGTATTGATGTATTGTATTTATCTGTATCAGTGCGTAGTGGATTACAATCTCTAGTGTTTATCCTCTGATTCTTTCTCTCTCAAATGTAAATGTTTCTCGAGGGCTTCGCAGCTTGTTCTCGATGTTGAATTTGGATCGAGGGCTTCGCAGCTTGTTCTCGATGTTGGATTTGTTTCGAGGGCTTTGCAGCTTGTTCTCGTTGTTGGATTTGGATCGAGGGCTTCGCAGCTTGTTCTCGATGTTGGATTTGTTTCGAGGGCTTTGCAGCTTGTTCTCGTTGTTGGATTTGGATCGAGGGCTTCGCAGCTTGTTCTCGATGTTGAATCTTCAGCTTCACGTAGCGGTGAAGTCTTCAGGTGTTTGATTTTCAAGTGACGTTCAGTCTTCAGGATTCAAAGAGTCTTTCGTTGTTTGGGAATTCTCTCTGAGTTCTTAGGAGAAGAAATTTTCTGACCCTTAAAAATGAAGAATGAGCTCTCTATTTATAGAGTTCTCATGGGCCTGGTGGGCTTGGGCCTGGATCCAATGGGCTTGGGCTTTTGGGCCCAATGGGCTTGGGCTTTGGGCCCAATGGGCTTTTGAATCTTGGGTCTGGGCTTGATCTTTGGGCCAAATTGTCTTTTGCATATCTTTCTGGCCCGATTCGATTTCGAGCCCAATTGCAGTTTGACCGAATTTGCTCGGTCAAGTCTATCGGATCCCCGGTCGTGATGGAGACACGTGGCGACCGCTGATTGGCCGAAATTTCTCGGTCAACAGGATCTAATAAATTTTAAATTTTAAATGTGTTCAGTAGGTTCCTAAAGTTTCAATTTTGTACCTAATGAATTCTTTTATTTTAAATAATGTGAATAGAAAATAAAGATCTATTAGACTTCAAATTAAAAATTTGATGACATATATTAGATACAAAATTGAATATTGAAAGATATATTTTACACTTTTTAAAGTTCGATATATTAGACACAAAATTGAAAGTTAAAAAATCTATTATATATGTTACAAAAATCAATCGATTTCTATTTAATAAAAGACATGTTTCAAAAATTTATAAAGAGTGTAATTAGAGACTAAATTATTTTTGAAAAAAATAACAATAAACTAATAATAGGGATTAATTTTAAGATTTGTCGTAAGTATAGAGACTAAATTTAGACATTTAAAAATATAATAAAAAAAGTATAGAGACTAAATTTAGGCATTTAAAAATATAATAAAAAAAAATATATATTTCTTAAAGTATTGATTAAAATGAGATTTCAAACTTTTTGAATGTATTTGTTGACCGAGAAATTTCGGCCAATCAGTGGTCGCCACGTGTCTCCATCACGACCGGGGATCAGATAGACTTGACCGAGCAAAGTCGGCCAAACTGCAATTGGGCTCGAAGTCGAATCGGGCCAGAAAGATTAAATGACAATTTGGCCCAAAGCCCAAAAGCCCATTCGGTCCAAACCCAAGCCCATTGGGTCCAAACCCAAACCCATTGGGCCCAAAGCCCAAGCCCATTGGATCCAGGCCCATGAAAACTCTATAAATAGAGAGTTCATTTTCATTTCTAAGGTTCAGAAAATTTCTTCTCCTAAGAACTCAGAGAGAATTCCCAAACAACGAAAGACTCTTTGAATCCTGAAGACTGAACGTCACTTGAAGATCAAACACCTGAAGACTTCACCGCTACGCGAAGCTGAAGATTCAACATCGAGAACAAGCTGCAAAGCCCTCGAAACAAACCCAACATCGAGAACAAGCTACGAAGCCCTCGATCCAAATTCAACATCGAAAACAAGCTGCGAAGCCTTCGATCCAAATTCAACATCGAGAACAAGCTGCGAAGCCCTCGAGAAACATTCAACATCGAGAACAAGCTGCGAAGCCCTCGAGAAACATTTACATTTGAGAGAGAAAGAATCAGAGGATAAACACTAGAGATTGTAATCCACTACGCACTGATACAGATAAATACAATACATCAATACAAATTCAAATTCATTTACACGTGTCGAATTTCCATTCGTCGTTCGAATTCTCGTGTGAACAGATTCGTGTCGAATTTCCATTCGTCGTTCGAATTCTCGTGTGAACAGATTGGCACGCCCAGTGGGACAACTCTACCTTTCATCTCTCTCTCTCAACAAAAAAAAAAATCTTTACAATGGCATCAAAGAAGACAACGTTCCAGGCTGTCAGTTCCAACAGCCCTTACAGGGGACCTACCACCCGCAGCCGCGTCATCAAAGAAGTCTCGCAGACGGGCGAACACACTCCTGCCATCGTGCGCAAAATATACAAACGACTGACGGAGTTCGAGCGGGTTGGGATAATCATCAAGGACAATCCTTTGTTCGATGAGGTTGTTCCCTCCTCTGATCAGCCGGAGAAGGCGTCTGACTCCAACGTATCTGTAATGATGGCGGATGCGCGTACTAACGACGAAGCGATGGCTGAAATGGAAAAGAAAATCAGCTTCCTGATGAAAGCAGTCGAGGACAAAGACTTCGAGATTGCCCAACTGAGGAGTCAGATGCAGAGCCGTGAGGTCGCGGAGTCAAGCCTAACTCCTGCGGCCAGAAATAATGACAAAGAAAAAATGGTCATCCAGGAAGACCAAGCGCAACACTCGACGTCAGTCGCTTCCTTATCTGTCCAACAACTGCAGGACATGATTACCAACACCATCCGAGTCCAGTACGGTGGACCAGCCCAAAGCACCCTCTTGTATACCAAATCGTATTCCAAGAGGATCGACAGCTTAAGAATGCCCATTGGGTATCAGCCGTCAAAGTTTCAACAATTCGATGGGAAGGGCAATCCTAAACAACACATCGCCCACTTCGTCGAAACATGCGAGAATGCTGGAACTCGCGGAGACTTGCTAGTTAGGCAATTCGTCCGAACTTTGAAAGGAAACGCCTTTGACTGGTACACCGACTTGGAACCCGAGACGATCGACAGTTGGGAACAGTTTGAAAGAGACTTCCTGAATCGCTTCTACAGCACGAGGCGAACAGTCAGCATGTCTGAACTCTCGCATGCTAGCCAAAGAATGGGCGAGCCTGTCGTCGACTTCATTAACCGCTGGAGATCGTTGAGTCTTGACTGCAAGGACCAACTCACGGAAGTGTCTGCTGTTGAGATGTGCATCAACGGCATGCATTGGGGACTTCATTACATCCTGCAAGGGATAAAGCCCCACACATTTGAAGAGTTAGCGACTCGCGCCCATGATATGGAATTGAGTATCGCCAACAGAGGGAACAAGGATCTCCTAATCCCATATATAAAGAAAATAAAGAAAGAAGTAAACGACACCGAAAAAATTACGAAGAGTGTCGTGGAAGAATCCATGGTCGTCAGCACGACCCCTTTCAGGTTTTCCTCAAAAGGAAAGGAAAACAAGACAGAAGGAAGAAATGACGGAGGCGGGAAACGTCGCCTTACTTTAAAAGAAAAACAAGAAAAAGTCTACCCGTTTCCAAACTCTGGCATTCCTGACATGTTAGAGCAACTACTGGAAACAAGATTGATTGAGTTTCCTGAGTGTAGGCGCCCGGAAGAAATGGACAAAGTCGATGATCCAAACTATTGTAAGTATCATCGAGTTATCAGCCACCCAGTGGAGAAATGTTTTGTCCTAAAAGAGTTCATTCTAAAGTTAGCTAAGGAGGGAAAAATTGAGCTAGACCTTGATGAAATAGCTCAATCAAACCACGCTGCGGTAACAATGAACTTCGGCGCTCAATTATCTCCGGTCTCATTTGAGAAGCAAAAGGAAAGTATGATCCAGTTTGGGACCTTCGAACCAATAATTGTTCGGTTCGGACATGAAATCCCAAAACAAATTTCTCAAGTAAAACATGAGGTCGTCGAAAATGAGGATAAATGTTGGACCGTCGTGGCTCGTTAGAAAATACGACGACAAAGACCCGTCCAGAAAGAAGATTGCATGTTTCGAGATGATAAACGAAACAATAGGCTTTCAAAGAAGAAAAGAAGAATCAATTCGAGGAAGCCTAAACACGAGAGAAGAGAAAACAAATATTTTTCTCAACCTCGACGACGGGTGACCTTAAAAGAATTCTTCTCAAGAAGTTTCCTTCCTATCAAGAAAGAGGAAGAAATCTTTGCAACTTCATGCTACATCAACGCAGAAGAAGTTGACGACTCAAAAGAAGTCGACCAAAGAACTTCTGTCTTCAATCGCATCAAGCCTTCAACTACTCGAACCTCGGTCTTCCAAAGGATGAGTATGGCCGCGACAAAAGAAGAAAATCCATGTCTAACTTCTACCTCCACCCGAACTTCAGCTTTCCAAAGGTTAAGTGTTTCTACATCAAAGAAAGACGGACCTTCAAAATCTGTTTTTGATCGCCTCAAAGTTACAAGTGATCAACAACAAGGAAAGATGAAGACTGTAGGGGCAAGACTCTTCGATGAAGAAAGTAGCGACAAGAAGATTCACAGTCGTGTTCCTTCACGCATGAAGAGGAAATTATTTGTTCTCATAAATACAGAAGGCTCCTTGAAGGTGAAGAAAACTATCATCATTCTAACAAATCCTACAAACGAAGGATCTGATCAAGACTGTGATGAAGATAAGATCTTTTGAAATGTACTACTCCTTAACGTAAGAGTATAAACTACATGTTGCTCCTGGCCCGCACGAGCTTAAAAGGTGAACGGCCCAAGTAAAAAAAAAAAAATTCTCATTTACGTTGCTGCGCTGCATCTCCAAGTTCGTTGTTGCGCTGCATCTCCAAGTTCGTTGCTGCGCTGCATCTCCAAGTTCGCTGCTACGCTGCATCTCCAAGTTCGCTGCTACGCTGCATCTACAAGTTCGCTGCTACGCTGCATCTACAAGTTCGCTGCTGCGCTGTGTCTCCAAGTTCGCTGCTGCGCTGCATCATCTCTCATCTCCAAGTTCATCTCCAAGTTCAAGTTTCGCTGCGCTGCGCATCTTCAAGTTCTGCTGCGCTGCGCGATCGCATCTTCAAGTTCTGCTGCGCTGCGCATCTCCAACTTCAAGCTCGTGCGTAATCATCTCCAAGTATTTTTCTTAGGAGATCTCATAAAATGTACTACTCCTTAACGTAAGAGTATAAACTACATGTTGCTCCTGGCCCGCACGAGCTTAAAAGGGGAACGACCCAAAAAAAAAAAATCATTCATGCGAACTACGTTATGACTTGATCCCTTCCATTCAAGGGTACGTAGGCAACTTAAAGAAAAAGAAAGAAAAAACTTTAAGTTCAGTCACAATAAAAAAAAAATCATCATGTATTGAACTACATCTCGACTTGATTTCTATTGTTCAAAGAGTACGTAGACAGATTTAAACAAGTTTTAAGTCCAATCTCTTCAAATAAAAATAAGCGTCATGGCTACAGAACATTGTCGTTGCAAATCAAAGGTTTTCATCCTTATTTAGAGTGATGCCACAAATTGAAGATGTTCAACCCTACTGGCGATGACAACGATACGTCAAATCCTATTGAACATCCCGACGCAAATTGAGGGCTTTCAACATTATCAAATGTAACACAATAATTGAAGTTACAATATGATATTAAACTTGCAGATGAACGCTACGACAAAAACGACGAGACCTCCAGACTCGCCTCAAGTTTAAGTTCAAATTCAAGCGTTGGTCGTTTCAAGTTCAAGACCAAGCGTTGCTCGCTTTAAGTTTAAGACTGGGTGTTAATCGCTTAAAATTCAACATTGAGTGTCGCCTGCTTCAAGTACAAGTTAAAAATCAAGCGTTACTCGCTTCAAGTCGAAGTTCGAATGTTCGTCGCTTCATCTCTGAATTTAAGGCTTTGTCGCCTCATCTTCAAGTTCAAAAGTCTTAGCTTCACCCAACCATAGCTTCATGGCCCTTTGAAGCTTGGGGGCTTGATCTCGTTGGTCCAATAACACCTAAGTCCTCAGCAGGACATTCTTATATCCTCGCTGGGACAGATTATTTTTCAAGGTGGGCCGAGGCAATTGCGTTAAAGGAGGCAAAGAAGGAAACTGTTGTGAATTTCATCCGAACCCACATCATTTACCGTTACGGCATCCCTCACCGCATCGTGACCGATAACGGAAGACAATTCTCCAATAGTCTAATGGACAGTTTATGTGAGAAATTCAAGTTCAAGCAATGCAAGTCATCCATGTACAACGCTCCGGCAAATGGATTGGCAGAAGCATTCAACAAGACATTGTGCAACTTGCTAAAAAAGGTAGTCTCCAAGTCAAAAAGAGACTGGCAGGAAAAGATTGGTGAGGCATTATGGGCTTACCGAACTACCCACCGCACTCCTACAGGGGTCACACCTTATTCCCTAGTCTATGGGGTTGAAGTTGTGCTCCCTTTGGAAAGAGAAATCCCTTCCTTAAGAATGGCGGTGCAAGAAGGGTTAACTACCGAAGACAATGCAAGATTGCGCCTCGAAGAATTGGAAGCGCTCGATGAAAGAAGATTGGATGCTCAACAAGCATTGGAATGTTACCAAGCGCGAATGACCAAGGCTTTCAACAAAAATTTGAAGCCTCGATCATTTCAAGTTGGCGATCTAGTGCTCGCGGTTCGAAGACCCATCATCACAACGAGACATACAGGGAGCAAGTTCACCCCTAAGTGGGATGGACCCTATGTTGTTAAGGAAGTCTATACAAATGGGGCATACAAAATTGTGGAGCAAGATGGATTAAGGATTGGCCCAATCAACGACAAATTTCTTAAGAAATTTTATGCATAAAAAAAATGTAATACTCCTTAAACGTAAGAGTATAAACTACATGTTGCTCCTGGCCCGCACGAGCTTAAAAGGTGAACGGCCCAAGTAAAAAAAAATTAATGTAATACTCCTTAACGTAAGAGTATAAACTACATGTTGCTCCTGGCCCGCACGAGCTTAAAAGGTTACTCATCATGTAATTTGAACTACGTTATGACTTGATCCCTTCCATCTAAGGGTACGTAGGCAACTTAAAGAAAAAAAAAATACATATATACTTTAAGTCCAGTCGCGCGCAATAAAAAAATATACATTCATTCCATTCGAGCTATGTTCAAACAAGTGATCTCTTGATTTCGAAAATACGTAAGCAACAAAAAAAATTAAGTTCAACAAAGCAATAAAGGAAAATTATTATTCCAAAATGAGGGAGACAAGCCAAGTGTTCATAAAGAAAACATAAAAGTTCTTTTACACGAGAGAAATCTAGAAGAAGATAGATACAAAAAATATATATATGCACATATATGCGTAAATCAAGGCGCCCACTGAAACTCTTTCAACTCCGCGCGCGAGCTCTCTAGAAGCTCGCGAACTGCAGCAACGGCTCGAGCATCGTCCTCGTCAATAATGGGGGCACATTCGAGGGCACGAATCTCTTCGCGTACACGCGAGACTTCAAGTGTCCCGCGACTCAAGACTTGCTCCCGGGCGGAGACAAAATTAGAAAGCCTCTCAAGCTCGATCTTCGCAGCTTCTATCTTCGCTTTCGCCCCTTCTATCTCCGTTTTCGTCTCTGTAACATCTAGGAGGGATCGGTCCAAATAAATCTTCTTTTCTTCCAGTTGACGATCCCTACTGTTGGAGTTTAGATTGGTTTTCCGAGTCGCGGCCACTTATTGGAGTAATCGCCGATATTGGGTTCTTCTACTAGGAGGTTAACTCCGCGTTTTAAGAGCTAATGTTCATCTTGTAAAAGAACGAGATGTTTCTCTCCAGAGACGATCTGCATCTGCAAAATACACCATGTTCCTGCAAAACAAATTCGAAAGAGTTAATAAATTCAAAACAAAGCGATAAGTATGGCGAAGGAATTAAATGAGCTACACAAACATGCAAGCATGAAGCGACTACCAAGAAAACGCAACAACAAAAAAAGGGGAGCTATGTACACCCTTAAAACAAAACAAACCAAATGACAAAAAAAAATTGAAAAAATGACAACACATATAGCCTTCCAAAAATGGGGAAAAATCTTAAAGCAAAAAAAAAAGGTGAGAGTGTTATGGGGGAAGCACACCAACAAAGACGGAGTACGTTCTCTAAGTAGATGCGCTCATTTCACGTAGAGTGGAAATGCCCAAACTGACGCATCTACAAAAGAGAAGTAACGTCTTCAAGTCGGCACGCTAATCTCATAGGAACGGAACGCGGCGATTCGGCGTACCAACAGAGACGGAGTACGTTCTCTAAGTAGATGCGCTCATTTCACGTAGAGTGGAAATGCCCAAACTGACGCATCTACAAAAGAGAAGTAACGCCTTCAAGTCGGCACGCTAATCTCATAGGAACAGAACGCGGCGATCCGACGTACCAACAAAGACGGAGTACGTTCTCTAAATAGATGCGCTCATTTCACGTAGAGTGGAAATGCCCAAACTGACGCATCTACAAAAGAGAAGTAACGCCTTCAAGTCGGCACGTCAATCTCATAGGAACGGAACGCGGTGATTCGGCGTACCAACAAAGACGGAGTACGTTCTCTAAGTAGATGCACTCATTTCACGTAGAGTGGAAATGCCCAAACTGACGCATCTACAAAAGAGAAGTAACGCCTTCAAGTCGGCACGCTAACCTTATAGGAACGGAACGCGGCGATCCGACGTACCAACAAAGACGGAGTACGTTCTCTAAGTAGATGCGCTCATTTCACGTAGAGTGGAAATGCCCAAACTGACGCATCTACAAAAGAGAAGTAACGTCTTCAAGTCGGCACGCCAATCTCATGGGAACGGAACGCGGCGATCCGAAGCACCAACAAGGACGGAATACGTTCTCTAAGTAGATGCGCTCATTTCACGTAGAGTGGAAATGCCCAAACTGACGGATCTACAAAAGAGAAGTAACGTCTTTAAATCAGTACGTCGATCTCACAGAAACGGAACACGATGATCCGACGTACCAACAAAGACGGAGTACGTTCTCTAAGTAGATGCGCTCATTTCACGTAGAGTGGAAATGCCCAAACTGACGCATCTACAAAAGAGAAGTAACGCCTTCAAGTCGGCACGCCAATCGCATAGGAACAGAACAACTCGACGCACAACCTAGGACGGAATACGTTCCCTAAACAGACGTGCATCTGCATAAGAGAAGTAACGCCCGTAAATTGTTACGCCGAGACCACGAGAACCGAACAGAACAACTTGACGCACAACCTAGGACGGAATACGTTCCCTAAACAGACGTGCATCTGCATAAGAGAAGTAACGCCCGTAAATTGTTACGCCGAGGCCACGAGAACCGAACAGAACAACTCGACGCACAACCTAGGACGGAATACGTTCCCTAAACAGACGTGCATCTGCATAAGAGAAGTAACGCCCGTAGATTGTTACGCCGAGGCCACGAGAACAGAACAGAACGACTCGACGCGCAACCTAGGACGGAATACGTTCCCTAAACAGACGTGCATCTGCATAAGAGAAGTAACGCCCGTAGATTGTTACGCCGAGGCCACGAGAACAGAACAGAACGACTCGACGCGCAACCTAGGACGGAATACGTTCCCTAAACAGACGTGCATCTACATAAGAGAAGTAACGCCCGTAGATTGTTACGCCGAGACCACGAGAACCGAACAGAACAACTCAACACACAACCTACGACGGAATACGTTCCCTAAACAGACGTGCATCTGCATAAGAGAAGTAACGCCCGTAGATTGTTACGCCGAGGCCACGAGAACAGAACAGAACGACTCGACGCGTAACCTAGGACGGAATACGTTCCCTAAACAGACGTGCATCTGCATAAGAGAAGTAACGCACGTAGATTGTTACGCCGAGGCCACGAGAACAGAACAGAACGACTCGACGCGCAACCTAGGACGGAATACGTTCCCTAAACAGACGTGCATCTACATAAGAGAAGTAACGCCCGTAGATTGTTACGCCGAGGCCACGAGAACAGAGCAGAACAACTCGACGCGCAACCTAGGACGGAATACGTTCCCTAAACAGACGTGCATCTGCATAGGAGAAGTAACGCCCGTAGATTGTTACGTCGAGGCCACGGGAACAGAACAGAACGACTCGACGCACAACCTAGGACGGAATACGTTCCCTAAACAGACGTGCATCTGCATAAGAGAAGTAACGCCCGTAGATTGTTACGTCGAGGCCACGGGAACAGAACAGAACGACTCGACGCACAACCTAGGACGGAATACGTTCCCTAAACAGACGTGCATCTGCATAGGAGAAGTAACGCCCGTAGATTGTTACGTCGAGGCCACGGGAGCTGAACACGACGATTTGGCGGTAAAAGAAGTGGCACACCTACAAAAAAAAAAAGTCGCAACGTTCCCCATTTGGAATAAACAAATTAAAATCCAAAAGTGAATAAATTTCAAATCAAGGTGTATATATATATAATAAAATAATATATTCATAAAATGCCAAATTCAAAATCATTTAACTAATTTTAAATTTCCTAACCCCCAATTCCCAAATTACTTTAATGTATTTATAAAATCTCAATTTCAAAATTAAAATAACTAATTCTAATTCTTAATTTCATTTAAAAAAAAAAAAAAGCAAAAATTACTCAAATCACTTAACTAATTTTAAAAAGTATTAATTTAAAATTTAAACAAAAAAAATTTTGGCTTTTTAATCACAAAATCTCAAATCACGTAACTAATTTTAAAAAGCCTTAATTTCAAATTAATTTTTATTGGACAAAATCCCAAATCACGTAACTAATTTTAAAAAGCCTTAATTTCAAATTAAAATTTATTTTTATTGGGTTTTTAATTACAAAATCTCAAATCACTTTAACTAATTTTGAAAAAAACCTTAATTTCAAATTAACAAATTTCTTATTTGACTTTTTAATCACAAAATCCCAAATTGAAAATTAATGAGGATTCCTAAAGCCCAATCTTCATAAAATAAATCTAATTTATCAATCACAATCAACAATAACAAAATGCAAAATATTACAGGCCATCACAAATAACATAAATTACAACCCATAAAGTAAATTACAGCCCATAAATAAATTACATCAAATTACAACCCATAAGTAAATTACATCAAATTACAACCCATAAGTAAATTACAGCCCATACATAAATCACATACATAAATTACACACATTAAAATTGCATACAATGAATTAAATTACATACAGTATCAATGATATTAAAACATGATTATTTACCAAATTAAGGTCGGTACAAAGAACACCGGGAGAATGAAAATAAGCACCTGTATATAAAAAATATATATATATATATAAAGTTAGAATAAAACATAAAAAAATATATATATATATAATAAAAAAAACTAAATAATAATAATAACAAAACAAATAAAAAAAAACAGAACAAATAAAAAAAAAACAGAACAAATAAAAAAAAAAAAAAAAAACTCACCTACTGAGGCGGAGACGGCGGACGGCTGAGGATGCGGCGGCTGCAGATCTGGGCTGAGGCGGCGGAGGCGCGCAAGGCCGAGGCGGATGCGGCGGCACGCGAGACGGAGGCGCTGGCGGAGCGGCGGCGCGGCACGGGCCGGATTGCAGATCTGAAGACGGCGGAGCTGCGGGCGGAGGTGCGGCTGAAGCGCGGCGGTTCGGGCAGAGCTACGGGCGGAGCGCGCGGCGGCGGCGCGACGGTGCAGGCGGAGCGACGCGGCGGCGCGGGCTGGCGGCGGTGCGGCGGCGGGCTGAAGCGCGGCGGCGGCGGCGGCTGAAGCTCTCCCTCTCCTTCTTCTCCAAACAAACTCTCTCCTTTCCTCTCCAAACAAACCCTATTCTAACTCTTCAAATTTCATCTCATTCTATTTATATGAATTAGAAAACCTAAATGGGTTAGGGTTTGGAGAGTAAAATTACTTAAATGTCCTTCATTTAAGTTAAAAAAGTTGCAAAAATAAAGTATAAAGGCAAACTCGAACTCAGGACCAATGACAACTAAAGCAATCCAAGTTCCGATCTACCAAACAAGCTTCTTGGTTATCATTTGTCTCCTCATTCTAGTGTTTCATCTGGCCAATTATTTATGCCAAAATAAAAAAAATTCCAACACTCTTATTCCGAATTCAAGCCAAACTTTAGAAGCTTACCATTTTTTTTGACCGAGAAAATTAAAATTTTTGGGCATATTCCAAAATTTATTTTCAGACATGATTTAGAGTCAAAAGTTATCAAATCAAAATTGGCGGTTTGGGTATATTTTATCCACGTCGAAATTAGAGTAAAGTTCAAAGTCAAACCCTATTCAAAATACAATTGGGCAGACACAAGTCCTTACTCTACATCTCAAGATAAACTAAGGTAGAAAAAAAAAATCTCTACCGAAGTTTAAATCAAATTTCTGTCAGATAAGAAAGATCAAAACTACGAGCCAAATTCATATTTTTGATCGATTGACATGGAAAGAGACGTCAATTAAAATAATTGATTTATGAATCGAACTTCATATTTCGATAAAATTGATACGTCAAAGCGGAGTCGAAATTAGGAGTGTCCTGCGTTTCGATTTATCTGTTTAACTTTTCCGAGACTCACCCACACATACTTGTGCATAACTCTCGAAAAAGGGGGCATTTGTTGACCGAGAAATTTCGGCCAATCAGTGGTCGCCACGTGTCTCCATCACGACCGGGGATCAGATAGACTTGACCGAGCAAAGTCGGCCAAACTGCAATTGGGCTCGAAGTCGAATCGGGCCAGAAAGATTAAATGACAATTTGGCCCAAAGCCCAAAAGCCCATTCGGTCCAAACCCAAGCCCATTGGGCCCAAAGCCCAAGCCCATTGAATCCAGGCCCATGAAAACTCTATAAATAGAGAGTTCATTTTCATTTCTAAGGGTCAGAAAATTTCTTCTCCTAAGAACTCAGAGAGAATTCCCAAACAACGAAAGACTCTTTGAATCCTGAAGACTGAACGTCACTTGAAGATCAAACACCTGAAGACTTCACCGCTACGCGAAGCTGAAGATTCAACATCGAGAACAAGCTGCAAAGCCCTCGAAACAAACCCAACATCGAGAACAAGCTACGAAGCCCTCGATCCAAATTCAACATCGAAAACAAGCTGCGAAGCCTTCGATCCAAATTCAACATCGAGAACAAGCTGCGAAGCCCTCGAGAAACATTCAACATCGAGAACAAGCTGCGAAGCCCTCGAGAAACATTTACATTTGTGAGAGAAAGAATCAGAAGATAAACACTAGAGATTGTAATCCACTACGCACTGATACAGATAAATACAATACATCAATACAAATTCAAATTCATTCACACGTGTCGAATTTCCATTCGTCGTTCGAATTCTCGTGTGAACAGTATTAATATTTAATATGTCAAAAAAAAAAAAAAAAAAAAAAAAAATCTGTGTTTTATAGTAATTAAGTTTCTTATATAATTAAATATTAAAACTAATTTACTAACATTTTTCTAATGGAAATAATTTACTTACATATTTAAAAAAATTGGATATTTGGTATTCAATTCTATCTATATTTCACTAAGAAAAAAAAATAGAAAAACAAATTAAAAATATAATATTATATATTTTTTATTTGTAAATTGTAAATGTTTAGTTTATAGATAAAAAATTTTAAAAGAAATGTGGTTTATTATTTCTATTTATAAAAAACAAATATAGGTTTAAATGAATTTTTAGATTAAATTTCTATATATTTTTTAATAAAAATAATAACTTTTTATATATATATATATATATATATATATAAACAAAAAAAAAAAGTTAAAATAGTGTGTTTAAATGTTTATTAAATACATATATTTTATATAATGAAAATGGAAATGCAGTGGATAGGGTTCGAACCCACAAAATCATGTAGACTTGGCAAGCATGAAAGACACTAAGATGGAAGCATTGTTTGCTTTTGAAGTGGATTATAAACTATTATTAGTTAACTTTATAATTTTTTAAGGTATTTACATATAAATTCATTATAATAGGTAAACAAATTCAAAATTTTTGGAGGGACCATGGCCCCTAGTCTCTTCATAGGTTTGTCCCTGTTTGTAACAATTACAAAGTGGGCCGTATCAACAGTGTTATTAGGATAAGGTACCCAACCTTATACATATATTATAAACTATTTAGGTTATTCCTTGAACATGATCATCTCGTATGTCAACTATTCAAGACTACACTAATAACCTTGAATTTTTATATATAATATATAATGAATATTATAAATTTCAACTAATAATAATAAAATAATTATAAAATAATTATAAAATAATTATAAAATAATTATAAAATAATTATAAAATAATTATTAATTAATTACGAGGCTTTAGAGCATAAATCCCAACACTCTACCCCTAGGAAAGAGTACCGACTAAAGTCTTTTTTCCCACCGACAACGTCAAATGTTGGTGCAAGATTTCTACTCCCCACGGGGTCGGCGTGTGATGCTACCGAGTTCGAGTTGTCCTGCACAATGAGAGAAAAGGTTACACCGATGCGGGGGTTGACCCGACACGCTCCGATGCTTAAGTTAGTGGGGTGAGCTTAAGTGGAGATTGTTTTGCTTGAGAGCTTATGCATTTTGTACGTTTTCTGAAGGGTGAGGCTTCCCTTTTATATCGAGGCAAATGGGGTCTTTCAGTCGGTTGTACCTCGACTTCACTTTACCGGGTGGGTAGACGTCGATTGCCGATTGATTTCCTGGATAACACCAGGTTATTACTGCGCTCCGAGGGCAGCGGTAGTCAGCGGATTGTCCACGTGTTGTTCACACGTAATAGCCACCACATTGTGGCCAGCTAGGTCTAGTTGCTAGGCCATACCAGAATTCTCCCTTTGTCCGGTATCTTTGGCTGCTTTGGCTGAGTTTATGAGTGACGTCAGTGACCGACGTCACGTTGAGGCCTTCCCATAACAAGAACAATTGCGAATAATTTTCCACTCAGTCAAATCCAATACAATTGCAATACCACAATGTTAGACTCATCAATTCAAACATTCTAACACTTTGTTATGGATAAAGCTCACTCAGTTTGTAGGGACACGCATTTAGAGAGACCCATGCGGCCCAATTGCCCAAAGAGGCTCTCGATAACACCATTACCAAACACAAATTACACTATAAATGGTATGCAATTCAACTCTATCTACTCTTAAGCTCGGTCTAATCACACTTAATTCTCCTATTGACTTAGGTAGGAGCGTATGAGACAGAGCACCACACCAATGCAAGATTTCTTCTCCACGGGTCAGCTAGGATCAGACAGCCCATCTGGGCCCGGTTGAGTAGGGCAGAAACCTAGATCAACACATTCAATGAAAAGATTCATATTCAAACATAGACTTAATTCAAAACTTGTATCATGCATGCAACGTTTCAAGGAAATTGAAGAGAGATATGAGATTAAGAAAAAAATGAAAAAGAGAAACCAATCTAATATTTCCTGGAAAACACCATCACCAAGAAAAATTCCACGGTTTAAACTCAAACATGGTAAAATAGATAATTTATTGGGGAAAATTAATTGCAAAAGTAAATAACTAAAAAAATAGAAAAAACCTTTCATCCCCTCAATAAGGAGAAAAATTAAAAAATGGTTCGGAGTCTCATTTTTCATTTCCTGCCGATGAGTTTCCAATAAGGGTGTACAAATAAATCGATGATCTGAACAACCCCGACTATCCAATCAAAATTGTAAGGTTGGGTTGGGTTAAAAAATAATTTGGGTTGGGTTGGGTTGATTTTTTTTAGAATAGAAAATTCGGTTCGGTTCGCGTTGAACCGAACTCGTTTTTTTTTTAAATATATATAACTTATTTTTTACCCATTCAGAAAACACTAACTCAGTGCTTCCTCCAAATCTCAGATTTCTTTTCTCTGGCCGATTTGTCGTCGCTCCCAGCCCCTTGTCGTCGCTGCTCTCATCCCGATGTCCTCGTTTTCAGCTTGTTTTCATCGCTGCTCTCATCCCGACGTCATCGGTCCAAGCTCCCCTTCGCCGCTTTCAGCCCCGACGTCGTCGTTGTTATTCTCTTCTGCCCATCGATTTGTTGGTTTGGTTTTCAACTAGATATTCCTTCATCCTTGGTTTTCTAGTTTTACATCAGTCCAAATACATCGAAGACTTGTTTCTCCGTCTAAATTTGCAGCACCTCAAGCCTGCTCCTACACCTTTTAGCAGACTCACTACCTTATGCAGTGCAATTGGTGTGCTCCAATACTTGACCAATACACGTCCGAATATTTCCTTTATTGTAAACAGGCTCAGTCAGTTTTTGAAAGCACGACTGATATACATTGGCAAGCGATAAAAAAAAAATGGTGTTATCTTCGTGGAATTCCCTTTCTTGGTTTGACTATTCGGCCTAGTGATCAACTAGTCCTCACTGCCTTTTCTGATGCTGGCTGGGCGTCAAATGTTGATAATTGGCGTTCTGTTGTAGCCTATTGTGTTTACATTGGTGATACGTTAGTATCTTGGGCCACGAGGAAACAAGCAACGGTAGCTCGCTCCAGTACGGAGTCAGAATATTGTACTATTGCCCCTGCGACGACTGCGATCTCATGGTTACAACAACTGCTACGTGAAATTGGCCTTGAACCGTCTGCTACGCCTGTGATCTGGTGTGACAACTTGGGTGCTGGAGCTTTGGTTGCTAATCTCGTTTATCATGCTCGTACAAAACACATCGAACTTAATGTGCACTTTGTCCGGGATCTTGTACTTTGTGGCCTACTTCAGGTTCGATATGTCCCCATGAATGAACAACTAGCTGATTCCCTCACAATATCCTTGTCCCACACCCAGTTCTTGTATCTTTTGTCCAAACTCAGGCTCATGGAATTACCCTCTCGTTTGAGGGGGAATGTTGAAGATAAAGAACAAAACGCAGAGGGCAATGTCGTTCCACCTAAATGAGTTAACCCACGGTTAAAATATAATTCCAAAAGCTTCTGTCAAAACGAATATGCACTCAACATCCTTACTGTTATTTTGTTATTCTTAGCCTCCAACAGGCTTGTAACAGTTGTGGTTTTGTTATTGTTGTTAGCACTTTTATATTCCATTATTTAGTATTTGTAGGCCTTCATCTTCTTTATTTAAAGGTAGATCGGAGATCCTTGTATATCATTGAATTGTGAAGAGAAAATAAGAATTTATCTCTTAGCTTTAGTATTATTATGTATCAGAGCCCATGAAACTCAAACGGGTATTCGGTCCAAAAATGGGACCTGACTCAAGAATGGTGAATCCAAGGATGAACCATCTTGAGAGACATGTTGAGGATCCCACATTAGAAAGATGAAGGGATCTGACTCACAATATAATATACATGAGAATCCCACATTGGAAAGATGAAAAAGATCCACATGTATTAGGGGTGGACATCGGTCGGTGTCGGTTTTAGCACAAAACCGGCGTCGAAAATCGACCATTCGATTTCGGTCGGTCGTATATTTACCGACCCTTCATCGGTCGATTTTAGTCGATTTTTGGTGGCCGGAGGAAAGAAATAAGAAGGAGAAAGAAAAAGAATGGACGACGCGCATGGCTGAACGGCGATCGGCGTGCATAGCACTCAATTTTTTAGTCCATTTTTGGTGGCCGGAGGAAAGAAATAAGAAGGAGAAAGAAAAAGAATGGACGGCGCGCATGGCTGAACGGCGATCGGCGTGCATAGTTAACGGTGAACTGTGCGAATGGTTGAATGAACAAGGCACACTAGAAAAAACTAAAAAAAGAAGAAAGGGAACAAATGGTAGGAAGCTGGAGGAAAAAAATGAGAAGTATAAAGATGGAGAAAAATGAGAGAGAGGGAGGGAGAATGGAAGGAGAAAGGTTGGAAGGAGAATGAAGTGAAAGGAAAGTGAGAAAGAGAGAAAAAAGAAAAACATAATTATTATTTTGTGGAAAAAGCAAATTTCACATCAATCATAGCATTTCACATTAATTGAGTCCATTTTTTAAAAAAATATCTCAACCGAAATTTTCAAAGAATATCTCAATAATGAAGGTTAATATAATTTCTTCTCTCTTCCAAAATAAATGCAAAGTTTTCTAAGAGATAGAGAAGAGAGAAGAAGTTCAAAAGAAAATAATCAAGATTTTTTTTCTTTTATTTTTCTTTTAAGGAATGGAGGAAGATCAAGAGAAACATGGAGAATTAAGTGAGAGAGAAAATAAAACATCAAAATGTAGAGAGAAATAAAACAAAACATCAAAAGGTAGAGAGAAAGAAGATAGGTGTGAAATGAGAGAAAAAAGATGGATGTGAAATGAGAGAAAGAAATGGATGTGATTTGACACTTTAAAGTTAATTAAAAAATATTTAGAAAATAGTGAGAGGCAAAATAAAACGTGAATGAATGAAAGAGAAATAAAAATGTATGTATTATTTATTTTTCGAAGTTGTAATTTCACATAAATCAAGGAGCATGCACTATGAGAGAGAAAATATATGGATTATATTTTGGTATTTCTCATTGATCACAAGAGATTTATGAGAATGACACTTGTACTTTTTTTTTTCTAATGACATACAAAAGTTGGTTGGTCGGTCGGTTTTCGACCACCCATCTGAAACCGACCGATCGAAATTCGGTTTTTTATATTTCAAAACCGACTTCGACCGATGGTGGTTGAAAACCGACTGCCCGACGTCGGTTCGGTCGGTTTCGATCGGTCGAGTCGGTTTTCGGTTAAATGGTGGTCACCCCTAACATGTATCTTATATTGTGAGTGAGAGCTTTTAGGGTGGGGGATTCGAACTCAGACCTAGACACATCTTTATGTCAATTGAGCTATGCTCTAAATTGAAGTCCATATCTTTCTCTTCTTTTCGTTGATTGAAATAGTTTATTAAGAATTCTTGAAGCTTCTTAGCCTTTCATCTTGTGAGCAGAAGTTTAATTTCTCTTGTAAGATTGAGAGTTTTGTATTGAACAACCGGAGATGTTTTGTGGTAGGCCGTCTCTCATAGATGTAGGTGTAAACCGAACTGGATAACCAACATGAGCATAACTCAACTGACATATTGTATAAACTAGTGACCAAGAGGTTAGAGATCCAATTCTCGTGTTGTTAAAAAATAATAATAATAATTCATCTTAGAAATTGTCAATGCATAATCTATGACACATGTAATTGTAATTGAGCCGTTTGTACAATTTTCACTTTAAAAAAATGCGATCATTTATCATCTCATAAATAGAGAAGTTCAAAAATGAAACACAGTTGATTGAAACTTTGAATTCCAATGCCATTATGCGAATATTTGATTACATAGAAGAACGTGTGAAAATTCCAAAGCGATGAACTCATAGATAAGTCAAGTTTTCTGCTTCATGCCTGATGGAATCAAAAAGTGTTGTTGAGAGATATCGCTCCCCGAAGCTTGGGAAGACGACCTACAAATGGACCAAATATTTCAGTCTCACAAATATATGTTGTAAATTTTGTAGCATAGGGGATTTATCTTATTTGCAAATGAAATTAAAGTAAAATATGGCTTACAACAATGAGTTTTCCTTCACTTTCTGGTCTCTTTGCAACCTTTATTGCAGCAGCTGCTGCTGCACCTGATGAAATCCCCACCTACAAAAAAAAAAAGAGTCATCAACTTTAAGCCTAAAAAAAAATACATCAAAATAAAGGCCTAATAGATTAAGTAACATACTAGGAGGCCTTCTCTTAGTGCAAGAAGCTTTGCAGTTTCAATTGCTTCCTCACTTGATACCTGAAAAGGATATTGCAACCTACTTGTAATGCTATTTTAGAAGAGAAAGTAGGGAAACAAAACCGTTTACAAGAATATACTTACCGGACAATTTGTTGTGGAAGGGATTGTAAATTCGAGCATACCTCAGTAGATAAAACATTTTATTACTATTTTAAAGTTAGATTGTTCAATCTCCTACCGAACAATTTGTTGAACTCCAAAAAAAGAAAAAAAAGAAAAGAGTTGTTTAAAGGGTTAGATGTTTGTATATAAGTGTGAAGTTAACTTTCACCTCTTATAGCTCACTTTTTTGGGTGAGAATGACCATTTGGAGAAATTATTGGAGGCCGCCACAATGTAGTTTTGACCTGTTGGATTAAGAGAGAGAGTGCAAAAGTACTTTGGTCTTTTATCTCATGGTTGTTAGGAGGCAAATAAATTGTAAGATCTAGATCCGACAGTTGTAACGAGTCAGACACATTGTAGCGGACTCCTTAAATAATTTCTCCAATGTCCATTTGGCACCAACAAATGGTATCAAAAGTGCAAATTACAACAACTCCACCCAATAACCAATGTGAGATCGTGTTGACGTCGAGAGCGAATCAAGGGGTCAAACGTATGAGGGCTAGATGAAGTGACTGTTGGTTTATTCCACCTCAGATGTATTGGGGCATCAATTTTTATTTATAAATTTGTGGAAAAGCACTGTTAGTTTATTCCACCTCAGATGTATAGGGGCATCAATTTTGATTTATAAATTTGTGGAAAAGCATCATCTCTTGTCAATCGAGTATAGTGCAACTAGTTATGATATTATAACCTCGACTATAAGATCAAAGGGTCGAACTTCTCACCAAAGGGTGAGCAACACAATCGGACAAATCGAGTCGGTTGATCGAAATTGGCCAAACCATCTTCGGTCGGTCAGTGTATGGATATATTCGGTCGGAGTCGATTTAGCATATAGAAAAATCGACCAGTCGGTCTGTCTGCGAGACCACTGACGGGCCCTTGTTGAGCAAAATAATATTATTAGAAAAGAAAAAAAAAATTTGTTTCTCTCCTCTTTCCCTTTCTCCATTTATCTCCTTTTTTCTTCTCTCTTTTCTTCTTCTCTTCTCCCATCCTCACACTTTTTTCGTTCAATTCGTCAGAGTCACAAAACCGACCACAACCAACCGATCGTCGGTGTGGGTGGTTGGTTGGCGTCACAAACCTCTCCGATCTCCAACTGACGGAAATTGACATGACAGTGGCAGACACCAGTTTGAGCCCAAAATAAACGTCAACCAACCAACGATCACCCCTATTCTCCCCACAATTGAACTAAAAAAAAGGAAACGCCTCTCATCTCTTAAGCTAACTTTTGGGTGAAAAGGCATACGAGAACAAGTAATCTTGAAGTGCCACATCATATCATTATTGTTTAGATCATATTCATATCTAAAATAAAATTGCAAAATAGACAACAAATTGAAAGAACTCATTTGGACATGTATATTCAAGGCTCACCTGAATAACTTCATCATAGACTTTGAGATCAAGAACAGGAGGGATGAAGCCAGCCCCAATTCCTTGAATGAGATGCTTTCCTGTAATCACCATAAGAAAATGTTTGTATACAAACTTTGGTTAAAAATCATTTGGCAGCATAAATAAAAATCACTAAGTAAATAACTTGTAACGAACCAATAGGATCATAGTTTTTTCTTTTCGAGTTTTTTCTTTCCTTATTATTTGATAATTTGTAATATGTTAATGTCACTGACTGATCCTAATAAAGCTCTCATGGTTGCCTTTAGAATCAACCATTAAAATCCCATCTTTATCTGATTGTTTATACTTTGAGAAACAAAGGGTCAGTTTGAAAGTCAGGTTTAAGAACTTTTTGTTTTCAACGACAAAGAGTTCAATTGGTTAAGACATATATCTTCAACCGAGAAGTTAGAGGTTTTGAACTAAAAAAAATACTTAATTGGCAGAGTAACATTTAGGAACAGTTTTAAAACAAGGAATAACCAGGTAACAAAAAAGATCTTTCCAAACAATTTCTAAACTAATAAACCCTATCCTCTGTCACAAAATCATTTTCAATCACTTTAAAACAAGCACTTCAAAGAGAACCAACAGGTTCATAGTAGTGTTGTGATATTTATGTTCAATCAAACAGTAAAATGTGAATTTGTAAACTATTCCAAAATAATGAAATTTGCTTAGAATGGGAACTCACCAGGTTGTCCTCCACTTAGGATTGCACTCTCTGCTGGTTCCACTGCATAAACCTACACCATCTATAAAGGTTGATCTTTGGAATGATAATAACCTTGTTTGGTAACGTTCTTATTTCTTGCTTTATGTTTAGTTTTTGTTAAGAAACAAGAAATAAGAATGTTACCAAACGAGCCGATAGTGCCTTGTTTTAGAGCAACAAACTAACGAGAGAACCTTAATGTCTGGGTTCTGTTCCTTAAGAAAATTCCCCGCACCAGTTATCGTTCCTCCTGTTCCAATCCCCACGACTAATGCGTCGACTTTTCCTCCTGAATCTTTCCATATCTCTGGCCCAGTGGTTTCATAATGAATCTGAAGAACAAAAATTGAAGCAAAATGACTCAATTTATATTTGAAAGACAGACTTATTATATCTTTTTGAGTTCACAAATATTAAAAAAAAAAAAAAAAACATACCTTTGGGTTTGCTGGATTTTCAAATTGCTTCAGAAAATAGCTATTGGGTGTGACTTTCATTATCTCCTCAACCTTCTTTAGAAGCCCTTCAAGCCCTGCTGCAGGGTCTGTGATGTGTAGCTCGGCTCCAAAAGCTAGAAGCAGAATTCGTCTTTCGAGACTATACGAAGCTGGCATAACTACAATAAGTTTATAGCCCTTCACTGCTGCAATGCTCGCCAACGCAATGCCTGTGTTACCGCTCGTAACCTCGATGAGGACAGTCTTTTTCCAGCAAAAAAAATAAGGACAGATCAGGTAGCAGATTAAATATACAACTTCAAGTTTAGCAATTTGGTTTACAAGGAATTATAATTACATCAAGCACAAAATTCTATTGTCAAATCAAGTGGTGGCCTAATTTCAAATGATACAGAGAGAAATGAAGTCTTTTTTTTTTATTTTGATTACCTTTCCTGGTGTAATCAGGCCATTATCCTCTGCATCTTGAATCATACTGTGCGCGATCCTACACCGCAAACTCATACACTTCATATCTCAGAAATCCCTCGTACTCCAATGGAAAATCACATTAATATTAGGTTTCATTTGATAACGTTTATGTTTCTGGTTATCTGTTTCCTCAAAAATTAAGCTTATAAGTTTCTACTAATAATGCTCATGTTTTCTTTGTCTAAGTTTTTTCGCTTTTCGAAAGCAGCAATGAAAACCGAAACCACAAACGTTATCATATGGGCCCTTAATTTTTATAACAAAGAAGGGCTCTAAACCTGTCTTTAACGCTAGAACACGGCTCCATCGTCTCTAACTTAGCAGCGATACGAGCAAAACAACCATCAGCAATTTTACTTAGATACACCATTGGAGTATTACCTATCAACTGCAAGAATCCCAACCAGACTCAGAATAACAAAAGAGAGACAAAGTCAAGAAAAAGAATGAAAAATAAGTTACAGAATTCAACCAACTCATAGAAAGAGATAATTACTTCAGTGATATCTTTCTTAATTCCACCCTTCTCTTCCATGCTTCAGTTTGTACTTTCAACTTTCACAATAACTGCAAATGAAGAAGTAAAAAGGGTCAAAAGAAAAAGAAGAAATAAATGGGGGACCATTCAGGCATATCAGCCATTAATAATACATGATCACTTTTTTCTTCACATTGAAATAAAATCTCAAAGAGCAAGGTCCAGCAATTAATAACCTAGAAGTCAAGATCTAAACATTCCCTACAATCTGTAATTACCAGAAACAATGGCCATTTTACAACAAAGAAAGCTATTAAATTAAGGTGAACTCATAAACAAAGTTCAAAGTTTCAATTACGCTATAAACATCGAACCGTGTTCGCAATCTTTTTCTGTCTGTGAGGATCTCACCAGAGCGCTATTTAGTATCCATTGTTAATACCATTAACAAAACTCCACCATGTGACATTGTCCATTAGATGAATTTCGGTTTCATTTCTATGGTATAACCAACCAGACAACTTGATAGATAGACTAATGAGCATATCACGTCAATAGAAAAACTAAATAGAAGCATAACCTAAAGTCAAAAGATGCGTATGATTTTTTTTTTTTGTGAAGTTAAAAGGACTAGATATATAAAACCATCAAAATGTAGGGACTAAATATAACAATCTAACCAAGAAAACATTGGGAATTAGTACAAATACAACACAATTTAATTTTGACTATAATCAGGGTCAGAGAGGGATGAATTGAGATAGAAGAAAAGTATCAATACCAAAGAGGGTAACAATTACAAGTGGTTGAAATATAAATGAACATAGAAAAACAAAAACAGTAGCCAAAATCCAACTAAAAGAAACAAACCTTTGATTCAGAAATCCCTTCAACAGAATCAGAAAAGGCAAAAACAAAAACAAAAACAAAAGACCCAGAAGAATTCAGCTGAGAAAGCCTTCAAAAAGCTTGAAACCCTTAAAATTCATGGAAAAAATGGAGGAGACTTTGAAAATGGCACTGATAATACTTTTTTTTTTTTGTTGAAGTCACTATCTTACAAAGTTTTCCAAAAATTGACAGCCACCGCAGCCAGCCTATACTCTTGGTTTTGGCTTTATCTATTTTGTTGTTGTTTATTCTACGTGTCTCTATTTTATTTTATTTTATTTTCTCTTATTTTTTCTTTTTTTAATGTGTTTGTATTATTGAAAAAGAAAGGATTCTTGATAAGGGCCATACATTACGATCTCAACTTGCAAGTAAGATGAGAATGTGACTGAAGATTGAAGATTGTGTAATCCACAAGCGCCAAATATTTCTTATCGTTGTTTACTCGAGGTTATTCACAAATTATTCAATATGAACTCAACGTCATAATGTGGCTGATTCTTATGGGGTTGGGGTTGTTTAGGGTGGAGAGTTGTTTAGTTCAGGAATTTTGAAGTATGTGTGTTTGAGGCAGGAAGTTGTTTAGTCTAGAGTTCTGAAGTCTTGTGCTGTGTTTGGGGCAAAAAAAAATTGCGCATAGGGAGTTGTTTAGTCTGGAGTTCGGAAGTCTGTAGTGTGTTTGTGGCAGGAAGTTGTTGAACCTGTAGTTCTAAAATCTGAAATTTTTTATTTTAGCTGGTTTCGCACCATTTTTTTCTACCAACTTTCAAAAATTTATTAGTAAGGGTTTCATACATTTTCAAAAAAATCAAAAAATGAAATTTTTTATTTTTATTTTTATCTATCTTTTATCAATTTCTTTGAAGACAACAAAAATAATTTTGAGCCTAACATCATTTTTTTCACATTGGTTATAAAATATATATATATATATATATAAATAATTTTGAGCCTAACATCATTTTTTTCACATTGATTATAAAAAAAAAAATATATATATATATATATGGGGGGCAGATGCACGTAGGAGTCAGCTTCATCATCGGTCCTGAAGCCCAAAGGTCTGCCCAAGCCTAGTCCAAGCTCGATCCAAGCCCGACCCATGGTCAACGGTTGACCGACTCGGCCCAATCCAGCTCTTTCATGAATTGGATTGGATATGGATATGTTTTTTTCTAATTGGATCGACCCATGGACTAGCCCATTTGAGCTGTATTTGGATCGGCTCGTTGGACCGACCCAAAGGCTCGATCTAATATAATAATACTATATATATATATATAGATTCATAATATTAATAATAATTTGAAGAAAAAAATGAATAAAAAACCATTCATGTCCAACTACATTATATGTATATGCTAAAAGTACATGCAATTATGATGGTCGGGAAAGATGAACTATTAATGTGAATTTTATTTTTTATTTAAAAACATGACATGGTGTTGGAGAAGAGGAAGAGTTTATGAGGAAGAGTTTATGACATGGTGTTTGAAAAGTGGAAGAGTTGTAGTATGACAAATTAAGAGAGAATTGAACTAGAAACCATCCAAAATATCTATCCTTTTATTTTATTGTCCCACATCGAAAGTTTGGAGGATGAGGAGAGGTTCATCCTCTATAAATAAAGTTTCAATCCAATGTTCATTGTATTATCTTAAATTTTGAGAATTAGAAAAATTTCTTCTCAATAAATAAAATTTTAATTCAATTTTAATTTTATATTTAAAAATAATTTTTATTTATCAAGTCAATTCAAGCCTAATTCAAAGGGTCAATTTAAGCCCGATCTAAATTTGGGCTTTGGACCTATATTTTAGGTGTCGGGTTGGCCCAAGCTTGGTCTAAAGAGTGGTGGAGGCCTGTAAAGCTTGGGTCGGGCTGGTCTGGCCCGACCCGATGATGAGGCTGGGGGCACCCTCAAATTATTTGGTTTATATAATTATATTTGAAAAATGGAGAATTATGAGTTTTTGTTCAAATTTTTAATTTTGCATTTTTTTTTATATTATTTCATGGATCACCCTTATTTATGGTTTTTGTTCCAATTTTTAATTTTTTAAATTTATTTTTATATATTATTTCATTTTAATATATTTAAAATTTATTAGGATTTAGTAAATTTCATACACAATGTGTACCATTCTTTTTTCAGTTTAGTAAATTAGATTAAAACAAAAATAGTGTAAGAAAAAATAACACCTAATTCTATTTTAAAAAATGATAAATATTTCGAATTTCATTATTTACTTAAATGTTTGGGTTTGGGTGAAATCATTCTATAATGATTTATTATAATTTTAGAATTAATATTTTTTTTAGTAGTAAAATTATAAATTTAGTCATTCAAATTTTAAAATTATGTTTAATAGACTAAAGTATAAACCATGTCGGGTGGTAGGTTCTTAATTTTTTAATTTTGTATTAAGTAAATCTTATTTTTTTTTTGACAACACGTTGGGGTGGGGGATTGAACCTAGGACCTCATGATCAATAAATCCTTAAACTTTAAGAATGTCTAATAGATTTATGAGCTTTCAATTTTGTATTCAATACACATATTGTTATTATTATTATTTTAAAAGATAGTTGTTCTATTAGAGAAAGATTTAATTTGATGTCTAATTGAACTTTAAAATTTTTAATTTTGTATATAATAGATAGGGCTGGTTGCACAACCAGCAATCAGGCCCAAAATAATTCCAAATTTAGCAAAATTTAAAACATTTTACCAATATGGCAAAAAATCAGTGGTTATCACGGATAGAAGCTATCATTGATATATGATTATCACTGATAGACTATTATCAGTGATAGACTACTATCACTGATAGACAAATTCTATAAAAAAAATTGAGGTGATAGACTACTATGAGCGATAGACCATACTATCCGTGATAGAAATTGTCATATCTGCAAAAGAAAAAAAAAATTAAAAAGTGTTATATTTTTAATTATTTTACTCTAAATTGACATCTATTACAATTTCCCTAATAGATATATTTTTAAAAAATACCGAATAAGTTGAAGACCCAAAATTAAAATTTATGTTTAATAGAACATTTAATTTTTTAAATTTTAGAATATATTACCATTGAATAAAAAATAAAAAATTTATGAATTTGTTAAATACAAAATTGAAAGTTTAGACCAATTACACATTTTAAAGTTTAGGGATCATATAGACACAAATAAAAAATTTAAGACTTTGTAATTTAACCTTATTTGAATTGTGCCCTCTGACATAAATTTTTTGATCCGCCCCTATATATATATCAATTTTTGTTACGACTCATCTTTAATTTTATGAATTCTAAGATTGATTTTTTTTGTTTTTATTAATGTAGGTATATTTAACAAACTTATTTAAAGAAAAAAAGAACAACAATTTTTTTTAGTTTTTTTTTTTTACAATTTTTTCTATAATTTTCCATATTTTCATTATTAAGGACTTATTCCAATAAATTTTAAGAATGCAATTTTTGTTTTTTATTTTACGTATTCTTCTCAAATTTCTTTGAAGATAACAAAAATAATTTTGGCCACGATACTTCACATCTTTTCAATATCACTCGCATTGATTATTCATTTTATTTGGATAGTTTTAAAATAAAAAAAAGAGTCGTAATAACTGTTGGGTTTTATGTCCTAAAACTCGTGGTTTGTAAACGATAAACATATTTTTATTACTAATAAAGTCTTATTGAGGTTTATTCAATAAAGTTATTATTGAATATGTGAATTGCTTATTTCATTTTAGAAAACCCTAAGTCCAATAAACTAAGATCCATGGCTATAACATGAGTACTTGAACTTTATGTGGAGACATAAAAGTGGATCAAGTTCGAGTAAATAGTCAAAACGGTCTATAGTATACGGATAAGGCTGGATACCTTATCCTGGGGACACTATTGGATGCGGCCCATTTTGTGTTTAGTACAAACGAATGATCCTGAATCGTTCATGTGGAGACATGTGAATGAGGGCGTCCTATGCAAAGAGTTTGCATTAGACCGGACCGTGAAATAAGTCACTCTTGCTTTATAACGTTGTTTATTGTTTTAAAGACTAACTATTTCAAAATGATGACCTAGGTAACTTGATCTTAATCCTGAGTTAACTATGAACTCTTGTTTATTCGAGATTATCCTTAGATCTGCATGGGTGAGAGTGGTTCAACAACGCCGACTCAATAAGCCTCCAATTTCAGGGGTAAGACCAGATAGATAGCTGGGGACATAGGGTGCAAGATGAAATTCACTTTTACCCGTCTCTAGAGATTGTAGATAGGTTGTTCCCTTAAGTGCTGACTCCAGGTCTTGAACAAGGGGCCCCACCTTCTCATTGGCCCGAGAGGGACTCGATATAATGATTAGATCATATATCAATCGGTTTAGTGATTGGATCACAAACCAATTGTTCATTAGAGGATCAGTGGGACTTAAGGAGCAAGATGTAATTACGGGGGTAAAACAGATATTTGACCCAACCGTAAATTACGAACAACCTGTGAAGGGTCAACTTACTAATCATGGTTATATCGAGTGGATAGAAATATATCTACAGTGAGGAGAGTGCAACTACTAGGCTATAATGGAATGTCCTGGTAGTTAACGAATGTTGATTAACTGAGTTAAAGAGTTTAATGGGTTAATCTCGGATCGTTGGAGCTCAGGATCTGTAGGTCCATGAGGTCTTCCTGCTAGCTCATATCGGACTAAACCTTAGAATAGTGTGACGAGTGAATTCGAAGTGTTCGAATTCGAATTAGGGAATAAGCGTTAAATATATGTGATATATTTAACGGCAGAACGTTCAATTGCGAATTGAACAATAGAGAGAGATGAAGATATTTAAATAAGATTTAAATATCAAAAATATGAATAGGGATTCATAATCAAGTATATCGAGAATGATCGGGATTAGTGTTGGATTTATTGAATATTAAATTTGAATTAATTAAATCGTTTAATTAATTATTTAATATTAATTTAATTTAATTTAAAATTAATTATTTGAATTAATCTTTAAATTGAATTAATTTGATCAAAGTTAGTCAAAAATCAAAATGTTGACAATTGACTAAAACTTTTAAAGTCAAAAGTCAAATGTTGACTCCACTAAACCTTGAAAGTCAAGAGTCAATATAATGACTAAAGTTAGTGGAAAAATCCAATTCTTAAGTTAGTAGAAAAATCTAATTCTTGAGTTAGTGGGAAAAACGTTGGTGTTTTTATGACTCAAACTTTTTTGCTAAGTGTTGATCCTGCATCAAGCCACTAATCCCACTAAATTGAGTGGATTCTACCTGTCATCCTATTGTTAACTCAATTTTGCATGTTTTTGCATGTAGTCTTCTATATATACAAAGGGTTAATTAGATTAATTTCTTCTTGAAATTTTGATTAATTTTGAGAATTAAAAAGACAATTTCTCTTCTATTCTCTCCAAATCCATCTTTATTCCTCCTTTAAATTAGTCACTCAAAGGATCCCACAATCCCGTTCTAAGGCTGGAGAATAGTCGGGAAGACTCTCATGGTGGTTCGTGACCGTTACGTTCGAAGATCGGGTTTGGAATCGAGAAGAATTTGAGCTTCAAAGCTAATTTCTAATTTATTATCTTTGATTTTCAAATTACATGTTTTTTCCTTTGAATGTATCAAAATTGGAGTACTTAGATCCATAATTTCTTCCGCTATGCATGCCGAAACTCTTTCAATAATTAACTACATGTGATTTTGAAAGATTTTAATTCATTAGTTTAAACAGATCCAAATAAGTTGATGTTTTTATTTCTCCATGGTAAGAATACTACCTTTTGAATTTGGTTGAAGTATGCCAATAAGAGCATAGCTGAACGGCATGATGTATCCCCCAACATGTTGTAAAAAAAAAAAAAAATTTGGTTGAAGTATAAATTTTGATTGAACAACCTAATTTATATTTAAAATAATAAAAATAGGTCGATTTGCATTTTTAGTCATTTTACATATTTTTTTAACTTACATTTTTTTTAAATAATTTAAAATATTGTAGGAGAGAGGGAGATAGAGAGAAAGAGAGAGAAATATGTTGTCTTGAAAATTGGAATAGACTTGAATAGTAATTACTGTAGAATCTGGGGAGTTCAATAGTAATCAGTGTTGAAGTCTAGAGAGTTAATATTTTTATCCGATCAACAAGTCCGCGGGCCAAACGGGGAGTTAACTTCTCCTCCCAACTCTTTCACCAACAACTCATTGGGCCAAACACACTCTTAATAATTAATAACAATCTGAATGACGTAGAGCAAAAAAAATATGTATGCCACACATCCAAATGTATATATGAAAGCCAAATACTTTTATGATTTCTCTCTCATACATCCAAACGTATAAAAGTGTAGTCACACTACATTCTTTCTCTATTCTCTCCCTGAATTTAATATGAATAATGCACAAATTACCTTACCAAAACTCAAAAACTTTAACAAAAATTTAGCTTGTCGTTTTTCTTTTATAGACGAAAAAGTTTAAGATTTTTTTTTTTTTTAAGAGTTTATGGTAAAAATTGATACAACTTATCTTAATTTTTGTCCCTTATATTAATTAAATAGTTCATAAAATAATAATAATAAAAAATATTAGATTGGATCATAGCATATCAATTTGAAGTCCCATTAGCGCAAATTATGAAGTAGGATCTACCGCTTTGGACAGATCGATCTTAGGCATACATCTCTTTTGAAGTACAATAAAGGTCATCAACCTAGACCAGGAGCCTCTTTAATCACTCATTGACCGTAAGTATATTTAAAATTGCCTCTCACTTTGCTTTTATATTCCTCACTTTCTGCCGCCTCCTGATACTTCTCCGATGTGGTTCGAGTGTCAACTAAACTAGCCGCTACTCAACCCAAAATATAATGTTATCTCTACTCTTGGACAAACACTTTTGTTATTATATTATTTTCTTTTTTTCCTTTTGTTTTAGAATAAAAAAGGTCTTTGTACACCGTCGTTATATACTCTTTGGTTTCATGATTGAATGATAAAATATCATTTTGGTCTATGTACTTACAATTTCATTCTATTTTAGTCATTGAACTTTCTATAAATCTTAAAAGTAGTCATTATTATTAGTTTGAAGTTTTTTTTTTAATCGAAATTGGTTCAATAATAATAATAATATTTTTCATGCAAAAAAAAAAAAAAACACAATAAAAATATGCTTTTTAAATTTTATAGAGATACGATACGACTAAGACTAATAGAGATTATTTTTTTTTGAAAAAAATCACAATAAACTAACGATAGAGACTAAATTTTATTGAAAGTATAGAGACTAAAATCAAACAAATTTTAAAGTACAAACACCAAATTATATTTTAATCGAGATTGAATGAGAAAATGAAGTGTCTCTCAAATCATTCTGCTCATACGGGAATGTGGGGATTAGAAGGTACAAAAATTGTGATAGCAAAAAGATACTTTCATCCAACCATTATTAATAAAGTAAGGGTTAGATTATAAGTTTAGGCTATCAATTTTAAAAGGTGTCTAATACTCCTTTAAATTTTTAATTTTGTGTCTAATAGGTCATCTAACTTTCAATTTAATTTTTGACTTATTTGATATTTGTAAAGATTCATAGTTCCATTTGTTATGATAGAAACAAATCGTTAATAAAAAATAAAGCGAAGAATAACACCAAGATTTACGTGGTTTACTAGCAGTGTATTAGCTACGTCCACGAGCAAAGGGAGAAAACGTACTATCTTGTGAGGAGGTACTACAAATATTACAGATTAGGAGAAGGGAGCAAAAGTTATTAGAAAGTTTATATATGACACCCTTCTAATGACTTAAACGGAATAGTCAGACCCAAAACAGAATAACTCGTGTTTGGTCATCTGTAGTGCCAGATAACAGATTCAAGACATTCCAACACCATTTGACACAAAACTAATAAGATCCTAACCTTCCAAGGTTGATACATGGTGAAGCAATTAATCAACAAAATTGTGTTTTGGATTATTGGGAAAGTGTTTGTGTTATGAAGATGTTAGGGACGGTTTGGAATAACTTTTTAAGGGTTTAATTGTTTTTTTAATTAATTTTTTTTAAGCATTTAGAAAATCATTCTAAACAGACACGTAATTGTCTCGTGTTATTGAAATTAGATACCTAAAAATACTATTAGAAGCTCATAAAATATATGAAAAATCAATTGTCTAATTTGATCCAAACCTAGTCACGGGAAAAAGAGGGGGAATATTGACCTGTCAGACCAAAACTTTAACAAAATTGACCCGTCGTCCAAAAAAAATAATGTTTTTGACCGGTTTGAGGCAAAGTGAGGTGTGAAATTATTCAATTACCCCTAACTTAAGGAAATCCAAAAATTATCGAGAAATTGCAGAAAGTGACCTGTGAGTGGAAAACTTTAACAAAATTGACTCGTCTCCCACAAATTAGTATTTTTGACCGGTTTGAGGCTAAGGGAGCTGTGAAATTATCTATTTGCCCCTCACTTAAGGAAACTGAAAGTCATCTATGATGTGCGATGGTTATAGCCTATGTGATCACATAGGTTACGCGATGCTTATAACCCATGTCATCGCATAGGTTACGCGATGCTTATAACCCATGTCATCGCATAGGTTATGACCATGAAATTAAAACTGTTCAGAGAGTGAGATGAAGATAGCTTATTTTTTTTTTCATTTTTTAGAATATGGGCATGGTGTACTTACACAAACTACATATATGAAATAAAAAAGAAAGCATAAGACAGTGTGACAGATCGACTTCACGTTGTGTTTATGTTTGGTGTAGACGACGATGCCCTTCGTGTCTGTTTGATAATGGGTTCCTACATGTTTTCTTGTTATGCCCAGATTTGTCACGCCGTGTACACCTGTGGACTTGTTGCTCCTCCCCTTATTGATGATATCCTAGTAGACTGACGTCTACCAACTCTTTGTACAAATTTTGGGGAAAGTATCTCGCGTTGTTCGAAGTTTTCTGGTCTTCTACATTCCTGTATATGGCCCACTAGGTAGATTGGTTCTGCATAAGAGGAAATGAGGCAATTAACAGTGTAATAATTCACACATAAACTTTGCACGGGTACGTTGCGATCTTTCGCTACGGTAATTGCATGTGAGCATGGAATTCCCCAGATGCTAAACTTATTACAACTGCATGTACAGGCGTGTAGGTCAACCATCCCACCTAAGTGTCCATCGTCCACGTCCAATTGGAAATGGTCTACCGATCTAATCCTGTGCCTTCAAGACTTTGCTTCCCTCTTTTCTAATTTTTGAATTACATAGTTTGTAACGAGTGTGTTGCAATTTGATGCCTCAGTCCGTCTTTCATAAAATCAATCTTGTAGGTGTTGTCTTATATCTTCCAACATTTTTGTAACAGGTATGGCTCGAACGTTTTTGAAGAGCGCGTTAAGACTCTCGACCATGTTGGATGTCATTTTATCGTACCTGTTATGGACTTGATAAACTCGTGCCCAACGTTGTAATCCAATGCCCTCCAAGTAGGGTCCTACTCCTGTGAACTCACAAAGTTTAGCCCAATACATCTCGAAATTTGACATTCGATATTCCTTCGCCGCAAGATAGAATATTGGAACGATGACTTTATTCTTGAATCGGTTGACCAAGTTGGTATTGATGTGTTGCATGCAAAGACCATGGAATGCTTTTGGGAATACTGTTGCAATTGCCTTTTTAATGCTTCCGTGACGATCCCATAATATAACGAACTTCAGAATATCACTCCCAATTTCCTTCTCTAAGTTTCTCATAAACCAAATTCAGGCAGCGTCGCATTTCGTGTCCCCCACACCAAATGCAATTGGCTATAGTTGATTGTTCCCATTAATACTTGTGGCTATGAACAACTTCTCCCTGAATTTCTCATATAAATGAGTGGCATCTACAACAATTATAGGACACTGACAATTCTTGAAACCCCTCACACATGGTCCCAACGCCATGAAAGCATATTTGAAATGCACACCATCTTCTATTTCAATCTCAAATAGTGTACATGGGTTCGCTATCTTCAAAGCTTCACCATATGCATGCAGAAGGGTGTATGAGTGTTCTGGCGATCCCAATGCAAATTTCAAAGCTTGCTCTCTGGCACGATAAGCTTTATGGTAGCTTATACTCACACCGTATTCCCCTTTCATGTCGTCTACTATGTCCTTCGGTGTATAGAAACGACCAACTCGTTTGTACTTGGACTTTATTAACTCTCCTATAACCGACCCCTTAGCTTTTCGATGGTTGTGAGTTATCAATTCAAATCTGCATGTGTGAACATGTATATACTTGTTCACCTTGAAGAAATCAGAACTATCCATTTTCATTGCACGAAGCATCCAGTTACATATTTCAACTCTACACTTGACTTTAAATAGGTCTTTCGTTGTTTTTTTAACTCGGCACTCAAAGTGCCTAGCCATTGCAATCATCGACAATTTCACTTTTATGTTCTTCTTGCAGAAGAATATCTCTCCAACCTCAGTATCTTCATTCGTAAGACAACTTTGCGGAACAACTATACGATCATCATACAATGTTATTGCACTTGATAGTGTATGTACTGTGACAGTGAATGCATCCTGAACTGAGGGACCTGCTCTATCAACTTGCACTCTTTCTTCTCGGGCCATCGATGCATTTCGAACTGAGGGATCTGCTCTATCCACTTGAACTCTTACTACTCTGGTCGTCAATGCATTTTGAATTGATCGTGCTGCTCTCTCCACATGAACTTCTGATGGCTCTACATGAATGAAAGTAGATGGTGAAGCTAGCTCGTTGTGAATTTCCTATTATGGTTGCTCAACAACTTCTTCAGCTGTAACATCTTCAAAATGAAATGCATTGTAAACATCTCAATGACTGATCCTGTCATCCCCTAGATTGCATGGCAATATATTTGAATCCAACGTAGACAATGAACCAATATTTTCTTCTGCCAATCCATGTTCTATGTGTGTGGGGACTTGAACGTGGACAGATGGAGTCGTCGCAAAACGTAGTCCTGCTAATGGTTCAGGAAATGTAGAAGCACTTTCCTTCGGTTTTACTGTTACAAAAATAGACATTTTTGTCGCCTCTTCTCCCTCGAGGAAGAAACCTAGACCTCAATCATCTATAATATCAACAGGGGCACCGCTACCAACAAGTTGAAACAACATTTTAGTTCTATGTCAAACTCACTTTGATCTATATTCAGTTGTCGATGTATAATCGTCAACAACTCATCCCTGGTTATATTCATTGGAACCCTCAATCCCTGCATCTTCCCACCAATGTAGTTCATCCCGTTGATGTTCCATGTCCCACCATAATGCAGGTAAGTTCGAACCATTGCCATTGTGTGCAATTGTAACGACCCGAACTCCAGGTAAGAGAATTTTTAATTAATTGTTATTGTTATCGGTCTCGTTAGTAAGTTTAAGTGGGTTGATCATATGAAATTTGGGCTTAGGGTTGACCAAGTCAATTAGGGTTGTTGTTTTGAAAAGAAGTTGAAAAGAAATTAAATAGTTAAAATAATAATAAAAAAAAAAAAAAAAAAGAAGAAACAACGATTCTTCTTCTTCTTCGTGGAAAACGCCAGCCGCCCCCCTCCATCTCAAATTTCTCTCTCTCCCTCTCATCCGTCGTCCCGCTGTTCGCAACCCTCCATCGCTCTCTCTTTCCTTTTCGTCAGCTGCCAGACGCCGCCGCTCCACCCCCTTTTCGCCGAAAGTCGTCGCTCCGCCCCCATTCGCCGAACGCCGTCGCCGTTCCTTGCCCAGTCGCACGCCCTCGCTGCCGTGCCGCACTCCGCCACCTGACTTCGTCGTCGTGCCGCACGCCGCCGCCTGGCCTCGCTACTGTTCCGCACGCTGTCGCCTGCTCTTGCCGCCATGCTTCTTCGCGCCGACAGTTGCAACGAACAGATTCGCAAGTTTGAGCAATATCATACTTTTTTACAGCAATGTTCATGTCGTTTTGGGTAAGATTTAGTGGGTAAGTTTTACTCTAAACCCTCACTCGAACCGTGATTAAGTGTTGCAAGTTGGGTTCTAAAATGTGAAACTTTTCTATGTATATTTACACTAATCGATTAAGGTTGAGGTCGAGTTGGATACAAAACTGTTTGGATTTTCTCAGTGTTTTTGGGTTGGACGAAGTAAATTATAGGAGGAACGAATAGAGTTGGTAGCCGATCTCGAAGTAAGTAACTTACTGTTGGCTAGCCTTCGAGCTAGGTTGGGAACTTTTCTGATGTTTGTTTGAAATGTGCAATGTATGTCTGTATGTATCTCTGAAATTATTTATATGGTTTATGAATGTGGAATGTGAAATTGTTTCTGCTGGCTTTGAGGAAATTATTCAGGTGACGTCGTTCAGAAAGTTATAAATGATGAAAAGAGAAGGTTATCTCTTTATGAGCTTTGAGTTATGTCTATGAATTGAAATGTGCTTGTAAAACTTGAATGTTGCTGATTTGAAGTGTTTTTGGATGAAATCCATGCTGAAATATGACCGTTAATGCATGAGAGAAAATTACTCCATGTTGCATCATTTCTAGTATCTGAAATGTTTTAGGTGAGACCCATGCATTTGTGTGTGACATATGAGTCGTGAGATTGTAAAATAGCTACCCTTCATTCCCTCTAAAATTTGTCGGCATGAAAGTGATGCATGTTGAGGGGTTCTAATCACATGAAAGTGATGTGCTTAGAGGCGGTGAGTATGAAAGTGATGCTCACCTATGCATGGTGATGCATACCTAGAGGATATCGTGCATGAGTGATGCATGCCTAGAGGGTTCACAGTACATGAAATTGATGTATCTGAGACTGGTGTGTATGAAATTGATGCACATCCAGTATAACAGGAATTGAGTGGTAAGCTAAAAGATGCGCAAGTTTAGGTCCCACTAGTTGATGCACATCCAGTATAACAAGAATGGAGTGGTAAGCTAAAAGAGGCGCAGATTTAGGTCCCACTAGTTAAAGTCTTAGTCAGTTCATGATTGCATGTGATTGCATAGCCTGACCACGGTAGTGGAGTTGCTTACTGAGTATTTTATTTAAAATACTCATTCTTTCTTAAAACATTTTTCTTCAGGAAATGTCAGGAACATACAAGGCGTTTGACGAGGTGATCAGTTGATGAAGCCATGGTACCTGAGAAGTTAGAGTTTCCGCATATAGTCATTTATTCATTCGAGTCTCGTTATATTCCTCTCCTAAGAATTAGGACTAACAATTTTTACTTGAAGGTTGTTTTAAATTAACCGAATTTAATTATTTAATGTTTTATTGGGATCCCAAAAGTAAATGTATTTGTTTTGATGTTGAGATGTTCTGGTAAAATTATATTTTGAATTCTTAACTTCTAAAATAAAGTTTTAAATTATTTATTAAAAATTATGACATCATGCATCTAGTAACGGTCCTAGAGTGAGGTCATAGAAAGTCAGGTCGTTACAACAATTGTCAGATGATGCAATCTGTGCAATCGTAGTAGTCTGTGCGATCGTAAGCTAGATGAGATTGTATAAGTTAGGATTAAATTGTATAAAAAAAGGATTAAAATCATAACTGCATATCGCACGGCCTGTGCGTCTCTCCTCCTAACCATGTAATGCATACCTCTGCAAGGAAATTACAGGATATAGAAGACCCATGATAACATCTAACAAATGGGAAGATCTTTCGGACTTCATTGGTGATATGAGAAAATGAAATACTTGCATTATTGTAGTTAGAAAGTTGTTGGTTTGTAAACTGAATATATATTCTATTTTGCAATAAAGTTGTTATTAAATTTTATTCAGTAAAGTTGTTATTGAATAAAGTGAATTGTGTTTACTTTTAACCTAACTCCAATAAACTAAGAACCCATGACTATAGGATGTATACTTGAACTTCATGTGGTGACATGATTGTGCATCAAGTTCGAGTGATAGCCAGAATAGTCTATAGTATAAGGATAAGGTTGGGTACCTTATCCTGGGGACACTATTGGGCGCGACCCACTTTGTATAGTACAAACGATGTGATCCGAAATCGTTCATGTGGAGACATGTGAGTGGGGGCGTCCTATGCAATGAGTTTGCATAAGACTGAACCGCGAAATAAAGTCACTCTTTCTTTACAACTCCGTTTACTGTAAAGACCGACTTTTTCATATGATAACCTAGGTAACTCGATCTGAATTCTGAGCACGCTATGAACTCCTGTTTATTCGAGCTTATCCTTTGACTTGTATGGGTGAGAATGACGCGAGATCGCCGACTCAATAAGCCTACCATCTTGGGGATAAGACCAGGTAGGTAGCTGAGAACATAGTCCTGCGAGATGGAATTCACTCCTACCCGCCTTGAAGGATTAGTAGAGAGGTGGTTCCCTTTAGTTCTGACTCCGGGTCTTGAACTAGGGATCCCACCCTCTCATTGGCCCGAGAGGGACTTGGTATAGTGATGAGATCACATACCAATCGGTTTGGTGGTTGGACCACAAAGCTATAGTTCATTAGAGAATCAGTGAGACTTAAGGAACAAGATGTAATTACGGGGGTAAAACGGTTATTTTGACCTAGCTGTAATTACGAACGACCTGTGAAGGACCGACTTAATAATGATGGTTATATCAAGAGGATAGAAATATATCTACGGTGAGGAGAGTGCAACCCTTGGACTTTAGTGGAGTCTCCAGGGGTTAACGAATGTTGGTTAGCTTGGCTAAAGAGTTTGGCCGGTTAATCTCGTATCGTTGGAGCTCATGATCTGTAGGTCCTTTAGGTTCTCCTGGTTAGCTCAGATTAAGCCGTGTAACAATATGAGAGAAAAAGAATTTGAATTTATTCAAATTCGTGTTTGGACGAATGATGGACATATTTAAATTGGGATCGGTCTAAAACATGAATAGGGATTCATGTGTGATCGTTCGGTTTAAGAAACCGAGATTAGTCTTATTATTTAATTAATATTTGATATTGAATTAAATAATAATATTAATTAATTAAAAAGTTTAATTAATTTAAATTTATTTTGTTTATTAAAATTAATTATGAATTAATTTTAAAATGACAAAATATTACAAGTGGATTATCCAAGTTGAGTGGATTTATCCAAGTTGGGTGGGTTTATCCAAGTTGTGAAGTGGATTGTGAATCACCAACCACATGCATAAACTCATCAATTTTGGACCACTTGGTTGAAGACTAATCCATCCAATTTGAGGTGTCATGCTAAGCAAAGAGTTTGTTGCATGTGAATTGCCTATAAATTGGATGAAGTTCAAATGGTTTGAGGTTGATGAATTTTCAAAGAGTTTGAAGATTTGGATGAGGGTTGATGAAGACTTTATGTAGCTTGAGAAATTAGAAATCTAAGTGTTAGATATTTCTCACAAAACTCTCATCACTTTCACCTTCCCATCTTCATCTTCCAAAGTTTTCTCTTGTAAAGGAGTTTCACCACTCCGTTGCTTGGCCCGAGGATAGCGGGACTACCAAAGGTGGTCCACGAAGTGTTCGAGAGAAGGTTTGAGGTGTTCGTGAAGAGATTCGAGCATCGGAATAGAAGTTTTTAGAACTACAAGAGGTAAGTGTTCTAATTTCTTTTATTTCTAGTTTTGAGCATGTTTCTAGTTTAGCTAAATTGATGAAATTAGAGTGTCAATGATCCGACTCGCTTCCGCTGCGCTACATGCGTTCCATCAATTGGTATCAGAGCGTTTTTTGGTCACTCAATTTGCATCAATTTGAGCTCGGTGGGTATTTGTTTTAGAAATTATTTTTCTGGGCGTCTAAAGTGTTTTTCCGGTTTTGGCATATTTTTTTGAGCTTTTATTTGTACTTCGTTTTGTAAATTCCCGAGCGTGTATGGGATTTAATGTGTGCAGAAGAGTCTGTAAAAAATTTGGATTCATTAGAGTCCATATAGGCTTTCAATTCGAAGACAGAAGCTCGGATGTCAGAAAAAACAGCTTGCTGTTTTTTTTTCTGCAAAATTCCAGCACAAAACCGGTTCAGCGCAAGGTGGAAAAAATGGTCCGGTTCGGTCCTCGAGCGGTTCGGTTCACTGAAAGTCAGACCGGTTCCGGGTTCTTCACCCTCTGACGGTTCAGTTCAGCGCTCGTTTGGTACAGTTCGGGTTGGTTTTGGTCCGGTTTCGAGCTGTTGAAGACGGGTTTGCTGTTTTGAACCGATTCAGTTTTTGTTAAAGCTTTTGTTGCTGTTTTTTTTTGGCCGGTTCAAGCAATTCAAGCTGGTTCGTGGCGGTTCAAAGGGTTTGGAAGCGTCTCAACCTAGTTTATGAATTATTATTGTAATAATTTAGTTGTTTGCTTGCCCGTGATGCCAAAACCGGTCCACTTTAGTGTGTTTAATTAATTATGCATTGTGAATGTATGTTTTAATTAAAGTCTCTTGTATGTGCATAAAGTATGCCATATAGATTTCAAATCCCACCATAGGAAGCATGTTGCATGCATTGAAAGTATAATATAAGTGTTATGTTGTATAGTATGTATGCTTAATTCATGAGAATTAATATAAGTGTTATATTAATTTATGAATTGGATGTTGCTTGTTTAAAAGTGTAATTGATATAAGTGTTATATTAATTGTGAAATTAAACATACAACATAGTTGCCTTAGTTGAATATAATTGTTATATTCTTGCTTGGGAAGCATGTTATAAAATGAATGTAATGGTTATATTCTAGCTTAGGAAGCATGTTATAGAATGTCTTTGTTTATATAAAGCGTTGTAAAATGAGATAGACATTTAAAGTCTATAACAAAGATAAATGCATGCTCACTAAGGGTTAAAGAATTCCAATGCGATTAGGAATTTAGTATCGATTCGTTTTAATAGTTAAAATAGGTCGATTATCTTGTAAAGCTAAGGTTACAAGAGAACTCACCCGGTGAGATCCTGTACTTAGGTTGGAGGTATTTAAGATGACGGTTTACGGAACACCTCCTACCTGGGGATCGACCCCGGTACTTGAGTTAGGTTAACCCGACTTTATGAGCATGCACGAGAGTGGTGAAAGGTTTTAAAACGTTTATCACCTAGACATCATAGGTAAAAAATTGTTTTACCTAGACTTAGGTTTTATTGTTTTAGCCGGATACGACCTAAGTAAAAGTATACCCAAACTATATAAAATACTTAGTAGGGTGTTGAGAAGGTATATATGATATATCGATCTCCTCCTATGCTCTCCGCGAAGTTCACACCGTGAGATTTATGCTCGGCCTCGTGATGTCAATTGGGCATCCCCATTCGGATGGTGTTTGCATAAATCAAGAGCAAGGTGAATGAAGAAAGTATTTATCGTAAGTGGGAGAAGGAAGTATGTCAATACATCCTGCGGTCTCCTCCATTAGGTTGAACCATGAGATTCCCATGTTCCGCCTGCTGGTCGCCCATAGTAGCACCGTCCATTCGGAGGGCCGTTTCATGGGAGTCGGAACAACTCAATCTCCAGAAATGGATAGGGTCTCTTAGGTCCATTCCCAACTCTGACATTTCCATTTTGTTGCACTGTTGTGGTCGACCTCTGAGTTCTGAAAATGGCGGGTCACACTTACAAAGGATTACTAAGTTGTTAGTAGATTCTTGACCGAAGTAGCGATAACTAAGGTGCTATAGGAATATGAGTTATTCTAGTATTAGCATTTAGTCAAGAATGTCTTGGTTCAGTGAAGGTGTGATTGACTGCCCTTCGGTAGCGCTTGCTCTGACTCACTGAAGTATCGTTGCAAATTAATAATGAGTTTTTGGGTACATTATTACTTTTGCTAAAATCTTGTTTGGATGTATGAAATGGGTTAAAATCAATTCACTAATAGAATTTATTCTTTTTCAGCAGGTCTAGCTCGTTTCAATTACTAGCTTCTGATAAACTAAACGACGATAACTACACGACTTGGAAATCGAACTTGAATACGATTCTTGTTATCGATGATCTTAGGTTTGTCTTATGTTACCTCTCCAAATGAGCGTTATTTAGGACTTTAATTACTTGATATTCGTGACATCTCTTGAGCATTTTAATTAGAAGTTAGCATAATGTGTGTTTAAAAGTGACATTTTGTGAAATGATGCTAATTTAAGGCTTATTTGAAAAAGCTACGAAAAAGTATGCAAATTGGTGAAAAAATGGCTAATTTATACCCTGCAGATGTATTGCTGAAGTTTTGCGAAACACACAATGGATTAGACGAAGAGAAGCTGGAAACAGAGCATTGCGACCCTCGCAACGCAATCGCAATATCAGTCGTTTCTGCTGCGTTTTTCAAGCCGTCAGTCTTCGTTGTTGCATTTTTCCAGCCGTCAACTCTCCCTGCTGCTGCCACGTGTGAGGATTGTTACCTCAAAAATTGGATGGTGATCCATGATTAGGGAGCAGCCTTTGAAGGCTATATAAAGAGAGCTAGAGGGAGGATCAAAATATTGAATTGAAGGGAATTCAATCCATAAACCACTCGACGGTGAAGAGAATCAAAAACCCTCTCCCGATTGTCGGATCGAAGAACCAACGATCCCTTGGCGTCGATAATTAAAAAGGAGGAAGAGAAGATTCATCTCTCTTCTGATTGAATTCCTTCCCAGGATCGTTCATTCTTCTCCTTCATCCGAGGCGAATCGTGGACAAGAGGATCTTCATCTGATCTACTGCTTTCTTTTATTATTTTTCGAATTAGATACTGTTCCTCTTAGTTCTTGTTCGGTTCATCTACTATTTTTCTTTAATATCGCTTTCAGATTGACGTATGTTTGCTTTACGAATTGTTATTTGATTTGCCTTTTAAGAGTAATCAATTAGTTTTGTTGAGTTCTTCATTTAAATCATCTTTAAATCAATTAGTTTTGTTGAGTTCTTCATTCCATGAGTAGTCAATTAATTTTATTGAGTTCTAAAGTCATGAGTAGCTAAGTTCATAGAGGTTTGCTAGAGATGAATCTATAGGTTAAGCGTATGTGAATTCAGCATGTAAAGTAGCATGAATGCATTGAATGAATGTGATCTTCATCCCATGGACAATTTCGACCGGCCATCCATTTTGTCTAAAGAATTCCTAACCTCTGGAAGGAGTAAGAATTCAGAGTCGTTCATTCATGCTAGCCTTTCATGGTAATAAAGAGAGTGACCTAGGAATAGGCATTCTCCTAGCACGTTTGTTAGCATGCATTTATAAATAGGTTTTTAGCCTTACTTGGACATGAGTAATCTAAGAATCTAATGCATATAATCGGAAGATGTATGAGATCTAGCTAAGATGATGCATGAGATGTTAATTTGCTGCTGAATGATCATAGTTAAATGCCTATAGAGGACTCTTAAGCCAACCTTGTTGTCTTCATTTTAGATTTTAATCGTTGCTAGTTTATTGCGAGAATATTGCGAGAACCGCAATATCACTTTCTGCCTTTACCTTAGTATTTTATCAGTCTGGTAATCCATTGCGAATCCATTGCGAAAGTATTGCGAGACCCGCAATACTATTTTTCAACATCATAGTTTCCTTTAGCTTATTTTGCTTGGTGTTAACTTTGCATTTCCCTTGCATCCTTTATAATTTCGTGCCTCAACCCAAAATCCATTCATTCCTGGTTACCTTACCTAATTTAACACGCATCAAATCGTTATTTCAGCAACCCAACCAACAACATTTTGTCACCGGTTACATTTTCCTTCAATCAATCTGTACTTAGCATAAACTTAATCAAATCTCTGTGGGAAAACGATATAAAATATACTTATCACTTGCTGCATACCATGTATACTTGCATGATCTGAGTGCTCTTCGCATCTAATTTACACACACACTGAGCACGGAACAAGTTTTTGGCGCTGCTGCCGGGGATTTGCATTACTTTTGTGTTAAGTTGATTGATTGTAAGATCTGTGCTGAATACGTGAGCTTAATTTGTTTACTATCATTTTCAGGCACAGAGAGAAACTATGCAGGTGAAAAACGTATGTGTACGACAAAATAAATGAATACGCTGCAGAACTTAATTGGAGGAAGAGTTTGCCCACAATAGTTTGAAGAATTTTATCAGTCATGTGCTTATTGTGGGGATAATCATAATTTGCAGAATTGCCCAACATTTAATTATCAAGAGAGGCAATATCAACAAAGCTATGACAACCATTATTCGTACTTATCTGGACATGATCAGTGGCAACTCTCAAATAATCCTTGGGAAGAGCATGCGCAAGTTGCTCATTATGAAGAGTTGCACCAACATGAAGACTATCAACATTATGCGCAAAATGAAAATGAAGAATTATCACCCGCTTTGGAGGCGCTATGGATAGAGTTCATGGAAAGGAATGATGCATCCATGAGGAGAATTGATGTGCAATTAGCCCAGCTCACAAATGACTTACAAAATCTACTTGCTATAGTAAAATCACCACCACCATGCCCTCAGATGTTTGATTTTTATGATGATGACTCCGTTGTTACCTTCGATTCTGAGAAGAGGGATCCAATGGATTCTCCATATGAGATGGTAGAGTTGGTGAAAGTTTAGAAAAATGAAATTGTGTTGGATGAGGCCAAAAAGACTAATGCGCTGCTTGAGGAACAAGAATTTGAAATGTTTGATGTTGCAACAAGCTTCTCCACCAATGAAAGAGCTGAGGCACCACCACCACAAATGCTTGAGTTGAAGGAGTTAGAAAGAGATGTGCCAGAAAAAGAAGTCCCATCGCATCAAACCTATGTTGTACCAACGCACAGAAAGTACAAACCTTGGGATGTTATAACATGCAGTCTCTTTGAAAGAATCAACAATTTCAAGGTGTGGCAGAATGTCCGACCCCGTAAATCGAGACTTAAGTATCTTTAAGGAGCAGAAGTGATGCCTCGAAACATTGAAGAATATCCATATGAGGCAGATTGACAAGGGAGATTTCTGATCCCTAAACTCTTTAATTAGGCTTTTATCATGCTTTGCTTAGATTTTGTAGGTTAGGAGTGGTTAATTTTTGGAATGGAATATTTATCATGTGCCAACAATCATAGTGTACTGGGAGACAATTCTGAAATTAGTTTGATGCTTCTGCTATCATGCTTGAAATCTTTGTTAATGCGCTTACCATAGTCGTTTAGCATGAATTGATGATGCACTATGGGCATATAGAACTACATATAAAACACCTTTAGGAATGTCCCCCTATAGGTTAGTTTATGGAAAAGCATGCCATCTTCCCCTTGAATTAGAAAACAAAGCCTTTTGGGCTTTAAAGGAGTTAAACTTTTGCGTGACCGATGCGGGAACATTGCGGTCTCTGCAATTACATGAATTAGATGAATTAAGGCACATGTCATATGAAAATGCTAAGATGTATAAAGAAAAAAAAACTAAAATTTGGCATGATAGTAGACTTAGGCTAAAAGATTTCAAAAAGGGCCAACTGTTTTATTATTTAATTCACGATTGAAGATGTTCCTGGAAAACTCAAGTCTCGTTGGTCTGGTCCCTTTGTCATTACTAATGTGTTTGTGCATGGTGCAATTGAGATCCGAAATTTGGAACAGGGCCAACCGTTTATGGTGAATGGTGCAAGATTAAAGCACTACTACGAGGAAGGAGACGTAGGAACGCTCTCGACATTTTTCTTGTCCGAAGCTTGAAGTCAATCTAAAAGGGATGAGCATGGGCGTTATTGGAAATCTCGGGGCAATATTTGAAATTTAAAATGACAAGATCGGTGGATCAATCAAAAGGAAGAGAAGAAGTTGGCCTATGCAGGCCACTTAGAGTTGCCAAGCGACCTGAAGCTGAAGAGGAAGGGCAATATGCAGATTGAGCTTGATAGCCTTGCCTCTGCTCAGGCTGTTTCTATGTCATGCCTGCTGGACATGCAGCAAAAGCTAGCCCAATGGGCTGAGTACTCTCAAGCAAGAGACATAGAATTGGCTGAGCACCAGAGGTGCAAGTTCCCTGTTTACCCTGCTGCCTTGCTGGACCCCTGGATGCCTCCACGTGTGGAGAAGTTTGATGAAGAAGAAGAAGAAGAAGAAAATAAATGAATGCCATTGACTGTCGGCATTCGAGGGAGTATTCCTTATTCTCTCACCCTGCTTTTTTTGTGACCTGTGACCCCACCCTGCTTTTTAAATTCAGTAGATTAGCTTAGTTTAGAATATCTTAAGTAGTACCCCTTAGTTTCGCACAGTTAGCTTAGATTGTTCTTTGATGCTTTCTTTTAATTTCAACCAGCCCCTTGGGCCACAATAGAGTTAGAGTAGTTAGGAGCTTTGATTAATGCTATATCTTCTCTGTTGAATTAATTGCGTTTTCATTGCACTCTCCGCAAAGCCCTTTCAAGCATGTTTTGTCTTAATCAGCATGTCTCAGTAGTAATATTCAAGCATGCTGTTATTGTGTAATGACTTTCTGTTATTTTGTTCTATCCTTAACTCTACTTGGCTGCATTTGTGATGTCTCTTTGTGGTCTGTTTATTGAGTTTGCTGGATGAGTGTCGAGTACACTCTTTGAAATTAAAGTAGCTTCATAGGTTGATAAGCATGTGACCCTGTTAGACCTTACCATTTGTTTTTAATAAGTCTCTGCTGATGTGTTATCTGAACTAAGAGAGCCATTTCATCCCTTGGATATTTAACTTCTGTCTATTTTTAACTTCGACTAGATGCTTCTAAAACAAGTTTGGGGGTGTGCCACCCCATACTCTCATTGAGGACAATGAGAAGTCCAAGTTTGGGGGAGGCAGCCTCTAGTCCTAGGAACACTCCTCTCTCCCTTAGTAAAATATGCATGGTCTTCTTTGAAAAAAAAAAAAGGAAAAAAAATAATAAAAAACAAAGAGCATTGGCTTTTCTTTAGGATTGCTGAGTAATCAGGGCCACTTGTGTAACCCACAAGGGGCACTGCATCAAAAGACATACTTAAGGGAAAGAAAGAAGTGCAAGAAAGAAAAAAAAGAAAAATAGAAAACAAAGAAGAATGATGTATGCCAAAAGGGTGCAGCCTTAGGTGCTTAGATGTTCTATGTAATGAACTCTGATCCTAAGTTAGCTAAGCACAGGGCTGTAACTGGAAGGCTTGAAAAGGGACATGAGTGTCTGTCCTAAAAATAGAGGTGATGTCATGGCTTAGTCTGTTCTATGGATTTTGTACTCTGATACTTGTGTTGTTTTAAGCGTGGCATGACTCTAATGATTCCTATGTAATAAAAGAATAAAAAAACTTAGAAGCATGTACTGAGTTTGAGTTAAAACTAGGGAGATTTTAAAGCTTAGGGATGACTGCACAGTGTGCTTGATGATATAGGCAGATAAACCAAAAGATAGGGAGTTAGTAAAAACTGAAGGTTTTAAAGGCAAGGGAATTCAGAATGACAAAACATGAAGTTAGTTTTAGCTTGAAGGGTGTCACAGGACAACAATGCCTTTGACAGTAAGCCGAGAGAATAAGCAAGTAGTTAGGTAGAAATAAGGACAAGAGGTAGCAGATAGGCAAAGAAGGGAAAGTAAGCCTTTGTATTGCTCGAAGACTAGCAATAACTCAAGTTTGGGGGTGTGTTACCTCTCCAAATGAGCGTTATTTAGGACTTTAATTACTTGATATTCGTGACATCTCTTGAGCATTTTAATTAGAAGTTAGCATAATGTGTGTTTAAAAGTGACATTTTGTGAAATGATGCTAATTTAAGGCTTATTTGAAAAAGCTACGAAAAAGTATGCAAATTGGTGAAAAAATGGCTAATTTATACCCTGCAGATGTATTGCTGAAGTTTTGCGAAACACGCAATGGATCAGACGAAGAGAAGCTGGAAATAGAGCATTGCGACCCTCGCAACGCAATCGCAATATCAGTCGTTTCTGCTGCGTTTTTCCAGCCGTCAGTCTTCGTTGTTTCGTTTTTCCAGCCGTCAACTCTCCCTGCTGCTGCCACGTGTGAGGATTGTTACCTCAAAAATTGGATGGTGATCCATGATTAGGGAGCAGCCTTTGAAGGCTATATAAAGAGAGCTAGATGGAGGATCAAAATATTGAATTGAAGGGAATTCAATCCATAAACCACTCGACGGTGAAGAGAATAAAAAACCCTCTCCCGATTGTTGGATCGAAGAACCAACGATCCCTTGGCGTCGATAATTCAAAAGAAGGAAGAGAAGATTCATCTCTCTTCTGATTGAATTCCTTCCCAGGATCGACCATTCTTCTCCTTCATCCGAGGCGAATCGTGGACAAGAGGATCTTCATCTGATCTACTGCTTTCTTTTATTGCTTTTCGAATTAGATACTGTTCCTCTTAGTTCTTGTTCGGTTCATCTACTGTTTTTCTTTAATATCGCTTTCGGATTGACGTATGTATGCTTTACGAATTGTTATTTGATTTGCCTTTTAAGAGTAATCAATTAGTTTTGTTGAGTTCTTCATTTAAATCGTATTTAAATCAATTAGTTTTGTTGAGTTCTTCATTCCATGAGTAGTCAATTAATTTTATTGAGTTCTAAAGTCATGAGTAGCTAAGTTCATAGAGGTTTGCTAAAGATGAATCTATAGGTTAAGCGTATGTGAATTCAGCATGTAAAGTAGCATGAATGCATTGAATGAATGTGATCTTCATCCCATGGACAATTTCGACCGGCCATCCATTTTGTCTAAAGAATTCCTAACCTCTGGAAGGAGTAAGAATTCAGAGTCGTTCATTCATGCTAGCCTTTCATGGTAATAAAGAGAGTGGTCTAGGAATAGGCATTCTCCTAGCACGTTTGTTAGCATGCATTTATAAATAGGTTTTTAGCCTTACTTGGACATGAGTAATCTAAGAATCTAATGCATATAATCGGAAGATGTATGAGATCTAGCTAAGACGATGCATGAGATGTTAATTTGCTGCTGAATGATCATAGTTAAATGCCTATAGAGGGCTCTTAAGCCAACCTTGCTGTCTTCATTTTAGATTTTAATCGTTGCTAGTTTATTGCGAGAATATTGCGAGAACCGCAATATCACTTTCTGCCTTTACCTTAGTATTTTATCAGTCTGGTAATCCATTGCGAATCCATTGCGAAAGTATTGCGAGACCCACAATACTATTTTTCAACATCATAGTTTCCTTTAGCTTATTTTGCTTGGTGTTAACTTTGCATTTCCCTTGCATCCTTTATAATTTCGTGCCTCAACCCAAAATCCATTCATTCCTGGTTACCTTACCTAATTCAACACGCATCAAATCGTTATTTCAGCAACCCAACCAACAACATTTTGTCACCGGTTACATTTTCCTTCAATCAATCTGTACTTAGCATAAACTTAATCAAATCTCTGTGGGAAAACGATATAAAATATACTTATCACTTGCTGCAGACCATGTATACTTGCATGATCTGAGTGCTCTTCGCATCTAATTTACACACACACTGAGCACGCAACATCTTAACAGAGGAATGTCCCCCCTCCTAGCTCGTCTGCAACTCGAACTGTTCGAGATGCATTTGACATGTGGACTAGGGCTAATGATAAAGCCCGAGCCCACATCTTGGCCAACACATCCGATGTGTTAGCTAAGAAGCATGAGGTAATGGTCTCCGCTAAGGAGATCATGGATTCATTACAGACGATGTTTGGACAACCATTCTCATCGGTCTATCATGATACCCTCATGGCGAGGAAAGCTGAGAAGAAACAACTAAGTAAATATGATTTACTCGTTGTTGAAACATGTTTAGTGGAACATGATAGTTCTGCCTGGATACTGGATTCAGGAGCCACTAACCATGTTTGTTCTTCTTTCCAGGAAACTAGTTCCTGGCAGCTGCTTGCTGAAGGTGAGATAACTCTCAGGGTTGGAACAGGAGAGGTTGTCTCAGCCAAGGCAGTGGGAGCTGTCAAGTTGTTATATAGAGATAGTTTCATTTTACTTGAAAATGTACTGTTGGTTCGTAGCTTTAAAAGAAACCTTGTATCTATCTCTTGTTTACTTGAACATTTGTATAAAGTATCTTTTGATTTTAATGAAGCGTTCATTAGCAAAAGAGGTGTACATATATGTTCTGCGAAACATGAAAACAACTTGTATGTGTTAAGACCAACAGAGGCAAAAGCTATTTTGAACACCGAGATGTTTAAAACAACTGAGACTCAAACTAAAAGGCAGAAACTTTCTCCAAGTACCTATCTTTGGCACTTGAGACTAGGCCACATTAATCTCAATAGGATTGGGAGATTGGTTAAGAGTGGTCTCCTAAATCGGTTAGAGACCAACTCTTTACCACCATGTGAGTCTTGTCTTGAGGGCAAAATGACCAAACGATCTTTTTCTGGAAAAGGTCATAGGTCCAAAGAAACTCTAGAGCTTGTACATTCAGACCTTTGTTGTCCGATGAATGTTAAAGCACGGGGAGGGTATGAATATTTCATCAGCTTCATTGATGACTATTCTAGGTACAACTATCTTTACCTAATGCATCATAAGTCCGAAGCTCTTGAAAAGTTCAAGGAGTATAAGGCAGAGGTTGAGAACACATTAGGTAAAACGATTAAAACACTCCGATCAGATCGAGGTGGAGAGTATATGGATTTGAGATTCCAAGACTATATGATAGAATATGGAATAGTATCCCAATTCTCAGCGCCCGATACACCTCAGTAGAACGGTGTATCCGAGAGGAGAAATAGAACCCGGTTAGACATGGTTCGATCTATGATGAGTTATGCTAAACTACCTAGTTCGTTTTGGGGATATGCGGCAGAGGCTGCTGCATATAGTTTGAACATGGTTCCCTCCAAGAGTGTTTTGGAAACACCTTATGAGTTGTGGAGAGGGCGTAAAGGTAGTTTACGTCACTTCAGGATTTGGGGGTGTCCGGAACACGTGTTGGTGCCCAATCCAAAGAAATTCGAACTTCGTTCAAAATTATGCCTATTTATAGGATACCCCAAGGAAACGAAAGGTGGTCTATTTTATGATCATCAACAGGACAATGTGCTTCTATCGACAAACACCACATTCTTAGAGGAAGACCACATTAGAGATCATCAACCATCGAGCAAAATTGTTTTGACCGAACTTTCCAGGAAAGCTACAGATGGGTCAACAAGAGTTGTTGATCAGGCTGGTCCTTCTCAAGAGTTTAGAATACCTCGACATAGTGGGAGGGATGTGAGACAATCCGACCGCTACATGGGTTTAACGGAAATCCAGGTCGTCAAACCTGATGACGGCGTTGAGGATCCACTGACCTTTAAACAGGCAATGAATGACATAGACAAGAACCAGTGACTTAAAGCCATGAACCTCGAAATGGAGTCGATGTACTTCAATTCGGCCTGGGATCTTGTAGAGCAACCTAATTGTGAAAGACCTATCGGTTGCAAGTGGATCTACAAGAGGAAACGAGACCAAGTCGGTAAGGTGCAAACCTTTAAGGCTCGACTTGTGGCAAAGGGTTATTCCCAGAGGGAAGGGGTGGACTATGAAGAAACCTTCTCCGCTGTTGCCATGTTAAAGTCGATTAGAATACTCCTGTCCATTGCCACGTTTTATGATTATGAAATTTGGCAAATGGATGTCAAGACAGCCTTTCTGAATGGCAATCTTGAAGAGAGTATTTATATGGCTTAACTAGAGGGGTTCATAATTCAGGGTCAAGAGCAAAAGGTTTGCAAGCTTAATCGATCCATTTATGGGTTGAAGCAAGCGTCTAGATCTTGGAATATAAGGTTTGATACTGCGATCAAATCTTATGACTTTGAATAGAATGTTGACGAACCTCGTGTCTACAAGAAAATAGTCAATTCTGTTGTAGCTTTCTTAGTCTTATACGTAGATGATATCCTACTCATTGGGAATGATGTAGGGTTCCTAACTAATGTTAAGCAATGGCTAGCGACCCAATTCCAAATGAAAGATTTGGGAGAGGCCCAGTTTGTTCTAGGGATTCAAATCGTAAGGAATCGTAAGAACAAAATGCTAGCGCTGTCTCAAGCATCTTATATCGACAAGGTGTTGATACGATATTCGATGCAGAATTCAAAGAAAGGTTTATTACCTTTCAGGCATGGAATTCAACTGTCGAAGGCAGAGTGTCCTTAGACACCTCAAAAAGTTGAGGATATGAGACGAATTCCCTATGCATCAGCAGTCAGTAGTCTGATGTACGCCATGTTATGTACAAGACCAGACATATGCTATGCAGTAGGAATTGTCAGTAGGTACCAGTCCAATCCGGGATATGATCATTGGACTGCCGTTAAACACATTCTCAAGTATCTTTGAAGAGCGAGGGACTATGTGCTTGTGTATGACGCGGAGGATTTTATCCTTACAGGATACACTGACTCTGATTTTCAAACCGATAAGGATTCCAGGAAATCCACATCGGGATCAGTGTTCACTCTTAACGGAGGGGCAATAGTATGGAGGAGTATAAAGCAAGGTTGTATTACTGACTCCACCATGGAAGCGGAGTATGTCGCGGCTTGCGAAGCTGCGAAAGAGGTTGTATGGCTTAGGAAGTTCTTGGCGGATTTGGAAGTTGTTCCAAATATGAATTTGCATATCACACTTTATTGTGATAATACTGGTGATGTGGCAAATTCCAGAGAACCAAGAAGCCAGAAGCGTGGAAAGCACATTGAGCGGAAATATCATCTCATCAGGGAGATAGTGCATCGAGGAGACGTGATCGTTACACAGATCGCCTCAGAGCACAATATTGCTGATCCGTTTACAAAGTCCCTCACGACTAAAGTGTTCGAGGTGCATCTAGTGAGTCTAGGACTACGAGTTGTACAATAGGATAGTGGGAGAAAAGAAATGGATATATTTGATATTCCAGTTTTTCTCATCCAGCATGTAATACTCCACTGACGTTTTAGTCCAAGTGGGAGTTTGTTGGGTTTTATGTCCTAAAACTCGTGGTTTGTAAACTGAATATGTTGGGTTTTATGTCCTAAACTTCGTGGTTTGTAAACTGAATGTATATTCTATTTTGCAATAAAGTTGTTATTGAGATTTATTCAGTAAAGTTGTTATTGAATAAAGTGAATTGTATTTTACTTTTAACCTAACTCCGATAAACAAAGAACCCATGGCTATAGGTTGTATACTTGAACTTCATGTGTGACATGATTGTGGATCAAGTTCAAGTAATAGCCAGAACGGTCTATAGTATAGGGATAAGGCTGGGTACCTTATCCTGGGGACACTATTGGACGCGGCCCACTTTGTATAGTACAAACGATGTGATCCGAAATCGTTCATGTGGAGACATGTGAGTGGGGGCGTCCTATGCAATGAGTTTGCATAAGACTGAACCGCGAAATAAAGTCACTCTTTCTTTATAACTCCGTTTACTATAAAGACCGACTTTTTCATATGATGACCTATGTAACTTGATCTGAATCCTGAGCACGCTATGAACTCCTGTTTATTCGGGCTTATCCTTTGACTTATATGGGTGAGAGTGACCCGAGATCGCCGACTCAATAAGCCTACCATCTTGGGGATAAGACCGGGTAGGTAGCTGAGAACATAGTCCTGCGAGATGGAATTCACTCCTACCCGCCTTTAGGGATTAGTAGAGAGGTTGTTCCCTTAAGTGCTGACTCCGGGTCTTGAACTAGGGATCCCACCCTCTCATTGGCCCGAGAGGGACTTGGTATAATGATGAGATCACTTACCAATCGGTTTGGTGGTTGGACCACAAACCAATAGTTCATTAGAGGATCAGTGGGACTTAAGGAACAAGATGTAATTACAGGGGTAAAACGGTTATTTTGACCCAGCTGTAATTACGAACAACCTGTGAAGGATCGACTTACTGATGATGGTTATATCAAGAGGACATGAATATATCTACGGTGAGGAGAGTGCAACCCTTGGACTTTAGTGGAGTCTCCGGGGGTTAACGAATGTTGGTTAGCTTGGCTAAAGAGTTTGGTCGGTTAATCTCGTATCGTTGGAGCTCATGATCTGTAGGTCCTTTAGGTTCTCCTGGCTAGCTCAGATTAAGCCGTGTAACAATATGAGAGAAAAAGAATTTGAATTTATTCAAATTCGATTTTGGAAGAATGATGGACATATTTAAATATGATTTAAATATGGGATCGGTCAAAAACATGAATAGGGATTCATGTGTGATGATTCGGTTTAAGAAACCGGGATTAGTCTTATTATTTAATTAATATTTGATATTGAATTAAATAATAATATTAATTAATTAAAAAGTTTAATTAATTATAATTTATTTTGTTTATTAAAATTAATTATGAATTAATTTTAAAATTACAAAATATTACAAGTGGGATTATCCAAGTCAAAGTGGAATTATCCATGTTGAGTGGATTTATCCAAGTCAAGTGGATTTATCCAAGTTGAGTGGGTTTATCCAAGTTGTGAAATGGATTGTGAATCACCAACAACATGCATATAAACTCATCAATTTTGGAACACTTGGTTGAAGACTAATCCATCCAATTTGAGGTGTCATGCTAAGCAAAGACTTTGTTGCATGTGAATTGCCTATAAATTGGATGAAGTTCAAATGGTTTGAGGTTGATGAATTTTAAAAAGTGTTTGAGTTTTTGGATCAGCATGAAGAGTTCATGTTACTTGAGAAATTAGAAAGCTAAGTGTTAGACATTTCTCACAAAATCCTCATCACTTTCATCTTCCCATCTTCTTCTTCCAAAATTTTTCTTTCATAAAGGAGTCCCACCACTCCGTTGCTCGGCCCGAGGATAGCGGGACTACCGGAGGTGGTTCTCGAGGAGTTCGAGGGAAGCTTCGAAGGGATCGTGAGGAGATTCGAGCATTGGAAGAGAAGTCTTTAGAACTACAAGAGGTATGTGTTCTAATTTCTAGTATTTCAAAGCTTTGTGCATGTTTCTTATTTAGCTAAATTGATGAAATTAGAGTGCCATAGATCCGTCTCGCTTCCGCTGCGCAACATGCGCTCCATCAATTGGTATCAGAGCGTTTTTTGGTTACTCAATTTGCATCAATTTAAGCTCGGTGGGTATTTGTTTTAGAAATTAATTTTTCTGGGCGTCTAAAGTGTTTCCCAGTTTTGGCATATTTTTTTGAGCTTCGATTTGTACTTTGTTTTGTAAATTTCTGAGCGTGTATGGGCTTTAATGTGTGAAGAAGAGTCTGTAAAAAATTCGGAGTCATTAGAGTCCATATAGGCTTTCAATTCGAAGACAGAAGCTCGGGTGTCGGAAAAAATAACATGCTGTTTTTTGCTGTTTTTTCTGCAAATTTCCAGCACAAAACCGGTTCAGCGCAAGGTGGAAGAAACGGTCCGGTTCGGTCCTTGGGCGGTCCGGTTCACTGAAAGTCAGACCGGTTCCTTGTTCTTCACCCTCTGGAGGTCCGGTTCAGCATTCGTTTGGTCCGGTTCGGGTCGTTATTGGTCCAGTTCCGGGCTGTTGAAGTCGGGACAACTGTTTTGGACCGTTTCAGCTTTTTTGAAGCTTGTAGTTGCTGTTTTTTTGGCCGGTTCAAGCAAATTCAAGCCGGTTCGGGGCGGTTCGAAGGGTTCGGAAGCGTCTCAACCTAGTTGATGAATTATTATTGTAATAATTTAGTTGCTTGCTTGCCCGTGATGCCAAAACCGGTCCACTTTAGTGTGTTTAATTAATTATGTATTGTGAATGTATGTTTTAATTAAAGTCTCTTGTATGTGCATAAAGTATGCCATGTAGATTTCAAATCCCACCATAGGAAGCATGTTGCATGCATTGAAAGTATAATATAAGTGTTATGTTGTATAGTATGCATGCTTAATTCATGAGAATTAGTATAAGTGTTATATTAATTTATGAATTGGATGTTGCTTGTTTAAAAGTGTAATTGATATAAGTGTTATATTAATTGTGAAATTAAACATACAACATAGTTGCCTTAGTTGAATATAATTGTTATATTCTTGCTTGGGAAGCATGTTATAAATTGAATGTAATTGTTATATTCTAGCTTAGGAAGCATATGTTATAGAATGTCTTTGTTTTATAAAGCGTTGTAAAATGAGATAAACATTTAAAATCTATAACAAAGATAAATGCATGCTCACTAAGGGTTAAAGAATTCCAATGCGATTAGGAATTTAGTATCGATTCGTTTTAATAGTTAAAATAGGTCGATATCTTGTAAAGCTAAGGTTACGAGAGAACTCACCCGGTGAGATCCTGCACTAAGGTTGGAGGTATTTAAGATGACGGTTTACGGAACACCTCCTACCTGGGGATCGATCCGGTACTTGAGTTAAGTTAACCCGGCTTTATGAGCATGCACGTGAGAGGTGTAAGGTTATAAAGCGTTTATCACCTAGACATCTTAGGTAAAAGTATGTTCTACCTAGACTTAGGTTTTATTGTCTTAGCCGGATAATGCCCAAGTAAAAGTATACCCAAACCATTCTAAAATACTTAGTAGTGGTGTTGAGAAGGTATATATGATATATCCATCTCCTCCTACGTTCTCCGCAAAGTTCACACCGTGAGATTTATCCTCGGCCTCGTGATGTCAATAGGGCATCCCCATTCGGATGGTGTTTGCATAAATCAAGAGCAAGGTGAATGGAGAAAGTATTTATAGTAAGTGGGTGAAGGAAGTATGTCAATACATCCTGCGGTCTCCTCCATTAGGTTGAACCGTGAGATTCCCATGTTCCGCCTGCTGGTTGCCCATAGTAGCACCGTCCATTCGGAGGGCCGTTTCATGGGAGTTGGAACAACTCAATCTCCAGAAATGGATAGGGTCTCTTAGGTCCATTCCCAACTCTGACATTTCCATTCGGTTGCACTGTTGGGGCCGACCTCTGAGTTCTGAAAATGGCGGGTCACACTTACAAAGGATTACTAAGTTGTTAGTAGATTCTTGACCGAAGTAGCGATAACTAAGGTGCTATAGGAATATGAGTTATTCTGGTATTAACATTTAGTCAAGAATGGCTTGGTTTAGTGAAGGAGTGATTGACTGCCCCTCGGTAGCGGTTGCTCTGACTCACTGAAGTATCGTTGCAAATTAATAATGTTTTTTTGGGTACATTATTACTTTTGCTAAAATCTTGTTTGGATGTATGAAATGGGTTAAAATCAATTCACTAATAGAATTTATTCTTTTTCAGCATGTCTAGCTCGTTTATCCAATTACTAACTTATGATAAACTAAACGGCGATAACTACATGATAGCTCTAAAATAGAGCTATAATTATAGCCTCAAATCTAGCTAAATGCCATGCTTAATTTAGTTAAATTGCCTTATTATAGGTGTTTTCGTGGCGAAGAGCTCGGGAAGTCCATTTATGATTTTCGGGGCTAAAACGGTCATTTAAGAGGTTTCGGGAAGCGTTAGGGTAAAAAAGATAGGCCAAACGGAGCTCGGGGGCCAAAACGACCCAAAATTGGGCTTAGACCCGAGAGGGCAGCGCCCAAGCGCCTGCGCCCAGCGCCCAGGCGCCCAACGAAGGCAACAGCCCAGCACGCCCACGCCCGCGCCCAGACGGCCAGACGCGCGCGCGCCCGCGCGCGCCGCCTCGCCTCGTCCGCACCCAGACCGCCCACGCCCGCGCCCTCGCCCGTGTCCGCGCGCGCCGCTCGCCTCGCCCGCGCCCTCGCCCGGTCCGTGTCCGCGCGCCCGTCATCGTAAGTCCGCGCGCGCCGCTCGGCCACTCGCCCACGCCTCGCCTCGCCCCAGCCGCGCGCACCCTTCCCTGACGCAAAATGCCCGTCATCTAAAGTCAAAAACGCCCGTCCTTAAAAGTCAAGAAATTCCCAATTTTGTAAATTTTCCAGAGAGCTCAGCGCCTAGGCGCTGACTTATGGCGCCTAGGTGCTGTCTCGATTCTGTGCGCGCGCGCCCGTGGCGCCTAGGCGCTGACTTATGGCGCCTAGGCGCTAGTCTGACGCATAAATGGGTATTTAAGTCCGTTTTTGCTGATTTTAGGTCATTCTCTCCCAATTTCTTCCGCCCCCATCTTTTGTAGAGCTCATTTCTTGAGCCAAAACCTATTTCTTACCTATTCTAATACATTGAAGTTGATTTCTTGTTGATTTCTCTTGATTTTCACAACGGGGAGCTAAGGTAAGTGCTCTAATTCGAGTTTAGGGGTTGTCTTGATGCTTAGGGAGGGTTTATATGAATTTCTAGCTTGGTTTTGTTAATTTCTTGCATCTCTTGGTCTGTATTAAGAACGAATAACTTGCCTTTCCGATTAGGAGTGACGTCCATAATTAGTTACGCATGCTTAGTTGGCTATTATTGATTTTTGACAAACTTCAATACTTAGTAGCGAAAGTCTAGCTCGTGGCTAATCAATTCGAGCCTAAGTGACAGTTGGGGGTAGGAATTGATTAACGTTCTCACGGCGGGCTTAAGACTAAGAGATAAATCGAACTAGTTCTAGGATTAATTCGTCTCAATGATACCCGTTACTGTTTGTTAATTGATTTAAGCGTCATGAACTTAGATTAATTCGTGGGCATGTTTAATTAGGATTGCACTTCCCTAATTAATTCTTTGGGGTGCTTTGGACCCGTTTGGGACGAAGCATTTTGTGTGCATGAAATAGAATTACCTTGCTAATTAGAATCCCTATGAACTAAGCGCATCAAGATAAATCCCGACACTCGAATTAGAAGCACGTGTTACATTTAATTGTTTTTCGCTCTTTACTTTTCGCAATTATTTTTCCGTTAGCCTTAGTTTAGTTTTAATTAACTCCCCCTTTATTTGCTTTTGAGTTTTAGTTAAAAGACAAATAGAAATTAGCTAGGAGAAAATAACTTAGGTTCCCTGTGGTTCGACACCCGTTACCACTAGCTGCAAAGCTTAGTAGTTTCGGTATTATAAATGTTATTTTGGCAAGCCTCGACAGCTTGAAATTGGAGTACCCCAAAAGTGCTCTACCACTACACGACCTGGAAATCGAACTTGAATACGATTCTTGTTATCGATGATCTTAGGTTTGTCTTAACAGAGGAATGTCCTCCCCCTCCTAGCTCGTCTGCAACTCGAACTGTTCGAGATGCATTTGACAGGTGGACTAGGGCTAATGATAAAGCCCGAGTCTACATCTTGGCCAGCATATCTGATGTGTTAGCTAAGAAGCATGAGGTAATGGTCTCCGCTAAGGAGATCATGGATTCATTACAGACGATGTTTGGATAACCGTCCTCATCGGTCTATCATGATAGCCTCATGGAGAGTAAAGCTGAGAAGAAACAACAAAGTAAATATGATTTACTAGTTGTTGAAACATGTTTAGTGGAACATGATAGTTCTGCCTGGATACTGGATTCAGGAGCCACTAACCATGTTTGTTCTTCTTTCCAGGAAACTAGTTCCTGACAGTTGCTTGCTGAAGGTGAGATAACTCTCAGGGTTGGAACTGGAGAGGTTGTCTCAGCCAAGGCAGTGGGAGCTGTCAAGTTGTTATATAGAGATAGTTTCATTTTACTTGAAAATGTACTATTGGTTCCTAGCTTTAAAAGGAACCTTGTATCTATCTCTTGTTTACTTGAACATTTGTATAAAGTATCTTTTGATTTTAATGAAGCGTTCATTAGCAAAATAGGTGTACATATATGTTCTGCGAAACTTGAAAACAACTTGTATGTGTTAAGACCAACAGAGGCAAAAGCTCTTTTGAACACCGAGATGTTTAAAACAGCTAAGACTCAAACAAAAAGGCAGAAACTTTCTCCAAGTACCTATCTTTGGCACTTGAGACTAGGCCACATTAATCTCAATAGGATTGGGAGATTGGTTAAGAGTGGTCTCCTAAATCAGTTAGAGGACAACTCTTTACCACCATGTGAGTCTTGTCTTGAGGGCAAGATGACCAAACGATCTTTTTCTGAAAAAGGTCATAGGTCCAAAGAAACTCTAGAGCTTGTACATTCAGACCTTTGTGGTCCGATGAATGTTAAAGCACGGGGAGGGTATGAATATTTCATCAGCTTCATTGATGATTATTCTAGGTACGGCTATCTTTACCTAATGCATCATAAGTCCGAAGCTCTTGAAAAGTTCAAGGAGTATAAGGCAGAGGTTGAGAACACATTAGGTAAAACGATTAAAACACTCCGATCAGATCGAGGTGGAGAGTATATGGATTTAAGATTTCAGGACTATATGATAGAACATGGAATAGTATCCCAACTCTCAGCACCCGGAACACCGCAGCAGAACGGTGTGTCCGAAAGGAGAAATAGAACCCTGTTAGACATGGTTCGATCTATGATGAGCTATGCTCAACTGCCTAGTTCGTTTTGGGGATATGCAGTAGAGGCTGCTGTATATATTTTGAACATGGTTCCCTCTAAGAGTGTTTCAGAAACACCTTATGAGTTATGGAGAGGGCGTAAAGGTAGTTTACGTCACTTCAGAATTTGGGGGTGTCCGACACATGTGTTGGTGCCCAATCCAAAAAAGTTGGAACATCGTTCAAAATTATGCCTATTCGTAGGCTACCCCAAGGAAACGAAAGGTGGTCTATTTTACGATCCTCAACAGGACAAGGTGCTTGTATCGACAAACAACACGTTCTTAGAGGAAGACCACATGAGAGATCATCAACCTTCGAGCAAAATTGTTTTGAACGAACTTTTCAGGAAAGCTACAGATGGGTCAACAAGAGTTGTTGATCAGGCTGGTCCTTCTCAAGAGTTGAGAATACCTCGACGTAGTGGGAGGGATGTGGGACAACCCGACCGCTACATGGGTTTAACGGAAACCCGGGTCGTCATACCTGATGACGGCGTTGAGGATCCATTGACCTTTAAACAGGCAATGAATGACATAGACAAGGACCAGTGGCTTAAAGCCATGGACCTCGAAATGGAGTCGATGTACTTCAATTCGGTATGGGATCTTGTAGAGCAATCTGATGGTGAAAGACCTATCGGTTGCAAGTGGATCTACAAGAGGAAACGAGACCAAGCCGGTAAGGTGCAAACCTTTAAGGCTCGACTTGTGGCAAAGGGTTATTCCCAGAGGGAAGGGGTGGACTATGAAGAAACCTTCTCCCCTGTTGCCATGTTAAAGTCGATTAGAATACTCTTGTCCATTGCCACGTTTTATGATTATGAAATTTGGCAAATTGATGTCAAGACAACCTTTCTGAATGGCAATCTTGAAGAGAGTATTTATATGGCTCAACCAGAGGGGTTCATAATTCAGGGTCAAGAGCAAAAGGTTTGCAAGCTTAATCGATCCATTTATGGGTTGAAGCAAGCGTCTTGATCTTGGAATATAAGGTTTGATACTGTGATCAAATCTTATGGCTTTGAACAGAATGTTGACGAACCTTGTGTCTACAAGAAAATAGTCAATTATGTTGTAGCTTTCTTAGTCTTATACGTAGATGATATCCTACTCATTGGGAATGATGTAGGATTCCTGACTGACGTTAAGCAATGGCTAGCAACCCAATTCCAAATGAAAGATTTGGGAGAGGCTCAGTTTGTTCTAGGGATTCAAATCGTAAGGAATCGTAAGAACAAAACACTAGCGCTGTCTCAAGCATCTTATATCGAAAAGGTGTTGATACGATATTCGATGTAGAATTCCAAGAAGGGTTCTTTACCTTTCAGGCATGGAATTCAATTGTCAAAGGAAGAGTGTCCTAAGACACCTCAAGAAGTTGAGGATATGAGACGAATTCCTTATGCATCAGCAGTCGGTAGTCTGATGTACGCCATGTTATGTACACGACCCGACATATGCTATGTAGTGAGAATTGTCAGTAGGTATCAGTCCAATCCAGGATATGATCATTGGACTGCCGTTAAACACATCCTCAAGTATCTTCGGAGAACGAGGGACTATGTGCTCGTGTATGGCGCGAAGGATTTGATCCTTACAGGATACACTGACTCTGATTTTCAAACCGATAAGGATTCGTGGAATCGTAAGAACAAAACGCTAGCGCTGTCTCAAGCATCTTAAATGGACAAGGTGTTGATACGATATTCGATGCAGAATTCCAAGAAGGGTTCTTTACCTTTCAGGCATGGAATTCAATTGTCAAAGGAAGAGTGTCCTAAGACACCTCAAGAAGTTGAGGATATGAGACGAACTCCTTATGCATCAGCAGTCGGTAGTCTGATGTACGCCATGTTATGTACACGACCCGACATATGCTATGTAGTGGGAATTGTCAGTAGGTATCAGTTCAATCCAGGATATGATCATTGGACTGCCGTTAAACACATCCTCAAGTATCTTCGGAGAACGAGGGACTATGTGCTAGTGTATGGCGCGAAGGATTTGATCCTTACAGGATACACTGACTCTGATTTTCAAATCGATAAGGATTCGAGAAAATCCACATCGGGATCATTGTTCACTCTTAAAGGAGGGGCAATAGTATGGAGGAGTATAAAGCAAGGTTGTATTGCTGACTCCACCATGGAAGCTGAGTATGTCGCTGCTTGTGAAGCTGCGAAAGAGGCTGTATGGCTTAGGAAGTTCTTGACGGATTTGGAAGTTGTTCCAAATATGAATTTGCCTATCACACTTTATTGTGATAATACTGGTGCTGTGGCAAATTCCAGAGAACCAAGAAGTCATAAGCGTGGAAAGCACATTGAGCGGAAATATAGTCTCATCAGGGAGATAGTGCATCGAGAAGACGTCATCGTCATGCAGATCGCCTCGGACCACAATATTGCTGATCCGGTTACAAAGTCCCTCACGGCTAAAGTGTTCGAGGGGCACCTAGTGAGTCTAGGACTACGAGTTGTACAGTAGGATAGTGGGAGAAAAGCCATGGAAATATTTGATATTCCAGTTTTTCTCATCCAACATGTAATACTCTACTGACGTTTTAGTCCAAGTGGGAGTTTGTTGGGTTTTATGTCCTAAAACTCGTGGTTTGTAAACTGAATGTATATTTTATTTTGCAATAAAGTTGTTATTGAGATTTATTCAGTAAAGTTGTTATTGAATAAAGTGAATTGTATTTTACTTTTAACCTAACTCCGATAAACAAAGAACCCATGGCTATAGGTTGTATACTTGAACTTCATGTGTGACATGATTGTGGATCAAGTTCAAGTAATAGCCAGAACGGTCTATAGTATAGGGATAAGGTTGGGTACCTTATCCTGGGGACACTATTGGACGCGGCCCACTTTGTATAGTACAAACGATGTGATCCGAAATCGTTCATGTGGAGACATGTGAGTGGGGGCGTCCTATGCAATGAGTTTGTATAAGACTGAACCGCGAAATAAAGTCACTCTTTCTTTATAACTCCGTTTACTGTAAAGACCGACTTTTTCATATTGTGACCGAGGTAACTCGATCTGAATCCTGAGCACGCTATGAACTCCTGTTTATTCGGGCTTATCCTTTGACTTATATGGGTGAGAGTGGCCCAAGATCGCCGACTCAATAAGCCTACCATCTTGGGGATAAGACCGGGTAGGTAGCTGGGAACATAGTCCTGCGAGATGGAATTCACTCCTACCCGCCTTTAGGGATTAGTAGAGAGGTTGTTCCCTTAATTGTTGACTCCGGGTCTTGAACTAGGGATCCCACCCTCTCATTGGCCCGAGAGGGACTTGGTATAGTGATGAGATCACTTACCAATCGGTTTGGTGGTTGGACCACAAACCAATAGTTCATTAGAGGATCAGTGGGACTTAAGGAACAAGATGTAATTACAGGAGTAAAACAGTTATTTTGACCCAGCTGTAATTACGAACAACCTGTGAAGGATCGACTTACTGATGATGGTTATATCAAGAGGACAGGAATATATCTACGGTGAGGAGAGTGCAACCCTTGGACTTTAGTGGAGTCTCCGGGGGTTAACGAATGTTGGTTAGCTTGGCTAAAGAGTTTGGTCGGTTAATCTCGTATCGTTGGAGCTCATGATCTGTAGGTCCTTTAGGTTCTCCTGGCTAGCTCGGATTAAGCCGTGTAACAATATGAGAGAAAAAGAAGTTGAATTTATTCAAATTCGATTTTGGAAGAATGATGGACATATTTAAATATGATTTAAATATGGGATCGGTCAAAAACATGAATAGGGATTCATGTGTGATGATTCGGTTTAAGAAACCGGGATTAGTCTTATTATTTAATTAATATTTGACATTGAATTAAATAATAATATTAATTAATTAAAAAGTTTAATTAATTATAATTTATTTTGTTTATTAAAATTAATTATGAATTAATTTTAAAATTACAAAATATTACAAGTGGGATTATCCAAGTCAAAGTGGAATTATCCATGTTGAGTGGATTTATCCAAGTCAAGTGGATTTATCCAAGTTGAGTGGGTTTATCCAAGTTGTGAAATGGATTGTGAATCACCAACAACATGCATATAAACTCATCAATTTTGGAACACTTGGTTGAAGACTAATCCATCCAATTTGAGGTGTCGTGCTAAGCAAAGACTTTGTTGCATGTGAATTGCCTATAAATTGGATGAAGTTCAAATGGTTTGAGGTTGATGAATTTTAAAAAGAGTTTGAGTTTTTGGATGAGCATGAAGAGTTCATGTTACTTGAGAAATTAGAAAGCTAAGTGTTAGACATTTCTCACAAAATCCTCATCACTTTCATCTTCCCATCTTCTTCTTCCAAATTTTTTCTTTCATAAAGAAGTCCCACCACTCCGTTGCTCGGCCCGAGGATAGCGGGACTACCGGAGTTGGTTCTCGAGGAGTTCGAGGGAAGCTTCGAAGGGTTCGTGAGGAGATTCGAGCATTGGAAGAGAAGTCTTTAGAACTACAAGAGGTATGTGTTCTAATTTCTAGTATTTCAAAGCTTTGTGCATGTTTCTTATTTAGCTAAATTGATGAAATTAGAGTGCCATAGATCCGTCTCGCTTCCGCTGCGCAACATGCGCTCCATTAGAATATATATTCTATTTTGCAATAAAGTTGTTATTGAGTTTTATTCAGTAAAGTTGTTATTGAATAAAGTGAATTGTGTTTACTTTTAACCTAACTCCAATAAACTAAGAACCCATGGCTATAGGATGTATACTTGAACTTCATGTGGTGACATGATTGTGGATCAAGTTCGAGTGATAGCCAGAATAGTCTATATAGTATAGGGATAAGGTTGGGTACCTTATCCTGGGGACACTATTGGACGCGTCCCACTTTGTATAGCACAAACGATGTGATCCGAAATCGTTCATGTAAAGACATGTGAGTGGGGGCGTCCTATGCCATGAGTTTGCATAAGACTGAACCGCGAAATAAAGTCACTCTTTCTTTACAACTCCGTTTATTGTAAAGACTGACTTTTTCATATGATGACCTAGGTAACTCGATCTGAATCTTGAGCACGCTATGAACTCCTGTTTATTCGGGCTTATCCTTTGATTTGTATGGGTGAGAGTGGCCCGAGATCGCCGACTCAATAAGCCTACCATCTTGGGGATAAGACCAGGGAGGTAGCTGGGAACATAGTCTTGCGAGATGGAATTCACTCCTACCCGCCTTGAGGGATTAGTAGAGAGGTTGTTCCCTTAAGTGCTGACTCCGGGTCTTGAACTAGGGATCCCACCCTTTCATTGGCCAGAGAGGGACTTGGTATAGTGATGAGATCACATACCAATCGGTTTGGTGGTTGGACCACAAACCAATAGTTCATTAGAGGATCAGTGGGACTTAAGGAACAAGATGTAATTACGGGGGTAAAACGGTTATTTTGACCCAGCTGTAATTATGAACGACCTGTGAAGGATCGACTTACTAATGATGGTTATATAGAGGACAAAAATATATCTACGGTGAGGAGAGTGCAACCCTTGGACTTTAGTGGAGTCTTCGGGGGTTAACGAATGTTGGTTAGTGTTGCGTGCTCAATGTGTAAATTAAAATGCAATGTGAGAGCACTCAGAACATGCAAGCATACATGGTCTTGTAGCAAGTAATAAGTATTTTTTCATTCGATTTCCCACAGAGATTTATTCTTAGTTACTAGCGAAGTGAGAAGTTAAATTAGAAAGGATGGTTTGAATGGAGTAGGATTGGGATTAATGTGCCTAACTAATAAAGAACGTGCGAGATATGCAAGCATAATTAAAGACAAGTAAGAGGTTAACTTGAATGTAGGAGAAAAAGAATTGTGGAGAAAGTAATTATCTAGCAATAAAATCGCAAAACAAAAAGCTAAGAAAAATGACTAAGGCAAAATTTAAACTAAGAAAATTGCGCAGACAGTAATTTTCTAGCAATGGTACTAACAGCGTTTTAAGGGTAAAGTGTGGAAACAAGGGCTACTAATGACTCCTCTATAGGCTTTTTCATACGATTCTTCAGCAGTAGATCAACTTACCATGCATCAAATTAACTCATTCTCATGTATCTCTCGATTTCATGCATTAGATTCTTTAGTTTACTCATGTCCAAGTAGGGCTTAAGCATCTATTTATATAAGCAAGTTAATGACTTGTGCTAGGAAAACGCCTATTCCTAGGTCGTTTTCTGGTTACCATGAAAGGCTAGCATGAATGGACGACTCTGAACTCTTACTCCTTCCAGAGGTTAGGAGTTCTTTAGACAAAATGGATGGCCAATCGAAATTGTCCGTGGGTTGAAGCACACATACATTCAATGCACTTGAAGTTATCCTACATGCTGAATTCACATATTCCTACCTACAGATTCATCCTTAGCAGACCCTTATGTGGTTTAGTTACTCATGGATGAAGATGGAGTGGAAAGATTTGAGTATTTAAACATGCTCGACAGTATTTAAATAGAAACGACAAAAAACAGAAGCAATGGAGAACTTGCGAAGTGATGAAATAATTCTTTGATTAACCAAGATCCCAACTAACAAGTAACAACTTTAAAACAACGAGGACTAAACAGAAAAGAACGAAATGAATTGGAGTAGCAAACAGAAACGAAAAAACAGTAGACAGAAACGAAAAGGGAAGCAAAAAGCAGTAGAAAGCAAGTAACGTGTGCGTGTGAACTCCTCGCCGCAAGCGCCTCAGATGAAGAGCGAAGGTGAGCTTGATCGTGGATGAATCCAATCAGAAGAGATGAAGGATCCTCTCTTCTTCCTCTCAGATTATCGACTCCACCAGCTGAAACCTTCACACCAACAACCGGAAGAGAAAACAATGAGAAACTGCGTTGAGATGGGAGATCTACGCTTCCGAGTCTATTTCTGTCCTTCCCCCTTGACCTCCTTTTATAGTGTTTTGCAGGTAGTCTTCAGCCAAGGAGAACCATCCATTCTGAACGACGACCTTCCACGTGGCAGCAGGAGAAAAAATGGGCAGCTGAAAGATCGTAACAAAATGGGAAACGGTTAGACAACTTAACAATTTTCACTTAAAACATTGTTGTCTCAGCAATGTTTTCGCAATGTTTCTGCAATATGGAAATTTCAACTCTTTAGCTTTGTTTTTGGTTCTTTTTCCTTCCTTTTACACATATGTCCTGATTTAGCTTCATTCTATAAATTCTCATATAAAAGCACATGTTTAGGCTAAATTCTACCAAAAACGCTTAAGAGTTCACCCAATTCTATAGCAACTAAGTCCCTAAAATAAGCACTTTTGGAGACGTAACACACCCTCAAACTTAAGTTTTTGCTCGTCCTCGAGCAATATAAGGACTTACTTGGGCTGCTATTACTCTATCTAACTACTTGCTGACTTCCCTAAGCTTCCTATCCATCGCACAGCTGTCCTGTGACACTCTTCTAAGTTTGAACTAACTACCCATTTTGCTTCTTCTGATTTCTCTCGCCTTGCAAAACCTACTGTCTTTATAAACTTCCTACAACTGATCTATCTGCTTTGGTCATTAGATTCATTGTGCAACTATCCCTAAGGTTTCAAATTCTGCTTTGCTTTATCCCAGACTCAGTACATGCTTCTCAGGTATTTTTAATTTAGCTACCTAGGAATCCTCACAGTCATACCAAGCTTAGCACATACAAGAATCAGAGTACAGTCCATAGAACAACTAAGCCTTGGCATCACTGTGTTGGATCAACACTCATCTCCCTTGACAAACCTACAAGCTATAGCCTTGTGCTTAGCAAACTGAGGATCAGAGTTCATACATAAAGGACACCTAAGCACATAAGCTATGACTCGCAGGCATACACTCTTCTTCCTTTTTTCCTTTTCCTTCTTTCTTTTTTCTTAGTAGAGTCTCTTCTTTTGGTTTGCCTTTTGATGCAGTGCCACTTGTGGGTTACACAAATGGCCCTGATTACTCAGCAACCTCAAGAGAGAGACTACTCTTTATTCTTTTGCTTTTCATTTTTTTCTTTTCATCATTTTTTTTTTTAAAGAAGAAGAATGCTCATGTCTAAGAAGGAAGAGAGGAATGTTCCTAGGTGGTGCGCGATATTTTGAATTCACTTAATCTCAAGCTGTCGAGGCTTGCCAAAATACGATTTGTAAGCCTATAACCAAGGCTTTGCAGCCAGTGGTAACAGGGTCGATCCAAGGAGAAGGTGTGATTAAAATTACTATTAAAATTGGGAATTAATTAATTGATTTGGTTTTGTAACGGGGGATTTGTTTAGCATGCAAGGAAAGCAGTAAAGCGCTAACGGAAGAATAACAAGTAGAAAAATGCGTGCACGGTTTGGGAGTTTCGGGATTAATTGCTAGACAGTTTCAGTTCATCATTTAATACTAAATTCATGGCATGCAGTTTATGATACACACGGACGACTACCAGAGAAGCCCCAAAGTAGCCGGGTCCATAGATATTAATCAGACCACACAGTTCCGATTATACGTTATCTAAAATTGCATTAAGGTGATCAGCCTCAAATTTATCTTAGACAGCCACTAGCTAACCGCGACGAACATTCAAGCGTGAAATCTAATTGCTAGTAGATTGCCCGCAAACGCTGTATGCAATCAACAACTATCCTACACGACTCGATACTCCGATTTAGTTTTATCTATCTGTGTTACTTAGTCGAGCAGTGAGAGGCACGACATCGCTACTCTTTAACATACACAAAATGCAAGATGACTCGAGTGTCAATCGTCGAAATCTAACATGCGCGTTGGATTAAGCAAGAAAGATAAATGTAAATAAACAGCCACCAATTTGCATTCAAAGTGTAAATTATCAGAACCAAAACGTCTAACAATAATTCCCTAAACAATCCCCAAACCGTTCACCCTTACCTTAGCCGTCCATGGAACGGGTTGTCAATTCCGCTCCAACGATGGCCATGGAAGGCGTCATCAACGAGTTACAAGAAGGGAAAAGCTCTTAAACATGCCAACAATGGCCGAGCTAAAAGAAAACTAAGAGAAATTTAGAGGAAGAAGAAGAAGAAAGCTAAAAAATATGAAGATGTCTCCTCAAATCCGCGCAGAAAATCGTCATTTAACTTCTGTAATCGACGTAGCGTCGAGACGCTAGGCCAGCGTCTCGACGCTGCGCCCTAAATAATCCGCGCGCGCCTCGCGATGGCGTCGAGACGCAAGGGCAGCGTCTCGACGCTTGCCCGATGATTTCCTCGCGCGCGCCTTCTCCGGAGCGTCTCGACGCTCGGCAGCGTCGAGCTAGCGTCTCGACGCTATCACTCGACGCTAGCTCTCGGGTTTTTGCAGCGTCGAGCCAGCGTCTCGACGCTGGCTCTCAGGTTTGGGGCTGGAAAATTGCCTCTCCTAGGCGGTTTTGACCCGTTTCTTCACGGATCAACTTCCCCTTTTCCCGATGCACTCCCGGGGCGTTAAAACTCCACTTTAAGCTCTCGAACGGGTCCAACGGACGTACGAGCTCTTTGCCGCATTTCTCCTACAAACGAGATAGATTAACCAATTAAACGCGGACTTTAGCTACAATTAGGAAGTATTTAATAGCTCCAAAATGGAGTTATCAAACACCCCCAACTTAAACATTGCTTGTCCTCGAGCAAGTGCTACAAAGATATTGACATTAAGGACGCGCCTACATGCAACTAACTCAAACCTCCATGCATATTGAAAATTTAAACACAACATAATCATGAAAGCATTTCGTGCATGCATTTACTACGAACATATCAAAAATTAACTATTGCCCCCTAACGTGTGTGTGTGCTAGCCAACCACTCCTAAACTCACGTAAACCCGGAAAAACCACATGCAACACACATCCCGTTTTCCCCCTACTTCTAGCGTTTAAGAACAGTCTAAACTTGACTTACACGAGAGAGAGAAGCAAATTAAGAGACCTAATTATTTTTCTCATTCCTTTTTCTTTTCTTTTCACGAGTTCTTTGTACTCTTTTGTTAAGGTTCTTTGAACCAACATTTTATTCACTATTTTTTTCTTTCCACCACGAGCTGCCTAACACGTCAAACTTTTGCCAAAGCTTCACGTTTTTAAGGACTCACGCTCACTTCTTAAGTGCACTAATAAGAAGGAGGAGCGCCTCGAGAGGATTTTTCTATCAAACATGCTTTTCTATTTTTTTTTACATTAGGCTTAGCATACGCTATCTCAATTAACCAACCACTAACTCTCATGCAACAAGCTACCTAAGGGTGCCTTTCGGGGTGACAACGAGAATTAGTGCTACATGCAATTCACAAAGCCTACGGAATCTAGGATGGGGTTGCTAAGTGCTCGATAAGATGCAAGGGAGCAACAAAATTTTTTTTAAAATTTTTGACATGAACCTAATAAACGCAAAACTCATGCAAAAACTTGATTATGTACATGCTCAGATTTCCAACATGCATTTCCTAGGCTATCATCATCAGAAAACAGTAAACAGAGTCCCAAGCACTTCAATATCGATATAACACTTCTCAACATTCTACACATGCATATCCATCAGACCAACTCCACCCCCAACTTCAAAATTTGGCATTGTCCTCAATGCCATACAGTCACATATACAAAGTAAAAGGGAAGAAGAAACTACACTTCCCTGACTCTTTGTGAAGCTGGCGAGGGTGAGGAAGCAGCGCGCACATACATCGAAGCCCAAAATTGTCTTCTCTTCCTCGATTCCTAAAAAAAAAAGCAAGCTAAGTAAGACTAAATTAAACTAAAAAGCAATAAAAAACAGCAACTAAACTAAAACATGAAAAACAGTTCATCACTCGGGTGCCTCCGAGAAGCGCAGAATTTTTAAAGTCGTTTGCTCGACTGAATTCTCTCCACAGACTCATCCATAATCTGTAAGTGCGGGGGACGATCCAGACTTGTCCGCATCCACACTTTTCCTGCAATCAACATTAAAAACATTTTGCACTCTTCGTGCCTCAAGCACGTGAATATCAGAGTTGTTAGTGCAAAAATCAGCAGTATCATCCATCAAATTCAAATCAGACTTTTTAACCGAGACATGGGAACCATCCCTCAAGCGCGAGGGTAGACTCTCATTCTCGTCATACTCAACAACAGATACATTCTCAGCATTCACAAACGACTTCGATGCATTTATAAGAAACTCATTCACCATTCCATCAAATTCTACCGACAAGGCACCCCTATCAACATCAATTTTGACCTTAGCGGTCTTCATAAATGGGCGGCCTAATAAAATAGAAGAGGAAACATGCGAAGAATTTTCATTCATGTTCAGCACATAGAAATCGCATGGAAACAATAAATCCTTCACTTTGACTAAAATGTCCTCAATCTTCCCTAACGGATGCACATAAGATCGATCGGCTAGTTGGACAACTATATTAGACTCAATTAAATCATACAATTCAAGCTCTTTAAACACATCAAAAGACATGGCATTAATTGAGGCACCGAGGTCTAACATGGCATTTTCAATAAATTTAGTACCAATAGTGCATGAGATAGTAAACATACCAGGATCGATGCACTTCGGTGGAAGAGTACCTTGGAAGATTGCGGAGACAGTTTCTTTCTTCGTCTCATCACTCTTTCTTGACATTCTCTTGCTTGTGCACCACTTCTTGAGGAACTTGGCATATTTCGGCACTTGGCTTACTGCCTCAAGAAGCGGGATGTTGACCACCACCTTTTGGAAGGTTCGAAGGACCTCCGCATCCTCGGTCTCCAAAATAGGCTTCGCAAGCCTACTCGGGAAAGGTGCTCTGGCAACTTCCTCTGGTACACTGACCTTTTCATCTTTTTTCTCATTCTGGTTCTCGGGCGCAGGCGGGGTGGACTTGTTCAGGCTGTCCTTAGCTTCCTTCACGGCTCTGGTGGAAAGTGACTTTCCACTCCGCAGCTGAATAGCACTCACGTTTTCACATGAGTTGACCGTGGTTTGGGAAGGAAGCTTCCCTGAGCTCTTGCTCTCGATCTTACTGATTGACACCGCCATTTGTGTCAGCTGCTTGTTTAAATTTTGCAGCTCGACCTTGTGAGAATTAAGCTCTTCTCGAGCTTCTTTTTGAAACTGGCTGGTGCTCGTGACAATAGTTCTCACCATTTCTTCTAATGAGCTGGAGGAGCTCGAGGCTTGAGCCTGGGTGGAAGAGTTAGGCCTATCCTGAGACTGGCCTTGGAAGCGAGATTGTCCTTCCCTGTTCCCATAGCTAAAGTTGGGGTGATCATGCCAACCGGGGTTATACGTGTTTGAATATGGGTCATACTTCCTCGGGTTGGAAGCGTACCCCCCGATTGCATTCACCTCCTCCGCCTCGCGGGTTCCTCCAACAATCTTCTTCAGCATATTACCTATCTCGGCCACCTGGGCCTTCATCTCAATCAGTTCATGGCTCTGGGTCACACTATGGACTTGTCCTTGCCCCCGAATACCAAACTGCTGCGAGTTTGTTGCCATGTTTGCTATAAGCTGTTTGGCCTCAACCGGGGTCTTGTCGATCAAGGCCCCGCCGCTCGCTGCATCAATCATTTGCCGATCGTGGGGCGTCATCCCCTCGTAGAAATACTGTATAAGCAGTTGGTCGGCAATCTGATGGTGTGGGAAGCTCGCGCACAGGCGCCCGAAACGTTCCCAGTATTCGTTCAGGGACTCACCTATGTCCTGGGTGATCCCGTAGATTCTCTTTCTCAGAGTAGTGGCCAAGGATGCGGGAAAGTATTTTTCCAGAAATACCCGCTTCATGTCCTGCCACGTGGTGATCGATCCGGAGGGCAGATAATATAGCCAGTCCTTGGCCTTGTCCTTGAGCGTGAAGGGGAATGCCCTCATGTTCATGTTGGGATTTATGCTCTAAAGCCTCGTAATTAATTAATAATTATTTGATAATTATTTTATTATTAATATTTGCAATTTATAATATTCATTATATAAATAAAATCCAAGGTTATTAGTGTAATCTTGAACTGTATGTAGTTGACATACGGGAGGATCATGTTCAAGTAATAACCTAAAGGGTCTATAGTATATGGATAAGGTTGGGTGCCTTATCCTGGTAACACTATTGATACGGCCCACTTTGTAATTGTTACAAATGATTTGATCCAAATCATTCATGTAGAGACATGTGAGTGGGGGTATCCTATACAATGAGTTTGTATAAGACTGGACCACGAAATATATAATCTCTCTTTATAAATCCGTTATTTGAGAAGATTAATATTTCACAGGATGATCATATGTGACTCGATCTTAATCCTGAGTGAGTTATGAACTCCTGCCTGTGAGGGCTCGTCCTTTGATTTGTATGGGTGAGAATGGCCTTTATAGCCGATTCAATAAGCCTACCATTTTGGGGACTTGACCAAATAGGGAGTTGGGAACATAAGTTTCACAAGATGGAATTCACTTCTTCCCATATAGGGAAAGTAGATGAGTAGTTCCCTTAAGTGCTGATTTCGGGACTTGAACAATGGGGCCCCACCCTCTCACTAGCCCGAGAGGGACATGGTTTATGGTTGGATCATAAACAAGTTGTTCATTAGAGAATCAGTGGTACTTAAGGTGTAAGATGTAATTACAGGGGTAAAACGGACTTTTGACCCAGCTGTAATTACGAACAACTCGTGAAGGATCGACTTGCATGTAATGGTTATATCCATGGACACAACTTGTCTTACAGTGCATAAGAGTGCAACTCTAGGCCTATAGTGGAGTGACCTTGAGTTAATGAATGAAAGTCAATTAATTAATGAGTTTAATTAATTAATTTTGTATCATTGAAGCTTATAAATCTGTAGGTCCATAAGGTCCCCTTGCTAGCTCATAGTAACACTAAAAGGATCAATTTGGTTGAAAGAAAATTTGAAATATTCAAATTAATATTTAATATATTTGATATATTAAATGTAGAAGAGTAAAATATATTTATTGTATTTGATACATTAAATATTAGAGGAAATAGTTTATGTATATGATACATTAATATTAAAAACTATATACTTATGTTATTTGAATGTGATTCAAATTGGTTTAAAGTATATTATAAAAGATTAATTTTATAATATTTGAATAAGATTCAAATAAATATAAAATACATATTTTAATATATTAGATATTAAAATGTATTTTATAAAATAAAATTAATTCCTAAAAGCCTTATTATAAATAAGACATTTAGGTTTAGCCAAAAGGTTGGCCAAACACACCACTCACCCTCTGTAGAGAGAATTGTTCTCTCATTCTTTCAAAGAGCTCCCACAAGCCTTGATCCCGTGTTCGAGTCATAGCGAGGAAGATCTCGTGGAAAAAGGAACACAAGAAGATGATTCATCAAAGGTAAAACATAATATGCTTAAACTTGTATTTTTTGTTTAATTCTAAATAAATCAAAGTAACGATTCCAAACGCTTCCGCTGCGGGGAATGAAGAGTTCATTCCCTTCAGTTCAGCTGCTCCTCCGTGACTCCAGCGGGCTTCATCCCCGCGCAAACGCAATGAAATTCCATAAGATGTTTGTTCGCGTCCTCCCCTGCGTTGCCATGAAAAGAAGGTAACTGGTGAATTAAACCTGACTTTAATTCGAAGTTACCTGCTACCACGGGGTAGTTTATGCATAGGGGCTGCAGGTTCAGATTTGGCGCTGCCAGTTGTTTTAGCGTCCGCGGCGCGTCACCTTGCGCCATTTCTTCAACCAAGAAGGGATTGCCTTCTTCTCCTTCAAACGGTCTCTGCCCCTCCCGGGCTTCTCTTCTTAACCGCCGCTCCTCTCTGTCGATTTCTAGGATAAACTGCAATCCACTAACCTCAGAGGAACGGGTCATACACAAACAAAAATTCAAACATACAATATACAAACAGAAATTTTTTTTTCAGCCAACCCTCAATCAATCAAATTCAAACTTCAATCATAATTTTAATCAAATTTGCCTACTCCCGGGCAACGGCGCCAATTTTGGTGCGCGATATTTTGAATTATCGCTTAATCTCAAGCTGTCGAGGCTTGCCAAAATACGATTTGTAAGCCTATAACCAAGGCTTTGCAGCCAGTGGTAACAGGGTCGATCCAAGGAGAAGGTGTGATTAAAATTACTATTAAATTTGAGAATTAATTAATTGATTTGGTTTTGTAACGGGGGATTATTAAAATTACTATTAAATTTGAGAATTAATTAATTGATTTGGTTTTGTAACGGGGGATTTGTTTAGCATGCAAGGAAAGCAGTAAAGCGCTAACGGAAGAATAACAAGTAGAAAAACGCGTGCACGGTTTGGGAGTTTCGGGATTAATTGCTAGACAGTTTCAGTTCATCATTTAATACTAAATTCATGGCATGCAGTTTATGATACACACGGACGACTACCAGAGAAGCCCCAAAGTAGCCGGCTCCATAGATATTAATCAGACCACACAGTTCCGATTATACGTTATCTAAAATTGCATTAAGGTGATCAGCCTCAAATTTATCTTAGACAGTCACTAGCTAACCGCGACGAACATTTAAGCGTGAAATCTAATTGCTAGTAGATTGCCCGCAAACGTTGTATGCAATCAACAACTATCCTACACGACTCGATACTCCGATTTAGTTTTATCTATCTATGTTACTTAGTCGAGCAGTGAGAGGCACGACATCGCTACTCTTTAACATACACAACATGCAAGATGACTCGAGTGTCAATCGTCGAAATCTAACATGCGCGTTGGATTAGGCAAGAAAGATAAATGTAAATAAACAGCCACCAATTTGCATTCAAAGTGTAAATTATCAGAACCAAAACGTCTAACAATAATTCCCTAAACAATCCCCAAACCGTTCACCCTTACCTTAGTCGTCCATGGAACGGGTTGTCAATTCCGCTCCAACGATGGCCATGGAAGGCGTCATCAACGAGTTACAAGAAGGGAAAAGCTCTTAAACATGCCAACAATGGCCGAGCTAAAAGAAAACTAAGAGAAATTTAGAGGAAGAAGAAGAAGAAAGCTCAAAAATATGAAGATGTCTCCTCAAATCCGCGCAGAAAATCGTCATTTAACTTATGTAATCGACGTAGCGTCGAGACGCTAGGCCAGCGTCTCGACGCTGCGCCCTAAATAATCCGCGCTCGCCTCGCGATGGCGTCGAGACGCTAGGGCAGCGTCTCGACGCTTGCCCGATGATTTCCTCGCGCGCGCCTCCTCCGGAGCGTCTCGACGCCAAGCAGAGTCTCGACGCTCGGCAGAGTCGAGCTAGCGTCTCGACGCTATCACTCGACGCTAGCTCTCGGGTTTTTGCAGCGTCGAGCCAGCGTCTCGACGCTGGCTCTCGGGTTTGGGGCTGGAAAATTGCCTCTCCTAGGCGGTTTTGGCCCGTTTCTTCACGGATCAACTTCCCTTTTCCCGATGCACTCCCGGGGCGTTAAAACTCCACTTTAAGCTCTTGAACGGGTCCAACTGACGCACGAGCTCTTTGCCGCATTTCTCCTACAAACGAGATAGATTAACCAATTAAACGCGGACTTTAGCTACAATTAGGAAGTATTTAATAGCTCCAAAATGGAGTTATCACTAGGCCTAGGGCTGCCTCCCCCAAACATAAACTTCTCATTGTCCCCAATGAGAGTCTGAGGTGGCACACCCCCAAACTTGTCCTAGAAGCATCTAGTCTAGGGCGAAACAAACAGAACTTAAACCTTCTAGGCATAAAAATGACCTTCCTAAAGCAGATAACTCAAGTGCAGAATCTTTGTAAAAACAGCATGCTTAAGGGCTTAAAGAGGGGCATGCTGAGCAATTTAAGGGAGCTAATTTAAACTATCAAAGGTGTACTAAGACACTCATCCAGCATGCTCACAGATAGGTCACATGTTGAAGTCAAATAAAGCAGCAAGATATCGAAAATTAAACAGAGACAGCCCCTCAAAAATTCATCCAATAACATGCGAAAAATTAACAAAACATTGCGGACTCCGCAATAAACCTACATAGCATATTTATCAGTGATCAAGGCTCCTGGCATGCTATTTTTAGTTATCATTCCCTACACAAAATAGGTAAACTAACTAAGCTAACTACTCAAAAACCATCAAACAAAAGTAAACTAACCTAAATAACAAAAGAACAAGTAAAACAGATCCAGAAATTGATTAATAACAGCAGTCACAAGTCACAGAAAAGCAGCAGTTTTTATTTTTTATTTTTAAGAGGGAACATAAAACTCCCTCGAATGCCGTTCAAGCTGGCATTCAATCCTCCTTATCCTCATCTCTCCTTGCTCTAGGAGGCGCCCATGGCTTCAGCAAGTCGGTAGGGAAAGCAGGGAAGATGCACCCCAGCTGGTCAGCCACATCCTTGTCCCTTGCTTGTGCATATTCGGCCCATTGAGCCATCTTGCGCTGCAGGTCCATCAAACACGCCATGTTCAACGATTGAGCAGCAGCCAGGCCGTCCAGCTCAAATTCCATGTTGCCCCTCCGTCGCATCCTTAAGACTGTGGGCAGTTCCAGATGACCGGTGTAGGCCAACTGCCTCTCTTTCCTTTCTATAGGCACATCTGCACGTAAGCAGAGTTTAGTAATGGTGTTTGGGAAAAAGAGAGGGCCCTTACCTTTCTTTGAACAGTCGGCGATGGAGGCGGCAATGACCTCACCAACATCTATGGTGAGGCCCCTCATAATGGCGTACAGCAGCAAAGATCTCCCCTGGTTTATGGTCGTCTCGTGGGTCACAGGGGAGAGACGCCTCCGCACAAAAGAAAACCAGACGGCCGCCTTGTCCTTGAGGGTAGCACTCATCAGGGTATGCTTCCCATTCCTTGAAATTGTCCAGGCCGCCTCAGGTTTGCCAATGATTCGCAGGGCTTCTTCCAGGACAGCCGCAGAGGGTGATTCGACGATTCTCGCATAGTCAGTGTACTTATGCCCTTTGAGAGCATAAGCTTCATTGATGGCCTTGGCCGAGAAATCGACCTCAATACCCCTCACCATGGACAAACCATCTTCGGGGTGCGTCAGATTGGCGTAGAAGTCATACACCATGTCAGGGTAGGCGGGAATGGGCGGTCTGCACAGCTCTTCCCAGCCATGGTTGGTGATCCCTGCGCGCAAGAATTGCGGCAGGTTCGCCAGTGCATCAAGAAAACCCCTCTCATGGAGTAGGTCTCTCTTCCTCAATTCAATGCCCCTAGTCTCTGCGTCCTGAGAGACATACCGCACGGCTTGGGGTTTGTCTTCGGGGTACAATTTCTCCTTCCCCTTCTCCTTTGCCTTGGCCGACTCAGCAGCCTCAACCTTCAGCTTCTTTAAAGAAGGTTCATTGGCAACAAGATTTTTGAATGTCCTGTTGTAAATTCGAGTTGTCGAGACTCGCCAAAATACAATTTATAAGCCTATTATCAATAGCTTTGCAGCTAGTGGTAACAGGGTCGATCCAAGGAGAAGGTTGTGACTGAAATTAAATTAAAATTGAAATTAATTAATTGATTGAGGTTTTTGTAACGGGGGGGGGGGGGGGTTTAAGCATGCAAAGTAAGCAATTAAACGCTAACAGAAGAATAAAAAGAGAGAGAGACGCGTGCACGGTTTGGGGATTTTCGGGATTGATTCGTTAGACATCTTCAGCTTATCATTTAACATAAATTCAAGGCAAGCAGTTTGTAGTACACACGGTCGATTACCCGAGAAGCCCCAAGGTAACCGGCTCCATAGAAATTAATCAGACCACACAGTTCTAATTAAACATTATATAAAATTGCATCAAGGTGATCAGCCCCAATTTTATTCTAGATAGTCACTAGCGAACCGCGACAAACATTCGATCACGTAATTTAATTGCTAACTGATTGCCCGCAAACGCCGTATGCAATCAACATCCATCATGCATGACTCGATACTCCGGTTTAGTTTTACCATTCTGTGTTACTAGTCGAATAGTGAGAGGCACGGCATCACTACTCTTTAACATTAACAAAATGCTAGAAAATGCGAGTGTCAATCGGCAAAATCTAACATATGCATAGGGTTAAGCAAGAATGATAAATGCATACAAATCAACCACCAATTTATAAACTAAGCATGGATTATCAAAGCTACAAGAGTCTAACAAAAATCCCTCAAATGTATCCCAAACCGTTCACCCTTACCTTAGCCGTCCATAGAACGGGTTGTCATTACCGCTCCAAGGGAAGCCATGGAAGTCGTCATTAAACTAATACAACTTACAAGCTCATAAACAAGCCACAAATGGCGGAGCTAAAGTGAAAAACAAAGAAAAACCGAGAGGAAAAAGATGAAGAATCGCCCAAGGTTGAAGAAAACTTGCTGCAAAAATCGTCATTACAGCCTCTTTAATCGACGTAGCGTCGAGACGCTAGGGCAGCGTCGCGACGCTACGCCCTAAGTAATCCGCGCGCGCCTCGCGATGGCGTCGAGACGCTAGGTGAGCGTCTCGACGCTGGCCCGATAACTTCTTGCGCGCGCCTCCTCTGGAGCGTCTCGACGCCGCAGCAGGGTCTCGACGCTAGCTCTCGGGTTTGGGGCTGGAAAAATTGCCTCTCCTAGGCAATTTTGATCCGTTTCTTCTCGGATCGACTTGCCCTTTCCCGATGCACTCTCGGGGCGTTAAAACTCCACTTTTAGCTCCGAAACGGGTCCAATGGACGCACGAGCTCTTTGCCGCATTTCTCCTACAAACGAGATTAATTATACAATTAAATGCGGAATTTAGCCATAATTAGGAAGTGAATAATAGCTCCAAAATGGAGTTATCAAACACCCCCAACTTGAATCTTGCTAGTCCTCGAGCAAGGCTACAAAGAAATTGACTCTAAGGACAAGCTTACATGCTACTAACTCAAATCTCCATGCATTTCACAAATTTGAACACACCATAATCATGAAAGCAATCCGTGCATGCATTTACTACGAACATATCAAAAATTAACTATTGCCCCCTAACGTGTGTGTGTGCTAGACAACCTATCCTAAACTCCTATAAGCTCGGAAAACCACATGTAACACATCATCCCGTTTTCCCCCTACTTCTAGCGTTTAAGAACAGTCTACACTTGACTTACACGAGAGAGAGAAGCAAATTAAGAGACCTAAGTATTTTCTCATTCCTTTTCTTTTCACGAGTACTTTGTACTCTTTTATTAAGGTTCTTTGAACCAACAATTTATTCTCTTTTTCTTTCTCACCTCGAGTTGCCTAACACGTCAAATTCATGCATAAACTTCACGTTTTTAAGGACTAACGCTCACTTCTTAAGTGCACTAATAAGAAGGAGGAGCGCCTCGAGAGAATTTTCTAACCAACATGCTTTTCTATTTTTTTTTACTTTAGGCTTAGCATAAGCTATCTCGATTAATCGACCACTAACTCTCATGCAACAAGCTACCTATGGGGTGCCTTTCGGGGTGACAACGAGAATTAATGCTACATGCAATTGACTAAGCCTACGGAATCTAAGATGAGGTTGCCAAGTGCTCGATAGATGCAAGGGAGCAACAGAAAATTTTTTAAAATTTTTGACATGAACCTAATAAGTGCAAATACTCATGCAAAAACTAGATTATGTACGTGCTCAGATTTCCAACATGCATTTCCTAGATTATCATCATTAGAAAACAGTAAACAGAGTCCCAAGCACTTCAATATCAAAATAGCACTGCTCAACCAACTACACATGCATATCCATAACTCCACCCCCAACTTCAAAAGTTGGCATTGTCCTCAATGTCACTCAGTCAGATACACAAAGTAAAAGGGAAAGAGAAACTACACTTCCCTGACTCTTTGTGAAGTTGGCGAGGGAAAGGAAGCGGCGCGCTCATCATCGAAGCCCAAAATTGTCCTCTCTTCCTCGATTCCTAAAAAAAAACAGCAAGCAAAGTAAGACTTAATTAACTAAAAAGCAATAAAAAACAGCAACTAAACTAAAAACAAAAAGAACAGTCCATCGCTCGGTTGCCTCCGAGAAGCGCAGAATTTTTAAAGTCGTTTGCTCGACTGAATTCTCTCCAAAGACTCATCCATATTCTGATAGTGCGGGGGACGTTCGAATCTTGTCCTCTTCCACACTACACCTGTAATCACCATTCAAAACATTTTGCACTCTTCGTGCCTCGAGCACGTGAATATCACTTTTGTTAGTGCAAAAAACAGCATTCACATCATTTAAATTCAGATCAGATTTTTTTACCGAGACATGAGAATCATCCCTCAAGCGCGAGGTAAGACTCCCATTCTCATCATACTCAACAAAAGAAACATTCTCCACGGATTTCTTTTCAAATAATAAAAATTCATGCATTGTATCATCAAACTCTAAGGAAACGACACCCTTAAACACATCGATTTTGACCCTAGCGGTCTTAAGAAAAGGGCGTCCTAACAACATAGAGGAGGAAGCATGCAGAGATTTTTCATTCATATCAAGTATAAGAAAATCAGCGGGGAACATTGGTAACGATATTTTGGAACTATCGCCAATCATCGGGTTGTCGAGACCCGCCAAAATGAATTTATATTTTACCCGAATTCACTGAACTATTAGTAGATTAGTGGCAACGGGGTCGATCCACAGGGAAATAAGCTAATTTGACTTAATCTCAATTAAATTTGCGAACTACGAAAATAAATGAAATAAGGGGGATTTGTTGATTTTTAATTGACTAAGAGGGAACAATACAAACGGGAAAAATTTAACTAACGGGGTTTTCGACTCGGGACGATCGGGAATAAATTTAGCATGCCTCTTGGATCATAGGTTGACGAGTATAATGGCTAAACAATTTAATGAATACGCAGCTCGTCTTAAATTAATAAATTAACTCAGACATGCTCCATGGAAATTAATTAGACATAATTAATCATGCTAATCAAGCATATCGATCGGACATTGGCGGCCAACGCTCTCCCAAGACCGATCGATAGCAACGAGCTAACTACGACGACTATCTAATTTGGACGCGAAATTAGTGTGTCGATTTCGGATTCTAATTCGAGAAGAACGAACACCAAGATCGCAAGGACGCCAATGCGCTCATAGGTGTCGTAAATCTTTGTTACTTGGCGGTTTAGAGAGGCACGACATCAAAACCTCTAACGAATGAAGCATGCTCAAAATCAAGGGTGCCTAGTCCTAAATCATTCAAGCACATTCATGGAATAAGCAAAGAAATAGAACTCAATTCAATAAATCATTCAAGCCAAATCAGAATTTAATTCAACAACCTCACCAAGAGTTCAAACTACATTATTCCTATACAATCCCGAGCCAAAAACGCTAAGATTACTCACTCATGTTGTGTGTAATGTGGGATGGCTCCATTCCAAGCTTTCAAGCCTCTCCCATGGTGAAAATAGCTGCTGGAACGTCAAATCAGGTGCGGAGCCCAAGGTAGGAGATGAAGATGGCGGCTAAAAATCGGACAAAAACTTAAGTAATCCGTCGGAGCGTCGAGACGCTAGGGCAGCGTCTCGACGCTGCGCCCTAAATAATCCGCGCGCGCAGTCGGGGTGGCGTCGAGACGCTTGCGCAGCGTCGAGCGAGCGTCGAGACGCTGTCACTCGACGCTTGCTCTCGGGTGGATTTTCAAATTAACGCCTCAGACTTCGGAGCGTCTCCACGCTTGGGCAGCGTCGAGCTAGCGTCGCGACGCTGTCGCTCGACGCTAGCTCTCGGGTTTTTGCATGGTATTTTGCCTTCAATTTTCCCAAAGCGCCCAAACTTCATGTTTTTGCGTGGTCCTTCCCCGGAGGTGTTCTTAGGTCTTTAAAATGCGATATTAAGCCTCGAAAAGCGCCGAAACGCTCCTGAGGGCGAATTACCGAGAACACCTGCAATTAACACATAAAAGCAAGATTAAGCAAGTAATAAACGTGGATTAGGGACATAAATATAGCTCCAAAATGGAACTATCAAACACCTCCAACTTAAATCTTGCTAGTCCTCGAGCAAGGTGGAATTCTGATTAATCAAAATAAAACGAATACGCATGCTAGGGACTTAATTCTCAGTACTGGAAACGACAAGGCATTTGCATTTGAAAGAAACAACTGCGTGCATGCATTGGCTAAGAACAATTCGAAAATTTTAAAGATGCTTCCCTATTTATGCTTCGGACTTAGCTCCTCGATCTTAGATTTCTACAGGCTTAGAACAGCTCTACCCATCCTAAAACTTCGCCTTCCCCCTACTTATGGCTAAACAGAACAGTCTAAGGGCTATTTATCGTCTAAGCAAGTGATAGATCGCAAGGCATCTTTTGTCTCTTTTCTATGATCTCCATGAGCGCCTAACATGTCAATTTTACTTTCGTTTCAGCTTGCCTGCAATTTCATTGCACAGTGCATCTGACTACGGGCAAAATTCGAATTTTTAAGGACTAGCGTTCACTTCTTTGTGCCTCTTTTTCATGCAGTGGCGACCGTGGGTTACACGACCGCCCCTGGCTACTAAGGCAACTCAAGAAGGAGGAACACCTCAGGAGATTACTTCCATTTTATAATTTATGCATTCATTCTCTTTTTAGACTAAAAATCATGTTAAAATTTTTGAGCGCATGGATTACGAACAAGAGCGAATCTGAGCCCATCCTAAGGTTGCCTTTCGAGGTGACAACGAATTTCAAAACAAACAGAGCTACCCTAAACCCACAGATCCAAGATAGAGCGCTAACATGTGAAGCTTAAACAGGGAAATAACTTGAAATTTTTTTCAAAATGGCCTTAACAAATGCAATCATGCTGAATTTCACAACAAATACAAATACGAAGACATCAACAGTACATCACATAATTTCATAGTCAGACTAGCATGCATTCATCGCAACAGAATATGCTTCTCAGAATTCCAAAACTAAACTCGACAATCAAATGTAAGGCACAACCCACCACCCCCAACTTAGAAATGGACAATGTCCTCATTGGACTAAATATGCACAGTCAAAATTTTAAGGAAAGAAAACCTTCCCTGAATTGTGACTTAGAGGGTTGGAGAGTGCGCTTTATCCTTAGCAAATAAACCTCACGGACGAGCCATTGTTTCACCTGAAAATTCACAACATCAGAGTAAGAACCTAAGCTAATCCTAAAGACGGTAAAGTAAACAAAAAGCATGTACAGTTCAAGCTCGGGTGCCTCCGAGTAGCGCAAATTTTTAGAGTCGATTGCTCGACTTTACCAAAACTCATTTCATCATTTCTCATAATCGGGCTCTTTCAAGTAGGCATGGTCGTCGAAGTCCTCTGACATTCCCTCATGAAAGATCTTCAGTCGCTGGCCATTCACCATGTATTCCTTCTCTGTATCCAGGCTCTGAATCTTGACTGCACCATAGTGATGGACATCGGTTATAATAAAAGGACCAAGCCACCGGGAACGAAGTTTACCTGGCATGAACTTCAGGCGGGAATTGAACAAGAGGACCTTCTGACCAACTTCGAAGTGTTTCCTGACGACTCGTCTGTCGTGGAACATCTTGGTCTTTTCCTTGTAGGTCTTCGAGTTCTCATACGCATCTAGGCGAAGCTCCTCTAGCTCTTGCAATTTGAGGAGTCTTTCTTCGCCAGCCTTGTCAAAGTCCATGTTACACTTCTTCACGGCCCAGTAAGCTTTGTGCTCGATCTCCACTGGGAGATGACAGGCTTTCCCAAAAACCATCCGGTAGGGAGACATCCCTATGGGGGTTTTGTAAGCCGTACGATAGGCCCACAAAGCGTCGTCCAGCCTTAGGCTCCAATCCTTCCTTCCTGGACTTACTGTTTTCTCGAGGATGCTCTTCACCTCTCGATTGGAAACTTCTACTTGGCCATTGGTTTGAGGATGGTACGGGGTTGAGATTTTGTGATTTACCCCATACTTCCTCATCAAGGCCTGGATCGTCTTGTTGCAGAAGTGGCTCCCTTGGTCGCTTATGATGGCTCGTGGAACTCCATACCTGCTAAAAATATTGGATTTGACAAAACTGGAGACAACATTAGCAGTATCAACTTTGGTGGCCTTAGCCTCCACCCACTTAGACACGTAGTCCACAGCCAACAGAATATAGACAAAACCAAATGAAGGGGGAAAGGGCCCCATGAAATCCATACCCCAAACCTCAAAAATTTCGCAAGTTAAAATGGGGTTTTGGAGCATTTCATTCCTACTTGTGATGGACCCTTTTCTATGACACTGATCACATGATTTGCAAAATTCATAACAGTCCTTAAACAGTGATGGCCAGAAAAACCCACAATCTAATATTTTTCTCGCTGTCCTATTTTGCCCAAAGTGTCCCCCACATGCAAATTCATGGCAAAATGTAAGTATGGACCTATGCTCAGACTTAGGAACACACTTTCTAATTACTTGGTCAGCGCAAAATTTCCATAAAACGGGCTCTTCCCAAACATAAGTCTTGGCTTCGCTTTTCAGCTTAGCTCTTTTGTTATATGAAAAGTCGAATGGGAACGTACCTGTGACCAAATAGTTGACAATGTCGGCGTACCATGGTGTCTCCACACTTACCTGGAATAGGACTTCATCAGGGAACTCATCATTCAGAGGCAAGTCATCCTCATTACGTACAATGCGGCTCAAATGGTCAGCAACCGTGTTTTCTGACCCTTTCCTATCCTGGACTGAGACATCGAATTCCTGGAGTAGTAGTACCCATCTGAGCAATCTAGGCTTCGAGTCCTTCTTGTTCATCAAGTATCGAACTGCTGCATGATCAGAAAAAACAATCACTTTATATCCAAGAATATAGGGCCGAAATTTATCAAGAGCGAAAACAATGGAAAGCAGCTCCTTCTCTGTTGTCGTGTAACCGATTTGCGCGGAGTTGAGCGTCCTGGAGGCATAATAAATTACGTGGCTTTTCTTGTCTATCCTCTGGCCCAATACAGCGCCCACGGCATAATTGCTTGCGTCGCACATGATCTCGAAGGGAGTCCCCCACTGCGGTGGATGAATGATGGGTGCATTGGTCAAGCACTTCTTCAGAACATCGAAAGCCAGCTTGCACTGCTTGTCAAAGCAGAATGGGACATCCTTTTTCAGCAAGCTTGTCATCGGAGTCACTATCTTCGAGAAGTCTTTGATGAACCTGCGGTAGAAACCTGCATGACCAAGAAAAGAGCGCACTTCCCGAAGGTTCGTGGGGTAAGGTAAATCAGATATGAATTTTAGCTTTATCGACCTCTATCCCCTTAGCTGACACAACGTGACCTAAAACTATGCCCTGACTGGCCATGAAATGACACTTTTCAAAATTTAAAACAAGATTAGTCTCAATGCACCTTTCCATGACTCTAGACAAGTTAAACAGGCAATCCTCAAATGAACTCCCATACACAGTGAAATCATCCATAAAGACTTCGATGCATTTTTCTACGAATTCAGTAAATATGCTCATCATGCATCGCTTAAAAGTCCCCGGAGCATTACAAAGCCCAAAGGGCATTCTCCTATATGCGTAAGTTCCGAATGGACAGGTAAAAGTAGTCTTTTCTTGGTCTTCCTGGGCTATGGGAATTTGATAAAACCCAGAAAAACTATCTAGAAAACAGAAGTATGGCTTCCCAGCTAAACGCTCCACCATTTGATCTATGAAGGGAATAGGAAAGTGGTCCTTCTTAGTTACATCATTCAGTTTTCTAAAATCGATACACATCCTCCACCCATTTTGCACTCTCTTAGGCACTAACTCACCCCGTTCATTTCTAATAACAGTTATGCCCGTCTTTTTAGGTACAACATGAATAGGGCTAACCCACTGGCTATCAGAAATGGGAAAGATAATACCTGCATCAAGGAGTTTGTGTATCTCAGACAACACTACCTCTTTCATTGCTGGGTTCAGTCTCCGCTGAGGCTCTCGGGATGGCTTTGCTCCCTCATTCAGCCGACTCTTGTGCATGCACAGAACTGGACTCAACCCGTGCAAGTCTGCTAACGTCCATCCTATCGCTCTTCTGTTCTTTTTCAAGACCTCAACCAACTTGCCTTCTTGCTCCGATGTAAGCTCCTTGGAGATAATTACCGGGAGTGTTTCCACCTCACCCAAGTATACGTACTTGAGATGACCCGGCAACTCCTTAAGTTCCAACTTGGGAGCCTGTAAAAGAGACGGTAATATTTTAGTTGGCTTTTCACATGCCTCTAAAGCAAAAGTAGTTTGTTCAGATGAGTCAGACAATATGGGAACACTACTTTCGACCTCGCCAACAATTTCAGTAAAAACGAGTGGGTCATCCCCATCAACAACAGTTATGCATTCTTCTTGTTCTAAAGTATCTATAAGATCAATTTTACAGACAGAATGCACATCAGCATATTGTTTCATGGCATCAAATACATTAAATTCGAACATATCCCCTTCATACTCAACTGACAAGGTACCATCATGCACATTAATTTTTGTCTTAGCGGTTTTCATGAATGGTCTACCTAGTAAGACTGAAGTAGTGGGCGATGCGTTTTCTTCCATATTTATGACATAAAAATCAGCAGGAAAGATCAGGTCCTTAACTCTAACCAACACATCCTCAATCACCCCTAAAGGACGAATAGAAGACCTATTAGCTAACTGGATAATTAAATTTGTTTCCTGCATACCTTCTAAATCGAGACTTTTATAGACTGAGTATGGCATAACATTAATTGAGGCTCCTAAGTCTAGCATGGCGTGCTCGATTTCTCTATCTCCTATAGTACATGGCAAGAGGAACATACTTGGGTCCTGGCATTTGCTTGGAATACCTTGTGTTATCAGGGCAGAAACATTCTTGCTTACCACAACTCTCTCGGCACCTTTAGTCTTCCTCTTCATGGTGCACATCTCCTTCAGAAATTTAGCGTACCTTGGGATTTGCTGAATTGCATCAAGCAGCGGCATATTGATCCCAACCTTTTTCAGCGTCTCAAGGACATCCGCGTCCTCGACCTCCTTTGGTGGCCTCACCAACCTACTCGGAAAAGGAGCAACGGGAGTGTAAGACTTCATAGAAATATAAGGAGAAGCTACAACCGTTTCAGAGGGTGTTTGAAGACACTTATCTGGAGATATCTCTATATCCTTGTTAGAGTCCTCGGGAGTGGTCCGTGATGGTATCTCTTTACCACTTCTGAGATTTATCGCACTAACGCCTTCCGCTTTGGATTCTATCTTACTCATCCTTTCCTTCACCTCCGTGAACCCATCTCTTAACGATTGCATTTCCGACCTGGTCTCATCTCTTAGAGACCGCATCTGCGAATTGGTCTCGTTGCTAGATTCCATAAGTGACTTGAACATTCCTTCAATGGCTTGACCTGAAATAGAAGAAACAGCCTGAGATGATTTTTCTTGCAACGTATGAAATAAACCAAATACCTGAGACACTTTTTCTTTGAGCTCTTCTATGTCGGTAGACATTTTAGCTTGCTCGTTTCTTCCTCCGTATTGGCGACGGTTCTCAGCCATGTTGGAGATCAACTGTCTTTCTTCCGCAGGCGTTTTCTCCCAAAGGGCTCCTCCACTCGATGCATCAAGCATCTGGCAGTCGTGCGGAAGCAAACCTTCATAGAAGAATTGAATAAGCGCAGCCTCTGCTATCAGATGGTTCGGGCATCTCTCGCATAACTTAATGAATCTCTCCCAGCACTCGTGAAATGCCTCTTTCTCTTCCTGCTTGAAACTGTAGATATCTTTTTTCACGGCTCTGGCTCTTGAAGCTGGGAAATACCTTTCCAAGAACAAACTCTTTAACTTCTCCCAAGTGAAGATGGTTACCGATGGTAAGTAATGTAGCCAATCTCGAGCTTCACCTCTCAAGGTGAATGGAAAAGCTCTCAGGTAGAGCTGATCTTCAGTTATGTCGCCTGGCTTCATCGCGGAACTTGTCATTTGAAAAGCTTTGAGATGTTTAAAGGGATCTTCATCTGCTTCACCACAAAAAGAAGGCAAATGGTCAATTAAATCAGATTTAAGCAAAAACTCACCTGAGATTTCCGGGTAGGAAATACAAGAAGGTTGGTGGCCCATTGCAACCGATGTCCACTGCCTGAGAGTTTTTGGGGCTTCACCCTCATCGTCAACTTCCATTTTCTCAATCAAGAATTAGGCACTCTAGCACGCTTAAACAAACGGATCAAATCTTGCAAATAATAAAAGAATAAACAAATTTTTAAAGTAAAGGTCAAAAGTCTACAAATCAAATTTAAATTAGGCCGAATTACACTTAGTTCCCCGGCAACGGCGCCAATTTTGGTAACGATATTTTGGAACTATCGCCAATCATCGGGTTGTCGAGACCCGCCAAAATGAATTTATATTTTACCCGAATTCACTGAACTATTAGTAGATTAGTGGCAACGGGGTCGATCCACAAGGAAATAAGCTAATTTGACTTAATCTCAATTAAATTTGCGAACTACGAAAATAAATGAAATAAGGGGGATTTGTTGATTTTTAATTGACTAAGAGGGAACAATACAAACGGGAAAAATTTAACTAACGGGGTTTTCGACTCGGGACGATCGGGAATAAATTTAGCATGCCTCTTGGATCATAGGTTGACGAGTATAATGGCTAAACAATTTAATGAATACGCAGCTCGTCTTAAATTAATAAATTAACTCAGACATGCTCCATGGAAATTAATTAGACATAATTAATCATGCTAATCAAGCATATCGATCGGACATTGGCGGCCAACGCTCTCCCAAGACCGATCGATAGCAACGAGCTAACTACGACGACTATCTAATTTGGACGCGAAATTAGTGTGTCGATTTCGGATTCTAATTCGAGAAGAACGAACACCAAGATCGCAAGGACGCCAATGCGCTCATAGGTGTCGTAAATCTTTGTTACTTGGCGGTTTAGAGAGGCACGACATCAAAACCTCTAACGAATGAAGCATGCTCAAAATCAAGGGTGCCTAGTCCTAAATCATTCAAGCACATTCATGGAATAAGCAAAGAAATAGAACTCAATTCAATAAATCATTCAAGCCAAATCAGAATTTAATTCAACAACCTCACCAAGAGTTCAAACTACATTATTCCTATACAATCCCGAGCCAAAAACGCTAAGACTACTCACTCATGTTGTGTGTAATGTGGGATGGCTCCATTCCAAGCTTCCAAGCCTCTCTCATGGTGAAAATAGCTGCTGGAACGTCAAATCAGGTGCGGAGCCCAAGGTAGGAGATGAAGATGGCGGCTAAAAATCGGACAAAAACTTAAGTAATCCGTCGGAGCGTCGAGACGCTAGGGCAGCGTCTCGACGCTGCGCCCTAAATAATCCGCGCGCGCAGTCGGGGTGGCATCGAGACGCTCGCGCGGCGTCGAGCGAGCGTCGAGACGCTGTCACTTGATGCTTGCTCTCGGGTGGATTTTCAAATTAACGCCTCAGACTTCGGAGCGTCTCGACGCTCTTGGCAGCGTCTCGACGCTAGCTCTCGGGTTTTTGCATGGTATTTTGCCTTCAATTTTCCCAAAGCGCCCAAACTTCATGTTTTTGCGTGGTCCTTCCCCGGAGGTGTTCTTAGGTCTTTAAAATGCGATATTAAGCCTCGAAAAGCGCCGAAACGCTCTCGAGGGCGAATTACCGAGAACACCTGCAATTAACACATAAAAGCAAGATTAAACAAGTAATAAACGTGGATTAGGGACATAAATATAGCTCCAAAATGGAGCTATCAAACATCATATGACCCACTCTCACGAGAACATCTTGCACTTTCCCTCTAGGACATATACTCGACCCGTTAGCTAACTGGACAACCACGTTACACTCATGCAGTTCATTTAAGTTCAGTTCAAGAAATAAAGCATAAGACATAACTTTCACATAAGCTCCTAAGTCAAGCATGGCATTTTTGACTACTTTACTACCTATCATGCAAGGAATAGTAAAGGTACCTGGGTCGTTGCACTTGGCGGGCAACGTACCTGGGAGGATCGCGGAAACGTTCTCCTTTTTCTTTTCAGTCCCTCTGGACTTCCTCTTCTTCGTGCACCAGCTCCTGAGGAATTTGGCATATTTTGGCACTTGGCTCACTGCCTCAAGGAGCGGAATGTTTACCACCACCTTCTGGAAGGTACGAAGGACCTCCTCATCTTCGGTCTCCAAAGTAGGCTTCGCAAGCCTACTAGGGAAGGGTGCTCTGGCAACTTCCTCTTGCACGTTGATTTCTCCTCTTTTCTCAACATTCAGATTCTCGGGAGCAATCTGGGCGGACTCATTCAGGTTGTCCTTGACTTCCTTCACGGCTCTGGGGGAAAGTGATTTTCCACTCGTTAGCTGGATAGCACTCACGTTCTCACATGAGTTGACCGTGGTTTGGGAAGGAAGCTTCCTAGAGCTCTTGCTCTCGATTTTGCTAATTGACACAACCATTTGTGTCAGCTGCTTGTTTAAGTTTTGCATCTCGGCCTTGTGGGAGTTTAGCTCTTCTCGAGCTTCTTTTTGGAACTGGCTGGTAGTCGTGACAATGGTCCTGACCATTTCTTCCAATGAACTGGAGGAGCTCGAGGCTTGAGCTGGGGTGGAAGTGTTAGGCCTATCGTGAGACTGGCCTTGGAAACGTGGCTGTCCTTCCCTGTTCCCATAGCTGAAGTTGGGGTGATCCCGCCAACCGGGGTTGTAAGTATTTGAATATGGATCATACTTCCTCGGGTTGGAAGCATACCCCCCGATTGCATTCACCTCCTCCGCCTCGCGGTTTCCTCCGACAAACTTTTTCAACATATTTCCAATTTCGGCCACCTGGGCCCTCATTTCTGTCTTCTCATGGCTCTGGGTTACACTATGGACTTGCCCCTGCCCTCGAATACCAAACTGCTGCGAGTTGGCCGCCATGTTCGCTATAAGCTAGTTGGCCTCTACTGGGGTCTTGTCGATCAAAGCCCCACCGCTCGCTGCATCTATCATCTGCCGATCGTGAGGCGTCATACCCTCATAGAAATACTGGATCAAGAGCTGATCGGCAATTTGATGGTGCGGGAAGCTTGCGCACAGGCGCCCAAAGCGTTCCCAGTACTCGTGCAGAGACTCACCCACGTCCTGAGTGATCCCGTAAATTCTCTTTCTCAAAGTCGTGGCCAAGGACGCAGGGAAATACTTCTCCAGGAAAACCCTCTTCATGTCCTGCCACGTGGTTATCGAGCCGGAGGGCAGATAATAAAGCCAGTCCTTGGCCTTGTCCTTGAGCGTAAAGGGGAATGCCCTCATATTCAGCTGCTCCTCCGTCACTCCCGCGGGCTTCATCCCCGCACAGACGCAGTGAAACTCCATTAAGTGCTTGTTCGCGTCCTCCCCTGCATTCCCATGGAAAGAAGGCAACTGGTGAATTAAACCTGACTTTAACTCAAAATTACCTGCTACCACGGGGTAGTTGATACATAGGGGCTGCAAATTCAAATCTGGCGCTGCCAGCTGTTTCAGCGTCCTCGGCGCTTCTCCTTGCGCCATCTCGTCAACCAAGAAGGGATTGCCTTCTTCCTCAAATAGTCTTTGCCCCTCGCGGGCCTCTCTTCTTAACCGCCGCTCTTCTCTTTCGATCTCAGGAATAAACTGCAGTCCACTAATCTCAGAAGAACGGGTCATACACAAACAAAAATTTTAACATACAAAGACAAACAGAAAAAAATTTCAGCACACAATCGATCAACCAAATTCAAATTCAATCATAATTTCAATCAAATTTTTGCCTTCTCCCCGGCAACGGCGCCAATTTTTGGCAACAAGATTTTTGAATGTCCTGTTGTAAATTCGAGTTGTCGAGACTCGCCAAAATACAATTTATAAGCCTATTATCAATAGCTTTGCAGCTTGTGGTAACAGGGTCGATCCAAGGAGAAGGTTGTGGCTGAAATTAAATTAAAATTGAAATTAATTAATTGATTGGGGTTTTTGTAACGGGGGGTTTTTAAGCATGCAAAGTAAGCAATTAAACGCTAACGGAAGAATAAAAAGAGAGAGAGACGCGTGCACAGTTTGGGGATTTTCGGGATTGATTCGTTAGACATCTTCAACTTATCATTTAACATAAATTCAAGGCAAGCAGTTTGTAGTACACACGGTCGATCCCGAGAAGCCCCAAGGTAACCGGCTCCATAGAAATTAATCAGACCACACAGTTCTAATTAAACATTATCTAAAATTGCATCAAGGTGATCAGCCCCAAATTTATTCTAGATAGTCACTAGCGAACTGCGACAGACATTCGATCACGTAATTTAATTGCTAACTGATTGCCCGCAAACGCCGTATGCAATCAACAACCATCATGCATGACTCGATACTCCGGTTTAGTTTTACCATTCTGTGTTACTAGTCGAATAGTGAGAGGCACGACATTGCTACTCTTTAACATTAACAAAATGCTAGAAAATGCGAGTGTCAATCGGCAAAATCTAACATATGCATAGGGTTAAGCAAGAATGATAAATGCATACAAATCAGCCACCAATTTATAAACTAAGCATGGATTATCAAAGCTAAAAGAGTCTAACAAAAATCCCTCAAATGTATCCCAAACCGTTCACCCTTACCTTAGCCGTCCATGGAACGGGTTGTCATTACCGCTCCAAGGGAAGCCATGGAAGTCGTCCTTAAACTAATACAACTTACAAGCTCATAAACAAGCCACAAATGGCGGAGCTAAAGTGAAAAACAAAGAAAAACCGAGAGGAAAAAGATGAAGAATCGCCCAAGGTTGAAGAAAACTTGCTGCAGAAATCGTCATTACAGCCTCTTTAATCGACGTAGCGTCGAGACGCTAGGGCAGCGTCGCGACGCTACGCCCTAAATAATCCGCGCGCGCCTCGCGATGGCGTCGAGACACTAGGCGAGCGTCTCGACGCTGGCCCGATAACTTCTTGCGCGCGCCTCCTCCGGAGCGTCTCGACGCCGCAGCAGGGTCTCGACGCTTCGGCAGCGTCGAGCTAGCGTCTCGACGCTATTGCTCGACGCTAGCTCTCGGGTTTGGGGCTGGAAAAATTACCTCTCCTAGGCAATTTTGGTCCGTTTCTTCTCGGATCGACTTGCCCTTTCTCGATGCACTCCTGGGGCGTTAAAACTCCACTTTTAGCTCCGAAACGGGTCCAATGGACGCACGAGCTCTCTGCCGCATTTCTCCTACAAACGAGATTAATTATACAATTAAATGCGGAATTTAGCCATAATTAGGAAGTGAATAATAGCTCCAAAATGGAGTTACCATTCATCACTAACCTTCTTCTTCTTGGATCGCTTGGAAGCTTTTGGCCGCTTGGCCTTCACAATCTTGGGCACCTTCTTCCTCAGCCGAGCCCTGGTGGTTATTTGTTGGAGACAATCCCCCAACGTTTCATCCATGGAGTCTTTGCTTCCCCCCTCTGCAGGGATGTCAAGACTGACTTCCCTCAAGGGGGAAAAGACCTCCTCGTCCTCAGCCGCCTCATCACTGGGCTCCGAGTCTTGGTGCTCTTCAGGTGGGGCTTCGTGCTCGGGCGTCTGCGGGGAAGGAGATGGCTCAGGGCTCTGTCTGGCCGTCTCATAGGATGGCCGGCCACTCCCATGACTCTCCTCGGTGGGAGTCTTTTCTTTGATCGGTGCGTCCTCCACCGCCACCGTCCATTTTCTCTTCTTGGGTGTACCTCCTGGGTCAGAAGGACCAGCAGGGATCTCAGTCACCACCTTCCACTTCTTCTTTCGCACTGGTAACTTCGGAGGCCGTGAGGGCTGCGCAGCTTCGCCGTCTGCTAAGGAAAGCAGCGCCTCTCTCGCAGCTTCTTCTGCGTCAGGTGACTTCTTTTTGGGTGTGGAACGATCCGCTCGTGTGGATACCATTGTTGTGCTTTGAGGATCTGAAGGTAGGAGATGCAGAGGAAGAAGAAGAATGAATTTGGAGGTCCAACGGATTAACAAAAACGTAGAAGGCACGGATCATCTGACGGCTATTTGTAATCGAGTGTATTCCAACGGCTCTATTCTGTTGCGGACTCAGCAACTTCTTCGCAATAAATTCGCAGAGCCGTTGGGATCTTTCTTCATTTTATGTTGCAATATTCAGCAATCAAATCCTTGATTCAGCCAGAATTCCTTCGTGGATCTTCTCCCCTTGATTGATCTCCTTGATCTCCTCTTAAAGATCTCCCATTAAAATTCACCTAATTAAAACAAAATCCGTAAATAAAATCACAAATAAACAACTAAAACACAAACCGAAAAAACAATACTGGAAAAAAACTAAGGCATAGCCTTCTGTTGGATGAGAACAGTTGTCACTCATCCCCTCTCGATTTGATTCTCAAGCTTCAGATAAGAGGAAGGCCGAGAGTGTCTTCACATCTCCTTCCTCGTAGTAATGCTTCAATCGTGCACCATTGACCATAAACGGCTTCCCGTGCTGTAGGTTTCTAATCTCAATCGCACCATGAACAAACACGTTAGTTATCACAAAAGGACCTGACCATCTGGACTTAAGTTTGCCTGGAAATAACCTTAACCTCGAGTTGAATAATAAGACATGCTGGCCTTTCTTAAAGTCCTTGACCCTAAGTCTACTGTCATGCCAAATCTTAGTCTTTTCCTTATACATTTTGGCATTTTCATAGGACATATGTCTTAGCTCATCTAACTCATGTAATTGCAGAGACCGCAATGTTCCCGCATCGGTCACGCAATAATTCAGTTCTTTTAAGGCCCAAAAGGCTTTGATTTCCAACTCGAAGGGTAAATGACATGCTTTTCCATATACTAGCCTATAAGGAGACATACCTAAGGGTGTTTTATATGCAGTCCTATATGCCCAAAGTGCATCGTCCAACTTAAAAGACCAGTCTTTTCTATTAGGGTTGGCCACTTTTTCAAGTATGTTTTTGATTTCCCTATTGGATATTTCAGCTTGTCCATTTGAGTGTGGGTGATAAGGGGTTGCTACTTTATGTCTAACATTGTATTTAGCTAACACCTTTTCCATAGCTTTATTAATAAAGTGGGTTCCCTCATCACTAATTATAGCCCGTGGTGTACCAAACCTTGTAAAAATATGCCTATTAAGAAACTTAATGACTGTTTTGGCATCATTCGATGGACATGCTATGGCTTCTACCCATTTAGATACATAGTCTACAGCTACGAGTATATAAAGATTACCTGCAGATGGGGGAAAGGGTCTCATGAAGTCAATGCCCCACACATCAAAGAGTTCCAACTCCAAGATGTAGGTGAGAGGCATCTCATCCTTCCGACTAAGGTTGCCTGTTCTTTGACATTCATCGCAGCTGTGCGCATGGTCGTGGGCATCTTTGAAGACCGTGGGCCAATAGTAGCCACTCTGGAACACCTTTGCAGCCGTCCTTTGGCCACCAAAATGTCCACCATAGGGAGACGTGTGGCAGTGCTGCAACACTGACTTCGCCTCAGCAGCCGATACACACTTCCTCAATAAGCCGTCTGCACATGTCTTGTAAAGTGTAGGATCGTCCCAGATGAACTTCCTAGCTTCGTTTAAGAACCTCTTCTTTTCTTGCCACCCTTTGAAAGTTGGTAGCACCTGCGAGGCAAGGAAGTTAGCAATATCCGCAAACCACGGTTCCTCATCGTTATCACGATGTGCTAAAACAAAGACATGCTCATCAACAAAGGCATCAGAAATTGCTGGCTCAGCAATTTTATCGCAATTATGCCGCAATCTAGATAAATGGTCAGCAACTACATTCTCGCATCCTTTCTTATCTCTAATGTCTAGATCAAACTCTTGCAACAATAATACCCATCTAATTAACCTAGGCTTAGCATCAGCTTTCCTCATTAAGTATTTTAGAGCAGAGTGATCGGTGTACACAATGGTTCTAGTGCCTACAATGTAATTCCTAAACTTCTCGCAAGCAAACACTACAGCTAGCATTTCCTTCTCCGTGGTTGTATAATTACATTGTGCTTCATTCAGAGTCTTACTTGCATAGTATACAGGATGTGTTAGTTTATCAATTTTTTGTCCTAGCATAACCCCTACTGCATAGTCACTAGCATCACACAACATCTCAAACGGTAAGTCCCAATTTGGTCCTACTATAATAGGTGCTTTGACTAATGCTTCCTTAAGTGTTGTCCATGCTAAGAAACATTATTTTGAGAAGACAAATGGTTTGTTTAGCTCTAGAAGCTCACACAAAGGTTTAGAGATTTTTGAGAAGTTCTTAATGAATCTCCTATAGAAACCTGCGTGACCTAGGAAACTTCTAATAGCTTTTACATTTTGAGGTTCCACTAGCTTCTCTATTATCTCAATCTTGGCCCTATCGACCTCTACTCCTGCTCTAGACACTCTATGACCTAGGACTATTCCTTCTTCCACCATAAAGTGGCATTTCTCCCAATTTAGGACTAGGTTGGTCTCCTCACACCTCGCTAAGACTTGTCCTAAGTTCTCTAAACAGTTACTAAAAGAATCACCAAAGACCGAGAAGTCATCCATAAATATTTCTATCATGGATTCATCTAAGTCAGAGAAAATGGCCAACATGCACCTTTGGAATGTTGTTGGTGCATTGCATAAGCCAAAAGGCATTCTGCGAAAAGCAAATGTTCCAAAGGGACATGTAAAGGTTGTTTTCTCCTGGTCCACAGGGTCTATGGTGATTTGGTTATATCCAGAATAACCATCTAAGAAACAGTAGTAGGCTCGGCCAGCTATCCTATCTAACATTTGATCTATAAATGGTAAAGGAAAATGATCTTTTTTTGTTTCTTTGTTTAATTTTCTATAGTCCATACAGACTCTCCATCCCGTAATAGTTCTAGTTGGAATTAGTTCATTACTCTCATTAACTACTACAGTCATCCCCCCCTTCTTAGGCACACATTGAATTGGACTCACCCATTGACTGTTGGCTATAGGGAAGATTACACATGCATCTAACCATTTGATTATTTCTTTTTTTACTACCTCCTTCATGGAGGGGTTCAACCTACGTTGGTGATCTACCCTAGGTGTATGTTCTTCTTCCAATAGTATCTTATGCATGCAATAGGAAGGACCAATACCTCTTATATCAGCAATCGTCCATGCAATAGCCTTTTTATGTTGCTTAAGCAGCAATATTAGCGCAATTTCATGCTTTTCACTTAACTTGGACGAAATGATAACAGGCAAAGTATCATGCTCTCCTAGATATGCATACTTAAGATGATCAGGCAATGGTTTTAATTCTAAGAGAGGTGGATGCTCAATGGATGGTTTTAATGGATTCATGGATCTTTCAGACAAGTCATTAGTCATACAAACATGCTGAGGTTTATCCACATGTATATCCATTATTTCAGAAATGTTTAAGTCAGTTACATCTATTTGTACATAGTCAGTAGCATGCTTAATCAATAGTTCATGCTCAAGTTGTTCTTCCATTAGTGAATCTACTACATCTATACTTGCACAAGATTCAGAATCAGAGGGGTACCTTAGAGGTTTAAAAACACTAAATTTAACCTCCTCATCATGAACCCTCATGGTGAGCTCACCTTTCTGGACATCAATCAAAGCCCTACCTGTGGCTAGAAATGGTCTACCTAGTAAGATTGGTACTTCCTTGTCTGCCTCGTAATCCAGAATGATGAAGTCTGCAAGAAAAATGAATTTGTCAACCTTGACAAGAATATCCTCAATTTTCCCCTCCGGGTATGCTATGGATCTGTCTGCAAGCTTGTTAAGTCTCTGAAAGTGACTTATTTAGGACCTATTTAGCCTAGGAAGATGCACATACTTAGGTGTTTTTGATAGCATTTAGCCTAAACCTATGCTTAAATATGAGAATTAGAAGAAGGTAGCTAATTTAGGACTTATGCACAATAGGAAGAAAAAGGATTGAAAACCGAAGGAAAAGAATGAAAAATGAGCATTGCGAATGAATTGCGAAAATATTGCGGGAACCGCAATTATTCAAGTGAAAACCGTAAGTTGACTGATCTATTTCTGTTAATTTCCGTTATTTCAGGGATTCGTTCTTTCTCCTCCATCCATTCTGATATATGACGTTGAAGATTGATGGTTCTCCTTGGCCCAAACGCACCTGCAAACTACTATAAAAAGGGGTCAAAGTCGGAGGTTTGATCATCATCCGAAAGCGTGAAGTCGTCTCGCAGTCCATCTGTTCTTCTGTTTTTCCTTTGTCGTCTGTTGGTCTACGAAGCTCAGCTGTTGGAGTCGATAATCTGATAGGAAGGAGAGTAGATTCTTCTTCTCTCCCGATTGGATTCATCCAAGCAAGGCTGCTCTTTTTGATCCTTCATTCGAGGCGATTGCGACGAGACTTCAAGCACCATTTACAAGCTTTCTGCCTTTCTTTTCTATTTTTACATTTCTGCTTTGTGTTGTTCACTTTCTAAGTAGCTTGAACATTTCATTTCGTTGCTTTCTGCCTTGCTGTTATTTACTTTAAAGCTTTCATCTGTTCGTTCAAACAATTTCAGTAATCAAAGTACAAGTCTGCATTTCTCAGTTTCCATCTGCTGCTACGGTTTTTGTCTACTGTTTTAAATATATTTCTCTTCTAAGCATGTCTGTTTTATCTGTCATTTCTGTTTACCTTATATCCATGAGTAGCTAAATCACCTAGGGGCATGCTAATGACAGAACTATAGGCTAAAAAACGTGAACCAAGTATGTAGGTTAGCACTCGAAGCATTGGTTGTATGTGAGCGTCATCCCACGGGCAATTTCGATTGGCCATCCATTTTGTCCAAAGAACTCCTAACCTCTGGAAGGAGTAAGAGTTCAGAGTCATATAATCATGCTAGCCTTCCATGGTAATCAGAAAACGGCTTAGGAATAAGCGTTTTCCTAGTACAAACTAAACATTCCTGTTTTAACAAGATGCTTAAGACCTTACTTTGAAGTCGAGTAAACTAAAGAATCTAATGCATGGAATCGGACGATACATGAGATAGAGTGAGTTTGATGCATAGAGAGTTGATCTACTGCTTGAGAATCGTATTAAAATGCATATAGGATAGTCGTTAGTAACCCTTAATTCGCCATTTTACACACTTTTTCTGTTTTAACAATTGCGGAATTATTGCGGTTCTCGCAATTCTACCAAATTACCATTCTGTTTAGCTGTTTTCTTCTTCACCTATTAATTTCGTCTCTTGTCTTTTGAGTCTAATTTCAACTTGCATTTGTTTATGTTGCATCCCTTTATACATTCAGTAATAAATAGACAATTAAAAATCAAATTTACCCCTTCAAATCCATCCCTTCTTTCTTAACAAAAACACTTTGTGAATAGCTAAAAATAAGTCTCTGTGGAAAAAACGAATGAAATATACTTACTACTTGCTGTGAGACCATGTATGCTTGCATGTTCTGAGTGCTCTCTCTACTTACTTGCTTATTTATTTTAACACATTGAGCACGCAACAAGTTTTTGGCGCCGCTGCCGGGGACTTATTTAAGCGAAAACAAAGTTAGTTAAGTTTGAAACACCAAATTATTTTCCATTGTATTTGATCCAATTTCATTTCTTTTTTAGGTAACATTTAGGTTAGTTTATGAATGAGCTTCCAAGTAGTGATCTAGAGTTCAACCCTGAGCCCGAGAGATTACTTAGAGCTAGGAATAGAGCCAAGAAACGTCTCTTTAAACAACCTTCCTTACCTCAATTAGCTGCTGAAACCGCAAGGTTATCATCACCACCTCAAGAAGAAATGGATAGAAGAGATCAAAATCTGGTGCCTGTCACTCGCAATCCCATTGAAATAGCGAATGACAAGGACAGCGCCATTCTTTCATACCTCGTACCTATGCCTGGGGAGCTGAACCCCAGCATAATCCGTCCTGAGATCACTGCCAACTCATTCGAGTTAAAGCCAGTGATGTTCCAAATGTTGTCCACTGTGGGACAATTCTTTGGAATGGAAAATGAGGATCCCCACAACCATCTTAGGAACTTCTTAGGAGTTAGTGACACTTTCCTAATCCCTGGAGTTTCTCAAGAAGCCTTGAGGCTATATCTGTTCCCTTACTCTTTGAGGGACAAAGCCAAAACGTGGCTGAACTCATTACCTTCTGGATCTGTCCTTAATTGGACAGATTTAGCAGAGAAATTCCTAGTCAAATATTTCCCACCAGATAGGAATTCTACCTTTCGTGATGATATCATAAAATTCAAACAAGCTCCAAGTGAGTCTCTTCACGAAGCTTGGACACGATTCAAAGATCTTCTTATCAAATGTCCACACCATGGCATCCCATGGTGTATCCAAATAGAAGTCTTCTTCAAAGGATGCAACCCCAGCACCAGACAAGTTCTAAATTCATCTGCTGGTGGTTCCATGTTGTCCAAGAGTTACAACGAAGCTTATGAGATCTTGGAGAAGATCTCAACATCTCACTGTAGGTGGTCAGATGACCCTGTAGAGCCAACTAGAGCTCAAGACAAGGATGCTCTAAGCGCCATGAGCACCCAAATAAATGCTCTGACCAACCTAGTTAAGCAAATGGCTCAGGCCAATCTCCAAACCAGTGCCAATACCGCCACAGCCATGTCAATGGGCACCCAGCCAAGTCAAGGCGAGGCACTAATCTGTGGATTCTGTGGGGAAGGGCACCCATATGAATACTGCCCTGGGAATCCATCCTCAGTCTGCTATGTAGGAAGCCAACAGCAGTCTAGGAACAACCCCTACTCACAAACTTACAATCCTGGTTGGAGAAACCACCCAAACCTGTCATGGGGTCGCCAACCAAATTCTAACCAAAATATTAACCAACCAAGGCCGAGTGGAACATCTGGTTTCACTCCCCAACATAACCAACATAACCAGTCCATGTACCAAAAACCTTATAATCAACCTGTAGGATCTTCTGTAGAAAACCTACTCAAGGAATACATAGCTAAAAATGATGCTACTCTCCAAAGCCAACAAGCTACTCTTAGGAGCCTAGAAAATCAAATAGGGCAATTAGCCAATGAAATTAAAAGTAGGCCCCAAGGTAGACTCCCTGCTGACACTGAAGTACCAAGGAGAGATGGTAAGGAACAAGTTCAAGCAATTGAACTCAGGAGTGGGAGACCTTTGGTAAGCAACACCAAGGACATACCAAAGAGAGTAGAGAACACTGAGTCTAGTGCTCCACTGGAGTCTCTGCCAAACCAAGGTCCACCCCCAACTAGCACATCAGGAACCAGGCTAGAACCAATTGTTGAGGAGATAGAAGAAATTCCAAGGCCTCCACCTATCCTAAGGCGACCTGACGTGCCTGCTTATGTGCCACCACCTCCATACCCTCGTAGGCTTAAGAAGAAGCAGGAACAGGAAGTGCATTTCAATAAATTTTTAGAAATTCTTAAACAAGTGCACGTTAACATTCCTTTTGTAGAGGTTTTACAGTCCATGCCTTCTTATGTAAAGTTTTTGAAGGACATTATTACTAACAAAAAAACAATGGGTGAGTTTGAAACAGTCAATCTCACTGAGGAGTGCAGTGCCATCCTCCAGAACAAGCTACCCAAGAAGGAGAAGGATCCTGGTTCCTTCACCTTACCTGTAGAACTTGGAGGCAAGCACGTGGGCAGAGCGCTTTGTGACCTGGGCGCCAGCATAAATCTCATGCCCCTATCACTATTCCGCCAGTTGGGAATAGGAGAAGCACGTCCAACTACTGTCACTTTACAACTAGCAGACAGATCCATCGCATACCCTGAAGGTAAAATTGAGGATATTCTAGTGAAAGTTGACAAATTTATCTTCCTTGCAGATTTCATTGTCCTGGACTATGAGGCAGACAAGGAGGTCCCCATCCTGCTAGGCAGACCATTTCTAGCCACAGGTAGGGCACTTATAGACGTCCAAAAAGGTGAGCTCACTATGAGGGTTCATGATGAAGAGGTGAAATTCAGTGTGTATAAAGCTTTAAGGTATCCCTCTGACCTTGAATCCTGTGCTAGTATGGACGTTGTAGACTCTTTAATGGAAGAACAATTGGAGCATGTACTATTGACCAAGCATGCTAATGAATATGTACAACTAGATGTAGCTGACTTAAATGTATCTGAAATTATGGATATACCTGTAGATACACCACAACTTGTATGTATGAATATCGACCTAACTGATAGATCATTAAATCCTCTAAAGCCATCCATTGAGCATCCACCTGTTTTAGAACTAAAACCACTACCCACTCACCTCAAGTATGCATATTTAGGGAGTAATGAAACTCTGCCTGTTATCATTTCTTCTAAATTGAGTGAAAAGCATGAGGTTGAACTAATTTTACTGCTTAAGCAACATAGGAAAGCTATTGCATGGACGATTGCTGATATTAGAGGCATTAGCCCTTCTTATTGTATGCATAAGATTATATTAGAGGAAGAGCACACACCTAGAGTAGACCACCAACGTAGGTTGAATCCCTCTATGAAGGAGGTAGTGAAGAAAGAAATCATAAAATGGTTAGATGCAGGTGTAATCTTCCCCATAGCTAGTAGCCAGTGGGTAAGCCCCATCCAATGTGTACCTAAAAAGGGGGGGATAACTGTGGTAGTCAATGAGAACGACGAACTGATTCCAACAAGGACTGTCACAGGGTGGAGAGTATGTATGGATTACAGGAAATTAAATAAAGAAACTAAAAAAGACCATTTCCCCTTACCATTCATTGACCAGATGTTAGACAGAATAGCTGGTAGAGCCTACTATTGTTTCTTAGATGGTTACTCCGGCTATAACCAGATTACTATAGACCCTAAGGACCAAGAGAAGACCACCTTCACTTGCCCTTTTGGAACCTTTGCCTTTCGCAGAATGCCGTTTGGCTTATGCAATGCACCGGCAACTTTCCAAAGGTGCATGATGGCTATCTTCTCTGAGTTGGATGAGTCCATGATAGAAATATTCATGGATGACTTCTCAGTCTTTGGGGATTCATTTGCAAACTGTCTAGAAAATTTAGGACAAGTCCTGGCTAGGTGTGAGGAGACTAACCTAGTTCTAAATTGGGAAAAATGCCACTTCATGGTGGATGAAGGGATTGTCTTAGGTCATCGAGTGTCAAGGGCAGGTGTAGAGGTCGATAGGGCCAAAATTGAGATCATAGAGAAGTTGGTAGAGCCACAAAATGTCAAAGCCATTAGAAGTTTCTTAGGGCATGCTGGCTTCTACAGAAGGTTCATTAAGGACTTTTCTAAGATAGCCAAGCCTTTGTGTGAGCTTCTAGAGCTAAATAGGCCATTCATCTTCTCTAAAGAATGTAGAGTAGCTTGGAAAACCCTTAAGACAGCACTAGTCACAGCCCCTATCATAGTAGGACCCAATTGGGATCTCCCCTTTGAGAGGTTATGTGATGCCAGTGACTATGCTGTGGGGGTGATGTTAGGACAGAAGATTGACAAGCTAACACACCCTGTTTATTATGCTAGTAAAACCCTGAATGAGGCACAATGTAATTACACGACTACTGAGAAGGAGATGCTAGCAGTAGTGTTTGCTTGTGAGAAGTTTAGGAATTACATTGTAGGCACCAGAACTGTAGTGTTTACAGATCACTCTGCACTCAAGTACCTTATGAGGAAGGCTGATGCTAAGCCTAGGTTAATAAGGTGGGTACTGTTGTTGCAAGAGTTTGATCTGGACATTAGAGACAAGAAAGGGTGCGGAAATGTGGTTGCAGATCATCTTTCCCGATTGCACCATAATTGCGAAAAAATTGCGGAGTCCGCAATTTCTGATGCTTTTATTGATGAACATGTCTTTGTTTTGGCTCATCGTGATAACGATGAGGAACCTTGGTTTGCTGACATTGCTAACTTCCTTGCATCACAGGTACTGCCTACTTTCAAGGGAGGACAAGAGAAGAAGAGGTTCTTCCACGAAGCAAAGAAATTCATATGGGATGATCCCACTTTATACAGAACATGTGCTGACGGATTGCTAAGGAAGTGTGTTTCAGCTGCTGAGGCGAAGTCTGTGCTGCAGCACTGCCACACAGCTCCTTATGGTGGACACTTTGGTGGTCAAAGAACAGCTGCAAAGGTATTTCAGAGTGGCTATTATTGGCCCACGATCTTCAAAGATGCACACAACTATGCCCACAGCTGTGATGAATGCCAAAGGACAGGTAATCTCAGTCGCAAGGATGAAATGCCTCTCACTTACATCTTAGAGTTGGAACTCTTTGATGTGTGGGGCATTGATTTCATGGGACCATTTCCACCATCATCAGGTAACCTTTACATCCTTGTAGCAGTAGACTACGTCTCTAAGTGGGTAGAGGCCATAGCTTGTCCTAGTAATGATGCCAAAACAGTCATTAAATTCTTACATAGGCACATTTTCACTAGATTTGGGACTCCTCGTGCTATCATTAGTGATGAGGGGACCCATTTTATTAATAAAGCTATGGAAAAAGTGTTGGCTAAATATAACATTAGACATAGAGTAGCCACTCCCTACCACCCACACTCAAATGGACAAGCTGAAATTTCCAATAGGGAGATAAAAAACATCCTAGAGAAGGTGGTCAAACCTAATAGGAAAGACTGGTCATTTAAGCTTGAGGATGCACTTTGGGCTTATAGAACAGCATATAAGACACCCCTAGGCATGTCTCCCTATAGGTTGGTGTATGGCAAGGCATGTCATCTTCCATTTGAGTTAGAGATTAAGGCATTTTGGGCATTGAAAGAATTGAATTATTGTGTGACTGATGCAGGGACACTACGGTCATTACAATTACATGAGCTTGATGAGCTTAGGCATATGTCTTATGAGAATGCCAAAATGTATAAAGAAAAGACCAAAATATGGCATGATAGTAGACTTAGGATCAAAGACTTTAGGAAAGGCCAACTTGTCCTATTATTTAACTCACGACTAAAATTGTTTCCAGGTAAACTAAAGTCTAGATGGTCAGGCCCATTTGTTATTACTAATGTGTTTGTTCATGGTGCAATAGAGATAAAGAACTTGCAGCAAAGACAGCCTTTTATGGTCAATGGTGCTAGATTGAAGCACTACTATGAGGAAGGAGATGTGAAGACTCTCTCGGCCTTCCTCTTGAATGAAGCATGAAATTAAAAACGAGAGAGAACGAGTGGTTACTGTGCTCGTTTAGTCAAGGCCAATGCCTTAGTTTATTTTTGCACTTTTTTTTTTTTCCGGTTATCGTTTGTGTGTTTTGTTGTGTGATTTTAATTAGGTAATTGATGTTTATTTTATTTTCTTTTTTTAGGGAATCGATAGATGGAATCAAGGAGATCAAATCCAGCTTTAAAAATCAAGAAACGGTTGAGCCAAATAAAAGATACGGACGATCAAAGATTGACATTTAGATGAAAAAATATCCCTTAAATTGCGGTGGAATTGCAGGATCCGCAAAATATAGCCGTTGGGATTTATCCGTTGCCTTTATATCCGTTAGAAGGCGCTCGATCGATACGATTCTCCCATTCTCTGATTTCCAAGAAAACTGCGATTCTCTTCATCTTTGATTCTTCTCTCCAAATCGCCAAGAAGCAACAATGGTGCTCACTAGGGCTGAAAGATCTGCGGCCAAGAAAAGGGCCGATGACGCTGAAGAGGCTGCGAGGGAAGCACTCCTTGCCCTCGCCAATGCTGATGCTGCACGTACCGAACGGCTGCCCAAGCTTCCAATCCGTAGGAAGAAGTGGAGGGTTGTCACTGAAATCCCTGCTGGACCTTCTGAACCAGCAGGCACACCCAAGAAACGCCGGTGGAGTGTCGAGATGGCCGCCGAACCAAGCACAGCGAAGGCTCCCTCTGTGGCGAGTCAAGAAACTGATCGTGCGTCCCACGAGTTAGCCAAGAAGGGTTCGTCGCCATCTGCATCACCAGCGCACAGCCCGTCGCCATCTGCATCACCCGTGCACAGCCCTGCATCATCTGAACCAGTGCACAGCCCAGAGATCGCTTCATCACCGCCTGCGCAGAGCTCTGAGTTGTCTTCAGCACCTCAGAGTTCTGATCAGACACCTGCGGCTGCACAGAGCTCCACGCCCTCGCCTACTCCCCCACGGCCTGATCCTGAATTCCCTTATGGGGAGTACCAAGAGTCCACGCAAGGCAGTGGGGATGCTGAAGAAGAGGAGGTTTTCTCTCCTATGAGGGAAGATAGCCCTGATGGTCCTGCACAGCAGGCTGATTCCATGGAAGAGACGCTGGGGGCATGCCTGCAGCAGATCACCATTGAAGCACAGCTCAAGAAGAAGAAGAAGGCCAAGATTCTTAAGGCCAAGAGATCCAAGAAGCTGAAAAAGAAGAAGGCCAAGAGGGTGCCTTCCTCAGAGAAAGAGAGCACTGAGCCATCGCTCAAACGACTCAAGGTTGAGGCTGCAGAGTCAGCCAAGCCAGCAGCCAAAGGGAAGGCCAAGCTCTACCCTGAAGACGAGCCTCAATCTGTGAGGTATGTATCGTCTGACGCTGAGTCCAGGGGCGTTGAGTTGAGGAAGAGGGAGTTGCTGCACGAGAAAGGCTTCCTCGACAGACTTGCTGACCTGCCGCAGTTCTTGCGCGCAGGGATTATAAATCACAGCTGGGAAGAATTGTGCAGGCCACCCAATCCGGCTTACACGAGTATGGTATACGACTTCTACGCCAACCTTCGAAACTCTGAGGAAGGGCTTTCTGTGGTGAGGGGAGTAGAGGTGGACTACTCAGCAAAGGCCATCAACGACGCTTATGGCCTAAAGGGCCAAAGACACACTGACTACGCACGGATCGTTGATGAGCCGACTGAGGCAGTGCTGGAAGAGGCCATTCGCACAATTGGCCAGCCTGAAGCAGCGTGGACTGTATCACGCAATGGGAGGCACACCCTAATGAGTGCCAACCTGACGGCAAAGGCAGCTGTGTGGTTTGCCTTTGTGAGGAGGAAGTTGTCCCCGGTGACCCACGAGACGACCATCAACCAGAGCAGATCGCTGCTGGTCTATGCCATCATGCGCGGTCTCACGGTCAATGTGGGGGAAGTCATGTCAGCTGCCATTGCTGAGTGTGCCAGAAAAGGTAAGGGTCCATTATTTTTCCCCAACACTATAACCAAGTTATGTTTGCTTGCAGGAGTCCCCATCGAGCGCATGGAGCAGCAGATGGCCTACACAGGCCACTTAGAGCTGCCTGCTAGCTTGAGGCTGAAGAGGAAGGGGAATATGGAGTTTGAACTGGATAGGCTGGCTGCTGATCAGTCACGATCCATGGCCTGCTTAATGGATATGCAACGAAGGATGGCTCAATGGGCCACTTATGCGCAGGCACGGGACAAGGAGGTTGCAGACCAGCTTGGGTGCATCTTCCCTGACTTCCCTACAAATCTTCTAACTCCATGGGTGCCCCCACGACCAAGACAACCTGATGAGGATGACGAGAATTGAGTGCTGGTTTGAATTGCACTCCAGGGAGTATTACTATTCCCTTCAACTACTTTATAAAAAAAAAAAAAATCTGCTTCTGATAAATCATGTGAACTCTACTGTTTTTAGTCAATTTTTGATCTGTTTTAGATGTTTAGTTTTATGTTTTTTCTTTTGCTTAGTATAGTCTGATGTTAGCTGATTAAGTAGGTTAGGTTAGTTTTATTTTTGTTGAGCTTAAAGCAACAAGACAATGCATGTTTAGAGGCCTGATTCAATGTTATATCTGCCCGGACTTGATTGCGAAATAATTGCGGTACCCGCAATTTTTATGACTAATTGCATGTTTTGGACTGTTTGTTTAGTTAGGCTGTGATCTGTTAAATCCTATCTTTTGCTGCTAGCATGACTACCTTATATAGCTTATCTTAAAGCATGCTGGATGAGTGTCATAGGACACCCGTTGATAGTTTAAATTAACCTCTCAAAAGCTCAGCATGCACAGCTTTAAGACCTTATCTGTCTGTTTTTTTCAAAATTCTGCTGCTGTGATATTTTCTTTTAGAATGTTCTGTCTATGCCTAGGTCTTTTAAATTCTCTTTGTTTTACCTTAGACTAGATGCTTTTAGACAAGTTTGGGGGTGTGCCACCTCAGACACTCATTGGGGACAATGAGTAGTTTAAGTTTGGGGGAGGCCACCCTAGGCCTAGGAACATTCCTCTCTTCCTTAGGACATAAGCATTCTTCTTCTCCTTTAAAAAAAAAAAAAAAAAAAAAATGAAAAAATAGAATAAAAATGGGAGCTTCTCTCAAAGTGCTGAGTAATCAGTGCCAAGTGTGTAACCCACAAGTGGCATTGCATCAAAAGGCAACCCAAGGAGAAGTTTCACCTAAGTAAGAAAGAAAAAAAAAGGGAGAAATAGGGAAGAAGAGTGTGTGCTTAGAAGTTATAACCTTGTGGCTTAGATGTCCTATTTGAAAAGAACTCTGATCCTCAATGAGTTGAGCACAAGGTTGTAGCTTTTAGGTTTGTCTAGGGAGATGAATGTATATCCAATGAAGTGATGCCAGGGTTTAGTTGGTCTTATGAAAGTACTACTGTCACTAGTTTTGTACTAAGACTGGCATGACTCTAAGGAATCCTAGGTAGCTCATAAGTAAAAACTAGAAGCATGTACTGAGTCTGAGATAAAGCTAGGCAGAATTTGAAACCTTAGGGATAGTGGCATGATATGACAAAAGCAAATAGATCAGTTGTAGGGAGTTAATGAAAACAGAAGGAGTGTTAGGCAGGCGAAGTCAGAAGAAGCTAGATAAGAGGATAGTTTTAAGCTTAGAAGTGTGTCACAGGACAGCACTGCTATAGATTGGGATATAGGGGAGTCAGTAAGTGGTTAAAGAAGGTAAAATAACAGCCTAAGTAAGTCCTTAGTTTGCTTGAGGACAAGCAAAACCTCAAGTTTGGGGGTGTGTTAAGTCTCTGAAAGTGACTTATTTAGGACCTATTTAGCCTAGGAAGATGCACATACTTAGGTGTTTTTGATAGCATTTAGCCTAAACCTATGCTTAAATATGAGAATTAGAAGAAGGTAGCTAATTTAGGACTTATGCACAATAGGAAGAAAAAGGATTGAAAACCGAAGGAAAAGAATGAAAAATGAGCATTGCGAATGAATTGCGAAAATATTGCGGGAACCGCAATTATTCAAGTGAAAACCGTAAGTTGACTGATCTATTTCTGTTAATTTCCGTTATTTCAGGGATTCGTTCTTTCTCCTCCATCCATTCTGATATATGACGTTGAAGATTGATGGTTCTCCTTGGCCCAAACGCACCTGCAAACTACTATAAAAAGGGGTCAAAGTCGGAGGTTTGATCATCATCCGAAAGCGTGAAGTCGTCTCGCAGTCCATCTGTTCTTCTGTTTTTCCTTTGCCGTCTGTTGGTCTACGAAGCTCAGCTGTTGGAGTCGATAATCTGATAGGAAGGAGAGTAGATTCTTCTTCTCTCCCGATTGGATTCATCCAAGCAAGGCTGCTCTTTTTGATCCTTCATTCGAGGCGATTGCGACGAGACTTCAAGCACCATTTACAAGCTTTCTGCCTTTCTTTTCTATTTTTACATTTCTGCTTTGTGTTGTTCACTTTCTAAGTAGCTTGAACATTTCATTTCGTTGCTTTCTGCCTTGCTGTTATTTACTTTAAAGCTTTCATCTGTTCGTTCAAACAATTTCAGTAATCAAAGTACAAGTCTGCATTTCTCAGTTTCCATCTGCTGCTACGGTTTTTGTCTACTGTTTTAAATATATTTCTCTTCTAAGCATGTCTGTTTTATCTGTCATTTCTGTTTACCTTATATCCATGAGTAGCTAAATCACCTAGGGGCATGCTAATGACAGAACTATAGGCTAAAAAACGTGAACCAAGTATATAGGTTAGCACTCGAAGCATTGGTTGTATGTGAGCGTCATCCCACGGGCAATTTCGATTGGCCATCCATTTTGTCCAAAGAACTCCTAACCTCTGGAAGGAGTAAGAGTTCAGAGTCATATAATCATGCTAGCCTTCCATGGTAATCAGAAAACGGCTTAGGAATAAGCGTTTTCCTAGTACAAACTAAACATTCCTGTTTTAACAAGATGCTTAAGACCTTACTTTGAAGTCGAGTAAACTAAAGAATCTAATGCATGGAATCGGACGATACATGAGATAGAGTGAGTTTGATGCATAGAGAGTTGATCTACTGCTTGAGAATCGTATTAAAATGCCTATAGGATAGTCGTTAGTAACCCTTAATTCGCCATTTTACACACTTTTTCTGTTTTAACAATTGCGGAATTATTGCGGTTCTCGCAATTCTACCAAATTACCATTCTGTTTAGCTGTTTTCTTCTTCACCTATTAATTTCGTCTCTTGTCTTTTGAGTCTAATTTCAACTTGCATTTGTTTATGTTGCATCCCTTTATACATTCAGTAATAAATAGACAATTAAAAATCAAATTTACCCCTTCAAATCCATCCCTTCTTTCTTAACAAAAACACTTTGTGAATAGCTAAAAATAAGTCTCTGTGGAAAAAACGAATGAAATATACTTACTACTTGCTGTGAGACCATGTATGCTTGCATGTTCTGAGTGCTCTCTCTACTTACTTGCTTATTTATTTTAACACATTGAGCACGCAACAAAGCTGCAAGGTGACAGTGGTAGGTCGTGCTTCTCCTATTCCAAGCTGACGAAATAGAGACAGGGGCATGAGATTGATGCTGGCTCCCAGGTCACAAAGAGCTCTGCCCACGTGCTTGCCTCCCAGCTCGACTGGTAAGGTGAAGGAACCAGGATCCTTCTCCTTCTTTGGTAGTTTGTTCTGGAGTATAGCACTGCACTCCTCAGTGAGATTCACTGTTTCAAATTCACCAATGATCTTTTTGTTAGTAATTATATCCTTCAAGAATTTAACATAAGAAGGCATAGATTGCAAAACCTCTACAAATGGAATATTAACATGCACTTGCTTTAAAATTTCTAAAAACTTATTAAAGTGCACTTCCTGTTCTTGTTTTTTCTTCAGCCTTCTAGGGAATGGAGGTGGTTGCACATATGTAGGCAATTCAGTTCGCCTAATGACAGGTGGAGTCCTTGGAATTTCTTCTGGTTCCTCTACGATAGGTTCCGGCCTCACCCTTGATGTGCTTGGTGGTGGTTGATCATGGTTTGGCAGAGAATCCAGTGGAGCACTAGACTCTTCATTCTCTACTTGCTTTGGTGCTTCTCTATTGTTGCTCACCAATGGTCTTCCACTACGAAGTTCAATTGCTTGAACTTGCTCTTTTCCATCCCTTCTTGGCACTTCAGTGTCAGCAGGCAATCTACCTTGGGGCTTATTCTTCAATTCGTTGGCCAATTGCCCTATCTGGTTCTCTAAGCTCCTAAGGGTGGCTTGCTGACTTTGTAGGGTTGCATCATTTTTTGCAATGTACTCTTTAAGTAAATTCTCTACTGATAACCCTATTGGTTGGTTATATGGCTTTTGGTACATGGATTGGTTATTTTGTTGAGTGAAACCAGGTGTTCCACTCGGTCTTGGTTGGTTTTGAGCTTGGTTAGTATTTTGTTGGCCACCCCAGGAAAGGTTTGGGTGGTTCCTCCAACCAGGATTATAGGTGTTAGAATAGGGATTGTTCCTAGGCTGCTGTTGACTTCCTATATAGCAGACTGAGGCTGGATTCCCAGGGCAAAAATCATACAGGTGCCCTTCCCCACAGAACCCACAGATTAGTGTCTCACCTTGACTAGTTGGTGCACCCATTGAAATGGCTGCTGCGGTGTTGACACTAGGTTGGAGATTGGTTTGAGCCATTTGTTTGACTAGATTGGTCAGGGCATTTATTTGGCTGCTCATTGCACTAAGTGCATCCTTGTCTTGAGCTCTCCTAGGCTCTACAGGATCGTCTGACCATCTACAATGGGAAGTCGAGATTTTCTCCAAAATCTCGTAGGCTTCATTGTAGCTCTTAGAAAGCATGGAACCACCAGCTGAAGAATTCAACACTTGTCTTGTGCTGGGGTTGCATCCTTTAAAGAACACTTCTATTTGAATACACCATGAAATGCCATGGTGTGGACATTTAAGCAAAAGATCTTTGAATCTTGTCCAAGCTTCGTGAAGGGATTCGTTTTCGGCTTGTTTGAACTTAATTATATCATCACGAAAGTTAGAATTCCTATCAGGTGGAAAGTATTTGACTAAGAATTTTTCAGCCAGATCTGTCCAATTGACAATCGATCCAGAGAGTAAGGAATTTAGCCACGTTTTGGCCTTATCTCTTAGAGAATATGGGAAGAGGTAGAGTCTTAAGACTTCTTGGGAAACTCCAGGGATGAGGAACGTGTCACTAACTCCTAGGAAGTTTCTCAGATGATTGTGGGGATCTTCGTTTTCCACTCCAAAGAATTGTCCCACAGTGGACAGCATTTGGAACATTACTGGCTTTAACTCGAATGAGTTGGCAGTAATCTCAGGGCGTATAATGCTTGGGTTGAGCTCCCCAGGCATAGGAACTAAATATGAGAGGATGGCACTATCCTTATCATTCGCAATTTCGATGGGGTTGCGAATGGTAGGTGCTAGGTTTGGGGCTGGTCTATCCATTTCGGGTGTTTGGGAATGGGATAACTCCGTAGAGTCAGCAATATTTTGAGGTACAGGTGGCTGTTTAAAGAGGCGTTTCTTAGCTTTGTTTCTGGCCCTAAGAAGTCTTTCAGGCTCAGGATTGAACTCTAAGTTGCTACTTGAATGCTCATTCATAAACTAGCTCGATGTACCTGTAAAAGAAATGAAAGAAGATTAGCTCCAAATAGATATTAATATGTTTTTTTTCTAAATTAACAAACTTCGTGTTTACTAAACAAAATCCCCGGCAGCGGCGCCAAAAACTTGTTGCGTGCTCAATGTGTAAATTAAAATGCAATGTGAGAGCACTCAGAACATGCAAGCATACATGGTCTTGTAGCAAGTAATAAGTATTTTTCATTTGATTTCCCACAGAGATTTATTCTTAGTTACTAGCGAAGTGAGAAGTTAAATTAGAAAGGATCGTTTGAATGGAGTAGGATTGGGATTAATGTGCCTAACTAATAAAGAACGTGCAAGATATGCAAGCATAAATAAAGACAAGTAAGAGGTTAACTTGAATGTAGGAGAAAAAGAATTGTGGAGAAAGCAATTATCTAGCAATAAAATCGCAAAACAGAAAGCTAAGAAAAATGGCTAAGGCAAAATTTAAACTAAGAAAATTGCGCAGACAGCAATTTTCTAGCAATGGTACTAACAGCGTTTTAAGGGTAAAGTGTGGAAACAAGGGCTACTAATGACTCCTCTATAGGCTTTTTCATACGATTCTTCAGCAGTAGATCAACTTACCATGCATCAAATTAACTCATTCTCATGTATCTCTCGATTTCATGCATTAGATCCTTTAGTTTACTCATGTCCAAGTAGGGCTTAAGCATCTATTTATATAAGCAAGTTAATGACTTGTGCTAGGAAAACGCCTATTCCTAGGTCGTTTTCTGGATACCATGAAAGGCTAGCATGAATGGACGACTCTGAACTCTTACTCCTTCCAGAGGTTAGGAGTTCTTTAGACAAAATGGATGGCCAATCGAAATTGTCCGTGGGATGAAGCACACATACATTCAATGCACTTGAAGCTATCCTACATGCTGAATTCACATATTTCTACCTATAGATTCATCCTTAGCAGACCCTTATGTGGTTTAGTTACTCATGGATGAAGATGGAGTGGAAAGATTTAAGTATTTAAACATGCTCGACAGTATTCAAATAGAAACGACAGAAAACAGAAGCAATGGAGAACTTGCGAAGTGATGAAATAATTCTTTGATTAACCAAGATCCCAACTAACAAGTAACAACTTTAAAACAACGAGGACTAAACAGAAAAGAACGAAATGAATTGGAGTAGCAAACAGAAACGAAAAAACAGTAGACAGAAACGAAAAGGGAAGCAAAAAGCAGTAGAAAGCAAGTAACGTGTGCGTGTGAACTCCTCGCCGCAAGCGCCTCAGATGAAGAGCGAGGGTGAGCTTGATCGTGGATGAATCCAATCAGAAGAGATGAAGGATCCTCTCTTCTTCCTCTCAGATTATCGACTCCACCAGCTGAAACCTTCACACCAACAACCGGAAGAGAAAACAATGAGAAACTGCGTTGAGATGGGAGATCTACGCTTCCGAGTCTATTTTTGTCCTTCCCCCTTGACCTCCTTTTATAGTGTTTTGCAGGTAGTCTTCAGCCAAGGAGAACCATCCATTCTGAACGACGACCTTCCACGTGGCAGCAGGAGAAAAAATGGGCAGCTGAAAGATCGTAACAAAATGGGAAACAGTTAGACAACTTAACAATTTTCACTTAAAACATTGTTGTCTCAGCAATGTTTTCGCAATGTTTCTGCAATATGGAAATTTCAACTCTTTAGCTTTGTTTTTGGTTCTTTTTCCTTCCTTTTACACATAAGTCCTGATTTAGCTTCATTCTATAAATTCTCATATAAAAGCACATGTTTAGGCTAAATTCTACCAAAAACGCTTAAGAGTTCACCCAATTCTATAGCAACTAAGTCCCTAAAATAAGCACTTTTGGAGACGTAACAGTTAGCTTGGCTAAAGAGTTTGGCCAGTTAATCTCGTATCGTTGGAGCTCATGATCTATAGGTCCTTTAGGTTCTCCTGGCTAGCTCAGATTAAGTCCTGTAACAATATGAGAGAAAAAGAATTTGAATTTATTCAAATTCGTGTTTGGAAGAATGATGGACATATTTTAAATATGATTTAAATATGGGATCGGTCTAAAACATGAATAGGGATTCATGTGTGATGATTCGGTTTAAGAAACCAGGATTAGTCTTATTATTTAATTAATATTTGATATTGAATTAAATAATAATATTAATTAATTAAAAAGTTTAATTAATTATAATTTATTTTGTTTATTAAAATTAATTATGAATTAATTTTAAAATTACAAAATATTACAAGTGGAATTATCCAAGTTGAGTGGGTTTATCCAAGTTGTTAAGTGGATTGTGAATCAACAACCACATGCATAAACTCATCAATTTTGGAACATTTGGTTGAAGACTAATCCATCCAATTTGAGGTGTTATGCTAAGCAAAGAGTTTGTTGCATGTGAATTGCCTATAAATTGGATGAAGTTCAAATGGTTTGAGGTTGATGAATTTTCAAAGAGTTTGAACATGTGAATGAGGGTTGATGAAGAGTTCATGTAGCTTGAGAAATTAGAAATCTAAGTGTTAGATATTTCTCACAAAACTCTCATCACTTTCACCTTCCCATCTTCATCTTCCAAAGTTTTCTCTTGTAAAGGAGTCCCACCACTTCGTTGCTCGACCCGAGGATAGCGGGACTACCGGAGGTGGTCCACGAAGTGTTCGAGAGAGGGTTCGAGGTGTTCGTGAAGAGATTCGAGCATCAAAATAGAAGTTTTATGAACTACAAGAGGTAAATGTTCTAATTTCTTTTATTTCTAGTTTTGATCATGTTTCTAGTTTAGCTAAATTGATGAAATTAGAGTGTCAATGATCTGACTCGCTTCCGCTGCGCTACATGCGTTCCATCAAGAAAGGTCATGTACAACAACATCGTTATTCTGGAAGTTCAATATTGGTTACATTATCACTTGACTTGGGAATATCCGCCAAAAGTTAGTTAATCAATTTGCAATGTAGCAAGAAGACCTTAAAACTATAATCCCTCATACGAATCTCTTTTTCCAAGATAATGAGCATTCACATATCAATCATATCTGCGGCTTATGTCATTCCTCTGAAGTTTGTTAGGAGTGCTAACAAAGTCCTACATTGGTTAGGGAAAGGATTGATCCACGGTATATAAGTGAGGACAATTATCTCCATTGGTTTGAGGCCTTTTGGGTGAAACCTAAAGCAAAGTCATGCGGGTTTAGGCCTAAAGTGGACAATATCATACCAATGTGGAGATATGTGGAGGTCCGTTGTCCTTATAAATTGGTATCAGAGTTAAGGTACCCTAACTGTGTGGAGAGTTCCTCAAATTTCGAACAAAGAGAATTAATGAAGTCTCATAATCGATATTGTGGATGACCCAGATCGGACAAAAAAGTGCTTTAGTGGCAAGCAAGAAGTAATAACTCTATCAAGTCAGTCTAGATTGATAGAAGGAGTGTAGCCCCTATCAAAAAGATAAGAATATTAGATCTTTGTTCGAGGGGAGAAGAAGGTGGTTGAGGGTGCGATAGGTGATCGCGCTTCGCCATCAATAAATATCCAACAATGTGATCCGTTGAGAGTGAACGAATTTGTTCAAGGGGAGGCTCCAAGTGGTGCTTTGTTCGAGGGGAGGATTGTTAGGAGTGCTAACAAAGTCCCACATTGGTTAGGGAAGAGATTGATCCATGGTATATAACTGAGGACAATTATCTCCATTGATATGAGGCCTTTTGGGTGAAACCAAAAGCAAAGTCATGCGTGTTTAGGCCCAAAGTGACACTATCATACTTATGTGGAGGTCCGTTGTCCTTATCAATATACAAAATTTGCCAAGATGATCAGTTCAAAATCGTTGTTTTGTCTCCAAGTGGAAGATTGTTAGGTTTTATGGAGACAAAACTCATAGATTATATATATATATATATATATATATATATATATATAATCTAAATTTTTTACCAAATGGGAAATGGGGAATTAAGAGGAATGTCTACAATTAATTACGCTTAATGGAAAATGTCTAAATACGTGTATTCTTTGGAGTCTATGTCTAGAGATTTTTTAGGAAGAAATTTGTTTTAGTTGGTTGCCCATTATATACCCCTTCAAGGATTCCCTATTTTATAAATTATTAGTTTATTTGATTTTAAAATTTAATTAGTTTTAAGAGTTTATTTGGTGAAGTGGATCATTTTTCGTTAAAAGAAACCGATTTTTTTTCCGTTAAGTAATTTCTGGCATTTTGTATCTCTATGTGTTCTTTTGAGTAGAGTCGCCGCACACACCATCTGGCAGGGTATACGCTTGGACACACCCGTGGAGGTATATAGCGACGACCTCGCACACACATTCGGTGAGGGTATATAGTTGGACACACCCGTGGGTAATTACTAGCACCCTTTTAATTCTGAATCTTCCCCTAAAAATAGGGAACAACCAAAACACTCCCCACCCTACAAATGAGGAAAGATCGGTCAATATCATATCGTTAAACAACAATACCCCCTACAATTATGCATTGTCTACCATTTTTCAGAATCTTCCCCCTGAATCTTCAACCTTCATCTATCGCGATTTTATTTTTCCCTTTTTCTTCTAGTTCTTCTGCAAGCAATAATTGTGTCCTTATCCTCTCACCACCAGAAATTAACATCAACGCAGAACAAAATATCCTTACTCCAACGTTCCACCACACAACACCAACCCATGTCGTACTTTTCTATTATGGTGGCATTTGATGGGATTTGGGACGAGATGAACCGTTGCACTAATTTCAAAACTTGCATAGTTATTGTCACCCCGAATTCAACACTTGCGGAATTCACCAATTCAATCTCCAAGGCTCTAGAGTTGGATTCCCACCACACGATTTCACGGCTGTCCCTCTTCCGGAACGACACTGACAAATCCTTGATTATAATCCTTTTCGAAGATCGAGATATGTCTTGGGTGTTAGTTGGTTTTACCAACCGTATGTATGATGATTGTTTTATTGTCGCTGATGTTCAGGCTGTAAGTATTAGGCCATACGGTCGTGTTGCAGGTTTTTCCCCCTCGAGCCGTTAAATGAAATTATTTCGAATTATTGGGAAACGTTCACGAATATAAAAATCGAGCATTCCCTCTTTTAAGTTGTTGGTCGACCATCTGCCTGCCTCTTTATTACTCCGTGTGCAGTCATGCACACACCTCCAGTGGTGGATTCTTCGTTGGCTGTATCACTTCCTCAAGTATTGTTGTGCAATTTTAGTGCAATAAAATACCGCAAGTGTACGGGTCAAGTTTCAATACAGTGTATAAAAATACGGATTATCGTCCTCAGGATTGGTTTTCTAGTTTACCTAATTACCATGAATATTATCACTCAATTTTATTTAGAGAATGAAAATCAAAAGATATGATTAAAACAAAATTAAAATAAAACATAAAATAAATTTGGAGAACAATAAGGAGAGATATATCCTACGGAATTGACTTGAGCAATGATTTCACCGTTATCTCATCTTATTCTTCATTCATTAAAAGATGGAATTAATCAATTTCTAGATTTTTGACAAATTCTACCCTATAGACTTGTTATTCTCTCTCGAGCAATAACAATATTCTTTGAAAAGTAAATTACCTATATTTCTATGGCAATTCAGACAATCCAAATATGAAGAACGTAAAACTATAACTGTCACAAAATCTACAAGGATATGTTTATCTCATGTATAAATCAGGGAAAACAATTCAGGATCATCAACAATAATCGTCTCTCGACCTCAAATCATTGATATAAAAATCATGCAAAGAATGACCAAATCCTAACATGCATTAAGCTCAGAAAACTTCTCACAACCAATATGAAATTGAAATACCAACTATTAATTAAGAAGAATAAAATTAAAAAACGATTACATCAAGCTCGAAGTCAAAAGAGTTTAGTTCATCAGGTTCAATAATTCAAAATATAAACTCAATAATAAACCCATAAAAAAACTACAAATTAAAAGGGAAAGAAGAAATAAAACTCGTGTCGATTCCATGTTTCCGCTACAATCTTCACGATCCCGAGCATGTAAATTTGTACTTTATGCTCCCAAAAATCTCTTCAAACTCCAAAAACTATGTAATTTCGAAATTGGGATTGACTCTCCAAATCGGCTCCCCAAAAACTCCATAAAAATATGTATTTATATGGAAATTTAGGTGAAAATCGTGCATAATAGGTCTGGAGGAGCTCGGATCAGGTGTAGCGCGCGTCCATGGAGTTTGATGCAGGTGCGGAGCTGAAAATTGTGAAAATGAGCTACAGTTTTAAATACAAAATGAGCGGTTTAAGGATAAAATATTGCAGTTGGCGCAATGGTTGTTGGGTTGGGTTGCGTGGGCGTGGATGCCTGAGTTCGAGCCCAACTGATGTCTTATAATTTTCAGCGCTATGCTCTCGGGTTTTTGGCTTATTTTTATTCCTTTTGAGACTTGGGAACTTCAAATTGCATCCTAATAGCTCATATTTCATCACAAAGCTTCTAAATTCTCCGATTTGCTCCAAAATGCTCGATATCTATAAAATAATCAAATATAATCGTGAAAGTACACAGTTAATCCTCTAAACTAGTATAAAATAAGTCATAAAGATAGCTCATTTTGTGTGCTATCAAATACCCTCAAACTTAAGGGTTTGCTAGTCCTCGAGCAAAATAAAACAAGACCACTAATTAAATCAACAAATGCATGCAAGTGACTCAAACATTAGTGTTCATAAAACAAATAATTCACAATTGAAGGACATATTAAACCACAACCCATCATTAAGACATTTAAAAACAAATCATTGTATCTCTTTCATGAGTGTTTGCAAATTAATCTTCTCTTGATATTTATGAATCCAAATAAAACTAAACACACATCAATGACTTGAGGCATAGTGACAATCAAGAAAATAAGCATTCATAGGCTACATTTTGTACCAAAAACTCAAACATCTCATCGAGTTACCAAATTCGAATGCACAAGACCTAACACCCTCACAAAATTTCACTCAATACGCTCAACTGTTTATGGTATATATAAGATAAACACTCGAACCAAAACATAAAAGATTTTTACCATAAGCTTGCTAATATATCACATCTTCATCATCGATGAATAAAATGAATGCAAAAAAAATTCAAGGGTCTCATTTTGGTTGTACTTGGGCTTAGGTAAGGGTAGATGGATGAAAATTTTAAGCTACTATAATAGAAGAATTATAAAACTTTTTCACATGAAGCTCAATTTTTCGACTCTTGAACAATGATCATTTTTTAACTTTGTTGAAGCATTAACTTTCCTTCACGTAATGAACTATTTTTTTTTTTTTTTTTCAATACATATTCTTTCTCTTTCTTTTTCTTTTCTTTTCTCTTTCTATTTTTTTTTCTCTCTAAAAGAAGCTAAGAAAGATATGCTTCCCTTTGAATACTCTATTGACAAATGATCAACTTTCTTCTTTTGATTAACTCAGACTTCACGTGGTAAGCAAATATAATTCTTCATTTTAAGGTTCAAAGAAAGGAAAGTAACAAACAAATGGATTTATGGCTTGTAATGTGATAATTTTCCAATGAATAGGTCTAAGGCTCAAAATTTGGCTTCTAAGGATTATGTCAAAGGTAGACTCTTTGAGAAAGCTAAAAGTGGTTTTACCTAATTTCCCTTGTGAACTTAAAGCATTCAAAACAATTCAGAGATTCCAGACATGCATAACAAAGCAAGTTCTAGAAAAATCAATCATGCATGGTAATCACACAATTTAAGAGATTAGCACGGTGTAATGGAGGTGCTTAATGGCTCAAAAACTCACAGAAAAGCAGGGTAGTTTGGCATAAAATCTTATGCATTCTTCATTCAATAACTCAAAGAGACACCATCATAAATCTTTCAACGAAAAACTAATCATGCTTATTCCTCTCATGCTTAAAACTCAAAACAAAGATGCACATTTAGCTTACAAAGTATTCAATGATATCATTAAGGACTAAAAAATACAAAAAATTACTCAGATTACAGGCATGGTCTCATAGTCCAAGAATTTCAAATTATCAAACTTAGAACATTTCCTAGGTTGTCATAATCACAAGCAATGCAACAAAGATTCAATCATGAAGAGCATGCTCAAAATTTAAAATTTAAGCTCAAAATCATGCTTTCAGGACTCAAGTGAAATATTTCCACCCCCAAACTTAAGACATACATTGTCCTCAATGTATAAACTACTAAGTAATGCGAAGGACAAAAAAAAGACAAGAGTGGATAATACTGCCCTGATAAATGAGAGAGCCAACATTAGCAGTAGATTTGTGGAAGAGATTGATGGTGATTTTGCTCCTACAAAAAATAAATAAACAGAAACATGAGGACAACGACACACAACAGAATAAAGAAAATAACAAAAAACTGAAAAACTTAAAGAATGTAAACTTGGGTTGCCTCCCAAGAAGCGCTTTATTTAACGTCTTAGCTAGACGGGAGGAACATTTATGGGTCAGGGTACATAAAACTCCTCTATTTTCTTCGGTCCCTTCTTGCTTGAATCGATGTAACCTACTAAGTCTAGTAGGCTCACTTGTTTCTCATGGGTTCCTGAAGAATAAATATTTTTGTTTTTTTTATTTAAAGAAATAAAAGAAGAAAAAGACAAAAAATCATAATCAAAACCACAAGATTCGTGAGAATAAAGAAAAGAGATATCAACCTTAGGAGGAAATTCTGGAAATAAAATAAGGTGAGATTTTTCAGCCTCATACTCTATAATCTGAATTTCCTCCTCCACATTAGACTCATCTTCTTTCTTTATCTCACAAACCTCATCCTGACATGACTCACAAGTCTCCAACTCATCATCACTCCCAATGTCCATGGCTTCACAAATTTTTATATTATCGGCCACATTGACATCAACACAATTTTCTTCTTGTAAAGCTATTAGTGAGTCAGGACTAACTTGATATCCTATAGAATTGAATCTTGCTGTAAGAGCTTCTATTTGGGTATTAAGTCTCTCTCTTGACTCACTCATGAGCAAACAACTAGCTCTTTGTTCAACAATGTACTTTTGCAATAATGTTTTATTGGCTTCCAAGGCCGATTTTAAATCAATTTTGTTAGGAGAGTAAAATTTTTGGTTCTGAATGCCCTCATCATTATCATAAAAATAATTTTCATAACTCATAGATTCAGAATGATAATGATCATGCATTTGATATCCCTGAAAGCCATAATTATCATTATAATTCATATTGCGATAAGAGGTGTAGTTCAAAGGGTATGAATTGAAGGATGGTGTTGGTTCTTGGGTGGTTTGAAACTCCCTATAAGGCCACCCATAATTATTAAAATCCATAAAAATAAAATAAAGAACTAAACTTAGGCTTTCAAGTAAATGCAAACACCAATGAAAAAAAATATAGTCAGGATGTAAAGACAAAAGCTCAAATTCAGTTTCTTAATTATTTCTTTCTCAGGTATATAGACCCGTTTCTTAATTATTTGGGGCGGGATGTATAACCATGTAACTCTCATGGGATAAGTGTCAATTCGGTTTTACCATTTTTAACGTCTTTGTTAAATCCACGTCCAAAACTTCTCTCTCTCCTCCCAACATTTTATATTTTTAAATATTATTTTTTTTTCATTCTCAAAATTAGGGAAAATTGTGGAAGGGTAGGCTTGTCCATTTGGTTGTAAATTGCCTGACTAAATATAGGGTTTAGACCTAATTAAAAAAAAAGGGTTAGTCATTTTTCATGTTGTCTTCCTTTGTTTTAGACATTCTTCTGGTTACTCCAATGGGAAATTTGGAGAAGCTCACTCGCGCGCCAACTTTTATTTTGTTTTTGTGGTGCAGTGGCCCACTTTGTTTGTAAGACCAATGTATGGCCTTTAGGTTTTAGTAACTCAACAATTATATATGAGCTTTTTTACTTAGAGTTATACAGTGGTGTATGTGACCAACGGAGGCACAATTTTTATTTGCTACAGTGTGCGGCTAAAATTCTGTAGGAGTGGGCAGTAAGCAATTGAAAAAAATACATTGTGTATTTTTCTCTAGAATTGAGTGTTTCTTTTTATTGTGTATCCCAAGCTACCGGGTTGTGGTACTTGGAAGCAAATAGTTCGAGTTGGGCTATTTGAGAGAGTTTTGTAGCGCGAGCTTGAGGGACCTTGTAATCTTCATTATAGTAGAATCTGCAGTTGCAGAAGACGGGACGTTTTCCCGAGATCGGGGCGAACGAGTATATCTCTCGGTGTCGTTATCTCTTTCCCTTATCTTTTTATTATTGTATTTTGTGACCGATTTCCTTTTAGGTTCTAACCTGGGAAGTGGGAGAGGTTGAAATATATTTAGTTTGTTATTCCGCAGTTTATTTATATCTCGCTATTGTTTTACATCCCAACAAAGTTTTATAGGCTTATGCCCCCAAAAGAGTGAACAAACAGCAGTAAAGTTAAAACTGAATATCATAAGTCTGCAACATGTCAATATATAAACTCACATAGGAAACACCAGATGGTTCAACAATACATCTCAAATAACCTCAGATACAAAGAGAACCTCAATTAAATATGGTTACTCCTGCTAAAAAAGTACTCTAAAAAAACTCAATCAGAAAATATGGTTACTCCTGATACAAAGAGAACCTCATTGAGTGAAGAACTCTCAAACATGAATTCATTACAATGGTTACTCTTGAAAAACAAAAGGGATATTGACAAAAGTGACCAGGCCTCTACAATTACATTGATTTTAGTAAGACAGAACTAATAACACCTGCGACATATATCATGCAAGAGAACTATGGAATCCTACCCAATAGGGCATGTAAATCATGCCTTCTTCTGCAACAAACTCCAAAACCCCACAATGAGAGACTCGCTCAACATCATCATTTCGAAGCTCAAATAACATCGGATAATCAATTTGTAATGATGCTGCAGAGGGTTATGTTTAAAATCAGTCACCTCCAATGAAAAGAACCAAAAAAAAAAAAAAACAGAAGAACAAAAATGTTGTTTAAAAATATGGCAACAAACCAAGGCGATCGAGGGTTGATGGAGGCATTATAACTGAAAAACATAATTAAAATAAAGAACATGAGAATGAAAATGAAAGACAGAATGTCTTACTTCTATCTCCATCTTCAAGGTGTGGCTGCAGGATGAAAAGATTAACTCGAAAAGTGCCTCCACTCAATAATAGCAGCAGATTCCAACTTCCAAGCATACCTATGGTTGGACCATTCATCATATTCCAGACTACCTATATGAAAGAAAAAGTGTGGCCAAGACAAAATCACAAAAATAAATACAAATATGTATTTTACCATAATTTCCTAAAGCATCCAATAATGAGTATCAATAAAACTCCAACTGATATGTAGATACTAATATTTTCTCATTCGGATCAATTACAGTTCAAATCAATTACAGTATAAGAACAATGCAACATAGTGTGCTGGATAACATAAATTATACATCCCCATAGTAGAAATTGTTATCCCACATTTGAACAACGTATTGCTCTTTAATTAAATGCAGCTAATCTCTACATATTGAATCCAGATCCTCACATGTTACATGACACTCAAAATATCGTGCGCACCAATACCCACAATCATCCCGCAGCTTCTGGATATTGGTTTTTGTGGTTCATTTCACCATCCACGTGTACTTGTTATGACCAAGATGTTTCTCGAAGTGGCCGGTAGCTGTAAGCAACGACGGTAAAGACTTTGAGAACGGACGTGTTACTTCATTCAGGTTTATATCATCCACATGCGTGGGCATTGAGTCGAAAATCCTCACACATCCTTTCTTTAAGTCCATGGCTGCCAATACCCAATGCTTTTCATGTTGATTGGTTCGTACACGTAGTCAACCTCCGACTAAGCTGGCTCATCTACAGGAGAACGACCCAGGACGATGTCAATAAAACCTTGATCTCGCCCGGTCCATCAATTGACCGTACCCAAATAGTCCTTTGCCAACGATGCGGCGGGTCCGTCGGGGGACATTAGAAATGACTACACAAATGAGAACACAATATTATAATTGACTACACATGTGGTTGTGGCCAATGATTAGAAATGACTACAAAATTGTAGGATAAGCTCACCATGAAAGCAGTGGTGACGACCGAAAAAGTGAAGCGACATAAGTCTGGTCTTGCTCGGAGCTTCTTTTTAACAAACATCAGTAGAAGGTCCAGTAGAAGGTCCATATCCCGCAAAAATGTACAATTCTCAGTGCCGATTCAAAATAAATAGAAAATAAAATTTGTTTCGAATACTTACGTCTTCAGATAAAAACTCATTCTTCGTGAAATTCTTGAAGAAGTTTTTGTCCCTCATAACGCCCTTGATAGATCAGAGTTCCTTGTTCGTTTTCCTTGATTTCATCCAGGAGCTATACCTTGACAACACGAAGGTTAAGATACGAAAGTAGGGATTGTACCACTTAACTGCGCCTTCCGAAGGATCAGAAGCATGTGCTTGATCTACCTTACTTTTACCATTTTCCTTATCTCTGATCTTCTTCTTTTCCCTACCCTCCGCCTGCGGATTGCCAGAGAAGTCGACTCGGGGCTTGTACTTTTTAACCTTTTTCTCGCCCTTCTCTTCAGGCTTATAGTTGGACATTCTAGCTCTCTTGCGTTCACCGCGACGAGAGTCTTGTCATACGTGTGTGACATCAACATAAATTTATGAAAAAATGTTCGAGAATAAAACAAATATTAGCTAAGTACCTGACTCTCACTAACGTCAACCTGAATATGGGTTGACTTCTCCTGCTGCAACTGAACACTTGTTGCAGGTTCCCAAACAATAACCGAAAGATGGGACTTCTCATGATGCTCAGCAACATCACTCTACCCCACGTCAATGGAGTGCTCGGGTATCATCTCCGTAGGGCCCCCTGAGCAACAATCTCATCCTTCACCTCGAGGGACTGCTCGGGTATCATCTCTGTCGGGCTCCCCTGAGCAACAGTCTCATCCTCCACCTCGAGGGACTTCTCGAGTATCATCTTCGTCGAGCCTACCTGAGAAACAATCCCATCCTCCACCTCGAGGGACTGCTCGAGTATCATCTCCGTCGGGCCCACCTGAGCAATAGTCCCATCTTCCACCTCGAGGGATTGCTCGAGTATCATCTCCGTCGGGCCCACCTGAACTACAATTCCATCCTCCACCTCAAGGGACTGCCCGGGTATCATCTCCTTCGGGGCCCCCTGAGTGACGTTAGCGTAAATTTATGAAAAAAAGTTCGAGAATCAAACAAATATTACTTAAATGAAATGCTAAGTACCTGAGCAACATTCACCTCCTCCACCTCAAGGGAATGCTCGGGATTCGTCTCCGTCGGGGTCCTCTTAGCAACATTCACCTCATCACCTTAAGGGAATGCTCTGGATTCGTCTCCGTCGGGGTCCCCTGAGCAACAATCCCATCTTCCACCTCGAGGGAGTGCTCGGGATTCGTCTTTGTCGCGCCCCTCTAAGCAACAGTTTCATCCTCCACCTCGAGGGACTGCTCGGGTATCATCTCTGTCGAGCCCACCTGAGCTACAGTCCCATCCTCCACCTCGAGCGACTGCCCGAGTATCATCTCCTTTGGTCCCCCCTGAGTGACGTTAGCGATTTATGAAAAAAAGTTCGAGAATCAAACAAATATTACTTAAATGAAATGTTAAGTACCTGAGCAACATTCACCTCCTCCACCTCGAGGGAATGCTCGAAATTTGTCTCCGTCAGGGTCCCAGAGCAACAGTCCCATCCTCCACCTCGAGGGACGACTCGGGATTCATCTCCGTCGTGGTTCTCTGACTAACATTCCCCTCCTCGACCTCGAAGGAATGCTTGGGATTCGTCTTCGTGTTAGTCTCAGGATCCGACTTCTCAAACTCTGAATTAGTGTCATCCTCAAACTCCACTTCCGTAGTGGGCGAGATATTAAAATCCACATTCAAAGCCTATAACACATACAATAATCACATGTTTTCTAAATTTATAAATAAAATGTAATGAAAAGAAATAAGAGGCATACGTTGCATATCAGTTTGAGATAATCCTTTATCGTCTCCAGCTCGTCTTTTAGTTCGCCCTCTACATGGTCGAGATCTTCCCTATACACTTTGTTTCTCTTACTTCTCTTCTTCTTCTTATTATTCTTCTTCTTCCTCCTAGTAGACCCTGATGCCAAGGAGGGGTGGACAACAGGAGTGGAACTGGGGCCACTAACTTGCCCACCTCCATGATCATGCTCGTCAAAAGAGTCCCCGTGCACCTCATCCTCCTCCACATGCGCCTCATCCTCCTTCACGTGCACCTTGTCCTCTTCCACATGGTCCTCTTTCATTTCCTCCCTATGCACCACGAAAGAAGGAGGGACAAGCTCTAACTCGATCATTCGATCATCCTTGTATCGAACTTCCGCCTCTGACATCAGTAGTCTACTTAACACCCAGGTCTGCACATATGATGAACGTCATTTATATCGTGTTTTTACCCTTTAAATCCTACTCATTAATTGACTTTTTTATTCAAATTAAATATAATTGTGCATGTAATTGATTAAAAAAGAATAAAAATAGGAAAGTCACATGCTCAAGGTCGTTTTGTCAATATGAAGCAATTTGGAGGGTAAAAGAGTGATTTTTATAAGAATTAATGTTGTTTTAATCATTTTCAGAAAATCTGTATTTTTGCTCCAGCTTGTGGCCACAGAGAAGTCACAGAGTGAAGTTGACTGGGTCAAAACGAATTTATTGGGATATTTTGGTCAAAGATGTTCAAGAGAATCAACAACCAAATCTCCATTTGACCCAACAACCTTTGCCAAAGATCTCTCCCCCATTTTTAGCAACTTCCAACAAACCCTAGGGCCTATAAAAGGCACCTCAAGCCTTCATTCACATCATCGATCTTTCTCTCTCGAAGAACTCCTCCAATCCTGAAACTTCAACAAGAGCTGACCACTCCTCTGTAAATGTTCTACTTCAGCCAGCTCTGAAAGGAAGGTGCTGCGAGGATTCGATTCGCATTGACGACGTGAATCGAGCGAGTAAAGACCTTTCATCCATTATCCACGAGTTCGAGGAGAGAAACTTGGAAAATTTCCAGATTTATTTTCTGATTTATTCTGAACATTTTCTATTTACATTATGTTTTTATTGCACATTTCGTTTTGTTCTTAATTTTCAAGTAAAATTATCATTTTACCCTTTCTATAGTTTTTGCACTTAATTTTGGGTTTTATGTCTTAAAACTCGTGGTTTGTAAACTGCTATGTTTGTAAATTCTCTATTTAGAATAAAGAGTTATTAGTTTTATTTTGTAAAAGAGTTTACTGGAATAAAGTAAAACGTGTTTAGGTTAACCTATACCAATGACCAACACCCTGATGGAAACCGAAGGATCCCGACACAACCAGAGGCGCAGCGGAAGAAGCCTAAACTGGCTGAGGATCTTCAGCAATCAATAAGCAACAAACAAGAAATGAGAAACAATGCTAACACTTAACATTTTTCATCACTTCGAGTCCAACCGGTAAATTCCTTACCACCGGTAAATACCGACCGGTTTACCGACCGGTAAATACCAACCGGTGAAGGAATTACCGAAGCAAAAGAGCCTGACCGATAAACCGGCGCCCATACACCGGTAAAGGCAACCGGTAAACGAACCGGTTCAACCCCATCGGTAAACTCTCAACCGATAAATTTGAACCGGTAAAGCAGACCGGTAACACTTACCGACCGGTTTCCTCGATATGGGATTTACCGACCGATAAATCTCGACCGGGGAAACAACCCCCAAACGCTTAAGAAACAGCGTTTGGGAAGCCCCACCGGTAAATTACCAACCGGTAAAACCGACCGGTAAATTTACCAGTGAGCTACAAGGACAAAAATACCTTGTTTTGATGTTCGTCTTCTCGTCTACCTCTGCACCTCTACAGCCCCCTCGATCTCTACCTCTCCTCCGGTCACGAACTCAGCACGAACAGACACGAGCACACGAGGACCACCCTTAGAGTAGTCCCAGCTATTCTCAGGCGGTAATAGCGGAGTGGTGGGACTCCTTAAGGTAAGGGGGTTAGTTTGAGGGTGGAGGAACAAGATGAAGCTTTTGGTTTGTGTTTGGTATTGTGTTAATATGAACTTGATGAACAATTCATCAAGAACATCAAGAACACAATACAACAAACCCTTTCAATTTCAACAACTTGAAATCCAAATATCAAGGGAAGAAGAATTAACAACTTAATTCTTCTTCAATCTTTCCCAAAGAGTCACCTTGATCTTGCAACAACTAAAGCAACAACTTCTCTTCTTCTTCAAGCTTCAACTATGGATATTACCTTCAACTCTTGAAGATGCACAATCCAAAATGACTTCAAAGAAGAAGTTCCCAACGTGAGAGAGAGAAGAGCTTCACCAACTTAGAGATCATCTGATACAAGCCAAAAGCAAATTGATAAACTCAATTGACTTGCTTCATGAGTAAGGAAAACATAGTGGAAGCCACATGTTGAACATGCAAGGACAACATTAATGATAATAATAATAATTATAAATAATTATTATTTATTAAAATTAATAATAATTAAAACAATTTTAATTATTTAATTTATTATTAATATTAATATCAAATACTAATATAATAATAAACCTTCCACTATAACCCGGTTTTCAGAAAACCGACTTTTCCAAAACACGAATCAATATTCATATTTTTCTCCGGTCGAGTATTTAAATCACATTTAAATACAACTTCCTCCGATTATATATTTAAATCACATTTAAATATACAAACCCCTCGAACAAACCCTATAGTATTGCTATACCGCTTTATCCGAGCTAGCCAGGAGAACCTAAAGGACCTACAGATCATGAGCTCCAACGATACGAGATCATTCGGTCAAAACTCTTTTGACCCGAATCGATCAACATTCGTTAACCCCCGGAGACTCCACTAAAGTCCAAGGGCTGCACTCTCCTCACTGTAGATATATTGTGTCCTCTTGATATAACCGTCATTGGTAAGTCGATCCTTCACAGGTTGTCCGTAATCACAGCTGGGTCATATAAACCGTTTAACCCCTGCATTACATCTTGTTCCTTAAGTACCACTGACACCTCTAATGAACAATATATCTTTGGTCCAACCAAGAGATCAATATTACTCTCTCATCACATGAGAGTGTGAGCTCACATTGTTCAAGCCCCGGAGTCAGCTATTAAGGGAACAACCTATCTACTAACCCTGAAGAGCGGGTTAGGAGTGAATTTCAATCTTGCTACACTATGTCCCCAGCTACTTATTCGGCTTTATCCCCAAGTTGGTAGGCTTATTGAGCGGGCATTCCGCCACTCTCACCCGTACAAGTCAAAGGATACTTCCGAATAAGCAGGAGTTCATAGCAAGCTCAGGATTAAGAACGAGTTACCTAGGCCATCAATGTGTATAAGTCAGTCTCGATCAGTAAACGGTGTTATAAAGAGAGAGTGACTTAATACGCGGTTCGATCTTGTGTAAACTCTTTACACAGGACACCCTCACTTCTCACATCTTCATGTGGAACGATTCGGATCACATCGTTCTGTACAATACAAAGTGAGCCGCATCCAATAGTGTTACCAGGATAAGGTACCCAGCCTTATCCGTATACTATAGACCGTTTTGGCAGTATACTTGAACCTGATCCACAATCATGTCATACATGAGGTTCAAATACTCAAACAATGCCAAGGGTGTTGGTTATTGGTATAGGATAAAACATGTTTCACTTTAATCCAGTAAACTCCTTTACTGAATTAAAACTTAATAACTCTTTATTACTAAATAGATTATTTACAAACATAACAGTTTACAAACCACGAGTTTTAGGACATAAAACCCAACAAACTCCCACTTGGACTAAAACGTCTGTGGTGTACATGTTGGTGGAGAAAACGAAATATCTCATATTTCTAGTTTACTCCCACTATCCTTATTGAACAAACTCGGAGCCCTAAACACTTTAGGTATTTCTCAAACACTTTAGCCATGAGAAACAAAGTAAACTAAACAACATGAAGTGCTGTGAGGAACCCATGTGACTATCACATCCTCTCATAGCACTAAACTTTGAGTTTAATTCATAAACTTTTTGCTGCTTCATAAGCTGCAAGAAAGCTTAGCTATCACAAGAGAAAACAGCAATACAACTCTTGTATTCTATTACTCCTTACACATTTGACAAAACTTTAACCACATTACTTTTGACAGCTCCCACTAGCCATATGTTTTTGCGATTCAGATTAACCCGAATCCTTAGAACCAACAGAACTAATTTAAGCTTATCAAAGAAATGACTCCTTCATCATTCACAATGATTAGGAGTGAAACTATGAGAATTTATTATGAAAGCTATTACATTAATCAAATACTTGTCCAACAATATTTATCAATGTAATGTTCAAAACCATAAGAATTGATTTGAAAATCAATCCTTATAATTTAAGATTTAGATATTAAAACCAATTCATAAATAAATTGAATAAGAATGCAAACAATTTGCTCTGAATCTTAAATAATGAATCTTCCTGGTTCAGACTAATAGATACTCTATCAAGATAGCTAATCTTGATTCCCATTTACCTTATCCTATCAAATAGAACAGGATAATGGATACGAGTATTCTATATAACTTACAATTGACAACAAGAGAAGAAGTTAATACACAATTAACTCATTCTCTTTGGGACAGTCCCTTTGTCAGAAAGTCAAGCCTTAGAGGTTTTCACCTCATAGACTAGGTCCTTAAACCCCTTGAAGATTCATGGTTTTGAGTTACTGGTTCTTGTTTATGAATTCACCATTATCAACAATTTTGATAACTAGAGTCATAACACAAGCCAATATAGTGGTCCAGATTATCTCATAAACCTCCCACTACATATAGGCTTTCTCAACGGTTGAGAAGAACTAGCTAAACTAACAACCTTTGTTAATTTATAATTTGCTTTCAATATAAAACAAGATAAATCTTAACACTTTAGTTGTTTACCAAGTTTTAATAGAACACTACTAGTATATATCTTTTGCAAAATGAACTCTTCATTTGATAAACAAAAGATACTATATACAATAAAAGTGTTCAAAATAAACTTGAGTTCTATAGATAATAATTACAACAGTTGAAATTATTTCTATACAGACAACTAAACTATCAGCAAGCTCCCACTGTAGATACTGCGAAGACATCTTCATAAGTCGTCTTCGTCAAGAAATAGGCAGACAGGAACTAGTTTCCTGAAAAAGAATAACAAACATGATTAGTGGTTCTGAATCATCATTCAGATATGACTACCATAACACATGTTTAGACAAAAGATAAATCATATTTACCCTGTCGTTCATTCTTTTCCTTTTTCTCTGCAAGGTATTTGGGGCAGTTCCGTTTCCAATGCCCTTCTTCACCACAATGAAAACACTTTCCACTGTGTGAAGCTTTTACCTTGCCAACAGCTGGGGTCTTGCCCTTCCTGGCACTTCTCTTCTTCTTGTGAATAATCTTATTACTCACAGTAAGAGGCTCAGATTTAGTCCCAGACCCAGACCCTTTCTGGAATTTCATAGAAGTGGTAACATTTACCTCCTTCTCCTTTCCTTTAGAGGTATGCAGGGACTGATATACTTGAAGCTCGTTTAGAAGAGACGTCAGATTGTATTCTATCTTGTTCATGACCATATTGGCCCTGAAGTGCAGGAAGCTCTTCGGAAGAGATTCCAAGATAAAACCAACCTGACCTTGTTCGTCAACGGTTGCTCCATTAACTTCTGCAGTATTGAAGTACACCATCATGTTAAGGACATGCTCCCTAACAGAGGTTCCTTCAACCATACGGCAGTTGAAAATGTGCTTGAGGGCTTCATACCTAAGAGATGAGGAAGGTTTTCCAAACATCTCTTGTAGTGAAGCCATGATTTCCTTAGCGGAAACCATCCCCTCATGCTTCCTAGACAAGACATCAGATATGTTTGCCAGGAGGTAGACTCGAGCTTTATCATTAGCCCGAATCCAACCGTCGTATGCTTCACGAACAGTTCGTGAGGCATTAGAACCAGGAACCGGAGGACACTCCTCCGTTAAGACAAATCTCAGGTTGTCAAGAACCAAAACCGCATTAAGGTTCGACTTCCATGACCCAAAATTTTCTCCGGTTAATTTGTCGTGTGATAGCAACTGAATGAACGAACTCGACATGCTGTAAAGAATGTAAAACTATTAGTGAAATGGTTTTAACCTATTTGAACCAATTAAAGACTTTAGCAGTAAACAAAGTACCCAAACTCTTTATTTACTAACAACGATACTTTAGTAGGTCAGAATGGCCGCTACCGAATGGTAGTCGAGCACTCCTTTACTAAATCAAGACATTCTTGACTAAATGCTAACTCCAGAATAACTCATATTCCATTAGCAACTTAGTTATCGTTTTTGGTCTGGATTTACTAACTCCTTAGCAAATCATGTAAGTGTGACCCTCCATTTTTAGAATGCATAGAACGGCCCCAACATAGCAACCGAATGGAATGTCAGTGTTGGGAATGGCCCTATGTTTCACTATCCAAAAAGGTGACTGAGGTGTTCGATCTCCCATGCCCCGCCCTCCGAATGGATCGGTACCACTTGTGGGCACCTAGCAGGCGAAACATGGGAATCTTACGGTTCAATCCAATGGAGGAGACCGTAGGATGTACTGACGTACTTCCTTCTCCCACTTACTATAGATACTTACTCCATTCACCTTGCTATTGAAATTTGCAAATACCATCCGAATGGGGTTGCCACATTAGCAACACGAGGCCGAGCAAAATTCTCACGTTGTGAACTATAGGGAGTGCGTAGCAGGAGAGGGATATATCATATATTCCTTCTCAACACATCTACTAAGCATCATGGACGGTTTAAGGGTAAACTACTCAGGTTTTATCCGGCTAAGAAAATAAAACCTTAAGTCTAGGCAAACTATTTACCTGAGATGTCTAGGTTATAAACACTTTTATTAACCTCACACCTCTCACGCACGCTCATAAAGTCGGGTTAACTTTACTCAAGTACCGGATCGTCCACAGGTAGGAGGTGTTCCGTAAACCGTCAACTTAAATACCTCCAACCTCGAACAGAATTTCACCGGGTGAGTTTCTCATAACCTTAGCATTTACGAGATAACGACATATTCATCTAATGAACCAGACGTCTCATTTAACCCTAAATGAACATGCTTTTCTTTGTTATAGATTTTAAAAGTCTAAGTCATTTTTACAACACTTTGCAAAACTTTAGACTTTCTACAACAATTCTACATGCTTCTCAAACATGCAAGACTAAGGCATGGCGAATTAAATATTTAACTTCATAATTAATATAACACTTATATCAATTATGCTCTTAAACATACAATTTCCTAATTCATAACCAATATAACACTTATATTGAATCTCATGAATTAAGCATGCATCCTATACATTATAACACTTACAACATACATAATGCATGCAACATGCTTCCTAAGGTGGGATTTGAAATCTATATGGCATACTTTATGCTCAAGCAAGGGCATTAATTTAAACCGTACATCTCATGCATCCTATAAATTAATCACACTAAAACAATTCGGTTTATGGCATCAAGCAAGCAATACTAATTATTACAAGCTTGTCAAAACCCCAAACTAGGTCTTGAAGCTCAACGAACACTTCGAGCAACAACAAACACCTCGGCTTCTTGGCTCCTTGCACACCTTGGCTCCGCAACAACCCTAGACTCTAAGACTAAACGAATTACAGACTCCAAGCCACACATTAAGCCTTATTTAACAAGTCAAGGTTATTACAAACCAAAAGTAAACAACAAGGAAAGTAAACCAATGCCATAAACCAAAATGCTTCAGCCACCCAAGTAAGAAATCAAAACAACCCACCTAAGACTCAATTTGTGCAAAATTGAGAGCTTAAAGCATGCTCTGATACCAATTGATGGAAACCGAAGGATCCCAACACAACCAGAGGCGCAGCGGAAGAAGCCTAAACTGGCTGAGGATCTTCAGCAATCAATAAGCAACAAACAAGAAATGAGAAACAATGCTAACACTTAACATTTTTCATCACTTCGAGTCCAACCGGTAAATTCCTTACCACCGGTAAATACCGACCGGTTTACCGACCGGTAAATACCAACCGGTGAAGGAATTACCGAAGCAAAAGAGCCTGACCGATAAACCGGCGCCCATACACCGGTAAAGGCAACCGGTAAACGAACCGGTTCAACCCCATCGGTAAACTCTCAACCGGTAAATTTATCAACCGATAAATTTGAACCGGTAAAGCAGACCGGTAACACTTACCGACCGGTTTCCTCGATATGGGATTTACCGACCGGTAAATCTCGACCGGGGAAACAACCCCCAAACGCTTAAGAAACAGCGTTTGGGAAGCCCCACCGGTAAATTACCAACCGGTAAAACCGACCGGTTTACCGACCGGTAAATTTACCAGTGAGCTACAAGGACAAAAATACCTTGTTTTGATGTTCGTCTTCTCGTCTACCTCTGCACCTCTACAGCCCCCTCGATCTCTACCTCTCCTCCGGTCACGAACTCAGCACGAACAGACACGAGCACACGAGGACCACCCTTAGAGTAGTTCCAGCTATTCTCAGGCGGTAATAGCGGAGTGGTGGGACTCCTTAAGGTAAGGGGGTTAGTTTGAGGGTGGAGGAACAAGATGAAGCTTTTGGTTTGTGTTTGGTATTGTGTTAATATGAACTTGATGAACAATTCATCAAGAACATCAAGAACACAATACAACAAACCCTTTCAATTTCAACAACTTGAAATCCAAATATCAAGGGAAGAAGAATTAACAACTTAATTCTTCTTCAATCTTTCCCAAAGAGTCACCTTGATCTTGCAACAACTAAAGCAACAACTTCTCTTCTTCTTCAAGCTTCAACTATGGATATTACCTTCAACTCTTGAAGATGCACAATCCAAAATGACTTCAAAGAAGAAGTTCCCAACGTGAGAGAGAGAAGAGCTTCACCAACTTAGAGATCATCTGATACAAGCCAAAAGCAAATTGATAAACTCAATTGACTTGCTTCATGAGTAAGGAAAACATAGTGGAAGCCACATGTTGAACATGCAAGGACAACATTAATGATAATAATAATAATTATAAATAATTATTATTTATTAAAATTAATAATAATTAAAACAATTTTAATTATTTAATTTATTATTAATATTAATATCAAATACTAATATAATAATAAACCTTCCACTATAACCCGGTTTTCAGAAAACCGACTTTTCCAAAACACGAATCAATATTCATATTTTTCTCCGGTCGAGTATTTAAATCACATTTAAATACAACTTCCTCCGATTATATATTTAAATCACATTTAAATATACAAACCCCTCGAACAAACCCTATAGTATTGCTATACCGCTTTATCCGAGCTAGCCAGGAGAACCTAAAGGACCTACAGATCATGAGCTCCAACGATACGAGATCATTCGGTCAAAACTCTTTTGACCCGAATCGATCAACATTCGTTAACCCCCGGAGACTCCACTAAAGTCCAAGGGCTGCACTCTCCTCACTGTAGATATATTGTGTCCTCTTGATATAACCGTCATTGGTAAGTCGATCCTTCACAGGTTGTCCGTAATCACAGCTGGGTCATATAAACCGTTTAACCCCTGCATTACATCTTGTTCCTTAAGTACCACTGACACCTCTAATGAACAATATATCTTTGGTCCAACCAAGAGATCAATATTACTCTCTCATCACATGAGAGTGTGAGCTCACATTGTTCAAGCCCCGGAGTCAGCTATTAAGGGAACAACCTATCTACTAACCCTGAAGAGCGGGTTAGGAGTGAATTTCAATCTTGCTACACTATGTCCCCAGCTACTTATTCGGCTTTATCCCCAAGTTGGTAGGCTTATTGAGCGGGCATTCCGCCACTCTCACCCGTACAAGTCAAAGGATACTTCCGAATAAGCAGGAGTTCATAGCAAGCTCAGGATTAAGAACGAGTTACCTAGGCCATCAATGTGTATAAGTCAGTCTCGATCAGTAAACGGTGTTATAAAGAGAGAGTGACTTAATACGCGGTTCGATCTTGTGTAAACTCTTTACACAGGACACCCTCACTTCTCACATCTTCATGTGGAACGATTCGGATCACATCGTTCTGTACAATACAAAGTGAGCCGCATCCAATAGTGTTACCAGGATAAGGTACCCAGCCTTATCCGTATACTATAGACCGTTTTGGCAGTATACTTGAACCTGATCCACAATCATGTCATACATGAGGTTCAAATACTCAAACAATGCCAAGGGTGTTGGTTATTGGTATAGGATAAAACATGTTTCACTTTAATCCAGTAAACTCCTTTACTGAATTAAAACTTAATAACTCTTTATTACTAAATAGATTATTTACAAACATAACAGTTTACAAACCACGAGTTTTAGGACATAAAACCCAACAAACTCCCACTTGGACTAAAACGTCTGTGGTGTACATGTTGGTGGAGAAAACGAAATATCTCATATTTCTAGTTTACTCCCACTATCCTTATTGAACAAACTCGGAGCCCTAAACACTTTAGGTATTTCTCAAACACTTTAGCCATGAGAAACAAAGTAAACTAAACAACATGAAGTGCTGTGAGGAACCCATGTGACTATCACATCCTCTCATAGCACTAAACTTTGAGTTTAATTCATAAACTTTTTGCTGCTTCATAAGCTGCAAGAAAGCTTAGCTATCACAAGAGAAAACAGCAATACAACTCTTGTATTCTATTACTCCTTACACATTTGACAAAACTTTAACCACATTACTTTTGACAGCTCCCACTAGCCATATGTTTTTGCGATTCAGATTAACCCGAATCCTTAGAACCAACAGAACTAATTTAAGCTTATCAAAGAAATGACTCCTTCATCATTCACAATGATTAGGAGTGAAACTATGAGAATTTATTATGAAAGCTATTACATTAATCAAATACTTGTCCAACAATATTTATCAATGTAATGTTCAAAACCATAAGAATTGATTTGAAAATCAATCCTTATAATTTAAGATTTAGATATTAAAACCAATTCATAAATAAATTGAATAAGAATGCAAACAATTTGCTCTGAATCTTAAATAATGAATCTTCCTGGTTCAGACTAATAGATACTCTATCAAGATAGCTAATCTTGATTCCCATTTACCTTATCCTATCAAATAGAACAGGATAATGGATACGAGTATTCTATATAACTTACAATTGACAACAAGAGAAGAAGTTAATACACAATTAACTCATTCTCTTTGGGACAGTCCCTTTGTCAGAAAGTCAAGCCTTAGAGGTTTTCACCTCATAGACTAGGTCCTTAAACCCCTTGAAGATTCATGGTTTTGAGTTACTGGTTCTTGTTTATGAATTCACCATTATCAACAATTTTGATAACTAGAGTCATAACACAAGCCAATATAGTGGTCCAGATTATCTCATAAACCTCCCACTACATATAGGCTTTCTCAACGGTTGAGAAGAACTAGCTAAACTAACAACCTTTGTTAATTTATAATTTGCTTTCAATATAAAACAAGATAAATCTTAACACTTTAGTTGTTTACCAAGTTTTAATAGAACACTACTAGTATATATCTTTTGCAAAATGAACTCTTCATTTGATAAACAAAAGATACTATATACAATAAAAGTGTTCAAAATAAACTTGAGTTCTATAGATAATAATTACAACAGTTGAAATTATTTCTATACAGACAACTAAACTATCAGCAAGCTCCCACTGTAGATACTGCGAAGACATCTTCATAAGTCGTCTTCGTCAAGAAATAGGCAGACAGGAACTAGTTTCCTGAAAAAGAATAACAAACATGATTAGTGGTTCTGAATCATCATTCAGATATGACTACCATAACACATGTTTAGACAAAAGATAAATCATATTTACCCTGTCGTTCATTCTTTTCCTTTTTCTCTGCAAGGTATTTGGGGCAGTTCCGTTTCCAATGCCCTTCTTCACCACAATGAAAACACTTTCCACTGTGTGAAGCTTTTACCTTGCCAACAGCTGGGGTCTTGCCCTTCCTGGCACTTCTCTTCTTCTTGTGAATAATCTTATTACTCACAGTAAGAGGCTCAGATTTAGTCCCAGACCCAGACCCTTTCTGGAATTTCATAGAAGTGGTAACATTTACCTCCTTCTCCTTTCCTTTAGAGGTATGCAGGGACTGATATACTTGAAGCTCGTTTAGAAGAGACGTCAGATTGTATTCTATCTTGTTCATGACCATATTGGCCCTGAAGTGCAGGAAGCTCTTCGGAAGAGATTCCAAGATAAAACCAACCTGACCTTGTTCGTCAACGGTTGCTCCATTAACTTCTGCAGTATTGAAGTACACCATCATGTTAAGGACATGCTCCCTAACAGAGGTTCCTTCAACCATACGGCAGTTGAAAATGTGCTTGAGGGCTTCATACCTAAGAGATGAGGAAGGTTTTCCAAACATCTCTTGTAGTGAAGCCATGATTTCCTTAGCGGAAACCATCCCCTCATGCTTCCTAGACAAGACATCAGATATGTTTGCCAGGAGGTAGACTCGAGCTTTATCATTAGCCCGAATCCAACCGTCGTATGCTTCACGAACAGTTCGTGAGGCATTAGAACCAGGAACCGGAGGACACTCCTCCGTTAAGACAAATCTCAGGTTGTCAAGAACCAAAACCGCATTAAGGTTCGACTTCCATGACCCAAAATTTTCTCCGGTTAATTTGTCGTGTGATAGCAACTGAATGAACGAACTCGACATGCTGTAAAGAATGTAAAACTATTAGTGAAATGGTTTTAACCTATTTGAACCAATTAAAGACTTTAGCAGTAAACAAAGTACCCAAACTCTTTATTTACTAACAACGATACTTTAGTAGGTCAGAATGGCCGCTACCGAATGGTAGTCGAGCACTCCTTTACTAAATCAAGACATTCTTGACTAAATGCTAACTCCAGAATAACTCATATTCCATTAGCAACTTAGTTATCGTTTTTGGTCTGGATTTACTAACTCCTTAGCAAATCATGTAAGTGTGACCCTCCATTTTTAGAATGCATAGAACGGCCCCAACATAGCAACCGAATGGAATGTCAGTGTTGGGAATGGCCCTATGTTTCACTATCCAAAAAGGTGACTGAGGTGTTCGATCTCCCATGCCCCGCCCTCCGAATGGATCGGTACCACTTGTGGGCACCTAGCAGGCGAAACATGGGAATCTTACGGTTCAATCCAATGGAGGAGACCGTAGGATGTACTGATGTACTTCCTTCTCCCACTTACTATAGATACTTACTCCATTCACCTTGCTATTGAAATTTGCAAATACCATCCGAATGGGGTTGCCACATTAGCAACACGAGGCCGAGCAAAATTCTCACGTTGTGAACTATAGGGAGTGCGTAGCAGGAGAGGGATATATCATATATTCCTTCTCAACACATCTACTAAGCATCATGGACGGTTTAAGGGTAAACTACTCAGGTTTTATCCGGCTAAGAAAATAAAACCTTAAGTCTAGGCAAACTATTTACCTGAGATGTCTAGGTTATAAACACTTTTATTAACCTCACACCTCTCACGCACGCTCATAAAGTCGGGTTAACTTTACTCAAGTACCGGATCGTCCACAGGTAGGAGGTGTTCCGTAAACCGTCAACTTAAATACCTCCAACCTCGAACAGAATTTCACCGGGTGAGTTTCTCATAACCTTAGCATTTACGAGATAACGACATATTCATCTAATGAACCAGACGTCTCATTTAACCCTAAATGAACATGCTTTTCTTTGTTATAGATTTTAAAAGTCTAAGTCATTTTTACAACACTTTGCAAAACTTTAGACTTTCTACAACAATTCTACATGCTTCTCAAACATGCAAGACTAAGGCATGGCGAATTAAATATTTAACTTCATAATTAATATAACACTTATATCAATTATGCTCTTAAACATACAATTTCCTAATTCATAACCAATATAACACTTATATTGAATCTCATGAATTAAGCATGCATCCTATACATTATAACACTTACAACATACATAATGCATGCAACATGCTTCCTAAGGTGGGATTTGAAATCTATATGGCATACTTTATGCTCAAGCAAGGGCATTAATTTAAACCGTACATCTCATGCATCCTATAAATTAATCACACTAAAACAATTCGGTTTATGGCATCAAGCAAGCAATACTAATTATTACAAGCTTGTCAAAACCCCAAGCTAGGTCTTGAAGCTCAACGAACACTTCGAGCAACAACAAACACCTCGGCTTCTTGGCTCCTTGCACACCTTGGCTCCGCAACAACCCTAGACTCTAAGACTAAACGAATTACAGACTCCAAGCCACACATTAAGCCTTATTTAACAAGTCAAGGTTATTACAAACCAAAAGTAAACAACAAGGAAAGTAAACCAATGCCATAAACCAAAATGCTTCAGCCACCCAAGTAAGAAATCAAAACAACCCACCTAAGACTCAATTTGTGCAAAATTGAGAGCTTAAAGCATGCTCTGATACCAATTGATGGAAACCGAAGGATCCCAACACAACCAGAGGCGCAGCGGAAGAAGCCTAAACTGGCTGAGGATCTTCAGCAATCAATAAGCAACAAACAAGAAATGAGAAACAATGCTAACACTTAACATTTTTCATCACTTCGAGTCCAACCGGTAAATTCCTTACCACCGGTAAATACCGACCGGTTTACCGACCGGTAAATACCAACCGGTGAAGGAATTACCGAAGCAAAAGAGCCTGACCGATAAACCGGCGCCCATACACCGGTAAAGGCAACCGGTAAACGAACCGGTTCAACCCCATCGGTAAACTCTCAACCGGTAAATTTATCAACCGATAAATTTGAACCGGTAAAGCAGACCGGTAACACTTACCGACCGGTTTCCTCGATATGGGATTTACCGACCGGTAAATCTCGACCGGGGAAACAACCCCCAAACGCTTAAGAAACAGCGTTTGGGAAGCCCCACCGGTAAATTACCAACCGGTAAAACCGACCGGTTTACCGACCGGTAAATTTACCAGTGAGCTACAAGGACAAAAATACCTTGTTTTGATGTTCGTCTTCTCGTCTACCTCTGCACCTCTACAGCCCCCTCGATCTCTACCTCTCCTCCGGTCACGAACTCAGCACGAACAGACACGAGCACACGAGGACCACCCTTAGAGTAGTTCCAGCTATTCTCAGGCGGTAATAGCGGAGTGGTGGGACTCCTTAAGCTAAGGGGGTTAGTTTGAGGGTGGAGGAACAAGATGAAGCTTTTGGTTTGTGTTTGGTATTGTGTTAATATGAACTTGATGAACAATTCATCAAGAACATCAAGAACACAATACAACAAACCCTTTCAATTTCAACAACTTGAAATCCAAATATCAAGGGAAGAAGAATTAACAACTTAATTCTTCTTCAATCTTTCCCAAAGAGTCACCTTGATCTTGCAACAACTAAAGCAACAACTTCTCTTCTTCTTCAAGCTTCAACTATGGATATTACCTTCAACTCTTGAAGATGCACAATCCAAAATGACTTCAAAGAAGAAGTTCCCAACGTGAGAGAGAGAAGAGCTTCACCAACTTAGAGATCATCTGATACAAGCCAAAAGCAAATTGATAAACTCAATTGACTTGCTTCATGAGTAAGGAAAACATAGTGGAAGCCACATGTTGAACATGCAAGGACAACATTAATGATAATAATAATAATTATAAATAATTATTATTTATTAAAATTAATAATAATTAAAACAATTTTAATTATTTAATTTATTATTAATATTAATATCAAATACTAATATAATAATAAACCTTCCACTATAACCCGGTTTTCAGAAAACCGACTTTTCCAAAACACGAATCAATATTCATATTTTTCTCCGGTCGAGTATTTAAATCACATTTAAATACAACTTCCTCCGATTATATATTTAAATCACATTTAAATATACAAACCCCTCGAACAAACCCTATAGTATTGCTATACCGCTTTATCCGAGCTAGCCAGGAGAACCTAAAGGACCTACAGATCATGAGCTCCAACGATACGAGATCATTCGGTCAAAACTCTTTTGACCCGAATCGATCAACATTCGTTAACCCCCGGAGACTCCACTAAAGTCCAAGGGCTGCACTCTCCTCACTGTAGATATATTGTGTCCTCTTGATATAACCGTCATTGGTAAGTCGATCCTTCACAGGTTGTCCGTAATCACAGCTGGGTCATATAAACCGTTTAACCCCTGCATTACATCTTGTTCCTTAAGTACCACTGACACCTCTAATGAACAATATATCTTTGGTCCAACCAAGAGATCAATATTACTCTCTCATCACATGAGAGTGTGAGCTCACATTGTTCAAGCCCCGGAGTCAGCTATTAAGGGAACAACCTATCTACTAACCCTGAAGAGCGGGTTAGGAGTGAATTTCAATCTTGCTACACTATGTCCCCAGCTACTTATTCGGCTTTATCCCCAAGTTGGTAGGCTTATTGAGCGGGCATTCCGCCACTCTCACCCGTACAAGTCAAAGGATACTTCCGAATAAGCAGGAGTTCATAGCAAGCTCAGGATTAAGAACGAGTTACCTAGGCCATCAATGTGTATAAGTCAGTCTCGATCAGTAAACGGTGTTATAAAGAGAGAGTGACTTAATACGCGGTTCGATCTTGTGTAAACTCTTTACACAGGACACCCTCACTTCTCACATCTTCATGTGGAACGATTCGGATCACATCGTTCTGTACAATACAAAGTGAGCCGCATCCAATAGTGTTACCAGGATAAGGTACCCAGCCTTATCCGTATACTATAGACCGTTTTGGCAGTATACTTGAACCTGATCCACAATCATGTCATACATGAGGTTCAAATACTCAAACAATGCCAAGGGTGTTGGTTATTGGTATAGGATAAAACATGTTTCACTTTAATCCAGTAAACTCCTTTACTGAATTAAAACTTAATAACTCTTTATTACTAAATAGATTATTTACAAACATAACAGTTTACAAACCACGAGTTTTAGGACATAAAACCCAACAAACTCCCACTTGGACTAAAACGTCTGTGGTGTACATGTTGGTGGAGAAAACGAAATATCTCATATTTCTAGTTTACTCCCACTATCCTTATTGAACAAACTCGGAGCCCTAAACACTTTAGGTATTTCTCAAACACTTTAGCCATGAGAAACAAAGTAAACTAAACAACATGAAGTGCTGTGAGGAACCCATGTGACTATCACATCCTCTCATAGCACTAAACTTTGAGTTTAATTCATAAACTTTTTGCTGCTTCATAAGCTGCAAGAAAGCTTAGCTATCACAAGAGAAAACAGCAATACAACTCTTGTATTCTATTACTCCTTACACATTTGACAAAACTTTAACCACATTACTTTTGACAGCTCCCACTAGCCATATGTTTTTGCGATTCAGATTAACCCGAATCCTTAGAACCAACAGAACTAATTTAAGCTTATCAAAGAAATGACTCCTTCATCATTCACAATGATTAGGAGTGAAACTATGAGAATTTATTATGAAAGCTATTACATTAATCAAATACTTGTCCAACAATATTTATCAATGTAATGTTCAAAACCATAAGAATTGATTTGAAAATCAATCCTTATAATTTAAGATTTAGATATTAAAACCAATTCATAAATAAATTGAATAAGAATGCAAACAATTTGCTCTGAATCTTAAATAATGAATCTTCCTGGTTCAGACTAATAGATACTCTATCAAGATAGCTAATCTTGATTCCCATTTACCTTATCCTATCAAATAGAACAGGATAATGGATACGAGTATTCTATATAACTTACAATTGACAACAAGAGAAGAAGTTAATACACAATTAACTCATTCTCTTTGGGACAGTCCCTTTGTCAGAAAGTCAAGCCTTAGAGGTTTTCACCTCATAGACTAGGTCCTTAAACCCCTTGAAGATTCATGGTTTTGAGTTACTGGTTCTTGTTTATGAATTCACCATTATCAACAATTTTGATAACTAGAGTCATAACACAAGCCAATATAGTGGTCCAGATTATCTCATAAACCTCCCACTACATATAGGCTTTCTCAACGGTTGAGAAGAACTAGCTAAACTAACAACCTTTGTTAATTTATAATTTGCTTTCAATATAAAACAAGATAAATCTTAACACTTTAGTTGTTTACCAAGTTTTAATAGAACACTACTAGTATATATCTTTTGCAAAATGAACTCTTCATTTGATAAACAAAAGATACTATATACAATAAAAGTGTTCAAAATAAACTTGAGTTCTATAGATAATAATTACAACAGTTGAAATTATTTCTATACAGACAACTAAACTATCAGCAAGCTCCCACTGTAGATACTGCGAAGACATCTTCATAAGTCGTCTTCGTCAAGAAATAGGCAGACAGGAACTAGTTTCCTGAAAAAGAATAACAAACATGATTAGTGGTTCTGAATCATCATTCAGATATGACTACCATAACACATGTTTAGACAAAAGATAAATCATATTTACCCTGTCGTTCATTCTTTTCCTTTTTCTCTGCAAGGTATTTGGGGCAGTTCCGTTTCCAATGCCCTTCTTCACCACAATGAAAACACTTTCCACTGTGTGAAGCTTTTACCTTGCCAACAGCTGGGGTCTTGCCCTTCCTGGCACTTCTCTTCTTCTTGTGAATAATCTTATTACTCACAGTAAGAGGCTCAGATTTAGTCCCAGACCCAGACCCTTTCTGGAATTTCATAGAAGTGGTAACATTTACCTCCTTCTCCTTTCCTTTAGAGGTATGCAGGGACTGATATACTTGAAGCTCGTTTAGAAGAGACGTCAGATTGTATTCTATCTTGTTCATGACCATATTGGCCCTGAAGTGCAGGAAGCTCTTCGGAAGAGATTCCAAGATAAAACCAACCTGACCTTGTTCGTCAACGGTTGCTCCATTAACTTCTGCAGTATTGAAGTACACCATCATGTTAAGGACATGCTCCCTAACAGAGGTTCCTTCAACCATACGGCAGTTGAAAATGTGCTTGAGGGCTTCATACCTAAGAGATGAGGAAGGTTTTCCAAACATCTCTTGTAGTGAAGCCATGATTTCCTTAGCGGAAACCATCCCCTCATGCTTCCTAGACAAGACATCAGATATGTTTGCCAGGAGGTAGACTCGAGCTTTATCATTAGCCCGAATCCAACCGTCGTATGCTTCACGAACAGTTCGTGAGGCATTAGAACCAGGAACCGGAGGACACTCCTCCGTTAAGACAAATCTCAGGTTGTCAAGAACCAAAACCGCATTAAGGTTCGACTTCCATGACCCAAAATTTTCTCCGGTTAATTTGTCGTGTGATAGCAACTGAATGAACGAACTCGACATGCTGTAAAGAATGTAAAACTATTAGTGAAATGGTTTTAACCTATTTGAACCAATTAAAGACTTTAGCAGTAAACAAAGTACCCAAACTCTTTATTTACTAACAACGATACTTTAGTAGGTCAGAATGGCCGCTACCGAATGGTAGTCGAGCACTCCTTTACTAAATCAAGACATTCTTGACTAAATGCTAACTCCAGAATAACTCATATTCCATTAGCAACTTAGTTATCGTTTTTGGTCTGGATTTACTAACTCCTTAGCAAATCATGTAAGTGTGACCCTCCATTTTTAGAATGCATAGAACGGCCCCAACATAGCAACCGAATGGAATGTCAGTGTTGGGAATGGCCCTATGTTTCACTATCCAAAAAGGTGACTGAGGTGTTCGATCTCCCATGCCCCGCCCTCCGAATGGATCGGTACCACTTGTGGGCACCTAGCAGGCGAAACATGGGAATCTTACGGTTCAATCCAATGGAGGAGACCGTAGGATGTACTGACGTACTTCCTTCTCCCACTTACTATAGATACTTACTCCATTCACCTTGCTATTGAAATTTGCAAATACCATCCGAATGGGGTTGCCACATTAGCAACACGAGGCCGAGCAAAATTCTCACGTTGTGAACTATAGGGAGTGCGTAGCAGGAGAGGGATATATCATATATTCCTTCTCAACACATCTACTAAGCATCATGGACGGTTTAAGGGTAAACTACTCAGGTTTTATCCGGCTAAGAAAATAAAACCTTAAGTCTAGGCAAACTATTTACCTGAGATGTCTAGGTTATAAACACTTTTATTAACCTCACACCTCTCACGCACGCTCATAAAGCCGGGTTAACTTTACTCAAGTACCGGATCGTCCCCAGGTAGGAGGTGTTCCGTAAACCGTCAACTTAAATACCTCCAACCTCGAACAGAATTTCACCGGGTGAGTTTCTCATAACCTTAGCATTTACGAGATAACGACATATTCATCTAATGAACCAGACGTCTCATTTAACCCTAAATGAACATGCTTTTCTTTGTTATAGATTTTAAAAGTCTAAGTCATTTTTACAACACTTTGCAAAACTTTAGACTTTCTACAATAATTCTACATGCTTCTCAAACATGCAAGACTAAGGCATGGCGAATTAAATATTTAACTTCATAATTAATATAACACTTATATCAATTATGCTCTTAAACATACAATTTCCTAATTCATAACCAATATAACACTTATATTGAATCTCATGAATTAAGCATGCATCCTATACATTATAACACTTACAACATACATAATGCATGCAACATGCTTCCTAAGGTGGGATTTGAAATCTATATGGCATACTTTATGCTCAAGCAAGGGCATTAATTTAAACCGTACATCTCATGCATCCTATAAATTAATCACACTAAAACAATTCGGTTTATGGCATCAAGCAAGCAATACTAATTATTACAAGCTTGTCAAAACCCCAAGCTAGGTCTTGAAGCTCAACGAACACTTCGAGCAACAACAAACACCTCGGCTTCTTGGCTCCTTGCACACCTTGGCTCCGCAACAACCCTAGACTCTAAGACTAAACGAATTACAGACTCCAAGCCACACATTAAGCCTTATTTAACAAGTCAAGGTTATTACAAACCAAAAGTAAACAACAAGGAAAGTAAACCAATGCCATAAACCAAAATGCTTCAGCCACCCAAGTAAGAAATCAAAACAACCCACCTAAGACTCAATTTGTGCAAAATTGAGAGCTTAAAGCATGCTCTGATACCAATTGATGGAAACCGAAGGATCCCAACACAACCAGAGGCGCAGCGGAAGAAGCCTAAACTGGCTGAGGATCTTCAGCAATCAATAAGCAACAAACAAGAAATGAGAAACAATGCTAACACTTAACATTTTTCATCACTTCGAGTCCAACCGGTAAATTCCTTACCACCGGTAAATACCGACCGGTTTACCGACCGGTAAATACCAACCGGTGAAGGAATTATCGAAGCAAAAGAGCCTGACCGATAAACCGGCGCCCATACACCGGTAAAGGCAACCGGTAAACGAACCGGTTCAACCCCATCGGTAAACTCTCAACCGGTAAATTTATCAACCGATAAATTTGAACCGGTAAAGCAGACCGGTAACACTTACCGACCGGTTTCCTCGATATGGGATTTACCGACCGGTAAATCTCGACCGGGGAAACAACCCCCAAACGCTTAAGAAACAGCGTTTGGGAAGCCCCACCGGTAAATTACCAACCGGTAAAACCGACCGGTTTACCGACCGGTAAATTTACCAGTGAGCTACAAGGACAAAAATACCTTGTTTTGATGTTCGTCTTCTCGTCTACCTTTGCACCTCTACAGCCCCCTCGATCTCTATCTCTCCTCCGGTCACGAACTCAGCACGAACAGACACGAGCACACGAGGACCACCCTTAGAGTAGTCCCAGCTATTCTCAGGCGGTAATAGCGGAGTGGTGGGACTCCTTAAGCTAAGGGGGTTAGTTTGAGGGTGGAGGAACAAGATGAAGCTTTTGGTTTGTGTTTGGTATTGTGTTAATATGAACTTGATGAACAATTCATCAAGAACATCAAGAACACAATACAACAAACCCTTTCAATTTCAACAACTTGAAATCCAAATATCAAGGGAAGAAGAATTAACAACTTAATTCTTCTTCAATCTTTCCCAAAGAGTCACCTTGATCTTGCAACAACTAAAGCAACAACTTCTCTTCTTCTTCAAGCTTCAACTATGGATATTACCTTCAACTCTTGAAGATGCACAATCCAAAATGACTTCAAAGAAGAAGTTCCCAACGTGAGAGAGAGAAGAGCTTCACCAACTTAGAGATCATCTGATACAAGCCAAAAGCAAATTGATAAACTCAATTGACTTGCTTCATGAGTAAGGAAAACATAGTGGAAGCCACATGTTGAACATGCAAGGACAACATTAATGATAATAATAATAATTATAAATAATTATTATTTATTAAAATTAATAATAATTAAAACAATTTTAATTATTTAATTTATTATTAATATTAATATCAAATACTAATATAATAATAAACCTTCCACTATAACCCGGTTTTCAGAAAACCGACTTTTCCAAAACACGAATCAATATTCATATTTTTCTCCGGTCGAGTATTTAAATCACATTTAAATACAACTTCCTCCGATTATATATTTAAATCACATTTAAATATACAAACCCCTCGAACAAACCCTATAGTACTGCTATACCGCTTTATCCGAGCTAGCCAGGAGAACCTAAAGGACCTACAGATCATGAGCTCCAACGATACGAGATCATTCGGTCAAAACTCTTTTGACCCGAATCGATCAACATTCGTTAACCCCCGGAGACTCCACTAAAGTCCAAGGGCTGCACTCTCCTCACTGTAGATATATTGTGTCCTCTTGATATAACCGTCATTGGTAAGTCGATCCTTCACAGGTTGTCCGTAATCACAGCTGGGTCATATAAACCGTTTAACCCCTGCATTACATCTTGTTCCTTAAGTACCACTGACACCTCTAATGAACAATAGATCTTTGGTCCAACCAAGAGATCAATATTACTCTCTCATCACATGAGAGTGTGAGCTCACATTGTTCAAGCCCCGGAGTCAGCTATTAAGGGAACAACCTATCTACTAACCCTGAAGAGCGGGTTAGGAGTGAATTCCAATCTTGCTACACTATGTCCCCAGCTACTTATTCGGCTTTATCCCCAAGTTGGTAGGCTTATTGAGCGGGCATTCCGCCACTCTCACCCGTACAAGTCAAAGGATACTTCCGAATAAGCAGAAGTTCATAGCAAGCTCAGGATTAAGAACGAGTTACCTAGGCCATCAATGTGTATAAGTCAGTCTCGATCAGTAAACGGTGTTATAAAGAGAGAGTGACTTAATACGCGGTTCGATCTTGTGTAAACTCTTTACACAGGACACCCTCACTTCTCACATCTTCATGTGGAACGATTCGGATCACATCGTTCTGTACAATACAAAGTGAGCCGCATCCAATAGTGTTACCAGGATAAGGTACCCAGCCTTATCCGTATACTATAGACCGTTTTGGCAGTATACTTGAACGTGATCCACAATCATGGCATACATGAGGTTCAAATACTCAAACAATGCCAAGGGTGTTGGTTATTGGTATAGGATAAAACATGTTTCACTTTAATCCAGTAAACTCCTTTACTGAATTAAAACTTAATAACTCTTTATTACTAAATAGATTATTTACAAACATAACAGTTTACAAACCACGAGTTTTAGGACATAAAACCCAACACACCCATGGCTGAATATGAGTACTTGAGCCTCATGTATGACATGATTGTGGATCAAGCTCAAGTAGTCAGTCAAAACGGTCTGATAGAACACAAAGTGAGTTATTTTTAGGACCTATTTTATGCTAGTTTTGAGGCTTAAATGATTGTTTTCACGTTGATATTCTCTTATTTTATAGATATCGAGCATTTGGAGCAAAACTGATAATTTAGAAGATTTATGTGAAGAGAAAAAGAGAATCAAGTTAAAAATCCAAAGATTAGATATGGATTTTATCACATCTTATCCAATTTTATCCTATCATAAATCTTATCTAGTTTTATCCTATTTGATCTTATTTTGGGCATGTTTGAATAGAAAAGATATTCCTAATTTAATTTGGAATTCCTAAATTGATTAGATTCCTAATCTAATTAAAATATGGATTCCTTATTAGATTGGGAAGAGTAGTCTATTATAAAAAGGCATGTTGTCTTCATTCAAAGGGGAGCCAATTGGGAGAGTTATTCCTAATTTCGAAATACACTCATTGGAAAGGCTGAGGGACACTCTAGAGAGCTGAAGAAGAGATTCAGAGGCTCGGGAACGTGCAGATCACATCGGGAACGAGGCTTGGCACGCGACAAGAGTTTTTCTTCTTTTACCTTTGATTTTATTGTTTATTTTATGGATTCTAAACATTGTCTAAGCATGATTTTAGTGATTATGAGTAGCTAGACTTTTACTTAGGGGATTGATGTAATCGTTTTAGTTTTCATGCTTGATTAATCTAATGTTCTTCATATTGCAACAATTGTTCTTGTGTTTGTTTGCTTAATGCTTTTATCTTTTGGCCAAAGTATAAATTGTTGATTGCTTTAATTCTAGCTTGGAAGAGTAGATTTTAGAGTAGAACTCAAACACTTGACTACTTGTAAATTCTTGCATGGAAATGAAGAATTCTCTTAGAGGCCGATAATAGAAGTTGCTTAATGCCTTTCTTTTCTATTAAAACTAGACAGACATGTTGGTTTTATATTAAGGGAAGAGAATTAATAGAGCTCTAGCGAGTCTTTTATGAGTTTTGTAATTCTTGGCTTATAATTGTATGCATGACTATTTTTGGTTTAATAGATTAATTAAGCATGAATCTTTTCGGTGAAATCAATTCCTTAGGCTTTCTCTCCTAAAGGTTTCCCATTACTTTTCAGTCATTTAATTTTCACTCAACTTCAAAGTCTTTTTAATCTAAATAGAATTTGTGGGAGTACCTACGGTACTCAATTGATCTAGAAAACCAATCCTGTGGACGATACTCTTTACTTAAATCACTATATTAAAACTTGACCCGTACACTTGCGGTACGCAATAAATCACGCAACACGGTCTATAGTATACGGATAAGGCTGGGTACCTTATCTTGGTAACACTATTGGATGCGGCTCACTTTGTATTGTACAAAACGATGTTATCCGAATCGTTTCACATGGAGATGTGCGAGTGAGGGCGTCTTGTGCAAAGAGTTTGCATAAGACCGAACCGCGAAATATGTCCCTCTCTCTTTATAACACTGTTTACTGATGAGACCGACATTTTCATTTGATGGCCTAGGTAACTCGATCTCAATCTTGAGCTCGCTATGAACTCCTGCTTATTCGAAAGTATCCTTTGACTTGCACGGGTAAGAGTGGCCCATAAGCGCCGACTCAATAAGCCTACCATCTTGGGGATAAAGCCGAATAGGTAGCTGGGGACATAGTACAGCAAGATTTGGGTTCACTTCTAACCCGCTCTTCAGGGTTAGTAGATAGGTTGTTCCCTTAATAGCTGACTCCGGGGCTTGAACAATGAGCGCTCACACTCTCATGAGATGAAAGGGTTAATTGATTTGTTGGTTGGACCACAGATCTATTGTTCATTAGAGGTGTCAGTGGTACTTAAGGAACAAGACGTAATGTAGGGGTTAAACGGTTTAAAATGACCCATCTGTGATTACGAACAACCTGTGAAGGGTCGACTTGGCCGTGACGGTTATATCAGAGGACATAATATATCTCCAGTGAGAAGAGTGCAACCCTCGGACTATAGTGGAGTCTCTAGGGTTTAACGAATGTTGATTAGTTCGGTTAAAAGAGTTTTGACCGAATAATCTTGTATCGTTGGAGCTCATGATCTGTAGGTCCCTTAGGTTCTTCTGGCTTGCTCGGACAACGTCGTGCAACAATATAAGAGAAAATGAAAAAGAAAATGAATTTGAATTGTTCAAATTCAGTTTTTGGAAGAATGATTGACATATTTAAATATAATTTAAATATGAGAATGGTCTAAAACATGAATAAGATTCATGTGCAAAAAAGTCGGTTTTTGGAAAACCGGGTTTAGCCATATTATTTAATTAATATTTGATATTGAATTAAATAATATGAATTAATTAATATATATATATATATATATTATTTATTAAAATGTTTAATAAATAAAAATATTTATTATTATTTAAAATTAATTAAGTTTTAATTAATTTTTAAAATAATAATATTTATATATATATATATGTCTTACATGCATTGTGCATGTAAGACCTATGTTAAGTTAATATATATATATATATAATAGTTATATATATATACATTTGGTTAAAAAAATTGTGCAACTTAGTGGAAAATGGGGTTTTTGAATGTCGGATGAAGTTTTGTTTTTATGCTTGCTTCTGAATACTTCATTTTCTCACGGCTATTCTTCCTTCTTCATCTTCTTCTTTTCTTTTCTTTAGTTTTCTCTTATAACGGAGTCCCACAACTCCGTTGCACGTCGTCGAGGATAACAGGACTACCTGGGGTGGTCCTCGGGGCGTTCGTGAGAAGAGGCCGGAAGAGTTCGTGATGAGGAACGAGCGGCGAAGCTGGAGAATTTTAGAACAACAAGGGTATGTTTTCTAACTTCTTATTTCCGTTGTTTGAGCATGTTTTCTATTTGTTAAATTGATGAAATTGGAGTTTCAACGATCCAAAATCGCTTCTGCAGCATGATACGCTCCATCAATTGATATCTGAGCGTATTTTGATCAACTCAGTTTGCATCAATTTAAATTGGTGGGTATTTTAATTTAGAAATTGTTTATGAATGGACGTCTAAAGTGAATATTTTGGCATTGTTTCTTTTTGAATTTCATTATTTGTAATTGCTCGAGAATGTATAGGCTTTAATGTGTGCTGAAGAGTCTGTATTCTTTAGAGTCATTAGAGTCCATATAGGTTTCTTTGTGAAAGAAGCTTGAGTTTTGAGCTCGCCGAATTGTTCGGTGCAAGTTCAAACTCGTTCTAAGCGATACAATGAGAAGCTCGAAGAGAAATTGACCGAAGCGTTCGGGGGAGCAAGGTTGTCCAAGGCGGTACGAAGAGTTCGAAGTGCACTCAAGACTTAGCTTGTTGTTCAAGCTTGTAATAAAATAGTTATTGCTTGCTTGATGCCAAAACTGGTCCACTTTAGTGTGTGTAATTAATTATGCATTGCGAATGTATGTTTTAATTAAATTTCATGTTTGTATGTGCATATCGTATGCCATATAGATTTAAAATATCACCGTAGGTAGCATGCTCCATGCATTGGAAATATGTTATAAGTGTTATAATATATAGTATGCATATTTGGGAATTCATGAGTATTAATATAAGAGTTATATTAATTCATGAATTAGATGTTGTTAGTTTAATAGAATAATTAATATAAGTGTTATATTAATTATGAAATTAAAAATACAACATAGGTTGCCCTGGTTTTATGCATATTGTAGGTTATAAGTGTTATAATATATATGATGCATGTTTTATTCATGAGTATTAATATAAGAGTTATATTAATTCATGAATTAGTTGTTGTTTGCTTAATAGAATAATTGATATAAGTGTTATATTAATTATGAAATTAAACATCCAACATTAGATGCATATTGTATGTTATAAGTGTTATAATGTATAGGATGCATGCTTAATTTAGAGAATCGATATAAGTGCTATATTTGAATTAGGAGTTGTATGTTTAATAGCATAATCGATATAAGTGTTATATTAATTATGAATTTAAATATTCAACTTGTCATGCCTTAGCGAATGCATGTTTGAGAAGCATGTAGATGGTTGTTGTAGAAAGTCTAGTTTTTTGAAGCGTTGTAAAAATGACTTAGACTTTTAAAATCTATAACAAAGATCAAAGAGCATGTTCATGTTCATTAGATGAATAGGTCGATATCTCGTAAATGCTAAGGTTATGAGAAACTCACCCGGTGAACTCCTGTCTAAGGTTGGAGGATTTTGAATTGACGGATCACCTCCTACCTGGGGACTACCCGGTACTTGAGTAAAGTTAACGAGGATTTATGAGCATGCGTGAGAGGTGTGAGGTTAGTAAAGTGTTTATAACCTAGACATCTCAGGTAAAATTGTTTACCTAGACTTAAGGTTTTATTTACTTAGCCCGATAAAACCTGAGTATTTACCCTAAAAATTGTCCACGATGCTTAGTAGAAGTGTTGAGAAAGAATATATGATATATCCCTCTCCTGCTACGCACTCCCAATAGTTCACAACGTGAGAATTTTGTTTGGTCGTGTAATGTCAATAGGGCATTCCCCAGAAGGGCGGTGTTTGCAACTTTCAATAGCAAGGTGAATGGAGTAAGTGTCTATAGTAAGTGGGAGAAAGAAGTACGTTAGTACATCCTACGGTCTCCTCCATTGGATTGAACCGTGAGATTCCCATGTTCCGCCTGCTAGGTGCCCACAAGTGGTACAGATCCCTACGGAGGGTCGTTTCATGGGAGTCGAACAAGTCAATCACCATTTATGGATAAAGAAACACAGGGCCATTCCCAACTCTGAGATTCCCTACGGTTGCACCGTTGGGGCCGTCTTGTGAATTCTAAAAATGGAGGGTTACGCTTACAGGATTTGCTAAGGAGTTAGTAAATCTTGACCAAAAATGATAACTAAGATGCTATAGGAATATGAGTTATTCTGGAGTTAGCATTTAGTCAAGAACGTCTTGATTTAGTAAAGGAGTGCTCGACTGCCCCAAGGTAGCGGCCATTCTGACCTACTAAAGTCTCGTTGCAAGTAAATAAAGAGTTTGGGTACTTTATTTACTGCTAAAGCTCTTAATTTGTTTAAATAGGTTAAAATCGTTTCACTAATAGGTTTACATTCTTTTTCAACATGTCGAGCTCGTTTATACAGTTGTTAGCTCACGACAAATTGACAAGAGAAAATTACTGAACCTGGAAGTCGAACTTGAATACGATTCTTGTTCTTGACGACCTCAGGTTTGTCTTAACGGAGGAATGTCCTCCACCTCCTGGCTCGAGTGCTTCTCGAAGTGTTCGAGAGGCATACGGTGGATGGATTAGGGCTAATGATAAGGCCCGAATCTATTTCTTGGCAAGCATATCTGATGTTTTGTCCAAAAAGCATGAGGTTATGGTTTCCTTGAGGGAAATCATGTCTTCATTACAAGCGATGGTAGACAGTTGTCCTCATCACTTCGTTATGAAGCCCTCAAGTTCGTTTACAACTCTCGCATGGTGGAGGATACCTCTATTAGGGAGTTTATCCTTAATATGATGGTCCACTTTAATGCGGCAGAAGTAAACGTTACTACCATCGTCATTTCAGACTTATCAGTCTCTGTACACTTCCAAAGGAATAGAGAAGAAGGAAAATGTTGTCACTTCGAAGAAATTTCTTAAGAGGTTGGCGTTAGGGAGTAAGCCTAAGTCTGCTTCTCTAAGTAATAAGATTATTCAGAAGAAGAAGAAAAATAGGAGGAACGGCAAAGCCCCTACTGTTCGCAAGATGAAGTTTTCAGACAAAGGAAAATGTTTCCATTGTAATGAAAATGGGCATTGCAAGCGCAACTGCCTCAAATACCTTGCTGAGAAACAGGCTGAGAAAGAATGACAAGATAAATGTGATTTATTTGTCTAAACGAGTTTAATGGAATATGAATGTCATACCTGGATGTTTTCAGGAACCACTAATCATGTTTATTTTTCTTCAGGAAGCTAGTTCCTAACAGCCCGTTTCTCGCCGTAAGATATGGAGATATCATTGCAGCTGAACTAGTGGGAATCTTTATAGTTGTTGTATAGAAATAATTTCATTAGATGTAATTATTGTCTATATTACTGGATTGTATTGAACAGTTGTATACATTATCTTTTGTTTTATAATGAACAGTTCATTCAGCAAAAGATGTATACTGATGTGTTCTATTAAACTCGAAAACAACTAGTATGTTAAGACTAACAGTATTAAAAGAAAGCTATAATATCAACAATGGTTGTTGATCAAACTTGAGCTTCTCAACCGTTGAGAAAGCCTTAATGTAGTGGGAGGGTTGTAGGACAATCCAGTCCGCTGTATTGGCTTGTCTTAAACTCAAAGTTGTCATACTTGATGATAACATTGAGGATTCATTGTCTTTAATTAGGCAATGGATCACATAGACAAGGCCAAATGGCTCAAAACCATGAATTTTTTAGTGGTATTCAGACCAAGCTTCTAAGGTGAAAACCTTTTGGGCTTGACTTTCTGGTAAAGGGACTGTCTAGAAGAGAAAGGGTTTATTGTGTATACTCACTTTCTCTTGTTACCAGACTTAAGTTAATAGATAGCTCTTATCCATTCTCATGTTCTATTTTGATAGAATAAGGCAAGTGGATGTCAAGTTAGCTTTCTTGCAGAATAGCTATCTTGATCAGAGTATCTATAAGTCTCAACCAGATAGATTCATAATTCGAGGACAAAGAGCAAATGGTTTGCGAGCCTATTCGATTCATTTATGAATTACAATAAGCATCTTTATCCTGAATTGTAAGGTTTGATATGGTGATCAAATATTATGGTTTTGAACATCAGTTTGGATAAACATTTGATAAACCTTGTTTGACAAGGGTTTAATGAATGTTGTAGCTTTCATAAACTGTTTCCGTATTTGATGTCCTAATCATTGAGAATGATGTAGGATTCACTTCTGACAATAAGCATTAACTAGGGACCCATTCCCAAATGGATGATTTGGTGGTAGGTTTAATTTGTTCTAAGGATTCAGGTTTATCTGAGACGTAAGAACAAATCGCTAGTGTTGTCTCTAAAAATCTTGTATTGACAAAGTGTTGTCAATATTCGATGGTCTATGGAAATGGTTTCCTAAGACATCTCAAGTGTTGAGGATATGAGACGCATCCATTTGCATTTACATATTGAAGGTCAGATGTATGTCTTCTGAGATACAAGACCCGATATGTGCTATGCAGTGGGAGCTGTCAGAAGAAGTAAGTCCAAATGGATTTGATCATTGGACTCCGGTTAAAGTTTTGTCCTTGTACTTAGAGGAGTAGAATATAAGAGATGTATTGCTGATTCCTCGGTGGTAGCTAAGTTTGATTGCAGCTTGCGAAGCAGCAATAGGTTTATAAGTTGAGCTCGTAGATAGTGCTATAAGGAGATGTGATGGTCACATGGAAAGCCTCGTAGTACTTCATGCTGATTAGTTTACTAAGTCTCTCATGGCTAAAGTGTTTGAGAGACACCTAGAAGAGTCTAGGGCTCCGAGTTGCTGGAGAGGACAGTGGGAGAAAACTTCTGATATATGATATATTAGTTTTCTCCACCTAACATGTACACCACGAACGTTTAAGTCCAAGTGGGAGTTTATTTGGTTTTATGTCCTAAAACTCGAGGTTTGTAAACTGTTATGTTTTTAAATTCTCTATTTAGAATAAAGATTTATTAGTTTTATTCAGTAAAAAGGTTTACTGGAATAAAGTGAAACGTGTTTAGGTTAACCTATACCAATGACCAACACCCATGGGTGAATATGAGTACTTGACCTCATGTATGACATGATTGTGGATCAGGCTCAAGTAGTCAGTCAAAACGGTCTATAGTATACGGATAAGGCTGGGTACCTTATCCTGGTAACACTATTGGATGCGGCTCACTTTGTATTGTACAAAACGATGTGATCCGAATCGTTTTACATGGAGATGTGAGAGTGAGGGCGTCCTGTGCAAAAAGTTTGCATAAGACCGAACCGCGAAATATGTCGCTCTCTCTTTATAACATTGTTTACTGATGAAACCGACATTTTCATTTGATGGCCTAGGTAACTCGGTCTCAATCCTGAGCTCGTTATGAACTTCTGCTTATTCGAAAGTATCATTTGACTTGCACGGGTGAGAGTGGCCCATAAGCGTCGACTCAATAAGCCTACCATCTTGGGAATAAAGTCGAATAGGTAGTTGGGGACATAGTACAGCAAGATTGGAGTTCACTCCTAACCCGCTCTTCAGGGTTAGTAGATAGGTTGTTCCCTTAATAGCTGACTTCAGGGCTTGAATAATGAGCGTTCACACTCTCATGAGATGAGAGGGTTAATTGATCTGTTGGTTGGACCACATATCTATTGTTCATTAGAGGTGTCAGTGGTACTTAAGGAACAAGACGTAATGCAGGGGTTAAACGGTTTAAAATGACCCATCTGTGATTACGAACAACCTGTGAAGGGTCGACTTGGCCGTGACGGTTATATCAGAGGACATAATATATCTACAGTGAGGAGAGTGCAACCCTCGGACTATAGTGGAGTCTTTGGGGGTTAACGAATGTTGATTAGTTCGGTTAAAAGAGTTTTGACCGAATAATCTTGTATCGTTGGAGCTCATGATCTGTAGGCCCTGTAGGTTCACTTGGCTAACTCAGACAACGCCATGCAACAATATAAGAGAAAAGGAAAAAGAAAAAGAATTTGAATTGTTCAAATTTGGTTTTTGGAAGAATGATGGACATATTTAAATATTATTTAAATATGAGAATGGTCTAAAACATGAATAGAATTCATGTGCAAAAAAGTCAGTTTTTGGAAAATTGGGTTTAGCCATATTATTTAATTAATATTTGATATTGAATTAAATAATATTAATTAATTAAAAAATTTAATTAATTAATATATATATTTATTTATTTATTTATTAAAATGTTTAATAAATAAAAATATTTATTATTATTTAAAATTAATTAAGTTTTAATTAATTTTTAAAATAATAATATTTATATATATATATATATTTATTTATTTATTTGGTTAAAAATTTTGGGCAGCTTAGTGGAAAATGGGGTTTTTGAATGTCGGATGAAGTTTTGCTTTTATGCTTGCTTCTGAATACTTCATTTTCTCATGACTATTCTTCCTTCTTCATCTTCTTCTTTTCTTTTCTTTCGTTTTCTCTTCTAACGGAGTCCCACAACTCCGTTGCACAGCGTCGAGGATAACGGGACTACCTGGGTGGTCCTCGGGGCGTTCGTGAGAAGAGGCCGGAAGAGTTCGTGATGAGGAACGAGCGACAGAGCTGAAGAATTTTAGAACAACAAGGGTATGTTTTCTAACTTCTTATCTCCGTTGTTTGAGCATGTTTTCTATTTTTTAAATTGATGAAATTAGAGTTTCAACGATCCAAAATCGCTTCCGCACTGTGATACGCTCTAACACTTATAAATTAATTTTCAGTTCTGAACCCTCGTTATTTCAATTTTATCATTTACTTATTATTTACATTATGTTTTTATTCTATTTTCGTTTTGTTCTTAATTTTTTAGTGAAATTACCATTTTACCTTTTTAGCAGTTTTTGTACTTATGAATTATTTATCGCTGAAGTATTTTAGTTTATTTCTTATTATGAACTAATTTTCCTAAGGAATTCAATTATGTGAATTCTCATTAAGAAATGAGCTAGCTTGACAACTGTAAATTATAGGTTTACCCTTATGCCTTGTGCGGTTCGTCCTTTACTGAATATATGCAAAAATGTTAGATTAATTTAATCACTTAATTTAGCATGAAATGTTAATGTCGATACTGGACAAGTCAGACAATTAATGGCTCTCGTAAATGTGATATAGCAGAAAAGCCTAGGAATAAGATTTCGTCGATTGTCCTTGATGATTGGGGCAAAAGACTATAAGATCAATAAGATTGCATGCTTAACCATCTAAGATCACATTATCCACTGGACAGTAGATATGAGGGCTTAAACTTCTAAAGTTACTTGCAAAGAGGTTGAATAGGAGATGAATTCGATCCAAAATCGCAAGGTACTATGTGGTGACTCTGTGGTCACAGGCTATGAAGTAAACTCAACTTAGGACTGAAACATGATTGGATCCCCGTTGTTATTATTATTTTCAACCCAAAACCAACCAATCATTATCAACTTATTTTTGTTACCTTTCATTGCATTCTAAAAACAATTCTTTATAAAAACTAAAGTTCACAACAGTCTCTTGGGATTCGATACTTGAAATACTTTTCAAACTATTACTTGATTGGCAGTGTATACTTGCACTTGACCATATCTTTCATTGCAGGTTATTGAACCAAACTACACACCCACGTTTTGGTCATCGACATACATAGAAACAGCATGTCAAACTAAGTTTAATCTTACAAAAAAAATTAATACATAATATTTTGGAGGACTTACTCGGATCGAAGAAAACACATCCTTTTCAAGTTGGAAATATGTGGGAAACCGCGAGCACGACCATCGAAGGATCCGTGGAATGGCATATGTGTTCATCCGACTGGCTACAATTTTGCTAATAGTGGACATAATCTCGTAACCCCATACCTAGGATAATGAATAAAAAACGTTCAATTTTTAATGTATACAAATATTTAATATGCAGAAAGTTAGCAAGTTAGACATGTACCTGGAAGACATGTGCAAAACCTTTAATGTTGTAGGTCTGCCCTTTTTTCTTCAACTTATATGTCTCGACTCTGCCTTTCATGCAAGACTTCAAGTTGTTCAATGTTCTTTCGAATATTCTCGATGACCAATCGTAGTGGGTGAATACTTCTCAATCATCGACGATGCCAAATACTGACACGCCCACGAGAGTCTTTTTATCTTTACCCATCATGGTCAGCTCAATAAAAAGTATGAGAGAAATCTTCACGGTATCTTCGTCGCTCTTAAACTGACAACTTTCGTACTTCACCTCGAACTCTTTTGTAAATATTTTTTCCTAATTTCGTGGAAATAAAATTTGCATCAATCTTTTTCTTTTCGTTTTTCTATTCACCTCCATGAGAGGAGGTCATAGACCAGTGATGATGTTGAAATCCTCTCTGCAAAAGGTTGCCTTCTTCCCCAAAATATTAAAACTTATGACGTCCTCCCTAACTTCCTCCACTTCCCTAAGCATTAGGTGATGAACCAACTGACCATTGAATATCAATTCCACGTCGAGTAGTGGACCAAAACATGTTTTCCGATACATGTTCATTTGTGCCTCCGTTAACTTCCTCTTAATTAATGCAATTGTGTTGGAGATATGCGACAAAGAGGAAACAATAGCGGGGAAGTAGTCCTCGGGTTTGATCTTTTGAACCAACCCCATTTGAAACAGTTTAGATCTGCAAATGCAAATGGTTCAAACAATTTAGTTTTAGATCGCACATTATAAAAGTATATATCACAGGACAGTATAGGTAAATGATTGATTGCATAGGTATTATACGATTCTATGCGATCATACATGTTCTAAAGGGTCTATGCGATCGCACAGGTGCTATAAGACCTATGCGATCTCACAGGTTCTATAATACCTATGCGATGTGGTTGATCGCACAAGTTCTATAATACCTATGTGATCGCACAGATCTACGCGATAATTTTAACAAAACTTCAAAATCAATGGCAACGATTTTCAAACACAATTCTATGCGATTCCATTGCTCAAACATCGACGAAACCAAACCTACAACCTATAAACAATGACATATCCCTAAAACACTAAGACTCAACGAATACAGACTCTCATCCAAACAGTAAGCCTTAATTAACAGACAAAACTATTACAAACCGTAAGTAAAGAACAAAAAATTAAACGGTTGCCATAATCCGATACATTTCAGCCACCCAAGTAAGGAAACAAACTAAACCCACCTAGGACTCAATTCATTCCAAATTGAGAACTAAAAACATGCTCTGATACCAATTGTTGGAACCCCCACTCAACCAACTGCGAGGGTCCCGACCCCAACCAGAGGCGCAGCGGAAGAAAGACTTAAAATGAAAGCCTAAAACTGGTTGAGGACCTTTAGCAATCAATAAGGAACAAACCGGGAGAGAAAATATCAAACACTTTGAAAATTTTCATTCTGCCCGAAAATCAATCGATAAACACATTTATCGATCAGTAAACTGATCGGTAAAGGTCAACCAATAAATGGTTGACCGATAAACTGATCGGTAAAACTCAAGAAAATGCACTGGTATATATCACATATACACCGGTATATTTTCTACCAAAGAGAACCCGACCGGTAGAAACGGTGTAAACATACCGATAAATATCATATATACGCCGATATATTTTATACCGAGGAATTCATGACCGGTATATATTGTATATATACACCGGTATATATCATATATACACCGGTAAATAGTATATAGAGGAATTCCTAACCGGTATATATTATATATACCACCGGTATATATCACTGGTAAATATTATATATACCACCGGTATATATCACCAGTAAATATTATATATACCACCGGTATATATCACCAGTAAATATTATATATACCACCGGTATATATCACCGGTATATACCACCGGTATATATATCACCGGTAAATATTATATATACCACCGGTATATTTTCCAGCGAAGAGAACTCTTCAGAAAAAGTACCGGTATATATCATATATACACCGGTATATATTATAACAAAAATACCTTATTTTGACGTTCGTCTTCTCGTCTACCTCAACACCTTTACTGCCCCCTCGAACTCTACGTCTCCTCCGGTCACGAACACAGCACGAGCACCATCGAGGACCACCCTTAGAGTAGTCCCAACTATTCTCGGGCTTAATAGCGGAGTAGTGGGACTCCTTGAGCTAAGGGGGTTTGTTGAGAGGGAGGAAGAAGGTGATGAAGCTTGGATGAGTTTGGATATGAGTTTACCAAGAACTTGATTTCATCAAGAACATAAAGAACTCAAACAACAAACTCATAAATTTCAACAATTGAAATTCATAAATTAGAGGAATAAGTATAAACAACTTTACACTTACTTGGAGTTCTTCCAAAGAACAAACCTCTAATCTTCAAAAGTCCAAAACTTCAAAACTTCATCAATCTCAAGCAACAACCAAGAACTTCTTCTTCAACCCTTGAAGATGAATGTTCGGTTGAGAGAAAACCAAGAGAGAGGAAGAGCTTGAGAGAGAAGTCAAAAAACCCATTAACTTGGAAATCTTTCAATTCTCCAAAGATGGAGAATGGAAATGGATAATGGAATCCACATGGAGCCCATGCACAATGCATGGCTCCATAGTGGATTCTTAATAATAATAATAATTATTATTATTATTATAAATAATTATTAATATTATTAATTATTAATTATAATTAAAACAATTTTAATTATAATATTTATTATTAATATTAATATCAAATATTAATATTATAATAAACTATCCACTAAGCCCGGTTTCTGAAAATCGATTATTCCAATATATGAATCTAAATTCATATTTTCCACCGGTCGATATTTTAAATCATATTTAAATACGACTTCTTCCGATTATATATTTAAATCATATTTAAATACACAAACCCTCAAACAACAGACCCGAAATCGGATTTCTCCGAGTTCTACCCTATAGCCCTACTATACCGCTTTATCCGAGCTAGCCAGGAGAACCTAAAGGACCTACAGATCATGAGCTCCAACGATACGAGATCATTCGGTCAAAACTTTTTTAACCCAAAACGATCAACATTCGTTAACTCCCGGAGACTCCACTATAGTCCGAGAGTTGGACTCTCCTCACTGTAGATATATTATGTCATCTTGATATAACCGTCATGGGCAAGTCGACCCTTCACAGGTTGTCCGTAATCACAGTTGGGTCATATTAACCGCTTAACCCCTGTGTTACATCTTCGTTCCTTAAGTTCCACTGACACCTCTAATGAACAATTGATCAGCGGTCCAACCGACAGATCAGATCCTCTCTCAAGCTTGGAGAGAGTGTGCACAGATTGTTCAAGACTAGATGTCATCTATTAAGGGAACAACCTATCTACTAACCCTGAAGAGCGGGTTAGGAGTAAACTCCTTCTTGCTACACTATGTCCTCAGCTACCTATTCGAGTGTATCCCCAAGTTGGTAGGCTTATTGAGCGGGCGTTCCGCCACTCTCACCCATACAAGTCTAAGGATACTCTCGAATAAGCAGGAGTTCATAGCAAGCTCAGGATTCAGATCGAGTTACCTAGGCCATCACAAAGTGAAATAATCGGTCTCTTCAGTAAACAGTGTTATAAAAAAAGAGCGATTTTTTCGTGGTTCAGTCTTACGCAAACTCATCGCGTAGAACGCCCCCGCCCGCACATCTCGATGTGAAACGATTCAGATCACATCGTTCTGTGTAACACAGAGCAGGCCGCATTCAGTAGTGTTACCAGGAATAGGTACCCAGCCTAATTCATATACTATAGACCGTTTTTTACTATAAATGCTAGAGCTTGATCCACAATCATGTCATACATGAAGCTCCAGTATTTGGCATACGTCAAGGGTTTTTGTGTGTTGGTATAGATTAATGAAAAACACGTTTCACTTTATTCCGGTAAACGCATTTACCGAATAAAACTAATAACTGATTATTCTAAATAGTATATTTACAAACATAGTTTACAAACCACGAGTTTCAGGACATTAAACCCAACACCTTACCGGTGGGTCTTTACCAGTCTGTAATGACCTTTACCGGTGGCTTTCGAGGATCAGAAAAATGCTAAGTGTTGGTATTTTTCTTCTTCCTCTGTTTGTTGCTTATTGATTGTTGTAGATCCTCAGCCAGTTTAGGCTTCTTCCAATGCGCCTCTCGTTGTGTCGGGATCTCGGTTCCATCAATAAGTACTACGTTGGATACCCATTGAGGGTAGTGAACCTTGAATATGAAGTCAACACGAAGCAACTGTTTGACCTCGACTGCGATGATTGCACTCCAGGATCCGTCTGTAGATCATCACTTCTGCCTTAGCGGTTTAAATGCAGGCTCGATGTTGATTTGGTGGACGACCACGCTCGGGTTGATCTCGAGCATGTCCTTGTGCGACCATGTGAACACGTCGACATTCCTCTGGAGGAAGGCTAAATAAGGCTCTCTCTTTGTCATGGTGTCAACTTCGTTCCAATGCTGACTTATTGGTCGTCGGACAACAGTGGGAAAAGTTTCAGCCCCTCAACAGGCGTGGGCTCGAGTTGTAGTCGCGACTTGTCTCGGCAGGATAACTCATGTTCGACCCTCACTTGCCTATCTTTCGGGGGAGGGGCCAGATCAGGTAAACTTATGTTTGGGCCTCTTTTTGTCTCGTCCCCCTATGAATGAGCGAGATCTCGTCAACGTGATCTCACCTTTTGTTGGGCGTGTTGGTTTGCTGCCTCACCTTGTCGTTCTCTCGCTCCGAGTTCACGCGTTGGGATATCTTTCATTCGTAGCTAGTGTAGAGTGCTCGACTTAGTGTTTTATCGTCCCCACAGACGGTACCAAATGTTGATGTGTAAATCTGATCGAACATAGGTCGGGTCGAGAGTTGTGTGTCGTTTCGAGCTGTCTGGGACCTACAAGAAAAGAACTCGCACAAGTGTGGTGCTAAGCCCACCACACTCGGATGCTTAACTAAGTGCTTAATCGAGAGCATAACCGGGTCAACTAAGTATGGTTAGCGTTTTGAGCGTGGTTCCCCCGTATGTATAGAGGTTTTCCCCCAACATTAGTGTCAGGGTTGTAGTTTACCGACGGTAATCCCGAGAGAAAAAATTTAGTGCCTCAGCTCGGTTAAGACCAACTGAGTCACCTTCTACCCTTTTTGGGTAGTTGATCAGGATGTCCTTGACTCGGTACTTGGCTTGCCGCAAATGCTTTTGGTCGATTTGGGCTCATAGCCTTGGGTCCGCCTTGGTAGGCTTTGGCCCTTTGGGCCATGGGAATTCTTCCCATAATAAAAACCATATGTTAAGATATAATTTATTATTATTAAATACAATAACAATAAATTTCATAACATTTCATACTAATAATTGTTTTATTTTAAGAAATCTAATAGTTGTTATTCTAATAAAAAATTATGTTAATGTTTTTAGTTGTTGAAATTGTATTGAATGTCATTATTTATTGATATCAATCAACAAAAAAAAAAAAAAAAAAAATACTTAGAATATAGGAAATTGTAACCTATGTCAATTTAGAGTAAAATAATTAAAAATATAACACTTTTTTTAAAGATTTGTAAATATGACAATTTTTATTATTGATAGTAGTCTACCTATGTTTTTTATAATTTTTTGTCAGTGGCTATCACTGATAGTAGTCTATGAGTGATAGACATTTTATCAATTGATAACCGTCTATTAGTGATAGTCACTGATTTTTTGCCATATTTACAAAATATTTTATATTTTGCTATATTTGTCAATATTTTGGACCTAATTACTATTTATGCAACCAGTCTTAGAATATAATTTATTAATTATTGTTTGTTAATATGGATATACATTTCAATAATATTATATATTAATTAATTATTATTTGTTAAAATAAATAACACTATTATAAAATAAATTATAAGTTAATTTAAATTCTAGCAATATTTTTTTTCTAGTTTTTTTTGTTTTTTTATTTTTTTTTATTTTTTTTTTATTTTTTTTTTATTTTATGTAAAACAAATATGAGAATGAAGATGAAATTTTTGACCTCTTGTTTTTTTTTTTTTTTTTTATGTAAAATAAATATGAGAATGAAGATGAAATTTCTGACCTCTTGAGAGAAGTAGTACATGTCAATTATCGTTGAAAGATGTTCATTTCAACTTTTTAAAAAGAAACATGTGGAATGAAAAAAGTCAAACCGACTCTTTGGTCAAGCAAACGCGGACTAATTAAGTTATGGAGTAAAATTTATTAATAGTTATATTTATTTTAATTAAAAGTTATGTGAGCATATGACACTATAATAATTATCCCGTCAAATCTCAAAATATTTTCTATTTTAACTGCAAAGAATTTCTTGTCGACGACAAATATTTTTTTTGTTTTGCAAACGTATTTAATTATTGTAGGGAGATTGAACTCCTAATCTCTTAGTCATTGGCACAACTTCATGTCAATTGAATTATGCTCGGTTTGACTATTTTTAATTTTTTTTCCAAAAACATTTAATTAATATCAATGGAGAGATTGAACCCCTGACTTCTCAGTCAATGACACAACTTTATGTCAATTGAGCTATGCTCGATTTGACTATTTTCGATCTCTTCTCATATTGATTTTTTATAAGAACGGACGGCAATAAATTTGAAAATATGAAATTAAACTTCGATAATGTAAAGATTCTTGAGTATACCAAATGTTGTTAACTCTTGCCAAATTGAGTATAACTCAATTAGCATAAAGTTGTGTCTCTAACTAAGAGGTTAGAGGTTCAATTCTTTCCCCACATTAATTAAATATCATTTGCTATTTTTTTTCAAAAAAAAAAAATTATTTTTTTTTGTTAGTTATTTTCTTTTTATAAATTTTGAAACATATAGGGGCATTTGGAGACTTGTCTTGAGTTGGGGTGGAGTGATTTTCGGTTTGTAACCCTAACCCATGAGTTATTCCTTCCAAACTCATCATTTCTCTTAAAATTACAACATTTTGTGGGTCGATCATTTTCTTTCCACTTTCCTCAAAATTATGGTGAGTCCCATCATTTATTTTTCCACTTTTTTCGTAAGTATGAGTCTCACCATTTCTCTCTTCAATTTTTTTTTATAATTATATAATTTTATAATTTGATTGATCTAAATAAAATTAATTTTTTATTTATCTATATTTAATCTAATTAACAATAATTTAACATATGTATAATTTTCTAGTTGTAAGATAAGAAAAAATGTATTTTAGACAATTTATTCATATTAATATTTTTAAAAATAACATTTAATTTTTAAGTTAACATATTAAAATTAAAAAATAATAATGATTAATAATATTTAGTCACAATGTTATTTTCATGGTAATAAAATGTGGATTTACTCAAATTATAAAATTAGATTTTTTTTTTCCTTTATTTCTAATTTTTTAAATTTGTTTTTACAACTAATTTTTTCCTTCTTCGTTTATACTTTGTGATTAAAATTATAAATCTCAGTTTGTATTTAGGAGAACACATACTTAAAAAACTTTATCCAAATACAATAGTAAGTTGCTGTTCCATTCTTGTTTTCATGGTTCCTTTGAGTTTTTAATTTTTTATTCAAATATGTATTTTTTTTAAAAAAAGAATCAAATGGATTGACATGTGTTTATTTTTATGTTTTTTTTAATGGCAAACAATATTTTGATTGTTGAAAACAATTTTTCTTATTCTTATACTATAACATAACTAAATGCTTCATTCAAAAGTATCTAAAAAAATTGTCTCATATTGCATTAAAAGTTCTAGGATTCACAAAATATCCACAAAAAAAAAAATATGAAAAAAAAAAAAATAATAACACAAAAAAGAAAAAGAAAAATTGTCCATGAATCAGAGAACAGTGCACCCCAAACTTTTGATTCTATGGCTTCAATACTATATCCCGAAAATTCCCAAACGCCAAGTGATTGTCTCTGTTCTTGAAACGCCAAGTGATTGTCTCTGTTCTTGAAATAGATACTACTACTATCGTTTTAACAATTTGATAATTTTTTTTTTTTTTAAAGTATTTAATTAATGTGGGTGAGAAGAACAATTCTACGTAATTTGAACTTCATTGCCAATCCACCTCGTAATTATCGTTTCAAAATCCATGTTGTATTTTGATTTGCCATCTCTTAATTCTTATCAGTTATCATCTGGATTTTGGATAGAGTAAACGGGTTGAGTGCTTTGAATGTGATAAAGACTTGTGAACGAGCTCGCGTCGCGACACAAATCGCTTGGGGTTAGCCAGCCCCCATATTTGTCTCTTGCTGAGCACTATGGCCCAAAAACCGGCGGCAAAGCGGGTCCTCTCCACTCCCACTGAAATCCAACAAATGCCCTTCTACTCTGATTTCAACTTCCATCGGTGAGTTTCTGCCTAACCCCATTTTCCATATATTGTTATTGTTGATACACTACCACAAGCTTTCCCCTGTTTTCTTGCAGTGGCTTTGTTGATTGAGTTCAAATCCAATGACTGATAGTACTGAAGGTAGTTGAGTTAGCTTTAGCCGTTACTCTCTTCCCTTGTTCCCTTTTGGAGTTGCTGTTTTGTTATTGCTTAACTTTGATGTTGATCTTGTTGGAGTTCTGTTGATATGAGTGATTTGTGAACTTCTATTTTTCCATGTTTTTGTTGATTTTGGCTTCTGGGTTCTTGATTTCTCTGGTTCTTAGTTTGATTTACTCTAGATTTTCAATGATGCTGCTTTGGGATAGTGGTTTCAGTTTATTTTTTTCATTAGTTGCTTTGATTTCAAATCACTAGTGATCTAGAATGTATTATATTGACTTCATCAACTCAAAAATGTTTGCTCGTCCTTTGTCCTTTATTATTTTTTTCTGTCCTTTTTTCGATTCTATTTCATGGCATATTTTTTGTTTTTGTTAGTTTTCCCATTCGGATCCCTCCAAAGTTCGTTATCATTCTTGTTTTCTCTTAGTCGGGTGCGTCGGGAGCCCCATTGGTCATGGTCTACCCCACTTATACCTGGAAAGTCACCCTACCCCAAAGCCCCACAAATTGTAGGAAGGCTTTGGCCCACTCGAAATTCAACTCCAAATATTCCAAGTCCTTACCATCTTGGAGGTTCCTCAAAGTTTGTTATGCTGACGATGCTATGTATTTTTGTGAGTTATGTGTGTCCAGGTCAACTTGCACGCATGTAGTCTATTCTAATGGAAAAATCGTCTGATTCTACTAAATTTGATTGTCAAGGTAACTTGTAGGATATTAAATCCTATGTACGTGGCTACCATGACTTGAACCTATTCATTCTAAGTTGTTTGCTATTTATATTGGTTCTTATTGACCACTAGGTCAACCTGTGATTGTTGTGTTTTTAGTTAAATTATCCACACAATAAAATTGTAGCAGGCAAGTCTTACTTCTTTGTGATTTTGGTTTTTTAGTGTCTTTTCTTTTGTTTCCTTTCCTCCCTACCTTTTCACACATTCATTTCTAGTTTTTGCAGAACCAAACTTAACTGAACACATGGAGGACAAGTGTACAATCAAGACTGATGCCACTGAAGTAATATCTATTTCCTTGGCTGCTTATGCTTTAGACTTCATCTTATTTACTCTCTTTAGACTATCTTCTTCTTTTGCATTCCTTGATGGATGGTTTTTGGCCTGCAGCTAATAGGCAATACCCCTATGGTGTATCTCAACAAAATTGTAGATGGCTGCTTTGGCAAGATTGCTGCCAAGCTAGAGTCAATGGAGCCTTGTTCGAGTGTCAAAGACCGGTAAATAGATACTCCATTTATAACATGAATTCATATTCTGTTTTCTTGTTATGTTAGCTACCTTTTTTTTTCTTGATTTCTGGATTGCAGGATCGCACTCAGTATGATACAAGACGCTGAGGATAAGGGCCTCATAACACCAGGGAAGGTAAATAATAGTGTCCCAGACTCTCATGTACAAATGAGTTAGCTCATTCAATTATGAATCTTTCTGTCTGCAAGTAATAGAGACTTCAGAACTCGAAACTACGCAGCAGGCATCCAAAATGCCATACTTGTTTTCTATATATAGTAAAGAAAGTCATGGGTGTAAGGTAGGATGTATTTTTTTTTTTTTGAAACAAGAAACACAACTTTTCATTGATATAGTGAAAAGAGACTAATGCTAAAAAAGTAGAGCGATAACGAAAGATAGACAAAAAATTACAAAGGAAAAATAAAAGCGTTCCAATTCAGACATAGATGTTGATAAGAATAATCTGAGAAAAACTTGGAAAGAGCACACCATGAAGAAGCCTTGAGACGAGCTGAATCAAAACGGTCAAGCCAAAATAGATGCTTATCTAGGAATAGACGTTGATTCCTTTCAAACCAAAGTTTAGAGAGAAGAGCTTTCACCACATTAAACCACAAAAGCTTAAATTTTGGAGCCAAGGAAGGCCCAATGAGTATTCGGAGGACATTATCTTTGAAAGAGCTGAAGAACCCCCAATAAAACCAAGATTGACTTGAGCCAACATTGTCGAGGGCCCGAGAATATGGGCAATCAAAGAAAATATGTTGCAATGAATCTGCAATTAATAAACAGGAGAAGCAAGGGGATAAATAGTGCTTCGGGTGCTTTCTTTGGAGGATTTCTGAACAATTTAAAGAACCATTTAACATTAATTAACCCTCTTTGGATTTTTGGATTTCCAAATGGCTGAAAAAATCTCTTTGTCTAATGAGGAAGTGGAAGATGCCAAAAAAAGAATTAATGACTTAACTGTAAACATACCCAAGTTTTGAGGATCTGGCATGTTGGAAAGAGTGTACAATAATTGTGCCACTTTGATAAATTCAGCTAAGAATTGTAAAATCTAAAGGGAGAGGGCCCCCAAGTAACGTTTCCAGCTTCCAGAGTAAAGGAAAGTGATCTGAAGTTGTACGAGCTTGCCTGGATACCCTGCAATTATCAAACAAAAGGTAGGATGTATTTTGTGAATCAGCTGGTCAGGGGCGGTGACTTAAGGAGACAAAATTTATATGAGATCTTTTACATTTTTTTGAAGTTTAAATTTTGTGCATCAATTTCATTCTTTTATTGTTTTATCATCTTTGAATACATGTATATTTTACTTTTGAGTATTTTCTTTTTGAACAATTATCTTTTAAGATATTATCAAACCCTCATCTAACGTTATAATAATTTTTTTAGATAAGAAACATCAAAGAAGTATATTCCATAAGAGAAACAAGAACAATTTAGACTGGGTGGAGATCACCCCCTAAAGCTAAACAAAAAGAGTCTTCCAGTCGCTCATAATCATCAAAGGTTATAATTACAAAATAATTATGTGTGTAAAGAAATCCTCCTGGAAGTCGTATTTTGTACAAAATTACAAAAAATGTTAAAGTGTAAGGCTAAGGACTTATCTTCAAAATTTCTTGCATTCCTTTCCTTCCACAAGTGCCACAAAAAAGCTCTAAAGGCACAACTATCAACCACCTTAGCTTTATCTTTTAGATTCCAAGCATTCACCCCTTTCATAAGCCAATCATCCACCTTCTTAGGGAGGCAAAAGGAAATACCCAACATCTCAACTATAAAATTCCACGATAGGGAAGCAAACTCACAATAGAGAAACAAATGATCAATAGATTCACCTTCTTTTAAACAAAGTCTACAGGCCGAGGGCGAGGGAGACCAACCCCTGAACTTTCTTTGTAGTCTATCATCCGTGTTTAGGCATCTAACGTTATTATATTTGTTTCTGGTAATAAATTATCCAAGGTTTTTTAAATATTGAATCAATTTATCTATTATATTGTACAAGCCTGTTCATAACTCAAGTTAAGTTTACCCACAAGGCAACATTGAACGAAATGGATCTCTTAAAACTATGGGGCCTTAAGTGATCGTCTCACTCCTATATCGACATAGTTTTGGTACTAGAGTAGCAAGTCCCCTCAAATTGGCTAGGCTTGTATCTGTAAGGTGTGGGTGCAGCCCTTGTGCTCATGGATGGTGAATAATAGAGACAGAGTTGATTCCTAACAATGACATTATACATTTTTGTGAAAATTGCAAATCACTTGGATTAATTGTGTTGATTAATACTAGGAATCAACTAGCTTTGCAGTCTTATTTTCAAAAGCTTGAGCTTGTGGAACTGACTTTTTGTGTGTCTGTGTGGGGGCCAAAGAGTGTTCTTATTGAGACTACAGCAGGAAACACTGGCATTGGACTGGCATGGATTGCAGCAATCAAGGGCTATAAACTTATTATTATAATGCCAGCTTTCTACAGCCTGGAGAGAAGAATTCTGCCACTCGCTTTTGGAGCCGAGTTGCGTCTCACCAACCCGGAAACGAGTGTTTGTGCAATTATAAGGATGGCTGAGGATCTTGAAAAATCCACACCCAATGGTTATTTTCTGAGGCAATTTGAAAATCCTGCCAATACAAAGGTAACTTGTAATGTAATGGGAATGGGATATATCCTTTGATCTGAATCCATGTTTGCTCCTGTATCAGTCTGTGATTAGTTGGGAAGAAAACTAATTATTTTTTTCTAATTTGATTAGATTCACTATGAAACAACTGGGGTGGAGATATGGAAAGATTCTGGTGGAAAAGTTGATGCACTGGTGGCCGGGATTGGGACGGGGGGAACACTAACTGGTGCAGGGAAGTTTCTTAAGGAGCAGAACCCAAAAATCAAGGTTGTTCTTAATAGTTTGTATGCGAGTGAGTTTCAATTATTAGACTGCGTTTGGGATGCTTTTTAAGTGACACAACTTTTCTATATGAAAGCACTCTCATCAAAACAATTATATGAAAGAAGCACTATTAAATGCTTTTAAGGATGAGTTTGAGATGACTTTGAAAAGTGTAAAAAGTGCTTTTAGTCCATTAATAGCACTTTTCTAAATTTTTATAGTGTTTGGTTTGATAATCAAAAGTAATTTTGAAAATTCTACCAAAGAAACTAAAAAACATTTATATCATTCTTGACCAAGTAACCATGGAAATTTTAAAAAGTGCTTTTTTAATTAGCTAAAAGAACTTTTTACCCTTCAAAAAGTCATCCTAAGCCCATCCAGATTCCTATGGACAAAACTCAAAAGTGTTTTAAATGTAGGTATATGGAGTAGAACCAGTTGAAAGTGCAGTGTTGAGTGGAGGACAACCCGGTGAGTTCCTGCTATGGCAACGAACAGGCCCTCCATATCCTTTTACTTCACTCGTTATTTAAATTTTATGTTAATGTATACAAATTCTATGGATATATTAAGAAATTTCTGCAAATTAAGCTTTTGGGTCAAGTTAGTGATGTAACATATTACTATAGTAGGAGATCTCGAGTTCAAATTCTTGTTGTGTTATTATTATTATTATTACTATTTTTTTTTGTATTCATTGTCTACTCATTGGGTCTTGTGTGAATGTCGATGCTGTGGAGGATAGTACTGAAAATATTAAGCTTTCCCTCAAAGGTTTTGAGTATAGTGTTGATTGAGCTAATGCATTCCCTTTTACACCTGATCAACTAATGTTTTGAGGAAAACTAGATTCCCCTTCCTATACTTACGTCTCATCAATTGCTGACCATTGACATGTTCTTGGCATTGAAGGCCGTCATCTCATACAAGGAATTGGTGCTGGTTTCATCCCTTCGATTCTGGACATCGAATTGCTCGACGAGGTTATTCAAGTAAGTCGTGAAACGAACTTAAATTGCAGTGGCTAGAATCTAGATGAGCAGTTAAAATTTATTCTGAACTGTTTAGGACTTCTAATTTTACAAGACCAACCACTCATTTTCATCCTTTGGAGTTACTAGTTTAAGCTTGAGGACAAGTCGGTACTTATTATAGCACCCCGCTCCGATATGTTTAACCATAAGTTACACAATCCGAACATCTTTGTAAGACTTGAAAAGTCCCAACTAATACTCAAAAGATGATCATTATAGCACATCCAAGGAAGTACATATAATCTTGGAAGGATATTTCTTTAAATTCTTTGCACTTTCCTTAATTGTACAAATAATCTATTACTGATTGTATGGGTTACTGTTGAGCTCATACAGAAAAAAGTTGCAAGTATTGTCTTCTAAGTGAATCTCACTATTGGCAACAATTCTTTGTGGTTAAAAGCTTGTTTATATTTGTTTTGTTTTGGTCTATAAATTTTTAAATGTTCCATTTGAACTTTTATATGTTTTTTCATTTTATCCCCTAAACCTTCAACTTTCAAATACTCTTAGCAACATTTATTTTAGCCTTTGCCATTAATTACTCAACATAAGTTTGAATACATTTGGGGCATATGAATTTTTCCTACAACTCCTAATCTTCCATTCTACTATTTATTTTATGTAAGGTATCAAGTGAGGAAGCCATTGAAACAGCAAAGCTTCTTGCTTCAAAAGAAGGCCTTCTGGTATGTTATGTTTCTTTTAGTATCATTCTGAAACTATTTTTACTTTTAGTTTTAATACAAAAATCAAATGCTCAATTCTGCCAAAAAGTGATTTCATTTCCTTTGTAGGTGGGCATTTCCTCTGGTGCTGCTGCAGCTGCTGCAATAAAGGTTGCAAAACGACCCGAAAATGAAGGAAAACTTATTGCTGTAAGTATATATTACCATCCGTTATATCCGTTGTAATGATTGTTTCTCAATTCAAACTTGAAATCATACTCTTGACAAAACTTTTGTCGGAGACATTTCTAACTTTAAGGTCCTCTTCTATTTTGTTTTTTATTTTCTGTTTGACCTTAGCAAAACTTCAGAAAAAACAAAAAACAAAAAGCTATAGATTTGTGAAAACTAATCTCTTTTACTTTTTGAAGTTTGACTACAATCTAAAACCGATTTTGGAAATGAATGTTAAACAGAGAAATAGGTTACTACAACATAATTTTTAGAAACAGAAACCAAAAAACTTTAATGTTATCAAACATTCACTTAACTAGTTCTTTCTGACACTATAATGTTTGTAATGCTTGTGCAAATAATCTACATGGACTCTGATAAAGCATTTGAAACACTATTCACTCAAATCAATCTTGAAATGATACATGTTTCACTGGCAGGTCATCTTTCCGAGCTTCGGCGAGCGGTATCTATCGACTTCACTCTTTGACTCGGTCAAGAAGGAGGCCGTAAACATGACGTATACTTAAAGATACGAACTAATAATAAACGCTGAGAAAGGAGACACTAGAGAGACATACACTAGCACAAAGAGAGGAGAATAAACTTCTTTTATTCCTTTTCCATGATAGGATAGAAGAATGAAGACATTATACAAGAGATTCTCTTATATTATTTATTTGCTACTTAAAAATAAAATAGATAATCTAAACAACTTTCTAACTAGATAATCTAAATAACTTTCTAACTAACTCTACACATTGAATAATTTCAGCTTGATCAACAATCTCTCAAACTCGGGTTTCAATAATTCTTTTGTTAAGATATCTGCAACTTGATTTGGTGATGGAACAAACATCAGGTTTATAATTTTCTCTTCAATCTCTCCCTAATAAAATGTCTGTCAACTTCAATATGCTTTGTACGATCATGATGCACGGAGTTGTGTGAAATAACAATTGTAGACTTGTTATCATAATAGACTTCTATTGGGCTATCGTTGATCTTGTGTTCTTGGAGCAGAAGTTTCAACCACATTATTTCACGAATACAATGAGAGAGCCCAAAATTCAGCTTTTGCACTACTACTTGCAACAACCGATTGTTTCTTAGTTCTCTATGTAATGTTACCCCACACAACGGTACAATATCTCGTTGTAGATCTCCTATCCTGCACATATCATGCCCAATCTGCATCGGTAAAAGCTTGAACTTTAACTTTTCTCTCATTATCCTTTCTGAAAAATAATCCAAGTCATGTAGTACCTTTAAGATACCTAAGGACTTGATACATAGCTTCTATGTGTTCTTGAACTGGAGCATGCGTGTATTGACTTATCACACTACCTGCAAATGCAATATCTGACCTAGTGTGGGATAAGTAGATAAATCTCCCAACTAAGTATTGATACTGCCCTTCATCAACTAAAGTCTTGTCCAGGCACTCTCACACTAGGTCCTGTCCAGGCGCTCTCACACTGACCTAATATGGGATAAGTATATCAATCTCCCAACTAAGCATTGATACTGCCCTTCATCAACCACGAATCTCCCACCAATGATTGTCTTTTGAGGCTCACCACATCTTTGTTCCTCATCCGAGGATTCTACCAACACGACTAAGTCAGAGGCATGACTCTGATACCACTTGTTAAGGACAACGTAACTCCACATTGGTAAGGGTATATAAGGAGGAACAACATTATCTATTTGTAAGAGGCCTTTTTGGTGGAACAAAAAACAAAGTCATGAGGGTTTAGACCCAAAGTGAACAATATCATACCAATGTGGATATATGTGAAAGTCTGTTGTCCCTAACTAATGGTATCCGAGCCCACGAAGCCCAAACATGTATTCGGTCCAAAAATGGGATCCGACCCAAGAATGGTTAACCCAAGGAGGCACCATCTTGAGAGGGCATGTTGAGGATCCCACATTGGAAAGATGAAGGGACCTCACTCACGATATAAGATACATGAGTTACTCCACTCATTGCCAATTGGTCTTGAGATGAAGCCCCATGATATCAAACATGATTTCAGAGTTATGCTCCTGACTTTCCCGTGTTGGTAGAATCCTCGGGTGCCGAACAAAGATATGATGCCTCAAAATACATAGTTGGGGAGACTCGGTGGTACTTTGTTTGAAAGGAGGATTATAGAGAGTGCGACCAAAGTCCCACATCAGTTAGAAGAGGGGAAGATCATGGGTATACAAGGAGGGACAACATTCTTCATTGGTACGAAATCTTTTGGGGTGGAACCAAAAGCACAACCATGGGGGTTATGCCCAAAGTGGACAATATAATACCAATGTGGAGTTACGATACCAACTCCCATCCCAAGAAAGTACCGAAGTGTCCCCAAATTCTTTACGTCAAACTCTTTTCCAAGTGCATGTTTTAGTCTCTCTATTTCCTCTGATCACTTGTCACAATAATATCATCGACATAAACGATAAGGATGATAACCTTACCCTTGTAAACGATAAGGATATTAAGGATGATAACCTTACCCTTGTGAGTGCTGTAGAATAGGGTATGGTCAGTTTGAGCTAATCTACCAAACCAAGTGCGTGAAGACTATTTTAAATCGTAGAGTGATTTGTTTAGCTTACACACCTTCTCATTATACTTATTAACATCAAATGTAGTGGGAAGATCCATATAAACTTCTTCTTCCAAATCTCCATTTAAGAATGCATTCTTGACATCCAGTTGCTGGAGCTTCCGATCTAGATTGGCAGTAAAAGACAAGAGAACACGAATCGTGTTTAATTTTGCGAATGTAACAAATGTCTCGTGATAATCTACCCCAAACGTCTGAGAGTACCCTCTGGTCACCAATTTCGCTTTATATCTTTCAATAGAACCATCTTCCTTATATTTCATAGTAAAAAACCATTGATATCCTACTTTGGTTTATTCTGAGGGCGATCAACAACTATCCATGTATTATTAAGCTTCAATACTCCCATCTTTGATGGAGCGTATAATGTTGCGGAAGCGATTTTGGATCGTTGATACTCTAATTTCATCAATTTAACTAAAAGAAAACATGCTCGAAACAACGAAATAAAAGAATTAAGAAATACATACCCTTGTAGTTCGAAATTCTTCAGTTCCACCGCTCGTTTCTTCTCACGAACTCAACGGGCCTTCTATCGAACACTTCGAGGATCACCTCCGGTAGTCCCGCTATCCTCAGGTCGAGCAATGGAGTTGTGGGACTCCGTTAGAAGAGAAAAGAAAGCAAAGGAAGAAGAAATGAAAAATGGTCTGTGAAGGCTTAAGTTAATTAAGAACTCAGAATAGTTTTTCAACTTCAAAAGTTCAAAAAAAAAAAAAAAATTCTGAAGCTAAAACTCAATCTGATCTGACTTCTTTTGTAAAACTTTTCTTAATTAACAACCCCATTCCCACTAACATATATATATAAACTACATTGCATGTAAGACATATATATATAATAATAATAATAAATATTTTATTAATTAATTTTTTTTAATTAATAAAATATATATATATATATATATATTAATTAATTAAACTTTTTAATTAATTAATATTATTTAATTCAATATCAAATATTAATTAAATAATATGCCTAAACCCGATTTTTCGAAAATCGACTTTTTGCACATGAATCCTATTCATTTTTAGATCATTCCCATATTTAAATCATATTCAATTATGTCCATCATTCTTCCAAAAAATAGAATTTGAACAAATTTAAATTCTTTTTCTTTTCTCTTATATTGTTGCACGACGTTATCCGAGCTAGGTAGGAAAACCTAAAGGACCTACAGATCATGAGCTCCAATGATACGAGATTATCCGGTTAAACTCTTTTAACCAAATTAATCAACATTCGTTAACCCCCGAAGACTCCACTAAAGTCCAAGAGTTGTACTCCTCACTGTAGATATATTATGTCCTCTTGATATAACCATCATAGGCGAGTAGATCCTTCACAGGTCGTTCGTAATCACAACGGGTCATTTATACCGTTTAACCCCTGCATTACATCTTGTTCCTTAAGTACCACTGATACCTCTAATGAACATTTGATCTGTGATCCAATCAACAAATCATATCCCTCTCTGATCAGGAGAGGATGTGCCCAATATTCAAGACCTGAAGTCAGCTATTAAGGGAACAACCTCTCTACTATCCCTAAAAACGGGTATGAGTGAATTCCGTCTTGCTATACTATGTTCTCAGCTACCTATTCGAGTTTATCCCCAAGATGGTAGGCTTATTGAGTCGACGCAAGTCAAAGGATACTCTCGAATAAACAGGAGTTCATAGCGAGCTCATGATTGAGATCGAGTTACCTAGGTCATCATATGGAAAAGTCGGTCTCTTCAGTAAACGGTGTTATAAAGAGAGAGCGACTTGTTTCACGGTTCAGTCTTTTGCAAACTCATTGCACATGACGCCCTCACTCGCACATCTCTATGTGAAACGATTCAGATCCCATCGTTTTGTACAATACAAAGCGAGCCGCATCCAATAGTGTTACCAAGATAAGGTACCCAGCCTTATCCATATACTATAGACCATTTTGGCTGTCTACTTGAACTTGATCCACATTCATGTCATACATAAAGTCCAAGTACTCATACTTTCGCCACGAGTGTTTGTTATTGGTATAAGTTAATGCAAACACGTTTCACTATATTCAATAACAACTTTACTTAATAAACCTCAATAACTCTTTATTGCAAAATAGAATATTTACATTCACAATGTTTACAAACTACGAGTTTTAGGACATAAAACCCAACAATCTCGTCACCAACAAACTTCTTCCACTGTGGATCTCTGATAGCCTCTTGAATAGACTTCTGTACCTCAATAGATTCCAGATTTAGAGTCAGGGTCTGAATTATTGCAGATAAATGACTATAACCAACAAACCGATCAATTGGATGTTGAGTACACGTTCTCATACGTTTCTGAAATGCAATAGGAAAATCAATATCATTAGTATTCTCCTGAGGTATAAGAGTAGGTTGTTCAGTGCCTAAAGACGAAGCAAATTCATGGCTCTACGTTTGCTGTTGAAATGGCTTGATTACTTTTTGACCTGTTTGTCGCTAAGAATAAATAAGAAGCTTTAATGCTCAATTGATTGCTCGGTAATAGGCTTGAGGTCAATCTGATCATTGTTGGTTTTGTGGCTCTTAATCTCAAATTAATTAATTTTAATCAATTAATTAATTAATGTTTTGATGATAACAATCTTGATCTTATTTATTAACTCTTTTAGTATTTTTAAGTGTCCATAGCGTAGATGTCGAAACAATGATTCCAACGCATTTTGAATCACTCAAATCGAAGCGAAAAAGAAGAAGTGACGGTAAAAACGAATTTGAAAGAAAAAGACTAGAAAAAGACTCGTGGCGAATGACGTGGTGATGAATCATCAAATCAGACCAATTGGAGATCGACAAATGGAGCTTTGGATGACTGATACAAGGTGACTTTTGTCTATTTTTAAAATAAATAAAAAGGGAAGTAATTTAATATATATATATTAAAATAAAATTTCAACTATAACTTTCTTTATTTAAAATCAAAATAACCAAAAAAATTTACAACATTCATTTCTTTGACCATTGAGTATCTAGTTTTAATATATAAATTATTTGATTGATTATTTTTAATATGATTACTTTCCTTTATTTTTCTTTTAATCTCCACCATTAATTTTTTTTACTCTAATCTAATGACCCAAATATTGACTTTTATGTCCTAAAACTCGTAGTTTGTAAACAGCTGTGAGTGTAATTATTTTATTTATCAATAAAACGTTATTGAGGTTTATTCAGTAGAGTGCTTATTGAATATAGTGAAACCTGTTTGTATTAACCTATACCAATAACAAACACCCATGGCGGAGTATGAGTACTTGGACTTCATGTATGACATGAGTGTGGATAAGTTCAAGTAGACAGTCAAAACAGTCTATAGTATATGGGTAAGGCTTGGGTACCTTATCCTGGTAACACTATTGGATGCGGCTCGCTTTGTATTATACAAAACGATGTGATCCGAATCGTTTCACATGGAGATGTGCGAGTGCGGGCGTCCTGTGCAATGAGTTTGCATAAGACTGAACCGCGAAACAAGTTGCTCGTTGTTTATAACACCGTTTACTAAAGAGACCGATTTTTTCATATGATGACCTAGGTAACTCGATCTCAATCCTGAGCTCGCTATGAACTCCTGTTTATTCAAGAGTATCCTTTGACTTGCACGGGTGAGAGTGACATGTTCGCCGACTCAATATGCCTACCATCGTGGGGATAAACTTGAATAGGTAGCTGAGGACATAGTACAACAAGACATTATTCGCTCCTACCCGCTTTTAGGGATAGTAGAGAGGTTGTTCCCTTAATAGTTGACTCCATGTCTTGAAAATTGGGTCGATCCTCTCCTGATCAGAGAGGGATATGATCTGTTTATTGGATCACAGATCAAATGTTCATTAGAGGTGTCAGTGGTACTTAAGGAACAAGATGTAATGCAGAGTTTAAACGGTATAAATGACCCGCTGCGATTACGAACGACCTGTGAAAGATCTACTCGCCTATGATGGTTATATCAAGAAGACACAATATATCTACAACGAGGAGAGTTCAGCCCCTAGACTTTAGTGGAGTCTCTGGGGTTTACGAATGATGATTAAGTCGGTTAAATGGTTTAACCGGGTAATCTCGAATCGTAGTAGCTCATGATCTGTAGGTCCTTTAGGTTCTCCTGCTTAGCTCGGGTTAAGCTGTGTAGCAATGCAAAAGGAAAAATTTGGAGAAATCCAAATTCGGCTTTGAGGACGAGGTTGAACATATTTAAATATGATTTAAATATGTGTTCCGAGTAAAATATGAATAGGGATTCATATTCGAAAAGTCAGTTTTCGGAAAACCGGGATTAATTTTATTATTTAATTAATATTTGATATTAAATTAAATAATAAAAGAATTAATTAATTTTTTTAATTAATTATATATTTATTTATTATTATATATTTATTTACAAAATTAATTTTGAATTAATTTTAAAACAAATATTAAGATAATATTTTTTTGCTAATGGGTTTCAACATGCAACATGTTCAACACCTATTTAGCATGTTTAATCCCTTTTGCTTATGTGATCAGATTTTTTCCTTCTTTCTTTGAAGTCGAATGCCCATTTTGTAAAGAGATGGGTTCTTTTCTCTCTCCAGATTCTTGATTTGATGAAGATTGATGAGTCTTTGATTTCTTGAAGGTTTGAGAGATTGATGAAGAGTTCATCCTTTTTTAGAAGCTCCATTTGAAGATTGAAGTTGTTCTTTCTTTTTTTGAATTGTCTTGGAGACAATCTTGAGGTTGACAAGGAGTTGTCAATTTCTCAAACTTCTTCATCTCTAAATCTCAAGTTCTCCCTTTCTTTCTACTCCTCCAACCTCTATACAAAAAGCTTTTTCTCAAAGGAGTTCCACAACTCCGCTACTAAGTCGGATGATACCCGAGACTACTCTGAAGGAAGTCCTCGAAGTGTTCCTGACCAGCTTGCTCCAAAGATTTTGCTGAAGGAGACAAGAAGACAATAAAAAAAGGGTATGTTTTTTCTGCCTTTTAAGGATCTCGGTAATATTTACCGGTGGGGCTTACTGGTGGTGTTTACCGGTGAAGCTTACCGGCTTGTATTTACCAGTGCCTTGGCCAACACTATGAGATAGCGCTTGGTGAACTGCTCGGTCGATATTTACCAGTCAGGATTACCGGTTTACTTTTTACCGATACACCAGACTGGTAACGTTTACCGGTCGTGACTTACCGGTCAGCCTTACCGATTGACTTTTACCGGAGGGTTTGTGCAATGTGTGAAATAGCTATTTGATAGCTATGTGATCACATTGTCTTTCTTGCTTATTGATTGTTGAAGATCCACAACCAGTTTAGGCTTCTTTCCGCTGCGCCTCTGGTTGTTTAGGGACCTCAGTTCCATCAGTTGGTATCAGAGCATGCTTTAAGCTCTCAATTTGCTACAAATTGAGTCCTTAAGTGGGTTCAATTTATCTCTTTTCTTGGGTGGCTGAAGTGTTATCGATTTTTGGCATCTCCTTTACTTTTGTTCTTTATCTTGGTTTGTAAATAGCCTATGTCTGTCAAAGGCTTAATGTTTGACTTGGTGTCTGTAATTCATGAGTTTTTAGAGTTTTAGGTTGTTGCAAAGCCGAGAAGAGGAGCAATAGAGCAAGGAGCTTGAAGTTGCTCGAAGAGTTCGAAAAGCTTCAAGACCTAGCTTGGGGTTGGACAAGTTTGTAATAATTAGTATTGCTTGCTTGATGCCAAAAACTGAATCACTTTAGTGTGTTTTATTTAGTGATGCATGAGATGTATGGTTTAAATTAACGCCTTTGCTTGTGCATAAAGTATGCCATGTAGATTTCAAATCCCACCTTAGGTAGCATGTTTCATGCATAAAGTATGTTATAAGTGTTATAATATATAGGATGCATGCTTAATTCATGAGAATTGATATAAGTGTTATATTGATTTATCAATTAGGAGTTGTATGTTCAAAAGTATAATTGATATAAGTGTTATATTGATTATGAAACTAAACATCCAACTTGTCATGCCTTAGTGATGCATGTTTAAGAAGCATGTAGTTGAACGAAGACTTTTCGTGCGCCTTTACGGGGGCTTTTTACGTCCTCCCACAGGTCGACATTACTCGAATCTCCATTCTAAATCTAAACAAAAGGGGTCCCCAATTTTAATCGACTGCTAAAGATTAACAAACGAATTAACTTGAACGAGAATCTTTCGTGCGCCATACAAGGGTGATTATGTCCCTTTGAAGGTCAGCATTACTCGATTATCAGTTCTAAACCTAAGGGGGACGACTCGGTAATTTTTTTTTGTAAAAATCAAAATAAAACACAGATAATGAAATCAACACACGCAACTTAAATATGTGAATGAAACATGCAATATGATACAAGCACGAGAATCAAACATGCGACAAAGTAGGTGCATTCTAAAATTCAGAGTTTGGATAATTAACAGTTAGTCCTAGGATGTATGAGTGTAATTTAGGTTATAAACAGTCCTAGAAGAAACGGTCCCCAAGCTTTTCAACTAATTAAACAGTGCAGACAACTCGAGTGGAGAATTCCATGCGCCTGCACGGGAACCAAAATTCCACGAAGGTCACACTACTCAATCTCCGAATCTAATCCTAAAGGGAAGAGCCCGGGTAGGAGGCTCGTGAACTTGTGTGAAATGCATGACAATGCAAACCATGAAGATTACGATAAATGAAACAAGTTAAATAAAACAATGCATAACAACGAAGTAAATTAAATAATAAAAATGATGTGAGGGTAAGACTCTAAACATAAAGATAAATGCCCCCAAATTAATTCGAAGGCTAAAGATTAACAAATGAATTAACCTGAGCGAGAATATTTCGTGCGCCTATACAGGGGCAATTATATCCCCTTGAAGGTCGACATTACTCGATTCTCAAATCTAATCCTAAAAGGTAGAGCCCGGGTAGGAGGCTTGTGATCGTGTGTGTAATGCATGACAATGTAACAATGGGAAGAAAAGTAAGAATACTAATAATACCCGAAAAAAATAAAAACGCATGAGACAAACAATATATAACAAAAAAATGACGACCGACTCCAGGATGTAAATGAGTGTGTTTTAGGTTCTAAACAGTCCTAGAAGAAAACGATCCTCGAGCTTTCCAACTGATCAATCAACGCGGTCAGCTCGAGTGGAGAATTCTGTGCGCCTGCACGAGAACCGAAGTTCCACGAAGGTCACACTACTCAATCTCCGAATCTAAACCTAAAAGGTAGAGCCCGGGTAGGAGGCTCGTGAATGTGTGTGAAATGCATGATCATGCAATAAGAAGTAAATTACGATAAATAAAGCAATGTAATTAGAACAACACATAATTAAATAAATAAAACAAAAAGAAACAAAGACCAAAAAGAAAATTGGATAAATGTAAGATAAAATGCAATGACCAAGACCCACTAAAAAAAAGTCTCCAGCAGAGTCGCCATGCTGTCGCACGTTTTTGTCACGCGGAGCAGCCGAAAACCTTCTGTTAAACCGGGTTTTTACAAAAAATGTAAAAAAATAACGGAGTCGCCACCAATCATTTTGGGTGTGATTAGTCACTTAAAAAAATTGGTTTACGAAGTCAAAAATAAGGTTCAGGGGTCGTTTGAGTGTAGGGAAGGTGTTAGCACCCTACAACATCCCGTTTAAAAAGCGGTAGCCAAAACGTTTTTATCCTAATTATCCAGCTAAACTTCAAAAGGGTCCCTAATTTGAGAAAAAAAATAAAAAAAGAATTAAAATAAATGTCTCAACTAATCGTAGCCAAACTTTAAAATAAAGTAGGGACTTGATTTGTGAGCGAGATTGTTAATTTTGCCATTAGTTGCCTTAATCCCATTACCGGGATTGTACGACAGAAATAAGAGTTTTAAAACAATTTAAGAAAATCCTTTTTATGTTTCAAACCAAACCAATTTTTAAAACTCAATTTTAAATCAACAATTTCTTTTGTTTTGAAATCAAAGCGATTTTGAAATTTAATTTAACTCAAATGGAAAATAAAATTCTTTTTGTTTTTTAGATCAAAGCAATTCGAAATTTAAGTTAAAAACTCGATTTAAAAAAACAGATAAGCTTAAAAGAGGGCAATTTTGTAATTAGCGCATAATGACATTGTTTTTAAAAAGATTAACAACGAATCCTCCAAATAGGGAAACCCCTATTTATCCCGAGATTAACAGTTTAGAACATCGAAACTTGATGACATCCTCAAGGTGGGAGGAACAATCCACCACCTATCCCGGGATTCAGATTTTAAATAAAGCGACAAAACTCATCCTTAAGGTGGGAGGAACAATCCTCCACCTATCCCGAGATTGAAATTTTAAAACTAATTAAACAAACTAGAAAAATAATGAAATCGCGCTTTAAAATTAAATGGCATGCATCGAAATTAAAGAGAAAAATAAGAATATCCAACCAGGGGGTATATATGAAATAAGCAGGGGTATATATCAAGCTCAGAACAGTAGGTATATATCGAATATAACCAAAGAATACCACAACACACTACTCCGGTATACTCGGGTACACAACACATTTAACAAAACAGCTGCAATTCGATTTCAAACAGTAGGCACATGCGATATAACCTAGGTATATAAACAAACAAGCAGATCAGGGTATATATCAGATAGGCAGGGGTATATATAGACTTAACAAGCAGGGGCAAAAATGTAATTTCACTTAAAAACCAAAAAAAATACTCGTTACCCAAATGAATTGACAACCTTCACGCGCCGTCTTCAACTTTTCTTCACGAGGCCACCGCCGTGAGTCTGAGGTTGTGGATCGTCGTTCAAGCTACGCCGGAGAGTGTTGTCGCTGGTCTACTCGGAGGTTGAAGATGAAGCTTCACCGCTGGTCTACTCGGAGGTTGAAGATGAAACTTCACCGCTGGTCTGCTCGGAGTAAACGTGTCGCAGCCGTCTGATTTGAGTTCGCCGGAGAGATGGGCGACCCGTCGTTCAAGCTACGGAGCTTCGTTCGTTCACTGTTTGAAGCTTCACCGGAGAGATGGGCGAGATGGTGTCCGCCGATCTGAGGTCGAGCTTAAGTCGCCATTGTCTGGTTCATTTGGAGATCTGGGTCGCACTGGTCCGAGTGTCCGCAGTCGTCATCTGGTTCGTTTGGAGATCTGGGTCGCACTGGTCCGAGAGTCCGCAGCTGTCGTCTGGTTCGTCGTGGGGAAGACGAAATCACCGTCGTTGGAAGAGGGTGGAGCTCCGATCTGAGTTCGTGGTTCGCCGTCGTCGTTTGAGGAAGAGGGAGAGGAAGGAGCTCCGATCTGATTCGTTCGCCGTCACTGTCTGAGGAAGAGGGAGAGGGAGAAGCTCCGACGTGGTTCGTCCGCCATCACTGTGCGACATCTGCAGCTGGTTCTTGGAGACGCCGCCGTCGAGGTCTAGATCTGTGCTCCGCAGACTCTCGTGATTCGCCGTGAACACCGCCGGATCACCGTCGTTCGTGATGAGGGATGAGAAGTCGCTGGTTCGCCGTCGTCGTCTGAGGAAGAGGGTGGAGCTCCGCCGTGAGCCCGCCGCCGTGAGTCTTGTTGGAGTTAGGTGGCGGCCGGATTTGATGAAGGAGACCTTGAGGGAGATGATTAGAGCTTGAAGACCATGAATAGTGAAGAGAGAGGAAAACTCATTTTCTAATCAATTTTTGGGATCCCCATTCTTTTGTCCTTATCCCTCTTTGTCCTATTAGCTTCCTATATATAGCCGTCCTATTAGGTTTAAAAATCCAAATGAACCTTAAACCCTAAACAAATGAAACCCCAAACTGAAACCCTAAACAAAGAACCCTAAACTAGAAACCCTAAAACAAGGAACCTTAAACTAGAATCCCGAGACCGAGACACCAAACCCTAAAACAAGAAAACCTAAACTAGAAACCCTAAACTGGAACCCCGAGCCCGAGATACCAAACCCTAAAACAAAATATGGACGCCTGAACGATCCACTAACGGAAGACACTTTTTTAGTGATTTTCTTGAAAACATAAAAAATAACGGAAAATCACAAGATTAAAGAAAAACTCCAAAAATACTGAAAAAAAAAGTGAAAAACATAAAATGAGGTGAAAAACCCAAAATGATGATAAACAAGGCCGAACGAAATACAGTGTCAACAACTTGCCCCCCTTTGTATATCCTTGAAGGATTGAAAGGGTAGACAAATGATAAAGACAAAGTATTTGGGAGGCCAAGACTTGTTTATCATCAACAATGACGGGTTTGACTAGGCTTCGACCGCTAATCTTGAATTAGGGTTCGATTTAACTAAAAGGAATGTGAAACAGACCTGGTTTGACCAGGCTTCGACCGCTAATCTTAGATTAAAGTTCGATTTAACCAAAGAGAAAAGAAATGGACCTGGTTTGACCAGGCTTCGACCGCTAATCTTGGATTAAGGTTCGATTTAACCAAAAGGAATTTAAACGGACCTGGTTTGACCAGGCTTCGACTGCTAATATTAGATTAGGGTTCGATTTAACCAAAGAGAGAAGAAACGGACCTGGTTTGACCAGGCTTCCACCGCTAATCTTGGATTATGGTTCGATTTAACCAAAAGCAATTTAAACGGACCTGGTTTGACAAGGCTTCGACCACTAATCTTGGATTAGGGTTCGATTTAACCAACATGAATTTAAACGGACTTGGTTTTGTCAGGCTTCGACCAACTAATCTTGGATTAGGGTTCGATTTAACCAACAAGAATTTAAACAGACCTGGTTTTGCTAGGCTTCGACCAGCTAATCTTGGATTAGGGTTCGATTTAACCAACAAGAATTTAAACGGACCTGGTTTGACCAGACTTCGACCGCTAATCTTGGATTAGGGTTCGATTTAACCAACAGGAATTTAAACGGACCTGGTTTGACCAGGCTTCGACCGCTAATCTTGGATTAGGGTTCGATTTAACCAACAGAAATTTAAACGGACCTGGTTTTGCCAGGCTTCGACCACTAATCTTGGATTAGGGTTCGATTTAACCAACAGGAATTTAAACGGACCCGGTTTTGCCAGGCTTCGACCGCCAATGTTGGATTAGGGTTCGATTTAACCAACAGGAATTTAAACGGACCTGGTTTTGCCAGGCTTCGACCGTTAATCTTGGATTAGGGTTCGATTTAACCAACAAAAATTTAAAAGCAGAATGAGATGAATACTTTCTTTTGGTTTTTTTGTGTTTTTGTTTAGGGAGACAAGAGTTTTTTTATTTGAAGACAACAATTTTTATTTCAAAACTTAGTTGTCAAAACAAAATACAGCGGTTTTTATTTCAAAACTTAGTTGCCGAACAAAAGACAACGGTTTTTATTTTAAAATGTAGCTGCAAAACAAAAGACAACGGTTTTTATTTCAAAACTTAGTTGCCGAACAAAAGACAACGGTTTTTATTTCAAAACTTAGCTGCAAAACAAAAGACAACGATTTTTATTTTAAAACTTAGTTGTCGAACAAAAGACAACGGTTTTTATTTCAAAACTTAGCTGCAGAACAAAAGACAACAGTTTTTATTTCAAAACTTAGCTGCAAAACAAAAGACAACGATTTTTATTTCAAAACTTAGCTGCAAAACAAAAGACAACGGTTTTTATTTCAAAACTTAGTTGCCGAACAAAAGACAGCGGTTTTTATTTTAAAACTTAGCTGCAAAACAAAGGACAACGATTTTTATTTCAAAACTTAGTTGTCGAACAAAAGACAACGATTTTTATTTCAAAACTTAGCTGCAAAACAAAAGACAACGGTTTTTATTTCAAAACATAGCTGCAAAACAAAACACAAATGTTTTTATTTCAAAACTTAGTTGCCGAACAAAAGACAACAGTTTTTATTTCAAAACTTAGTTGCAAAATAAAAGACAACGGTTTTTATTTCAAAACTTAGTTGCCGAACAAAAGACAACAATTTTTATTTCAAAACTTAGCTGCAAAACAAAAGACAACGGTTTTTATTTCAAAACTTAGCTGTCAACATAAAACCTTGTGACAAAGACTCTTTGGAAAGCATTAGAAACTCTCATGAATATGAAGAAGTCCTAAATGCATTTTTTTGTTTGTTTTTTTGTATGATGTGAAAACCAACATGAGTTTATGACTGACCCTCGAAAGAGAATGTGATGCAAATGCAAGTTGCAAAACGCGATTGACTCGATTGTCGCGCAAAACACGAGTGCATGCGTTGATGTGGAATGTCAAGGATGAAACAATGTTCATTAATTCTGAGAAGCAACGATGCAATTGAGAATTTTATGAAGATATGTCTTGATTTGCTTGGCTTGGCCAATAAATTTGACTTTGAAAGCATGACGCAATGACGCATATGCACGCTAATGGTAGAAAACGAATGCGTATGAATGCAGCATGTGCGCGTGTGCATTAACAAAATGTCATAACTTTAGCATGTATGCATGAGCATGCTAGGAGTAGAATGACGGACGTCATGAATGCAGTATGTATGCACGATACTGATGCATATGCATCCTAAGGATAAAATAATGTCATGAATGCAACATGTGTGCATATGCTTGTCGAGGGTAGAAGAATGATTGAATGCAACATGTGCATGATATGTTAATGGTAATTAATGATTGAATGCAACATGCTAAGGTAATGAATGCAACATGTATGTACAATTCATATGTCATGTGGTTTTTTTTTTATTTTTTTTTTATTTTTGTTGTTGTTGAAGAAATCATGATGTAAATGATATCAACTCGCATGATAGAATGCATGATTTGTGAAAACAAATGAGAGACCAAAAATGACTTTTATGTTAGCGAAATGATCATTCTTGCTTAAGTTCATCGATCTCATCAACCAATATTTAGCTGAGAATCAATTGAAAATAATAGTGTCATCATCAAATTTTTTTTGGATATATTTTATTTTTTAGTGCTTTCACCTGAGAGGATTAAACGTGTCAGTCATAGATCACTCAACCATATTGGACATAGTGGGATTTTGGGATAGATTCTCATATGCTGGCTTGGAGAACTTATCAAAAGTAATTGATAAGGTTGAACATCTTAACTGATTAAATGCTTCATAACTTAGCCTTGTAATTAACAAAAATGTTGGATTACAAGAAAGTGAATTTAGACTTGGAAATATGGGATGACAACCAGTTAATATTGAAGTTTTTTTTTTTTTTTTTTTTTTTTTTTTTTTTTTTTTTTTTTTGAAATTAAGGAAGGAATGCGAAGGAAGATGTAATAGTCGCATGCTTTCAGAAGATCTCTTGGCCAATAAGAGATTGAAAATGTCTCTTCACATTTGAGTAGGAAATTGGAAACTGGTTAGATGGAAAAATGAGTGATATGACTCCATTTATTCAGACAAAAATATTGAGAGCTAGAAGTAGCTTCTTAAGAAAACATCGCTTTCTTTTGAGTAAGCTCGAAGTTTTTTTTTTTATGATATTTGATCCAGCTTGGCAAAGACGTAGGCTTTGCCCCAGTATTGATGACGTGCAAACGAGATGTTTCGAGATTTGTGAAATGTAGCTTCTTGATCTACTGTTTGCACCAGTTTTTTTTTTTTTTTTTTTATAAATTTTTTTAAGCGGTGACTTCGCTCTATTGTGGCAAAGACGTAGGCTTTGCCCCAGTGTTGCAAAGTCGAAGACTTTGCCCCAGTTTGATGATGTTGCTCCAGCGTGGCAAAGACGTAAGCTTTCCCCCAGTTTTGCAAAGGTGAAGGCTTTGCCCCCAGTATTGATGATATGTGACTGAGATACCCCTAACTTTGTGAGATGTAGCTTCTTGATCTACTGATTGCACCAATCTCGATTTTTTTTTTTTTTTTTTTTGGCAAGAAAGGATGCAATAAAATGCCCCGGCTTGTTGACGGTGACTTCGCTCTATTGTGGCAAAGACGAAGGCTTTGCCCCATTGTTCATGATATTGATCCAGCGTGTGGCAAAGGCATAGGCTTTGCCCCCATTGTTGATGCGCATCGCCTCAGTTTATGATGTGCAAATGAGATATTTCAAGTTTTGCGAGATGTAGCTTCTTGATCTACTGATTGCACCAATCTCGATTTTTTTTTTTGGCAAGAAAGGATGCAATAAAATGTCCCAGCTTGTTAACGGTGACTTCGCTCTATTGTGGCAAAGACGAAGACTTTGGCTCAGTGTTGATGATATTGATCCAGCGTGTGGCAAAGGCGTAGGCTTTTCCCCATTGTTGATGCGCTTCGCCTCAGTTTATGATGTGCAAATGAGATATTTCAAGCTTTGCGAGATGTAGCTTCTTGATCTACTGATTGCACCAATCTCGATTTTTTTTTGGCAAGAAAGGATGCAATAAAATGCCCCAGCTTGTTGACGGTGACGTCGCTCTATTGTGGCAAAGACGAAGGATTTGACTCAATTTGATTCAGAGTGGCGAAGACGAAGGCTTTGCCCCAATTCCGCAGAGGTGAAGGTCTTGCCCCTAGTGTTGCGAAGATGAGGGCTTTGCCCCAGTGTTGCGAGATGAGGGCTTTGCCCTACTGTTGCAAAGATGAGGGCTTTGCCCCAGTGTTGATTTACCGCGGAGGCCTTTCAACGTCTTCAAGATGTAGCTTTTATTGCAACCCTTACGTTTTTTTTTGAGACGGTGCAACCAGACTCTGATGTCATTCTAGCGGACATTCCACATCATTTCTTTATCCCTTGAAATTGTGATGATGTTAACCCCGTGCGAAAACTCATTTGAGATAATTTCCAAAGTTACTAACTCTCTAACTCTCAAAACCAACATCCTTAGTCCTGAAATCACTTTTTAATCGAGGAAAAAGGTAAGTCAGATGATAGAAAAAAGGAGAATGAATTTATAACAGATGAAGTTGAAATGGAAAAGTGTATGAAAAATTACAAGTTTTAATTATGAAGCAGTAAATCTCAAGCATTCAACACCATTTCATTACATTTGAAGGTCTCTTGGTGATTTTTGGTGGATAATTTTAGGAGGTTCACCACATAATTGAGTGTGACATACTTGCAAAAGGCTTTGTGGATAGATAAATGCAAAGACACGCTGTATAAATGTAGATGGTGAAATTGACCAGATTTTACGGTGGATCTACAAATTGAGTAGATTGCCTCAAAATTATGTGTGGCATGCAGGTACAATGTTTCACAGCGAGTAATTTTGAACTCCCCTGCAAAATGAGTTTGCTCTAGTGTGATAATTAAAACACTACTCAGTGGAGTATGATGGTATGAATTTTAGCATATGAGGGATAATGACGGTCAAAATAAAGTTCTTCTCAATATTCGAGTTTGGCTTAACAATTAAGCCTGAGAAGAGTATTTTGAAGAGGTAATGAAATTGTCGAGACTTGACAAATTTCTCATAGAAAAGTAGTGAAAGCAACCATTTTCTTTCTTTCTTTCATTTTATTTTTTATTTTTTATTTTTTATGTTCTCCCCATGATGATTCACCAAGAATTTGTCATTAAGCCTTGCTAAGGTTTCAACCAATGAGAACGATTAAAACAATCACAAGGATGATCAAGTAAATACACAAAAGACTTTTTTTTTTATTTTGTTTTTTTGAAATGCAAGTGATGGAATTTTTAATTTCAAAATGTGCACGAGATGCAATTATTGAAAGACATGATTTTTTTTATTTTATGATTTGATATGCAAAATGAGACGATGCATGAAATTAGAGACTTGACAAATTTCTCATAGAAAAGCAGTGAAAGCAACCATTTTCTTTCTTTCTTTCATTTTATTTTTTATTTTTTATTTTTTATGTTCTCCCCATGATGATTCACCAAGAATTTGTCATTAAGCCTTGCTAAGGTTTCAACCAATGAGAACGATTAAAACAATCACAAGAATGATCAAATAAACACACAAAAGACTTTTTTTATTTGTTTTTTTTTGAAATGCAAGTGATGGGATTTTTAATTTCAAAATGTGCACGAGATGCAATTATTGAAAGACATGATTTATTTTATTTTATGATTTGATATGCAAAATGAGACGATGCATGAAATTATTGCCACATGCGATTTTATGCAATTAAGAACAAACAAAATTTTGAATGATTTGCCATATGAAATGCGATAATGCATGCATGAATGACATGATGTAATGCAACTGATTTATTTATTTATTTTTTTTGCTACCCGCCCGCATGAGATATTTCGCATAACCATTATTGATCTGAAGTATCAGAAACTAATCTTAAAAAAATGTCGTATCAAAACTCAGGGATAAACATAATAGAGGATTGAAGGAAATAACGATTCTTTAATGAAAATATGAAAAGTTGACATAGAGGGTAAAAAAATGGATAAAGTAAACGATAAATGAAAATAACTCTGAGATACCCTGATTGTTGAACACAAGGCCCTCCTGGTGCATGTGTACTTGAAGATCATTTCTTCTGCTCTTTTCAAACTTTGACTCATGGAACTCTACCGACGATTCAGAAGAGGATTGTTGGTGACATTCGACTCGCTTTCCTTTTCGAAAATTAACCATCCTGCCTTGACTAGGTCTTGCACTTTATACTTGAGTGCGGTACAATTCTCCGTTGAATGTCCAACTGCTCCTGCATGATAATCACAACGGGCGTTCACATCATAACATTTCGGGTAAGGTGGTTGCATGGGGTTCAACGGTACAGGTGATAATTGATTATTCTGGAATAGCCGAGGTAACAACTCTGTAAACGTCATAGGAATTGGATCAAATTGAGTCTGTCTCGGAGCTCCTCTATTGTTTTGTGGCCCTTGAGTATGGAAAGTGGCTGGTTGGTTTCGAGGTTGTAGTTTTGATTGCCTGTCGGGCGTAAATTTTGAGGAGGGAATGCGGGATACTGTGCAGCCGTACTATTGACATATGGCTGGTAATTAACATAGGGAGCCATATGACAATTTGGGGAATATTGTGGCCCTTGTCGCCTCCAAGCAGACTGATTTGTATTCCCGACCATTTGGACCCCTCCTTCATTTTTCTTCGAGAAAACATCTTTCTTTGCCAATGACTCAGATGCGTCTATTATCTTTCCATGTCTAATTCTGTATTCAATTCTTTCTCCGATCGTCATTATATCTGAGAAAGTCGTGGAAGTGTTTTCGATCATTTTGTCGTAGAAGGGAGCTTTAAGAGTATTCATGAACATAGTCGACAACTCCTTGTCCGTTAAAGGCGGCTGGACCTGTGCAACAATATCTCTCCATCTCTGCGCATACTCTTTGAAGTTTTCCATGTTATTCTTCTCCATCCTCTACAGATCCATGCGATCCGGAGCCATATCTATGTTATGCTTGTACTGTTTCAAAAAAGAACCAGTCAAGTTTTTCCATGAATAAATATGTGCGCTATCTAGTTGCATGTACCAACGAGATGCGGGACCGGTTAGGCAATCCTGAAAGCAATGGATTAGTAGTTTTTCATCCTTAATGTAGCCTGCCATCTTTCTACAATACATAGTGAGATGACTCTTTGGACACGATGTCCCGTCATACTTTTCAAAATCAGGCACTTGAAACTTTGGAGGAATTACTACGTCGGGCACTAGGCATAGCTTAGTAGCGTCAATGTTGCCGAAGACACCAGTTCCTTCAATGGCTCTTAGCCTTTCATCTAAGACTCCCAAAACTCCGTCGTTTGGAATCTTATACCCCGTGCCTGCCCAGTCTTTTCTAACCTCAGGTTTGTCATGGTTGGGAATCGTGATGGTTACCTTGGGGGGCTCTTCTTTAGGATATGAAAATCTGGTCATGAAAACCCCTTCTCCATTGAGACCTTGGTAATGCCCTGCTGAGGTGTGATTCCATGGGTTATACGGTGTGTACGAGGGTATGAATCCTTCCATTGGCGGGTACGAAGAAGGATTGACCTCTATGGGTTCATTAACCACATTGCTTGGTTGTATCGGATCTGCTATCATCTTGCCATTTTCGAGAGCCAAAAGAATTGCGTCCATCTTGCTTCTCAGCTCATCTAAATCCTTCATTGTCCTCTCCATTTCAGCGTTTTTTTCTTCCATGATCCTTTTTCTGTGTCTCGTGAAGTGGATGCTATGCCGTGGTTGAGCTATTTTTCTGTTTTTTTTAAAAAAAAAAGGAAAGAAAAAAAAAGTGAAGATGCATAATATGCAAAGGAAAACAAAAGATAAGGGAGTTGAGGGACTAAAAACATGCGCCTATACGGGGCATTTGCATCTTCTTGAAGCTCGATGCTACTAAAAAAAAGAGATACGTGATATAAGCTAAATGATTGTCATGCAAAAAATGAGATAATGTATGAATGAATGCTTTTATTATGCATGTGTGCGATGTCATCAAACAATTGATGAAATGATTTTTTTGACATGCAAAATGCATGAATTGATGCTTTTATTACATGTGCATGTGTGAAATGACACCAGGCAATCGAGATAATGCCCGTGATGCATGTTTTTTTTTATGTAGGCATGATGTTGTGCATATGATGGATGAGAAATGAGGAATAGTTTTGGAATGAACACTTTTATGCATGCAAATGATTTTTTTAGATTTTTTGTATGTCATGCTAAACGTTCTCAGGAACAAAACAAAAAATTTCCCGAACGAAGGACTTTATTTGGATGAGAACGCGATGACTCGTGAAAAATGCATGATTCTTTAAATTCTAAGATGTCGAAATACAAATGATTTTTTTGCCTTTTTTTTAATGAAAAACCGACGTGCAGAACAAATATCACAAGAAGAAAATTTTCTGAAAATAAAAAATATGAAAAATGAACGAAGACTTTTCGTGCGCCTTTACGGGGGCATTTTACGTCATCCCGTAGGTCGACATTACTCGACTCTCCATTCTAAAACTAAATGGCAAAATAAAAATGAACGAAGACTTTTCGTGCGCCTTTACGGGGGCTTTTTACGTCCTCTCATAGGTCGACATTACACGACTCTCCATTCTAAATCTAAACATTACTCGATTATCAAAATAAAACACATATAATGAAATCAACACACGCAACTTAAATATGTGAATGAAACATGCAATATGATACAAGCACGAGAATCAAACATGCGACAATGTAGGTGCATTCTAAAATTCAGAGTTTGGATAATTAACGGTTAGCCCTAGGATGTATGAGTGTAATTTAGGTTCTAAACAGTCCTAGAAGAAACGGTCCCCAAGCTTTTCAACTGATTAAACAATGCGGACAGCTCGAGTGGAGAATTTCATGCGCCTGCACGGGAACCGAAATTCCACGAAGGTCACACTACTCAATCTCCGAATCTAATCCTAAAGGGAAGAGCCCGGGTAGGAGGCTCGTGAACATGTGTGAAATGCATGACAATGCAAACCATGAAGATTACGATAAATGAAACAAGTTAAATAAAACAATGCATAACAACGAAGTAAATTGAATTATAAAATTGATGTGAGGGTAAGGCTCTAAGCATAAAGATAAAGGCCGCCAAATTAATTCGAAGGCTAAAGATTAGCAAATGAATTAACCTGAGCGAGAATCTTTTATGCGCCTATACAGGGGCAAATATATCCCCTTGAAGGTCGACATTACTCGATTCTCAAATCTAATCCTAAAAGGTAGAGCCCGAGTAGGAGGCTTGTGATCGTGTGTGTAATGCATGACAATGTAACAATGGGAAGAAAAGTAAGAATACTAATAATACCCGAAAAAAATAAAAACGCATGAGACAAGCAATATATAACAAAAAAACGATGACCGACTCCAGGATGTAAATGAGTGTGTTTTAGGTTCTAAACAGTCCTAGAAGAAAACGGTCACCGAGCTTTCCAACAGATTAATCAGCGCGATCAGCTCGAGTGGAGAATTTCATGCGTCTGCACGAGAACCAAAGTTCAACAAATGTCACACTACTCAATCTCCGAATCTAAACCTAAAAGGTGGAGCCCGGGTAGGAGGCTCGTGAATGTGTGTGAAATGCATGATCATGCAATAAGAAGTAAATTACGATAAATAAAACAATGTAATTAGATCAACACGTAAATAAACAAATAAAACAAAAAGAAACAAAGACCAAAAAGAAAATTGGATAAATGTAAGATAAAATGCAATGACCTAGACCCACTAAAAAAAAGTCCCCAGCAGAGTCGCCATGCTGTCGCAACGTTTTTGCGACGCGGAGCGACCGACAACCTCTGTTAAACAGAGTTTTTACCAAAATATAAAAAAACAACGGAGTCGCCACCAATCATTTTGGGTGTGATTGGTCACCTAAAAAAAATGGTCTACGAAGTCAAAAACAAGGTTCGGGGGCCGTTTGAGTGTAGGGAAGGTGTTAGCACCCTACAACATCCCGTTTAAAAAACGGTAGCCAAAACGTTTTTATCCTAATTATCCAGCTAAACTTCAAAAGGGTCCCTAATTTGAGAAAAAAAATAAAATAAACAAAAAATGAATTAAAATAAATGTCTCAACTAAACGTACCCTAAGTTTAAAATAAAGTAGGGACTTGATTTGTGAGCGGGATTGTTAATTTTGCCATTAGTTGCCTTAATCCCATTACTGGGATTGTACGACAAAAATAAGAGTTTTAAAACAATTTAAGAAAATCTTTTTTATGTTTCAAACCAAAACAATTTTTAAAACCAATTTAAAACTCAATTTTAAATCAACAATTTCTTTTGTTTTGAAAGCAAAACGATTTTGAAATTTAATTTAACTCAAATGGAAAATAAAATTCTTTTTGTTTTTTAGATCAAAGCAATTAGAAATTTAAGTTAAAAACTCGATTTAAAAAAACATATAAGCTTAAAAGAGGGCAATTTTGTGATTAGCGCATAATGACATTGTTTTTAAAAATAATAACAATGAATCCTCCAAATAGGGAAACCCCTATTTATCCCGGGATTAACAGTTTAGAACATCGAAACTTGATGACATCCTCAAGGTGGGAGGAACAATCCACCACCTATCTCGGGATTCAGATTTTAAATAAAGCGACAAAACTCATCCCCAAGGTGGGAGGAACAATCCTCCACCTATCCCGGGATTAAAATTTTAAAACTAATTAAACAAACTAGAAAAATAATGAAATCGTGCTTTAAAATTAAATGGCATGCATCAAAATTAAAGAGCAAAATAAGAATATCCATTCAGGGGATATATATGAAATAAGCAGGGGTATATATCATGGTCAGAATAGTAGGTATATATCGAATATAACCAAAGAATACCACAACACACTACTCCGGTATACTCGGGTACACAACACATTTAAAAAAACAGCTGCAATTCAATTTCAAACAGTAGGCACATGCGATATAACCTAGGTATATAAACAGACAAGCAGATCAGGGTATATATCAGATAGGCAGGGGTATATATAGACTTAACAAGCAGGGGCAAAAACGTAATTTCACTTAAAAACCAAAAAAATACTCGTTACCCAAATGAATTGACAACCTTCACGCGCCGCCTTCAAATTTTTTTCACGAGGCCACCGCCGTGAGTCTGAGGTTGTGGATCGTCGTTCAAGCTACGCCGAAGAGTGTTGTCGCTGGTTTACTCGGAGGTTGAAGATGAAGCTTCATCGCTGGTCTACTCGGAGGTTGAAAATGAAACTTCACCGCTGGTTTGCTCGGAGGAAACGTGTCGCAACCGTCTGATTTGAGTTCGTCGGAGAGATGGGCGACCCGCCGTTCAAGCTACGGAGCTCCGTTCGTTCGCCGTTTGAAGCTTCGCTGGAGAGATGGGCGAGATTGTGTCCGCCGATATGAGGTCAAGCTTAAGTCGCCACCGTCTGGTTCGTTTGGATATTTGTGTCGCACTGGTCCGAGGGTCCGCAGTCGTCGTCTGGTTCGTTTGGAGATCTGGGTCGCACTGGTCCGAGAGTCCGCAGCCGTCGTCTGGTTCGTCGTGGGGAAGACGAAATCGACATCGTTGGAAGAGGGTGGAGCTCCGATCTGAGTTCGTGGTTCGCCATCGTCGTCTGAGGAAGAGGGAGAGGAAGGAGGTCCGACGTGGTTCGTCCGCCATCACTGTGCGATGTCTGCAGCTGGTTCGTGGAGACGTCGCCGTCGAGGTCTAGATCTGTGCTTCGCAGACGCTCGTGATCCGCCGTGAACACCGCCGGATCACCGTCGTTCGTGATGAGGGATGAGAAGTCGTAGGTTCGCCGTCGTCGTCTGAGGAAGAGGCTGGAGCTCCGTCGTGAGCCCGCTGTCGTGCGTGGTGATACGCCGCCGTGAACCCGTCGTGCGCCGCCATGCGTGGTGATATGCCACCGTGAACCCGTCGTGCGCCGCCGTACGTGGTGATACGCCGCCGTGAGTCTTGCCGGAGTTAGGTGGCGGACGAATTTGATGAAGGAGACCTTGAGGGAGATGATTAGAGCTTGAAGACCATGAATAGTGAAGAGAGAGGAAAAATCATTTTCTAATCAATTTTTGGGATCCCAATTCTTTTGTCCTTATCCCTCTTTTTCCTATTAGCTTCCTATTTATAGCCATCCTATTAGGTTTAAAAATCCAAATGGGCCTTAAACCCTAAACAAATAAAACCCCAAACTGAAACCCCAAACTAAAACCCTAAACAAAGAACCCTAAACAAGAACCCTAAACTAGAAACCCTAAAACAAGGAACCTTAAACTGGAATCCCGAGACCAAGACACCAAACCCTAAAATAAGAAAACCTAAACTGGAAACCCTAAACTGGAACCCCTAAGCTGGTACCCCGAGCCCGAGATACCAAACCCTAAAACAAAACATGGACGCCTGAACGATCCACTAACGGAAGACACTTTTTTAGTGATTTTCTTGAAAACTTCAAAAATAACGGAAAAACACGAGATTAAAGAAAAACTCCAAAAATACTAAAAAAAAAAGGTGAAAAACATAAAATGAGGTGAAAAACCCAAAATGATGATAAAGAAGGCCAGACGAAATACGGTGTCAACAAAAAGTTTACCTAGACTTAAGGTTTTATTTTCTTAGTCGGATAAAGCCTGAGTAATTTAGCAAGGTGAATGGAGTCAGTGTCTATAGTAAGTGGGAGAAGGAAGTACGCCAGTACATCCTGCGGTCTCCTCCATTGGATTAAACCGTGAGATTCCTATGTTCTGTCTGCAAGCTGCCCTAGGGGCACCATCCAAACGGAGGGTCGTTTCATGGGAGTCGGAACATCTCGATCTCCATTTATGGATAAAGAAACATAGGGCCATTCCCAACACTGACATTCACTACGGTTGCACTGTTGGGGTCGTCCTATGAATTCTAAAAATGGAGGGTCACATTTATGGGATTTGCTAAGGAGTTAGTTGTTATGTCTCCGAAAGTGACTTATTTAGGACTTATTTAGCTTAGAAAGATGCACACTCTTAGGTGTTTTTGATAGGATTTAGCTTAAACCTATGCTTATATATGAGAATTAGAAGAAGGTAGCTAAATTAGGACTTGTGTGCAAAAGGAAAGAAAAGGAATGAAAACCGAAGTTAAAAGAAGGAAAAATGCGCATTGCGGTAGCATTGCGGAAACATTGCTAAAACCGCAATGTTTCAAGTGAAATCCGAAAGTTGACTGATCTTATTCTGTTATTTTCCGTTATTTCAGGGATTCGGTCTTTCTCCTCCATCCATTTTGAAGTACGACGTTGAGGATGGATGGTTCTCCTTGGCCCAAATGCACCTGCAGATTACTATAAAAGGGGGTCAAAGTCGAGGGTTCAATCATCATCCGAAAGCGTAGAAGTCTCTTCGCAACTCCATCTTTTCTCCTGTTTTTCTTCTCCGTCTGTTGGTGTGAGAGGTTCAGCTGTTGGAGTCGACAATCTGATAGGAAGGAGAGAAGATTCATCTTCTCTCCTGATTGGATTCATCCAAGCAAGGCTATCCTTTCTCTCCCTTCAGCCGAGGCATTTGCGACGAGGCGTTCAAGCTCAATTACTGCTTTCTGTCTTTTATTTCTAATTTCCAGCTTTGTTTAGTTGTTGTTTCTTTTCTAGTGGCTAGTTCATTTCATTTCGTTGCTTTCTGTCTTTATGTTATTCACTTTAAGCTTCCCTTTGTTCATTTAAACAACCAAGTAATTAAAGCAAAATTCATTATTTCACACTTCGTCTTTACCTTTGCTGTCTACTGTTTTTCCTTGTTGTTTGTCTTTAAATTCCTTCTAAGCATGTCTACTTCACCTCTTATTTTTGTTCTGTCTATATCCATGAGTAACTAAGTCACATAGGGGCATGCTAATGACAATCCTATAGGCTAAAAAACGTGAACCAAGCATGTAGGATAGCTCCCGAAGCATTGATTGTATGTAAGCTTCATCCCACGGACAATTTCGATTGGCCATCCATTTTGTCCAAAGAACTCCTAACCTCTGGAAGGAGTAAGAGTTCAGAGTCATACACTCATGCTAGCCTCTCAAGGTAACCAGAAAACGACCTAGGAATAGGCGTTTTCCTAGTACAAATCATAACTTTCTGTTTTAACAAGATGCTTAAGACCTTACTTGGACATGAGTAAACTAAAGAATCTAATGCATGAAATCGGAAGATACATGAGAACAAGTTAGTTTGATGCATAGTGAGTTGATCCAATGCTTGAGAATCGTGTGAAAATGCCTATAGAGGAGTCGTTAGTAGCCCTTGTTTCTCCATTTTACACACTTTCGCTGTTAGTAACATTGCGGTAGAATTGCTGTTCTCGCAATTCTGCTAAGTTAAAAATTCTGTTTAGCCATTTTTCTCTTCGTTTATTAATTTCTTCTCTTTGCATTTGAGTTTATCATTGACTTGCACTTGTTTATGTTATCACCCTCTATATATTCAGTAGTAATTAGACCATTTAAAACCAAATCTACCTCATCAAATCCACCCATTCTTTCTTAACAACACACTTCAGGAGTAGCTAATAATAAATCTCTGTGGGAAAACGAATGAAAAAATACTTACTACTTGCTACAAGATCATGTATGCTTGCATGTTCTAAGTGCTCTCTCTCTCTTATTGCTATTTATTTCACACATTGAGCACGTAACATTAGTAAATCTTGACAAAAAGTGATAACTAAGATGCTATAGGAATAAAAGTTATTCTGGTATTAGCATTTAGTCAAGAATGTCTTGATTTAGTGAAGGAGTGCTCGACTGCCCTACAGTAGCGACCATTCTGACTCACTAAAATATCGTTGCGAGTTAATAAAGAGTTTTGGGTACTTTATTTTCTGCTACTCTTGATTGGTTTTTAATTAGGTTAAAACCATTTCACTAATAGATTTACATTCTTTTTTCAGCATGTCAAACCCTAACTTACTTTTCTTAGCTTCCGTTAAGTTAACCGACGATAACTACGAGACCTTGAAATCGAACTTGAATATGATTCTCGTTCAAGATGATCTCAGGTTCGTCTTAACAGAGGAATGTCCTCCCTCTCCTAGCTCGTCGGCAACTCGAAATGTTCGAGAAGCATACGATAGGTTGGATCAGGGCTAATGATAAAGCCCGAGTCTTCATCTTGGCCAACATATGTGATATGTTAGTCAAGAAGTATGAGGTTATGGTTTCCGCTAAGGAAATCATGTCTTTATTAGAGGCGATGTTTGGACAATCGTCCTCACCCGTGTGTTATGATTCCCTCATGACGAGCAGTACTGAGAAGAAACAACAAAGTAAATATGATTTGCTAGTTGTTGAAACATGTTTAGTGGAAAATGATAGTCATACCTGGATCCTTGATTCAGGAGCAACTAATCATGTTTGTTCTTCGTTTCAGGAAATTAGTTCCTGGCAGCCGCTTTCTCGAGGTGAGATAACTCTCAGAGTTGGAACTGGAGAGGTTGTCCCAGCTAAAGCAGTGGTAGCTGTTATGTTGTCATATAGAGATAGTTTCATTTTACTTGAAAATGTACTATTGGTTCCTAGGTTCAAAATGAACCCCGTCTCTATTTCTTGTTTATTAGAACAAATGTATAAACTATCTTTTGCAAATAATGAAGCAGTCATTAGCAAAAGAGGTGTACAAATTTGTTCTGCTAAACTTGAGAACAACTTATATGTGTTAAGACCGACAGAGGCTGAAGTTATTGTTGCGTGCTCAATGTTTAAAATAAATATGCAATGGTAGAGCACTCAGAACATGCAAGCATACATGATCTTGTAGCAAGTAATAAGTATTTTTTCATTCGATTTTCCAAAGAGATTTATTCTTAGTTACTTACGAAGTGATTTGTTAAGTGAGAATGGGTGGATTAAATGGGGTAGATTTGGTTTTAAGGTGCCTAATTATTAAGGAATGTGTAAATGATGGAAGCATAAACAAGTGTAAGTAAATAATAAACTTGAATGCAAAAAGAAGAGAATAACAAACGAAGAGAAAAATGGCTAAGGCAAAAGTTCAACTAAAGGAATTGCGGGAACAACAATTATTTAGCAATGTTCCTAACAGCGAATTGTGTGTAAAGTGTGGAAACAAGGGCTACTAACGACTCCTCTATAGGCCTCTTCATACGATTCTCAAGCAGTAGATCAACTCACCATGCATCAAACTAACTCATTCTCATGTATCTTCCGATTTCATGCATTAGATTCTTTAGTTTACTCATGTCCAAGTAAGGTCTTAAGCATCTTGTTATAACAGTAAGTGTTGGTTTGTACTAGGAAAACGCCTATTCCTAGGTCGTTTTCTAGCTACCTTGAGAGGCTAGCATGAATGTACGACTCTGAACTCTTACTCCTTCTAGAGGTTAGGAGTTCTTTGGACAAAATGGATGGCCAATCGAAATTGCCCGTGGGATGAAGCTTACATACATTCAATGCATTCGAGAGCTATCCTACATGCTTGATTCACGTGTTTTAACCTATAGCCTTGTCATTAGCATGCCCTTATGTGATTTAGTTACTCATGGACGAAGATGGAATGGGAAGAGTAGATGAAGACGACATGCTTAGTAGAATATTAAAGACAAAACAGAAGCTAAAGACAGTAAACCGAAGGGAAGAAAAACTTGCAAAGTGATGAAATAATGCTTCGATTAACTAAAGTCTGAACTAAACAAATGACAACCTTGAATAACTAAAACTGAACAGAAAGAGACGAAATGAAATGGAGTAGCAAACGAAAGTGAAATAACAACAATCAGCAAAGGAAACAGAAAGCTAAAGCAGTAAAACAGCTAAATCCGTGCGTGATCTTCTCGTTGCGAACGCCTCGGCTGAAGAGTGAAGGAAAGCCTTGCTTGGATGAATCTAATCAGAAGAGAAGATGAATCTTCTCTTCTTCCTATCAGATTGTCGACTCCAACAGCTGATCCTTTCAAACCAACAGACGGAAGAGAGAAAAAGTGTAGAAAAAACTGCGTTGAACTGGAAGTCTACGCCTTTCGAGTGTGTTTCAACCTTCCATCTTGACCTCCTTTTATAGTGTTCTGCAGGTACGATTGGGTCAAGGAGAACCATGCATTCTCAACGTCGTTCCTCTATGTGGCAGCAGGAGAAAGAATTGACCCCTGAAAGATCGGAACAAAACAGAAATTGGTTAGACAACTTACGGATTTCACTTAAAACATTGCGGTTTTAGCAATGTTTCCGCAATGCTTCCGCAATGTGCAATTTTCACTCTTTTTACTTTATTTTTGGTTCTTTTCCTTTCCTTTTACCTATAAGTCCTAATTTAGCTTCCTTCTACTAATTCTCATATATAAGCACGAGTTTAAGCTAAATCCTACCAAAAACACCTAAGAGTGTACATCTTTCTATAGCAAATAAGTCCTAATTTAGTCACTTTTGGAGACGTAACACACCCCCAAACTTAAGGTTTTGCTCGTCCTCGAGCAATCTAAGGACTTTATCTAGGCTGCTGTTAACCTCGCTAACCACTTGCTGACTTCCCTCAATTTCCTATCTATGGCAATGCTGTCCTGTGACACACTTCTAAGTTTAAAACTAACTTCTCATTTTGCTTCTTCTGACTTCTCTCGCCTTATGATCCTACTGTTTCACTAACTTCCCACAACTGATCTATTTGCTTCTGTCATTAAGTTCATTGTGCAACTATCCCTAAGGTTTCAAATTCTACCTAGCTTTGCCCTAGACTCAGTACATGCTTCTAATGTTCTTCTTTTGAGCTACCTAGGATTCCTTAGAGTCATGCCAGTCTTAGTACAAATCAGTGACAGTAGTACATTCATAGAACAACCTAAACCCTGGCATCACTACATTGGATAAACATTCATCTCCCTAAACAAACCTACAAGCTACAACGTTGTGCTTAGCTAATTGAGGATCAGAGTTCTTTCACATAGGACATCTAAGCACAAAGCTGCAACTCATAGGCATACACTCTTCTCCCTTAGGTTTTCCTTTGTTCTTTCTTTCTTTGGTGAAGCCTCTCCTTTGGTTGCCTTTTTATGCAATGCCACTTGTGGGTTACACACATGGCACTGATTACTCAGCAACCTCAAGAGAGACACCATCCTTTATTCTTTTTTAATTTTTTTTTCCAGTACATCATTTTTGCAAAGGAGAAGAAGAATGCTTATGTCTAAAGGGAGAGAGGAATGTTCCTAGGCCTAGGGTGGCCTCCCCCAAACTAAAACTTCTCATTGTCTCCAATGAGAGTCTGAGGTGGCACACCCCCAAACTTGTCCTAGAAGCATCTAGTCTAGGGCAAAACAAAGAGAATCTAAAAGTCCTAGGCATAGAAAGAACATTCTCAAAGCAAACATCACAGCAGCAGAAATTTGTAAAAACAGTATGGTAAGGACTTAAAGATATGCATGCTGAGCATTGTAAGAGAGTTAATTTAAGCTATCAAAGGTGTTCTAAGACACTCATCCAGCATGCTTACAGACAGATCATATATGGAAGTCAAGAAAGCAGCAAGAGAACAAAATTGAAACAGAACCAGCCTAGCTAACAATCAGTCAAAAACATGCGATAACTAACAAAAATTGCGGAGTCCGCAATAATTTCGCAATGAACCCGCAGGGCATATATATCAGTAAGCAGCCCCTTTTGCATGCTATTTCCAGTCATCTACAGCTATACAAAAAAGGAAACTAAAACAACCTACCTACTCAGATACCATCTATCTATACTAAACTATCCTAAACAACCAAAAGAAAGAACTAAAAACAGGTCAAATATCGATTCAAAATAACAGAATTCACACAATTTAACGAAAAGCAGTTTGATATATTTTATTTTTATTTTTAAGAGGGAACAGAAGTACTCCCTCGAGTGCCCTTCAGACTGGCACTCAAACATCCTCATCATCATCCCTCCGTGCATTTGGAGGCATCCATGGCTTCAGTAGATCAGTGGGGAAAGCAGGGAAGATGCAGCCCAACTGATCAGCCACGTTTTTGTCCCTCGCCTGAGCATACTCGGCCCATTGCGCCATCTTGCGCTGAAGATCCATCAAGCAAGCCATGGAAAGAGATTGAGCTGCAGTCAGGCCATCTAGCTCAAACTCCATGTTCCCCTTCCTACGCATCCTCAGGCCTGTAGGCAGCTCCAGATGACCCGTGTAGGCCAGCTGCCTCTCCATCCTCTCGATTGGTACACCTGCACGTAAACAAAGCTTCGTGATGGTGTTTGGGAAGAAAAGAGGGCCCTTACCTTTCTTGGCACAGTCTGCAATTGAGGCTACAATGACCTCACCCACATCTATAGTGAGGCCCCTCATGATCGCATATACCAGCAATGACCTCCCTTGATTTATGGTGGTTTCGTGGGTCACCGGGGACAGACGCCTGCGCACGAAGGAGAACCACACGGCTGCCTTGGCCGTAAGGGTCGCACTCATCAGAGTGTGCTTCCCATTACGGGAGATTGTCCACGCCGCCTCAGGTTGGCCTATGATGCGCAATGCTTCTTCCAGGACCGCCTCAGTTGGTGCGTCGATGATCCTTGCATAGTCAGTATATCTCTGCCCCTTGAGGCCATAGGCTTCATTGATAGCCTTGGCCGAAAAATCGACCTCAATCCCCCTCACCATGGACAGACCATCCTCGGGGTGCGTCAGATTTGCATAGAAGTCGTACACCATGCTGGAGTAGGCAGGGATGGGCGGTCTGCACAGCTCTTCCCAGCCGTGGTTGGTGATCCCTGCGCGCAAGAATTGCGGCAGGTCTGCCAACGCATCAAGAAACCCCTTCTCATGGAGTAGGTCTCTTTTCCTCAACTCATTGCCCCTTGATTCTGCGTCTGAGGACACATACCTCACAGCTTGAGGTTCATCTTCGGGGTACAATTTGGCTTTCCCCTTGTCCCTTGCCTTGGCCGACTCAGCAGCCTCGACCTTCAGCTTCTTCAAAGAAGGCTCACTACTGACCTTCTTCTTCTTGGATCTTTTTGAAGCTTTCGACCGTTTGGCCTTTACAATCTTGGGCGCTTTCTTCCTCAGCCGTGCCCTGGTGGTGATCTGCTGGAGGCAGTCCCCCAACGTCTCGTCCATGGAGTCTCCCCCCCCTTGCTGGGCTATCAGGGCTGACTTCCCTCAAGGGAGAGAAGACTTCATCTTCCTCAGTCGTCTCTTCGCCCGACCCTGATTCTTGATGTTCTTCACTCGGGGCTTCAGGCTCTGGCGTCTGCGAAGATGGCGATGCCTTAGGGCTTTGTGGAGGTGGAGATAGCGCAGGGCTCTGTGGAGATGGAGATGGCTCGGGGCTTTGTCTGGCCGTCTCGTAGGATGGACGGCCACTCCCTTGACTCTCCACGGTGGGAGTCTTTTCCTTGATCGGTGCGTCCCCGATTGCCATCTTCCACTTTCTTTTCTTGGGTGTACCCACTGGTTCAGATGGACCAGCAGGGATTTCGGTCACCACCTTCCACTTCTTCTTGCGTACAGGAAGTTTAGAAGTTCGTTCGGGTTGCGCAGCTTCGGCATCTGCCAAGGCAAGTAGTGCCTCTCTCGCAGCTGTCTCTGCGTCAGTTGCCTTCTTCTTGGAGGCAGATCGCTCAGCTCGTGTAAGCACCATTGTTGAATCGGAGAGATCTGAAGGTAGGAATTGCAGAGGAAGAAGAAGATAGATTTCTTGAAGTCCAATGAATGAAGGAAGCGTACGGGCCACAGCTGTTTTAACGGCTATTTGTAATCAAGTGAATCCCAACGGCTCTTTCTGTTGCGGTTTCAGCAAATCCACTGCAATTAAATGGCCGTTGGAGATTTTCTTTGATTTAAATCCCAAGATTCTCACAACTCAATCTTTGATTCGGCCCGATTTCTTCCTTGATTTTTTACCCTTGATTCATCTCCTTGATTTCCTCTTTCGATCCCCTATTAAAACGTACAAAATTAACCACAAATTCGTAATAAAAATCACACCTAAACATACAAAAATAACAACCGAAGAAATTCAAAATAACACAAAAAAAACTAAGGCATAGCCTCGCATGGACGAGCACAGTAATCACTCGTCCTCTCTCGGTTTTATTTTCAAGCTTCAGATAAGAGGAAGGCCGAGAGTGTCTTCACATCTCCTTCCTCGTAGTAGTGCTTCAAACGTGCACCATTTACCATGAACGGTTGCCCGTGCTGCAGGTTCCTAATCTCAATTGCACCATGAACAAACACATTAGTTATAACGAAAGGACCTGACCATCTGGACTTAAGTTTGCCTGGAAATAATCTCAACCTTGAGTTAAATAACAAGACATGCTGGCCTTTCTTAAAGTCCTTAATCCTAAGTCTACTATCGTGCCAAATTTTAGTTTTTTTCTTATACATTTTGGCATTTTCATAGGACATATGTCTCAGCTCATCAAGCTCATGTAATTGCAGAGACCGCAATGTTCCCGCATCGGTCACGCAATAATTCAGCTCTTTTAGGGCCCAAAATGCTTTGATTTCCAATTCGAATGGTAAGTGACATGCTTTGCCATACACAAGTTTATAAGGAGACATACCTAGGGGTGTCTTATATGCAGTCCTATATGCCCAAAGTGCATCCTCTAACTTAAACGACCAATCTTTTCTATTGGGTTTGACCACTTTTTTGAGTATGTTTTTAATCTCCCTATTTGATATTTCAGCTTGTCCATTCGAATGTGGGTGATAAGGGGTGGCTACTCTATGTCTAACATTGTATTTAGCCAATACTTTCTCCATAGATTTATTAATAAAGTGTGTCCCTTCATCACTAATTATAGCACGGGGTGTACCAAACCTAGTAAAGATATGTCTATTAAGGAACTTAATGACTGTTTTGGCATCATTTGTTGGACATGCTATGGCTTCTACCCATTTAGATACATAGTCTACAGCTACAAGTATGTAAAGGTTACCTGCTGATGGGGGAAATGGTCCCATGAAGTCAATGCCCCACACATCAAAGAGCTCCAACTCTAAGATGTAAGTGAGAGGCATCTCATCCTTCCGACTGAGGTTACCTGTTCTCTGGCATTCATCACAGCTGTGTGCATGGTCGTGGGCATCTTTGAAAATCGTGGGCCAATAGTAGCCACTCTGGAACACCTTTGCAGCTGTTCTTTGGCCACCAAAGTGTCCACCATAGGGAGATGTATGGCAGTGCTGCAGCACAGACTTCGCTTCAGCAGCTGACACACACTTCCTCAGTAGACCATCTGCACATGTCTTGTAGAGTGTAGGATCGTCCCAGATGAACTTCCTAGCTTCATGTAGGAACCTCTTCTTCTCTTGTCCCCCCTTGAAAGTTGGTAGTACCTGCGAGGCAAGGAAGTTAGCAATATCAGCAAACCAAGGTTCCACATCGTTATCACGATGGGCTAACACAAAGACATGTTCATCAATAAAGGCATCAGAAATTGCGGTTTCCGCAATTTTATCGCAATTATGGCGCAATCTAGAAAGATGATCCGCAACTACATTTTCGCATCCTTTCTTATCTCTAATGTCTATATCAAACTCTTGCAGCAACAATACCCATCTAATTAACCTAGGCTTAGCATCAGCCTTCCTCATAAGGTATTTGAGTGCAGAGTGATCAGTGTACACGATTGTCCTAGTGCCTACAATGTAATTCCTAAACTTCTCGCAGGCAAATACTACAGCTAGCATTTCCTTCTCCGTGGTTGTGTAATTACATTGTGCCTCATTCAGTGTCTTACTAGCATAATATACAGGATGTGTTAGTTTGTCAATTTTCTGTCCTAGCATCACCCCTACTGCATAGTCACTCGCATCACACAACATCTCAAATGGGAGGTCCCAATTTGGTCCTACTATAATAGGTGCTTTGACTAATGCTTCCTTAAGGGTTGTCCAAGCTAAGAAACATTCTCTAGAGAAGATGAATGGCTTATTCAGCTCTAGAAGCTCGCACAAAGGTTTAGAGATCTTTGAAAAGTTCTTAATGAACCTTCTATAGAAACCTGCGTGTCCTAGGAAACTTCTAATAGCCTTTACATTCTGAGGTTCCACTAGCTTCTCTATTATCTCAATTTTGGCCCTATCGACCTCTACTCCTGCTCTAGACACTCTATGACCTAGGACTATCCCTTCTTCCACCATAAAGTGACATTTCTCCCAATTAAGGACTAGGTTGGTCTCCTCACACCTAGCTAGGACTTGTCCTAAGTTCTCTAAGCAATTTGTAAAAGAATCACCAAAGACTGAGAAATCATCCATAAATATCACTATCATGGATTCATCTAAGTCAGAGAAAATGGCCAACATGCATCTTTGGAATGTTGCTGGTGCATTGCATAAGCCAAAAGGCATTCTGCGAAAAACAAACGTTCCAAAGGGACATGTGAAGGTTGTTTTCTCCTGGTCCACAGGGTCTATGGTGATTTGGTTATAACCAGAATAACCATCTAGAAAGCAGTAATAAGCTCTACCAGCTATCCTATCTAACATCTGATCTATAAACGGTAAAGGGAAGTGATCTTTTTTTGTTTCTTTATTCAATTTTCTATAGTCCATACAGACTCTCCATCCTGTAATAGTTCTAGTTGGAATCAGTTCATTGCTCTCATTCACTACTACAGTCATCCCCCCCTTCTTAGGTACACATTGAATCGGACTCACCCACTGACTACTAGCTATAGGGAAGATTACACCTGCATCTAACCATTTGATTATCTCTTTTTTAACTACCTCCTTCATGGAGGGGTTCAACCTACGTTGGTGATCTACTCGGGGTGTATGTTCCTCTTCCAATAGTATCTTATGCATGCAGTAGGAAGGGCTAATACCTCTAATGTCAGCAATCGTCCATGCAATAGCCTTTTTATGGTGCTTAAGCAGTAATATTAACTCAATTTCATGCTTTTCACTCAACTTGGACGAAATGATAACAGGCAAAGTATCATGCTCTCCTAGATATGCATACTTAAGATGTTCAGGTAGTGGTTTCAATTCTAAGATAGGTGGATGCTCAATGGATGGTTTCAATGGATTCATGGATCTCTCAGTCAGGTCACTGGTCATACAAACATGCTGAGGTTTATCCACAGGTATATCCATTATTTCAGAAATGTTTAAGTCAGTTACATCTAATTGTACATAATCATTAGCATGCTTAATCAACAATTCATGCTCAAGCTGTTCTTCCATCAGTGAATCTACTATGTCCATGCTTGCACAAGATTCAGAGTCAGAAGGATACCTTAGGGCCTCAAAGACACTAAACTTAACCTCCTCATCATGAACCCTCATGGTGAGCTCACCTTTCTGGACATCGATCAGGGCCCTACCTGTGGCTAGAAATGGTCTGCCTAATAGGATGGGGACCTCCTTGTCTGCTTCATAATCCAGAATGATGAAGTCTGCAAGAAAAATGAACTTGTCAACCTTGACAAGAATATCCTCTATCTTACCCTCAGGGTAGGCTATGGATCTGTCTGCCAACTGCAAGGTGACAGTGGTAGGTCGTGCTTCTCCTATTCCAAGCTGACGGAATAGTGACAGGGGCATGAGATTTATGCTAGCTCCCAGGCCACAAAGAGCTCTGCCCACGTGCTTGCCTCCCAACTCCACTGGTAAGGTGAAGGAACCAGGGTCCTTCTCCTTCTTTGGTAGCTTGTTCTGGAGTATAGCACTGCACTCCTCAGTGAGATTCACTGTTTCAAATTCACCAATAATTTTCTTGTTAGTAATAATATCCTTAAAAAATTTAACATAAGAAGGCATGGATTGCAAAACCTCTACAAACGGAATATTAACATGCACTTGCTTTAGAATTTCTAAAAATTTATTAAAGTGCACTTCCTGTTCTTGTTTTTTCTTTAGCCTTCTAGGGAATGGAGGTGGTGGCACATATGTAGGCACTTCAGGTCGCCTCAGGACAGGTGGAGGCCTTGGACTTTCTTCTGGTTCCTCTATGATAGGTTCCAGCCTCACCCTTGATGTGCTTGTTGGTGGTTGACCTTGGTTAGGAAGAGAATCCAGTGGAGCACTAGACTCTTCATTCTCTACTCTCTTTGGTGTTTCTCTAGTGTTGCTCACCAAAGGTCTTCCACTGCGAAGTTCAATTGCTTGAACTTGCTCTTTTCCATCCCTTCTAGGTACCTCAGTGTTAGCAGGTAGTCTACCTTGGGGCCTATTCTTCAATTCATTGGCTAATTGCCCTATTTGGTTCTCTAGGCTCCTAAGAGTAGCTTGTTGACTTTGTAGAGTAGCATCATTCTTTGCAATGTACTCCTTGAGTAAATTTTCTACAGATGATCCTACTGGTTGGTTGTATGGTTTTTGATACATGGATTGGTTATTTTGAGGAGTGAAACCAGGTGTTCCACTCGGTCTTGGTTGGTTAGGAACTTGGTTAGCGTTCTGTTGCCCACCCCAAGAAAGGTTTGGGTGGTTCCTCCAGCCAGGATTGTAAGTGTTAGAGTAGGGGTTGTTCCTAGGATGCTGTTGGCTTCCAACATAGCAGACTGAGGCTGGATTCCCAGGGCAGTATTCATACAGGTGCCCTTCCCCACAGAATCCACAGATCAGTGTCTCACCTTGACTATTTGGTGCGCCCATTGAGATGGCTGCTGCGGTGTTGACACTTGATTGGAGATTTGTTTGAGCCATTTGTTTGACTAGGTTGGTCAGGGCGTTTATTTGGCTACTCATGGCACTGAGTGCATCCTTGTTTTGAGCTCTACTTGGCTCTACTGGATCATCTGACCACCTACAGTGAGAGGCTGAGATCTTCTCCAGGATCTCATAGGCTTCATTATAGCTTTTAGAAAGCATGAAACCACCAGCTGACGAATTCAGCACTTGCCTTGTGCTGGGGTTACATCCTTTAAAAAAGACTTCTATTTGGATACACCATGGAATGCCATGGTGTGGACATTTAAGCAAAAGGTCCTTTAACCTTGTCCAAGCTTCGTGAAGAGATTCGTTTTCGGCTTGTTTGAACTTGATTATGTCATCACGAAAGTTTGAATTCCTATCAGGTGGGAAATATTTGACTAGGAATTTCTCAGCCAGATCTGTCCAATTGACAACTGATCCGGATGGTAATGAGTTCAACCACGTTTTGGCTTTATCCCTTAATGAGTATGGGAAGAGGTAAAGCCTCAAAGCTTCTTGGGAAACTCCAGGGATAAGGAAGGTATCACTAACTCCTAGGAAGTTTCTTAAATGGTTATGGGGGTCCTCATTTTCCACTCCAAAGAATTGTCCCACAGTGGACAACATTTGGAACATTACTGACTTTAACTGAAAGAGTTGGCAGTAATTTCAGGGCGTATTATGCTTGGATTTAGCTCCCCAGGCATGGGAACTGAGTAGGAGAGAATAGCACTATCCTTGTCATTCACTATTTCGATGGGGTTGCGAATGGTAGGTGATAACTCCATTTTGGAGCTATTAAATACTTCCTAATATTAGCTTAAGTCCACTTTTAATTGATTAATATATCTCATTTGTAGGAGAAAAGCGGCAAAGAGCTCGTGCGTCCGTTGGGCCCGTTCGAGAGCTTAAAGTGGAGTTTTAGCGCCCCGGGAATGCATCGGGAAGAGGGGAACTTGATCCGTGAAGAAACGGGCCAAAACCGCCTTGGAGAGGCAAAGTTTCAGCCCCAAACTCGAGAGCCAGCGTCGAGCTACAGCGTCGAGACGCTGGCTCGACGCTGGAAAAACCCGAGAGCAAGCGTCGAGTGATAGCGTCGAGACGCTAGCTCGACGCTGCCCTGGCGTCGAGACCCTGCTTGGCGTCGAGACGCTCCGGAGGAGGCGCGCGCAGGAAATTATCGGGGCAGCGTCGCGACGCCATCGCGAGCGCGCGCGGATTACTTAGGGCACAGCGTCGAGACGCTGGCCTAGCGTCTCGACGCTACGACGATTCCAGCAGCTTATAATGACGATTTTCTGCACATTTGGAGGGGAGTTCTTCACCATTTTTGGAGCTTGCTACCTTCTTCTTCCTCTATTTTTCTTAGTTTCCTTTGAGTTCCGCCATTGTTGGCATGCTAGTGAGCTCCGTTTCATTTGTAATTAGTGGATGATTCCTTCCAAGGCCGTGGTTGGAGCGGAATTGACAAACCGCGCCATGAGCGGCTAAGGTAAGGGTGAACGGTTTGGGAATGTTTTAGGGCGATTTTGTTAGTAAATTTGGTTTTGATAATCTACTCTTGAATTATGCATATTGGGATCTGTTTGTTTGCATTTATCTACTTTGCTTAATCCAACGCGCATTCTAAAATACGACGATTGACACTCGAGTAGTTTCGCATGTTGTGTATGTTAAAGAGTAGCGATGCCGTGCCTCTCACTGCTCGACTAAGTAACACAGGTAGATAGAACTAAATCGAAGTATCGGGTCGGGTAGGATAATTGTTGATTGCATACGGCGTTTGCGGGCAATCTACTAGCAATTAGAATTCACGCTCGAATGTTCGTCGCGGTTAGCTAGTAACTGTCTAGATTTACCTTAGGGCTGATCACCTTGATGTAAGCTTAGATAACGTATAATTGGAACTTTGTGGTCTGATTAAAATCCATGGAGTCGGCTACTTTGGGGCTTCTCTGGTAGTCGTCCGCGTGCATAATAAATTGATTGCCATGAACTTTGCATTAAAGGATGAACCGAATTTGTCTAACATTTGATCCCGAAACTCCCAAACCGTGCACACGTTTTCTACTAGTTATTCTTTCTTCCGTTAAGCTTCTTATTATTTCCTTTGCATGATAAAAACCCCCCGTTACCAAAATCAATTAATTAATTAAATCCCAATTTCATTAGTAATTTTAATCTACCTATTCCTTGGATCGACCCTGTTACCACTGGCTGCAAAGCCTTGGTCATAGGCTTATAAATCGTATTTTGGCAAGCCTCGACAGCTTGAGATTAAGCGATAGTTCAAAATATCGCCCACCAAAATTGGCGTCGTTGCCGGGGAATAGGCAAATTTGATTGAAATTATGATTGAAGTTTGAATTTGATTGATTGATGGTTGACTGAAAAAAAAAAAAAAAGTTTTCCTGTTTGTACTTTGTATGTTTAGATTTTTGTTTGTGTATGACCCGTTCCTCTGAGGTTAGTGGATTGCAGTTTATCCCAGAAATCGACAGAGAGGAGCGGCGGTTACGGAAAGAAGCCCGGGAGGGGCAGAGACCGTTTGAAGGAGAAGAAGGCAATCCCTTCTTGGTTGACGAGATGGCGCAAGGCGATGCGCCGAGGACGCTTAAGCAACTGGCAGCGCCAGACCTGAACCTGCAGCCTTTGTGCATTAACTACCCCGTGGTAGCAGGTAACTTCGAATTGAAATCCGGTTTAATTCACCAGTTACCTTCTTTCCATGGCAACGCAGGTGAGGACGCGAACAAACACTTGATGGAATTCCATTGCGTCTGCGCGGGGATGAAGCCCGCGGGAGTCACGGAGGAGCAGTTGAATATGAGGGCATTCCCCTTCACACTCAAAGACAAGGCCAAAGATTGGCTATACTATCTGCCCTCCGGATCGATTACCACGTGGCAGGATATGAAGCGGGTGTTTTTGGAAAAATACTTTCCCGCATCCTTGGCCACCACACTGCGAAAAAGGATTTATGGGATCACCCAGGATGTCGGTGAGTCCCTGCACGAATACTGGGAACGCTTCGGGCGCCTGTGCGCGAGCTTCCCACATCATTAGATTGCCGACCAGCTGCTCATACAGTACTTTTATGAGGGGATGACGCCCCATGACCGGCAGATGATTGATGCAGCGAGTGGCGGGGCATTGATTGACAAGACCCCAGTTGAGGCCAAGCAGTTGATTGCAAACATGGCTACAAACTCGCAGCAATTCGGTATTCGGGGGCAAGGACAAGTCCATAGCGTGGCCCAGAGCCATGAATTGATTGAGATGAAGGCCCAGGTGGCCGAGATAGGTAATATGCTGAAGAAGATCGTTGGAGGAACCCGCGAGGCGGAGGAGGTCAACGCGATCGGGGGGTACGCTTCCAACCCAAGGAAGTACGACCCATATTCCAACACGTATAACCCCGGTTGGCGCGACCATCCAAATTTCAGCTATGGGAATAGGGAAGGACAATCTCGCTTCCAAGGCCAGTCCCAGGATAGGCCTCATTCTTCCACCCAGGCTCAAGCCTCGAGCTCCTCCAGCTCGCTTGAAGAGATGGTAAGGACCATCGTGACTAGCACCAGCCAGTTCCAAAAAGAGGCTCGAGAAGAGCTTAATTCGCACAAGGCTGAGCTGCAGAATCTGAACAAGCAGCTGACACAGATGGCGGTGTCTATTAGTAAGATTGAGAGCAAGAGCTCGGGGAAGCTTCCTTCCCAAACTACAGTAAACTCATGTGAAAACGTGAGTGCCATTCAGCTGCGCAGTGGGAAGTCACTTTCCACCAGAGCTGTGAAGGAAGTTACGGACAGCCTGAACAAGTCCGCCCCGACTGCTCCCGAGGTTCAGAATGAGAGAAAAGACGAGAAGGTCAGTGTACCTGAGGATGTTACCAGAGCACCATTCCCGAGTAGGCTTGCGAAGCCTACTTTGGAATCTGATGATGAGGAAGTCCTTCGTACCTTCCAGAAGGTGATGGTAAATATCCCGCTCCTAGAGGCAGTCAGTCAAGTGCCCAAGTATGCAAAATTTCTAAGGAGCTGGTGCACAAAGAAAAGAAAGTCCAAAGGGACTGAGAAAAGAAGAAAGAATGTTTCTGCTTTACTCCCAGGGACGTTGCCTGCCAAGTGCAACGATCCAGGTACCTTCACTATCCCTTGCACGATAGGTAGTAAGGTTGTTCCTAATGCCATGCTAGACTTAGGAGCCTCTGTAAATGTTATGTCTTATGCACTGTTTCTGGATTTGAATTTAAATGAATTGCATGAGTGTAATGTTTCTGTTCAGTTGGCTAATGGGTCAAGCATATGTCCGAGGGGGAAAGTAGAGGATGTTCTTGTTAGAGTTGGGGATATGATGTTCCCCGCCGATTTCCTTGTTTTAGATATGAATGAAAAGTCATCGCATGCTTCGTCCTCCATGTTGTTGGGACGTCCTTTCTTTAAGACCGCTAGGGTCAAAATTGATGTGTTTAAGGGCGTTGTTTCTCTGGAGTTTGATGATATTTTGCATGAGTTCTCATTATTTGATAGGAAATCTGCTGAGAATATTTCTGTTGTGGTTGAGCATGATGAGAATGGGACTCTACCCTCGCGCTTGAGGGATGGTTCCCATGTCTCGGTGAAAATTTCTGATTTAAATTTGATGGATAACACTGCTGGTTTTTGCACTAACAATTCTAATATTCACGTGCTTGAGGCACGAAGAGTGCAAAATATTTTTCAGGATGATGGCAGGAAAGGTGTGGACAAGGACAAGCTTGGATCGTCCCCCGCACCTACAGACTATGGATGAGTCTGTGGAGAGAATACAGTCGAGCAACCGACTTTAAAAATTCTGCGCTTCTCGGAGGCACCCGAGTGATGGACTGTTTTTTATGTTTTAGTTTAGTTTTATTGCTTTTTAGATTAACTTAGTTTTAATTTGTTTGCTGTTTTTTGTTAGGAATTGAGGAAGAGAAGACAATTTTGGGCTCTGATGCGTTTGTGCGCCGCTTCCTCGCCCTCGCCAGCTTCACAAAGAGTCAGGGAAGTGTACTTCTTCTTCCCTTTTACTTTGTATTGCATGTGTAGTTCGATGGATGTGCATGTGTAGTTCGTTGAGAAGTGCTATTATGATATTGAAGTGCTTGGGACTCTGTTTACTGTTTTCTGATAATGATTGCCTAGGAAATGCATGTTGGAAATTTGAGCATGTTCATAATCGAGTTTTTGCATGAGTTTTGCGTTTATTAGGTTCATGTCAAGAATTTTAAATTTTTTTCTGTTGCTCCCTTGCACTTGTCGCGCACTTAGCAATCTCTCCTTAGATTCCGTAGGCTTTGTAAATCGCATGTTTCGCTAATTCTCGTTGTCACCCCGAAAGGCACTCTTAGGTAGCTTGTTGCATGAGAGTTAGTGGTTAGTTAATTGAGAAAGCATGTGCTTAGCCTAATGTAAAAAAAAATAGAAAAGCATGTTTGATAGAAAATTCCTCTCGAGGCGCTCCTCCTTCTTATTAGTGCACTTAAGAAGTGAGCGTTAGTCCTTAAAAACGTGAAGTTTATGCATGAATTTGACGTGTTAGGCAGCTCGAGTTGGAAAGAAAAAGAAATAAAAAGTTGGTTCAAAGAACCTAAATAAAAGAGTACAAAGTACTTGTGAAAAGAAAGAAAAAAGAATGAGAAAAATAATTAGGTCTCTTAATTTGCTTCTCTCTCTCGTGTAAGTCAAGTGTAGCTGTTCTTAAACGCTAGAAGTAGGGGGAAAACGGGATGTGCGTTGCATGTAGGTTTTCCGGGTTTACGTGAGTTTAGGAGTGGTTGGCTAGCACACACACACGTTAGTGGGCAAGAGTTAATTTTTGATATGTCCTAGTTAATGCATGAACAAAATGCTTCCATGATTATACTCGTGTTTAAAATTTCAATATGCATGGAGGTTTGAGTTAGAATGCATGTAGGCGCGTCCTTAGAGTCAATGTCTTTGTAGTGCTTGCTCGAGGACTAGCAATGTTTAAGTTGGGGGTGTTTGATAACTCCATTTTGGAGCTATTAAATACTTCCTAATATTAGCTTAAGTCCGCTTTTAATTGATTAATATATCTCATTTGTAGGAGAAAAGCGGCAAAGAGCTCGTGCGTCCGTTGGGCCCGTTCGAGAGCTTAAAGTGGAGTTTTAGCGCCCCGGGAATGCATCAGGAAGAGGGGAACTTTATCCGTGAAGAAACGGGCCAAAACCGCCTTGGAGAGGCAAAGTTTCAGCCCCAAACCCGAGAGCCAGCGTCGAGCTACAGCGTCGAGACACTGGCTCGACGCTGGAAAAACTCGAGAGCAAGCGTCGAGTGATAGCGTCGAGACGCTAGCTCGACGCTGCCCTAGCGTCGAGACCCTGCTTGGCGTCGAGACGCTCCGGAGGAGGCGCGCGCAGGAAATTATCGGGGCAGCGTCGCGACGCTGACCCAGCGTCGCGACGCCATCGCGAGCGCGCGCGGATTACTTAGGGCACAGCGTCGAGACGCTGGCCTAGCGTCTCGACGCTACGACGATTCCAGCAGCTTATAATGACGATTTTCTGCACATTTGGAGGGGAGTTCTTCACCATTTTTGGAGCTTGCTACCTTCTTCTTCCTCTATTTTTCTTAGTTTCCTTTGAGCTCCGCCATTGTTGGCATGCGAGTGAGCTCCGTTTCATTTGTAATTAGTGGATGATTCCTTCCAAGGCCGTGGTTGGAGCGGAATTGACAAACCGCGCCATGAGCGGCTAAGGTAAGGGTGAACGGTTTGGGAATGTTTTAGGGCGATTTTGTTAGTAAATTTGGTTTTGATAATCTACTCTTGAATTATGCATATTGAGATCTGTTTGTTTGCATTTATCTACTTTGCTTAATCCAACGCGCATGCTAAAATACGACGATTGACACTCGAGTAGTTTCGCATGTTGTGTATGTTAAAGAGTAGCGATGCCGTGCCTCTCACTGCTCGACTAAGTAACACAGGTAGATAGAACTAAATCGAAGTATCGGGTCGGGTAGGATAATTGTTGATTGCATACGGCGTTTGCGGGCAATCTACTAGCAATTAGAATTCACGCTCGAATGTTCGTCGCGGTTAGCTAGTAACTGTCTAGATTTACCTTAGGGCTGATCACCTTGATGTAAGCTAAGATAACGTATAATTGGAACTTTGTGGTCTGATTAAAATCCATGGAGTCGGCTACTTTGGGGCTTCTCTGGTAGTCGTCCGCGTGCATAATAAACTGATTGCCATGAACTTTGCATTAAATGATGAACCGAATTTGTCTAACATTTGATCCCGGAACTCCCAAACCGTGCACACGTTTTCTACTAGTTATTCTTTCTTCCGTTAAGCTTCTTATTATTTCCTTTGCATGATAAAAACCCCCCGTTACCAAAATCAATTAATTAATTAAATCCCAATTTCATTAGTAATTTTAATCTACCTATTCCTTGGATCGACCCTGTTACCACTGGCTGCAAAGCCTTGGTCATAGGCTTATAAATCGTATTTTGGCAAGCCTCGACAGCTTGAGATTAAGCGATAGTTCAAAATATCGCCCACCAGTAGGTGCTGGATTTGGGTTTGGTCTATCCATTTCTATTTGATGGGATTGCGAAAACTCCGCAGAGTCAGCAATGTTTTGAGGTATAAGGGGTTGTTTGAAGAGACGTTTCTTAGCTCTGTTTCTGGCCCTAAGTAATCTCTCAGGCTGAAGATTGAACTCTAGATCGCTACTTGAATGCTCATTCATAAACTAACCCAATGGTACCTGCAAAAGAAATGAAAATAGATCAGCTCCAATAGATATTAAACTTTGTGTTTCTAACTTAACAAACTTCGTTTTCACTAAACTAAATCCCCGGCAGCGGCGCCAAAAACTTGTTGCGTGCTCAATGTTTAAAATAAATATGTAATGGTAGAGCACTCAGAACATGCAAGCATACATGATCTTGTAGCAAGTAATAAGTATTTTTTCATTCGATTTCCCACAAATATTTATTCTTAGTTACTTACGAAGTGATTTGTTAAGTGAGAATGGGTGGATTAAATGGTGTAGATTTGGTTTTAAGGTGCCTAATTATTAAGGAATGTGTAAATGATGGAAGCATAAACAAGTGTAAGTAAATAATAAACTTGAATGCAAAAAGAAGAGAATAACAAACGAAGAGAAAAATGGCTAAGGCAAAAGTTCAACTAAAGGAATTGCGGGAACATCAATTATTTAGCAATGTTCCTAACAGCGAATTGTGTGTAAAGTGTGGAAACAAGGGCTACTAACGACTCCTCTATAGGCCTCTTCATACGATTCTCAAGCAGTAGATCAACTCACCATGCATCAAACTAACTCATTCTCATGTATCTTCCGATTTCATGCATTAGATTCTTTAGTTTACTCATGTCCAAGTAAGGTCTTAAGCATCTTGTTATAACAGTAAGTGTTGGTTTGTACTAGGAAAACGCCTATTCCTAGGTCGTTTTCTGGCTACCTTGAGAGGCTAGCATGAATGTACGACTCTGAACTCTTACTCCTTCCAGAGGTTAGAAGTTCTTTGGACAAAATGGATGGCCAATCGAAATTGCCCGTGGGATGAAGCTTACATACATTCAATGCATTCGAGAGCTATCCTACATGCTTGATTCACGTGTTTTAACCTATAGCCTTGTCATTAGCATGCCCTTATGTGATTTAGTTACTCATGGACGAAGATGGAATGGGAAGAGTAGATGAAGACGACATGCTTAGTAGAATATTAAAGACAAAACAGAAGCTAAAGACAGTAAACCGAAGGGAAGAAAAACTTGCAAAGTGATGAAATAATGCTTCGATTAACTAAAGTCTGAACTAAACAAATGACAACCTTGAATAACTAAAACTGAACAGAAAGAGACGAAATGAAATGGAGTAGCAAACGAAAGTGAAATAACAACAATCAACAAAGGAAACAGAAAGCTAAAGCAGTAAAACAGCTAAATCCGTACGTGATCTTCTCGTTGCGAACGCCTCGGCTAAAGGGTGAAGGAAAGCCTTGCTTGGATGAATCTAATCAGAAGAGAAGATGAATCTTCTCTTCTTCCTATCAGATTGTCGACTTCAACAGCTGATCCTTTCAAACCAACAGACGGAAGAGAGAAAAAGTGTAGAAAAAACTGCGTTGAACTGGAAGTCTACGCCTTTCGAGTGTGTTTCAACCTTCCATCTTGACCTCCTTTTATAGTGTTCTGCAGGTACGATTGGGTCAAGGAGAACCATCCATTCTCAACGTCGTTCCTCTATGTGGCAGTAGGAGAAAGAATTGGCCCCTGAAAGATCGGAACAAAACAGAAATTGGTTAGACAACTTACGGATTTCACTTAAAACATTGCGGTTTTAGCAATGTTTCCGCAATGCTTCCGCAATGTGCAATTTTCACTCTTTTTACTTTGTTTTTGGTTCTTTTCCTTTCCTTTTACCTATAAGTCCTAATTTAGCTTCCTTCTACTAATTCTCATATATAAGCACGAGTTTAAGCTAAATCCTACCAAAAACACCTAAGAGTGTACATCTTTCTATAGCAAATAAGTCCTAATTTAGTCACTTTTGGAGACGTAACAACTATTTTGAACACTGAGATGTTTAAAACAGCTAAAACTCAAACTAAAAGACAAAAGCTTTCTCCTAGTACCTATCTTTGGCACTTGAGACTAGGCCTGTTAAGAATTAGTGCAAATTTATTTAGTTTTAAATCTTTGAAATTAAGGTGATGCCATCTATTTAGGCTAGTGCCACCTCTTTAGGTAGTGTCTTAGGTTTTTTAGGATTATGTCTTAGTGGGATCATGGGAGAAAATTAAGGTGAGTGGGAAACGTAATGAGTATTAATGTACTATTTAATTAGCTATAAAAGCTTGTAATATTTTCAATTCAAATCATCGAATGAAGCAATTCTTTCCTTTGTACCATTTCTCTCTTGTTTCAACACTTCCGTTCTCTTCGTTTTGTTACATGGTATCAGAGCTTTAAGGTTCTTTGTTTTGAGTTTGAGTTTAAATACTCGTTGAAGATGAACGGTGGAAACAGTGTTTGTGTCGACAAGCTTGCCGATGATAATTATAGCTATTGGAAGCTATGTATGGAAGCTTTTCTACAAGGGCAAGATCTTTGGGATATTGTTTCCGGTGATGATGCAGAAATTCCAGAAGATACTCTGGAGAATTCTGAGGCACGAAGAAAGTGGAAGGTCGAATGTGGCAAAGATTTATTTGCTTTGCGGACTTCCATTGGCAAAGAGTACATTGAGCATGTTCGTGATGTAAGTTGTCCAAATAAAGTGTGGGACACAGTTGAAAGGTTGTTCACTCAAAAGAACACGACGAGGTTGCAATATTTGGAGAACGAACTTGCTGGAAGAACTCAAGGTAATTTTCCGGTTTCAGAATATTTTCTGAAAATTAAAACTTTATGTTCTGAAATTTCAGAATTAGACAAGGATGATCCGATTAGTGATGCTCGTGTGCGTCGCTATCTTATTCGTGGACTGCGAAAGGAGTTTATGCCATTTATTTCATCGATACAAGGTTGGGTAAATCAACCTTCTATCATTGAGTTGGAAAATTTGCTTTCAAATCAGGAAGCATTGATGAAACAAATGTTTAGCAACTACAAGCAAACTCACTCTGAGGTGGAAGCTGTTCTTTATGCAAAAGACAAGGGAAGAGTTAGTTCTTCTCCAAGGTTTTATTCAAATGACGGCAAGGATTCCAAGGTTGAAGGGCAGTCCAAGGGCAATTTAAAAGGATGTTTTAGGTGCGGCAAGCCGGGACACATCAAACGTGATTGTCGGGTAAAGGTGGTGTGTCAACGTTGTGGAAAATTCAGCCATATTAGACAAAATTGTCGGATGATTCTCAAAGAAGCAGAAGCAAATGTTGTACAAGAATGTAACAAACCTGAACAAGTTACTTGGGAACAATGCTTATCAATTGAAGTTATTGATCAACCCAATAATTTGCATGCTAATGCTTTTATAGATTATAATGAGGATTGGATTGTTGATTCTGGTTGTTCTCATCATTTAACTGGAAATGTTTCTCTTCTCTCTGATGTACGTATCCATCAAGGAAGAAGAGTCATTGCGACGGCTGATAATTCCATACATCCTGTTGTTCAAGAGGGGCAAGTTAACGTTAAGGATGGTGCATCAAATGTTGGTGATATTTCTCTTGAAGATGTTTATCATGTTCCAGGTTTAAATAAGAATCTGGTTTCGGTCTCTCAGATTGCCGACTCTGGGAGGTATGTTCTCTTTGGTCCAGATGATGTGAAAATTGTTTCTAATATTAAACAATTTGATGCTGGTGTTTTGTTTACTGGAAAGAGGAAAGATTCCATCTATGTTTTGTCTGCAACTGATGCATATGTTGAAAAGACATGTCAGAATGATAGTGCAATACTTTGGCATGCTCGGTTGGGCCATGTTGGTTATCAATTGCTGCAAAGAATTTCTATGAAGAAATTTATTGATGGTGTTCCCATCTTTAAAGAAATTTGTCATGATCTGGTTTGTCCTGGTTGTAAATTTGGGAAATCGTATCGTCTTCCTTTCCTAAATTCAAATTTGATGGGGCCGACAAAAATATCCATTTATTCTGGTTCTCGTTATGTTATGGTTATAGTGGACGATTTTACTCGGTTCACTTGGGTGTATTTTTTGAAGGCCAAAAGTGAGACTTTCTCCAAGTTTATCCAGTTCAAGGAGCTAGTGGAGAAGGAATTTATGCTGCCGATAAAGTGTCTTCGCACAGATAATGGGGGAGAATATATGTTTGATAAATTTCAGAATTATTGCAAAGAGCATGGCATTCAACGCCAAATGACATGTCCTAACACTCCACAGCAGAATGAAGTTGCTGAACGTAAATTAGCACATCTTACATCTATGTGCTTGTCTTGGCTGCATGCAAAGAACCTTCCAAGGGAGCTTTGGGCAACAACTATTCAGTCAGCTTGTCACGTCATAAATCGTCTACCTCCATGGGCGGGGTCGGATCTATCTCTTTTTGAGGTACTATATCGTCGTAAACTCAATGTGAGTTATCTTCGAGTTTTTTGGTCAGTTTGTTATGTTCATGTTTCAAAAGTTAGGCGTTGTATTTTTGTTGGATATGGTACTCACAGAAAAAGATGGAGATGTATGGATCCAAATACAAGAGAAAAAATTGTTTTTCAAAATGGTTTGTCTATTCGTTTTGAAGTGAAGAGTTTGGGTGAAGCGAGACGTTTTCTTGGCTTGGAGGTTAAAGGGTCAGGTGGATACTTTGTCGCGTATGCAAATACTTTGTTAACTCGGTTTGACATGAAGGAGTCAGAGTCAATTACTACTCCTATGGAACCATCCTTGAAGTTGCTGATATATTTACCAATCAAGGCGCTTGGTAAATCCAAGTTTGAAGAATTTAGGAGTGTACTCGGTGTTGTGAATCGTATATTTGCACTAAGGGCCGGAGAGTGTTAAGAATTAGTGGTACTAGGATTTTTGAATATCCTATAAATTTCGGGGTGTCGAATCCCGCCAAAATAACATTTATAATTCCGCTACAACTGAGCTTTGCAGCTAGTGGTAGTCGGGTCGATCCACAGGGAACCTAAATTATTTTCTCCTAATTAATTTCTATTTGCTTTTTAATTAACTAAAACAATAAAATAAAATGATAAATAAAAGGGGGATTGCTAACGGAAAATTAAAGTAAGCATGTAAACTAGCTAACGGAAAATTAAATAACGGAAAAATTAAACGTAACGCGTGCTCCTAATTTGAGTGTTCGGGATTTACTTGTTGCGCTTAGTTCATAGGGATTCTAATTAGCAAAGTAATTTTATTTCATGCACGCAAAATGCCGTGTCCCAACCGGGTCCAAAGCACCCCAAAGAATTAATTAGAGGTGTCAATTCTAATTAAACATGCTTCTTAATTAATCTAAGGTGATAAGCCATCAATTAATCAGAAAACAGTAACGGGTATAATTGCGACGAATTATTTCTTAAGACTAATTCGATTTCTCTCCTAACCTTGAGCCCACCGTGAAAACGTTAATCAACTCATACCCCCACTGTCACTTGGGCTCGAATTGATTAGCCACGAGCTAGACCCTCGCTACAATGCATTAAAGCTTATCAAGAATTAACGCTTAGCCTACTAACATGCGTAACAATTATGGGTGTCAATCCTAATTAGAAAGGCATGGCATTCGTTCTTTATACAGATTGGAGATGCAAGAAATCAACAACAAAATGCTAGAAATTCATACAAAAACCCTCACTAAGCATCAAAGTAAATCCCTAACTCAAATTAGAGCACTTACCTTTCAGCCTCATCATCGGGCCCGAAGCCCAAAGGCCGGCCCAAGCCCAGCCCAAGCCCGATCCAAGCCCGACCCATGGTCAACGGTTGACCGGCCCGGCCCAGCCCAGCCCTTTCATTCATCGGATTGGATATGGATCTTTTTTTTTTTAATTGGATCGGCCCATGGGCCGGCCCGTTCGAGCCGTATTTGGATCGGTTCGTTGGGCCGGCCCTGCTGGAACCCCCACTCAACCAACTGCGAGGGTCCCGACCCTCGACCAGAGGCGCAGCGGAAGAAAAAACTTAAACAAAAGCCTAAAACTGGTTGAGGACCTTAAGCAATCAATAAGGAACGAACTAAGAATTGAAGAAAGATTTCTAACACTTAGAAAAATTTCTTGAATTCGAGTCCACCGGTAAAAACCCTCTCCACCGGTAAACCAACCGGTAAAAGTCAACCGGAAAAGATATCACCGGTATATATCAAATATACACCGGTATATATTATACCGAGGAAATACCGACCGGTATATACCACCGGTATATATATATCAAGGGTAAATAATATATATACCATCGGTATATACACCGGTATATACCATATATACCACCGGTATATATCCCACCGGTATATATACCACCGGTATATTTCCCACCGGTATATATACCACCGGTATATATACCACCGGTATATATACCATCGGTATATTTCCCACCGGTATATATACCACCGGTATATATCCCACCGGTATATATACCACCGGTATATATACCACCGGTATATATCACCGGTAAATACTATATATACCACCGGTATATTTACCACCGGTATATATACCACCGGTAAATTATATATACCACCGGTATATTTTCCAGCGAAGAGAACTCTTGAAAAAGTACCGGTATATATCATATATACACCGGTATATATTGACAAAAATACCTTGTTTTGATGTTTGTCTTCTCGTCTACCTCAGCACCTCTACAGCCCCCTCGATCTCTACCTCTCCTCCGATCACGAACTCAGCACGAACACACGAAGACCACCCTTAGAGTAGTCCCAGCTATTCTCAGGCGGTAATAGCGGAGTGGTGGGACTCCTTAAGCTAAGAGGGTTAGAATGAGGATGGAGGAACAAGATGAAGTTTTTGGTTTGTGTTTGGTATTGTGTTAATATGAACTTGATGAACTATTCATCAAGAACATCAAGAACACAATACAACAAACCCTTTGAATTTCAACAACTTGAAATCCAAAAATCAAAGCTTCAACTTCTCTTCTTCTTCAAGCTTCAACTATGGATATTGCCTTCAACACTTGAAGATGCACAATCCAAATGCTTGAGAGAAGAAGCACCCACGAGAGAGAGAGAGAAGTGTCAAGTCTCAAACTTAGAGATTCTCTCATCCAAGCCAAATCAAATTGCTTAACTCAATTGACTTGCTTCATGAGTAAGGAAAAGTAGAAAAGGTGGAAGCCACATGTTGGACATGCAACAATCCTATTAATGATAATAATAATAATTATAAATAATTATTATTTATTAAAATTAATAATAATTAAAACAATTTTAATTATTTAATTTATTATTAATATTAATATCAAATACTAATATAATAATAAACCTTCCACTATTGCTCGGTTTTCAGAAAACTGACATTTCCAAAATACGAATCAATATTCATATTTTTCTCCGGTCGAGTATTTAAATCACATTTAAATACAACTTCCTCCGATTATATATTTAAATCACATTTAAATATACAAACCCCTCGAACAAACCCTAATTCAGATTTCTCCGAATTCAACCCTATAGCATTGCTATACCGCTTTATCCGAGCTAGCCAGGAGAACCTAAAGGACCTACAGATCATGAGCTCCAACGATACGAGATCATTCGGTCAAAACTCTTTTGATCCGAATCGATCAACATTCGTTAACCCCCGGAGACTCCACTAAAGTCCAAGGGCTGCACTCTCCTCACTGTAGATATATTGTGTCCTCTTGATATAACCGTCATTGGTAAGTCGATCCTTCACAGGTTGTCCGTAATCACAGCTGGGTCATATAAACCGTTTAACCCCTGCATTACATCTTGATCCTTAAGTACCACTGACACCTCTAATGAACAATAGATCTTTGGTCCAACCAATAGATCAATATAACTCTCTCATCACATGAGAGTGTGAGCTCACATTGTTCAAGCCCCGGAGTCAGCTATTAAGGGAACAACCTATCTACTAACCCTGAATAGCGGGTTAGGAGTGAATTCCAATCTTGCTACACTATGTCCCCAGCTACTTATTCGGCTTTATCCCCAAGTTGGTAGGCTTATTGAGCGGGCGTTCTGCCACTCTCACCCGTACAAGTCAAAGGATACTTCCGAATAAGCAGGAGTTCATAGCAAGCTCAGGATTAAGAACGAGTTACCTAGGCCATCAAAGTGTATAAGTCAGTCTCGATCAGTAAACGGTGTTATAAAGAGAGAGTGACTTAATACGCGGTTCGATCTTGTGTAAACTCTTTACACAGGACGCCCTCACTTCTCACATCTTCATGTGGAACGATTCGGATCACATCGTTCTGTACAATACAAAGTGAGCCGCATCCAATAGTGTTACCAGGATAAGGTACCCAGCCTTATCCATATACTATAGATCATTTTGGCAGTATACTTGAACCTGATCCACAATCATGACATACATGAGGTTCAAATACTCAAACAATGCCAAGGGTGTTGGTTATTGGTATAGGATAAAACATGTTTCACTTTAATCCAGTAAACTCCTTTACTGAATTAAAACTTAATAACTCTTTATTACTAAATAGATTGTTTACAAACATAACAGTTTACAAACCACGAGTTTTAGGACATAAAACCCAACAAACTCCCACTTGGACTAAAACGTCTGTGGTGTACATGTTAGGTGGAGTAAATGAAATATCTCATATTTCAAGTTTACTCCCACTATCCTTAGTTGAACAACTCGGAGCCCTAAACACTTTAGGTATTTCTCAAACACTTTAGCCATGAGAAACAGAGTAAACAGAAACAGCATGAAGTGCTGTGAGGAACCCATGTGACTATCACATCCTCTCAGAGCACTAAACTTTGAGTTTAATTCACAAACTTTTTGCTACTTCACAAGCTACAAGAAAGCTTAGTTATCACATGGGAAAAACAGCAATACAACTCTTGTATTCTATTACACATTTGACAAAACTTTAACCGCATTACTTTTGACAGCTCCCACTAGCCATATGTTCTTACGATCCAGATTAACCCGAATCCTTAGAACCAACAAAGCTAATTTAAGCTTATCAAAGAAATGACTCCTTCATCATTCACAATGATTAGGAGTGAAATTATGGGAATTTATTATGAAAGCTATTACATTAATCAAATACTTGTTCAACAATATTTATCAATGTAATGTTCAAAACCATAAGATTTGATTCGAAAAACAAACCTTATAATTTAACATTTAGATACTAAATCCAATTCATAAATGAATTGAATATGAATGCAAACGATTTGCTCTGAATCTTAAATAATGAATCTTCCTGGTTCAGACTAATAGATACTCTATCAAGATAGCTAATCTTGATTTCCATTTACCTTATCCTATCGAATAGAACAAGACAATGGATACGAGTATTCTATATAACTAACATCTGACAACAAGAGAAGAAGTTAATACACAATTAACTCATTCTCTTCGGGACAGTCCCATTTGTCAGAAAGTCAAGCCTTAGAGGTTTTCACCTCATAGACTAGGTCTTTAAACCCCTTGAAGATTCATGGTTTTGAGCTACTGGTTCTTGTTTATGAATTTACCATCATCAATAATTTTGATAACTAAAGTCATAACACTAGCCAATATAGTGGTCCAGATTATCTCATAAACCTCCCACTACATATAGGCTTTCTCAACAGTTGAGAAGAACCAGCTAAACTAACAACCTTTGTTAATTTAAATTTTGCTTTCAATATAAAACAAGATTAATCTTAACACTTTAGTTGTTTACCAAGTTTTAATAGAACACTACTAGTATATATCTTTTGCAAAATGAACTCTTCATTTAATAAACAAAAAATACTATATACAATAAAAGTGTTCAGAACAAACTTGAGTTCTATAGATAATAATTACAACAGTTGAAATTATTTCTATACAAACAACTAAACATCAGCAAGCTCCCACTGTAGAAACTGCGAAGACATCTTCATAAGTCGTCTTCGTCAAGAAAAAAGCAGGCAGGAACTAGTTTCCTGAAAAAGAATAACAAACATGATTAGTGGTTCCTGAATCAACATTCAGGTATGACATTCATAATCCACATGTTTAGACAAAAGATAAATCATATTTACCTTGTCGTTCATTCTTTTGCCTTTTTCTCTGCAAGGTATTTGGGGCAGTTCCGCTTCCAATGCCCTTCTTCACCACAATGAAAACACTTTCCACTGTGTGAAGCTTTTACCTTGCCAACAGCTGGGGTCTTGCCCTTCCTGGCACTTCTCTTCTTCTTGTGAATAATCTTATTACTCACAGTAAGAGGCTCAAATTTAGTCCCAGACCCAGACCCTTTCTGGAATTTCATAGAAGTGGTAACATTTACCTCCTTCTCCTTTCCTTTCGAGGTATGCAGGGACTGATATACCTGAAGCTCGTTCAGAAGAGATGTCAGATTGTATTCTATCTTGTTCATGACCATATTGGCCCTGAAGTGCAGGAAACTCTTCGGAAGAGATTCCAAGATAAATCCAACCTGACCTTGTTCATCAACGGTTGCTCCATTTACTTCTGCAGTATTGAAGTACACCATCATGTTAAGGACATGCTCCCTAACAGAGGTTCCTTCAACCATACGGTAGTTGAAAATGTGCTTGAGGGCTTCATACCTAAGAGATGAGGAAGGTTTTCCGAACATCTCTTGTAGTGAAGCCATGATTTCCTTAGCGGAAACCATCCCCTCATGCTTCCTAGACAAGACATCAGATATGCTTGCCAGGAGGTAGACTCGAGCTTTATCATTAGCCCGAATCCAACCGTCGTATGCTTCACGAACAGTTCGTGAGGCATTAGAACCAGGAACCGGAGGACACTCCTCCGTTAAGACAAATCTCAGGTTGTCAAGAACCAAAACCGCATTAAGGTTCGACTTCCAAGACCCAAAATTTTCTCCGGTTAATTTGTCGTGTGACAGCAAGTGAATGAACGAACTCGACATGCTGTAAAGAATGTAAAACTATTAGTGAAACGGTTTTAACCTATTTTAACCAATTAAAGACTTTAGCAGTAAATAAAGTACCCAAACTCTTTATTTACTAACAACGATACTTTAGTAGGTCAGAATGGTCGCTACCGAATGGTAGTCGAGCACTCCTTTACTAAACCAAGACATTCTTGACTAAATGCTAACTCCGGAATAACTCTTATTCCCATAGCATCTTAGTTATCGTTTTTGGTCTGGATTTACTAACTCCTTAGCAAATCCCGTAAGTGTGACCCTCCATTTTTAGAATGCACAGAACGGCCCCAACATAGCAACCGAATGGAATGTCAGTGTTGGGAATGGCCCTGTGTTTCACTATCCATAAATGGTGACTGAGGTGTTCGATCTCCCATGCCCCGCCCTCCGAATGGATCGGTACCACTTGTGGGCACCTAGCAGGCGAAACATGGGAATCTCACGGTTCAATCCAATGGAGGAGACCGTAGGATGTACTGACGTACTTCCTTCTCCCACTTACTATAGATACTTACTCCATTCACCTTGCTATTGAAAGTTGCAAATACCATCCGAATGGGGTTGCCACATTAGCAACACGAGGCCGAGCAAAATTCTCACGTTTGTGAACTTCACGGAGTGCGTAGCAAGAGAGGGATATATCATATATTCCTTCTCAACACATCTACTAAGCATCGTGGACGGTTTTAAGGGTAAACTACTCAGGTTTTATCCGGCTAAGAAAATAAAACCTTAAGTCTAGGCAAACTATTTACCTGAGATGTCTAGGTTATAATCACTTTTATTAACCTCACACCTCTCACGCACGCTCATAAAGTCGGGTTAACTTTACTCAAGTACCGGATCGTCCCCAGGTAGGAGGTGTTCCGTAAACCGTCAACTTAAATACCTCCAACCTCGAATAGAATTTCACCGGGTGAGTTTCTCATAACCTTAGCATTTACGAGATAACGACCTATTCATCTAATGAACCGGACGTCTCATTTAACCCTAAATGAACATGCTTTTAATCTTTGTTATGGATTTTAAAAGTCTATCCAATTTTTACAACACTTTGCAAAACTTAGACTTTCTACAACAACTCTACATGCTTCTCAAACATGCATCACTAAGGCATGGTGAATTGAATATTTAACTTCATAATTAATATAACACTTATATCAATTATGCTCTTAAACATACAATTTCCTAATTCATAACCAATATAACACTTATATTGAATCTCATGAATTAAGCATGCATCCTATACATTATAACACTTATAACATACAATATGCATGCAACATGCTTCCTAAGGTGGGATTTGAAATCTATATGGCATACTTTATGCACAAGCAAGGGCATTAATTTAAACCATACATCTCATGCAGCCTATAAATTAATCACACTAAAGCAATTCGGTTTATGGCATCAAGCAAGCAAAACTAATTATTACAAGCTTGTCAAAACCCCAAGCTAGGTCTTGAAGCACAACGAACTCTTCGAGCAACTCCAAGCACCTCGGCTTCTTGGCTCCTTGCACACCTTGGCTCCGCAACAACCCTAGACTCTAAGACTAAACGAATTACAGACTCCAAGCCACACAATAAGCCTTATTTAACAAGCCAAGGCTATTACATACCAAAGGTAATAACAAGGAAAGTAAACAATGCCATAAACCAAAATGCTTCAGCTACCCAAGCAAGAAATCAAAACAACCCACCTAGGACTCAATTTGTGCAAAATTGAGAGCTTAAAGCATGCTCTGATACCAATTGCTGGAACCCCCACTCAACCAACTGCGAGGGTCCCAGCCCTCGACCAGAGGCGCAACGGAAGAAAAAACTTAATCAAAAGCCTAAAACTGGTTGAGGACCTTAAGCAATCAATAAGGAACGAACTAAGAATTGAAGAAAGATTTCTAACACTTAGAAAAATTTCTTGAATTCGAGTCCACCGGTAAAAACCCTCTCCACCGGTAAACCGACCGGTAAAAGTCAACCGGAAAAGATATCACCGGTATATATCAAATATACACCGGTATATATTATACCGAGGAAATACCGACCGGTATATACCACCGGTATATATATATCAAGGGTAAATAATATATATACCATCGGTATATATCACCGGTATATACCATATATACCACCGGTATATATCCCACCGGTATATATACCACCGGTATATTTCCCACCGGTATATATACCACCGGTATATATCACCGGTAAATACTATATATACCACCGGTATATATACCACCGGTAAATTATATATACCACCGGTATATTTTCCAGCGAAGAGAACTCTTGAAAAAGTACCGGTATATATCATATATACACCGGTATATATTGACAAAAATACCTTGTTTTGATGTTTGTCTTCTCGTCTACCTCAGCACCTCTACAGCCCCCTCGATCTCTACCTCTCCTCCGGTCACGAACTCAGCACGAACACACGAAGACCACCCTTAGAGTAGTCCCAGCTATTCTCAGGCGGTAATAGCGGAGTGGTGAGACTCCTTAAGCTAAGAGGGTTAGAATGAGGATGAAGGAACAAGATGAAGTTTTTGGTTTGTGTTTGGTATTGTGTTAATATGAACTTGATGAACTATTCATCAAGAACATCAAGAACACAATACAACAAACCCTTTGAATTTCAACAACTTGAAATCCAAAAATCAAAGCTTCAACTTCTCTTCTTCTTCAAGCTTCAACTATGGATATTGCCTTCAACACTTGAAGATGCACAATCCAAATGCTTGAGAGAAGAAGCACCCACGAGAGAGAGAGAGAGAAGTGTCAAGTCTCAAACTTAGAGATTCTCTCATCCAAGCCAAATCAAATTGCTTAACTCAATTGACTTGCTTCATGAGTAAGGAAAAGTAGAAAAGGTGGAAGCCACATGTTGGACATGCAACAATCCTATTAATGATAATAATAATAATTATAAATAATTATTATTTATTAAAATTAATAATAATTAAAACAATTTTAATTATTTAATTTATTATTAATATTAATATCAAATACTAATATAATAATAAACCTTCCACTATTGCTCGGTTTTCAGAAAACTGACATTTCCAAAATACGAATCAATATTCATATTTTTCTCCGGTCGAGTATTTAAATCACATTTAAATACAACTTCCTCCGATTATATATTTAAATCACATTTAAATATACAAACCCCTCGAACAAACCCTAATTCAGATTTCTCCGAATTCAACCCTATAGCACTGCTATACCGCTTTATCCGAGCTAGCCAGGAGAACCTAAAGGACCTACAGATCATGAGCTCCAACGATACGAGATCATTCGGTCAAAACTCTTTTGATCCGAATCGATCAACATTCGTTAACCCCCGGAGACTCCACTAAAGTCCAAGGGCTGCACTCTCCTCACTGTAGATATATTGTGTCCTCTTGATATAACCGTCATTGGTAAGTCGATCCTTCACAGGTTGTCCGTAATCACAGCTGGGTCATATAAACCGTTTAACCCCTGCATTACATCTTGATCCTTAAGTACCACTGACACCTCTAATGAACAATAGATCTTTGGTCCAACCAATAGATCAATATAACTCTCTCATCACATGAGAGTGTGAGCTCACATTGTTCAAGCCCCGGAGTCAGCTATTAAGGGAACAACCTATCTACTAACCCTGAAGAGCGGGTTAGGAGTGAATTCCAATCTTGCTACACTATGTCCCCAGCTACTTATTCGGCTTTATCCCCAAGTTGGTAGGCTTATTGAGCAGGCGTTCTGCCACTCTCACCCGTACAAGTCAAAGGATACTTCCGAATAAGCAGGAGTTCATAGCAAGCTCAGGATTAAGAACGAGTTACCTAGGCCATCAAAGTGTATAAGTCAGTCTCGATCAGTAAACGGTGTTATAAAGAGAGAGTGACTTAATACGCGGTTCGATCTTGTGTAAACTCTTTACACAGGACGCCCTCACTTCTCACATCTTCATGTGGAACGATTCGGATCACATCGTTCTGTACAATACAAAGTGAGCCGCATCCAATAGTGTTACCAGGATAAGGTACCCAGCCTTATCCATATACTATAGATCATTTTGGCAGTATACTTGAACCTGATCCACAATCATGTCATACATGAGGTTCAAATACTCAAACAATGCCAAGGGTGTTGGTTATTGGTATAGGATAAAACATGTTTCACTTTAATCCAGTAAACTCCTTTACTGAATTAAAACTTAATAACTCTTTATTACTAAATAGATTGTTTACAAACATAACAGTTTACAAACCACGAGTTTTAGGACATAAAACCCAACAGGCCCAAAGGCCCGATCAAATATAATAATTTATTATATATAAATTATAATAATAATAATATAGAAAAAAATGAAAAATATCATCATTATAATAACATTATGTTATTATTTATTTGCATGCTCATTTCAATTATCATTTTTTTAAGATTAAATTTATACAAGTTGTATAAATTATCTTGTGTGTTCAATGAGATTGAGAAGAAAAAAAATGAGTGGCAAAAGAAAGAAAAATAATATATTATGAAAAAGAAGATTAAATAAATGTGTACTTTAGTAGGAGGGGAAGGGATGGAGAGATAGTTGAAAATGCATACATTATCCAAAAACTATCATATTTTTGTCCCACATCGAAAGTTTTGAGTTTGGAGGAGATTTATTTTCTATAAATAAGTTTTAATCTCATACAAAATTTATATTTAAAAATAAAGTTTTTATTTAAAGGGTCAGCCCAAGCCCGGCCCAAAGGGCCGATCTAGGCCCGATCCAATTTTGACCCATTGAGTTTGGCCCATGGATTGGGCTATGGACCTATGTTTTAGGGGTCGGGCTGGCCCAAGCCCGACCCAAACAGTGGCTTAGGCCCAAAGGGCTTGGGCCTGGGCCAAGCTTGGGCCTTTGATTCTTTGGGTCGGGCCGGCCCGGCCCGGCCCAATGATGAGGCTGACTTACCTTAGCCAAACGTGTTGAAAATCGATCCAAAATGATCCAAAAACCTTGAAAATTGATGAAAATATCACCAAACCCGAGGCCAAAACTCTCAAAATCGATTTTTCTCTCTCCTAAGTGAATGGTGGCTGAAAAACTAGGTCAAAAGTGCTTAAAAAGCTAAAAAAAAATGAGTTTTGGGCCGAAATTGGCCATTTGGGCAGCGCGGACGGGTCGGCAGGCGCGCGCGCATGGGCTGCACAACGGGGCGCTGAGGCGGGTCGTGGGCGCGCACGCGGGAGCTGAGGCGGGGCGAGCGCTGGGGCGCGGGTCACGCATGGTCGCGCGCGCGTGGGCTGAAGGCGTGCTGGGCCGCGCACGCGCATGGGCTTCGCGTTGGGGCGTCTGGTGGAGCGGGCCGCGCGCGCGATGGGGGCGGATGGGCGCGCGGGTCGGCAGGCGGATGGGGCGCGGAGCGGGCGAAGCGTCTGGGCTGCGCGCGCATCGTCTGGGCCTGTGGGCTTGGACGTTGACCATTGACCGTTGACCATTGACCGTTTGACCAATGACTTTTTTAAAAATGATGGAAAATCTTGCATCCACCATTGTGGTAACAAGCCCTGCACCATCAAGCCACTAATCGATTTTAAGTTAAAATTAGATTATTTAATTAATGTAGCTTAATCACTCAAAACGACTAACTAATAAAATATTATAAAATATTCATTTAAGCTCTTAATTATCGCAAATGCCCGATTTACCCCTTAGCAATTAAATTATACCAAATAAATCAATTAAGCCCAAATAATTACTCTAATTTACAAGACTTAGGAGCTAAATATTAGCACTTTTGAAGTGCTATCAAAAACCCCCAACCTAAATCTTGCTCGTCCTCGAGCAAGGAAAACTCTGAACTAGCTCCTAAGAATGAAATTGCATGCAACGACTCTAACCTCAATGCTTTCAAATAAAACAAGGCACTTACAACAAAAGAAAACAATCAATTGCATGCATAAGCTGAGAACATTTCAAAAATTAAACTGCTACTCCCCTACGTGCGTGTGTGATTAGCCAACCTATTCTAGCTCTTATAGACTCGGAAAAACCATATGCAACTCTATATCTCGTTTTCTCCCTACTTCTAGCAATAAAGAACAGTCTAATGGCTTTTCAACAATCAAGAGAGTAACAAATCAAACGGCCTAAACATTTTCTTTTTCTTGAGTACTTTGTACTCTTTATTTCTTTTGATCCACTTTTTTGTTTTACTTTTCTTTTGCTTCTCCAAGAGAGCCTAACACGTCAAGCTTCATTTCGCTTCACGTTTTTAAGGACTAATGCTCACTTCTTAATGTGCACTTTAAGAAGGAGGAGCATCTCTAGAGTTTTTATTTTCATGCTTACTTACTTACTTTTTTTTTTTTTTTAGGCAATAGCTTTGCTATAACACGATTAATTTAATACAACCTATCATGCATCAAGCCTTCCCTAGGGGTGCCTTTCGGGGTGACAACAAGATTTCATGCAACATAAGACAATTCTAAGCCTACAGAACCAATAATAGGATGCTACGTGCTCGATAGATGCAAGGGAGAAACAGAAAAATTTTAAAATTTTTTGAAAAATGCTCAACATGCACATACAATCTCATGCTTTTCTAGATATGTAAATACGAAGAATTTAAAAGCATTTCATAGATTGTCCTCATCGAACAACATGCAACAGCAGATCAAAGCACTTCTAATTCAGAATTTTCACAACTCAACCACTTCAAAAATCCAACAAATTTCTCCACCCCCAACCTAAAAGGATACATAGTCCTCTATGTATCACACATCAGACTAAGAAATTTAAAATTACAAAATTTAAGGGAACAGAAAACCTCCCCTGAATTTTGTTAGGTTGGTGGTTGAAGCAGCGCGGTCCTTGCCCATATATCTCGTTCCTTAGGCCACAAACCCCTACAAAAAGAAAAGCAAATAAACTAAGCTAGGAAAAATAAAAACTGAAAGTAAAGACAAGAATTTAAGAACACATGGGTTGCCTCCCAATAAGCGCAATTTTTTTTAACGTCGTTATGCTCGACGTGTCCTCCACTCTGTCAGGGTACATAAAAATTCTCGTATTTCTTCGGCCCCTTCTTCCTCGAATCAACAAAACCTGCTAAGATAAGCAAGCTCTTCGACTTTTGCAGGCAGCCGGACAGAGTTGTTATCTTTTTGATATTTTCAATATATGGAAAAAATAAAGACTCAACAGACTCAAACAAAATAAAAGAAGACTCAACTGACTCAACAAAAATAAAAGACTCAACAGAAAATAAAGACTCGACCAAAGGAGGGATCACATCAAAATTCCCGAGGCCACCAACATTAACAGAAGCACAGATGGAAGGGGGCATGCAAGATAAATCTCCTAGAATAGATGAATTATCAGAAGACATATCAAGAGGAGATAAATAATCTAAAGGCACAATTGCCACATCCTCATCCATCACAACAACATTTTCATAACATGCTGGTTCTACATCATCCATGAAAAGACTTCCAAAAATATTCTCATTATCAGACAGATGCTCGAGCTCGTCATTGCATGAATCCTCATATAAATTTTCAATACAAAATTCATGCTCTAAGTCAAAATCAATCGGTGGAGATATACTTACCTTGTAAATTTCTCCGAGCTCTTCTTCATCAGTGAGATATGCTAGAAATTCTTCTAGAGGAACCCACGTTGAAGAAGTCTCAGCTCCGCTTCTTAGCCCATTTGCATCACTAATCTCTTCGGGATGCTCCTCGAGGTCAAGCTCATCCTCCTCGGTCTCACTGTTCTCGCCTCCGCATGTCAGAAATTCCTTGATTCCTTCCTCAAAATTGGGGTACAACTCGATAATGGCCCTCTCCTCAGAGGTTCGGAGAAGGTCTTCGGCGTTGCTCCCTTTAAATTGTCTCCAAAATTGCTGTCGAAAATCTGCCATGCTAAAAAAAGAAGACACAAGAAAAGAAAAAATATTTTTGTGGTTTTTAAACAAATAAAATTTAACTAAGAGAAATTAAATGGTTCCCCAGCAACGGCGCCAATTTTGGTACTAGGATTTTTGAATATCCTATAAATTTCGGGGTGTCGAATCCCGCCAAAATAACATTTATAATTCTGCTACAACTGAGCTTTGCAGCTGATGGAGCGCTCATGGCACGCAGCGGAAGCGATTTGGATCATAGACACTCTAATTTCATCAATTTAAACAAAACGGAAACATGCAAAAGCGATGAAAAAGAGAAGTTAGAACACATACCCTTGTCGTTCGTAATTCTCCAAATTCACCGCCAGAAGCTCCTCACGAGCTCACCGAGCCTTCTCACGAAACGTTCGTGGACCACCCACGGTAGTCCCGCTATCCTCAGGCCGAGAAACGGAGTAGTGGGACTCCTTTTACAAAAGAAAAGAAGGACGAAGCTTCACTGAAAGAAAACTATTTTCTAAACAGAGAGCTGCTGAGAAGAAGAAGACGGAGAGAGAGAGATTGAAATTCACAATTTCAATTCTTCAATTCAAAGAACCCAAAGAGCACTCAGCTCTTTTCTTTTTCTTCTTTTTTTTTTTTTTTTTTTTTTTTTTTTAATTAGTCTGATGATTCACAATATATACTATGTATATATTTTACATGTGTCTTACATTGCATGTAAGACACATGTAAATATATATATATATATATATATATATATATATTTATATATTATTATTATTAAAAATAATAATAATTATTTTATTAATTAAACTTTTTAATTAATAAAAATATATATATATTTAAATTAATTAATATTATTTAATTCAATATCAAATATTAATTAAATAATATAATTAATTCCGGTTTTCCGAAAACCGACTTTTTGCACATGAATCCTATTCATGTTTTCAGACTAATCTCATATTTAAATCATATTTAAATATGTCTATTCTTCTTCCATAAACCCGAATTTGAACGATTCAAATTCTTTTCTTTTCTTTTATACTGTTTCACGGCTTTATCCGAGCTAGCCAGGAGAACCGTAAGGACCTACAGATCATGAGCTCCAACGATACGAGATTATCCGGTCAAAACTCTTTCAACCGAACTAACCAACATTCGTTAACCCCCGGAGACTCCACTAAAGTCCAAGGGCTGCACTCTCCTCACTGTAGATATATTGTGTCCTGTTGATATAACTATCATCAGTAAGTCGATCCTTCACAGGTCGTTCATAATCACAACGGGTCATTTAAACCGTTTAACCCTTGTATTATATCTTGTTCCTTAAGTACCACTGACACCTCTAATGAACAATTGATTTGTGGTCCAACCATCAAATCAGATTCCTCCCTGATCAGGAGAGGATGGGCCCACTGTTCAAGACCTGGAGTCAGCACTAAAGGGAACAACCTCTCTACTTACCCTTAAAGCGGGTAGGAGTGAATTCCAATCTTGCTACAACTATGTCCCCAGCCACTTATTCAATCTTATCCCCAAGATGGTAGGCATATTGAGTCGGCGATCTGGCCACTCTCACCCGTACAAGTCAAAGGATAAGGTTGAATAAACAGGAGTTCATAGTAAGCTCAGGATTGAGTTCGAGTTACCTAAGTCATCAAATGAAAAAATCGGTCTTTACAGTAAACGGTGTTATAAAGAAAGAGCGATTTTATTTCTTGGTTCGGTCTTGTGCAAACTCATTGCACAGGACGCCCTCACTCACATGTCTCTACATGAAACGATTCGAATCACATCGTTTTGTACTATACAAAGTGAGCCGCGTCCAATAGTGTCCCCAGGATAAGGTACCCAGCCTTATCCCTATACTATAGACCATTTTGGCAATCTACTTGAACTTGATTCACATTCATGTCACACATGAAGTTCAAGTACTCACACTATCGCCATGGGTGTTAGTTATTGGTATAGGTTAATACAAACACAATTCACTAAATTCAATAACAACTTTATTGAAATATAATATTTATTTTTACATTCATACAGTTTACAAACTACGAGTTTTAGGACATAAAACCCAACAAACTCCCACTTGGACTAAAACGTCAGTGGAGTACATGCTGGTCGAGAGAACTAGAATATCAAATATCTAAAGTTTCTCCCACTGTCCTACTGAGCAGCTCGCAGCCCTATACTTTGTAGGTGTCTCTCAAACACTTTAGCCGTGAGAGACTTAGTAAACGGATCAGCAATGTTGTGCTCCGAGGCTACCTGTGTGACGATCACATCTCCTCGTTGCACTATCTCCCTGATGAGATGATACTTCCGCTCAATATGCTTTCCACGCTTATGGCTTCTAGGTTCTTTAGAATTTGCCACTGCACCGCTGTTATCACAATAAAGGGTGATTGGCAAGTTCATATTTGGAACAATTTCCAAATCTGTCAAGAACTTCCTAAGCCATACAGCTTCCTTCGCTGCTTCGCAAGCTGCGACATACTCAGCTTCCATGGTGGAGTCAGCAATACAACCTTGCTTTATACTCCTCCATACTATTGCTCCTCCGTTAAGAGTGAACACTGATCCTGATGTAGATTTCCTGGAATCTATATCAGTCTGAAAATCAGAGTCAGTGTATCCTGCAAGGATCAAATCCTTCGCGCCATACACAAGCACATAGTCTCTCGTTCTCCTAAGATACTTGAGGACGTGTTTAACGGCTGTCCAGTGATCATATCCTGGATTGGACTGGAACCTACTGACAATTCCTACTGCATAACAGATGTCGGGTCGTGTACATAACATAGCGTACATGAGACTACCAACTGCAGATGCATAGGGAATTCGTCTCATATCCTCAACCTCTTGAGGTGTCTTAGGAGACTGTTCCTTAGACAAGTGAATTCCATGCCTAAAAGGCAACGAACCTTTCTTGGAATTCTGCATCGAATATCTTGACAACACCTTGTCAATATAAGATGCTTGAGACAGCGCTAGCACTTTGTTCTTACGATCCCTTAAGATCTGAATCCCTAGAACAAACTGAGCCTCTCCCAAATCTTTCATTTGGAATTGGGTCGCTAGCCAATTCTTAACGTCAGTTAGGAACCCTACATCATTCCCAATGAGTAGTATATCGTCTACGTACAAGACTAAGAAAGCTACAACAGTATTGACTACTTTCTTGTAAACACAAGGTTCGTCAATATTTTGTTCAAAGCCATAAGATTTGATCGCCGTATCAAACCTTATATTCCAGGATCTAGATGCTTGCTTCAACCCATAAATGGATCGATTAAGCTTGCAAACCTTTTGCTCTTGACCCTGAAGTATGAATCCCTCTGGTTGAGCCATATAGATACTCTCCTCAAGATTACCATTCAAAAAGGCAGTCTTGACATCCATTTGCCAGATTTCATAATCATAAAATGTAGCAATGGATAAGAGTATTCTAATCGACTTTAACATGGCAACAGGAGAAAAGGTTTCTTCATAGTCCACCCCTTCTCTTTGGGAATAACCTTTTGCCACAAGTCGAGCCTTAAAGGTTTGCACCTTACCGGCTAAGTCTCGTTTTCTCTTGTAGATCCACTTGCAACCGATAGGTCTTTCACTATCTGGTTGGTCTACAAGATCCCAGACCGAATTGAAGTACATAGACTCCATTTCGAGATCCATGGCTTTAAGCCACTGGTCCTTGTCTATGTCATTCATTGCCTGTTTAAAGGTCAATGGATCCTCAACGCCATCATCAGGTATGACGACTTGAGTTTCAGACAAGCCGATGTAGCGGTCAGGCTGTCTTACATCCCTCCCACTGCGTCGAGGTTTTCTCAACTCTTGAGAAGGACCAGCCTGATCAACAACCTTTGTTGATCCGTCTGTAGCTTTCCTGGAAAATTCGGACAAAACAATTTTGCTCGACGGTTGATGATCTCTCATGTGGTCTTCCTCTAAGAACGTGGCATTAGTCGATACTAGTACCTTGTTCTCATGAGGATCATAAAATAGACCACCTTTCGTTTCCTTGGGGTAACCTACAAATAGGCACAATTTTGAACGATGTTCCAACTTCTTTGGATTGGGTACTAGCACATGTGCCGGACACCCCCAAATCCTGAAGTGACGTAAACTACCTTTACGCCCTCTCCATAACTCATAAGGTGTTTCAGAAACACTCTTAGAGGGAACCATGTTCAAAATATATACTGCAGTCTCTACTGCATATCCCCAAAACGAACTAGGCAAATGAGCATAACTCATCATAGATCGAACCATGTCTAACAGGGTTCTATTTCTCCTCTCGGACACACCATTCTGCTGTGGTGTTCCTGGTGCTGAGAGTTGAGATACTATTCCATGTTCTATCATATAGTCCTGGAATCTTAAATCCATATACTCTCCACCTCGATCTGATCGGAGTGTTTTTATCGATTTACCTAATGTGTTCTCAACCTCTGCCTTATACTCTTTGAACTTTTCAAGAGCTTCGGACTTATGATGCATTAGATAAAGATAACCGTACCTAGAATAATCATCAATGAAACTGATGAAATATTCATACCCTCCTCGTGCTTTGACATTCAAAGGACCGCAGAGATCCGAATGCACGATTTCTAGAGGTTCTTTGGACCTATGACCTTTTTCAGAAAAAGATCGTTTGGTCATCTTGCCCTCAAGACAAGACTCACATGGCGGTAAAGAGTTGTCCTCTAAACGATTTAGCAGACCACTCTTAACCAATCTCCCAATCCTATTGAGATTAATGTGACCTAGTCTTAAGTGCCAAAGATAAGTACTTGGAGAAAGTTTCTGCCTTTTAGTTTGAGTCTCAGCTGTTTTAAACATTTCAGTGTTCAAAATAGCTTTGGCTTCGATTGGTCTTAACACAACAAGTTGTTTTTAAGTTTCGCAGAACAAATACGTACACCTCTTTTGCTAATGAACGCTTCATTATGAACAAAAGATACTTTATACAACTGTTCTAACAAACAAGATATAGATACAAGATTCCTCTGGAAGGTAGGAACCAGGAGTACATTTTCTAGTAAAATGAAACTATCTCTATACAACAACTTTACAGCTCCCACTGCTTCAGCTGAGACAACCTCTCCAGTTCCAACTCTGAGAGTTATCTCACCGCGAGAAAGTGGCTGCCAAGAACTAGTTTCCTGAAAAGAAGAACAAACATGGTTAGTAGCTCCTGAATCAAGTATCCAGGTATGACAATCATGTTCTACTAAATATGTTTCAACAACAAGTAAATCATATTTACCTTGTCTTTCCTTCTCAGCCTTTTTCTCTGCAAGATACTTTGGGCAATTCCGTTTCCAGTGCCCATCTACACCACAATGGAAACATTTTCCTTTGTCTGTAGATTTAGTCTTGCTCTTTGATAGCTCCAAATTAGAGCTATTATTTACTCCCTAATTCTAGCTAAAACCATGCTCGATATTGATTAAAATGCTTTCTTATAGGTGATTTCATGGTGAAGAGCTCGGGAAGCCCATTGGTGATTTTCGGGGATAAAAAGGTCATTTAACATGTTTCGGGAAGTGTTCGGGTCAAAACGATAGGCCAAACGGAGCTCGGGAGCCAAAACGACCCAAAAGTGGGCTAAGAGCCGAGAGGACAGCGCCCAAGCACCGGCGCCCAGCGCCCAGGCGCCCAACGAACGCAGCACGCGCGCGCGCCCGCGCGCGCCGCTCCGCCTCGCCTCGCGCCCGCGCGCCCACGCCCGCTCCGCCTCGCCCATGCCCGCGCGCCCTCGCCCGTGTCCGCCTCGCCATGTCCGCGCGCGACAGCGTCGAGACGCTGGCCGAGCGTCTCGACGCTCCGAACTCTGAAGCGTACATTTGAAGATCCACCCGAGAGCAAGCGTCGAGCGCAAGCGTCTCGACGCTCGCTCGACGCCGCGCAGCGTCTCGACGCTACCCCGCGCGCGCGCCTGCCAACTTAGGGCACAGCGTCGAGACGCTGCCCCTAGCGTATCGACGCTCCGACAGCTTTAAAAGCTTTCTTCTCCGATTTTTGCCGCACTTCTTCTTGGATTTTGGTTTTTCCACCATTGTTAGGCTCGGGTGGGAGCTTGAAACTTGTTTATCTTCCATTATACCTTCAATAAAGCTTCAACATTAGCGTTTTTGCTTGATTTGCACAACGGGGAGCTAAGGTAAGTGCTCTAATTTGAGGTTAGGGGTGAATTTTGATGCGTTTCATGAGGGTTCGTTCTTAATTCCGCGACTTAGCATGACTGATTGGGCGAATTTATTTCTTCTAAGCATATCACATGAATGTGTAAGAATGATTTAGGCCTAGACACCCTTGATTTCAAGCATGTTTGATTGTTAAAGATTATGATGCCGTGCCTCTCTTAATCGCCAAGTAACACGGATAAGTTGAGTCATAGATAATGTGGGTTTCCAGTTGATCTTTGGCGGCAATTTATCTTGAACGAAATAGGCAAATCGGAATATTAGCTCAGGCGTCCTAGTTAAACATCCGTCGTAATGCTCCCGTTACTGTCGATGAGTCAATATGGGTGGCGTTTGCTCCCTATTAATTCATTGCCACGTTTAATTAGAATCGTACATTCGTCTCTGTTCTTTACTTAATTTAGGATTGATCCCCTTAGATTAATAAAAGAACAGTCCGCTTTGCACTCCACGTTTCTAATTAATTATTTGGGTTACTTGTATTAGTAGTTTCGTGCAAGTAAATTACGTGTTCAATTATGCTCTTGTTAAGTATGTTTGAATCCCAATGAATTGAGTCGCATCAAAGTAAACCCCGACCCTTAAAATTAGGAGCACGTGTTCCGTTTAATTTTCCGCGCTTTACTTTTCGCATTTATTTTCCCGTTAGTTTAGATCTAATCAAAACCCCCCATTTTATTTGCTTTTGAGTCTTAGTTTTAAAAACAAATAGAAATTAGTTAAGAGGAAATAATTTAGGTTCCCTGTGGTTCGACACCCGACTACCACTAGCTGCAAAGCTCTGTTGTAGCGGAGTTATAAATGTATTTTGGCAAGCCTCGACAGCTTGATTTTAGAGTACCCCAAAAGTACTTCTACCAAAATTGGCGCCGTTGCCGGGGAACCATTTAGTTTCTCTTAGTTAAATTTTATTTGTTAGAAAACCACAAAAATATTTTCAGTTGAGTCTTGTTTTGTTTTATTTCATTCTCTTGAGTCTTTATTTTTCCCATATATCAAAAATACCAAAAAAATAACAACTCTGTCCGGCTGCCTCGAAAAGTCGAAGAGCTTGCTTCTCTTAGCAGGTTTCGTTGATTCAAGGAAGAAGGGGCCGAAGAAATACGAAAATTTTTACGTACCCTGACAGAGAGGAAGACACGTCGAGCATAACGACGTTAAAAATTTGCGCTTCTTGGGAGGCAACCCATGAGTATTTCCATTTCATGTTTTTACTTTCTGTTTTTATTTTTCTTAGCTTAGTTTATTTGCTTTTCTTTTGTAGGAGTCTTGTGGCTTAAGGATCGGATCAGTAGGCGAATAGTGCACTGCTCCAACCAACAACCTAACAAAATTCAGGGGAGGTTTTCTGTTCCCTTTTATTTTGTGCATTTTAACTGCTTAGTCTGAAATGTTGATACATAGAGGACTATGTATAATTTTAGGTTGGGGGTGGAGTTGTATGTTGGATGGATTCCATGTGCAGTTTGTTGAGCAGTGCTAATTTAAAATTTGAAGTGCTTGGGACTCTGTTTATATGCTTTCTAATTATGATGATCTAGGAAGTGTCTTTTTTGGAATCTGAGCATGTGCATAATCTAGTTTTTGCATGATGTAGCTTTGCATTTATTAGGTTCATGTCAAAAATTTAAAAATTTTTCCTGTTGCTCCCTTGCATCTATCGAGCACTTAGCGACCTTATCTTAGACTCCGTAGGCTTAGTTGATTGCATGTAGCATTAATTCTTGTTGTCACCTCGAAAGGCACCCCTAGGTAGCTTGTTGCATGAGAGTTAGTGGTCGATTAATCGAGTAGCTTGCGCTAAGCCTAAATAAAAAAAAAAAATAGAAAAGCATGTTGGTTAGAAAAATCTCCCGAGGCGTTCCTCCTTTTTAAAGTGCGCACTTAAAAAGTGAACGTTAGTCCTTAAAAATGTGAAGCTTAGGCCTAAGTTTGACATGTTAGGCAACTCGGGATGGGAAAATAAAAAGAAAATAAAGTTGGGTTCAAAGAACCTTAACAAAGAGTACAAAGTACTCAAAGAAAAGAAAAGGAATGAGAAAAAAAAAAATTTAGGTCTCTTAATTTATTACTCTCTCTCGTGTAAGTCAAGTTTAGACTGTTCTTAATCGCTAGAAGTAGGGGGAAAACGGGATGATTTGTTGCATGTGGTTTTTCCAGGCTTACGATGGTTTAGGATAGGTTGGCTAGCACACACACACGTTAGGGAGCGATAGTTAATTTTTGATGTGATCTTGATTAAATGCATGCGCCGATTGCTTTCGTGATTATGTTCTGTTTAGATTTGTTAAAAGCATCGAGGTTTGAATTAGAAGCATGTATGCATGGTCCCTTAGAGTCAAATTCTTTATTAGCCTTGCTCGAGGACTAGCAAGATTTAGGTTGGGGGTATTTTGATAGCTCCAAATTAGAGTTATTATTTACTCCCTAATTCTAGCTAAAACCATGCTCGATATTGATTAAAATGCTTTCTTATAGGTGATTTCATGGTGAAGAGCTCGGGAAGCCCATTGGTGATTTTCGGGGCTAAAAAGGTCATTTAACATGTTTCGGGAAGTGTTCGGGTCAAAACGATAGGCCAAACGGAGCTCGGGAGCCAAAACGACCCAAAAGTGGGCTAAGAGCCGAGAGGACAGCGCCCAAGCGCCGGCGCCCAGCGCCCAGGCGCCCAACGAACGCAGCACGCGCGCGCGCCCGCGCCGCCTCGCTCAGCGCCCGCTCCGCCTCGCCTCGCGCCCGCGCGCCCACGCCCGCTCCGCCTCGCCCATGCCCGCGCGCCCTCGCCCGTGTCCGCCTCGCCATGTCCGCGCGCGACAGCGTCGAGACGCTGGCCGAGCGTCTCGACGCTCCGAACTCTGAAGCGTACATTTGAAGATCCACCCGAGAGCAAGCGTCGAGCGCAAGCGTCTCGACGCTCGCTCGACGCCGCGCAGCGTCTCGACGCTGCGCGAGCGTCTCGACGCTGCGCGAGCGTCTCGACGCTACCCCGCGCGCGCGCCTGCCAACTTAGGGCACAGCGTCGAGACGCTGCCCCTAGCGTCTCGACGCTCCGACAGCTTTAAAAGCTTTCTTCTCCGATTTTTGCCGCACTTCTTCTTGGATTTTGGTTTTTCCACCATTGTTAGGCTCGGGTGGGAGCTTGAAACTTGTTTATCTTCCATTATACCTTCAATAAAGCTTCAACATTAGCGTTTTTGCTTGATTTGCACAACGGGGAGCTAAGGTAAGTGCTCTAATTTGAGGTTAGGGGTGAATTTTGATGCGTTTCATGAGGGTTCGTTCTTAATTCCGTGACTTAGCATGACTGATTGGGCGAATTTATTTCTTCTAAGCATATCACATGAATGTGTAAGAATGATTTAGGCCTAGACACCCTTGATTTCAAGCATGTTTGATTGTTAAAGATTATGATGCCGTGCCTCTCTTAATCGCCAAGTAACACGGATAAGTTGAGTCATAGATAATGTGGGTTTCCAGTTGATCTTTGGCGGCAATTTATCTTGAACGAAATAGGCAAATCGGAATATTAGCTCAGGCGTCCTAGTTAAACATCCGTCGTAATGCTCCCGTTACTGTCGATGAGTCAATATGGGTGGCGTTTGCTCCCTATTAATTCATTGCCACGTTTAATTAGAATCGTACATTCGTCTCTGTTCTTTACTTAATTTAGGATTGATCCCCTTAGATTAATAAAAGAACAGTCCGCTTTGCACTCCACGTTTCTAATTAATTATTTGGGTTACTTGTATTAGTAGTTTCGTGCAAGTAAATTACGTGTTCAAGTATGCTCTTGTTAAGTATGTTTGAATCCCAATGAATTGAGTCGCATCAAAGTAAACCCCGACCCTTAAAATTAGGAGCACGTGTTCCGTTTAATTTTTCGCGCTTTACTTTTCGCATTTATTTTCCCATTAGTTTAGATCTAATCAAAACCCCCCATTTTATTTGCTTTTGAGTCTTAGTTTTAAAAACAAATAGAAATTAGTTAAGAGGAAATAATTTAGGTTCCCTGTGGTTCGACACCCGACTACCACTAGCTGCAAAGCTCTGTTGTAGCGGAGTTATAAATGTATTTTGGCAAGCCTCGACAGCTTGATTTTAGAGTACCCCAAAAGTACTTCTACCACTCTTAGCAGTAGCAGGTGCTTTTCCCTTCCTTTTATCTTTCTTCGTCTTTTGAATACTCTTATTCTTAATAGAAGAAAGTTCAGACCTACTCCCTGAAGACGACCCCTTTTGGAATTTCTTAGAAGTGACAACATTTGCCTCCTTCTCTTTTCCTTTAGAAGTCTGTAGGGACTGATAGGTCTGTAGCTCGCTGAGGAGAGAAGTCAAATTATACTTTATCTTGTTCATTACCAAATTGGTTCTGAACTGAAGGAAACTCTTCGGAAGAGATTCCAAGATAAAGCTTACTTGACTTGACTCATTTATAATAGCTCCGTTTACTTCCGCCACATTGAAGTGGACCATCATGTTAAGGACATGCTCCCAAACAGAGGTTCCCTCCTTCATGCGAGAGTTGTAAACGAATTTGAGGGCTTCATGACAGACCGATGAGGACGGAAGTCCAAACATCTCCTGTAATGAAGACATGATTTCTTTAGCAGAAACCATATCCTCGTGCTTCTTAGCTAACACATCAGATATGCTGGCTAAGATATAGACTCGGGCTTTATCATTAGCCCTTGTCCATCTATCATATGCTTCTCGAACAGTTCGAGTCGCATCCGAGCTAGGAGGGGGAGGACAATCCTCTGATAAGACGAACCTGAGATCATCCAGAACGAGAATCGTATTCAAGTTCGATTTCCAGGTCGCGTAGTTATCGCCAGTTAACTTATCGGAAGCTAGTAAGTGAATAAAAGAGCTAGACATGCTGAAAAGAGAATGAATAAATATTAGTGAAAAGGTTTTAACCTAATTTACACACCAATCAAGAATTTAGCAAAGAATAATAATGTACCCAAAACTCATTATTAAACTGCAACGATACTTCAGTGGGTCAGAATGGTCGCTACCGAGGGGCAGTCAAGCATTCCTTCACTGAATCAAGACATTCTTGACTAAATGCTAATACCAGAATATCTCATATTCCTATAGCATCTTAGTTATCGCTGTTTGGTCAAGATTTACTAATTCCTTAGCAAATCTCGTAAGTGTGACCCTCCATTTTTAGAATTCATAGGGCGGCCCCAACGATGCAACCGAATGGAAATGTCAAAGTTGGGAATGGCTCTATGTTTCTTTATCCATAAATGGTGATTGACATGTTCCGATTCCTATGAAACGGCCCTCCGAATGGATCGGTACCACTTATGGGCACCTAGCAGGCAGAACATAGAAATCTCACGGTTCAATCCAATGGAGGAGACCGCAGGATGTATTGACATACTTCCTTCTCCCACTTACTATAAATACTTTCTCCATTCACCTTGCTCTTGAATTATGCAAATACCATCCGAATGGGGATGCCCTATTGACATCACGAGGCCGAGCATAATTCTCACGGTGTGAACTTGACAGAGAACGTAGGAGGAGAGGGACATATCATATATACCTTCTCAACACCTCTACTAAGTATTTTAAGACGGAATGGGTAAAATACTCAGGTATTATCCGGCTAAGACAATAAGACCTAAGTCTAGGTAAAACAAACTTTTACCTATGATGTCTAGGTGATAAACACTTTATTACCTCACACCACTCACGCATGCTCATAAAGCCGGGTTAACTTTACTCAAGTACCGGATGGTCCCCAGGTAGGAGGTGTTCCGTAAACCGTCAGCTTAAATACCTCCAACCTCGAACAGGATGTCCCCGGGTGAGTTTCTTGTAACCTTAGCATTTACAAGATATCGACCTATTCATCTAATGAAACGGAACGATACATTCAACCCTAAGTGAGCATGCCTTTGTCTTTGTTATAGATTTTAAAAGTCTATGCCAACTTTACAACGCTTTGCAAAACTAAGACTTACTACAACAAACTTCTACATGCTTCTCAAACATGCATCACTAAGGCATGATAAGTTGAATATTTAATTTCATAATTAATATAACAATTATATCAATTATGTTTTTAAATATACAACTCCTAATTCATAAATTAATATAACACTTATATCAATTCTCATGAATTAAGCATGCATCCTATACATTATAACACTTATAACAAACAAAATGCATCTAATGTTGGATGTTTAATTTCATAATTAATATAACACTTATATCAATTATTCTATTAAGCAAACAACATCTAATTCATGAATTAATATAACTCTTATATTAATACTCATGAATTAAACATGCATCCAATATATTATAACACTTACAACCTATAATATGCATAAAACTATGGCAACCTATGTTGTATATTTAATTTCATAATTAATATAACACTTATATCAATTATTCTATTAAATTAACAACAACTAATTCATGAATTAATATAACTTTTATATCAAAACTCATGAATTGCCAAATATGCATACGATATATTATAACACTTATAACATATTTTCAATGCATGAAGCATGCTTCCTACGGTGGGATTTTAAATCTATATGGCATACGTTATGCACATACAAACATGGAATTTAATTAAAACATACATTCGCAATGCATAATTAATTAAACACACTAAAGTGGATCGATTTTGGCATTTAGCAAGCAATAACTAATTTATTACAAGCTTGATCAACAAGCCACGTCTTGAGCGGACTTCGAACTCTTCGCACCGCCTTTGACCAACTTGCTTCCTCCGAACGCTTCGGCCAAAAAATTCTTCGAATTTCTCCTCGTAATGCCCAGAACGAGTTTGAACTTACACCGAACATTTCGGCGAGTTTCAAACTCAAACTTCTTTCACAAAGAACCCTATATGGACTCTAATGACTCTAAAAAATACAGACTCTTTAGCATACATTAAAGCCCATACAATCTCGGGCAATTACAAATAAGGAAATTCAAAAAGAAACTATGCCAAAAACGATATTCACTTTAGAATTCCATTCAGAAACAATTTCTAAATAAAACCCACCATAACTTAAATTGATAGAAATTGAGTGGCCAAAAACGCTCTGATACCAATTGATGGAGCGCTCATGGCACGCAGCGGAAGCGATTTGGATCATAGACACTCTAATTTCATCAATTTAAACAAAACGGAAACATGCAAAAGCGATGAAAAAGAGAAGTTAGAACACATACCCTTGTCGCTCGTAATTCTCCAAATTCACAGCCAGAAGCTCCTCACGAGCTCACCGAGCCTTCTCACGAAACGTTCGTGGACCACCCACGGTAGTCCCGCTATCCTCAGGCCGAGAAACGGAGTAGTGAGACTCCTTTTACAAAAGAAAAGAAGGACGAAGCTTCACTGAAAGAAAACTATTTTCTAAACAGAGAGCTGCTGAGAAGAAGAAGACGGAGAGAGAGAGAGATTGAAATTCACAATTTCAATTCTTCAATTCAAAGAACCCAAAGAGCACTCAGCTCTTTTCTTTTTCTTTTTCCTTTTTTTTTTTTTTTTTTTTTTTTTTAATTAGTCTGATGATTCACAATATATACTATGTATATATTTTACATGTGTCTTACATTGCATGTAAGACACATGTAAATATATATATATATATATATATATATATATATATATATATATATATATTTATATATTATTATTATTAAAAATAATAATAATTATTTTATTAATTAAACTTTTTAATTAATAAAAATATATATATATTTAAATTAATTAATATTATTTAATTCAATATCAAATATTAATTAAATAATATAATTAATTCCGGTTTTCCGAAAACCGACTTTTTGCACATGAATCCTATTCATGTTTTCAGACCAATCTCATATTTAAATCATATTTAAATATGTCCATATTTAAATCATATTTAAATATGTCTATTCTTCTTCCATAAACCCGAATTTGAACGATTCAAATTCTTTTCTTTTCTTTTATACTGTTTCACGGCTTTATCCGAGCTAGCCAGGAGAACCGTAAGGACCTACAGATCATGAGCTCCAACGATACGAGATTATCCGGTCAAAACTCTTTCAACCGAACTAACCAACATTCGTTAACCCCCGGAGACTCCACTAAAGTCCAAGGGCTGCACTCTCCTCACTGTAGATATATTGTGTCCTGTTGATATAACTATCATCAGTAAGTCGATCCTTCACAGGTCGTTCATAATCACAACGGGTCATTTAAACCGTTTAACCCTTGTATTATATCTTGTTCCTTAAGTACCACTGACACCTCTAATGAACAATTGATTTGTGGTCCAACCATCAAATCAGATTTCTCCCTGATCAGGAGAGGATGGGCCCACTGTTCAAGACCTGGAGTCAGCACTAAAGGGAACAACCTCTCTACTTACCCTTAAAGCGGGTAGGAGTGAATTCCAATCTTGCTACAACTATGTCCCCAGCCACTTATTCAATCTTATCCCCAAGATGGTAGGCATATTGAGTCGGCGATCTGGCCACTCTCACCTGTACAAGTCAAAGGATAAGGTTGAATAAACAGGAGTTCATAGTAAGCTCAGGATTGAGATCGAGTTACCTAAGTCATCAAATGAAAAAATCGGTCTTTACAGTAAACGGTGTTATAAAGAAAGAGCGATTTTATTTCTTGGTTCGGTCTTGTGCAAACTCATTGCACAGGACGCCCTCACTCACATGTCTCTACATGAAACGATTCGAATCACATCGTTTTGTACTATACAAAGTGAGCCGCGTCCAATAGTGTCCCCAGGATAAGGTACCCAGCCTTATCCCTATACTATAGACCATTTTGGCAATCTACTTGAACTTGATTCACATTCATGTTACACATGAAGTTCAAGTACTCACACTATCGCCATGGGTGTTAGTTATTGGTATAGGTTAATACAAACACAATTCACTAAATTCAATAACAACTTTATTGAAATATAATATTTATTTTTACATTCATACAGTTTACAAACTACGAGTTTTAGGACATAAAACCCAACAGCAGCTAGTGGTAGTCGGGTCGATCCACAGGGAACCTAAATTATTTTCTCCTAATTAATTTCTATTTGCTTTTTAATTAACTAAAACAATAAAATAAAATGATAAATAAAAGGGGAATTGCTAACGGAAAATTAAAGTAAGCATGTAAACTAGCTAACGAAAAAATTAAAGGTAACGCGTGCTCCTTATTTGAGTGTTCGGGATTTACTTGATGCGCTTAGTTCATAGGGATTCTAATTAGCAAAGTAATTTTATTTCATGCACGCAAAATGCCGTGTCCCAACCGGGTCCAAAGCACCCCAAAGAATTAATTAGAGGTGTCAATTCTAATTAAACATGCTTCTTAATTAATCTAAGGTGATAAGCCATTAATTAATCAGAAAACAGTAACGGGTATAATTGCGACGAATTATTTCTTAAGACTAATTTGATTTCTCTCCTAACCTTGAGCCCACCGTGAAAACGTTAATCAACTCATACCCCCACTGTCACTTGGGCTCGAATTGATTAGCCACGAGCTAGACCCTCGCTACAATGCATTAAAGCTTATCAAGAATTAACGCTTAGCCTACTAACATGCGTAACAATTATGGGTGCCAATCCTAATTAGAAAGGCATGGCATTCGTTCTTTATACAGATTGGAGATGCAAGAAATCAACAACAAAATGCTAGAAATTCATACAAAAACCCTCACTAAGCATCAAAGTAAATCCCTAACTCAAATTAGAGCACTTACCTTAGCCAAACGTGTTGAAAATCGATCAAAAATGATCCAAAAACCTTGAAAATTGATGAAAATATCACCAAACCCGAGGCCAAAACTCTCAAAATCGATTTTTCTCTCTCCTAAGTGAATGGTGGCTGAAAAACTAGGTCAAAAGTGCTTAAAAAGCTAAAAAAAATGAGTTTTGGGCCGAAATTGGCCATTTGGGCCGCGCAGACGGGTCGGCAGGCGCGCGCGCGCATGGGCTGCACAACGGGGCGCTGAGGCGGGGCGAGCGCTGGGGCGCGCGCGTGGGCTGAAGGCGTGCTGGGCCGCGCACGCGCATGGGCTTCGCGTTGGGGCGTCTGGTGGAGCGGGCCGCGAGCGCGATGGGCGCTGATGCGGGCGGATGGGCGCGCGGGTCGGCAGGTGGATGGGGCGCGGAGCGGGCGAAGCGTCTGGGCTGCGCGCGCATCGTCTGGGCCGTGGGCCTGTGGGCTTGGACGTTGACCATTGACCGTTGACCATTGACCGTTTGACCAATGACTTTTATAAAAATGATGGAAAATCTTGCATCCACCAAGATTTGAGCCTAGGCACCACCATTGTGGTAACAAGCCCTGCACCATCAAGCAACTAATCGATTTTAAGTTAAAATTAGATTATTTAATTAATGTAGCTTAATCACTCAAAACGACTAACTAATAAAATATTATAAAATATTCATTTAAGCTCTTAATTATCGCAAATGCCCGATTTACCCCTTAGCAATTAAATTATACCAAATAAATCAATTAAGCCCAAATAATTACTCTAATTTACAAGACTTAAGAGCTAAATATTAGCACTTTTGAAGTGCTATCAATTAGTGCAAATTTATTTAGTTTTAAATCTTTGAAATTAAGGTGATGCCACCTATTTAGGCTAGTGCCACCTCTTTAGGTAGTTGTTACGTCTCCAAAAGTGACTATTTTAGGACTTATTTGCTATAGAAAGATGTACACTCTTAGGTGTTTTTGGTAGGATTTAGCTTAAACTCATGCTTATATATGAGAATTAGTAGAAGGAAGCTAAATTAGGACTTATATGTAAAAGGAAAGGAAAAGAACCAAAAACAAAGTAAATAGAGTGAAAATTGCACATTGCGGAAGCATTGCGAAAACATTGCTAAAACCGCAATGTTTTAAGTGAAATCCGTAAGTTGTCTAACCAAATTTTGTTTTGCTCCGATCTTTCAGGGGCCCATTCTTTCTCCTGCTGCCACATAGAGGAACGACATTGAGAATGGATGGTTCTCCTTGACCCAATCGTACCTGCAGAACACTATAAAAGGAGGTCAAGATGGAAGGTTGAAACATACTCGAAAGGCGTAGACTTCCAGTTCAACGCAGTCTTTTCCACTCTTTTTCTCTCTTCCGTCTGTTGGTTTGAAGGGATCAGCTGTTGGAGTCGACAATCTGATAGGAAGAAGAGAAGATTTGTCTTCTCTTCTGATTAGATTCATCCAAGCAAGGCTTTCCTTCACCCTTCAGCCGAGGCGTTCGCAACGAGAAGATCACGCACGGATTTAGCTGCTTTACTGCTTTATCTTTCTGTTTTCTTTGTTGTTTGTTGTTATTTCACTTTTGTTTGCCACTCTATTCCATTTCGTCTCTGTCTGTTTCGCTTTAGTTATTCAAGGTTGTCATTTGTTTAGTTAAAACGTTGGTTAATCAAAGCATTATTTCATCACTTCGCAAGTTCTCATCTTTTCTGCTTACTGTTTTCTCCTTCTGTTTTGTCTTTAATATTCTACTAAGCATGTCGTCTTCATCTACTCTTCCCATTCTATCTTCATCCATGAGTAACTAAATCACATAAGGGCATGCTAATGACAAGTCTATAGGTTAAAACACGTGAATCAAGCATGTAGGATAACTCTCGAATGCATTGAATGTATTTAAGCTTCATCCCACGGGCAATTTCGATTGGCCATCCATTTTGTCCAAAGAACTCCTAACCTCTGGAAGGAGTAAGAGTTCAGAGTCGTACATTCATGCTAGCCTCTCAAGGTAGCCAGAAAACGACCTAGGAATAGGCGTTTTCCTAGTACAAATCACAACTTACTGTTATAACAAGATGCTTAAGACCTTACTTGGACATGAGTAAACTAAAGAATCTAATGCATGAAATCGGAAGATACATGAGAATGAGTTAGTTTGATGCATGATGAGTTGATCTACTACTTGAGAATCGTATGAAAAAGCCTATAGAGGAGTCGTTAGTAGCCCTTGTTTCCAAATTTTACACTGAAATTGCTGTTAGTAACATTGCTAAATAATTGTTGTTTCCGCAATTCCCTTAGTTCAGATTCTGCCTTAGCCATTTCTCTCTTCGTTTGTTGTCCTCTTCTCTTTACATTCGAGTTTGTTATCGACTCGCACTTGTTTATGCTTCCATCATTTACACATTTCTTAGTAATTAGGCACTTTAAAACCAAATCTACCCCATTTAATCCACCCGTTCTCACTTAACAAAACACTTCGCTAGTAACTAAGAATAAATCTCTGTGGGAAATCGAATGAAAAAAATACTTATTACTTGCTACAAGATCATGTATGCTTGCATGTTCTGAGTGCTCTATCATTGCATCTTTATTTTAAACATTGAGCACGCAACAAGTTTTTGGCGCCGCTGCCGGGGATTTTGTTTAGTAAAAACGAAGTTTGTTAAGTTAGAAACACAAAGTTTAATATCTATTGGAGCTGATCTATTCTCATTTCTTTTTGCAGGTACCATTGGGTTAGTTTATGAATGAGCATTCAAGTAGCGATCTAGAGTTCAATCCTGAGCCTGAGAGATTACTTAGGGCCAGAAACAAAGCTAAGAAACGTCTCTTCAAACAACCCCTTATACCTCAAAATATTGCTGACTCTGCGGAGTCATCGCAATCCCATCAAATAGAAATGGATAGACCAAACCCAAATCCAGCACCTACCATTCGCAACCCCATCGAAATAGCGAATGACAAGGATAGTGCTATTCTCTCCTACTTAGTTCCCATGCCTGGGGAGCTAAATCCAAGCATAATACACCCTGAAATTACTGCCAACTCATTCGAGTTAAAGCCAGTAATGTTCCAATGTTGTCCACTGTGGGACAATTCTTTGGAGTGAAAAATGAGGACCCCCATAACCATCTAAGAAACTTCCTAGGAGTTAGTGATACCTTCCTTATCCCTGGAGTTTCCCAAGAAGCTTTGAGGCTTTACCTCTTCCCTTACTCATTAAGAGATAAAACCAAAACGTGGTTAAACTCATTACCTTCCGGATCAGTTGTCAATTGGACAGATCTGGCTGAGAAATTCCTAGTCAAATATTTCCCACCTGATAGGAATTCGAACTTTCGTGATGACATTATTAAATTCAAACAAGCTGAAAATGAGTCTCTTCACGAAGCTTGGACAAGGTTCAAGGACCTTCTGCTTAAATGTCCACACCATGGCATCCCATGGTGTATCCAAATAGAAGTCTTTTTCAAAGGATGTAACCCCAGCACAAGGCAAGTGCTGAATTCGTCAGCTGGTGGTTCCATGCTTTCTAAAAGCTATAATGAAGCCTATGAGATCCTGGAGAAGATCTCAACCTCTCACTGTAGGTGGTCAAATGATCCAGTAGAGCCTAGGAGAGCTCAAGACAAGGATGCTCTCAGGGCAATGAGCAGCCAAATAAATGCCCTGACCAACCTAGTCAAGCAAATGGCTCAAACCAATCTCCAATCCAGTGTCAACACCGCAGCAGCCATCTCAATGGGCGCACCAAATAGTCAAGGTGAGACACTGATCTGTGGATTCTGTGGGGAAGGGCACCTGTATGAATACTGCCCTGGGAATCCAGCCTCAGTCTGCTATGTTGGAAGCTAACAGCAGCCTAGGAACAACCCTTACTCTAACACTTACAATCCTGGTTGGAGGAACCACCCAAACCTTTCTTGGGGTGGGCAACAAAATACTAACCAAGTCCCTAACCAACCAAGACCGAGTGGAACACTGGTAACGATATTTTTGAACTATCGCTATAAACTCAAGCTGTCGAGGCTTGCCAAAATGTAATTTATAAGCCTATGACCAAGGCTTTGCAGCCAGTGGTAACAGGGTCGATCCAAAGAATAGGTATGACCAAAATCACTATTAAAATTGGGATTTAATTAATCGAATGGTTTGGTAACGGGGGGTTTTTAGCATGCAAGGGAAATAAGAATAAAGTGCTAACGGAAGTAAGAATAACAAGTAGAAAACGTGTGCACGGTTTGAGAGTTTCGGGATTATTTGCTAGCCAATTTCGGTCCATCATTTAATGCAAAATTCATGGTATTCAGTTTATTATACACGCGGACGACTACCAGAGAAGCCCCAAAGTAGCCGACTCCATGGATTTTAATTAGACCACACAGTTCCAATTATACGTTATCCAGAATTACATTAAGGTGATCAGCCCTAAGATAAATCTAGACAGTCACTAGCTAACCGCGACGAACATTCAAGCGTGAATTCTAATTGCTAGCAGATTGCCCGCAAACGCCGTATGCAATCAACAATTATCCTACCCGACTCGATACTTCGATTTAATTTTATCTTCCTGTGTTACTTAGTCGAGCAGTGAGAGGCACGACATCGCTACTCTTTAACATACACACATGCAAGACGACTCGAGTGTCAATCGTAGGAATCAAACATGCGCGTTGGATTAAGCAAGAAAGACAAATGCAAATAAACAGAAACCAATATGCATATTCTAAGCGTAAATTATCAGAACCAAAATCGCTAGCAAAAATCCCCTAAACTATTCCCAAACCGTCCACCCTTACCTTAACCGCTCATGGCGCGGTTTGTCAATCCCGCTCCAACCACGGCCTTGGAAAGTGTCATCAACTTATTACAAAGGAAGAGGAGCTCACTAGCATGCCAACAATGGCGGAGCTCCAAGGAAAATAGAGAAATCTCGAGGAAGAAAAAGATGAAAAGCTCTAAAAATGGTGAAGAACTCCCTCTCAAATGTGCAGAAAATCGTCTTTATTAGCTGCTGTAATCGTCGTAGCGTCGAGACGCTAGGCCAGCGTCTCGACGCTGCGCCCTAAGTTTTCCGCGCGCGCCTTCGATGGCGTCGCGACGCTGCCCCGATGATTTTCCTGCGCACGCCTTCTCCGAAGCGTCTCGACGCCAAGTAGAGTCTCGATGCCAGGGCAGCGTCGAGCTAGCGTCTCGACGCTATCACTCGACACTTGCTCTCGGGTTTTTCCAGCGTCGAGCCAGCGTCTCGACGCTATAGCTCGACGCTGGCTCTCGGGTTTGGGGGCTGGAACCTTGCCTCTCCAAGGCGGTTTTGGCCCGTTTCTTCACGGATCAACTTCCCCTTTCCCGACGCATTCCCGGGGCATTAAAACTCCACTTTAAGCACTCAAACGGGCCCAACGGACGCACGAGCTCTTTGCCGCATTTCTCCTACAAACGAGATATGTTAACCAATTAAAAGCGGACTTAAGCTATAATTAGGAAGTATTTAATAGCTCCAAAATGGAGTTATCAAACACCCCCAACTTAAACATTGCTAGTCCTCGAGCAAGTACTACAAAGATATTGACTCTAAGGACGCGCCTACATGCAACTAACTCAAACCTCCATACATATTGAAAATTTAAACACGGGCATAATCATGAAAGCATTTCGTGCATGCATTTACTACGAACATATCAAAAATTAACTCTTGCCCCCTAACGTGTGTGTGTGCTAGCCAACCACTCCTAAACTCACGTAAACCCGGAAAAACCACATGCAACACACATCCCGTTTTCCCCCTACTTCTAGCGTTTAAGAACAGTCTAAACTTGACTTACACGAGAGAAAGAAGCAAATTAAGAGACCTAATTATTTTCTCATTCTTTTTCTTTTCTCGAGTACTTTGTACTCTTTCTTAAGGTTCTTTGAACCAACTTTTATTCATTTTTTTTTCTTTCCAACTCGAGCTGCCTAACACGTCAAACTTTGGCCAAAGCTTCACGTTTTTAAGGACTAACGCTCACTTCTTTAGCGCTACGAAGAAGGAGGAGCGCCTCGAGAGGAATTTTCCTTCAAACATGCTTTTCTATTTTTTTTTTATATTAGGCTAAGCACATGCTTTCTCAATTAACCAACCACTAACTCTCATGCAACAAGCTACCTAAGGGTGCCTTTCGGGGTGACAACGAGAATTAGTGCAACATGCGATTTTCGAGCCTACGGAATCTAGGAAGGGGTTGCTAAGTGCGCGAAAGATGCAAGGGAGCAAAAGCAAAAAATTTTAAAATTTTTGACATGAACCTAATAAACACAAAACTCATGCAAAAACTCGATTATGATCATGCTCAAATTTCCAACATGCATTTCCTAGGCTATCATCGTCAGAAAACAGTAAACAGAGTCCCAAGCACTTCAATATCAATATAGCACTTCTCAACAGACTACACATGCGTATCCATCAGACCAACTCCACCCCCAACTTCAAAATTTGGCATTGTCCCCAATGCCATCCAGTCAGATAAAACAAAGTAAAAAGGGAAGAAGAACTACACTTCCCTGACTCTTTGTGAAGCTGGCGAGGGCGAGGAAACGGCGCGCATACACATCGGAGCCCAAAATTGTCTTCTCTTCCTCGATTCCTAACAAAAAACAGCAAGCTAAATAAGACTAAATTAAACTAAAAGGTAATAAAAAACAACAACTAAACTAAAGCATAAAAACAGTCCATCACTCGGGTGCCTCCGAGAAGCGCAGAATTTTTAAAGTCGTTTGCTCGACTGTATTCTCTCCATAGACTCATCCATAGTCTGTAAGTGCGGGGGACGATCCATACGTGTCCACGTCCACACTCTTCCTGCAGTCAAAATTTGAAACCATTTGCACTCTTCGTGCCGCAAGCACGTGAATATCATAATTGTTAGTGCAAAAACCAGCATTATCATCAAACGAATTCAAGTCAGATTTTTTAACTGAGACATGGGAACCTTCCCTCAAGCGCGAGAGTGGACTCCCATTCTCGTCATGCTCAATAACAGAAATATTCTCAGCAGATTTCCTATCAAATAATGAGAACTCATGCAAAATATCATCAAACTCCAGAGAAACGACGCCCTTAAACACATCGATTTTGACCCTAGCGGTCTTAAGGAAAGGGCGTCCTAACAACATGGAGGACGAAGCATGCGATGACTTTTCATTCATATCTAACACAAGGAAATCAGCGGGGAACATCATATCCCCAACTATAACAAGAACATCCTCTACTTTCCCCCTCGGGCATATGCTTGACCCATTAGCCAACTGGACAGAAACGTTACACTCATGCAATTCATTTAAATTCAAATCAAGAAACAGTGCATAAGACATAACATTTACAGAGGCTCCTAAGTCTAGCATGGCATTATGAACTACCTTACTACCTATCGTGCAAGGGATAGTGAAGGTACCTGGATCGTTGCACTTGGCAGGCAACGTACCTGGGAGTATAGCAGAAACGTTCTCCTTTCTCATCTCAGTCCCTCTGGACTTCCTTTTCTTTGTGCACCAGCTCCCTAAAAACTTCGCATACTTGGGCATTTGACTGACTGCCTCTAGGAGCGGGATATTTACCATCACCTTTTGGAAGGTACGAAGGACCTCCTCATTATCGGATTCCAAAGTAGGCTTCACAAGCCTACTCGGGAATGGTGCTCTAGCAACATCCTCAGGTACACTGACCTTCTCATCTTTTTTCTCAATCTGAATCTCAGGAGCAGGCGGGGCGGACTTGTTCAGGCTGTCCGTAGCTTCCTTCACGGCTCTAGTGGAAAGTGACTTCCCACTCCGCAACTGAATAGCACTCACGTTTTCACATGAGTTGACCGTAGTTTGGGAAGGAAGCTTCCCTGAGCTCTTGCTCTCAATCTTACTGATAGACACCGCCATCTGTGTCAGCTGCTTGTTCAGATTCTGCAGCTCGGCCTTGTGAGAATTAAGCTCTTCTCGAGCCTCTTTTTGGAACTGGCTGGTGCTCGTCACGATGGTTCTTACCATCTCTTCAAGTGAGCCGGAGGAGCTCGAGGCTTGAGCCTGGGTGGAAGAATTAGGCCTATCCTGAGACTGGCCTTGGAAGCGAGATTGTCCTTCCCTATTCCCATAGCTAAAATTTGGATGGTCGCGCCAACCGGGGTTATACATGTTGGAATATGGGTCGTACTTCCTTGGGTTGGAAGCGTACCCCCCGATCGCGTTGACCTCCTCCGCCTCGCGGGTTCCTCCAACGATCTTTTTCAGCATATTACCTATCTCGGCCACCTGGGCCTTCATCACAATCAATTCATGACTCTGGGTCACGCTATGGACTTGTCCTTGCCCCCGAATACCGAATTGCTGCGAGTTTGTAGCCATGTTTGCTATCAACTGTTTGGCCTCAGCTGGGGTCTTGTCGATCAAGGCCCCACCACTCGTTGCATCAATCATTTGCCGATCATGGGGCGTCATCCCCTCATAGAAATACTGTATGAGCAGCGGTCGACAATCTGATGGTGTGGGAAGCTCGCGCACAGGCGCCCGAAACGTTCCCAGTATTCGTGCAGGGACTCACCTACGTCCTGGGTGATCCCATAAATCCTCTTTCGCAGAGTGGTGGCCAAGGATGCGGGAAAGTATTTTTCCAGAAATACCGGCTTCATATCCTGCCACGTGGTGATCGATCCGGAGGGCAGATAATATAGCCAATCCTTGGCCTTGTCCTTGAACGTAAAGGGGAATGCCCTCATGTTCAACTGCTCCTCCGTGACTCCAGCGGGCTTCATCCCCGCGCAAACGCAATGGAATTCCATCAAGTGTTTGTTCGCGTCCTCACCTGCGTTGCCATGGAAAGAAGGTAACTGGTGAATTAAACCGGATTTTAATTCGAAGTTACCTGCTACCACGGGGTAGTTTATGCACAAAGGCTGCAGGTTCAGGTCTGGCGCTGCCAGTTGTTTTAGCGTCCTCGGCGCGTCACCTTGCGCCATTTCTTCAGCCAAGAAGGGATTGCTTTCTTCTCCTTCAAACGGTCTCTGTCCCTCCCGGGCTTCTCTTCTTAACCGCCGCTCCTCTCTGTCGATTTCTGGGATAAACTGCAATCCACTAACCTCAGAGGAACGGGTGATACACAAACAAAAATCTAAACATACAAGATACAAACAGAAAAATTTTCAGCCAACCATCAATCATTCAAATCCAAACTTCAATCATAATTTTAATCAAATTTGCCTATTCCCCGGCAACGACGCCAATTTTGGTAACGATATTTTTGAACTATCGCTATAAACTCAAGTTGTCGAGGCTTGCCAAAATGTAATTTATAAGCCTATGACCAAGGCTTTGCAGCCAGTGGTAACAGGGTCGATCCAAGGAATAGGTATGACCAAAATCACTATTAAAATTGGGATTTAATTAATCGAATGGTTTGGTAACGGGGGGTTTTTAGCATGCAAGGGAAATAAGAATAAAGTGCTAACGGAAGTAAGAATAACAAGTAGAAAACGTGTGCACGGTTTGGGAGTTTCAGGATTATTTGCTAGCCAATTTCGGTCCATCATTTAATGCAAAATTCATGGTATTCAGTTTATTATACACGCGGACGACTACCAGAGAAGACCCAAAGTAGCCGACTCCATGGATTTTAATTAGACCACACAGTTCCAATTATACGTTATCCAGAATTACATTAAGGTGATCAACCCTAAGATAAATCTAGACAGTCACTAGCTAACCGCGACGAACATTCAAGCCTGAATTCTAATTGCTAGCAGATTGCCCGCAAACGCCGTATGCAATCAACAATTATCCTACCCGACTCGATACTTCGATTTAATTTTATCTTCCTGTGTTACTTAGTCGAGCAGTGAGAGGCACGACATCGCTACTCTTTAACATACACACATGCAAGACGACTCGAGTGTCAATCGTAGGAATCAAACATGCGCGTTGGATTAAGGAAGAAAGACAAATGCAAATAAACAGAAACCAATATGCATATTCTAAGCGTAAATTATCAGAACCAAAATCGCTAGCAAAAATCCCCTAAACTATTCCCAAACCGTCCACCCTTACCTTAGCCGCTCATGGCGCGGTTTGTCAATCCCGCTCCAACCACGGCCTTGGAAAGTGTCATCAACTTATTACAAAGGAAGAGGAGCGCACTAGCATGCCAACAATGGCAGAGCTCCAAGGAAACTAGAGAAATCTCGAGGAAGAAGAAGATGAAAAGCTCTAAAAATGGTGAAGAACTCCCTCTCAAATGTGCAGAAAATCGTCTTTATTAGCTGCTGTAATCGTCGTAGCGTCGAGACGCTAGGCCAGCGTCTCGACGCTACGCCCTAAGTTTTCCGCGCGCGCCTTCGATGGCGTCGCGACACTGCCCCGATGATTTTCCTGCGCGCGCCTCCTCCGAAGCGTCTCGACGCCAAGTAGAGTCTCGACGCCAGGGCAGCGTCGAGCTAGCGTCTCGACGCTATCACTCGACGCTTGCTCTCGGGTTTTTCCAGCGTAGAGCCAGCGTCTCGACGCTGGCTCTCGGGTTTGGGGGCTGGAACCTTGCCTCTCCAAGGCGGTTTTGGCCCGTTTCTTCACGGATCAACTTCCCCTTTCCCGACGCATTCCCGGGGCATTAAAACTCCACTTTAAGCACTCGAACGGGCCCAACGAACGCATGAGCTCTTTGCCGCATTTCTCCTACAAACGAGATATATTAACCAATTAAAAGCGGACTTAAGCTATAATTAGGAAGTATTTAATAGCTCCAAAATGGAGTTATCAAACACCTGGTTTCACTCCCCAAAATAACCAATCCATGTACCAAAAACCATACAACCAACCAATAGGATCATCTGTAGAAAATTTACTTAAGGAGTACATTGCAAAGAATGATGCTACTCTACAAAGTCAGCAAGCTACTCTTAGGAGCCTAGAGAACCAAATAGGGCAATTAGCCAATGAATTGAAAAATAGGCCCCAAGGTAGACTGCCTGCTGACACTGAGGTACCTAGAAGGGATGGAAAAGAGCAAGTTCAAGCAATTGAACTTCGCAGTGGAAGACTTTTGGTGAGCAACACTAGAAAAACACCAAAGCGAGTAGAGAATGAAGAGTCTAGTGCTCCACTGGATTCTCTGCCAAACCAAAGTCAACCACCAACAAGCACATCAAGGGTGAGGCTGGAACCTATCATAGAGGAACCAGAAGAAAATCCAAGACCCCCACCTGTCCTGAGGCGACCTGAAGTGCCTACATATGTGCCACCACCTCCATTCCCTAGAAGGCTAAAGAAAAAACAAGAACAGGAAGTGCACTTTAATAAATTTTTAGAAATTCTAAAGCAAGTGCATGTCAATATTCCATTTGTAGAGGTTTTGCAATCTATGCCTTCTTATGTTAAATTTTTGAAGGATATTATTACTAACAAGAAAATTATTGGTGAATTTGAAACAGTGAATCTCACTGAGGAGTGCAGTGCTATACTCTAGAACAAGCTACCAAAGAAGGAGAAGGATCCTGGTTCCTTCACCTTACCAGTGGAGTTGGGAGGCAAGCACGTGGGCAGAGCTCTTTGTGACCTGGGAGCCAGCATAAATCTCATGCCCCTGTCACTATTCCGTCAGCTTGGAATAGGAGAAGCACGTCCCACCACTGTCACCTTGCAGTTGGCAGACAGATCCATAGCCTACCCTGAGGGTAAGATAGAGGATATTCTTGTCAAGGTTGACAAGTTCATTTTTCTTGCAGACTTCATCATTCTGGATTATGAAGCAGACAAGGAGGTCCCCATCCTATTAGGCAGACCATTTCTAGCCACATGTAGGGCCTTGATCGATGTCCAGAAAGGTGAGCTCATCATGAGGGTTCTTGATGAGGAGGTTAAGTTTAGTGTCTTTAAGGCTCTAAGGTATCCTTCTGACTCTGAGTCTTGTGCAAGCATGGACATAGTAGATTCACTGATGGAAGAACAACTTGAGCATGAACTATTGATTAAGCATGCTAATGATTATGTACAATTAGATGTAACTGACTTAAATATTTATGAAATAATGGATATACCTGTGGATAAACCTCAGCATGTTTGTATGACTACTGATTTGACTGAGAGGTCTATGAATCCATTGAAACCATCCATTGAGCATCCACCTATCTTAGAATTGAAACCATTGCCTGAACATCTTAAGTATGCATATCTAGGAGAGCATGATACTTTGCCTGTTATCATTTCGTCCAAGTTAAGTGAAAAGCATGAAATTGAGTTGATATTACTGCTTAAGCAACATAAAAAGGCTATTGCATGGACGATTGCTGACATTAGAGGTATTAGTCCTTCCTACTGCATGCATAAGATACTATTGGAAGAGGAACATACACCCCGAGTAGATCACCAACGTAGGTTGAACCCCTCCATGAAGGAGGTAGTTAAAAAAGAGATAATAAAATGGTTAGATGCAGGTGTAATCTTCCCTATAGCTAGTAGTCAGTGGGTGAGTCCAATTCAATGTGTACCTAAGAAGGGGGGGATGACTGTAGTAGTTAATGAGAGCAATGAACTGATTCCAACTAGAACTATTACAGGATGGAGAGTTTGTATGGACTATAGAAAATTGAATAAAGAAACAAAAAAAGATCACTTTCCTTTACCGTTTATAGATCAGATGTTAGATAGGATAGCTGGTAGAGCTTATTACTGCTTTCTAGATGGTTATTCTGGATATAACCAAATCACCATAGACCCTGTGGACCAGGAGAAAACAACCTTCACATGTCCCTTTGGAATGTTTGCTTTTCGCAGAATGCCTTTTGGCTTATGCAATGCACCAACAACATTCCAAAGATGCATGTTGGCCATTTTCTCTGACTTAGATGAATCCATGATAGAAATATTTATGGATGACTTCTCAGTCTTTGGTGATTCTTTTACAAATTGTTTAGAGAACTTAGGACAAGTCCTAGCTAGGTGTGAGGAGACCAACCTAGTCCTTACTTGGGAGAAATGCCACTTTATGGTGGAAGAAGGGATAGTCCTAGGTCATAGAGTGTCTAGAGCAGGAGTAGAGGTCGATAGGGCCAAGATTGAAATAATAGAGAAGTTGGTGGAACCTCAGAATGTAAAGGCTATTAGGAGTTTCCTAGGACACGCAGGTTTCTATAGAAGGTTCATTAAAAACTTCTCCAAGATCTCCAAGCCTTTGTGTGACTTCTAGAGCTGAATAAGCCATTCATCTTCTCAAAAGAATGTTTTTTAGCCTGGACAACCCTTAAGGAAGCCTTAGTCAAAGCACCTATTATAGTAGGACCAAATTGGGACCTCCCATTTGAGATGTTGTGTGATGCGAGTGACTATGCAGTAGGGGTTATGTTAGGACAGAAAATTGACAAACTAACACATCCTGTATACTATGCTAGTAAGACACTGAATGAGGCACAATGTAATTACACAACCACGGAGAAGGAAATGCTAGCTGTAGTATTTGCCTGCGAGAAGTTTAGGAATTACATTGTAGGCACTAGGACAATCGTGTACACTGATCACTCTGCACTAAAATACCTTATGAGGAAGGCTGATGCTAAGCCTAGGTTAATTAGATGGGTATTGTTGCTGCAAGAGTTTGATCTAGACATTAGAGATAAGAAAGGATGCGAAAATGTAGTTGCGGATCATCTTTCTAGATTGCGCCATAATTGCGATAAAATTGCGGAAACCGCAATTTCTGATGCCTTTATTGATGAACATGTCTTTGTGTTAGCCCATCGTGATAACGATGAGGAACCTTGGTTTGCTGATATTGCTAACTTCCTTGCCTCGCAGGTACTACCAACTTTCAAGGGAGGACAAGAAAAGAAGAGGTTTCTACATGAAGCTAGGAAGTTCATCTGGGACGATCCTACACTCTACAAGACATGTGCAGATGGGTTACTGAGGAAGTGTGTGTCAGCTGCTGAAGCGAAGTCTGTGCTGCAGCACTGCCATGCATCTCCTTATGGTGGACACTTTGGTGGCCAACGAACAGCTGCAAAGGTGTTCCAGAGTGGCTACTATTGGCCCACAATCTTCAAAGATGCCCACGACCATGCACACAACTGCGATGAATGTCAGAGAACAGGTAACCTTAGTCGGAAGGATGAGATGCCTCTCACTTACATCTTAGAGTTGGAGCTCTTTGATGTGTGGGGCATTGACTTCATGAGACCATTTCCCCCATCAGCAGGTAATCTTTATATACTTGTAGCTGTAGACTATGTATCTAAATGGGTAGAAGCCATAGCATGTCCAACAAATGATGCCAAAACAGTCATTAAGTTCCTTAATAGACATATCTTTACTAGGTTTGGTACACCTCGTGCTATAATTAGTGATGAAGGGACACACTTTATTAATAAAGCTATGGAAAAGGTGTTGGCTAAATACAATGTTAGACATAGGGTAGCCACCCCTTATCACCCACATTCGAATGGACAAGCTGAAATATCAAATAGGGAGATTAAAAACATACTCGAAAAAGTGGTCAAACCCAATAGAAAAGATTGGTCGTTTAAGTTAGAGGATGCACTTTGGGCATATAGGACTGCATATAAGACAACCCTAGGTATGTCTCCTTATAGACTTGTGTATGGCAAAGCATGTCACTTACCATTCGAATTGGAAATCAAAGCATTTTGGGCCCTAAAAGAGCTGAATTATTGCGTGACTGATGCGGGAACATTGCGGTCTCTGCAATTACATGAGCTTGATGAGCTGAGACATATGTCCTATGAAAATGCCAAAATGTATAAGGAAAAAACTAAAATTTGGCATGATAGTAGACTTAGGATTAAGGACTTTAAGAAAGGCCAGCATGTCTTGTTATTTAACTCAAGGTTGAGATTATTTCCAGGCAAACTTAAGTCCAGATGGTCAGGTCCTTTTGTTATCACTAATGTATTTGTTCATGGCGCAATTGAGATTAGGAACCTGCAGCACGGGCAACCGTTCATGGTCAATGGTGCACGTTTGAAGCATTACTACGAGGAAGGAGATGTGAAGACACTCTCGGCCTTCCTCTTATCTGAAGCTTGAAAATAAAACCGAGAGAGGACGAGTGATTACTGTGCTTGTCCATGCGAGGCTATGCCTTAGTTTTTTTTTGTGTTGTTTTGAATTTCTTCGGTTGTTATTTTTGTATCTTTAGGTGTGATTTTTATTACGAATTTGTTGTTAATTTTGTACGTTTTAATAGGGGATCAAAAGAGGAAATCAAGGAGATGAATCAGGGGTAAAAAAATCAAGGAAGAAATCAGGCCGAATCAAAGATTGAGTTGTGAGAATCTTGGGATTTAAATCAAGAAAATCTCCAACGGCCATTTAATTGCGGTGGATTTGCTGAAACCGCAACAGAAAGAGCCGTTGGGATTCACTTGATTACAAATAGCCGTTAAAACAACTGTGGCCCGTACGCTTCCTTCATTCGTTGGACTTCAAGAAATCAATCTTCTTCTTCCTCTGCATCTCCTTCAGATCTCTCCAAATCAACAATGGTGCTTACACGGGCTGAGCGATCTGCTTCCAAGAAGAAGTCACCGGACGCCGAGGTAGCTGTGAGAGAGGCACTACTCGCCTTGGCAGATGCCGAAGCTGCGTAACTCGTACGACCATCCAAGCTTCCTGTACGCAAGAAGAAGTGGAAGGTGGTGACCGAAATCCCTGCTGACCTATCTGAACCAGTAGGTACACCCAAGAAGAGAAAATGGAAGATGGCAGTCGGGGACGCACCGATCAAGGAAAAGACTCCCACCGTGGAGAGTCAAGGAAGTGGCCGTCCATCCTACGAGACAGCCAGACAGAGCCCTGAGCCATCTCCACCTCCACAGAGCCCTGAGCCATCTCCACCTTCACAAAGCCCTGAGCCTGAAGCCCCGAGTGAAGAACATCAAGAATCAGTGCCGAGCGAAGAGGCAGCTGAGGAAGATGAAGTCTTCTCTCCTTTGAGGGAAGTCAGCCCTGATAGCCCAGCAGAGGGGAGAGACTCAATGGATGAGACGTTGGGGGACTGCCTCCAGCAGATCACCACCAGGGCACGGCTGAGGAAGAAAGCGCCCAAGGTTGTAAAGGCCAAACGGCCAAAAGCTTCAAAACGATCCAAGAAGAAGAAGCTCAGTAGTGAGCCATCTTTGAAGAAGCTGAAGGTCGAGGTTGCTGAGTTGGCCAAGGCACGGGATAAGGGGAAAGCCAAATTGTACCCCGAAGATGAACCTCAAGCTGTGAGGTATGTATCTTCAGATGCTGAATCACGGGGCACTGAATTGAGAAAGCGAGACCTACTCCATGAGAAGGGGTTTCTTGATGCATTGGCAGACCTGCCGCAATTCTTGCGCGCAGGGATCACCAACCACGGCTGGGAAGAACTGTGCAGACCACCCATCCCTGCCTACTCCAGCATGGTGTACGACTTCTATGCAAATCTGACGCACCCCGAGGATGGTCTGTCCATGGTGAGGGGTATTGAGGTCGATTTTTCGGCCAAGACTATCAATGAAGCCTATGGCCTCAAGGGGCAGAAGTATACTGACTACGCGAGGATCATCGACGCACCAACTGAGGCTGTCCTGGAAGAAGCCCTGCGCATCATAGGCCAACCTGAGGCTGCGTGGACAATCTCACGCAACTGGAAGCACACTCTGATGAGTGCAACCCTCACGGCCAAGGCAGCCGTCTGGTTCTCCTTCGTGCGAAGGCGTCTATCCCCGGTCACCCACGAAACCACCATAAATCAGGGGAGATCGTTGCTGGTGTACGCAATTATGAGGGGCCTCACTATAGATGTTGGTGAGGTCATTGCAGCCTCAATAGCTGTTGCGTGCTCAATGGGTAAAGATAAGTGTGCAAAATAGAAGAGAGAGCACTTAGAACATGCAAGCATACATGGTCTCACAGCAAGTAATGAGTATATTTAATTCGTTTTTTCCACAGAGACTTATTTAAGCTATTCGCGAAGTGTGAATGTTAAGAAAGATGGGATGAATTTGAGGGGGTAAAATTGGTTTTTAATTAACTACTTTTTGCTGAATGTATAAAGGGATATAACATAAACAAATGCAAGTTGGAATTAGATAAAAAGGATAAAAGATGGAATTAATAAACGAGAAGGAAAACAGCTAAACAGAATGTAAATTTGCAGAATTGCGTGGACCGCAATGTTTCCGCAATTAACTCAACAGCGAAAGTATGTAAATGGGCGAATTAAGGGCTACTAATGACTATCCTATAGGCAGTTTATTACGATTATCAAGCTTTGGATCAACTCTCTATACATCAAACTCACTCTATCTCAAGTATCGTCCGATTCCATGCATGAGAGACTCAAGTTTACTCGACTTCAAAGTAAGGTCTTAAGCATCTTGTTTAAACAGGAGTTTTTAGTTTGTACTAGGGAAACGCCTATTCCTAGGCCGTTTCCTGATTACCATGAAAGGCTAGCATGATTATATGACTCTGAACTCTTACTCCTTCCAGAGGTTAGGAGTTCTTTGGACAAAATGGATGGCCAATCGAAATTGCCCGTGGGATGAAGCTTACATACAACCAATGTTCGAGTGTTAATCTGCCTACTTGACTTACGTTTTTTAGCCTATAGTTCTGTCATTAGCATGCCCCTAAGTGATTTTAGTTACTCATGGATGTGTGGAGAATAGAAAAGGTAGATAAAACAGACATGCTTATAAGATAAATATGCTTAAAACAACAAACCAAAGTCGTAGCAGAACAAGCTGGAAACTGTAAATTGCAGAAGGATACTTCGATTACTTAAAGTGTTTGAACGACAAAGGAAACTCTAAAAGAAATGAATTCAAGACAGACAACAACGAAATGCAATAATTGAAACGCTAAACTAAGAACAACAATGATCAGAAATGGACATAGGAAGAACAAAGCATAAAAACAGTAAAGGGTTGCTAGAAATTCCGTGGCAGTCGCCTCGAATGTTGATGATGAGAAGTCAGCCGTGCTTGGATGAATCCAATCGAGAGAGAAGAAGAATCTTCTCTCCTTCCTATCAGATTATCGATTCCAAATAGCTGCAACTCTAACTCCAACAGACGGCAAAGGAAAAATAGATGGAAATGGTGGACTGCACGAAGACTTCTGCGCTTCGAATGCTTCCTGATCCTCCGACTTTGACCCCTTTTTATAGTCGTTTGCAGGTGCGTTTGGGCCAAGGAGAACCATCAGTCTTCAACGTCATATATCAGAATGGATGGAGGAGAAAGAACGAATCCCTGAAAAGTCGGATCTAAACAGAAAAATGTCAGCCAACTTACGGTTTTAACTTGAATAATTGCGGCCACCGCAATTATTCCGCAATGCAGTCGCAATGGTTATTTTTTCATTCTTTTCTTCGGTTTTCACCCCTTTTTCTACCTATTGTGCATAAGTCCTATATTAGCTACCTTCTTCTAATTCTCATATTAAAGCATAGGTTTAGGCTAAATGCTCACAAAAACACCTAAATGTGTACATCTTCTTAAGCTAAATGGGTCCTAAATAAGTCACTTTCAGAGACTTAACACACCCCCAAACTTAAGGCTTTGCTTGTCCTCAAGCATACTAAGGACTTACCTAGGCTGCTGCTTTACCCTCTTCTTTAACTACTCACTAACTCCCTTATATTCTTGTCTCTAGCAGTGCTGTCCTGTGACACACTTCCAAGTTTAGAACTAACCTCTTGTCTAGCTTCTTCTGACTTCACCTGCCTACTATACCCACTGCTTTTGTTAACCCCCTACTACTGATCTAACTACTTTTATGATATCATGCTATTATCCCTAAGGCTTCAAATTCTACCAAGCTTTACTCTAGACTCAGTACATGCTTCTAGCTTATTTTCAATGTGTCTAGGATTCCTTAGAGTCATGCCAGTCTTAGTATTAACAGTGACAGTGGTACTTTTTAGAGAACAACCTAAGCCCTGGCATCACTACATTGGATATACATTCATCTCCCTAGACAAACCTAACAGTTACAACCTTGTGCTTAGCTCATTAAGGATCAGAGTTCTTTTCACATAGGACATCTAAGCCACAAGATTATAACTCCCAAGCATACATTCTTCTTCCCCTAATTCTCCTTTTTTCTTTTTTACTTAGGTGGAGTCTCTCCTTGGTTTGCCTTTTGATGCAATGCCACTTGAAAAAGACTCCCCTCTTTATTCTATTTTTCACTTTTTCTATTTATCACATATTTTTTTTTTTTAGGAGAAGAAGAATGCTTATGTCCTAAGGAAGAGAGGAATGTTCCTAGGCCTAGGGTGGCCTTCCCCCAAACTTCAACTACTCATTGTCCCCAATGAGTGTTTGAGGTGGCACACCCCCAAACTATCCTAGAAGCATCTAGTCCAAAGCAAAACAAAGAGAATTTAACCATCCTAGGCATAGGCAAAACATTCTAAAAGCAACTATCCCAGCAGCAGAAAATTCGAACATAACAGACAGGTTTAAGGTCTTATGGTTTATGCATGCTGAGCACGATTCAGAGGCAAATTTAAACTATCAAAGGGTGTCCTATGACACTCATCCAGCATGCTTTAAGATCAGCTATATAAGGTGGTCATGCTCGTAACAAAAGATAGAATTTAACAGATCACAGCCTAACTAAACGGACAGTCTAAAACATGCAATCAGTCACAAAAATTGCGGGAACCGCAATTATTTCGCAATACAATCTGGGCAGATTTCACATTGATGCAGGCCCCTAGCATGCTTTTTCCCGTTACTCAGGCCTCCTAAAAATAAAACTAAACTAACCTACCTAATCAACTAACATCAGACTAGACTAAGCAAAATAAAAACCATAAAACTAAACATGAAAAACAGATCAAAAACTAAACCCAAACAGCATACTTCACATGAACTAACAGAAAGCAGGAAAATTGTTTTTGTTTCTAAGGGACAGCAAATACTCCCTTTAGTGCTCTTCAAACCAGCACTCAATCCTCATCATCTTCATCTGGTCGCCGTGGTCGTGGGGGCACCCATGGAGTTAGGAGGTTGGTGGGGAAGTCCGGGAAGATGCACCCCAATTGGTCTGCAACTTCTTTGTCCCTCGCCTGCGCATAGTTGGCCCATTGAGCCATTCTTCTCTGCATGTCCATTAGGCAGGCCATGGATAGGGACTGCTCAGCAGCCAGCCTATCCAACTCAAACTCCATGTTGCCCTTTCGTCTCAGCCTCAGGTGTGCAGGCAACTCCAAATGGCCTGTGTAAGGCATCTGCTGTTCCAAGCGCTCGGTGGGAACTCCTGCAAGCAAACACAACTTTGTTATAGTGTTTGGAAAAAATAATGGTCCCTTACCCTTTTTAGCACACTCGGCTATGGCAGCAGTGATGACCTCTCCCACGTTGATCGTGAGACCTCTCATTATAGCATAAACCAGCAGCGAACGGCTCTGGTTAATTGTAGTCTCATGCGTCACTGGGGAGAGTCTTCTTCTTACGAATGAAAACCACACGGCTGCCTTAGCCGTGAGGTTGGCACTCATAAGAGTGTGCCGCCCGTTGCGTGACACTGTCCAAGAGGCTGCAGGCTGACCAATCGTGCGAATGGCTTCTTCCAGCACAGCCTCGGTCGGCTCATCCACTATCCGGGCATAATCCGTGTGAGGTTGGCCCCTGAGACCGAATGCTTCGTTGATGGCCTTGGCAGAGAAATCAACTTCCACCCCTCGGACCACAGATAGGCCATCCTCAGGGCTGAGCACGTTAGCATAAAAATCATACACCATGCTAGTGTATGCTGGATTGGGAGGTCGGCAGAATTCCTCCCAGCCATGGTTGAGCACCCCTGCGCGCAAGAACTGCGGCAGGTCAGCAAGGCGATCAAGGAACCCCTTCTCGTGCAACAGGTCCCTTTTCCTCAGCTCCACACCCCTGGATTCGGCATCCGAGGAGACATACCTCACTGATGGAGGTTCCTCTTCAGGGTAGAGTTTAGCCTTCCCTTTATCGGTTGGCTTGGATGATTCAGCAGCCTCCACCTTGAGGCGTTTGAGCGAAGGCTCAGTACTTTCTTCGTCTGCTGAAGGCACTCGCTTGGCCTTCTTCTTCTTCAGTTTTTTGGGTTTCTTGGACTTCTTGGCCTTGGTCATTTTGGCCTTCTTCTTCTCTTTCTTAATGTTGATCTGTTGGAGGCAAGCCCCCAACGTCTCCTCCATGGAATCGTCCTGCGGTGCAGGAACATCAGGGCTGTCTTCTCTCATGGGAGAAAAGACTTCTTCTTGGCCTGCATCTCCACTGCCCTGCGTAGACTCCTGATAATCCCCATAAGGGAATTCCGGATCATGCCGAGGGGAATTGTGCTCTGCTGATGGTGTATGCGCCGAACTCCGTGGTGAAGATGATGGCGCAGGGCTCTGCGCTGCTACAGGTGGCGAATCAGAACTCTGAGGTGCTGGAGACAACTCAGGGCTCTGTAACGGTGGTGACGACTCGGTGCTTGGCACTGGTTCAGATGGCAGACGGCTGCGCACAGGTGATTCAGACGGCAGAGGGCTGCGCACAGGTGATTCAGACGGCGACGAACCTTCTTTGGCTGACTCGTGAGAATCACGATCAGGTTCTTGACTCTCCACAGAGGGAGTCTTGGCGGTGCTCGGTTCGGCAGCAGTCTTGACAGTCCACCGGCGCTTCTTTGGCGTGCCCACTGGCTCAGATGGGCCAGCAGGGATCTCAGTAACCACCTTCCACTTCCTCCTACGGATAGGAAGCTTGGAAAGACGGCCGGCACGTACAGCACCCTCATCAGCAAGGGCGAGAAGCCCTTCCCTCGCAGCCGCTTCAGCTGCGTCGACGGCCTTCTTCTTGGCGGCGGATCTCTCAGCCCTAGTGGAAACCATAGTTGCTTCTTGGAGATCTTGAGAGAGGAATCACAGATGGAGAGGATCGCAAAAATCTTGGAGATCAAAGAGTAAGAGAATCGTATCAACGAATGCGTTCTAACGGCTATAAATAAAACGAAGAAAATCCCAACGGCTAGTTTTGCGGATCCAGCAATTTTTGCGCAATTCCAGGGATATCTTTTCATCAAAATCTCCAACTTTGATTGCCCGTATCTTTTAGTTGGCTCAACCGTTTCTTGATTTTTAAAGTGGGATTTACTCTCCTTGATCCCCTCTTTCGATTCCCTACAAAAACAAATAAAACAAACATCAAATACGCAATTAAATTTACACCACAAAACGTACAAACGATAAGCGAAAAAAACAGAAAGAAAGAAAAAAAAACTAAGGCATTGGCCTTGACTGAACGAGCACAGTAACCACTCGTTCTCTCTCGTTCTTTTTGTCATGCTTCAGTCAAGAGGAAGGCCGAGAGAGTCTTCACATCCCCTTCCTCATAGTAATGCTTTAGTCTGGCACCATTGACCATAAACGGCTGCCCTTGCTGCAAGTTTTTAATCTCTATTGCACCATGAACAAAGACATTAGTAATAATAAATGGACCCGACCATCTAGACTTTAGTTTGCCTGGAAATAACTTTAAGCGTGAGTTAAATAACAGTACAAGTTGGCCTTTCCTAAAGTCTTTGATCCTAAGCCTACTATCATGCCATATTTTAGTCTTTTCTTTATACATTTTGGCATTCTCATAGGCCATATGCCTAAGCTCATCAAGTTCATGCAGCTGTAAAGATCTCAATGTCCCTGCATCCTTTACACAAAAATTCAATTCTTTCATAGCCCAAAATGCCTTGTTTTCTAATTCAAGTGGCAAGTGGCAAGCTTTGCCATATACCAGCCTATAGGGAGACATACCTAGGGGTGTCTTATATGCTGTTCTGTAAGCCCAAAGTGCATCCTCAAGCTTGAAAGACCAGTCCTTCCTATTCGGTTTGACTACCTTCTCTAGAATGTTCTTTATTTCCCTATTGGAAATTTCGGCCTGACCATTTGAATGTGGGTGGTAGGGGGTAGCTACTCTATGTCGGATGTTATATTTGGCCAATAATTTCTCCATAGCCTTGTTAATGAAATGTGACCCCTCGTCACTAATGATAGCACGAGGAGTCCCAAATCGAGTGAAAATATGCCTATGTAAGAAACTAGTGACCGTTTTAGCATCATTATTAGGACATGCCTTAGCTTCTACCCACTTTGACACGTAATCCACTGCTACTAGTATATAGAGGTTACCTGACGATGGAGGGAATGGTCCCATGAAATCAATGCCCCATACATCAAAGAGCTCTAACTCTAAGATGTAGGTGAGGGGCATCTCATCCTTACGACTCAAGTTACCTGTCCTTTGGCACTCATCGCAGTTGTGGGCGTAGTCATGGGCGTCTTTGAAGATTGTTGGCCAGTAGTAGCCACTCTGAAAGACCTTAGCAGCTGTTCTCTGCCCACCAAAATGTCCCCCATAAGGAGATGAGTGACAGTGCTGCAGCACAGATTTCGCTTCAGCAGCTGAAACACATTTCCTCAACAGCCCATCAGCACAAGTTCTGTAAAGGATGGGGTCGTCCCAGATGAATTTCCTTACTTCATTGAGGAACCTCTTCTTCTCTTGCCCTCCCTTGAACACTGGTAGTACCTGTGATGCACGAAAGTTAGCAATATCAGCGAACCATGGTTCCTCATCGTTATCACGATGGGACAAAGCAAAGACATGCTCATCTATGAAAGCATCAGAAATTGCGGTCTCCGCAATCTTTTCGCAATTATGGTGCAATCGAGACAGGTGATCTGCAACCACATTCTCACAACCTTTCTTGTCCCGAATATCTAAATCAAATTCTTGCAGCAATAACACCCACCTAATCAGCCTAGGCTTGGCGTCAGCTTTCCTCATAAGATATTTCAGGGCAGAATGGTCAGTGTATACAATGGTCCTAGTGCCTACAATATAATTTCTAAATTTTTCACAAGCAAAGACTACAGCAAGCATCTCTTTTTCTGTAGTTGTATAATTACATTGGGCCTCATTGAAGGTTTTACTGGCATAGTAGACAGGATGTGTCAGCTTGTCAATTTTCTGTCCTAACATGACTCCAACGGCATAGTCACTGGCATCACATAGCATCTCAAATGGGAGATCCCAATTTGGTCCAACTATGATAGGCGCTGTGACTAGTGCCTCTTTAAGGGATTTCCAAGCTACTACACATTCCTCAGAGAAGATAAAAGGCTTGTTTAGCTCTAGAAGCTCGCACAGAGGCTTGGCTATCTTAGAAAAGTCCTTGATGAACCTTCTGTAAAAACCAGCATGTCCTAGGAAGCTTCTAATGCCTTTGACATTTTGGGGCTCTACTAACTTCTCTATAATCTCTATTTTGGCCCTATCCACTTCCACACCTGCCCTTGACACTCGATGTCCTAAAACAATCCCCTCATCTACCATAAAATGGCATTTTTCCCAATTTAGGACTAGGTTGGTCTCCTCACACCTAGCCAGGACTTGTCCTAGGTTGTCTAGACAGATTTTAAATGAATCCCCAAAGACTGAGAAGTCATCCATGAATATTTCTATCATGGACTCATCCAACTCAGAGAAGATTGCCATCATGCACCTCTGGAAAGTTGCCGGTGCATTGCATAAGCCAAAAGGCATTCTGCGGAAGGCAAACGTTCCAAAAGGGCAAGTAAAGGTGGTCTTCTCTTGGTCCTTAGGATCTATAGTTATTTGGTTGTAACCAGAGTACCCATCTAAAAAACAGTAGTAGGCTCTACCAGCTATTCTGTCTAGCATCTGGTCAATAAACGGTATAGGGAAATGGTCTTTTTTGGTTTCTTTGTTTAACTTCCTGTAATCCATACACACCCTCCACCCTGTGACAGTCCTTGTTGGAATCAGTTCGTCGTTCTCATTGACTACCACAGTTATTCCCCCCTTTTTAGGTACACACTGGATGGGGCTTACCCACTGGCTACTAGCTATGGGGTAAATTACTCCTGCATCTAACCATTTTATTATTTCTTTCTTCACTACCTCTTTCATAGAGGGGTTTAACCTACGCTGGTGATCTACCTTAGGTGTGTGTTCTTCCTCTAATATAATTTTATGCATGCAATAAGAAGGGCTAATGCCTCGAATATCAGCAATAGACCATGCTATAGCCTTCCTATGTTGCTTCAGCAGTAAAATTAAATCAACCTCATGCTGTTCACTTAGTTTAGAGGAAATAATTACAGGCAACGTATCATTATCTCCTAGATATGCATATTTGAGGTGAGTAGGTAGTGGTTTCAGTTCTAGAATAGGTGGATGCTCGATGGAGGGCTTTAAAGGATGCACAGTTCTATCAGTCAATCCTATATTCATACATACATGCTGAGGGTTAATTACAGGCATGTTCATTATGTTAGATACATTTAAGTCAGCTACATCTACTTGTACATATTCACTAGCATGCTTGGTTAACAGTACATGCTCTAATTGTTCGTCCATAAGTGAGTCAACAACATCCATGCTTGCACAAGACTCAGAATCAGAGGGATACCTTAAAGCTTTGTAAACACTAAATTTTACCTCTTCGTCATGTACTCTCATAGTTAACTCACCTTTTTGCACATCTATTAGTGCCCTACCTGTGGCTAGAAATGGTCTACCTAGCAGGATGGGTACCTCCTTGTCTGCCTCATAGTCCAGGACAATGAAATCTGCAAGGAAGATGAACTTGTCAACTTTAACTAGAATATCCTCAATCTTACCTTCTGGATATGCGATGGATCTGTCGGCTAGTTGTAAAGTGACTGTAGTTGGACGTGCTTCCCCTATTCCCAACTGGCGGAAAAGGGACAAGGGCATGAGATTGATGCTGGCGCCCAGGTCACAAAGCGCTCTGCCCACGTGCTTTCCTCCAAGCTCAACAGGTAAGGTGAAGGACCCAGGATCCTTTTCCTTCTTAGGTAGTTTGTTCTGGAGGATGGCACTGCACTCCTCGGTGAGATTGACTGTTTCAAATTCACCAATTATTTTTTTGTTAGTAATGATGTCCTTCAAAAACTTTACATAAGAAGGCATTGATTGTAAAACCTCTACAAAAGGAATATTAACGTGTACTTGCTTAAGTATTTCTAAGAATTTATTGAAATGTACTTCCTGTTCCTGCTTCTTTTTAAGTCTTCTAGGATAAGGAGGTGGTGGTACATAAGCAGGTACGTCAGGGCGCTTTAGGTTTGGTGGAGGTCTTGGAATTTCTTCTATTTCCTCTACAATTGGTTCTAATCTGGCTCCTGATGTGCTAGTGGGTGGTGGACCTTGGTTGGGCATAGACTCCAGTGGAGCACTAGACTCGGTGTTCTCTACTCTCTTTGGTATGTCTTTGGTATTGCTTACCAGAGGTCTTCCACTCCTGAGTTCAATTGCTTGAACTTGTTCCTTTCCTTCTCTCCTTGGCAGTTCCGTGTCAGCAGGGAGTCTACCTTGGGGCCTACTTTTAATTTCGTTGGCTAACTGGCCTATTTGAGTTTCTAAGCTCCTAAGGGTAGCTTGCTGGCTTTGGAGAGTAGCCTCATTTTTTGCTATATATTCCTTGAGTAGGTTTTCTACAGAAGATCCTACTGGTTGGTAAGGTTTTTGGTACATTGATTGGTTATGTTGGTTATGTTGGGGAGTGAAACCAGATGTTCCACTCGGCCTTGGTTGGTTATTATTTTGGTTAGAATTTGGTTGGCCACCCCATGACAGGTTTGGGTGGTTCCTCCAACCAGGATTGTATGTTTGTGAGTAGGGGTTGTTCCTTGGTTGCTGCTGGGTTCCTACATAGCAGACCGAGGATGGATTCCCAGGGCAATATTCATATGGGTGCCCTTCCCCACAGAATCCACAGACTAGTGCCTCGCCTTGACTTGGTTGGGTGCCCATTGACATGGCTGTGGCGGTATTGGCACTGGATTGGAGATTGGCCTGAGCCATTTGCTTGACTAAGTTGGTCAGGGCATTTATTTGGGTGCTCATGGCGCTTAGAGCATCCTTGTCTTGAGCTCTAGTTGGCTCTACAGGATCATCTGACCACCTACAATGAGATGTTGAGATCTTCTCCAAGATCTCATAAGCTTCGTTGTAACTCTTGGACAACATGGAACCTCCAGCAGATGAATTTAAGACTTGCCTAGTGCTGGGGTTGCAACCTTTAAAGAAAACTTCTATTTGGATGCACCATGGGATGCCATGGTGCGGACATTTGATTAGAAGGTCTTTGAAGCGTGTCCAAGCTTCGTGAAGAGACTCACTAGGAGCTTGTTTGAATTTAATAATGTCATCACGGAAAGTAGAATTCCTATCAGGTGGGAAATATTTGACTAGGAATTTTTCAGCTAGATCTGTCCAATTAAGGACAGATCCGGAAGGTAATGAGTTCAGCCACGTTTTGGCCTTGTCCCTCAAAGAATAAGGGAACAAGTATAGCCTTAACGCTTCTTGAGAAACTCCAGGGATTAGGAAGGTATCACTAACTCCTAAGAAGTTCCTAAGATGGTTGTGGGGATCCTCATTTTCCATTCCAAAGAATTGTCCCACAGTGGACAACATTTGGAACATCACTGGCTTTAACTCGAATGAGTTGGCAGTGATCTCAGGACGGATTATGCTGGGGTTCAGCTCCCCAGGCATAGGTACGAGATATGAAAGAATGGCGCTATCCTTGTCATTCGCTATGTCTATGGGATTGCGAATGGCAGGCACCAGATTTTGATCTCTAACATCCATTTCTCCTAGAGGTGGTGATGATAACCTTGCGGTATCAGCAGCTAATTCAGGTAAAGATGGTTGTTTAAATAAACGTTTCTTGGCTTTATTCCTAGCTCTAAGTAATCTTTCGGGCTCAGGGTGGAACTCTAGATCACTAGATGGAAGCTCATTCATAAACTAACCTAAGTTTTACCTAAGGAAGAAATGAAATATAGATCAAATGCAAACAAAAGTAAATGGATGATTCAAACTTAACAAAACTTCGTTTTACTTAAAATAAGTCCCCGGCAGCGGCGCCAAAAACTTGTTGCGTGCTCAATGGGTAAAGATAAGTGTGCAAAATAGAAGAGAGAGCACTTAGAACATGCAAGCATACATGGTCTCACAGCAAGTAATGAGTATATTTAATTCGTTTTTTCCACAGAGACTTATTTAAGCTATTCGCGAAGTGTGAATGTTAAGAAAGATGGGATGAATTTGAGGGGGTAAAATTGGTTTTTAATTAACTACTTTTTGCTGAATGTATAAAGGGATATAACATAAACAAATGCAAGTTGGAATTAGATAAAAAGGATAAAAGATGGAATTAATAAACGAGAAGGAAAACAGCTAAACAGAATGTAAATTTGCAGAATTGCGTGGACCGCAATGTTTCCGCAATTAACTCAACAGCGAAAGTATGTAAATGGGCGAATTAAGGGCTACTAATGACTATCCTATAGGCAGTTTATTACGATTATCAAGCTTTGGATCAACTCTCTATACATCAAACTCACTCTATCTCAAGTATCGTCCGATTCCATGCATGAGAGACTCAAGTTTACTCGACTTCAAAGTAAGGTCTTAAGCATCTTGTTTAAACAGGAGTTTTTAGTTTGTACTAGGGAAACGCCTATTCCTAGGCCGTTTCCTGATTACCATGAAAGGCTAGCATGATTATATGACTCTGAACTCTTACTCCTTCCAGAGGTTAGGAGTTCTTTGGACAAAATGGATGGCCAATCGAAATTGCCCGTGGGATGAAGCTTACATACAACCAATGTTCGAGTGTTAATCTGCCTACTTGACTTACGTTTTTTAGCCTATAGTTCTGTCATTAGCATGCCCCTAAGTGATTTTAGTTACTCATGGATGTGTGGAGAATAGAAAAGGTAGATAAAACAGACATGCTTATAAGATAAATATGCTTAAAACAGCAAACCAAAGTCGTAGCAGAACAAGCTGGAAACTGTAAATTGCAGAAGGATACTTCGATTACTTAAAGTGTTTGAACGACAAAGGAAACTCTAAAAGAAATGAATTCAAGACAGACAACAACGAAATGCAATAATTGAAACGCTAAACTAAGAACAACAATGATCAGAAATGGACATAGGAAGAACAAAGCATAAAAACAGTAAAGGGTTGCTAGAAATTCCGTGGCAGTCGCCTCGAATGTTGATGATGAGAAGTCAGCCGTGCTTGGATGAATCCAATCGAGAGAGAAGAAGAATCTTCTCTCCTTCCTATCAGATTATCGATTCCAAATAGCTGCAACTCTAACTCCAACAGACGGCAAAGGAAAAATAGATGGAAATGGTGGACTGCACGAAGACTTCTGCGCTTCGAATGCTTCCTGATCCTCCGACTTTGACCCCTTTTTATAGTCGTTTGCAGGTGCGTTTGGGCCAAGGAGAACCATCAGTCTTCAACGTCATATATCAGAATGGATGGAGGAGAAAGAACGAATCCCTGAAAAGTCGGATCTAAACAGAAAAATGTCAGCCAACTTACGGTTTTAACTTGAATAATTGCGGCCACCGCAATTATTCCGCAATGCAGTCGCAATGGTTATTTTTTCATTCTTTTCTTCGGTTTTCACCCCTTTTTCTACCTATTGTGCATAAGTCCTATATTAGCTACCTTCTTCTAATTCTCATATTAAAGCATAGGTTTAGGCTAAATGCTCACAAAAACACCTAAATGTGTACATCTTCTTAAGCTAAATGGGTCCTAAATAAGTCACTTTCAGAGACTTAACAATAGCCGGCTGCGCCAAGAAAGGTAAGGGCCCTATTTTCTTCCCAAACACCATCACTAAGCTCTGTTTACGTGCAGGTGTACCAATCGAGAGGATGGAGAGGCAGCTGGCCTACACGGGGCATTTGGAGCTGCCTACAGGCCTGAGGATGCGTAGGAAGGGAAACATGGAGTTTGAGCTAGATGGCCTGACTGCAGCTCAATCTCTCTCCATGGCTTGCTTGATGGATCTCCAGCGCAAGATGGCGCAATGGGCCGAGTATGCTTAGGCGAGGGACAAAGACGTGGCTGATCAGTTGGGATGCATCTTCCCTGCCTTCCCCACTGATCTACTGAAGCCATGGACGCCTCCAAGAGCAAGGAAGGATGATGATGAGGATGTTTGAGTGCCAGTCTGAAGGGCACTCGAGGGAGTACTTCTGTTCCCTCTTAAAATAAATAAAAAAAAAAACAAACTGCTTTTCGTTAAACTTGGTGAATTCTGTCATTTCGAATCCTTTATTTGATCTGTTTTTCATTCTTTCTTTTGGTTGTTTAGGATAGTTTAGTATAGGTAGATGGTATCTGAGTAGGTAGGTTGTTTTAGTTTCCTTTTTGTATAGCTGTGATGACTGGAAATAGCATGCAAAAGGGGCTGATCACTGATAAATATGCCCTGCGGGTTCATTGCGAAATTATTGCGGATGCCGCAATTTTTGTTAGTTATCGCATGCTTTTGACTGACTGTTAGATAGGCTGGTTCTGTTTCAATTTTGTTTTCTTTCTGCTTTCTTGACTTCCATATATGATCTATCTGTAAGCATGCTGGATGAGTGTCTTAGATCACCTTTGATAGCTTAAATTAACTCTCTTACAATGCTCAGCATGCATATCTTTAAGTCCTTACCATACTGTTTTTACAAATTTCTACTGCTGTGATGTTTGCTTTGAGAATGTTCTTTCTATGCCTAGGACTTTTAGATTCTCTTTGTTTTGCCCTAGACTAGATGCTTCTAGGACAAGTTTGGGGGTGTGCCACCTCAGACTCTCATTGGGGACAATGAGAAGTTTTAGTTTGGGGGAGGCCACCCTAGGCCTAGGAACATTCCTCTCTCCCTTTAGACATAAGCATTCTTCTTCTCCTTTGCAAAAATGATGAACTGAAAAAAAAATGATGAAAAAGAATAAAGGATGGTGTCTCTCTTAAGGTTGCTGAGTAATCAGTGCCATGTGTGTAACCCACAGGTGGCATTGCATCAAAAGGCAACCAAAGGAGAGGCTCCACCAAAGAAAGAAAAAAAAAGGAAAAACTAAGGAAGAAGAATGTATGCCTAGGAGTTGCAGCTTTGTGCTTAGGTGTCCTGAATAAAAGAACTCTGATCCTCAATTAGCTAAGCACAAGGTTGTAGCTTGTAGGTTTGTCTAGGGAGATGAATGTATATCCAATGTAGTGATGCCAGGGTTTAGTTGGTTCTATGAATGTACTACTGTCACTGGTTTGTACTAAGACTGGCATGACTCTAAGGAATCCTAGGTAGCTCAAAAGAAAAACATTAGAAGCATGTACTGAGTCTAGGGCAAAGCGAGGTAGAATTTGAAACCTTAGGGATAGTTGCACAATGAACTTAATGACAAAAGCAAATAGATCAGTTGTGGGGAGTTAATGAAACAGTAGGATCATAAGGCGAGAGAAGTCAGAAGAAGCAAATTGAGAAGTTAGTTTTAAACTTAGAAGTGTGTCACAGGACAGCATTGCCATAGATAGGGAACTTAGGGCAGTCAGCAAGTGGTTAGAGAGGTTAACAGCAGCCTAGATAAAGTCCTTAGATTGCTCGAGGACGAGCAACACCTTAAGTTTGGGGGTGTGTTACGTCTCCAAAAGTGACTATTTTAGGACTTATTTGCTATAGAAAGATGTACACTCTTAGGTGTTTTTGGTAGGATTTAGCTTAAACTCATGCTTATATATGAGAATTAGTAGAAGGAAGCTAAATTATGACTTATATGTAAAAGGAAAGGAAAAGAACCAAAAACAAAGTAAATAGAGTGAAAATTGCACATTGCGGAAGCATTGCGAAAACATTGCTAAAACCGCAATGTTTTAAGTGAAATCCGTAAGTTGTCTAACCAATTTCTGTTTTGCTCCGATCTTTCAGGGGCCCATTCTTTCTCCTGCTGCCACTGGTAGTGAACTTTTGTACGTTCACAAATTTCGGGTTGTCGAAGCCCGCCAAAATAATATTTATATGCCGATTATACCGACTAATTTATAGTTAGTGATAACCGGGTCGAACCACAGGGAATTAGCTTAATTCTAACTTAATTAATTCTAAATTGCTAACGGTAAAAATATGGGAAATTGGATTTTAAAAGGGAGCTCTACACTATTGTAGCTAACGGAAAATTAAAACAATAAAATCTGTGAAGTAAGAAATTTAAATGGCATGTTTGACTTCAAAGAATGGGATTGATCACAATTTGTGTTCGGATCATCGATAACTAAATACATAGACACAACGCTTAAAGCACGCAATTCGTTTGGTTATTTCTAACTCAAACGACCCAAAGATACAATTAGAAAAGTGCAATTCTAATTGTTCTTGACAGTTACTCAAAATAAGGTGATCAATCCTAAAATGATTAACGAACAGAGACGGGAACATTGCGACGAATTAACCCGGAGACTAAATCGATTTTTCCTCTTTACCCAAAATCTAACATGAAGGTTATCTAATTTCTACCCCCAACTGTCACTTGGGATCAAACTAAATACCCATATTAAGATTTGTGTTACCTAGCGATTGAGGCAATTATACGTCCTAATCTCTAACGGTAAAGCATGCATAAGGACTCGGGCGTCACCCCTAATCAGTTACCCAAGCTATTTAGATGAAGAACAAGGAAGAAGATGCATAAGGAAGACAATCTAATTCATACACAAATTAAGGCAAATCTCCCCTTAATTCAAATTGATTACAATCCCAAACTAGAAATCAAACACTTACTTGTTTAGCTATCCATGGAGGTGAAGAAAAGAGCCACAAATGGCTAAGAATGCCCAAAAATCGAAAGAGGTAGGAGAAGAGCCAAAAGAGAATGCCCTAAATTAAGAAAAATGGGTATTTATACCCATTTTTCCGTCGGGCCAGCGCCTAGGCGCCATAAGTCAGCGCCTAGGCGCCATAAGTCAGCGCCTAGGCGCCGCGGGAGCGCGCGCACAGAATTGAGACAGCGCCTAGGCGCCATAAGTCAGCGCCTAGGCGCTGAGCTCTCTGGAAAATTCACAAAATCGGGCATTTTGTTGACTTTTAATGACGGGCTTCTGCTGAGTGTTAATGACGGTCATTTACAGTCACGGATAGGGCGCGCGCGCGCGAGGCGAGGTAAGGCGAAGGCGTGGGCGAGGCACGCTGGGCGCTGGGCGCGCGGCATGGGCGAGCGCGAGGGGCGAGGACGCGCGCGGTGCGGAGGCGGAGTGGGCGAGGGCGAGCGCGCGCGAGCGGGGCTTTGACTGACCGTTGACCATTGACTGTTGACCGTTGACTGGTGCTGTTGACTTTTACAAAATGAGAGAAAATCTTGCATTCACCAGGATTTGAACCTGGGCACCCCCATTATCTTGGCAAGCACTGCACCATTAAGCCATCAATCAGTTTTTGGTTATAATTAGACTATTTAATTAATGTAGTATAACCACTCAAAACCGTTAATTAATAAAATGTTCTAAAATATTCATTTAAGCTCTTAATTATCGCAAATGCCCGATTTACCCCTTAACAATTAAATTATACAAAATATATCAATTAAGCTCAAATAATTATTCTAATTTACAAGACTTAGGAGCTAAATATTAGCACTTTTAGAGTGCTATCAGCCACATAGAGGAACGACGTTGAGAATGGATGGTTCTCCTTGACCCAATCGTACCTGCAGAACACTATAAAAGGAGGTCAAGATGGAAGGTTGAAACATACTCGAAAGGCGTAGACTTTCAGTTCAACGCAGTCTTTTCCACTCTTTTTCTCTCTTCCGTCTGTTGGTTTGAAGGGATCAGCTGTTGGAGTCGACAATCTGATAGGAAGAAGAGAAGATTTGTCTTCTCTTCTGATTAGATTCATCCAAGCAAGGCTTTCCTTCACCCTTCAGCCGAGGCGTTCGCAACGAGAAGATCACGCACGGATTTAGCTGCTTTACTGCTTTATCTTTCTGTTTTCTTTGCTGTTTGTTGTTATTTCACTTTTGTTTGCCACTCTATTCCATTTCGTCTCTGTCTGTTTCGCTTTAGTTATTCAAGGTTGTCATTTGTTTAGTTAAAACGTTGGTTAATCAAAGCATTATTTCATCACTTCGCAAGTTCTCATCTTTTCTGCTTACTATTTTCTCCTTCTGTTTTGTCTTTAATATTCTACTAAGCATGTCGTCTTCATCTACTCTTCCCATTTTATCTTCATCCATGAGTAACTAAATCACATAAGGGCATGCTAATGATAAGTCTATAGGTTAAAACACGTGAATTAAGCATGTAGGATAGCTCTCGAATGCATTGAATGTATGTAAGCTTCATCCCACGGGAAATTTCGATTGGCCATCCATTTTGTCCAAAGAACTCCTAACCTCTGGAAGGAGTAAGAGTTCAGAGTCGTACATTCATGCTAGCCTCTCAAGGTAGCCAGAAAACGACCTAGGAATAGGCGTTTTCCTAGTACAAATCACAACTTACTGTTATAACAAGATGCTTAAGACCTTACTTGGACATGAGTAAACTAAAGAATCTAATGCATGAAATCGGAAGATACATGAGAATGAGTTAGTTTGATGCATGATGAGTTGATCTACTGCTTGAGAATCGTATGAAAAAGCCTATAGAGGAGTCGTTAGTAGCCCTTGTTTCCACATTTTACACTGAAATTGCTGTTAGTAACATTGCTAAATAATTGTTGTTTCCGCAATTCCCTTAGTTCAGATTCTGCCTTAGCCATTTCTCTCTTCGTTTGTTGTCATCTTCTCTTTACATTCGAGTTTGTTATCGACTCGCACTTGTTTATGCTTCCATCATTTACACATTCCTTAGTAATTAGGCACTTTAAAACCAAATCTACCATTTAATCCACCCGTTCTCACTTAACAAAACACTTCGCTAGTAACTAAGAATAAATCTCTGTGGGAAATCGAATGAAAAAATACTTATTACTTGCTACAAGATCATGTATGCTTGCATGTTCTGAGTGCTCTATCATTGCATCTTTATTTTAAACATTGAGCACGCAATAGTAGTGTCTTAGGTTTTTTAGGATTATGTCTTAGTGGGATCATGGGAGAAAATTAAGGTGAGTGGGAAAAGTAATGAGTATTAATTTACTATTTAATTAGCTATAAAAGCTTGTAATGTTTTCAATTCAAATCATCGAATTCAATTGAAGCAATTCTTTCCTTTGTGCCATTTCTCTCTTGTTTCCACACTTCCGTTCTCTTCGTTTTGTTACAAGGCCACATTAATCTCAATAGGATTGGGAGGTTGGTTAAGAGCGGTCTCCTAAATCGTTTAGAGAACAACTCTTTACCGCCATGCGAGTCATGTCTTGAGGGAAAGATGACTAAACGATCTTTTTTCTAAAAAAGGCCATAGATCCAAAGAACCTCTAGAAATCATGCATTCGGATCTCTACGGTCCTTTGAATGTCAAAGCACGAGGAGGGTATGAATATTTCGTCAGTTTCATTGACGATTATTCTAGGTACGACTATCTTTACCTAATGCATCGTAAGTCCGATACTCTTGAAAAGTTCATTGAGTATAAGGCAGAAGTTGAGAACATATTAGGTAAATCGATAAAAACAGTCCGATCTGATCGAGGTGGAGAGTATATGGATACTAGATTCTAGGACTATATGATAGAACATGGAATAGTATCTCAACTCTCAGCGCCTAGAACACCGCAACAAAACGGTGTGTCCGAGAGGAGAAATAGAACCTTGATGGACATGGTTCGTTCTATGATGAGCTATGCTCAACTGCCTAATTCGTTTTGGGGATACGCAGTAGAGACTACTGTATACATTTTTAATGTTGTTCCCTCGAAAAGTGTTTCTGAAACACCTTTTGAGCTCTTGAAAGGGCGTAAAATTAGTTTATGTCACTTCAGAATTTGGGGGTGTCCGGCACATGTGCTAGTACCCCAGCCCAAAGAAATTGGAACACCGTTCAAAATTGTGCCTATTTGTAGGCTACCCGAGGGAAATGCAAGATGGTATGTTTTACGATCCTCAAGAAGACAAGGTGCTAGTATCGACTATTGTCACGTTCTTATAGGAAGACCACATGAGAGATCACCAACCATCGAGTAAAATTGTTTTGTCCGAACTTTCTAGGAAAGCTACAGACGGATCAACAAGAGTTGTTGATCAGGCTGGTCATTCTCAAGAGTTGAGAAAGCCTCGACGCAGTGGGAGGGATGTGAGACAACCCGACCGCTACATCGGCATGTCTGAAACTCAAGTCGTCATACCTGATATGGCGTTGAGGATCCGTTTGATGGAGCGATATACGCAGCGGAAGCGATTTTGGATCGATGATACTCTAATTACATCAATTTAACAAATAGAAAACATGCTCAAACAACGGAAATTAAGAAATTAGAATTACATACCCTTGTAGTTTCGATTTCTTCAAGTTCCGCCCCTCGTTCTTCGTCACGAACTCTGATGGAGCGTTATACGCAGCGGAAGCGATTTTGGATCGATGATACTCTAATTTCATCAATTCAACAAATAGAAAACATGCTCGAAAAGCGGATGTTAAGAAAAATAGAAAACATACCCTTGAAGTTCTACTTTTCTTCGAGTTCCACCGGTCGTTCCTCGTCACGAACTCTTCTAGCCTCTTCTCATGAACGCACCGAGGACCACCTCCGGTAGTCCCGCTATCCTCGGCGTCGCGCAACAGAGTTGTGGGACTCCGAAAATGAAAGAAAAGAGAAGAACGAAGGAAGAAATGAAATTGGACATAGGTGTTGACCGAGAAATTTCGGTCAATCAGTGGTCGCCACGTGTCTTCATCACAGCCGATGGATCAGATAGACTTGACCGAGCAAATTCTGTCACACCGCAATTGGGCTCGAAATCGGATCGGTCCAGAAAAGTTATTCAAAGGACAATTTGGCCCAAAGACCAAGCCCATTGGATCCAGGCCCATGAGAACTCTATAAATAGAGAGCTCATTCTTCATTTTCAAGGTTCAGAAAATTTCTACTCCTAAGAGCTCAGAGAGAATTCCCAAACAACGAAGACTCCCAGAACCCTTGGAAGACTGAACAATCCTTCAACATCGAGAACAAGCTGCGAAGCCCTCGATCCAAATTCAACATCGAGAACAAGCTGCGAAGCCCTCAATCCAAATTTAACATCGAGAACAAGCTGCGAAGCCCTCGATCCAAATTCAACATCGAGAGCAAGCTGCGAAGCCCTCGATCCAAATTCATCATCGAGAACAAGCTGCAAAGCCCTCGATCCAAATTCAACATCGAGAACAAGCTGCAAAGCCCTCGAAACAAATCCAACATCGAGAACAAGCTGCAAAGCTCTCGAAACACATTTACATTTGAGAGAGAAAGAATCAGAGGATCATACATTAGAGATTGTAATCCACTACGCACTGATACATACAAATACAATACAAATACAAATTCAAATTTCATTTACACGTGTCGAATTTCCATCCGTCGTTCGAAATCTCGTGTGAACAATAGGATCTGAGACTTGAAGAAGATGAAGACATTCTTCATCAACGAATGTCAAAACTCAAAAAGGAGTTTTTTTCATCCAACTTTTTTTAAAATTCAAATCAAATCTGTCCAAACTCACCTAGCCAAACTATAACATATATATACAAAAATATATATTAAATCACATGTGTCTTACATGCATAATGCATGTATGACACATATTAATATATATATATATATATATATATATATATTATTTTAAAAACTAATTCTCAATTAATTTTTAAATAATAATAAATATTTTATTTATTAAACATTTTAATAAATAAAAAAAATATATTAATTAATTATTTAATTAATATCAAATATTAATTATATAATATGGCTAAACCCGGTTTTATGAAAATCGACTTTTTGCACATGAATCCTATTCATGTTTTAGACAAATGTCATATTTAAATGTGTCCATCATCCTTCCAGTAACCGAATTTGAACAATTCAAATTCTTTTTCTTTTTCTATTCTCTTATATTGTTGCACAACATTATCCGAGCTAGCCAGGAGAACCTAAAGGACCTACCGATCATGGGCTCCAACGATACGAGATTATCCAGTCAAAACTCTTTTAACCCGAATCAATCAACTTTCGTTAACCCCCGGAGACTCCACTATAGTCCGAGGGTTGCACTCTCCTCACTGTAGATATATTACGTCCTCTTGATATAACCGTCATGGACAAGTCAATCCTTCACAGGTTGTTCGTAATCACAGCTGGGTCATTTAAACCGTTTAACCCCTGCATTACTTCTTGTTCCTTAATTACCACTGACATCTCTAATGAACAATAGATCAGTGGTCCTACCAACAGATCAGATAACCCTCTCTGACGTGGAGAGGGTAGGCGCCTATTGTTCAAGCCCCGGAGTCAGCTATTAAGGGAACAACCTATCTACTAACCCTGAAGAGTGGGTTATGAGTGAACTCCATCTAACTACACTATGTCCCCAGCTACCTATTGGACTTTATCCCTGAGATGGTAGGCTTATTGAGTCGACGCTATTGGGCCACTCTCACCCGTACAAGTCAAAGGATACTGTCTAATAAGCAGGAGTTCATAGTAAGCTCAAGATTAAGATCGAGTTACCTAGGCCATCAGGTGAAATAGTCGGTCTCTTCAGTAAACGACGTTATAAAGAGAGAGGGACTTTTCGTGGTTCAGTCTTACGCAAACTCATCGCGTAGGATGCCCCCGCTCGCACATCTCGATGTGAAACGAATCGGATCACATCGTTTTGTACAATACAAAACGGGCTGCATCCAATAGTGTTACCAGGATAAGGTACCCAACCTTATCCATATACTATAGACCGTTTTGACTGTCTACTTGAGCTTGACCCACATTCATTTCATACATGAAACTCAAGTACTCTTGATCATCAAGGGTGTTGGTCATTGGTATAGATTAATGCAAACACGTTTCACTTTATTCCAGCAAACACCTTTACTGAATAAAACTTAATAACTCATTATTATTAAATAGATAATTTACAAGCATAATTGTTTACAAACCACGAGTTTTAGGACATTAAACCCAACAAACTCCCACTTGGACTTAAACGTCTGTGGTGTACATGTTGGCGAGGAGAACTATAATATCATATATCTATGGTCTTCTCCCATTATCCTATTTAGCAACCCGGAGCCCTAAACTCTTTAGGTATCTCTCAAACAATTTAGCTGTGAGAGACTTAGTAAACATATCAGCATGAAGTACTATGAGGCTTTCCATGTGACCATCACATCTCCTCATCCGCACTACTTAAGAGCTAAAAACCCACTTTTTTGATGTTGCTATACAAGCTGCAACAAATTTTAGCTTTTATAGAGAAATCAGCAATACAGCTCTTGTATTCCATTCCTTTATACTATGACAAATTATTAATCGATATAACTGACAACTCCCACTGCATAAAACATATCGGGTCATCTATCTCAGAAGAGATAGATCTTAACCCAAGATGTGTTAATGCGTAGGGACAACACCTCATAACATAGATTATTAACAACTCTTGTCAATATCAGATGTTAGGAGACTACACTAGCGATTTGTTCTTGCGACCCAGATTAATCTGAATCCTTAGAATAACCTAAGCCTCTCCTAGATCACATATCTGGAAATGGGTCGCTAGTTTATGCTTAAGTGCCAGAAACTACATCCTATAACATTTTCAATGAGTAGGACATTAATTACGGAAACATATTATGAAAGCTATAGTATTGATAAAATATTTGCCCAACAAAGTTTATCAATAACATTTTTAAGCCATAAGATTTGGTTTGAACATAAAACCTTAATCATTCAAGATTAAGTTGCTAGTTCCAATCCATAAAAGAATTGAATAAGGTAACAAAACGATTTTGTTCTTAATCTTGTATATGACTCTCAGAGAGATTATGACTTATAGACACTCTAATAAAGATAGCTAGTCTTGATTTCTATTTATCTTATCCTATCTAGTATAGAACAAGAAAAATAGACGAGAGTAGTCTAACAAGTTACGTTTGGTAACAAGTAAACAAGTTGATACACAATCAACCTCTTCACTTTGGGACAGTCTCATTACCAGAAAGTCAAGCCTTAAAGGTTTTCACCTTAGAGGCTCGGTCATTTAACCTCTCGAAGATCTACAACTTCAAACCATTGGTCCTTGTCTAAATAATCCATTGTCTAATTAAAAACAACGAATCCTCAAGTCATCATCTGGTATAATAACCGAGTTTTATAGACAAACCAATGAGTTAGGGTTTTCTCAACTATTGAGAATAACCAACTCTACTATCAGCAACCCTTGTTGATTTAGATATAACTTTCCTTTAATATTATTAGTCTTAACATCCATGTTGGTTTCTGAATTTAATAGAACATAACAGTATACATCTTTTGTGAAATGAACCGTTCATTTATTTACACCAAAAGATACTTATATACATATGCTAAAAAATACAGAAATATGTACAATTTAATTACACATATCACATATGTGATTTAGGTTCATACAGACAACAACATCAAAAATACAAAACTCCCACTGTAAAGCTGCATAGACGTCTTCTCCAGTCATCCAACATAGAGAAACCTGCAATCAGGAACTAGTTTCCTGAAAGAAAAACAAACATGATTAGTGGTTCCTGAAAACATTCAGGTATGACATTCATAAATCCACTATACATGTTTAGACAAATAAATCTCATTTACCTTGTCGTTCTTTATCGATATGTTTCTCCGCAAGGTATTTTGGGCAATTGCGCTTCCAATGCCCTTCTTCGTTACAATGGAAACACTTCCCTTTGTTCGAAGACTTTACCTTCTCTTCCAGTCTTCGTTACAATGGAAACACTTCCCTTTGTCCGAAGACTTTACCTTCCCTTTAGGACATTAAACCCAGCAAACTCTTCAAGTCTCTTCTCACGAACGCGCCGAGGACCACCTCCGGTAGTCCCGCTATCCTCGGCGCCGCGCAACGGAATTGTGGGACTCCGAAAAGAAAATAAAAGAGAAAGAGAAGAAGGAAGAAATGGAGGTTTGAAGAAAGTCTGAGGGGATATTTTTTCTTTCCTCCGAAGGAAAAAAAAACTTCACCAAAGAAGTTTTAAACTTCTGCAAAAACCGAAGAAATGAAAATGAAAATTCTCATTTCATTTAACAACCCCAAAGGCCACCATCCAACTTTAGCCAAAATTTTAATATATATATATATTAAACTTACATATGTCTTACATGCACAATGCATGTAAGACATATACATAATTATTATTATTTTAAAAATTAATTAAAAATAAATAATTTTAAATAATAATAAATAATTTTATTTATTAAATAATTTAATAAATAAAATATATATATATATAGCAATCAGCCCTATATATATATATAGGGCTGGTTGCACAAATAGCAATCAGGCCCAAACTAATTGCAAATTTAGCAAACTTTAAAATGTTTTGCAAATATGGCAAAAAAATCTGTTTCTATCACTAATAGAATTTATCATATCATTGATAGACTTCTATCAGTGATAGACTATTATCACTGATAGACTATTATCACTGACAAAAATCTATAAAAAGCTGAGGTGATCAGCGATAGACTTCTATCAACCATAAGATATCAGCGATAGAAATTGCCATATCCGCAAAATTTTTAAAAACATGCTATATTTTTAATTATCTTATTCTAAATTCACATCTATTACAATTTCTCATATATATATATATATTAATTAATTAAACTTTTTAATTAATTAATATTATTTAATTCAATATCGAATATTAATTAAATAATAAGGCTAAACCCTGTTTTCCGAAAATCGATTTTTTTACACATGAATCCTATTCATGTTTTAGACCATTCCCATATTTAAATCATATTTAAATATGTCCATCATTCTACAAGCCGAATTTGAACAATTCAAATTCTTTTTCTTTTTCTTTTCTTTTATACTGTTGCACGACGTTATCCGAGCAAGCCAGGAGAACCTAAAGAACCTACAGATCATGAACTCCAAAGATACGAGATTATTCGGTAAAAACTCTTTTAACCCGAATCAATCAACTTTCGTTAACCCCCGAAGACTCCACTATAGTCCGAGGATTGCACTCTCCTCACTGTAGATATATTATGTTCTCTTGATATAACCGTCATGGGCAAGTCGACCCTTCACAGGTTGTTCATAATCACAACCGGGTCATTTATACCGTTTAAGCCTTGCATTACTTCTTGTTCCTTAAGTACCACTGACACCTCTAATGAACAATTGATCTGTGGTCCAACCAACAGATCAGATAACCCTCTCTGATCAAGAGAGGGTGAGCGCTCATTATTCAAGCCCCGGAGTCAATGTTACCTCTCCAAAAGTGCATTATTTAGGGTCTTAATTACCTAAAAATCATGGAAGTTCTTGAGTATTTTTGTTAGAAGTTAGCTTAATGTGTGCTTAAAAGTGAGAATTTGAGAAATGATGCTAATTTAAGGCTTATTTGGAAAAGGAACGAAAAATGATGCAAAATGGTGAAAAAAGAGCTAAATTGTACATTGCAGGTGCATTGCGGAAATATTGCGGCCCTCGCAATGAAACAGTCTTTGCTGCTGCATTTTTCCAGCCGTCAGTCTTCGTTGTTGCGGTTTTCTAGCCGCCTAACTTCTCTATTGCTGCCGCGTGGGAGGTCGTTGCTCCAGAACGGATGGAGATCCGCAGCTGAAGGTACCTGTAGAGGCTATAAAAGGAGCCGAATGACGATGGAACAATCAATCAATCTGGAAGTGAGGAGTGCCCGATCGTGAAGAAACATGCAGACAAAACTCTTCCCCCGTTTGTTGGATCGAAGAAACAAGCCCTTGGCGTCGATAATTCGAGAGGAAGAAGAGAAGATCCCTCTTCTCTTCTGATTGAAATTATCCCCAAGATCAGCTAATCTTCCCCTTCATCCGAGGCGTCTTGCGACTTGGAGGATCCTTACACATCTTACTGCTTTCTTTACTGCTTTCTAAACTACTTGCTGTCTATTTTACATGCTGTTCTGGATCATTTACTTCTGTCTACGTTGTTCATTGCTTTCGGATCTACGCACGTTTGCTTTACAAATTGTTATGTACTTTGCCTTTTTAAGAGTAATCAATTAGTTTTGTTGAGTTCTTCATCTTATCATTTCTTAATGAATTACTTCTACTGAGTTCTCCATTCTATGTTTAATAAATTCATTTCCTTTAGTTCTTCGAAAACCATGAGTAACTAACTCAATAGAGGTCTGCCACAAATGAATCTATAGGCTAGAAGTATGTGAATTCAGCATGTAAAGTAGCATGAATGCATTGAATGTATGTGATCTGATGGAACGACATGCGCAACGGAAAGCGATTTCGGACCGATGATACTCTAATTTCATCAATTTAACAAATAGAAAACATGCTCAAAGACGGAATAGGAAATTAGAAATACATACCCTTGTAGTTCCAATTTCTTCAAGCTCCGCCGCTCGTTCCTCGTCACGAACACTTCCGGCCTCTTCTCACGAACGCCTCGAGGACCACCCCAGGTAGTCCCGCTATCCTCGGCGCCGCGCAACAGAGTTGTGGGACTCCGTTACAAGAGAAAAGAAAAGCAAAATAAAAAAGGAAGAAGAAGGAGAAGGAAGTCAGGCCATGGGATTCCAAAATGAAGAAGAATTACAGAATTCAAAATGAAACTTCAAAAATGAAGTCTTTTTTCAATTCATAATACGTATCCCCATTTTTCCACTATGCCATACATATATATTAAATAGCACATGTGTCTTACATGCAAAATGCATGTAAGACACATATATATTATTATTATTATTATTTTTAAAAAAATAAAAAAAATAAATAAAAAAAAATAATAAATATTTTATTTATTAAACTTTTTAATAAATAAATAATATATATATATATTTATTAATTAAACTTTTTAATTAATAAATATTATTTAATTCAATATCAAATATTAATTAAATAATATGGCTAAACCCGATTTTCTGAAAACCGACTTTTTGCACATGAATCCTATTCATGTTTTTGACCATTCCCATATTTAAATCATATTTAAATATGTCCATCATTCTTCCATAGACCGAATTTGAACAATTCAAATTCTTTATCTTTTTCTTTTATTTTCTCTTATATTGTTGCACGACGTTATCCGAGCTAGCCAGGAGAACCTAAAGGACCTACAGATCATGAGCTCCAACGATACGAGATTATTCGGTCAAAACTCTTTTAACCCGAATCAATCAACTTTCGTTAACCCCCGGAGACTCCACTATAGTCCGAGGGTTGCACTCTCCTCACTGTAGATATATTGTGTCCTCTTGATATAACCGTCACGGGCAAGTCGACCCTTCACAGGTTGTTCGTAACCACAGCTAGGTCGTTTAAACCGTTTAACCCCTGGGTTACGTCTTTGTTCCTTAAGTACCACTGACACCTCTAATGAACAATTGATCAGTGGTCCAACCAACAGATCAGAAACCCTCTATCACGAGGAGAGGGTAGGCGCCTATTGTTCAAGCCCTGGAGTCAGCTATTAAGGGAACAACCTATCTACTAACCCTGAAGAGCGGGTTAGGAGTGAAATCCATCTTACTACACTATGTCCCCAGCTACCTATTGAACTTTATCCTTGAGATGGTAGGCTTATTGAGCGAACATTCTGCCACTCTCACCCATACAAATCTAAGGATACTGTCTAATAAGCAGGAGTTCATAGTAAGCTCAGGATTGAGATCGAGTTACCTAGGCCATCAGATGAAATAGTCGGTCTCTTCAGTAAACGACGTTATAAAGAGAGAGCGACTTTTCGTGGTTCAGTCTTACGCAAACTCATCGCGTAGGACGCCCCCGCTCGCACATCTCGATGTGAAACGATTCGGATCACATCGTTTTGTACAATACAAAACGGGCCGCATCCAATAGTGTTACATGGTGAATTGAGAAACATGTAGAAGTTGTTGTAGAATGTCTAGTTTTGCAAGTGTTGTAAAAATGACTTAGACTTTTAAAATCTATAACAAAGAAAACATGTTCATTTAGGGTTAACTGAGTCGATCTGGTTCATTAGATGGATAAGTCGATATCTCGTAAATGCTAAGGTTATGAGAAACTCACCCGGTGAACTCTTGTCTAAGGTTGGAGGAAAATGAATTGACGGAACACCTCCTACCTGGGGACTACCCGGTACTTGAGTAAAATTAACCCGACTTTATGAGCATGCGTGAGAGGTGTGAGGTTAGTAAAGTGTTTATAACCTAGACATCTCAGGTAAATTGTTTGCCTAGACTTAAGGTTTTATTTACTTAGCCAGATAAAACCTGAGTTTTTACCCTTCACCGTTTACGATGCTTAGTAGAAGTGTTGAGAAGGAATATATGATATATCCCTCTCCTGCTACGCACTCCCTAAAAGTTCACAACGTGAGAATTTTGCTTGGCCTCATGATGCCATATGGGGCATCTCCAGATGGGTGGTGTTTGCAACTTTCAATAGCAAGGTGAATGGAGTAAGTGTCTATAGTAAGTGGGAGAAGGAAGTGCGTCAGTATTTCCCGCAGTCTCCTCCATTGGATTGAACCGGGAGATTCCCATGTTCCGCCTGTAGGCTGCCCTAGGGGCACCATCCAAACGGAGGGCTGGGCATGGGAGATCGAACACCTCAGTCACCATTTATGGATAGAGAAATACAGGGCCATTCCCAACTCTGACATTCCCTACGGTTGCACTGTTGGGGTCGTCCTGTGCAATCTAAAAATGGAGGGTCACACTTACGGGATTTGCTAAGGAGTTAGTAAATCCAGGCAAAAAATGATAACTAAGATGCTATAGGAATATGAGTTATTCTGGTAATAGCATTTAGTCAAGATTGTCTTGATTTAGTAAAGGAGTGCTCGACTGCCCTACAGTAGCGACCATTCTGACTTACTAAAGTATCGTTGCAAGTAAATAAAGAGTTTGGGTACTTTATTTACTGCTAATTTTTTTTAATTGGTTTAAATAGGTTAAAATCGTTTCACTAATAGTTTTACATTCTGTTTCAGCATGTCGAGTTCGTTTATATAGCTCCTATCACACGACAAATTAACTGGTGAGAATTATGGGACGTGGAAGTCGAACCTAAATATGATTTTGGTTCTTGACGACCTGAGATATGTCTTAACGGAGGAGTGTCCTCCGGTTCCTGGTTCTAGTGCCTCACGAACTGTTCGTGAAGCATACGATGGTTGGATTAGGGCTAATGATAAAGCCCGAGTCTACATCTTGACAAGCCTATATGATGTTTTGGCCAAGAAGTACGAAGCTATGGTTTCCGCGAAGGAAATCATGTCTTCATTACAAAGGATGTTTGGACAACCGTCCACATCTCTTCGTCATGAATCCTTCAAGAACATTTACAACTCACACATGGTGGAGGGTACCTCTGTTAGGGAGCACGTCCTTAACATGATGGTCCACTTTAATGTGGCAGAGGTAAATGGTGCTACTCTCGACGAGAACAGTCAAGTTTGTTTAATCTTGGAATCTCTTCCGAAGAGTTTCCTTAATTTCAGGACCAATTTGGTCATGAACAAGATTGAATATAATTTCACATCTCTTCTGAACGAGCTTCAGATTTATCAGTCTCTGCATACTTCTAAAGAAAAGGAGAAGGAAGCAAATGTTGCTACTTCTATGAAATTCCAGAATGGGTCTGGGTCAGGGAGTAAATCTGAACCCTTTGGTGTGAGTAATAAGATTATTCACAAAAAGAAGAGAAATACCAAGAAGGGCAAAGCCCCTACTGTCGGCAAGGTCAAAGCTTCACACAGTGGAAAGTGTTTTCATTGTGGTGAAGAAGGGCATTGGAAGCGTAACTGCCCTAAATACCTTGCGGAGAAAAAGGCAAAGAATGAACGACGAGGTAAATATGATTTATCTTCTGTCTAAACATGTTTTGTGGATTATGATTGTCATACCTGGATTTTGATTCAGGAACCACTAATCATGTTTGTTATTCTATTTCAGGAAACTAGTTCCTGTCTGCCTGTTTCTTGACGAAGACGACTTATGAAGACGTCTACGCAGTATCTACAGTGGGAGCTTGCCGTTTGTTTAGTTGTCTGTATAGAAATAATTTCAACTGTTGTAATTATTGTCTATAAACTCAAGTTTGTTGTGAACGCTTTAGATGTATATAGTATCTTTTGTTTTTTAATGAATAGTTCATTTTGCAAAAGATGAAAACAAGTAGTGTTCTATTAAACTTGGTAACAACTAAAGTGTTAAGACATATCTTGTTTTATATTGAAAGCTAAATTATAAATTAACAATGGTTGTTAGTTTAGATGGTTCTTCTCAACTGTTGAGAAAGCCTAGATGTAGTGGGAGGTTTATGGGATAGCCCGGACCACTATATTGGCTTGAGTTATGACTCTAGTTATCGTACTTGATGTTGACGGTGAGTTCATAAAACAAGAACCAGTAGCTCAAAACCATAAATCTTCAAGAGGTTTAAAGACCTAGTTTATGAGGTGAAAACCTATAAGGCTTGACTTTCTAACAAAGGGACTGTCCCGAAGAGAAGGGGTTAATTGTGTATTAACTTCGTCTCTTGTTGTTAGATGTAAGTTATATAGAATACTCGTATCCATTGTCCTGTTCTATTTGATAGGATAAGGTAAATGGATATCAAGACTAGCTATCTTGATAGAGTATCTATTAGTCTCAGCCAGGGAGATACATTTTTTAGGATTAAGAGCAAATCGTTTGCGAGCTTCTTCAATCCATTTACGAATTGGAATAAGCATCTATATTATGATTTATAAGGTTTGTTTTTCAAATAAAATCTTATGGTTTTGAACATTACTCTAATAAAACTTGTTGGACAAGTGTTTAATCAATGTTAAAGCTTTCATAATAAATTCCCGTAATTTTTTTCCTAATCATTGAGAATGATGTAGGATTCATTTCTGACTTTTAGCATAAACTAGCGACCCATTCCCAAATAGTTGATCTGGAGGTAGACTTAGTTTGTTCTAAGGATTCAGGTTGATCTGAGTCGCAAGAACAAATCGCTAGTGTTGTCTCTAAAATCTTTTATTGATAAGTTGTTGTCAATATTTGATGGTCTATGGAAATGGTTTCCTAAGACACCTCAAGTGTTGAGGATACGAGATGCACCCAAGTGCATTTACATATTAGAGGTCAAATGTATCTTTTGAGATACATGACCCGATATGTGCTATGTAGTGGGAGCGGTCAGTAATATTACTCGAATTGGATTGGATTCCGGTTAAAGTGCTGTACTTGTACTTAGAGGAATAGAATACAAGAGTTGTATTGCTGATTCCTCGTTGGTAGCTAAGTCTATTTGCAGCTTGTGAAGCAGCAATAAGTTTATAAGTTGAGCTCGTTAATAGTGCCATGAGGAGATGTGATTGTCACATGGAAAGCTTCGTAGTACTTCATGCTGATTAGTTTACTAAGTCTCTCATGGCAAAAGTGTTTGAGACACCTAGAAGAGTCTAGGGCTCCGAGTTGCTGGAGAGGACAGTGGGAGAAAACTTCTGATATATGATATATTAGTTTTCTCCACCTAACATGTACACCACGGACGTTTAAGTCCAAGTGGGAGTTTGTTGGGTTTTATGTCCTAAAACTCGTGGTTTGTAAACTGTTATGTTTGTAAATAATCTATTTAGAATAAAGAGTTATTATTTTTATTCAGTAAAGGAGTTTACTGGAATAAAGTGAAACGTGTTTAAGTTAACCTATACCAATGACCAACATCCTTGGCTGAATATGAGTACTTGAGCCTCATGTATGACATGATTGTGGATCAGGCTCAAGTAATCAGTCAAAATTGTCTATAGTATACGGATAAGGTTGGGTACCTTATCCTGGTAACACTATTGGATGCGGCTCACTTTCACATGGAGATGTGCGAGTGAGGGTGTTGCGTGCTCAGTGTGTATGTAAATTAGATGTGACGAGCACTCAGATCATGCAAGTATACATGGTCTGCAGCAAGTGATAAGTATAATTTATATCGATTTCCCACAGAGACTGAGTTGAGTGACTAGCGATTTGGTGTGTGTTAAATTAGATAAGGTAACAAGAAATGAATGAATTTTGGGTTCAGACAAGAATTTATAACGGGTGCAAGGAAAATGCAAGGTTAACATACAACAGATAAGTTGAGGAGACTACAATGTTTAAAGATTAGTATTGCGAGATTCGCAATACTTTCGCAATAGATTCGAAATAGATTAAAAGACTGATAAAATACTAAGGTAAAGGCAGAAAGTGATATTGCGGTTCTCGCAATAAACTAGCAACGATTAAAATCTAAAATGAAGACAGCAAGGTTGGCTTAAGAGTCCTCTATAGGCATTTAACTATGATCATTCAACAGTAATTTAACATCTCATGCATCGTCTTAGCTAGATCTCATACATCTTCCGATTATATGCATTAGATTCTTAGATTACTCATATCCAAGTAAGGCTAAAAACCTATTTATAAATGCATGCTAACAAACGTGCTAGGAGAATGCCTATTCCTAGGCCACTCTCTTTACTACCATAAAAGGCTAACATGAATGAACGACTCTGAATTCTTACTCCTTCCAAAGGTTAGGAATTCTTTAGACAAAATGGATGGCCGGTCGAAATTTTCCATGGGATGAAGATCACATTCATTCAATGCATTCATGCTACTTTACATGCTGAATTCACATAAGCATTTCCTACAGATTCATCTCTAGCAAACCTCTATAAACTTAGCTACTCATGACTTTAGAACTCAACAGAATTAATTGACTACTCATGGAATGAAGAACTCAACAAAACTAATTGATTACTCTTAAAAGGCAAATCAAATAACAATTCGTAAAGCATACATACGTCAATCCGAAGGCAATAGTTAAAGGGAAAAACAGTAGATGATCGAAAACAGATCTTAAAGAAGATAGTAGCTAATTCGGAAAGCGATTTAAAGAAAGCAGTAATGGAGTGAAGATCTTCAAAGCCGTGATTCGCCTCGGATGAAGGAGAAGATTAGCTGATCTTGGGAATGAATTCAATCAGAAGAGAAGATGGTTCTTCTCTTCTTCCTTTCGAATTATCGACGCCAAGGGCTTTCGTTTCTTCGATCCAACAAACGGGAGAAAAGGAATTTCGTCTTCGGGTTTGGCCTTTGCCGATTCTCTTCACTGTAGAGATGTTCTTTTCCTTCTTCATCTAGCTCTTTATATAGCCTCCATAGGTTCCATCAGCTGCAGATCTCCATCCAACTTGAGGTAACAACCTCACACGTGGCAGCTGCAGGAACAGGTGGCGGCTGGAAAAACGCAGCAGCGAAGACCAGGATTGCGATTGCGTTGCGATCGCAATGCTCTAATTCCAGCTTTCCTTCTTCTGATCCCATTGCGTTCCTCGCAAAACTTCAGCAATGTATCTACAAGGCATTAATTAGGCATTTTTGCATCACTTTGTACACTTATCCGTAACTTTTTCACATAAGCCTTAAATTAACATCATTTCACAAAATGTCACGATTAGACACATATTATGCTCACTTCTAACTAAAATGCTCAAGAGATTTCATGAATATCACGTATATAAAGTCCTAAATAACACTCATTTGGAGAGGTAACACACCCCCAAACTTGAGTTATTGCTAGTCCTCGAGCAATACAAAGACTCATTTTCCCTATCTTTTTCTCTGCCTACTCGTGTCTTTTATCTCTACCTAACTAACTTGCTAATTTCCTCGGCTTACTGTCAAAGGCATTGCTGTCCTGTGACACCCTTCAAGCTAAAACTAACTTCATGTTTTGTCATTCTGAATTCCCTTGCCTTTAAAACCTTTAGTTTTTACTAACTCCTCACCTTCTTGTTTATTTGCCTATATCATCAAGCACATTGTGCAGTCATCCCTAAGCTTTAAAATCTACCTAGCTTTAACTCAAACTCAGTACATGCTTCTAAGTTTTTATTCTTTTATTACCTAGGAATCCTTAGAGTCATGCCATGCTTAGAACAAAACAAGTATCAGAGTACAGAATCCATAGAACAATCTAAGCCATGGCATCACTTCTATTTTAGGACAGACACTCATCTCCCTAATCAAGCCTTCTAGTTACAGCCATGTGCTTAGCTACTTAGGATCAGAGTTCAGTATATAGGACATCTAAGCACCTAAGGCTGCAACCTTCTGGCATACATTCTTCTTCTTTGTTTTTATTTTTCCTTCTCTTCTTTTCTTTTCTTTTTGGCAAAGTCCCCTCCTCGAGTTGCCTTTTGATGCAGTGCCACTTGTGGGTTACACAAATGGCCCTGATTATTCAGCATTCCTAAAAGAAGACAATGCTCTTTTCTTTTTCTTTCTCTGTTTGCTTTTTTTTCTTTTTTTTTTTCAAAGAAGAACAATGCATATTTTACTAAGGGAGAGAGGAGTGTTCCTAGGACTAGAGGCTGCCTCCCCCAAACTTGGACTTCTCATTGTCCTCAATGAGAGTATGGGGTGGCACACCCCCAAACTTGTTTTAGAAGCATCTAGTCTAGGTTAAAAAATAGACAGGTTTTAAACATCCAAGGGATAGAATGTCACTCTTAGTTCAGATAACACATCAGTAGAGGCTTATTAACAACAAAAGGTAAGGTCTAACAGGGACACATGCTTATCAATTTATTGAAGCTAATTCAACTTTAAAGAGTGTACTCGATACTCATTGGTAGAGCACTTTTGGGGTACTCCAATTTCAAGTTGTCGAGGCTTGCCAAAATAACATTTATAAATACCGAAACTACTGAGCTTTGCAGCTAGTGGTAACGGGTGTCGAACCACAGGGAACCTAAATTATTTCCTCCTAATTAAATTCTATTTGCTTTTATTTAAACTCAAACTAAAACGATAAAATAAAACATTAAAGTAAAGGGGGGATTGGTTATGGAAAAATAAAGTAAAGCATAAAAAGTAGCTAACGGAAAATTAAATCTAATTACATGTGCTCCTAATTTTAAGGGTCGGGGTTGACCTTGATGCGACTCGATTCATTGGGATTCAAACATACTTAGCAAGAGCATAAATGAACACGTAATTTACTTGCACGAAACTACTAATACAAGTAACCCAAATAATTAATTAGAAACGTGGAGTTCTAAGCGGACTGTTCTTTAATTAATCTAAGGGGATCAATCCTAAATTAAATAAAGAACAGAGACGAATGTTCGATTCTAATTAAACGTGGCAATGAATCAATAGGGGGCCAACACCACCCATATTGATTAATTGACAGTAACGGGGGCACTACGACGGATGTTTAACTAGGACGCCTGAGCTAATATTCCGATTTATCTATTTCTTCAAGATAAATTGCAACCAAAGATCAACTGGAAACCCACATTACCTATGGCTCAACTTATCCGTGTTACTTGGCGATTAAGAGAGGCACGACATCATAATCTTTAACAATCAAACATGCTGGAAATCAAGGTCGTCTACTCCTATCAATCAAGCATGCTTATGTGATATGCTTAGAAGAAATAAATTTACCCAATCAGTCATGCTAAGTTACAAAATTAAGAACTAAAACCCTCATGAATCGCATCAAATTTAACCCCTAACCTCAAATTAGAGCACTTACCTTGCTCGGGATGAAAACCAAGCTAAATCCAACAAATCTTACTTTGATATAGAAGAAAAGGGGAGAAAACCCCAAGAATTTGAGAGAGAAATCGGCCAAAACAAGCCAAACCCGAGAGAGAATTGCCCTAAAAATCGTTAAAATATGGGTTTTATACAGTCGGAGCGTCGAGACCCTACAGGCAACGTCTCGACGCTGTGTCTGTGCCTGAAGGAAAAATATTCGAAATACTATCCTCCTCTGGACTCGAACTCAGGCCTATCAACTAGCCAAATTCCTCCTGCACCACCAGACCACTTATCACAATTGAGATATCATTTGATTAATTTATATACATAGTATAAACACTCAGAATGATTAATCAAAATTATCCTCTAAACGTTCTTTTAAGCTCTTAATTAATTCAATGGTCCGATTTACCCCTAAGTAATTAAATTATACAAAATATATTAATTAAGCACAATTAATTACTTAATTCGCAAGACTTAGGAGCTAAATATTAGCACTTTTTGAGTGCTATCACTCATCCAACAAACTCAATAAACAGACCACAAAGAGACATCACAAATGCAGCCAAGTAGAGTTAAGGACAGAACAAAATAGCAGAAAGTCATTACGCAATAACAACATGCTTGGATATTACTACTGAGACATGCTGATTAAGACAAAACATGGTTGAAAGGGCTTTGCGGAGTACGCAATGAAATCGTAATGACATTAACAGACAGATATAACAGTGATCAAAGCTCCTAACTATGCCAACTCTATTGTGGCCCATGGGGCTTGTGAAAAAAAAAACAACCGCACAAAACTAACTGTCCTAAGCTAATTTAAACTAATCCTACTCTAAACTAAGCTATTATACTGAAACTGAAAACAAACAGCAATTTGATGTTTTTTTTGGGGGGGGGGGGGGGGGGGGGGGCAACTAGTTACAGAAAAGCAGGTTTGAGGGAGATAAGAATTACTCCCTCGAATGCCGTCAAACCATGGCATTCATTCATTTCCATCTTCTTCTTCTTCATCACTCTTCTCCATACTTGGAGGCATCCAGGGGCTCAACAAACCGGCAGGGAATGTAGGAAATTCGCACCTCAGGTGCTCAGCTAATTCCATATCCCTTGCTTGAGAGTACTCAGCCCATTGGGCTAGTTTTCTCTGTATGTCCATCAAGCAGGACATGGACATGGACTGAGCAGCCGCAAGACCATCCAGCTCAATCTCCATATTGCCCTTCCTTCTCATCTTCAAATCGCTGGGCAGCTCTAGGTGGCCGGCATAGGCCAACTTCTTCTCCTCTTGTGTTACAGCCACACCTGCGTGAAGACACAGTTTGGTGATAGTGTTGGGGAAAAAGAGTCTGCCCTTCCCTTTCTTTGAACATTCAATGATTGAGGCAGATATGATCTCGCCCACATAAATGGTGAGCCCTTTCATAATTGCATACACCAACAAGGACCTCCCCTGATTAATGGTCGTCTCATGTGTGACAGGAGATACCCTTCTTCGAATCAAGGAGAACCAAATGGCTGCCTTGTCCTTAAGTGTTGCACTCATTAATGTGTGCTTCCCCTGTTTAGAAACCGCCCACGTTGCCTCAGGCTTGCCTATCATGCTCAATGCCTCCTCCAGGACTGCCTCAGATGGTGTGGCCATGATCCTTGCATACTCCGAATTCTTATGCTCCTTGAGAGCATAAATTTCATTGATCGCCTCGGGGGAGAAGTCTATCTCAACGCCCCTTACTGTGGAATACCAGCCTTCAGAGTGAGTGAGGTTGGCGTAGAAGTCATAGACCATTTCTGAGTAAGCTTGGATAGGTGGCCTACACAATTCGTCCCAACCATGATATGCAATGCCTGCGCGCATGAATTGCGGCAGGTCCGCAGGAGAATCCAAAAATCCTCTTTCGTGGAGGAGATCTCTATTCATTAAAGTCATACCTCTAGCCTCTGCAGCCTTAGACACATACCTCTCAGCTGGAGGTTCGTCTTCTTGAAACATCTTCCTTTTTCCCTTTGCTTTTTCCTTGGCTTTTGCAGCCTCAACAGCCTCCGTCTTCATCTTCTTGGCAGAGGGTTCGGATTCGGCCCTCTTTTTCTTAACATTCTTTGAGGCCTTCGGCCTCTTTGCCTTTACGATCACAGGGGTCCGTTTCTTAGGCACCGATTCTGCCTGTTTCTCTAACCCAGCCACCACCTCGGCAGCCACTCGCTTAATTCATTCATCCAACGTCTCATCCATAGAGTTCCTTCTCCCAATTTCTCCTGCAACAGGACTGTCAGGACTGTCATCCCTGATGGGGCTGATGACTTCCTCTCCCGCACGCGCATCACCAAATGGGGTAGATGCAGACTCTGGCTGTTCTGTGGGAGAGATCTCAGTCCCCGACTGCTGTTGTGTAGGGGAAGGGCTTTGCATGGCAGTCTCGAATGACGGCCTGCTGGTGGTGAGGTTTTCCTCACTCGTGTCTGCTCTGATCTTGGTTCTAAGATCCCGTCCAGCCGTGACCTTCTTTTTTCTCTTCGCAGGGATCTTTCTTGGCTTAGATGTGTTGGCAGCCTCAACAGCTCTAGGGAAATCAACGCATCCCCTGCCATGGCGGTGTCTTCTGCTGTGGGGGATGGTTTTGTTGGGGTCAGACTTTCTTTTGCTTGCTGACTCGAATCTCGGGTTGAAACCATGGCTCTTTCTTGGAGGTAAAGAAACGAAAGTTCTTCGGGAAGAAGGAAGGAGAAATTCGGTTGAAAGCTCGAGAGTTTTGAGATTTGTGAATAGGAATGAGCTGCAGTCTTTCTTATTTATAACGGTTTGCGCAAATAAAGGCAACGCCTTTGCGGACTACGCAACGCATTCGCAATGCCTCTAATCTCACCCAAAATCTCACACAAAATCTTTGAAATATTACCGTTGGGAATTTATTCCTCAATTTGACGTCTGTCGCAAGATCTTAACAATCCAAATCTTTGATTTTCCTTGATTCTCCCTACATCTTCTCTTAACCTGTTGATTGCTCCACCCATTTTGCCGTTAGGATTTCCAATCATCCCCCTCCTAATCAACATTAAAACAAACTTAATTAGTTTCAGAAATTTAAAACACTTTAATTGAAAAACATTAAATAAACACAATTATTTCGTATTCCTTTAACTTTTGAGCATAACGATATTTCTAACAACGCCCCTGCTCATTTTTCTCTTAATTGATTTTAAGCCTCGGACAAGAGGAATGCTGAGAGTGTTCTCACATCCCCTTCCTCATAATAGTGCTTCAGCCTTGCACCATTCACCATGAACGGCTGGCCCTGTTCTAAATTTTGGATCTCAATTGCACCATGAACAAACACATTAGTAATTACAAAAGGACCAGACCAACGAGACTTAAGCTTGTCAGGAAACAACTTCAATCGTGAATTAAATAATAAAACATGTTGGCCCTTTTTAAAATCCTTTATCCTAAGTCTACTATCATGCCAAATTTTAGTTTTTTCCTTATACATTTTAGCATTCTCGTATGACATGTGTCTTAGTTCATCTAATTCATGCAATTGCAGAGACCGCAATGTTTCCGCATCGGTCACGCAAAAATTTAACTCTTTTATAGCCCAAAAAGCTTTGTTTTCTAATTCAAGGGGGAGATGGCATGCTTTTCCATAAACTAACCTATAGGGAGACATTCCTAAAGGTGTTTTATATGCAGTTCGATAAGCCCATAGTGCATCATCTAATTTAAAAGACCAATAATTTCTATTTGGTTTTACAACTTTTTCAAGTATAGTTTTGATCTCTCTATTAGAAATTTTTGCTTGCCCATTTGAATGGGGATGATAGGGTGTTGCCACCCTATGCCTAACATTATACTTAGCTAACACCTTTTCCATAGATTTTTTTATGAAATGTGTTCCTTCATCACTTATGATGGCACGTGGTGTGTCAAAGCGTGTAAAAATATGTCTATTCAGAAATTTAACAACTGTTTTAGTATCATTTAAAGGACATGCAATTGCCTCAACCCATTTTGAGACATAGTCTACAGCTACTAAGATATAAAGATTACCAGCAGAGGGTGGGAATGGACCCATGAAGTCAATACCCCACACATCAAAGAGTTCTAACTCTAAGATGTATGTTAGAGGCATCTCATCCTTCCTACTGAGGTTACCTGTTCGTTGGCATTCATTGCAACTGTGTGCATAGTCATGTGCATCTTTGAAGATTGTAGGCCAAAAGTAGCCACTCTGGAATACCTTTGCAGCAGTCCTCTGACCACCAAAGTGTCCTCCATATGGAGCTGTATGACAATGCTGCAAGATTGACCTTGATTCAGCAGCTGACACACATTTCCTTAGCAATCCATCCGCACAGCTTCTGTAGAGGGTTGGATCATCCCAAATGTACTTCCTAGCCTCATTTAAGAACTTCTTCTTATCCTGCCCCTTGCTGAATTCTGGTAACACCTGTGAGGCAAGAAAATTTGCAATATCAGCAAACCATGGTTCATCATTATCATCACAATGTACTAACACAAAAACATGTTCATCAATAAAAGAATCTGTCATTGCGGGCTCCACAATAGATTCGCAATGACTCTGCAATCTTGATAAGTGATCAGCAACTACATTTTCACATCATTTTTTGTCTCTGATTTCCAAATCAAACTCCTGCAACAGTAGCACCCATATAATTAGACGAGGCTTGGCATCAGCCTTCCTCATTAAGTACTTTATTGCAGAATGATCAGTATAAACAATTGTTTTATTTCCTACCATATATGCCCTGAATTTCTCACATGCAAACACTACTGCTAACATCTCTTTTTCTGTGGTAGTGTAGTTGCATTGAGCTTCATTCAAAGTTTTACTCGCATAATATATAGGGTGTGTCAATTTGTCTCTCTTTTGGCCAAGCATAGCTCCAATTGCACTTGAACTGAAACCTTTGTCTGCTCACTTAAATATGCATATCTTGGGGAGAATGAGACTTTACCAGTTATAATTTCATCCACACTACTGTTACGTCTCCAAAAGTGCTTATTTTAGGGACTTATTTGCTATAGAATTAGGTGAACTCTTAAGCGTTTTTGGTAGAATTTAGCCTAAACATGTGCTTTTATATGAGAATTTGTAGAATGAAGCTAAATTAGGACTTATGTGTGAAAGGAAGGAAAAAGAACTAAAAACAAAGCTAAAGAGTTGAAATTTCCATATTGCAGAAACATTGCGAAAACATTGTTGTCTCAGCAATGTTTTAAGTGAAATTTGTTAAGTTGTCTAACCGTTTGCCATTTTGTTACGATCTTTCAGCTGCCCATTCTTTCTCCTGCTGCCACGTGGAAGGTCGTTGTTTAGAATGGATGGTTCTCCTTGGCCGAATCGTACCTGCAAAACACTATAAAAGAAGGTCAAAGGGGTAGGACAAACACACACTCGAAGACGTAGAACTCCCATCTCAACGCAGTCTTTTCTGCTCTTTTCTCTCTTCCGTTTGTTGGTTTGAAGGACTCAGCTGTTGGAGTCGATAGTCTGAAAGGAGGAAGAGAAGATCTTTATTCTCTTCTGATTAGATTCATCCAAACAAGGCTCTCCTTCTCCCTTCAACCGAGGCGCTTGCGGCGAGGGTTCACGCGCACGATTTACTTGCTCTCTGCTACTTTCTGTCGTTCCTTTTGCTTCTGTTTGTTGCTATTTGGTAAGATTGCTACATTAGTTCATTTCGTCTTCTTCTGTTTAGTTCTCATCAGTTTAGAGTTGTTGCTTGTTAAGCTTTGAACCTTTGTTTAAATCAAAGAAGTGTTTGACTAGTTCACGAATTCCTCATTGCTTTTATTGTTTCTATTCTCTTTTATTCCCACTTCATTACTGCTAAGCATGTCTACACCATCTATTCTTTCTAGTCCATCATCATCTATGAGTAGCTAAACCACATAAGGGTCTGCTAGTGACAAGTCTATAGGTAGAAATACGTGAATTCAGCATGTAGGATAGCTTCAATTGCATTGAATGTATGTGTGCTTCATCCCACGGACAATTTCGATTGGCCATCCATTTTGTCTAAAGAACTCCTAACCTCTGGAAGGAGTAAGAGTTCAGAGTCGTCCATTCATGCTAGCCTTTCATGGTAGCCAGAAAATGACCTAGGAATAGGCGTTTTCCTAGCACAATTCATTAACTTGCTTTTATAAATAGATGCTTAAGCCTTACTTGGACATGAGTAAACTAAAGGATCTAATGCATGAAATCGAGAGATACATGAGAATGAGTTAATTTGATGCATGGTAAGTTGATCTATTGCTGAAGAATCGTATGAAAAAACCTATAGAGGAGTCGTTAGTAGCCCTTGTTTCCACACTTTACACTTAAAACGCTGTTAGTACAATTGCTAGAAAATTGTTGTATGCGCAATTTTCTCAGTTTGAATTTTTGCCTTAGCCATTTTTCTTAGCTTTTTGTTTTGCGATTTTATTTCTAGATAATTGCTTTCTCCGCAATTCTTTTTCTCCTACATTCAAGTTCACCTCTTTACTTGTCTTTGTTTATGCTTGCATATCTCGCACGTTCCTTATTAGTTAGGCACATTAATCCCAATTCTACCCCATTTAAACCATCCTTTCTAATTTAACATCTCACTTCGCTAGTAACTAAGAATAAATCTCTGTGGGAAATCGAATGAAAAAATACTTATTACTTGCTACAAGACCATGTATGCTTGCATGTTCTGAGTGCTCTCACATTGCATTTTAATTTACACATTGAGCACGCAACAAGTTTTTGGCGCCGCTGTCGGGGATTTCGTTTAGTAAACACGAAGTTTGTTAATTTTCAATGACGGGCGCGCGGGCGAGGGCGCGCGCGGACACGGGCGTGGGCGCGCGGGCGCGAGGCGAGGCGGCGAGGGCGCGCGGGAGTGCGGTGCGAGTGAGGCGGCGCGGGCGCGTGCTGCGTTCGTTGGGCGCCTGGGCGCTGGGCGCCGACGCTGCCCTCTCGGCTCTTAGCCCAATTTTGGGTCGTTTTGGCTCCCGAGCTCCGTTTGGCCTATCTTTTTGACCCGAACACATCCCGAAACCTCTTAAATGACCTTTTTAGCCCCGAAAATCATCAATGGACTTCCCGAGCTCTTCACCATGAAATCACCTACAAGGAAGCATTTTAATCAATATATGTCATGGTTTTAGCTAGAATTAGGGACATTAAGATAGCTCTATTTTGGAGCTATCATAAATGAATACGCTGCAAAACTTAATTGGAGGAAGAGTTTGCCCACAACAGTTTGAAGAATTTTATCAGCCATGTGCTTATTATGGGGATAATCATAACTTGGAGATTTAACCAACATTGAATTATCAAGAGAGGCAATATCAACAAAGTTATGACAACCATTATTCGTACATGTGTGAACATGATAAGTGGCAACTCTCAAATAATTCTTGGGAAGAGCATGGGCAAGTTACTCATTATGAAGAGTTCCACCCACATGAAGACTATCAACATTATGCCCCAACTCCAAATGAAGAATTATCACCCGTTTTGGAGGCGCTATGGATAGAATTCATGGAAAGGAATGATGCATCCATGAGGAGAGTGGATGTGCAATTAGCCCAGCTCACAAATGACTTACAAGATCTACTTGCTATAGCAAAATCACCACCACCATGCCCTCAGATGTTCGATTTTTATGATGATGAATCCTTTGTTACCTTCGAATCTGAGAAGAGTGATCCAATGGAATCTCCATATGAAATGGTGGAGTTGGTGAAAGTTGAGAAAAATGAAATCATGCTGGATGAGGCCAAAGAGACTAATGCGCTGATTGAGGAACAAGAATTTGAAATGTCTGATGATGCAGCAAACTTCTCCATCAATGAAAGAGCTGAGCCATCACCACCACAAATGCTCCAGCTGAAGGAGTTAGAAAGAGATGTGCCAGAAAAAGAAGTCCCATCGCATCAAAGCTATGTTGTAGAAACAAAATCAACGCACAGAAAGTACAAACCTTGGGATGTTATAATATGCCGTCTCTTTGAAAGAATCAACAATTTCAAGGTGTGGCAGAATGTCCGACCCCGTAAATCAAGACTTAAGTATCTTAACGAAGCATAAATGATGCCTCGAAAGATTGAAGAATATCCATATGAGGCAGATTGACAAGGGAGATTTCTGATCCCTAAACTCTTCAATTAGGATTTTATCATGCTTTGCTTAGATTTCGTATGTTAGGAGTAGTTTATTTTGGGAATGAAATATTTATTATGTACCAACAATTATAGTCGTTTAGCATGAATTGATGATGCACTGTGGGCATATAGGACTGCATATAAAACACCCTTAGGTATGTCTCCCTATAGGCTAGTGTATGGAAAAGCATGCCACTTACCCTTCGAATTAGAAATCAAAGCCTTTTGGGCCTTAAAAGAGCTGAATTATTGCGTGACCGATGCTGGAACGTTGCGGTCTCTGCAATTACATGAGTTAGATGAGCTCAGACATATGTCCTACGAAAATGCTAAAATGTATAAGGAAAAGACTAAAATTTGGCATGATAGTAGACATAGGATCAAGGACTTCAAGAAAGGCCAGCATGTCTTATTATTCAACTCAAGGTTAAGGTTATTTCCAGGTAAACTTAAGTCCAGATGGTCAGGTCCTTTTGTGATAACTAATGTGTTTGTTCATGGTGCGATTGAGATTAGAAACCTACAGCACGGGCAGCCGTTTATGGTCAATGGTGCACGATTGAAGCATTACTACGAGGAAGGAGATGTGAAGACACTCTCGGCCTTCCTCTTATCTGAAGCTTGAGAATCGAATCGAGAGGGGATGAGTGACCACTGTGCTCATCCAACAGAAGGCTATGCCTTAGTTTTTTTTTCAGTATTTTTTCGGTTTGTGTTTTAGTTGTTTATTTGTGATTTTATTTACGGATTTTGTTTTAATTAGGTGAATTCTAATGGGAGATCTTTAAGAGGAGATCAAGGAGATGAATCAAGGGAAGAAGATCCACGAGAAAGATCGGGCTAAATCAAAGATTTGGTTGATTGAATCTTGCAACTTAAATCAAGAAATCCCAACGGCTAGGCTATTTAATTGCGGTAGATTTGCTGACTCCGCAACAGAATAGAGCCATTGGACTGCACTCGAGTACAAATAGCCAACATTTGATCGTTGCTCTTTACGTTTCCTCAATCCGTTGGACCTCAAGATTTCATTCTTCTTCTTTCTCTGCATCTCCTACCTTCAGACCTTCCAAGAACGACAATGGTATCCACACGGGGCGATCGTTCCACGCCCAAAAAGAAGTCGCCTGACGCAGAAGAAGCTGCGAGAGAGGCGTTGCTTGCCTTAGCAGATGCTGATGCTGCGCAACCATCACGGCCTCCGAAGCTACCGGTGCGGCGAAAGAAGTGGAAGGTTGTGACCGAGATCCCTGCTGGTCCGTCTGAACCAGTCGGTACACCCAAGAAGAGGAAGTGGACGGTGGCGGTGGAGGATGCACCGATCAAAGAAAAGACTCCCACCGAGGAGACTCATGGGAGTGGTCGGCCATCCTATGAGACGGCCAGACAGAGCCCTGAGCCATCTCCTTCCCCGCAGACGCCCGAGCACGAAGCCTCACCTGAAGAGCACCAAGACTCGGTGCCAAGTGAAGAGGCGGCTGAGGACGAGGAGGTCTTTTCCCCCTTGAGGGAAGTCAGTATTGATAGCCTTGTGGAGGGGGAAAGCAAAGACTCTATGGATGAAACATTGGGGGATTGCCTCCAGCAGATCACCACCAAGGCACGCCTCAAGAAGAGGGTCCCGGTAATCGTGAAGGCTAAATGACCAAAAGCCTCCAAGCGAGCCAAGAAGAAGAAGGTCAGATCTGAACCTTCTTTGAAAAAATTAAAAGTGGAGGCTGCTGAGTCGGCTAAAGCGAAAGAGAAGGGGAAGAAGAAGATGTACCCCGAGGATGAACCTCAAGCTGAGAGGTTTGTCTCAGAAGAAGCAGAGGCCAAGGGCCTCGAATTGAGGAAGAAGGAGCTCCTCCACGAACGAGGCTTTCTTGATGCGTTGGCAGACCTGCCACAGTTCTTGCGAGCAGGAATCATCACCCATGGCTGGGAGGAGCTGTGCAGACCCCCAATTCCAGCTTACCCCGACATGGTGTATGACTTCTACGCCAATCTCACGCACCCTGACGCATGTGTCCACGGTGAGGGGGATAGAGGTAGACTTCTCTGCCAATGCCATAAACGAGGCCTACGGTCTCAAGGAGTATTCCCACTCTGACTATGCCAAGATCATTGACTTGCCATCAGAGGCAGTCCTGGAAGAAGCTCTCCACACAATCGGCAAGCCAGAGGCATCATGGGCGGTGTCAAGGAATGGGAAGCACACCCTGATGAGTGCAACTCTGCGAGACAAGGCGGCCGTCTGGTTCTCTTTTGTGCGCAGGCGTCTCTCCCCTGTGACCCACGAGACGACCATAAACCAGGGGAGATCATTGCTGCTGTACGCCATCATGCGGGGCCTCACCATTAACGTTGGTGAAGTCATTGCCGCCTCAATTGCCGACTGCTCAAAGAAAGGTAAAGGTCAGCTATTTTTCCTGAATACCATAACTAAATTGTGCCTTCGTGCAGGGGTACCAATGGAGAAGAACGAGAAGCAGTTGGCGTACACAGGCCATCTGGAGCTGCCCACCATTTTGAGGATGAGAAGGAGGGGCAACATGGAATTTGAGCTAGACGGCTTGGCTGCTGCTCAATCGCTGAACATGGCATGTTTGATGGACCTACAGCGCAAGATGGCTCAGTGGGCCGAATATGCACAAGCTAGGGACAAGGATGTGGCTGACCACCTAGGGTGCATCTTTCCTGCCTTCCCTACTGAATTGTTGCAGCCATGGGCACCTCCTAGAGCAAGGAGAGATGAGGATGAGGAGGATTGAATGCCAGCCTGAACGACATTCGAGGGAGTTTTCTGATCCCTCTTGAAAAAAAAACTCTGCTTTTCTGTGATTTTTGAATTCTGTTTTAATCGAATGCTTGATCTGTTTTGAATTGTTCTTTTGATTGTTTAGTTTAGTTTAGTAGTTTGATGGTTTCTGAGTAGTTAGCTTAGGTAGTTTACTTGTTTTGTGTAGTGGATGGTAACTGGAAATAGCATGCTAGGAGCCTTGATCACTGATAAATATGCTCTGTAGGTTTATTGCGGATTCTTTGCGGAGTCCGCAATGTTTTGTTAGTTTTTCGCATGCTATTGGCTGACTTTTTGATAGGCTGGTTCTGTTTAAATTTTGCTATCTTGCTGCTTTCTTGACTTCAATATGTGATCTATCTGTGAGCATGCTGGAAGAGTGTCTTAGTACACCTTTGATAGTTTAAATTAGCTCCCTTAAATTGCTCAGCATGCACCTCTTTAAGCCCTTAAGCATGCTGTTTTTACAAAGATTCTGCTGCTGTGTTATCTGCTTTACGAAGTTCATTCTATGCCTAGGACTTTTAGATTCTACTTGTTTTGCCTTAGACTAGATGCTTCTAGGACAAGTTTGGGGGTGTGCCACCTCAGACTCTCATTGGGGACAATGAGAAGTTTTAGTTTGGGGGAGCCAACCCTAGGCCTATGAACATTCCTCTCTCCCTCTTAAACATAAGCATTCTTCTTCTTCTTTGAAAAAAAAAATGAAAAACAAAAGAATAAAGAGTGGTGTCTCTCTAGAGGTTGCTGAGTAATCAGTGCCATGTGTGTAACCCACAAGTGGCATTGCATCAAAAGGCAACCAAAGGAAGAAACCCTACCAAAGAAAGAAAGAAAAAGGAAAAACCAAGGAAGAAGAATGTATGCCTATGAGTTATAGCTTATGTGCTTAGGTGTCCTATGTGAATGAACTCTGATCCTCAATTAACTAAGCACAGGGTTGTAGCTTGTAGGTTTGTTAAGGGAGATGAATGTATATCCAATGTAGTGATGCCAGGGTTTAGGTTGTTCTATGAAATGTATTACTGTCACTGGTTTATACTAAGACTGGCATGACTCTAAGGAATCCTAGTTAGCTCAAAAGAAAAACATTAGAAGCATGTACTGAGTCTGGGATAAAGCTAGGTAGAATTTGAAAACTTAGGGATAGTTGCACAATGAACCTAATGACCAAAGCAGATAGATCAGTTGAAGGGAGTTTATAAAGACAGCACGATTATAAGGCGAGAGAAATCAGAAGAAGCAAAATGAGAAGTTAGTTTTAAACTTAGAAGAGTGTCACAGGACAGCTATGCCTTAGATAGTGAACTTAGGGAAGTCAGCAAGCAGTTAGATAGAGTGATAACAACCTAAGTAAGTCCTTATATTGCTCGAGGACGAGCAAAAACTTAAGTTTGGGGGTGTGTTACGTCTCCAAAAGTGCTTATTTTAGGGACTTATTTGCTATAGAACTAGGTGAACTCTTAAGCGTTTTTGGTAGAATTTAGCCTAAACATGTGCTTTTATATGAGAATTTGTAGAATGAAGCTAAATTAGGACTTATGTGTGAAAGGAAGGAAAAAGAACCAAAAACAAAGCTAAAGAGTTGAAATTTCCATATTGCAGAAACATTGCGAAAACATTGTTGTCTCAGCAATGTTTTAAGTAAAATTTGTTAAGTTGTCTAACCGTTTGCCATTTTGTTACGATCTTTCAGCTGCCCATTCTTTCTCCTGCTGCCACGTGGAAGGTCGTTGTTTAGAATGGATGGTTCTCCTTGGCCGAATCGTACCTACAAAACACTATAAAAGGAGGTCAAGGGGGTAGGACAAACACACACTCGAAGGCGTAGAACTCCCATCTCAACGCAGTCTTTTCTGCTCTTTTCTCTCTTCCGTTTGTTGGTTTGAAGGACTCAGCTGTTGGAGTCGATAATCTGAAAGGAGGAAGAGAAGATCTCTCTTCTCTTCTGATTAGATTCATCCAAACAAGGCTCTCCTTCTCCCTTCAACCGAGGCGCTTGCGGCGAGGGTTCACGCGCACGATTTACTTGTTCTCTGCTACTTTCTGTCGTTCCTTTTGCTTCTGTTTGTTGCTATTTGTTTAAGATTGCTACATTAGTTCATTTCGTCTTCTTTTGTTTAGTTCTCATCAGTTTAGAGTTGTTGCTTGTTAAGCTTTGAACCTTTGTTTAAATCAAAGAAGTGTTTGACTAGTTCACGAATTCCTCATTGCTTTTTATTGTTTCTATTCTCTTTTATTCCCACTTCATTACTGCTAAGCATGTCTACACCATCTATTCTTTCCAGTCCATCATCATCCATGAATAGCTAAACCACATAAGGGTCTGCTAGTGACAAGTCTATAGGTAGAAATACGTGAATTCAGCATGTAGGATAGCTTCAATTGCATTGAATGTATGTGTGCTTCATCCCACGGACAATTTCGATTGGCCATCCATTTTGTCTAAAGAACTCCTAACCTCTGGAAGGAGTAAGAGTTCAGAGTCGTCCATTCATGCTAGCCTTTCATGGTAGCCAGAAAACGACCTAGGAATAGGCGTTTTTCTAGCACAATTCATTAACTTGCTTTTATAAATAGATGCTTAAGCCTTACTTGGACATGAGTAAACTAAAGGATCTAATGCATGAAATCGAGAGATACATGAGAATGAGTTAATTTGAAGCATGGTAAGTTGATTTATTGCTGAAGAATCGTATGAAAAAGCCTATAGAGGAGTCGTTAGTAGCCATTGTTTCCACACTTTACACTTAAAACGCTGTTAGTACAATTGCTAGAAAATTGCTGTCTGCGCAATTTTCTCAGTTTGAATTTTTGCCTTAGCCATTTTTCTTAGCTTTTTGTGTTGCGATTTTATTGCTAGATAATTGCTTTCTCCGCAATTCTTTTTCTCCTACATTCAAGTTCACCTCTTTACTTGTCTTTGTTTATGCTTGCATATCTCGCACGTTCCTTATTAGTTAGGCACATTAATCCCAATTCTACCCCATTTAAACCATCCTTTCTAATTTAACATCTCACTTCGCTAGTAACTAAGAATAAATCTCTGTGGGAAATCGAATGAAAAAATACTTATTACTTGCTACAAGACCATGTATGCTTGCATGTTCTGAGTGCTCTCACATTGCATTTTAATTTACACATTGAGCATAAGGATATTTCTAACAACGCCCCTGCTCATTTTTCTCTTAATTGATTTTAAGCCTCGGACAAGAGGAATGCTGAGAGTGTTCTCACATCCCCTTCCTCATAATAGTGCTTCAGCCTTGCACCATTCACCATGAACGGCTGGCCCTGTTCTAAATTTTGGATCTCAATTGCACCATGAACAAACACATTAGTAATTACAAAAGGACCAGACCAACGAGACTTAAGCTTGTCAGGAAACAACTTCAATCGTGAATTAAATAATAAAACATGTTGGCCCTTTTTAAAATCTTTTATCCTAAGTCTACTATCATGCCAAATTTTAGTTTTTTCCTTATACATTTTAGCATTCTCGTATGACATGTGTCTTAGTTCATCTAATTCATGCAATTGCAGAGACCGCAATGTTTCCGCATCGGTCACGCAAAAATTTAACTCTTTTAGAGCCCAAAAAGCTTTGTTTTCTAATTCAAGGGGGAGATGGCATGCTTTTCCATAAACTAACCTATAGGGAGACATTCCTAAAGGTGTTTTATATGCAGTTCTATAAGCCCATAGTGCATCATCTAATTTAAAAGACCAATCATTTCTATTTGGTTTTACAACTTTTTCAAGTATACTTTTGATCTCTCTATTAGAAATTTTCGCTTGCCCATTTGAATGGGGATGATAGGGTGTTGCCACCCTATGCCTAACATTATACTTAGCTAACACCTTTTCCATAGATTTTTTTATGAAATGTGTTCCTTCATCACGTATGATGGCACGTGGTGTGCCAAAGCGTGTAAAAATATGTCTATTCAGAAATTTAACAACTGCTTTAGTATCATTTAAAGGACATGCAATTGCCTCAACCCATTTTGAGACATAGTCTACAGCTACTAAGATATAAAGATTACCAGCAGAGGGTGGGAATGGACCCATGAAGTCAATACCCCACACATCAAAGAGTTCTAACTCTAAGATGTATGTTAGAGGCATCTCATCCTTCCTACTGAGGTTACCTGTTCGTTGGCATTCATTGCAACTCTGTGCATAGTCATGTGCATCTTTGAAGATTGTAGGCCAAAAGTAGCCACTCTGGAATACCTTTGCAGCAGTCCTCTGACCACCAAAGTGTCCTCCATATGGAGCTGTATGACAATGCTGCAAGATTGACCTTGATTCAGCAGCTGACACACATTTCCTTAGCAATCCATCCGCACAGCTTCTGTAGAGGGTTGGATCATCCCAAATGTACTTCCTAGCCTCATTTAAGAACTTTTTCTTATCCTGCCCCTTGCTGAATTCTGGTAACACCTGTGAGGCAAGAAAATTTGCAATATCAGCAAACCATGGTTCATCATTATCATCACAATGTACTAACACAAAAACATGTTCATCAATAAAAGAATCTGTCATTGCGGGCTCCACAATAGATTCGCAATGACTCTGCAATCTTGATAAGTGATCAGCAACTACATTTTCACATCATTTTTTGTCTCTGATTTCCAAATCAAACTCCTGCAACAGTAGCACCCATATAATTAGACGAGTCTTGGCATCAGCCTTCCTCATTAAGTACTTTATTGCAGAATGATCAGTATAAACAATTGTTTTATTTACTACCATATATGCCCTGAATTTCTCACATGCAAACACTACTGCTAACATCTCTTTTTCTGTGGTAGTGTAGTTGCATTGAGCTTCATTCAAAGTTTTACTCGCATAATATATAGGGTGTGTCAATTTGTCTCTCTTTTGGCCAAGCATAGCTCCAATTGCATAGTGTTGCGTGCTCAAATGTTTAAATAAAAATGCAATGTGAGAGCACTCAGAACATGCAAGCATACATGGTCTTGTAGCAAGTAATAAGTATTTTTTCATTCGATTTCCCACAGAGATTTATTCTTAGTTACTTACGAAGTGAGATGCTAACTTAGAAAATGTGGTTTAGATGGGGTAGAATTGGGTTTAATGTGTCTAACTAATAAAGAGAGTGCAAGATATGCAAGCATAAACAAGAGCAAGTAAATAGATTAACTTGAATGTAGGAGAAAAAGACTTGCGGAGAGAGCAATTAAATAAAATCGCAAAGCAAAAGAAAGCTGGAAAAATGGCTAAGGCAAAAAGTGAAACTGGAAGAATTGCGCAAACAGCAATGTTCTCGCAATTCTGCAGCAACGTTTTAAGGGTAAGTTGTGGAAACAAGGGCTACTAACGACTCCTCTATAGGCTTTTTCATACGAATCTTCAGCAGTAGATCAACTCATCATGCATCAAACTAACTCATTCTCATGTATCTTCCGATTTCATGCATTAGATCCTTTAGTTTACTCATGTCCAAGTAAGGTCTTAAGCATCTTTTTATAAAAGTGAGTTTAGTGATTTGTACTAGGAAAACGCCTATTCCTAGGTCGTTTTCTGGCTACCATGGAAGGCTAGCATGAATGTACGACTCTGAACTCTTACTCCTTCCAGAGGTTAGGAGTTCTTTGGACAAAATGGATGGCCAATCGAAATTGCCCGTGGGATGAAGCTTACATACATTCAATGCATTCGAAGCTAACCTACATGCTTGATTCACGTATTTCTACCTATGGACTTGTCATTAGCATACCCTTATGTGGTTTAGTTACTCATGGATGAAGATGGAATAGAAAGATTTGAGTAATTAAACATGCTTAACAGAATTTAATGACAGCAAACGAAGAAAGAAAGCATTAAAGAGAATTGCGAAGTAGTCAAATAATTCCTCTATTGCGTGAGATTCAAAGCTTAATGTGCCATGAGTACAAAATAAGAAAGACTAAATGATTGAAGGAGAATTGAATTGCAGTAGCAAACAGAAGTAAAGAGCAGAAGACAGTAAAGAAAATAAGAGACAAAAAGCAGTAGAAAGCAATCTAAAGTGTGTGCGTGAACTCCTCGCCGCAAGCGCCTCGGATGAAGGGCGAAGGTGAGCTTGTTTGGGGATGAATCCAATCAGAAGAGAAGAAGGATCTTCTCTTCTTCCTCTCAGATTATCGATGCCAACAGCTGAAACCTTCACGCCAACAAACGGGAGAAGAAATAGGGAAGAAACCGCGTTGAGATGGGAGTTCTACGCTTTTCGAGTGTGTTTCAACCTTCCACTTTGACCTCCTTTTATAGTATTCTGCAGGTGCGATTGGGCCAAGGAGAACCATCCATTCTCAACGTCGTACTTCTACGTGGCTGGAGGAGAAAGAAAGGATCCCTAAAATATCGGATCAAAACAGAAAAAGGTTAGCCAACTTACGGATTTCACTTAAAACATTGCGGTTTTAGCAATGTTTCCGCAATGCCTCCGCAATGCACAGTTTTCATTCTTTTAACTTCGTTTTTCATTCCTTTTCTTTTCTTTTGCATACAAGTCCTAATTTAGCTTCATTCTTCTGATTCTCATATATAAGCACAAGTTCAAGCTAAATCCTATCAAAAATACTTACAAATGCACAACTTCCTAACACAAATAAGTCCTAAAATAGTCACTTTTGGAGACGTAACACACCCCCAAACTTAAGGTTTTGCTCGTCCTCGAGCAATCTGAGGACTTACTTAGGCTGCTGTTTTAACCTCTCTAACCACTTGCTGACTCCCCTAAGTTCCTATCTATGGCAATGCTGTCCTGTGACACACCTCTAAGTTTTTAGAATTAACTCTTCATTTTGCTTCTTCTGACTTCGCACGCCTAATGATCCTACTGTTTCATTAACTCCCCACGACTGATCTACTTGCTTCTCTCATATAGTGCAACTATCCCTAAGGTTTCAAATTCTACCCAGCTTTATCCCAGACTCAGTACATGCTTCTAATCTTTTACTTTTGAGCTACCTAGGATTCCTTAGAGTCATGTCAGTCTTAGTATAAGCCAGTGACAGTAGTACATTTAGAGAACAACCTAAACCCTGGCATCACTACATTGGACATACATTCATCTCCCTAAACAACCCTACAAGCTACAACTTTGTGCTTAGCTAATTGAGGATCAGAGTTCTTTTTATTCAGGACACCCAAGCCACAAAGTTGCAACTCCTAGGTATACATTCTTCTTCCCTATTTCTTCTTTTTTTTTTTCTTTCTTACTTTGGTGAAGCCTCTCCTTTGGTTGCCTTTTGATGCAATGCCACTTGTGGGTTACACACTTGGCACTGATTACTCAGCAACTTTAAGAGACACCCCTCTTTATTCTATTTTTCATTTTTTTTTTCAGTTCATCATTTTTTTTTTTTTGTAAAGGAGAAGAAGAATGCTTATGCTTAAAGGGAGAGAGGAATGTTCCTAGGCCTCTAGGGTGGCCTCCCCCAAACTTAAACTACTCATTGTCCCCAATGAGTGTCTGAGGTGGCACACCCCCAAACTTGTCCTAGAAGCATCTAGTCTAGGGCAAAACAAGGAGAATCTAAAAGTCCTAGGGATAGACAGAGCATTCTTAAAGCAAATAACGCAGCAGCAGAAGTTTGTAAAAACAGTACGGGAAGGACTGAAAGCTACGCATGCTGAGCAATTTAAGAGACTAATTTAAACTATCAAAGGTGCCTTAAGACACTCATCCAGCATGTTTATAGATAGGCTATATAAGGTAGTCAAGACAGCAGCAAAAGAACAAAATTAAAACAGAACCAGCCTAGCTAATCAGTCAGTCAAAAGCATGCAATTACTAACAAAAACTGCGGAAATCGCAAGAATTCCGCAACGACTCTACAGGGCAGATATATCAGTAAGCAGCCCCTCTTGCATGCTATTTCCAGTCATCTCAGCTATACAAAAAGGAAACTAAAACAACCTACCTATTCAGATACCATCAGACTATACTAAGCAATCCTAAACAACAAAAATAAAGAACTAAAGACAGATCAAATATTGATTCAAAATGACAGCATTCACACAGTTTAACGAAAAGCAGAGTTTTTTTTTTCTTATTTCAAAGAGGGAACAGAAGTACTCCCCCGAGTGCTCTTCAAACTAGCACTCATACGTCCTCATCATCAACCCTCCGTGCTCTTGGAGGTGCCCATGGCGTCAGCAGGTCTGTGGGGAACTTAGGAAAGATACAGCCCAACTGATCAGCAACATCCTTATCCCTCGCTTGCGCATACTCGGCCCATTGCGCCATCTTCTTCTGAAGATCCATCAGGCAGGCCATAGAAAGGGATTGAGCTGCAGCCAAGCCATCCAGCTCAAACTCCATGTTCCCCTTCCTGCGCATCCTCAGGCCTGTAGGCAGCTCCAGATGGCCCGTGTAGGCCAGCTGCCTCTCCATTCTCTCAATTGGCACACCTGCACGAAGGCACAGCTTAGTAATGGTGTTTGGAAAGAAAAGAGGGCCCTTACCTTTCTTGGCACAGTCTGCTATGGAGGCTGCTATGACCTCCCCAACATTGATCGTGAGACCCCTCATGATCGCATATACCAGCAGCGATCTCCCTTGATTAATGGTGGTCTCGTGGGTCACCGGGGACAGACGCCTTCGCACGAAGGAGAACCAGACAGCTGCCTTGGCCGTGAGGGTAGCACTCATCAGAGTGTGCTTCCCATTGCGTGAGATCATCCAGGCTGCCTCAGGTTGGCCTATTATGCGCAAGGCTTCTTCCAAGACAGCCTCAGTTGGTGCGTCGATGATTCTTGCGTAATCAGTGTGCTTCTATCCCTTGAGACCATAGGCCTCATTAATAGCCTTGGCTGAGAAGTCAACTTCCAGCCCCCTCACCGTGGACAGGCCATCCTCCGGGTGCGTTAGATTGGCATAGAAGTCATTCACCATGCTGGAGTAGGCTGGGATGGGTGGTCTGCACAGCTCTTCCCAACCGTGGTTGGTGATCCCTGCGCGCAAGAATTGCGGCAGGTCTGCCAATGCATCCAGGAACCCTTCTCGTGGAGTAGGTCCCTCTTCCTCAGTTCAGTGCCCCTTGATTCGGCGTCTGAGGACACATACCTCACAGATTGAGGCTCGTCTTCGGGGTATAATTTGGCTTTCCCCTTTTCCTTGGCCTTGGCTGATTCAGCAGCCTCGATCTTTAGCTTCTTCAAAGAAGGCTCATTGCTGACCTTCCTTTTCTTGGATTTCTTTGAAGCTTTTGGCCGTTTGGCCTTGACAACCTTGGGTGCTTTCTTCCTCAGTCGTGCCCTGGTGGTGATCTGCTGGAGGCAATCCCCCAACGTCTCATCCATTGAGTCGTCCCCCTTTGCTGGGCTGTCGGGGCAGACTTCCCTCAAAGGAGAGAAGACCTCATCTTCTTCATCCGTTTCGTCGCCCAGTGCTGATTCTTGCTGTTCTTCAATTGGGATTTCAGGCTTGGGCGACGGCGATGGTGATGCCTCAGGGCTCTGTGGAGGTGGAGAGAGTTTAGGACTCTGTGGAGATGGAGATGGCTCGGGGCTTTGTCTGGACGTCTCGTAAGAAGGACAACCACTCCGTTGACTCTCCACAGTGGGAGTCTTCTCCTTGATCGGTGCGTCTTCGACAGCCATCTTCCATTTTCTCTTCTTGGGCGTTCCTGCTGGTTCAGATGGACCAGCAGGGATTTCGGTCACCACCTTCCACTTCTTCTTGCGGATAGGAAGCTTGGAAGGTCGTTCAGGTCGCGCAGCTTCGGTATCTGCCAAGGCAAGTAGTGCCTCTCTCGCAGCTTCCTCAGCGTCGGACGCCTTCTTCTTGGAAGCAGATCTCTCAGCCCGTGTAAGCACCATGGTCGAATCGGAGAAATCTGAAAAAGAGGAATTGCAGAGGAAGAAGAAGATAGTTTCTTGAAGTTCAATGAATGAAGGAAGCGTACGGGCCACAGCTATTCTAACGGCTATTTGTAATCAAGTGAATCCCAACGGCTATTTCTGTTGCGGTTTCAGCAAATCTACCGCAATTAAATGGCCGTTGGAGATTTTCTTGATTTAAATGCCAAGATTCTCATAACTTAATCTTTGATTCGGCCCGATATCTTCCCCGATTCTTTACCCTTGATTCATCTCCTTGATTTCCTCTTTTGATCCCCTATAAAAAACATACACAATTAACAACAAATTCGTAATAAAAATCACTCATAAACATACAAAAATAACAACCGAAGGAATAAAAAACAGCAAAAATAAACTAAGGCATAGCCTCGCATGGACGAGCACAATAATCACTCGTCTTCTCTCGGTCATATTTTCAAGGTTCAGATAAGAGGAAGGCCGAGAGAGTCTTCACATCCCCTTCCTCGTAGTAGTGCTTCAAACGTGCACCATTGACCATGAACGGTTGCCCGTGTTGCAGGTTCCTAATCTCAATTGCACCATGAACAAACACATTAGTTATAACGAAAGGACCTGACCATCTGGACTTAAGTTTGCCTGTAAATAATCTCAACCTTGAGTTAAATAACAAGACATGCTGGCCTTTCTTAAAGTCCTTAATCCTAAGTCTACTATCATGCCAAATTTTAGTTTTTTCCTTATACATTTTGGCATTTTCATAGGACATATGTCTCAGCTCATCAAGCTCCTGTAATTGCAGAGACCGCAATGTTCCCGCATCGGTCACGCAATAATTCAGCTCTTTTAAGGCCCAAAAGGCTTTGATTTCCAATTCGAAGGGAAGATGACATGCTTTTCCATACACTAGCCTATAAGGAGACATACCTAAGGGTGTTTTATATGCAATCCTATAGGCCCACAGTGCATCATCAATTCATGCTAAACGACTATGATTGTTGGCACATAATAAATATTTCATTCCCAAAATAAACTACTCCTAACATACGAAATCTAAACAAAGCATGATTAAATCCTAATTTAAGAGTTTAGGGATCAGAAATCTCCCTTGTCAATCTGCCTCATATGGATATTCTTCAATGTTTCGAGGCACCACTTCTGCTCCTGTAAGATACTTAAGTCTTGATTTACGGGGTCGGACATTCTGCCACACCTTGAATTTGTTGATTCTTTCAAAGAGACTGCATGTTATAACATCCCAAGGTTTGTACTTTCTGTGCGTTGGTTTTGTTTCTACAACATTTGCTACAACATAGCTTTGATGCGATGGGACTTCTTTTTCGGGCACATCTCTTTCTAACTCCTTCAGCTGGAGCATTTGTGGTGGTGGTGGCTCAACTCTTTCATTGGTGGAGAAGCTTGCTGCAACATCAGACATTTCAAATTCTTGTTCCTCAAGCAGCGCAATAGTCTCTTTGGCCTCATCCAGCACAATTTCATTTTTCTCACCTTTCACCAACTCCACCATTTCATATGGATATTCCATTGGATCACTCTTCTCAGATTCGAAGGTAACAAAGGATTCATCATCATAAAAATCGAACATCTGAGGGCATGGTGGTAGTGATTTTGTTATAGCAAGTAGATCTTGTAAGTCATTTGTGAGCTGAGCTAATTGCACATCCATTCTCCTCATGGATGCATCATTCCTTTTCATGAATTCTATCCATAGCGCCTCCAAAGCGGGTGATAATTCTTCATTTGGAGTTGGGGCATAATGTTGATAGTCTTCATGTTGGGGGAACTCTTCATAATGAGCAATTTGCACATGCTCTTCCCAAGGATTATTTGAGAGTTGCCACTAATCATGTTCACACATGTACGAATAATGGTTGTCATAGCCTTGTTGATATTGCCTCTCTTGATAAATCAAGGTTGGGCAATTCTCCAAGTTATGATTATCCCCACAATAAGCACATGGCTGATAAAATTCTTCAAACTGTTGTGGGCAAACTCGTCCTCCAATTAAGTTTTGCAGCATATTCATTTACTTTGTCGTACACATACGTCTTCCACCTGCAAAGTTTCTCTTTGTTGCGAGTTGAGGTTTGGAAACTCTTTCATAAACTAGCTTGATAGTACCTGTAAAGGAAATGAAAGAAGATTAGCTCCAATAGATATTAAGTTTTTTTTCTAAATTAACAAACTTCGTGTTCAATAAACAAAATCCCCGGCAGCGGCGCCAAAAACTTGTTGCGTGCTTAAATGTTTAAATAAAAATGCAATGTGAGAGCACTCAGAACATGCAAGCATACATGGTCTTGTAGCAAGTAATAAGTATTTTTTCATTCGATTTCCCACAGAGATTTATTCTTAGTTACTTACGAAGTGAGATGCTAACTTAGAAAAGGTGGTTTAGATGGGGTAGAATTGGGTTTAATGTGTCTAACTAATAAAGAGAGTGCAAGATATGCAAGCATAAACAAGAGCAAGTAAATAGATTAACTTGAATGTAGGAGAAAAAGACTTGCGGAGAGAGCAATTAAATAAAATCGCAAAGCAAAAGAAAGCTGAAAAAATGGCTAAGGCAAAAAGTGAAACTGGAAGAATTGCGCAAACAGCAATGTTCTCGCAATTCTGCAGCAACGTTTTAAGGGTAAGTTGTGGAAACAAGGGCTACTAACGACTCCTCTATAGGCTTTTTCATACGAATCTTCAGCAGTAGATCAACTCATCATGCATCAAACTAAATCATTCTCATGTATCTTCCGATTTCATGCATTAGATACTTTAGTTTACTCATGTCCAAGTAAGGTCTTAAGCATCTTTTTATAAAAGTGAGTTTAGTGATTTGTACTAGGAAAACGCCTATTCCTAGGTCGTTTTCTGGCTACCATGGAAGGCTAGCATGAATGTACGACTCTGAACTCTTACTCCTTCCAGAGGTTAGGAGTTCTTTGGACAAAATGGATGGCCAATCGAAATTGCCCGTGGGATGAAGCTTACATACATTCAATGCATTCGAAGCTAACCTACATGCTTGATTCACGTATTTCTACCTATGGACTTGTCATTAGCATACCCTTATGTGGTTTAGTTACTCATGGATGAAGATGGAATAGAAAGATTTGAGTAATTAAACATGCTTAACAGAATTTAATGACAGCAAACGAAGAAAGAAAGCATTAAAGAGAATTGCGAAGTAGTCAAATAATTCCTCTATTGCGTGAGATTCAAAGCTTAATGTGCCATGAGTACAAAACAAGAAAGACTAAATGATTGAAGGAGAATTGAATTGCAGTAGCAAACAGAAGTAAAGAGCAGAAGACAGTAAAGAAAATAAGAGACAAAAAGCAGTAGAAAGCAATCTAAAGTGTGTGCGTGAACTCCTCGCCGCAAGCGCCTCGGATGAAGGGCGGAGGTGAGCTTGTAAGGGGATGAATCCAATCAGAAGAGAAGAAGGATCTTCTCTTCTTCCTCTCAGATTATCGATGCCAACAGCTGAAACCTTCACGCCAACAAACGGGAGAAGAAATAGGGAAGAAAATGCGTTGAGATGGGAGTTCTACGCTTTTCGAGTGTGTTTCAACCTTCCACTTTGACCTCCTTTTATAGTATTTTGCAGGTGCGATTGGGCCAAGGAGAACCATCCATTCTCAACGTCGTACTTCTACGTGGCTGGAGGAGAAAGAAAGGATCCCTGAAATATCGGATCAAAACAGAAAAAGGTTAGCCAACTTACGGATTTCACTTAAAACATTGCGGTTTTAGCAATGTTTCCGCAATGCCTCCGCAATGCACAGTTTTCATTCTTTTAACTTCGTTTTTCATTCCTTTTCTTTCCTTTTGCATACAAGTCCTAATTTAGCTTCATTCTTCTAATTCTCATATATAAGCACAAGTTCAAGCTAAATCCTATCAAAAATACTTACAAATGCACAACTTCCTAACACAAATAAGTCCTAAAATAGTCACTTTTGGAGACGTAACACATAGTCACTTGCATCGCACATTAGTTCAAAAGGCATATCCCAATTTGGACCCATTATGATTGGTGCTTTGACTAAGGCGTTCTTAAGCTTGGTCCATGCTATTAAACACTCATTTGAGAAGATAAATGTTTTATTCAGCTCTAGGAGCTCACAGAGGGGTTTGGAAATTTTCGAAAAGTCTTTTATGAATCTTCTATAAAACCCTGCGTGTCCTAAGAAACTTCTTATGGCTTTGACATTCTTAGGTTCAACTAACTTCTCAATGACTTCTATCTTGGCTCTATCGACTTCTATTCCTGCTTTGGACACTCTATGTCCTAATACTATGCCTTCCTCCACCATGAAGTGGCATTTTTCCCAATTCAAGACTAGATTGGTCTCTTCACACCTAGTGAGAACTTGTCCTAAATTGGCTAGACAGTGATTAAAGGAATCACCAAATACTGAAAAGTCATCCAGAAAGATCTCTACTATGGACCCATCTAGGTCAGAGAAGATTGCCAACATACATCTTTGGAACGTTGCTGGTGCATTGCATAGGCCGAATGGCATTCTGCAAAAAGCAAACGTACGAAATGAACATGTAAATGTTGTTTTCTCTTCGTTCTCAGGGTCTATGGTGATTTTGTTATACCCTGAGTAGCCATCTAAAAAGCAATAGAAGGCTTGGCCAGCTAATCTATCTAGCATTTGGTCGATAAAAGGTAGGGGAAATGGTCTTTTTTTGTTTCTTTATTAAGTTTTCGATAATCCATACATACTCTCCATCCTGTGACAGTTCGAGTTGGTATTAATTCATTGTTTTTATTAACTACTACAGTCATACCACCCTTTTTTGGCACACATTGGATAGGACTGAGCCACTGACTATTGGATATTGGGAAGATCACACCTGCATCTAATCACTTAATGATTTCCTTTTTAACTACCTCCTTCATGGAGGGGTTCAACCTACGTTGATGCTCTATTCTAGGTGTATGTTCTTCCTCTAACAATATCTTATGCATGCAATAAGAAGGACTTATACCCCTAATGTCAGCAATCGTCCACCCAATTGCTTTTCTATGTTGCTTCAGCAGCAATATTAACGCAATTTCATGTTGTTTATTTAATTTGGACGAAATAATGACAGGCAAGGTGTCTTTCTCTCCTAGATATGCATATTTTAGGTGTTGTGGCAGTGGTTTTAATTCTTACTAAGGTGGATGTTCAATTGATTGCATCATAGGAGTTGTAGTTCATTCAGATAATTCATTGGGCATGCATACATCCTGAGGGTTATTCATAGACACATTCATCAATTCAGAAATATTCAAATCATTCAAATCTATTTGTGCATAATCAGTAGCATGCTTGACTAATAATTCATGCTCAAGTTCATCTTCAATTAATGAGTCTACTATATCTACAGTAGCATAGTGTTCAAGATTAGAAGGGTACCTCAAAGCTTTAAAGACACTAAACTTAACCTCCTCATCATGGACTCGCATGGCGAGTTCACCTTTTTGAACATCAATCAGGGCCCTACCTATGGCTAAGAAAGGTCTGCCTAAGATGATTGGCACCTCTTTGTCTGCTTCATAGTCCAAGATTATAAAATCTGCAAGAAAAATAAATTTGTCAACCTTGACTAGTATATCCTCAATCTTACCTTCAGGGTATGAGATGGATCTGTCTGCAAGTTGCAAGGTGACTGTTGTTGGGCGTGCTTCTCCTATCCCAAGCTGTTGGAACAGTGACAAGGGCATGAGATTTATACTGGCTCCCAAGTCACATAAGGCTCTGCCCACATGTTTGCCTCCCAATTCTACTAGCAAGGTGAATGAACCAGGATCCTTCTCCTTCTTTGGCAGCTTGTTTTGGAGTATGGCACTACACTCTTCAGTGAGATTGACAGTTTCAAACTCCCCGATTACTTTCTTGTTAGTTATAATATCTTTCAAAAACTTCACATATGTTGGCATTGACTGCAAAACTTCCACAAAAGGAATATTAACATGGACTTGCTTTAAGATTTCCAAAAATTTATGGAAATGAGCTTCCTGTTCTTGTTTCTTTCTGAGCCGTCTAGGAAATGGAGGTGGTGGCACATAGGTGGGCAATTCAGGTTGCCTAATGACAGGGGGAGGCCTAGGAATTTCTTCTGGTTCCTCAATGATAGGCTCAAGCCTCGCCCTTGTTGTGCTTGGTTGTATTTGGTCAAGGTTAGGCAGAGAATCCAGTGGAGCACTAGACTCTTCATTCTCTACTCTCTTTGGTGCTTCTCTGCTACTAATCACCAATGGCCTTCCACTTCGTAGTTCAATAGCTTGAACTTGTTCCATACCATCCCTTCTTGGAGTTTCTGTATCAGCAGGCAGTCTGCCTTGGGGCCTATTCTTCAGCTCGTTTGCCAATTGCCCAATTTGATTCTCTAAACTTCTTAAGGTTGCTTGCTGGCTCTGCAAAGTTGCATCATTCTTTGCTATGTATTCCTTCAGCAAGTTCTCCACTGATGTTCCCATCGGTTGGTTGTTGACATATTGTTTCTGATATGGGGGTTGGTTACTTTGCTGATGTTGAGTGAACCCAGGTGGTCCACTTGGTATGTTTTGATTTGGCACCTGGCTTGTGCTTTGTTGTCCACTCCAAGAGAAATTTGGGTGGTTTCTCCAACCAGGGTTATATGTATTTGAATAGGGGTTGTTCCTTGGTTGCTGCTGACTTCCAACATAGCACACAGAAGCTGGATTAGCAGGGCAATAGTCATACACATGCCCTTCTCCACAGAATCCACAAACGAGTGCATCCAATTGGTTAGCTGCTGCTGTGCTCGTTGAAGCAGATGCCACTGTGTTGGCATTTTGTTGAATATTTGTTTGAGCCATTTGCTTCATTAGGTTTGTTAGAGCATTGATCTGGTTGCTCATTGCACTGAGTGTATCCATGTCTTGAGCCTTCCTTCTATTTGGCTCCACAGGATCATCTAACCATCGACAGTGTGATGTTGAGATTTTCTCCAAAATCTCATAGGCTTCGTTATAGCTCTTTGATAGCATAGAACCTCCAGCTGAGGAATTCAGGACTTGCTGTTAAGTCTCTGAAAGTGACTTATTTAGGACCTATTTAGCTTAGGAAGATGCACATACTTAGGTGTTTTTGATAGCATTTAGCCTAAACCTATGCTTAAATATGAGAATTAGAAGAAGGTAGCTAATTTAGGACTTATGCACAATAGGAGAAAAAAGGGTTGAAAACCGAAGGAAAAGAATGAAAAATGAGCATTGCGAATGAATTGCGAAAACATTGCGGGAACCGCAATTATTCAAGTGAAAACCGTAAGTTGACTGATCTATTTCTGTTAATTTCCGTTATTTCAGGGATTCGTTCTTTCTCCTCCATCCATTCTGATATATGACGTTGAAGATTGATGGTTCTCCTTGGCCCAAACGCACCTGCAAACTACTATAAAAAGGGGTCAAAGTCGGAGGTTTGATCATCATCCGAAAGCGTAGAGTCTTCTCGCAGTCCATCTGTTCTTCTGTTTTTCCTTTGCCGTCTGCTGGTTTGCGAAGCTCAGCTGTTGGAATCGATAATCTGATAGGAAGGAGAGTAGATTCTTCTTCTCTCCCGATTGGATTCATCCAAGCAAGGCTGTCCTTTTTGATCCTTCATTCGAGGCGATTGCGACGAAGCTTCAAGCATCATTTACAGCTTTCTGTTTTTCCTTTTCTAGTTTACATTTCTGCTTTGTGTTGTTCTCTTTCTGATAGCTAGAACACTTCATTTCATTGCTTTCTGTCTTGCTGTTATTTACTTTAGAGCTTTCTTTTGTCTACTCAAACAAACAAGTAATCAAATCACCATCCATTTCACAGTTTCTTACCTTCGCAGTCTACTGTTTTTCCTTTACTGTTTGTCTTCATTTCTCTTCTAAGCATGTCTGTTTTATCTTCCATTTCTGTTCTCTATATATCGATGAGTAGCTAAATCACTTAGGGGCATGCTAATGACAGAACTATAGGCTAAAAAACGTGAACCAAGCATGTAGGATAGCACTCGAAGCATTGGTTGTATGTAAGCTTCATCCCACGGGCAATTTCGATTGACCATCCATTTTGTCCAAAGAACTCCTAACCTCTGGAAGGAGTAAGAGTTCAGAGTCATATAATCATGCTAGCCTTTCAAGGTAATCAGAAAACGGCTTAGGAATAAGCGTTTTCCTAGTACAAACTAAACACTCCTGTTTTAACAAGATGCTTAAGACCTTACTTTGAAGTCGAGTAATCTAAAGAATCTAATGCATGGAATCGGACGATACATGAGATAGAGTGAGTTTGATGCATAGAGAGTTGATCCAATGCTTGAGAATCGTATTAAAATGCCTATAGGATAGTCGTTAGTAGCCCTTAATTCGCCATTTTACACACTTTTGCTGTTTTGACAATTGCGGAAACATTGCGGTGGCCGCAATTCTGCTAAGTATCATTCCGTTTAGCTGTTTTTCTCTTCATTTATTAATCTCATCTCTTGTCTTTTGAGTCTAATTTCAACTTGCATTTGTTTATGTTATATTCCTTTATACATTCGGTAAGAAGTAGGCAATTAAAAATCAATTTTACCCCTTCAAATCCACCCCTTCTTTCTTAACAAATACACTTCGTGAATAGCTAAAAATAAGTCTCTGTGGAAAAACGAATGAAATATACTTACTACTTGCTGTAAGACCATGTATGCTTGCATGTTCTGAGTGCTCTTTCTTACTTATTGCTTATTTTTATTAACACATTGAGCACGCAACAAGTTTTTGGCGCCGCTGCCGGGGACTTATTCAAGCGAAAACGAAGTTAGTCAAGTTTGAAACACCAAATTGTTTTCTACTGAATTTGATCCAATTTCATTTCTTTTTTAGGTAACATTTAGGTTAGTTTATGAATGAGCTTCCAAGTAGTGATCTAGAGTTCAACCCTGAGCCCGAGAGATTACTTAGAGCTAGGAATAGAGCCAAGAAACGTCTCTTTAAACAACCTTCTTTACCTCAATTAGCTGCTGAAACCGCAAGGTTACCACCACCTTCTCAAGAAGAAATGGAAAGAGGAGATCAAAATCTGGTGCCTGTCACTCGCAATCCCATCGAAATAGCGAATGACAAGGACAGCGCCATTCTTTCTTATCTAGTACCTATGCCTGGGGAGCTGAACCCCAGCATAATCCGTCCTGAGATCACTGCCAACTCATTCGAGTTAAAGCCAGTGATGTTCCAAATGTTGTCCACTGTGGGACAATTCTTTGGAATGGAAAATGAGGACCCCCACAACCATCTTAGGAACTTCTTAGGAGTTAGTGACACTTTCCTGATCCCTGGAGTTTCCCAAGAAGCCTTGAGGCTATACTTGTTCCCTTACTCTTTGAGGGACAAAGCCAAAACGTGGTTAAACTCATTACCCTCTGGATCTGTCCTTAATTGGACAGATTTAGCAGAAAAATTCCTAGTCAAATATTTCCCACCTGATAGGAATTCTACCTTTCGTGATGATATTATCAAATTCAAACAAGCTCCAAGTGAGTCTCTTCACGAAGCTTGGACAAGATTCAAAGATCTTCTTATCAAATGTCCACACCATGGCATCCCATGGTGTATCCAAATAGAAGTCTTCTTCAAAGGATGCAACCCCAGCACCAGACAAGTGCTAAATTCATCTGCTGGTGGTTCCATGTTGTCCAAAAGTTACAACGAAGCTTATGAGATCTTGGAGAAGATCTCAACATCTCACTGTAGGTGGTCAGATGATCCAGTAGAGCCAACTAGAGCTCAAGACAAGGATGCTCTAAGCGCCATGAGCACCCAAATAAACGCCCTGACCAACCTAGTTAAGCAAATGGCTCAGGCCAATCTCCAAACCAGTGCCAACACCGCCACAGCCATGTCAATGGGCACCCAACCAGGTCAAGGCGAGTCACTGATCTGTGGATTCTGTGGGGAAGGGCACCCATATGAATATTTCCCTGGGAATCCATCCTCAGTCTGCTATGTAGGAAGCCAACAGCAGCCTAGGAACAACCCCTACTCACAAACTTACAACCCTGGTTGGAGAAACCACCCAAACCTGTCATGGGGTGGCCAACAAAACTCTAACCAAAATATTAACCAACCAAGGCCGAGTGGAACATCTGGTTTCACTCCCCAACATAACCAACATAACCAGTCCATGTACCAAAAACCTTATAATCAACCTGTAGGATCTTCTGTAGAAAACCTACTCAAGGAATACATAGCTAAAAATGATGCCACTCTACAGAGTCAGCAAGCTACCCTTAGGAGTCTAGAGAACCAGATAGGGCAACTAGCCAATGAAATCAAAAGTAGGCCCCAAGGTAGACTCCCTGCTGACACTGAAGTGCCAAAGAGAGATGGTAAAGAACAAGTTCAAGCAATTGAACTCAGGAGTGGGAGACCTTTGGTAAGCAACACCAAGGACACACAAAAGAGAGTAGAGAACACTGAGTCTAGTGCTCCACTGGAGTCTCTGCCAAACCAAGGTCCACCACCAACTAGCACATCAGGAACCAGGCTAGAGCCAATTGTTGAGGAGATAGAAGAAATTTCAAGGCCTCCACCTATCCTAAGGCGACCTGACGTGCCTGCATATGTGCCACCACCTCCATATCCTAGAAGGCTAAAGAAGAAGCAGGAACAGGAAGTGCATTTTAATAAATTTTTAGAAATTCTTAAGCAAGTGCACGTTAACATTCCTTTTGTAGAGGTTTTACAGTCTATGCCTTCTTATGTAAAGTTTTTGAAGGACATTATTACTAACAAAAAAACAATTGGTGAGTTTGAAACAGTCAATCTCACTGAGGAGTGCAGTGCCATCCTCCAGAATAAGCTACCCAAGAAGGAGAAGGATCCTGGATCCTTCACCTTACCTGTTGAGCTAGGAGGCAAGCACGTGGGGAGAGCGCTTTGTGACCTGGGCGCCAGCATCAATCTCATGCCCCTATCACTATTCCGCCAGTTGGGAATAGGAGAAGCACGTCCAACCACTGTCACTTTACAACTAGCAGACAGATCCATCGCATACCCTGAAGGTAAAATTGAGGATATTCTAGTGAAAGTTGACAAATTTATCTTCCTTGCAGATTTCATTGTCCTGGACTATGAGGCAGACAAGGAGGTCCCCATCCTGCTAGGCAGACCATTTCTAGCCACAGGTAGGGCTTTGATAGACGTCCAAAAAGGTGAGCTCACTATGAGGGTTCATGATGAAGAGGTGAAATTTAGTGTGTATAAAGCTTTAAGGTATCCCTCTGACCTTGAATCCTGTGCTAGCATGGACGTCGTAGACTCTTTAATGGAAGAACAATTAGAGCATGTACTATTAACCAAGCATGCTGTTAAGTCTCTGAAAGTGACTTATTTAGGACCCATTTAGCCTAAGAAGATGTACACTTTTAGGTGTTTTTGATAGCATTTAGCCTAAACCTATACTTTAATATGAGAATTAGAAGAAGGTAGCTAATTTAGGACTTGTGCACAATAGGTAGAAAAAGGGTTGAAAACCGAAGGAAAAGAATGAAAAAAACACATTGCGAATGAATTGCGAAATAATTGCGGTCCTCGCAATTATTCAAGTGAAAACCGTAACTTGACTGATCTTTTTCTGTTAAATTCCGTTATTTCAGGGACTCGTTCTTTCTCCTCCATCCATTTCTGATATATGGCGTTGAAGATTGATGGTTCTCCTTGGCCCAGCAGCACCTGCAAACTACTATAAAAAGGGGTCAAAGTCGGAGGTTTAATCATCGTTCGGAAGCGCAGAAGTCTTCTAGCAGTCCACCTTTTCGTCCTGTTTTCCTTTGCCGTCTGTTGGAGTGAGAGTCTCAGCTTTTGGAGTCGATAATCTGATAGGAAGGAGAGAAGATTCTTCTTCTCTCTCGATTGGATTCATCCAAGCACGGCTGAGCTTTCATCCCCTTCATTCGAGGCGACTGCCACGAAGATTTCACAGCAACTCTTTATTGCTTTCTGTCATTCTTCTTCTTATTTCCATTTCTGCTCACTGTTGTTCTTAGTTTAGAGTTTCATTTACTTCATTTCGGTATTGTCTGCAATTGAATCATTTCTTGTTAAGCTTTCCTTTGTTGTTAAACAATTTAAGTAATCAAAGTACGTTCTGCAATTCACAGTTTCCCTTGCTTCTGCTACGGTTTTGTCTACTGTTTTAAAGCACATTTCCCTTCTAAGCATGTCTATTTTATCTGCTATTTCTGTTCACCTTATATCCATGAGTAACTAAATCACCTCGGGGCATGCTAATGACATAACTATAGGCTAAAAAACGTGACTCAAGTAGGCAGTTTAACACTTGAACATTGATTGTATGTAAGCTTCATCCCACGGGCAATTTCGATTGGCCATCCATTTTGTCCAAAGAACTCCTAACCTCTGGAAGGAGTAAGAGTTCAGAGTCATATAATCATGCTAGCCTTTAATGGTAATCAGGAAACGGCTTAGGAATAAGCGTTTCCCTAGTACAAACTAAACATTCCTGCTTTAACAAAGTGCTTAAGACCTTACTTTGAAGTCGAGTAAACTAAAGTATTTCATGCATGGAATCGGACGATACATGAGTTAGAGTGAGTTTGATGTATAGAGAGTTGATCTACTGCTTGAGAATCGTATTTAAATGCCTATAGGATAGTCATTAGTAGCCCTGAATTCGCCCATTTATACACTTTCGCTGCTATTTAATTGCGGAAACATTGCGGTCCTCGCAATTCTGCCATTTTCCATTCTGTTTAGCTCTTTTCTTCCTCGTTTATTAAGTTCATTTCTTGTTCTTTGCATCTAGTTTCAACTTGCATTTGTTTATGTTATATCCCTTTATACATTCAGCATAAATTAGATAATTAAAAACCTATTTTACCCCACCAAATTCATCCCATCTTTCTTAACAATCACACTTCGCGAGTAACTAAAAATGAGTCTCTGTGGAAAAAACGAATTAAATATACTTACTACTTGCTGTGAGACCATGTATGCTTGCATGTCCTAAGTGCTCTCTTTACTCTTTTGCATATTTATCTTTACACATTGAGCACGCAACAAGTTTTTGGCGCCGCTGCCGGGGACTTATTTTAAGTAAAACGAAGTTTTTGTTAAGTTTGAATCATCCATTTACTTTCTTTTGCATTTGATCTATATTTCATTTCTTCATTAGGTAAAACTTAGGTTAGTTTATGAATGAGCTTCCATCTAGTGATCTAGAGTTCAACCCTGAGCCCGAGAGATTACTTAGAGCTAGGAATAGAGCCAAGAAACGTTTATTTAAACAACCTTCTTTACCTCCATTAGCTGCTGATACCGCAAGGTTATCATCACCACCTTTAGAAGAAATGGATGTAAGAGATCAAAATCTGGTGCCTGCCACTCGCAATCCCATAGACATAGCGAATGACAAGGATAGCGCCATTCTTTCATACCTCGTACCTATGCCTGGGGAGCTGAACCCCAGTATAATCCGTCCTAAGATCACTGCCAACTCATTCGAGTTAAAGCCAGTGATGTTCCAAATGTTGTCCACTGTGGGACAATTCTTTGGAATGGAAAATGAGGATCCCCACAATCATCTTAGGAACTTCTTAGGAGTTAGTGATACCTTCCTAATCCCTGGAGTTTCTCAAGAAGCATTAAGGCTATACTTGTTCCCTTACTCTTTGAGGGACAAGGCCAAAACGTGGCTGAACTCATTACCTTCCGGATCTGTTCTTAATTGGACAGATCTAGCAGAAAAATTCCTAGTCAAATATTTCCCACCTGATAGGAATTCTACTTTCCGTGATGACATTATAAAATTCAAACAAGCTCCAAGTGAGTCTCTTCACGAAGCTTGGACACGCTTCAAAGACCTTCTAATCAAATGTCCGCACCATGGCATCCCATGGTGTATCCAAATAGAAGTCTTCTTTAAAGGTTGTAACCCCAGCACTAGACAAGTCTTAAATTCATCTGCTGGTGGTTCCATGTTGTCCAAGAGTTACAACGAAGCTTATGAGATCTTGGAGAAGATCTCAACATCTCATTGTAGGTGGTCAGACGATCCTGTAGAGCCAACTAGAGCTCAAGACAAGGATGCTCTAAGCGCCATGAGCACCCAAATAAATGCCCTGACCAACTTAGTCAAGCAAATGGCTCAGGCCAATCTCCAATCCAGTGCCAATACCGCCACAGCCATGTCAATGGGCACCCAACCAAGCCAAGGCGAGGCACTAGTCTGTGGATTCTGTGGGGAAGGGCACCCATATGAATATTGCCCTGGGAATCCATCCTCGGTCTGCTATGTAGGAAGCCAGCAGCAACCAAGGAACAACCCCTACTCACAAACATACAATCCCGGTTGGAGGAACCACCCGAACCTGTCATGGGGTGGCCAACCAAATTCTAACCAAAATATTAACCAACCAAGGCCGAGTGGAACATCTGGTTTCACTCCCCAACAGAACCAACATAACCAGTCAATGTACCAAAAACCTTATCAACCAGTAGGATCTTCTGTAGAAAACCTACTCAAGGAATATATAGCGAAAAATGATGCTACTCTCCAAAGCCAGCAAGCTACCCTTAGGAGCTTAGAAACTCAAATAGGCCAGTTAGCCAATGAAATTAAAAGTAGGCCCCAAGGTAGACTCCCTGCTGACACTGAACTGCCAAGGAGAGAGGGAAAGGAACAAGTTCTAGCAATTGAACTCAGGAGTGGAAGACCTCTGGTAAGCAATACCAAAGACATACCAAAGAGAGTAGAGAACACCGAGTCTAGTGCTCCACTGGAGTCTCTGCCCAACCAAGGTCCACCACCCACTAGCACCTCAGGAGCCAGATTAGAGCCAATTGTAGAGGAAATAGAAGAAATTCCAAGACCTCCACCAATCCTAAAGCGCCCTGACGTACCTGCTTATGTACCACCACCTCCATATCCTAGAAGGCTTAAAAAGAAGCAGGAACAGGAAGTGCATTTCAATAAATTCTTAGAAATACTTAAGCAAGTGCATGTTAACATTCCTTTCGTAGAGGTTTTACAGTCGATGCCTTCTTATGTAAAGTTTTTGAAGGACATCATTACTAACAAGAAAATAATTGGTGAGTTTGAAACAGTCAATCTCACTGAGGAGTGCAGTGCCATCCTCCAGAACAAACTGCCTAAGAAGGAGAAGGATCCTGGTTCCTTCACCTTACCTGTTGAACTTGGAGGCAAGCACGTGGGGCGAGCTCTCTGTGACCTGGGAGCCAGCATTAACCTCATGCCCCTGTCCCTATTCCGCCAGTTGGGCATAGGGGAAGCACGTCCAACTACCGTCACTTTACAGCTAGCAGACAGATCCATCGCATACCCAGAAGGTAAGATTGAGGATATTCTAGTGAAAGTTGACAAATTCATCTTCCTTGCAGATTTCATTGTCCTGGACTATGAGGCAGACAAGGAGGTACCCATCCTGCTAGGTAGACCATTTCTAGCCACAGGTAGGGCACTAATAGATGTGCAAAAAGGTGAGTTAACCATGAGAGTTCATGATGAAGAGGTAAAATTCAGTGTTTACAAAGCTTTAAGGTATCCCTCTGATTCTGAGTCTTGTGCGAGCATGGATGTTGTTGACTCACTTATGGACAAACAATTAGAGCATGTATTATTAACCAAGCATGCTAATGAATATGTACAAGTAGATATAGCTGATTTAAATGTATCTGACATAATGAATGTAACTGTAGATAAACCACAGCATGTATGTATGAATATAGAATTAACAAATAGACCTGTAAATCCTTTAAAGCCCTCCATCGAGCATCCACCTATTCTAGAACTGAAACCACTACCTACTCACCTCAAATATGCATATTTAGGAGATAATGATACACTGCCTGTAATTATTTCCTCTAAACTAAGTGAACAGCATGAGGTTGATTTAATTTTACTGCTTAAGCAACATAGGAAGGCTATAGCATGGACTATTGCTGATATTCGAGGCATTAGCCCTTCTTATTGTATGCACAAAATTATACTAGAGGAAGAGCACACACCTAAGGTAGATCACCAGCGTAGGTTAAACCCCTCTATGAAAGAGGTAGTGAAGAAAGAAATAATAAAATGGTTAGATGCAGGAGTAATTTTCCCCATAGCTAGTAGCCAGTGGGTGAGCCCCATCCAGTGTGTACCTAAAAAGGGGGGAATAACTGTGGTAGTCAATGAGAACGACGAACTGATTCCAACAAGGACTGTCACAGGGTGGAGAGTGTGTATGGACTACAGGAAGTTAAATAAAGAAACCAAAAAAGACCATTTCCCTATACCGTTTATTGACCAGATGCTAGACAGAATAGCTGGAAGAGCCTACTATTGTTTTTTAGATGGGTACTCTGGTTACAATCAAATAACTATAGATCCTAAGGACCAAGAGAAGACCACCTTTACTTGCCCTTTTGGAACGTTTGCCTTCCGCAGAATGCCTTTTGGCTTATGCAATGCACCGGCAACTTTCCAGAGGTGCATGATGGCAATCTTCTCTGAGTTGGATGAGTCCATGATAGAAATATTCATGGATGACTTCTCAGTCTTTGGGGATTCATTTAAAACCTGTCTAGACAACCTAGGACAAGTCCTGGCTAGGTGTGAGGAGACCAACCTAGTCCTAAATTGGGAAAAATGCCATTTCATGGTAGATGAGGGGATTGTTTTAGGACATCGAGTGTCAAGGGCAGGTGTGGAAGTGGATAGGGCCAAAATAGAGATTATAGAGAAGTTAGTAGAGCCCCACAATGTCAAAGCCATTAGAAGCTTCTTAGGGCATGCTGGTTTTTACAGAAGGTTCATCAAGGACTTTTCTAAGATAGCCAAGCCTCTGTGCGAGCTTCTAGAGCTAAACAAGCCTTTTATCTTCTCTGAGGAATGTGTAGTAGCTTGGAAAACCCTTAAAGAGGCACTAGTCACAGCGCCTATCATAGTTGGACCAAATTGGGATCTCCCATTTGAGATGCTATGTGATGCCAGTGACTATGCCGTCGGAGTCATGTTAGGACAGAAAATTGACAAGCTGACACATCCTGTCTACTATGCCAGTAAAACCTTAAATGAGGCCCAATGTAATTATACAACTACAGAGAAAGAGATGCTTGCTGTAGTATTTGCTTGCGAAAAATTTAGAAATTATATTGTAGGCACTAGGACCATTGTATACACTGACCATTCTGCCTTGAAATATCTTATGAGAAAAGCTGACGCCAAGCCTAGGCTGATTAGGTGGGTGTTATTGCTGCAAGAATTTGACTTAGATATTCGAGACAAGAAAGGTTGTGAGAATGTGGTTGCAGATCACCTGTCTCGATTGCACCATAATTGCGAAAAAATGAATTTGCCTCCACCATGGAAGCTGAGTATGTCGCGGCTTGCGAAGCTGCGAAAGAGGCTGTATGGCTTAGAAAGTTCTTGACTGATTTGGAAGTTGTTCCAAATATGAATTTGCCTATCACACTTTATTGTGATAATACTGGTGCTGTGGCAAATTCAAGAGAACCAAGAAGTCATAAGCGTGGAAAGCACATTGAGCGGAAATATCATCTCATCAGGGAGATAGTGCATCGAGGAGACGTGATCGTCATGCAGATCGCCTCAGAGCACAATATTGCTGATCCGTTTACAAAGTCCCTCACGGCTAAAGTGTTCGAGGGGCACCTAGTGAGTCTAGGACTACGAGTTGTACAGTAGGATAGTGGGAGAAAAGCCATGGAAATATTTGATATGCCAGTTTTTCTCATCCCGCATGTAATACTCCACTGACGTTTTAGTCCAAGTGGGAGTTTGTTGGGTTTTATGTCCTAAAACTCGTGGTTTGTAAACTGAATGTATATTCTATTTTGCAATAAAGTTGTTATTGAGATTTATTCAGTAAAGTTGTTATTGAATAAAATGAATTGTTTTTACTTTTAACCTAACTCCAATAACCAAAGAACCCATGGCTATAGGTTGTATACTTGAACTTCATGTGTGACATGATTGTGGATCAAGTTCAAGTAATAGCCAGAACGGTCTATAGTATAGGGATAAGGCTGGGTACCTTATCTTGGGGACACTATTGGACGCGGCCCACTTTGTATAGTACAAACGATGTGATCCGAAATCGTTCATGTGGAGACATGTGAGTGGGGGTGTCCTATGCAATGAGTTTGCATAAGACTGAACCGCGAAACAAGTCGCTCTTTCTTTATAACTCCGTTTACTGTAAAGACCGACTTTTTCATATGATGACCTAGGTAACTCGATCTGAATCCTGAGCACGCTATGAACTCCTGTTTATTCGGGCTTATCCTTTGACTTGTATGGGTGAGAGTGGCCCGAGATCGCCGACTCAATAAGCCTACCATCTTGGGGATAAGACCGGGTAGGTAGCTGGGAACATAGTCCTGCGAGATGGAATTCACTCCTACCCGCTCTGAGGGATTAGTAGAGAGGTTGTTCCCTTAAGTGCTGACTCCGGGTCTTGAACTAGGGATCCCACCCTCTCATTGGCCCGAGAGGGACTTGGTATAGTGATGAGATCACATACCAATCGGTTTGGTGGTTGGACCACAAACCAATAGTTCATTAGAGGATCAGTGGGACTTAAGGAACAAGATGTAATTACGGGGGTAAAACGGTTATTTTGACCCAGCTGTAATTACGAACGACCTGTGAAGGATCGACTTACTAATGATGGTTATATCAAGAGGACAGAAATATATCTACGGTGAGGAGAGTGCAACCCTTGGACTTTAGTGGAGTCTCCGGGGGTTAACGAATGTTGGTTAGCTTGGTTAAAGAGTTTGACCGGTTAATCTCGTATCGTTGGAGCTCATGATCTGTAGGTCCATTCGGAGGGCCGTTTCATGGGAGTCGGAACAACTCAATCTCCAGAAATGGATAGGGTCTCTTAGGTCCATTCCCAACTCTGACATTTCCATTCGGTTGCACTGTTGGGGCCGACCTCTGAGTTCTGAAAATGGCGGGTCACACTTACAAGGATTACTAAGTTGTTAGTAGATTCTTGACCGAAGTAGCGATAACTAAGGTGCTATAGGAATATGAGTTATTCTGGTATTAGCATTTAGTCAAGAATGTCTTGGTTCAGTGAAGGAGTGATTGACTGCCCCTCGGTAGCGGTTGCTCTGACTCACTGAAGTATCGTTGCAAATTAATAATGATTTTTTTGGGTACATTATTACTTTTGCTAAAATTCTTGATTGGTTGTTAAAAATAGGTTAAGTTCAATTCACTAATAGAATTCATTCTTTTCAGCATGTCTAGCTCGTTTATCCAATTACTAGCTTCTGATAAACTAAACGGCGATAACTACACGACCTGGAAATCGAACTTGAATACGATTCTTGTTATCGATGATCTTAGGTTTGTCTTAACAGAGGAATGTCCTCCCCCTCCTAGCTCATCTGCAACTCGAACTGTTCGAGATGCATTTGACAGGTGGACTAGGGCTAATGATAAAGCCCGAGCCTACATCTTGGCCAGCACATCCGATGTGTTAGCTAAGAAGCATGAGGTAATGGTCTCCGCTAAGGAGATCATGGATTCATTACAGATGATGTTTGGACAACCGTCCTCATCGGTCTATCATGATACCCTCATGGCGAGCAAAGCTGAGAAGAAACAACTAAGTAAATATGATTTACTCGTTGTTGAAACATGTTTAGTGGAACATGATAGTTCTGCCTGGATACTGGATTCAGGAGCCACTAACCATGTTTGTTCTTCTTTCCAGGAAACTAGTTCCTGGCAGCTGCTTGCTGAAGGTGAGATAACTCTCAGGGTTGGAACAGGAGAGGTTGTCTCAGCCAAGGCAGTGGGAGCTGTCAAGTTGTTATATAGAGATAGTTTCATTTTACTTGAAAATGTACTGTTGGTTCCTAGCTTTAAAAGGAACCTTGTATCTATCTCTTGTTTACTTGAACATTTGTATAAAGTATCTTTTGATTTTAATGAAGCGTTCATTAGCAAAAGAGGTGTACATATATGTTCTGCGAAACTTGAAAACAACTTGTATGTGTTAAGACCAACAGAGGCAAAAGCTATTTTGAACACCGAGATGTTTAAAACAGCTCAAACTCAAACTAAAAGGCAGAAACTTTCTCCAAGTACCTATCTTTGGCACTTGAGACTAGGCCACATTAATCTCAATAGGATTGGGAGATTGGTTAAGAGTGGTCTCCTAAATCAGTTAGAGGACAACTCTTTACCACCATGTGAGTCTTGTCTTGAGGGCAAGATGACCAAACGATCTTTTTCTGAAAAAGGTCATAGGTCCAAAGAAACTCTAGAGCTTGTACATTCAGATCTTTGTGGTCCGATGAATGTTAAAGCACGGGGAGGGTATGAATATTTCATCAGCTTCATTGATGATTATTCTAGGTACGGCTATCTTTACCTAATGCATCATAAGTCCGAAGCTCTTGAAAAGTTCAAGGAGTATAAGGCAGAGGTTGAGAACACATTAGGTAAAACGATTAAAACACTCCGATCAGATCGAGGTGGAGAGTATATGGATTTAAGATTCCAGGACTATATGATAGAACATGGAATAGTATCCCAGCTCTCAGCGCCCGGAACACCGCAGCAGAACGGTGTGTCCGAAAGGAGAAATAGAACCCTGTTAGACATGGTTCGATCTATGATGAGCTATGCTCAACTGCCTAGTTCGTTTTGGGGATATGCAGTAGAGGCTGCTGTATATATTTTGAACATGGTTCCCTCTAAGAGTGTTTCAGAAACACCTTATGAGTTATGGAGAGGGCGTAAAGGTAGTTTACGTCACTTCAGAATTTGGGGGTGTCCGGCACATGTGTTGGTGGCCAATCCAAAGAAGTTGGAACATCGTTCAAAATTATGCCTATTCGTAGGCTACCCCAAGGAAACGAAAGGTGGTCTATTTTACGATCCTCAACAGGACAAGGTGCTTGTATCGACAAACACCACGTTCTTAGAGGAAGACCACATGAGAGATCATCAACCTTCGAGCAAAATTGTTTTGACCGAACTTTCCAGGAAAGCTACAGATGGGTCAACAAGAGTTGTTGATCAGGCTGGTCCTTCTCAAGAGTTGAGAATACCTCGACGTAGTGGGAGGGATGTGAGACAACCCGACCGCTATATGGGTTTAACGGAAACCCAGGTCGTCATACCTGATGACGGCGTTGAGGATCCATTGACCTTCAAACAGGCAATGGATGACATAGACAAGGACCAGTGGCTTAAAGCCATGGACCTCGAAATGGAGTCGATGTACTTCAATTCGGTCTGGGATCTTGTAGAGCAACCTGATGGTGAAAGACCTATCGGTTGCAAGTGGATCTACAAGAGGAAACGAGACCAAGCCGGTAAGGTGCAAACCTTTAAGGCTCGACTTGTGGCAAAGGGTTATTCCCAGAGGGAAGGGGTGGACTATGAAGAAACCTTCTCCCCTGTTGCCATGTTAAAGTCGATTAGAATACTCTTGTCCATTGCCACGTTTTATGATTATGAAATTTGGCAAATGGATGTCAAGACAGCCTTTCTGAATGGCAATCTTGAAGAGAGTATCTATATGGCTCAACCAGAGGGGTTCATAATTCAGGGTCAAGAGCAAAAGGTTTGCAAGCTTAATCGATCCATTTATGGGTTGAAGCAAGCGTCTAGATCCTGGAATATAAGGTTTGATACTGCGATCAAATCTTATGGCTTTGAACAGAATGTTGACGAACCTTGTGTCTACAAGAAAATAGTCAATTCTGTTGTAGCTTTCTTAGTCTTATATGTAGATGATATCCTACTCATTGGGAATGATGTAGGGTTCCTAACTGACGTTAAGCAATGGCTAGCGACCCAATTCCAAATGAAAGATTTGGGAGAGGCTCAGTTTGTTCTAGGGATTCAAATCGTAAGGAATCGTAAGAACAAAACGCTAGCGCTGTCTCAAGCATCTTATATCGACAAGGTGTTGATACGATATTCGATGCAGAATTCCAAGAAGGGTTCTTTACCTTTCAGGCATGGAATTCAATTGTCAAAGGAAGAGTGTCCTAAGACACCTCAAGAAGTTGAGGATATGAGACGAATTCCCTATGCATCAGCAGTCGGTAGTCTGATGTACGCCATGTTATGTACACGACCCGACATATGCTATGCAGTGGGAATTGTCAGTAGGTACCAGTCCAATCCAGGATATGATCATTGGACTGCCGTTAAACACATCCTCAAGTATCTTCGGAGAACGAGAGACTATGTGCTCGTGTATGGCGCGAAGGATTTGATCCTTACAGGATACACTGACTCTGATTTTCAAACCGATAAGGATTCAAGGAAATCCACATCGGGATCAGTGTTCACTCTTAACGGAGGGGCAATAGTATGGAGGAGTATAAAACAAGGTTGTATTGCTGACTCCACCATGGAAGCTGAGTATGTCGCGGCTTGCGAAGCTGCGAAAGAGGCTGTATGGCTTAGAAAGTTCTTGACTGATTTGGAAGTTGTTCCAAATATGAATTTGCCTATCACACTTTATTGTGATAATACTGGTGCTGTGGCAAATTCAAGAGAACCAAGAAGTCATAAGCGTGGAAAGCACATTGAGCGGAAATATCATCTCATCAGGGAGATAGTGCATCGAGGAGACGTGATCGTCATGCAGATCGCCTCAGAGCACAATATTGCTGATCCGTTTACAAAGTCCCTCACGGCTAAAGTGTTCGAGGGGCACCTAGTGAGTCTAGGACTACGAGTTGTACAGTAGGATAGTGGGAGAAAAGCCATGGAAATATTTGATATGCCAGTTTTTCTCATCCCGCATGTAATACTCCACTGACGTTTTAGTCCAAGTGGGAGTTTGTTGGGTTTTATGTCCTAAAACTCGTGGTTTGTAAACTGAATGTATATTCTATTTTGCAATAAAGTTGTTATTGAGATTTATTCAGTAAAGTTGTTATTGAATAAAATGAATTGTTTTTACTTTTAACCTAACTCCAATAACCAAAGAACCCATGGCTATAGGTTGTATACTTGAACTTCATGTGTGACATGATTGTGGATCAAGTTCAAGTAATAGCCAGAACGGTCTATAGTATAGGGATAAGGCTGGGTACCTTATCTTGGGGACACTATTGGACGCGGCCCACTTTGTATAGTACAAACGATGTGATCCGAAATCGTTCATGTGGAGACATGTGAGTGGGGGTGTCCTATGCAATGAGTTTGCATAAGACTGAACCGCGAAACAAGTCGCTCTTTCTTTATAACTCCGTTTACTGACCGACTTTTTCATATGATGACCTAGGTAACTCGATCTGAATCCTGAGCACGCTATGAACTCCTGTTTATTCGGGCTTATCCTTTGACTTGTATGGGTGAGAGTGGCCCGAGATCGCCGACTCAATAAGCCTACCATCTTGGGGATAAGACCGGGTAGGTAGCTGGGAACATAGTCCTGCGAGATGGAATTCACTCCTACCCGCTCTGAGGGATTAGTAGAGAGGTTGTTCCCTTAAGTGCTGACTCCGGGTCTTGAACTAGGGATCCCACCCTCTCATTGGCCCGAGAGGGACTTGGTATAGTGATGAGATCACATACCAATCGGTTTGGTGGTTGGACCACAAACCAATAGTTCATTAGAGGATCAGTGGGACTTAAGGAACAAGATGTAATTACGGGGGTAAAACGGTTATTTTGACCCAGCTGTAATTACGAACGACCTGTGAAGGATCGACTTACTAATGATGGTTATATCAAGAGGACAGAAATATATCTACGGTGAGGAGAGTGCAACCCTTGGACTTTAGTGGAGTCTCCGGGGGTTAACGAATGTTGGTTAGCTTGGTTAAAGAGTTTGACCGGTTAATCTCGTATCGTTGGAGCTCATGATCTGTAGGTTCTTTAGGTTCTCCTGGCTAGCTCGGATTAAGCCGTGTAACAATATGAGAGAAAAAGAATTTGAATTTATTGAAATTCGGTTTTGGAAGAATGATGGACATATTTAAATATGATTTAAATATGGGATCGGTGTAAAACATGAATAGGGATTCATGTGTGATGATTCGGTTTAAGAAACCGGGATTAGTCTTATTATTTAATTAATATTTGATATTGAATTAAATAATAATATTAATTAATTAAAAATTTTAATTAATTATAATTTATTTTGCTTATTAAAATTAATTATGAATTAATTTTAAAATGACAAAATATTACAAGTGTGATTATAAGTCAAAGTGGAATTATCCATGTTGAGTGGATTTATCCAAGTTGAGTGGGTTTATCCAAGTTGTGAAGTGGATTGTGAATCACCAACAACATGCATATAAACTCATCAATTTTGGAACACTTGGTTGAAGACTAATCCATCCAATTTGAGGTGTCATGCTAAGCAAAGACTTTGTTGCATGTGAATTGCCTATAAATTGGATGAAGTTCAAATGGTTTGAAGTTGATGAATTTTCAAAGAGTTTGAATGTTTGGATGAGCATGAAGAGTTCATGGTACTTGAGAAATTAGAAAGCTAAGTGTTAGACTTCTTCTCACAAAAACCTCATCACTTTTATCTTCCCATCTTCTTCTTCCAAACTTTTTCTTTCATAAAGGAGTCCCACCACTCCGTTGCTCGGCCCGAGGATAGCGGGACTACCGGAGGTGGTTCTCGAGGTGTTCGAGGGAAGCTTCGAAGGGTTCGTGAGGAGATTCGAGCATTGGAAGAGAAGTCTTTAGAACTACAAGAGGTATGTGTTCTAATTCCTTCTATTTCAAAGCTTTGTGCATGTTTCTTATTTAGCTAAATTAATGAAATTAGAGTGCCAATGATCCGTCTCGCTTCCGCTGCGCTACATGCGCTCCATCATAGAAAACAAAGCATTTTGGGCCATGAAGGAATTGAATTTTTGTGTGAAGGATGCGGGGACATTGAGATCTTTACAGCTGCATGAACTTGATGAGCTTAGGCATATGGCCTACGAGAATGCCAAAATGTATAAAGAAAAGACCAAAATATGGCATGACAGTAGGCTTAGGATCAAAGACTTTAGGAAAGGCCAACTTGTATTATTATTTAATTCACGCTTAAAGTTATTTCCAGGCAAACTAAAGTCTAGATGGTCGGGTCCATTTGTTATCACTAATGTCTTTGTTCATGGTGCAATAGAGATTAAAAACTTGCAGCAAGGTCAGCCATTTATGGTCAATGGTGCCAGACTGAAGCATTACTATGAGGAAGGGGATGTGAAGACTCTCTCGGCCTTCCTCTTGACTGAAGCATGACAAAAAGAACGAGAGAGAACGAGTGGTTACTGTGCTCGTTTAGCAAAGGCCAATGCCTTAGTTTATTTTTTCTGTGTTTTCGATTATCGTTTGTAGGTTTTGTGGTGTGATTTTAATTACGTATTTAATGTTTGTTTGATTTGTTTTTGTAGGGAATCGATAGATGGAATCAAGGAGATCAAATCCAGCTTTAAAATTCAGGAATTGGTTGAGCCAAATAAAAGATACGGATACGCAAAGTTTGAGATTTTGATGAAAAAATATCCCTGGAATTGCGCTGGAATTGCTGGATCCGCAAAAAGAGCCGTTGGGATTTTTTTTCCGTTGCATTTATAGCCGTTGGGAGGGCTCGATCAGTACGCTTCTCTCATTCTTTGATCTCCAAGATTTCAGCGATTCTCTCCATCTTTGATTCCTCTCTCAAGATCTCCAAGAAGCGACTATGGTTTTCACCCGAGCAGACCGATCCGCAGCCAAGAAGAAGGCTGATGACGCAGCTGAAGCAGCTGCGAGGGAAGCGCTTCTGACTCTTGCAGACGATGGTGCCGTTCGCACCGGGCCTCTCCCCAAGCTTCCTATCCGTAGAAGGAAGTGGAGGGTGGTCACTGAGATCCCTGCTGGACCATCTGAGCCAGCGGGCACGCCCAAGAGACGCCGGTGGAGCGTCAAGACGGCTGCCGAACCAAGCATAGCGATGACTCCCTCTGTGGCGAGTCAAGATTCTGATCGTGGGTCTCACGATTCAGCCAAGAAGAGTTCGACGCCCCCTGCTTCACCAGCACGCACACCGTCACCGTCTGTATCACCTGTGCACAGCCCTGCACCTTCTGAACCTGTGCACAGCCCTGCGCCGTCTGAACCAGTGCCAAGCGCAGAGTCGTCACCACTTGCACAGAGCCCCGAGTTGTCTCCAGCACCTCAGAGTTCTGATCCGACGCCTACAGCAGCGAAGAGTCCTGAATTATCATCTTCGCCACTGAGTTCTGCGCGATCACCTTCAGCAGAGCATGATTCCCCACGGCCTGATCCAGAATTCCCTTATGGGGATTATCAAGAGTCCACGCAAGGCAGTGGAGATGGTGGTGCTGATGAAGTCTTCTCTCCTATGAGGGAAGACAGCCCTGATGAGCCTGCACAGCAGGCCGATTCTATGGAAGAAACGTTGGGGGCGTGCCTCCAACAAATCAACATCAAGGCCAAGCTGAAGAAGAAGAAAAAGGCCAAGATTGTCAAGGCCAAGAAATTAAAGAAAAAGAAGGCCAAGAAGGTGCCCTCGGTGGACAAAGAGAGTACTGAGCCTTCGCTCAAACGCCTCAAGGTGGAGGCTGCCGAATCATCCAAGCCAGCCGATAAGGGCAAGGCTAAACTCTACCCTGAAGACGAACCTCAATCAGTGAGGTACGTCTCATCTGATGCTGAGTCCCGGGGTGCTGAGCTGAGAAAGAGGGACCTGTTGCACGAGAAAGGGTTCCTCGACCGACTAGCTGACCTGCCGCAGTTCTTGCGCGCAGGAGTGCTCAACCATGGCTGGGAAGAATTCTGCCGACCACCTAATCCAGCATACACGAGCATGGTGTATGACTTTTACGCCAACGTGCTCAGCCCTGAGGATGGCCTATCTGTGGTCAGAGGGGTGGACGTAGATTTCTCAGCCAAGGCCATCAATGAAGCCTTTGGTCTCAAGGGCCAAGCTCACACCGATTATGCGTGGATAGTTGATGAGCCGACTGAGGCTGTGCTGGAAGAGGCCATACGAACAATTGGCCAGCCTGAAGCAGCGTGGACTGTCTCACGCAATGGGAGGCACACATTGATGAGTGCCAACCTGACAGCCAAGGCGGCTGTTTGGTTTGCCTTTGTGCGAAGGAAGTTGTCCCCAGTGACCCACGAGACGACAATCAACCAGAGTAGATCACTGCTGGTGTATGCCATCATGCGCGGTCTCACGGTCAACGTGGGGGAGATCATGTCAGCAGCCATTGCTGAGTGTGCCCGCAAAGGTAAGGGGCCATTATTCTTTCCCAACACTATAACAAAATTGTGTTTGCTTGCAGGAGTCCCCACCGAACGCTTGGAGCAGCAGATGCCATACACGGGCCATTTGGAGCTGCCTGCCAGCTTGAGGCTGAAGAGGAAGGGGAACATGGAGTTTGAGTTGGATCGGTTGGCTGCTGATCAGTCACGATCCATGGCGTGCCTCATGGATATGCAACGAAGGATGGCTCAATGGGCCAAGTATGCGCAGGCAAGGGACAAGGAACTCGCAGACCAGATTGGATGCATCTTCCCGGACTTCCCTACCAATCTCCTGACTCCATGGGTGCCACCACGACCAAGGCAACCTGATGAAGATGATGAGACTTGAGTGCTGGTTTGAAGTGCACTGAAGGGAGTATTGCTATTCCCTTAGAAAACAAAGACAATTTTTCTGCTTTCTGATTAGTTAATGTGAATTATGCTGTTTGTGTTTACTTTTTAATCTGTTTAGCTGTTTAGTTTCTGTGTTTTTTCTTTTGTGTTGTTTAGTCTGATGTTAGCTGCCTAGGTAGGTTAGGTTAGTTTTAATTTAGTAGAGCTTAAAGCAACGGAACAAAGCATGTTAGGGGCCTGCTGCATTGTTATATCTGCCCAGATTCGATTGCGAAAAAATTGCGGTGCCCGCAATTTTTCTGACTGTTTGCATGTTTTGCCCTGTCCGTTTAGTTAGGCTATGATCTGTTTAAATACCATCTTTTGCTGCTAGCATGACTACTGTATATAGCTGATCTAAAAGCATGCTGGATGAGTGTCATAAGACGTCTTTTGATAGTTTAAATTAATCTCTCAATAGCTCAGCATGCACAGCTTTAAGCCCTTAACTGTCTGTTTTTTTTCAAAATTCTGCTGCTGTGATATTTTCTTTCAAATGTTCTGTCTATGCCTAGGGCTTTAGATTCTCTTTGCTTTACCTTAGACTAGATGCTTCTAGACAAGTTTGGGGGTGTGCCACCTCAAGCACTCATTGGGGACAATGAGTAGTTTTAGTTTGGGGGAGGCCACCCTAGGCCTAGGAACATTCCTCTCTTCCTTAGGACATAAGCATTCTTCTTCTCCTTTAAAAAAAAAAAAGTGATAAATAGAAAAAGAAAAAATAGAATAAAGAGGGGAGTCTTTCTCAAGCTGCTGAGTAATCAGTGCCAAGTGTGTAAACCACAAGTGGCATTGCATCAAAAGGCAACCCAAGGGAAGGCTCCACCTAAGTAAGAAAAGAAAAAAGGAGAAATAGGGAAGAAGAGTGTGTGCTTAGGAGTTATGACCTTGTGGCTTAGATGTCCTATTTGAAAAGAACTCTGATCCTTAATGAGCTGAGCACAAGGTTGTAGCTTTTAGGTTTGTCTGAGGGAGATGAATGTGTATCCAATGAAGTGATGCGAGGGTTTAGTTGGTCTTATGAAAGTACTACTGTCACTGGTTTTGTACTAAGACTGGCATGACTCTAAGGAATCCTAGGTAGCTCATAAGAAAAAACTAGAACCATGTACTGAGTCTGAGATAAAGCTAGGCAGAATTTGAAACCTTAGGGATAGTGGCATGACATGACAAAAGCAAATAGACCAGCTGTAGGGAGTTAATGAAGACAGAAAGAGTGCTAGGCAGGCAATAGGCAGAAGAAGCTTGACAAGAGGTTAGTGTAAGCATAGAAGGATGTCACAGGACAGCACTGCTATAGATAAGAGTATAAGGGAGTCAGTAAGTAGTGAAAGAAGATAAATAACAGCCTAAGTAAGTCCTTAGTTTGCTTGAGGACAAGCAAAACCTCAAGTTTGGGGGTGTGTTAAGTCTCTGAAAGTGACTTATTTAGGACCCATTTAGCCTAAGAAGATGTACACTTTTAGGTGTTTTTGATAGCATTTAGCCTAAACCTATACTTTAATATGAGAATTAGAAGAAGGTAGCTAATTTAGGACTTGTGCACAATAGGTAGAAAAAGGGTTGAAAACCGAAGGAAAAGAATGAAAAAAACACATTGCGAATGAATTGCGAAATAATTGCGGTCCTCGCAATTATTCAAGTGAAAACCGTAACTTGACTGATCTTTTTCTGTTAAATTCCGTTATTTCAGGGACTCGTTCTTTCTCCTCCATCCATTTCTGATATATGGCGTTGAAGATTGATGGTTCTCCTTGGCCCAGCAGCACCTGCAAACTACTATAAAAAGGGGTCAAAGTCGGAGGTTTAATCATCGTTCGGAAGCGCAGAAGTCTTCTAGCAGTCCACCTTTTCGTCCTGTTTTCCTTTGCCGTCTGTTGGAGTGAGAGTCTCAGCTTTTGGAGTCGATAATCTGATAGGAAGGAGAGAAGATTCTTCTTCTCTCTCGATTGGATTCATCCAAGCACGGCTGAGCTTTCATCCCCTTCATTCGAGGCGACTGCCACGAAGATTTCACAGCAACTCTTTACTGCTTTCTGTCATTCTTCTTCTTATTTCCATTTCTGCTCACTGTTGTTCTTAGTTTAGAGTTTCATTTACTGCATTTCGGTATTGTCTGCAATTGAATCATTTCTTGTTAAGCTTTCCTTTGTTGTTAAACAATTTAAGTAATCAAAGTACGTTCTGCAATTCACAGTTTCCCTTGCTTCTGCTACGGTTTTGTCTACTATTTTAAAGCACATTTCCCTTCTAAGCATGTCTATTTTATCTGGTATTTCTGTTCACCTTATATCCATGAGTAACTAAATCACCTCGGGGCATGCTAATGACATAACTATAGGCTAAAAAACGTGACTCAAGTAGGCAGTTTAACACTTGAACATTGATTGTATGTAAGCTTCATCCCACGGGCAATTTCGATTGGCCATCCATTTTGTCCAAAGAACTCCTAACCTCTGGAAGGAGTAAGAGTTCAGAGTCATATAATCATGCTAGCCTTTAATGGTAATCAGGAAACGGCTTAGGAATAAGCGTTTCCCTAGTACAAACTAAACATTCCTGCTTTAACAAAGTGCTTAAGACCTTACTTTGAAGTCGAGTAAACTAAAGTATTTCATGCATGGAATCGGACGATACATGAGTTAGAGTGAGTTTGATGTATAGAGAGTTGATCTACTGCTTGAGAATCGTATTTAAATGCCTATAGGATAGTCATTAGTAGCCCTGAATTCGCCCATTTATACACTTTCGCTGCTATTTAATTGCGGAAACATTGCGGTCCTCGCAATTCTGCCATTTTCCATTCTGTTTAGCTCTTTTCTTCCTCGTTTATTAAGTTCATTTCTTGTTCTTTGCATCTAGTTTCAACTTGCATTTGTTTATGTTATATCCCTTTATACATTCAGCATAAATTAGATAATTAAAAACCTATTTTACCCCACCAAATTCATCCCATCTTTCTTAACAATCACACTTCGCGAGTAACTAAAAATGAGTCTCTGTGGAAAAAACGAATTAAATATACTTACTACTTGCTGTGAGACCATGTATGCTTGCATGTCCTAAGTGCTCTCTTTACTCTTTTGCATATTTATCTTTACACATTGAGCACGCAACACATGCTAATGAATACGTACAGTTAGATGTAGCTGACTTAAATGTATCTGATATTATGGATAACCCTGTAGATAAACCACAACTTGTATGTATGAATATAGACCTAACTGATAGATCATTAAATCCTCTAAAACCATCCATTGAGCATCCACCTGTTTTAGAACTGAAACCACTAGCCACTCACCTCAAGTATGCATATTTAGGGAGTAATGAAACTCTGCCTGTTATCATTTCTTCTAAATTGAGTGAAAAGCATGAGGTTGAACTAATTTTATTACTTAAGCAACATAGGAAGGCTATTGCATGGACTATCGCTGATATTAGAGGCATTAGCCCTTCTTACTGTATGCATAAGATTATATTAGAGGAAGAGCACACACCTAGAGTAGACCACCAACGTAGGTTGAATCCCTCTATGAAGGAGGTAGTGAAGAAAGAAATCATAAAATGGTTAGATGCAGGTGTAATCTTCCCCATAGCTAGTAGCCAGTGGGTAAGCCCCATCCAATGTGTACCTAAAAAGGGGGGGATAACTGTGGTAGTCAATGAGAACGACGAACTGATTCCAACAAGGACTGTCACAGGGTGGAGAGTATGTATGGATTACAGGAAACTAAATAAAGAAACTAAAAAAGACCATTTCCCCTTACCATTCATTGACCAGATGTTAGACAGAATAGCTGGTAGAGCCTACTATTGTTTCTTAGATGGTTATTCAGGCTATAACCAGATTACTATAGACCCTAAGGACCAAGAGAAGACCACCTTCACTTGCCCTTTTGGAACCTTTGCCTTTCGCAGAATGCCTTTTGGCTTATGCAATGCACCGGCAACTTTCCAAAGGTGCATGATGGCAATCTTCTCTGAGTTGGATGAGTCCATGATAGAAATATTCATGGATGACTTCTCAGTCTTTGGGGATTCATTTACAAACTGTTTAGAAAATTTAGGACAAGTCCTAGCTAGGTGTGAGGAGACTAACCTAGTTCTAAATTGGGAAAAATGCCACTTCATGGTGGATGAAGGTATTGTCTTAGGTCATAGAGTGTCAAGGGCAGGTGTAGAGGTCGATAGGGCCAAAATTGAGATCATAGAGAAGTTGGTAGAGCCACAAAATGTCAAAGCCATTAGAAGTTTCTTAGGGCATGCTGGTTTCTACAGAAGGTTCATTAAGGACTTTTCTAAGATAGCCAAGCCTCTGTGTGAGCTTTTAGAGCTAAATAGGCCATTCATCTTCTCTAAAGAATGTAGAGTAGCTTGGAAAACCCTTAAGACAGCACTAGTCACAGCCCCTATCATAGTAGGACCCAATTGGGATCTCCCCTTTGAGATGTCATGTGATGCCAGTGACTATGCTGTGGGGGTGATGTTAGGACAGAAGATTGACAAGCTAACACACCCTGTATATTATGCTAGTAAAACCCTTAATGAGGCACAATGTAATTACACGACTACTGAGAAGGAGATGCTAGCAGTAGTGTTTGCTTGTGAGAAGTTTAGGAATTACATTGTAGGCACCAGAACTATAGTGTTTACAGATCACTCTGCACTCAAGTACCTTATGAGGAAGGCTGATGCTAAGCCTAGGTTGATAAGGTGGGTACTGTTGTTGCAAGAGTTTGATCTGGATATTAGAGACAAGAAAGGGTGCGAGAATGTGGTTGCGGATCATCTTTCCAGATTGCACCATAATTGCGAAAAAATTGCGGAGTCCGCAATTTCTGATGCTTTCATTGATGAACATGTCTTTGTTTTGACTCATCGTGATAACGATGAGGAACCTTGGTTTGCTGACATTGCTAACTTCCTTGCATCGCAGGTACTGCCTATTTTCAAGGGAGGACAAGAGAAGAAGAGGTTCCTTCACGAAGCAAAGAAATTCATATGGGATGATCCCACTTTATACAGAACATGTGTTGACGGATTGCTAAGGAAGTGTGTTTCAGCTGCTGAGGCGAAGTCTGTGCTGCAGCACTGTCACACAGCTCCTTATGGTGGACACTTTGGTGGTCAAAGAACAGCTGCAAAGTGTTGCGTGCTCAATGTGTAAAGAAAAGTGTGCAAAATAGAAGAGAGAGCACTTAGAACATGCAAGCATACATGGTCTCACAGCAAGTAATGAGTATATTTAATTCGTTTTCCACAGAGACTTATTTAAGCTATTCGCGAAGTGTGTGAATGTTAAGAAAGATGGGATAAATTTGAGGGGGTAAAATTGGTTTTTAATTAACTATTTTTTGCTGAATGTATAGAGGGATATAACATAAACAGATGCAAGTTGGAATTAGATGCAAAGGATAAAAGATGGAATTAATAAACGAGAAAGAAAACAGCTGAACAGAATGAAATTTGGTAGAATTGCGTGGACCGCAATGTTTCCGCAATTAATTAGCAGCGAAACTGATTAAAATGGTGAATTGGGAGCTACTAATGACTATCCTATAGGCAGTTTATTACGATTATCAAGCTTTGGATCAACTCTCTATACATCAAACTAACTCTATCACAAGTATCGTCCGATTCCATGCATGAGAGACTCAAGTTTACTCGACTTCAAAGTAAGGTCTTAAGCATCTTGTTAAAACAGGAGTTTTTAGTTTGTACTAGGGAAACGCCTATTCCTAGGCCGTTTCCTGATTACCATGAAAGGCTAGCATGGTTATACGACTCTGAACTCTTACTCCTTCCAGAGGTTAGGAGTTCTTTGGACAAAATGGATGGCCAATCGAAATTGCCCGTGGGATGAAGCTTACATACAACCAATGTTCGAGTGTTAATCTGCCTACTTGACTTACGTTTTTTAGCCTATAGTTCTGTCATTAGCATGCCCCTAAGTGATTTTAGTTACTCATGGATATGTGGAGAATAGAAACAGTAGATAAAACAGACATGCTTAGAAGATAAATATGCTTAAAACAACAAGCCAAAACCGTAGCAGAACAAGATGGAAACCGTAAATAGCAGAAGGATACTTCGATTGCTTAAAGTGTTTGATTGACAAAGGAAAGCTCTAAAGAGATGAATTAAAGACAGACGACAACGAAATGCAATAATTGAAATGCTAAACTAAGAACAACAGTAAGCAGCAATGGAAATAAGAAGAGTAATACAGAAAAACAGTAAAGGAAATGCTAGAAATTCCGTGGCAGTCGCCTCGAATGTTGATGATGAGAAGTCAGCCGTGCTTGGATGAATCCAATCGAGAGAGAAGAAGAATCTTCTCTCCTTCCTATCAGATTATCGATTCCAAATGGCTGAACTCTAACTTCAACAGACGGCAAAGGAAAGACAGTGGAAATGGTGGACTGCACGAAGACTTCTACGCTTCGGAATGCTTGTTGATCCTCCGACTTTGACCCCTATTTATAGTTGTTTGCAGGTGCGATCGGGCCAAGGAGAACCATCAGTCTTCAACGTCATATATCAGAATGGATGGAGGAGAAGAAAAGAATCCCTGAAAAGTCGGATCTAAACAGAAAAATGTCAGCCAACTTACGGTTTTAACTTGAATAATTGCGGCCACCGCAATTATTCCGCAATGCATTCGCAATGGTTATATTTTCATTCTTTTCTTCGGTTTTCACCCCTTTTTCTACCTATTGTGCATAAGTCCTATATTAGCTACCTCCTTCTAATTCTCATATTAAAGCATAGGTTTAGGCTAAATGCTCACAAAAACACCTAAATGTGTACATCTTCTTAAGCCAAATGGGTCCTAAATAAGTCACTTTCAGAGACTTAACACACCCCCAAACTTAAGGCTTTGCTTGTCCTCAAGCATACTAAGGACTTACCTAGGCTGCTGTTTTACCCTCTTCTTTAACTACTCACTAACTCCTTTATATTCTAGTCTCTAGCAGTGCTGTCCTGTGACACACTTCCAAGTTTAGAACTAACCTCTTGTCTAGCTTCTTCTGACTTCACCTGCCTACTATACCCACTGCTTTTGTTAACCCCCTACTACTGATCTAACTACTTTTATGATATCATGCTATTATCCCTAAGGTTTCAAATTCTACCAAGCTTTACTCTAGACTCAGTACATGCTTCTAGCTTATTTTTAATGTGTCTAGGATTCCTTAGAGTCATGCCAGTCTTAGTATTAACAGTGACAGTGGTACTTTTTAGAGAACAACCTAAGCCCTGGCATCACTACATTGGATATACATTCATCTCCCTAGACAAACCCAACAGTTACAACCTTGTGCTTAGCTCATTAAGGATCAGAGTTCTTTTTACATAGGACATCTAAGCCACAAGATTATAACTCCCAAGCATACATTCTTCTTCCCCTATTTCTCCTTTTCCTTTTTTACTTAGGTGGAGTCTCTCCTTGGTTTGCCTTTTGATGCAATGCCACTTGAAAAAGACTCCCCTCTTTATTCTATTTTTTCACTTTTTCTATTTATCACAATTATATATATTTTTTTTTTTAGGAGAAGAAGAATGCTTATGTCCTAAGGAAGAGAGGAATGTTCCTAGGCCTAGGGTGGCCTCCCCCAAACTTCAACTACTCATTGTCCCCAATGAGTGTTTGAGGTGGCACACCCCCAAACTATCCTAGAAGCATCTAGTCCAAAGCAAAACAAAGAGAATTTAACAATCCTAGGCATAGGCAAAACATTCTAAAAGCAACTATCCCAGCAGCAGAAAATTTGAACATAACAGACAGGTTTAAGGTCTTATGGTTTATGCATGCTGAGCACTATTCAGAGGCAAATTTAAACTATCAAAGGGTGTCCTATGACACTCATCCAGCATGCTCCAAGATCAGCTATATAAGGTAGTCATGCTAGCAGCAAAAGATAGAATTTAACAGATCACAGCCTAACTACACGGACAGTCTAAAACATGCAATCAGTCACAAAAATTGCGGGAACCGCAATTATTTCGCAATACAATCTGGGCAGATTTCACATTGATGCAGGCCCCTAGCATGCTTTTTCCTGTTACTTATGCATCCTAAAAATAAAACTAAACTATCCTACCTATTCACCTAACATCAGACTAGACTAAGCAAAAGAAAAACATAAAACTAAACATTAAAAACAGATCAAAACTGGAATCCAAAACAGCATATTATACACTAATTAACAGAAAGCAGGAAAATTGTTTTTGTTTCTAAGGGAACAGCAAATACTCCCTTTAGTGCTCTTCAAACCAGCACTCAATCCTCATCATCTTCATCTGGTCGCCTTGGTCGTGGGGGCACCCATGGAGTTAGGAGGTTGGTGGGGAAATCCGGGAAGATGCACCCCAATTGGTCTGCAACTTCTTTGTCCCTCGCCTGCGCATAGTTGGCCCATTGAGCCATTCTCCTCTGCATGTCCATTAAGCAGGCCATGGATAGGGACTGCTCAGCAGCCAGCCTATCCAACTCAAACTCCATGTTGCCCTTTCTTCTCAGCCTCAGGTGTGCAGGCAACTCCAAATGGCCTGTGTAAGGCATCTGCTGCTCCAAGCGCTCGGTGGGAACTCCTGCAAGCAAACACAACTTTGTTATAGTGTTTGGAAAAAATAATGGTCCCTTACCCTTTTTAGCACACTCGGCTATGGCAGCAGTGATGACCTCTCCCACGTTGATCGTGAGACCTCTCATTATAGCATAAACCAGCAGCGAACGGCTCTGGTTAATTGTAGTCTCATGCGTCACTGGGGAGAGTCTTCTTCTTACGAATGAAAACCACACGGCTGCCTTAGCCGTGAGGTTGGCACTCATAAGAGTGTGCCGCCCGTTGCGCGACACTGTCCAGGAGGCTTCAGGCTGGCCAATTGTGCGAATGGCTTCTTCTAGCACAGCCTCGGTCGGCTCATCCACTATCCGTGCATAATCCGTGCGAGGTTGGCCCCTGAGACCGAATGCTTCATTGATGGCCTTGGCAGAGAAATCAACTTCCACCCCTCGGACCACAGATAGGCCATCCTCAGGGCTGATCACATTAGCATAAAAATCATACACCATGCTCGTGTATGCTGGATTGGGAGGTCGGCAGAATTCCTCCCAGCCATGGTTGAGCACCCCCGCGCGCAAGAACTGCGGCAGGTCAGCCAGTCGATCAAGGAACCCCTTCTCGTGCAACTGGTCCCTCTTCCTCAGCTCCACACCCCTGGATTCGGCATCAGATGAGACATACCTCACTGACGGAGGTTCCTCTTCAGGGTAGAGTTTAGCCTTCCCTTTATCGGCTGGCTTGGATGATTCAGCAGCCTCCACCTTGAGGCGTTTGAGCGGAGGCTCAGCACTCTCTTCGTCTGCTGAAGGCACTCGCTTGGCCTTCTTCTTCTTCAGTTTCTTGGACTTCTTGGCCTTGCCCATCTTGGCCTTCTTCTTTTTCTTCAGCCGCGCCTTGATGTTGATCTGTTGGAGGCAAGCCCCCAACGTCTCTTCCATGGAGTCGTCCTGCGGTGCAGGAACATCAGGGCTGTCCTCTCTCATGGGAGAAAAGACTTCTTCTTCCCCAGCATCTCCACTGCCTTGCGTAGACTCCTGATAATCCCCATAAGGGAATTCCGGATCATGCCGAGGGGAATTGTGCTCTGCTGATGGTGTGCGCGCAGAACTCAGTGGTGAAGATGATGGCGCAGGGCTCTGCGCTGCTGCAGGTGGCGGATCAGAACTCTGAGGTGCTGGAGACAACTCAGGGCTCTGTAAAGGCGGTGACGACTCGGTGCTTGGCACTGGTTCAGATGGCAGATGGCTGCGCACAGGTGATTTAGACGGCGACGAGCCTTCTTTGGCTGACTCGTGAGAAACACGATCAGGGTCTTGACTCTCCACAGAGGGAGTCTTGGCTGTGCTCGGTTCAACGGCCGTCTTGACAGTCCACCGGCGTTTCTTTGGCGTGCCCACTGGCTCAGATGGGCCAGCAGGGATCTCAGTGACCACCTTCCACTTCCTCCTACGGATAGGAAGCTTGGAAAGACGGCCGGCACGTACAGCACCCTCATCAGCAAGGGTGAGAAGCGCTTCCCTCGCAGCCGCTTCAGCTGCGTCATCGACCTTCTTCTTGGCTGCGGATCTTTCAGCCCTAGTGGAAACCATAGTTGCTTCTTGGAGGTTTGGAGAGAAGAATCACAGATGGAGAGAATCGTGGAAATCTTGGAGATCAAAGAATAAGAGAATCGTATCACCGAGCGCGTTCTAACGGCTATAAATACAACGGGAAAAATCCCAACGGCTAGTTTTGCGGATCCAGCAATATTTGCGCAATTCCAGGGGTATCTTTTCATCAAAATCGCCAACTTTGATCGTCCGTATCTTTTATTTGGCTCAACCGTTTCTTGACTTTTAAAGTGGGATTTACTCTCCTTGATCCCCTCTTTCGATTCCCTACAAAAACAAATAAAACAAACATCAAATACGCAATTAAAATTACACCACAAAACGTCCAAACGATCATCGAAAAAACAGAAAGAAAGAAAGAAAAAAAAAAAAAACTAAGGCATTGGCCTTGACTGAACGAGCACAGTAACCACTCGTTCTCTCTCGTTCTTAAATATTTCATTCCCAAAATGACTGTTGGCACATAATAAATATTTCATTCCCAAAATAAACTACTCCTAACATACGAAATCTAAGCCAATCATGATAAAATCCTAATTTAAGAGTTTAGGGAACAGAAAACTCCCTTGTCAATCTGCCTCATATGGATATTCTTCAATGTTTCGAGGCATCACTTCTGCATCTTTAAGATACTTAAGTCTTGATTTACGGGGTCGGACATTCTGCCACACCTTGAAATTGTTGATTCTTTCAAAGAGACTGCATGTTATAACATCCCAAGGTTTGTACTTTCTGTGCGTTGGTTTTGTTTCTACAATATTTGCTACAACATAGCTTTGATGCGATGGGACTTCTTTTTCTGGCACATCTCTTTCTAACTCCTTCAGCTGGAGCATTTGTGGTGGTGGTGGCTCAGCTCTTTCATTGGTGGAGAAGCTTGTTGCATCATCAGACATTTCAAATTCTGGTTCCTCAAGCAGCGCATTAGTCTCTTTGGCCTCATCCAGCACGATTTCATTTTTCTCAACTTTCACCAACTCCACCATTTCATAAGGAGATTCCATTGGATCACTCTTCTCAGATTCGAAGGTAACAAAGGATTCATCATCATAAAAATCGAACATCTGAGGGCATGGTGGTGGTGATTTTGCTATAGCAAGTAGATCTTGTAAGTCATTTGTGAGCTGGGCTAATTGCACATCCATTCTCCTCATGGATGCATCATTCCTTTCCATGAATTCTCTCCATAGCGCCTCCAAAGTGGGTGATAATTCTTCATTTGGAGTTGGGGCATAATGTTGATAGTCTTCATGTTGGGGGAACTCTTCATAATGAGCAATTTGCATATGCTCTTCCAAAGGATTATTTGAGAGTTGCCACTGATCATGTTCACACATGTACGAATAATGGTTGTCATAGCTTTGTTGATATTGCCTCTCTTGATAATTCAAGGTTGGGCAATTCTCCAAGTTATGATTATCCCCACAATAAGCACATGGCTGATAAAATTCTTCAAACTGTTGTGGGCAAACTCTTCCTCCAATTAAGTTTTGCAGCGTATTCATTTACTTTGTCGTACACATACGTCTTCCACCTGCAAAGTTTCTCTTTGTTGCGAGTTGAGGTTTGGAAACTCTTTCATAAACTAGCTTGATAGTACCTGTAAAAGAAATGAAAGAAGGTTAGCTCCACTAGATATTGAGTTTTTTTTTTTTTCCTCTAACTTAACAAACTTCGTTTTCACTAAAATAAGTCCCCGGCAGCGGCGCCAAAAACTTGTTGCGTGCTCAATGTGTAAAGAAAAGTGTGCAAAATAGAAGAGAGAGCACTTAGAACATGCAAGCATACATGGTCTCACAGCAAGTAATGAGTATATTTAATTCGTTTTCCACAGAGACTTATTTAAGCTATTCGCGAAGTGTGTGAATGTTAAGAAAGATGGGATAAATTTGAGGGGGTAAAATTGGTTTTTAATTAACTATTTTTTGCTGAATGTATAGAGGGATATAACATAAACAGATGCAAGTTGGAATTAGATGCAAAGGATAAAAGATGGAATTAATAAACGAGAAAGAAAACAGCTGAACAGAATGAAATTTGGTAGAATTGCGTGGACCGCAATGTTTCCGCAATTAATTAGCAGCGAAACTGATTAAAATGGTGAATTGGGAGCTACTAATGACTATCCTATAGGCAGTTTATTACGATTATCAAGCTTTGGATCAACTCTCTATACATCAAACTAACTCTATCACAAGTATCGTCCGATTCCATGCATGAGAGACTCAAGTTTACTCGACTTCAAAGTAAGGTCTTAAGCATCTTGTTAAAACAGGAGTTTTTAGTTTGTACTAGGGAAACGCCTATTCCTAGGCCGTTTCCTGATTACCATGAAAGGCTAGCATGGTTATACGACTCTGAACTCTTACTCCTTCCAGAGGTTAGGAGTTCTTTGGACAAAATGGATGGCCAATCGAAATTGCCCGTGGGATGAAGCTTACATACAACCAATGTTCGAGTGTTAATCTGCCTACTTGACTTACGTTTTTTAGCCTATAGTTCTGTCATTAGCATGCCCCTAAGTGATTTTAGTTACTCATGGATATGTGGAGAATAGAAACAGTAGATAAAACAGACATGCTTAGAAGATAAATATGCTTAAAACAACAAGCCAAAACCGTAGCAGAACAAGATGGAAACCGTAAATAGCAGAAGGATACTTCGATTGCTTAAAGTGTTTGATTGACAAAGGAAAGCTCTAAAGAGATGAATTAAAGACAGACGACAACGAAATGCAATAATTGAAATGCTAAACTAAGAACAACAGTAAGCAGCAATGGAAATAAGAAGAGTAATACAGAAAAACAGTAAAGGAAATGCTAGAAATTCCGTGGCAGTCGCCTCGAATGTTGATGATGAGAAGTCAGCCGTGCTTGGATGAATCCAATCGAGAGAGAAGAAGAATCTTCTCTCCTTCCTATCAGATTATCGATTCCAAATGGCTGAACTCTAACTTCAACAGACGGCAAAGGAAAGACAGTGGAAATGGTGGACTGCACGAAGACTTCTACGCTTCGGAATGCTTGTTGATCCTCCGACTTTGACCCCTATTTATAGTTGTTTGCAGGTGCGATCGGGCCAAGGAGAACCATCAGTCTTCAACGTCATATATCAGAATGGATGGAGGAGAAGAAAAGAATCCCTGAAAAGTCGGATCTAAACAGAAAAATGTCAGCCAACTTACGGTTTTAACTTGAATAATTGCGGCCACCGCAATTATTCCGCAATGCATTCGCAATGGTTATATTTTCATTCTTTTCTTCGGTTTTCACCCCTTTTTCTACCTATTGTGCATAAGTCCTATATTAGCTACCTCCTTCTAATTCTCATATTAAAGCATAGGTTTAGGCTAAATGCTCACAAAAACACCTAAATGTGTACATCTTCTTAAGCCAAATGGGTCCTAAATAAGTCACTTTCAGAGACTTAACACAAAGGTATTTCAGAGTGGCTATTATTGGCCAACGATCTTCAAGGATGCACACAACTATGCCCACAGCTGTGATGAATGCCAAAGGACAGGTAATCTCAGTCGCAAGGATGAAATGCCTCTCACTTACATCTTAGAGTTAGAACTCTTTGATGTGTGGGGCATTGATTTCATGGGACCATTTCCACCATCATCAGGTAACCTCTACATCTATGTAGCAGTAGACTATGTGTCTAAGTGGGTAGAGGCCATAGCTTGTCCTAGTAATGATGCCAAAACAGTCATTAAATTCTTACATAGGCACATTTTCACTAGATTTGGGACTCCTCGTGCTATCATTAGTGATGAGGGGACACATTTTATTAATAAAGCTATGGAGAGAGTGTTGGCTAAATATAACATTAGACATAGAGTAGCCACTCCCTACCACCCACACTCAAATGGACAAGCTGAAATTTCCAATAGGGAGATAAAAAACATCCTAGAAAAGGTGGTCAAACCTAATAGGAAAGACTGGTCATTTAAGCTTGAGGATGCACTTTGGGCTTATTGTTGCGTGCTCAATGTGTAAAGATAAGTGTGCAAAATAGAAGAGAGAGCACTTAGAACATGCAAGCATACATGGTCTCACAGCAAGTAATGAGTATATTTAATTCGTTTTTTCCACAGAGACTTATTTAAGCTATTCGCGAAGTGTGAATGTTAAGAAAGATGGGATGAATTTGAGGGGGTAAAATTGGTTTTTAATTAACTACTTTTTGCTGAATGTATAAAGGGATATAACATAAACAGATGCAAGTTGGAATTAGATGAAAAGGATAAAAGATGGAATTAATAAACGAGAAGGAAAACAGCTAAACAGAATGTAAATTTGCAGAATTGCGTGGACCGCAATGTTTCCGCAATTAACTCAACAGCAAAAGTATGTAAATGGGCGAATTAAGGGCTACTAATGACTATCCTATAGGCAGTTTATTACGATTATCAAGCTTTGGATCAACTCTCTATACATCAAACTCACTCTATCTCAAGTATCGTCCGATTCCATGCATGAGAGACTCAAGTTTACTCGACTTCAAAGTAAGGTCTTAAGCATCTTGTTAAAACAGGAGTTTTTAGTTTGTACTAGGGAAACGCCTATTCCTAGGCCGTTTCCTGATTACCATGAAAGGCTAGCATGATTATATGACTCTGAACTCTTACTCCTTCCAGAGGTTAGGAGTTCTTTGGACAAAATGGATGGCCAATCGAAATTGCCCGTGGGATGAAGCTTACATACAACCAATGTTCGAGTGTTAATCTGCCTACTTGACTCGCGTTTTTTAGCCTATAGTTCTGTCATTAGCATGCCCCTAAGTGATTTTAGTTACTCATGGATGTGTGGAGAATAGAAAAGGTAGATAAAACAGACATGCTTATAAGATAAATATGCTTAAAACAGCAAACCAAAGTCGTAGCAGAACAAGCTGGAAACTGTAAATTGCAGAAGGATACTTCGATTACTTTAAGTGTTTGAATGACAAGGGAAGCTCTAAAAGAAATGAATTCAAGACAGACAACAACGAATTGCAATAATTGAAATGCTAAACTAAAAACAACACTGATCAGAAATGGAATTGAGAAGAACAGAACATAAAACAGTAAAGGTTTGCTAGAAAACGTCGTGGCAGTCGCCTCGAATGTTGATGATGAGAAGTCAGCCGTGCTTGGATGAATCCAATCGAGAGAGAAGAAGAATCTTCTCTCCTTCCTATCAGATTATCGATTCCAAATAGCTGAGACTCTAACTTCAACAGACGGCAAAGGAAAAACAGATGGAAATGGTGGACTGCACGAAGACTTCTGCGCTTCGAATGATTGCTGATCCTCCGACTTTGACCCCTTTTTATAGTCGTTTGCAGGTGCGTTTGGGCCAAGGAGAACCATCAGTCTTCAACGTCATATATCAGAATGGATGGAGGAGAAAGAACGAATCCCTGAAAAGTCGGATCTAAACAGAAAAATGTCAGCCAACTTACGGTTTTAACTTGAATAATTGCGGCCACCGCAATTATTCCGCAATGCAGTCGCAATGGTTATTTTTTCATTCTTTTCTTCGGTTTTCACCCCTTTTTCTACCTATTGTGTATAAGTCCTATATTAGCTACCTTCTTCTAATTCTCATATTAAAGCATAGGTTTAGGCTAAATGCTCACAAAAACACCTAAATGTGTACATCTTCTTAAGCTAAATGGGTCCTAAATAAGTCACTTTCAGAGACTTAACACACCCCCAAACTTAAGGCTTTGCTTGTCCTCAAGCATACTAAGGACTTACCTAGGCTGCTGCTTTACCCTCTTCTTTAACTACTCACTAACTCCCTTATATTCTTGTCTCTAACATTGTTGTCCTGTGACACACTTCCAAGTTTAGAACTAACCTCTTGTCTAGCTTCTTCTGACTTCACCTGCCTACTATACCCACTGCTTTTGTTAACCCTCTACTACTGATCTAACTACTTTTATGATATCATGCTATTATCCCTAAGGCTTCAAATTCTACCAAGCTTTACTCTAGACTCAGTACATGCTTCTAGCTTATTTTCAATGTGTCTAGGATTCCTTAGAGTCATGCCAGTCTTAGTATTAACAGTGACAGTGGTACTTTTTAGAGAACAACCTAAGCCCTGGCATCACTACATTGGATATACATTCATCTTCCTAGACAAACCTACAAGTTACAACCTTGTGCTTAGCTCATTAAGGATCAGAGTTCTTTTTACATAGGACATCTAAGCCACAAGATTATAACCCCTAAGCATACATTCTTCTTCCCCTATTTTTCCTTTTTTACTTAGGTGGAGTCTCCCCTTGGTTTGCCTTTTGATGCAATGCCACTTGAAAAAGACTCCCCTCTTTATTCTGTTTTTTTCACTTTTTCTATTTATCACAATTATATATATTTTTTTTTTTTTTTAGGAGAAGAAGAATGCTTATGTCCTAAGGAAGAGAGGAATGTTCCTAGGCCTAGGGTGGCCTCCCCCAAACTTCAACTACTCATTGTCCCCAATGAGTGTTTAAGGTGGCACACCCCCAAACTATCCTAGAAGCATCTAGTCCAAAACAAAACAAAGAGAATTTAACCATCCTAGGCATAGGCAAAACATTCTAAAAGCAACTATCCCAGCAGCAGAAAATTTGAACATAACAGACAGGTTTAAGGTCTTATGGTTTATGCATGCTGAGCACTATTCAGAGGCAAATTTAAACTATCAAAGGGTGTCCTATGACACTCATCCAGCATGCTTCAAGATCAGCTATATAAGGTAGTCATGCTAGCAGCAAAAGATAGAAATTAACAGATCACAGCCTAACTAAACGGACAGTCTAAAACATGCAATCAGTCACAAAAATTGCGGGAACCGCAATTATTTCGCAATACAATCTGGGCAGATTTCACATTGATGCAGGCCCCTAGCATGCTTTTTCCTGTTACTTATGCATCCTAAAAATAAAACTAAACTATCCTACCTATTCACCTAATATCAGACTAGACTAAGCAAAAGAAAAATCATAAAACTAAACATTAAAAACAGATCAAAACTGGAATCCAAAACAGCATATTATACACTAATTAACAGAAAGCAGGAAAATTGTTTTTGTTTCTAAGGGAACAGCAAATACTCCCTTTAGTGCTCTTCAAACCAGCACTCAATCCTCATCATCTTCATCTGGTCGCCGTGGTCGTGGGGGCACCCATGGAGTTAGGAGGTTGGTGGGGAAATCCGGGAAGATGCACCCCAATTGGTCTGCAACTTCTTTGTCCCTCGCCTGCGCATAGTTGGCCCATTGAGCCATTCTTCTCTGCATGTCCATTAGGCAGGCCATGGATAGGGACTGCTCAGCAGCCAGCCTATCCAACTCAAACTCCATGTTGCCCTTTCTTCTCAGCCTCAGGTGTGCAGGCAACTCCAAATGGCCTGTGTAAGGCATCTGCGGCTCCAAGCGCTCGGTGGGAACTCCTGCAAGCAAACACAACTTTGTTATAGTGTTTGGAAAAAATAATGGTCCCTTACCCTTTTTAGCACACTCGGCTATGGCAGCAGTGATGACCTCTCCCACGTTGATCGTGAGACCTCTCATTATAGCATAAACCAGCAGCGAACGGCTCTGGTTAATTGTAGTCTCATGCGTCACTGGGGAGAGTCTTCTTCTTACGAATGAAAACCACACGGCTGCCTTAGCCGTGAGGTTGGCACTCATAAGAGTGTGCCGCCCGTTGCGTGACACTGTCCAAGAGGCTGCAGGCTGACCAATCGTGCGAATGGCTTCTTCCAGCACAGCCTCGGTCGGCTCATCCACTATCCGGGCATAATCCGTGTGAGGTTGGCCCCGGAGACCGAATGCTTCGTTGATGGCCTTGGCAGAGAAATCAACTTCCACCCCTCGGACCACAGATAGGCCATCCTCAGGGCTGAGCACGTTAGCATAAAAATCATACACCATGCTAGTGTATGCTGGATTGGGAGGTCGGCAGAATTCCTCCCAGCCATGGTTGAGCACCCCTGCGCGCAAGAACTGCGGCAGGTCAGCAAGGCGATCAAGGAACCCCTTCTCGTGCAACAGGTCCCTTTTCCTCAGCTCCACACCCCTGGATTCGGCATCAGATGAGACATACCTCACTGATGGAGGTTCCTCTTCAGGGTAGAGTTTAGCCTTCCCTTTATCGGTTGGCTTGGATGATTCAGCAGCCTCCACCTTGAGGCGTTTGAGCGAAGGCTCAGTACTTTCTTCGTCTGCTGAAGGCACTCGCTTGGCCTTCTTCTTCTTCAGTTTTTTGGACTTCTTGGACTTCCTGGCCTTGGTCATTTTGGCCTTCTTCTTCTCTTTCGTAATGTTGATCTGTTGGAGGCAAGCCCCCAACGTCTCCTCCATGGAATCGTCCTGCGGTGCAGGAACATCAGGGCTGTCTTCTCTCATGGGAGAAAAGACTTCTTCTTGGCCTGCATCTCCACTGCCCTGCGTAGACTCCTGATAATCCCCATAAGGGAATTCCGGATCATGCCGTGGGGAATCATGTTCTGCTGAAGGTGTCCGTGCAGAACTCAGTGGAGAAGATGATGGCGCAGGGCTCTGCGCTGCTACAGGTGGCGAATCAGAACTCTGAGGTGCTGGAGACAACTCAGGGCTCTGTAACGGTGGTGACGACTCGGTGCTTGGCACTGGTTCAGATGGCAGATGGCTGCGCACAGGTGATTCAGACGGCAGAGGGCTGCGCACAGGTGATTCAGACGGCGTCGAGCTTCCTTTGGCTGACTCGTGAGAATCACGATCAGGTTCTTGACTCTCCACAGAGGGAGTCTTGGCTGTGCTCGGTTCAGCGGCCGTCTTGACAGTCCACCGGCGCTTCTTTGGCGTGCCCACTGGCTCAGATGGGCCAGCAGGGATCTCAGTGACCACCTTCCACTTCCTCCTACGGATAGGAAGCTTGGAAAGACGGCCGGCACGTACAGCACCCTCATCAGCAAGGGCGAGAAGCGCTTCCCTCGCAGCCGCTTCAGCTGCGTCGTCGGCCTTCTTCTTGGCTGCGGATCTTTCAGCCCTAGTGGAAACCATAGTTGCTTCTTGGAGGTTTGGAGAGAAGAATCACAGATGGAGAGAATCGTGGAAATCTTGGAGATCAAAGAATAAGAGAATCGTATCACCGAGCGCGTTCTAACGGCTATAAATACAACGGGAAAAATCCCAACGGCTAGTTTTGCGGATCCAGCAATATTTGCGCAATTCCAGGGGTATCTTTTCATCAAAATCGCCAACTTTGATCGTCCGTATCTTTTATTTGGCTCAACCGTTTCTTGATTGTTAAAGTGGGATTTACTCTCCTTGATCCCCTCTTTCGATTCCCTACAAAAACAAATAAAACAAACATCAAATACGCAATTAAAATTACACCACAAAACGTCCAAACGATCATCGAAAAAACAGAAAGAAAGAAAGAAAAAAAAACTAAGGCATTGGCCTTGACTGAACGGGCACAGTAACCACTCGTTCTCTCTCGTTCTTAAATATTTCATTCCCAAAATGACTGTTGGCACATAATAAATATTTCATTCCCAAAATAAACTACTCCTAACATACGAAATCTAAGCCAATCATGATAAAATCCTAATTTAAGAGTTTAGGGAACAGAAATCTCCCTTGTCAATCTGCCTCATATGGATATTCTTCAATGTTTCGGGGCATTACTTCTGCATCTTTAAGATACCTAAGTCTTGATTTACGGGGTCGGACATTTTGCCACACCTTGAAATTGTTGATTCTTTCAAAGAGGCTGCATGTTATGACATCCCAAGGTTTGTACTTTTTGTGCGTTGGTTTTGTTTCTACAACCTTTGCTACTACATAGCTTTGATGCGATGGGACTTCTTTTTCTGGCACATCGCTTTCTGACTCCTTCAGCTGGAGCATTTGTGGTGGTGGTGGCTTAACTCTTTCATTGGTGGGGAAGCTTGCTGAAACATCAGACATTTCAAATTCTTGTTCCTCAAGCAGCGCATTAGTCTCTTTGGCCTCATCCAACACAATTTCATTCTTCTCAACTTTCACCAATTCCACCATTTCATATGGAGATTCCATTGGATCATTCGTCTCAGATTCGAAGGTAACAAAGGATTCATCATCATAACAATCGAACATCTGAGGGCATGGTGGTAGTGATTTTGCTATAACAAGTAGATCTTGTAAGTCATTTGTGAGCTGGGCTAATTGCACATCCATTCTCCTCATGGATGCATCATTCCTTTCCATGAATTCTATCCATAACGCCTCCAACGTGGGTGATAATTCTTCATTTGGAGTTGGGGCATAATGTTGATAGTCTTCATGTTGGGGGAATTCTTCATAATGAGCAACTTGCACATGCTCTTCCCAAGGATTATTTGAGAGTTGCCACTGATCATGTTCACACATGTACGAATAATGGTTGTCATAACTTTGTTGATATTGCCTCTCTTGATAATTCAATGTTGGGCAATTCTCCAAGTTATGATCATCCATATAATAAGCACATGGCTGATAAAATTCTTCAAACTGTTGTGGGCAAACTCGTCCTCCAATTAAGTTCTGCAGCGTATTCATTTACTTTGTCGTACACATACGTTTTCCACCTGCAAAGTTTCTCTCTATGCAAGTTGAGGGTTGGAAACTCATTCATAAACTAGCTTGATAGTACCTGTAAAGGAAATGAAAGAAGATTAGCTCCAATAGATATTAATGTTTTTTTTTTCTAACTTAACAAACTTCGTTTTCACTAAAATAAATCCCCGGCAGCGGCGCCAAAAACTTGTTGCGTGCTCAATGTGTAAAGATAAGTGTGCAAAATAGAAGAGAGAGCACTTAGAACATGCAAGCATACATGGTCTCACAGCAAGTAATGAGTATATTTAATTCGTTTTTTCCACAGAGACTTATTTAAGCTATTCGCGAAGTGTGAATGTTAAGAAAGATGGGATGAATTTGAGGGGGTAAAATTGGTTTTTAATTAACTACTTTTTGCTGAATGTATAAAGGGATATAACATAAACAGATGCAAGTTGGAATTAGATGAAAAGGATAAAAGATGGAATTAATAAACGAGAAGGAAAACAGCTAAACAGAATGTAAATTTGCAGAATTGCGTGGACCGCAATGTTTCCGCAATTAACTCAACAGCAAAAGTATGTAAATGGGCGAATTAAGGGCTACTAATGACTATCCTATAGGCAGTTTATTACGATTATCAAGCTTTGGATCAACTCTCTATACATCAAACTCACTCTATCTCAAGTATCGTCCGATTCCATGCATGAGAGACTCAAGTTTACTCGACTTCAAAGTAAGGTCTTAAGCATCTTGTTAAAACAGGAGTTTTTAGTTTGTACTAGGGAAACGCCTATTCCTAGGCCGTTTCCTGATTACCATGAAAGGCTAGCATGATTATATGACTCTGAACTCTTACTCCTTCCAGAGGTTAGGAGTTCTTTGGACAAAATGGATGGCCAATCGAAATTGCCCGTGGGATGAAGCTTACATACAACCAATGTTCGAGTGTTAATCTGCCTACTTGACTCGCGTTTTTTAGCCTATAGTTCTGTCATTAGCATGCCCCTAAGTGATTTTAGTTACTCATGGATGTGTGGAGAATAGAAAAGGTAGATAAAACAGACATGCTTATAAGATAAATATGCTTAAAACAGCAAACCAAAGTCGTAGCAGAACAAGCTGGAAACTGTAAATTGCAGAAGGATACTTCGATTACTTTAAGTGTTTGAATGACAAGGGAAGCTCTGAAAGAAATGAATTCAAGACAGACAACAACGAATTGCAATAATTGAAATGCTAAACTAAAAACAACACTGATCAGAAATGGAATTGAGAAGAACAGAACATAAAACAGTAAAGGTTTGCTAGAAAACGTCGTGGCAGTCGCCTCGAATGTTGATGATGAGAAGTCAGCCGTGCTTGGATGAATCCAATCGAGAGAGAAGAAGAATCTTCTCTCCTTCCTATCAGATTATCGATTCCAAATAGCTGAGACTCTAACTTCAACAGACGGCAAAGGAAAAACAGATGGAAATGGTGGACTGCACGAAGACTTCTGCGCTTCGAATGATTGCTGATCCTCCGACTTTGACCCCTTTTTATAGTCGTTTGCAGGTGCGTTTGGGCCAAGGAGAACCATCAGTCTTCAACGTCATATATCAGAATGGATGGAGGAGAAAGAACGAATCCCTGAAAAGTCGGATCTAAACAGAAAAATGTCAGCCAACTTACGATTTTAACTTGAATAATTGCGGCCACCGCAATTATTCCGCAATGCAGTCGCAATGGTTATTTTTTCATTCTTTTCTTCGGTTTTCACCCCTTTTTCTACCTATTGTGTATAAGTCCTATATTAGCTACCTTCTTCTAATTCTCATATTAAAGCATAGGTTTAGGCTAAATGCTCACAAAAACACCTAAATGTGTACATCTTCTTAAGCTAAATGGGTCCTAAATAAGTCACTTTCAGAGACTTAACACTTATAGAACAGCATATAAGACACCCCTAGGCATGTCTCCCTATAGGTTGGTATACGGCAAGGCGTGTCATCTTCCATTTGAGTTAGAGATTAAGGCATTTTGGGCATTAAAAGAGTTGAATTATTGTGTGACTGATGCAGGGACACTTCGGTCATTACAATTACATGAGCTTGATGAGCTCAGGCATATGTCTTATGAGAATGCCAAAATGTATAAAGAAAAGACCAAAATATGGCACGACAGTAGGCTTAGGATCAAAGACTTTAGGAAAGGCCAACTTGTCCTATTATTTAATTCACGGTTGAAATTGTTTCCAGGCAAACTAAAGTCTAGATGGTCAGGCCCATTTGTCATTACTAATGTGTTTGTTCATGGTGCAATAGAGATAAAGAACTTGCAGCAGGGTCAGCCATTTATGGTCAATGGGGCGAGGTTGAAGCACTACTATGAGGAAGGAGATGTGAAGACTCTCTCGGCCTTCCTTTTGAATGAAGCATGAAATTAAGAACGAGAGAGAACGAGTGGTTACTGTGCTCGTTTAGTAAAGGCTAATGCCTTAGTGTATTTTTTTTTGCGATTTTCCGGTTATCATTTGTGTATAAGTTTGTATGATTTTAATTACGTAATTGATGTTTATTTTATTTTCTTTTTCAGGGAGTCGATAGAGGGAATCAAGGAGAGTAATCCCAGTTTTAAAAATCAAGAAACGGTTGAGCCAAATAAAAGATACGGACGAGCAAAGTTTGACATTTAGATAAAAAAAATTCCTAGAATTGCGCTAGAATTGCAGGATCCGCAAAATATAGCCGTTGGGATTTATCCGTTGCCTTTATATCCGTTAGAAGGCGCTCGATCGATACGATTCTCTCATTCTCTGATTTCCAAGAAAGCTGCGATTCTCTTCATCTTTGATTCTTCTCTCCAAATCGCCAAGAAGCAACAATGGTGCTCACTAGGGCTGAAAGATCTGCGGCCAAGAAAAGGGCTGAAGAAGCTGAGATGGCTGCGAGGGAAGCACTTCTGGCCCTCGCAGATGCTGGTGCTGCACGAACCGAACGTCTGCCCAAGCTTCCGATCCGTAGGAAGAAGTGGAGGGTTGTTACAGAAATCTCTGCTGGACCTTCTGAACCAGCAGGCACACCAAAGAAGCACCGGTGGAGTGTCGAGATGGCCGCCGAACCAAGCAAAGCAAAGACTCCCTCTGTGGAGAGTCACGAAACTGATCGTGCGTCCCACGAGTCATCCAAGAAGGGTTCGTCGCCATCTGCATCACCTGCGCACAGCTCTTCACCATCTGAACTAGTGCACAGCCCAGAGCTCGCTTCATCGCCACCTGCACAGAGCCCTGATTTGTCTTCTTCCCCGCAGAGTTCTGCTCAGACACCTGCAGCAGAGCAAAGCGCCACGCCTTCGCACACTCCCCCATGGCCTGACCCTGAATTCCCATATGGGGAGTACCAAGAATCCACGCAGAGCAGTGGGGAAGGTGAGGAAGACGAGGTGTTCTCGCCTGTGAGGGAAGCTAGCCCGGAGAGTTCTGCGCAGCAGGATGATTCCATGGAAGAGACGCTGGGGGCATGCCTGCAGCAGATCACCATTGAGGCACAGCTCAAGAAGAAGAAGAAGGCCAAGATTCTTAAGGCCAAGCGATCCAAGAAATTGAAGAAGAAGAAGGCTAAGAAGGCGCCTTCATCAGAGAAGGAGAGTACTGAGCCATCGCTCAAACGACTCAAGGTTGAGGCTGCCGAGTCAGCCAAGCCAGCAGACAAAGGGAAGGCTAAATTATACCCTGAAGATGAACCTCAATCTGTGAGGTATATATCGTCTGACGCTGAGTCCAGGGGTGTTGAGTTGAGGAAGAGGGAGTTGCTGCACGAGAAAGGCTTCCTCGACAGACTTGCTGACCTGCCGCAGGTCTTGCGCGCAGGAATCATAAATCATAGCTGGGAAGAATTGTGCAGGCCACCCAATCCGGCTTACACGAGTATGGTATACGACTTCTACGCCAACCTGCGAAACTCTGAGGAAGGGCTTTCTGTGGTGAGGGGAGTAGAGGTGGACTATTCAGCAAAAGCCATCAACGACGCTTATGGCCTCAAGGGCCAAAGACATACTGACTACGCACGGATCGTTGATGAGCCTACTGAGGCAGTGCTGGAAGAGGCCATTCGCACCATTGGCCAGCCTGAAGCAGCGTGGACTGTGTCACGCAATGGGAGGCACACCCTAATGAGTGCCAACCTGACAGCAAAGGCAGCTGTATGGTTTGCCTTTGTGAGGAGAAAGCTGTCTCCTGTGACCCATGAAACGACCATCAACCAGAGTAGATCGCTGCTGGTCTATGCCATTATGCGAGGTCTCACGGTCAATGTGGGGGAAATCATGTCAGCTGCCATTGTTGAATGCGCCAGAAAAGGTAAGGGACCATTATTTTTCCCTAACACCATAACCAAGCTATGTTTGCTTGCAGGAGTCCCCATCGAGCGCATGGAGCAGCAAATGGCGTACACGGGCCACTTGGAGCTGCCGGCTAGCTTAAGGCTGAAGAGGAAAGGGAATATGGAGTTTGAACTAGATCGGTTGGCTGCTGATCAGTCACTATCCATGGCATGCCTGATGGATATGCAAAGGAGGATGGCTCAATGGGCCACTTATGCGCAGGCACGGGACAAGGAGGTTGCAGACCAACTTGGATGCATCTTCCCAAACTTCCCTACAAATCTCCTAACTCCATGGGTGCCCCCACGACCAAGACAACCTGATGAGGATGACGAGAACTGAGTGCTGGTTTGAATTGCACTCAAGGGAGTATTACTGTTCCCTTCAACTAATTTATAAAAAAAAATCTGCTTCTGATAAATCATGTGAACTCTACTGTTTTTGTCAAATTTTTTGATCTGTTTTAGATGCTTAGTTTTATGTTTTTTCTTTTGTTTAGTATAGTCTGATGTTAGCTGACTAGGTAGGTTAGTTTAGTTTTATTTTTTAGAGCTTGAAGTCACAGGACAAAGCATGTTTAGGGGCCTGAATCAATGTTATATCTGCCCGGACTTAATTGCGAAATAATTGCGGTACCCGCAATTTTTATGACTGAATGCATGTTTTGGACTGTCTGTTTAGTTAGGCTGTGATCTGTTAAAATTCTATCTTTGCTGCTAGCATGACTACCTTATATAGCTTATCTAAAAGCATGCTGGATGAGTGTCATAAGACGTACTTTGATAGTTTAAATTAACCTCTCAAAAGCTCAGCATGCACAGCTTTCAGACCTTATCTGTCTGTTTTTCTGAAAATTCTGCTGCTGTGATATTTTCTTTTAGAATGTTCTGTCTATGCCTAGGTCTTTTAAATTCTCTTTGTTTTACTTTAGACTAGATGCTTCTAGGATAAGTTTGGGGGTGTGCCACCTCAGACACTCATTGGGGACAATGAGTAGTTTTAGTTTGGGGGAGGCCACCCTAGGCCTAGGAACATTCCTCTCTTCCTTAGGACATAAGCATTCTTCTTCTCCTTAAAAAAAAAAAAAAAAATGTGATAAACAAAAAAAAAAAATATAGAATAAAAAGGAGAGCCTCTCTCAAAGTTGCTGAGTAATCAGTGCCAAGTGTGTAACCCACAAGTGGCATTGCATCAAAAGGCAACTCAAGGAGAGGTTCCACCTAAGTAAGAAAGGAAAAAGGGAGAAATAGGGAAGAAGAGTGTATGCTTAGGAGTTATAACCTTGTGGCTTAGATGTCCTATTTAAAAAGAACTCTGATCCTCAATGAGCTGAGCACAAGGTTGTAGCTTCTAGGTTTGTCTAGGGAGATGAATGTATATCCAATGAAGTGATGCCAGGGTTTAGTTGGTCATATGAAAGTACTACTGTTACTGGTTTTGTACTAAGACTGGCATGACTCTAAGGAATCCTAGACACATTAAAAATAAAGCTAGAAGCATGTACTGAGTCTGAGATAAAGCTAGGCAGAATTTGAAACCTTAGGGATAGTGGCATGATATGACAAAAGCAAATAGATCAGTTGTAGGGAGTGAATGAAAACAGAAGGAGTGTTAGGCAGGCGAAGTCAGAAGAAGCTAGATAAGAGGGTAGTTTTAAACGTGTAAGTGTGTCACAGGACAGCAGTGCTGTAGATAAGAATATAAGGGAGTTAGTAAGTGGTTAGAAAAACAACAGCCTATGTAAGTCCTTAGTTTGCTTGAGGGCAAGCAAAACCTTAAGTTTGGGGGTGTGTTAAGTCTCTGAAAGTGACTTATTTAGGACCTATTTAGCTTAGGAAGATGCACATACTTAGGTGTTTTTGATAGCATTTAGCCTAAACCTATGCTTAAATATGAGAATTTGAAGAAGGTAGCTAATTTAGGACTTATGCACAATAGGAGAAAAAAGGGTTGAAAACCGAAGGAAAAGAATGAAAAATGAGCATTGCGAATGAATTGCGAAAACATTGCGGGAACCGCAATTATTCAAGTGAAAACCGTAAGTTGACTGATCTATTTCTGTTAATTTCCGTTATTTCAGGGATTCGTTCTTTCTCCTCCATCCATTCTGATATATGACGTTGAAGATTGATGGTTCTCCTTGGCCCAAACGCACCTGCAAACTACTATAAAAAGGGGTCAAAGTCGGAGGTTTGATCATCATCCGAAAGCGTAGAGTCTTCTCGCAGTCCATCTGTTCTTCTGTTTTTCCTTTGCCGTCTGCTGGTTTGCGAAGCTCAGCTGTTGGAATCGATAATCTGATAGGAAGGAGAGTAGATTCTTCTTCTCTCCCGATTGGATTCATCCAAGCAAGGCTGTCCTTTTTGATCCTTCATTCGAGGCGATTGCGACGAAGCTTCAAGCATCATTTACAGCTTTCTGTTTTTCCTTTTCTAGTTTACATTTCTGCTTTGTGTTGTTCTCTTTCTGATAGCTAGAACACTTCATTTCGTTGCTTTCTGTCTTGCTGTTATTTACTTTAGAGCTTTCTTTTGTCTACTCAAACAAACAAGTAATCAAATCACCATCCATTTCACAGTTTCTTACCTTCGCAGTCTACTGTTTTTCCTTTACTGTTTGTCTTCATTTCTCTTCTAAGCATGTCTGTTTTATCTTCCATTTTTGTTCTCTATATATCGATGAGTAGCTAAATCACTTAGGGGCATGCTAATGACAGAACTATAGGCTAAAAAACGTGAACCAAGCATGTAGGATAGCACTCGAAGCATTGGTTGTATGTAAGCTTCATCCCACGGGCAATTTCGATTGGCCATCCATTTTGTCCAAAGAACTCCTAACCTCTGGAAGGAGTAAGAGTTCAGAGTCATATAATCATGCTAGCCTTTCAAGGTAATCAGAAAACGGCTTAGGAATAAGCGTTTTCCTAGTACAAACTAAACACTCCTGTTTTAACAAGATGCTTAAGACCTTACTTTGAAGTCGAGTAAACTAAAGAATCTAATGCATGGAATCGGACGATACATGAGATAGAGTGAGTTTGATGCATAGAGAGTTGATCCAATGCTTGAGAATCGTATTAAAATGCCTATAGGATAGTCGTTAGTAGCCCTTAATTCGCCATTTTACACACTTTTGTTGTTTTGACAATTGCGGAAACATTGCGGTGGCCGCAATTCTGCTAAGTATCATTCTGTTTAGCTGTTTTTCTCTTCATTTATTAATCTCATCTCTTGTCTTTTGAGTCTAATTTCAACTTGCATTTGTTTATGTTATATTCCTTTATACATTCGGTAAGAAGTAGGCAATTAAAAATCAATTTTACCCCTTCAAATCCACCCCTTCTTTCTTAACAAATACACTTCGTGAATAGCTAAAAATAAGTCTCTGTGGAAAAACGAATGAAATATACTTACTACTTGCTGTAAGACCATGTATGCTTGCATGTTCTGAGTGCTCTTTCTTACTTATTGCTTATTTTAATTAACACATTGAGCACGCAACACTTGCCTTGTGTTGGGGTTACATCCTTTGAAGAATACTTCAATCTGGATTCACCATGGAATGCCATGGTGTGGACACTTGAGTAGCAGATCTTTGAATCTGGTCCATGCTTCATGCAGTGATTCATTCTCAGCTTGTTTGAATTTTATGATGTCGTCACGAAAATTAGAATTCCTATCTGGGGGGAAATAATTCACCCAGAACTTCTCAGCTAAGTCTGTCCAGTTGACAATTGATCCGGAGGGGAAGGAGTTCAACCATGTCTTGGCTTTGTCTCTTAATGAGCACGGGAAGAGGTACAGTCGCAAAGCTTCTTGAGATACTCCTAGGATGACAAAGGTGTCACTCACTCCCAGGAAGTTCCTTAAGTGATTGTGGGGGTCTTCATTCTCCACACCGAAGAATTGTCCAACTGTGGACAGCATCTGAAACATTACAGGTTTCAGTTCGAATGAGTGAGCTGTGATTTCTGGGCGTATGATGCTCGGATTGAGCTCCTCAGGCATAGGTACAAGGTAAGATAGTATAGCACTATCCTTGTCATTCGCAATTTCAATGGGATTGTGAGTGTTAAGTGCTCGGTTTGGTACTTCTTCTGCTCTTTCCATTTCAGCTTGTTGTGGTTCGAATTGCACTGACTCTGCGTGGTCAGCAATATGCTGAAATACAGGTTGATTTTTAGGTTGCTGATTCAAACGGCGTGCAACTTTCTTTCTAATTCTATTTCTGTTCCTTAGAGTCCTTTCAGGCTCGGGATGAAACTCGAGATTGTAGTTTGGAAACTCATTCATAAACCAGCTTTGTTGGTACCTGCAAAAATAGACACAAAAGATTAGCTCCAATCAATTAAGCTCTTCTAAAATAACACAAATCGTTTTTATTCAACCGAGTCCCCGGCAGCGGCGCCAAAAACTTGTTGCGTGCTCAGTGTGTATATAAATTAGATGTGACGAGCACTCAGATCATGCAAGTATACATGGTCTGCAGCAAGTGATAAGTATAATTTATATCGATTTCCCAGAGAGACTGAGTTGAGTGACTAGCGATTTGGTGTGTGTTAAATTAGATAAGGTAACAATAAATGAATGGATTTTGGGTTGAGACACGAATTTATAACGGGTGCAAGGAAAATGCAAGGTTAACATACAGCAGATAAGTTGAGGAGACTACAATGTTTAAAGATTAGTATTGCGGGATTCGCAATACTTTCGCAATAGATTCGAAATAGATTAAAAGACTGATAAAATACTAAGGTAAAGCCAGAAAGTGATATTGCGGTTCTCGCAATATTCTCGCAATAAACTAGCAACGATTAAAATCTAAAATGAAGACAGCAAGGTTGGCTTAAGAGTCCTCTATAGGCATTTAACTATGATCATTCAGCAGTAATTTAACATCTCATGCATCGTCTTAGCTAGATCTCATACATCTTCCGATTATATGCATTAGATTCTTAGATTACTCATATCCAAGTAAGGCTAAAAACCTATTTATAAATGCATGCTAACAAACGTGCTAGGAGAATGCCTATTCCTAGGCCACTCTCTTTACTACCATAAAAGGCTAACATGAATGAATGACTCTGAATTCTTACTCCTTCCAGAGGTTAGGAATTCTTTTGACAAAATGGATGGCCGGTCGAAATTGTCCATGGGATGAAGATCACATTCATTCAATGCATTCATGCTACTTTACATGCTGAATTCACATAAGCATTTCCTACAGATTCATCTCTAGCAAACCTCTATAAACTTAGCTACTCATGACTTTAGAACTCAACGGAATTAATTGACTACTCATGGAATGAAGAACTCAACAAAACTAATTGATTGAAAGACAATTAAATGAAGAACTCAACAAAACTAATTGATTACTCTTAAAAGGCAAATCAAATAAAAATTCGTAAAGCATACATACGTCAATCCGAAGGCAATAGTTAAAGGGAAAAACAGTAGATGATCGAAAACAGATCTTAAAGAAGATAATAGCTAATTCGGAAAGCGATTTAAAGAAAGCAGTAATAGAGTGAAGATCTTCCAAGCCGTGATTCGCCTCGGATGAAGGAGAAGATTAACTGATCTTGGGAATGAATTCAATCAGAAGAGAAGATGGTTCTTCTCTTCTTCCTTTCGAATTATCGACGCCAAGGGCTTTCGTTTCTTCGATCCAACAAACGGGAGAAAAGGAATTTCGTCTTCGGGTTTGGCCTTTGCCGATTCTCTTCACTGTCGAGATGTTCTTTTCCTTCTTCATCTAGCTCTTTATATAGCCTCCATAGGTTCCATCAGCTGCGGATCTCCATCCAACTTGAGGTAACAGCCTCACACGTGGCAGCTGCAGGAAGAGGTGGCGGCTGGAAAAACGCAGCAGCGAAGATCAGGATTGCGATTGCGTTGCGATCGCAATGCTCTAATTCCAGCTTTCATTCTTCTGATCCCATTGCGTTCCTCGCAAAACTTCAGCAATGTATCTACAAGGCATTAATTAGACATTTTTGCATCACTTTGTACACTTATCCGTAGCTTTTTCACATAAGCCTTAAATTAACATCATTTCACAAAATGTCACGATTAGACACATATTATACTTACTTCTAACTAAAATGCTCAAGAGATTTCATGAATATCACGTATTTAAAGTCCTAAATAACACCCATTTGGAGAGGTAACAGAGGGCGTCCTGTACAAAGAGTTTGTATAAGACCGAACCGCGAAATATGTTGCTCTCTCTTTATAACACCGTTTACTGATGAGACCAACATTTTCATTTGATGGCCTAGGTAACTCGATCATAATCCTGAGCATACTATGAACTCTTGCTTATTTGACAGTATCCTTAGACTTGTATGGGTGAGAGTGGCTCATTACCGCCGACTCAATAACTTACCATCTCAGGGATAAAGTCGAATAGGTAGCTGGGGACATAGTACAGCAAGATTGGAGTTCACTCCTAACCCGCTCTTCAGGGTTAGTAGATAGGTTGTTCCCTTAATAGCTGACTCCGGGGCTTGAACAATTAGCGCGCACACTCTCATGAGATGAGAGAGTTAACTGATTTGTTCGTTGGACCACAAATCTATTGTTCATTAGAGGCGTCAGTGGTACTTAAGGAACAAGACGTAATGTAGGGGTTAAACGGTATAAAATGACCCACCTGTGATTACGAACAACCTGTGAAGGGTCGACATGCCCGTGACGGTTATATCAGAGGACATAATATATCTACAATGAGGAGAGTGCAACCCTCGGACTATAGTGGAGTCTCCGGGGGTTAACGAATGTTGGTTAGTTCGGTTGAAAGAGTTTTGACCGAATAATCTCGTATCGTTGGAGCTCATGATCTGCAGGTCCTTTAGGTTCTCCTAGCAAGCTCGGATAACGTCGTGCAACAGTATAAGAGAAAATTAAAAGAAAAAGAATTTGAATTGTTCAAATTCGGTTTATGGAAGGAGGATGAACATATTTAAATATGATTTAAATATGGGAATGGCCTATAACATGAATAGGATTCAGGTGTAAAAAATTCAATTTTCGGAAAACCGGGTTTAATCATATTATTTAATTAATATTTGATATTGAATTAAATAATAATTATTAATTAAAAAGTTTAATTAATAATTATATATATATATTTTTTATTCATTAAAAAGTTTATTAAATAAAATTATTATTATTATTTTTAATAATAATAATAAAATATATATATATATATATATATATATATATATATGTCTTGCATGCAGCAAGACACATATATATATTTTGTTATATATTATATATATATATAGAATGTTTGGCCAGAGGGAGAAAAGAAGAAGTTTGGCAGGGGTATACGAATTAGAAGTTGGAAAAACTTCAGAAGTTTTAAAAACGAAAAAAAATTCTTCTTCAGCCTCTGTCCTCCTCTTTCAGTTCTTCTTCCTTCTTCATTTCTTATTCTTTTCTCTTGGTTTCAGAGTCCCACAACTCTGTTGCTCGACGCCGAGGATAGCGGGACTACCTGGGGTGGTCCTCGGGGCGTTCGTGAGAAGAGGCCGGAAGAGTTCGTGACGAGGAACGTGCGACGAAGCTTGAAGAAATTGGAACTACAAGGGTATGTATTTCTAATTTCTTATTTTCGTTGTTTCGAGCATGTTTTCTATTTGTTAAATTGATGAAATTAGAGTATCATCGGTCCAAAATCGCTTCCGCTGCGCATATCGCTCCATCATGCTTGTGTGACAAATGTAATTTATGATCGTATAACTGCACCCATGCTACCTTCTATTGAACAACCCCCTGCACTTGAACTGAAACCTTTGTCTGCTCACTTAAAATATGCATATCTTGGGGAGAATGAGACTTTACCAGTTATAATTTCATCCACACTACATAGGGAGCATGAAATTGAATTATTAAATCTGCTTAAGCAACATAGGAAACCCATAGGCTGGACTCTAGCTGACATTAAGGGAGTTAGCCCCTCCTACTGTATGCATACAATCTTGCTAGAAGAAGAGCATGTGCCAAAAATTGATCATTAGAGAAGGCTTAATCCATCTATGAAGGAAGTTGTGAAAAAAAAAATTATAAAATGGTTAGACGCTGGAGTGATATTTCCTATTTATAATAGTCGATGGGTTAGCCCTATTCAGTGTGTTCCTAAGAGAGGTGGAATGACTGTTCTGGTCAATGAGCTGAATGAGTTGATACCTACGTGCACCGTAACCTGTTGGCGCATTTGTATGGACTATCGAAAGCTAAACAAAGAAACGAAGAAAGACCATTTCCCACTCCCATTCATTGATCAAATGCTGGATAGATTAGCAGGACATGCTTTCTATTGTTTCCTAGATGGATATTCAGGGTATAACCAAATAACCATTGACCCATTAGATCAAGAAAAAACGACCTTCACATGTTCTTTTGGTACGTTTACTTTTCGCAGAATGTCTTTCGGACTATGCAATGCACCCGCAACATTTCAGCGGTGCATGCTGGCAATTTTTCTGATCTAACTGAGTCGATTGTCGAAATCTTCATGGACGTTTTTTCTATGTTTGGTGATTCCTTTGAGCAATGCTTGGTGAACTTAGGAAAGGTACTAAAGAGATGTGAGGAGACTAATCTTGTTCTTAATTGGGAAAGATGTCATTTCATGGTAGAGGAAGGGATTGTGCTAGGACATAGAGTATCTAAGGAAGGGATTGAGGTTGATAGAGCTAAAGTAGACGTCATAGAGAAATTAAGCCCGCCAACAAATGTTAAGGGAGTTAAGAGTTTCCTAGGCCACGCAGGATTTTACAGAAGGTTTATTAAGGACTGATGCGAGCTTATCGAGGCCCGTCAAATACAATTTATAATTACCAATCAACGGCTTGTAGTAAACTACAGCGGACCGGGTCGAACTCAGGGAACCGAAATTTAAATTCTCTAAATTAAAATTTATGTAAAAATAATAAATGGGGGGGTTTTGGATTGCATGTTAATGTAATGAATTAAAATAACAATTAAAGATAAAGTTTAAAGAATTAAAGAATTAAAGAAATAAACAAGAAATTACCTTGCTGATTTAGAGATTGTCGGGACTTAATGTATTTTTCTCATCGATTACAACAATAAAAATATAATTTCTTAATTAAAAGCCTAATCGACTTAACTGGAACAGCCATGAAAAGTCTCTAAGATCCTATCATGCAATTAATCCGACAAAGCATCGTAATTAACTCTAAACTAGTCAATTAATTGGGCACGATAGCGTTCCATGCTAACTACCTAGCAGCTCTAAGCACATGGATTGATTAGAACGTTAATTAAATTGATCAGATTCAATTAAACATTTTTCTATTCCTAAGGTCTATTATACGCACCATGTTAACTATGAAAAAACCATAATATTAACACTAGTCATAACCTGACCCATCTTGCTACTACAATTAAGCATGCAATTTCTGACAATTACGGATCACAAATTACAAACATAGCATACATGAACAATTAATATTTAATTGGTTAAGCTGTCACATTAACCAATACTAAATGCACATGAAATAAACAAAGAATATAAAACAATTAATCAAGAAATTAGATTACAATTTAATACCAAAAATCTCACAAAAACATTAAGCCCGACAAACCTCTAAATCAGCATTACAAACTTAGCCGAACATAAAAATAAATAAAAAAACTCTAAAAAGAGGAAAATGGAGAGCATTACAAACTTAGCCGAACATAAAAATAAATAAAAAAAACTCTAAAAAGAGGAAAATGGAGAAAGGTAGATTAGTGATGGTGTGTGTTGGTGTGTATTGTAAAGTGTGGACTCTCCTAAAAAGGAAATAGCCATTTACTATTTTTAAATAAAAATAAAAAAATAAAATATTAAATTAATAGAAATTTGTGGTTGAGTTTCTTAGTGGGATGACTTCTTCGTGGGAGATGACTTCGAGGATTAGTGATGGTGTGTGTTGGTGTGTATTGTAAAGTGTGGACTCTCCCCTTTTTATACTAAAAAGGAAATAGCCATTTACTATTTTTAAATAAAAAGAATAAAAATAAAAGTGTGGACTCTCCCCTTTTTATACTAAAAAGGAAATAGCCCCCTTTTTATACCAAAAAGGAAATAGCCATTTACTATTTTTAAATAAAAATAAAAAAATAAAATATTAAATTAATAGAAATTTGTGGTTGAGTTTCTTAGTGGGATGACTTCTTCCTCTATCAACCAGGAGCTGCCACGTGTCGTGAGTTGATGTTGAAGTAAAAATATAAGAAATAATTACATTCTTCAAGGATCAAACTCGAGATCAAAGTTTATTATAATCAACTCTTCACCATCAGACCAAACTTCTAACTTTGAACATTAAATGATTTTTATCTTCATAGTATCATCTGCGGCTCGGTTTGTTGATATTATACTCTTAAACTTCTCTTTTGAGTTCTTATTTAATATAAGTGTCTCATTCACCTCTAAATGCTCGATTCCTGCAAAACATATGATTAAACACATTAATTTGAATCAACTAACATGAATTAAAGGTTATAAAATAGCACTTCTGGAGTTCTATCAAGGACTTTTCAAAAATTTTGAAACCTCTCTGTGAACTCCTAGAGCTAAATAAAACATTCATTTTCTCAGAAGAATGTCTAATTGCGTGGGAGAAATTAAAAACTGCTCTTGTACATGCACCAATTGTAATAGGACCAAATTGGGAAGCCCCATTTGAACTAATGTGTGATGCTAGCGATTACGCAATCGGTGCAATATTAGGACAAATAAAAGAGAAAATAACTCACCCGATGTACTATGCGAGCAAAACACTGAATGAAGCTCAGTGTAATTACACCACAACAGAGAAAGAGATGCTATTTGTGGTTTTTGCTTGTGAGAAATTTCAAGCTTACCTTGTGGGAAACAAAACCATTATTTATATTGACCATGTTGCCATCAAGTATCTAATGAGGAAGGTTGATGCAAAGCCAAGACTAATACGTTGGGTTTTGTTGTTACAGGAATTCGATTTGGAAATCAGAGATAAAAAGGGATGCGAGAATGTGATTGCGGATCACCTCTCAAGATTAGAAGGAAATCGCGAAGAAACTGCTGAACCCGCATTGATGCACTCATTCATTGATGAACAAATTTTTTCTCTAATACATTGTAATGATAATATCGAGCCTTGGTGTGCTGATATTGCAAATTTTCTTGCGTCGCAAGTGATGCCGGAATTTGATAAAGGACAAGACAAGAAGAAATTCCTGAATGAGATAAAGAAATACCTATGGGATGACCCAATATTGTACAGATGTTGTGCAGATGGTTTGCTGAGGAAATGCGTGACCGCATCAGAAGTTGTAACCATATTGAACCATTGTCACGCCCTTATGGTGGTCATTTCGGTGGTCAACGGACCGCCGCAAAGGTATTTCAGAGCGGTTATTTCTGGCCTACTATTTTCAAAGATGAATACGAGTTTGAAAAATCATGTAATGAGTGCCAAAGGATAGGAAATATAAGTAGGAAGGATGAAATGCCTTTAACTTATATTCTTGAATTAGAATTATTTGACGTATGGGGGATAAATTTTATGGGTCCATTTCCTCCATCCGCAGGTAATCTCTACATTCTATTGGCGGTAGAATATGTATCTAAGTGGGTAGAGGCCATAGCATGTCCATTAAATGATGCTAAAACTGTAATCAAATTCTTGAATAAACACGTGTTTACGAGATTTGGCACACCAAGAGCGATTATTAGTGATGAGGGAACGCACTTCATAAATAAATCTATGGAACATATACTGGCCAAGTATAATGTAAAGTATAGGGTAGCGACACCCTATCACCCTCAGACTAATGGACAGGTTGAAATATCAAATAGAGAGATCAAAGGCATATTAGAAAAAGTGGTGAAGCCTAACCGTAAGGATTGGTCATTTAAGCTAGATGAAGCTTTGTGGGCATACAGGACAACATATAAAACACCTCTAGGAATGTCCCCTTATAGGTTAGTGTATGAAAAAGCATGTCACTTGCCATTGGAATTAGAGAACAAGGCATTTTGGGCATTAAAGGAGTTGAACTTTTGTTTGACTGATGCAGGGACTTTGCGTTCCCTGCAATTGCATGAATGGGAAGAACTTATGCATATGGCATATGAGAATGCCAAATTATACAAAGAAAAAACTAAAATTTGGCATGATAGTCGCCTTAGGCCTAAGGATTTCAAAAAAGGGCAAAAGGTTTTGTTATTTAATTCTCGATTAAAGCTTTTTCCTGGCAAACTTAAGTCAAGATGGTCAGGACCATATGTTGTTACTAATGTGTTTACTTATGGTTCAGTGGAAATTCAGCATCCTGAGAAAGGAGAGCCATTCTTAGTGAATGGTGCACGATTAAAGCACTTATACGATGAAAAAGATTTGAGGACGCTCTCGACGTTCCTCTTATCTGAAGCATGAAGGATGTCGGAGAACGTGAGGAGCACAAAAGCTGAAGCGATGACATTTAATTTGCTCCACTGAGTTGCTAAAATTTTGTTGAATGCGCATTTTGTTTCGAAATCTGTAGTGTATTGTTTAATATTTAATAATATTTTATTTGATTAGGGGACGAGTAGTGCAAAGCAACGGTCAGAAGGGACATTGGGTAGATAAAGAATTGAAGGGAAGCAATTATAGGCCAGGGTAGAGAATCAGCGAAGCGACGTTGGGCAGATATTGCAAACTTTCCAAAACCAGCAAAAGTCCAACGGTAACTTTTCTTGGGTTCCCATTGGCGGAAAAGGATTGCAAATCTGATGCTAAGGACAACAAAACAATAAGTGGGTTGAGAGTTCTATAAAAACCTCTTTCTCCATTGCATAACTCACGCTAGAAAATTAAAGTCCTCAGACGAAATCCTGCTCTCTCATTCCCAGCTCTTAAAACATTCCTTCAACCTCTTAAAATCCCTACCAAAAATCTCACCATGGTTGCAACTCGAGAATCCCTCCGCTCAACCCCATCAACCTCTAAAGCACCAAAAGAAACCAAGAAGCCGATCGAACCTAAAGGGCAGGCCTCAGAGGTTAAAGAGCAGATATTTGCTAGTGACGCTGCTGTCATGGCGTTGGCTAGTGCAGAAGAAACTGCGCCAGTGGTGCAGAAGAAACTGCGTCAGTGGTGCAGGAAAGCTCTCCTCCTACATAAAAGAAGGAAAAAGAAGGCGGGAAGCTAAAGAAAACAAAAAAAAATCAAAGAAGCGCCTGAGCGAGGCCAAAGAAAGTGAAAGCTCGCCAACTCTGGGGCGATCGGCCAAGAATTGCAGAGCCCCCCTTCTACAACTTCCAAGAAACGATCCTGGACCGAGATCTCGCCAATGAGGCAGCCTGGCTTAGTCTCTGAGACAGTTGGTGTTAAGGAGGAAGGCGCTGAGGAAAGCAACCCTATGAGGGATGAGATAGCTGAGCAAGTCTCAGTGGTTGAGGAGAGTCAACCCCAATCAGAGGGGGTCAGTGAGCGCATCGATAGATTAGCAGCAGAACTAGTTGGTGAGTTGGAGCTGGAAGCAACGTCTGAGCCTGAAAAGAAGAGAAAGAAGCCTACTGTAGTCAAGGCTAAGCGACCAAGGCCATCTGTAAAGGCCGCAACAAAGAAGTCCCTGCCTACGCAGGAAAAGGACTTAAAGTCAGAAGCGGTTGAGGCAACCAGAATTCAAGAGAAAGGCAAAGCAAAAATGTTTAAGAAGGATGAAGCGCTGCCCGAAAGATAAATATCTGCAGAAGCGCGCGAACGAGCTGGGCGCCTCTAGTCAAAAGACCTGCTGCACGAGAAAGGATTCCTGGACGCGTTGCATGACCTTCCTCAATTTTTTAGAGGAGGGATTACTAACCACGGATGGGCTAAATTCTGCAGGCCCCCTACTGCTGCACACCCTGATATGGTGTATGACTTTTACTTCAACCTGGACAGTGCTGAAGAAAATTATTCAACATTAAGGGGTGTGCGAGTGAACTTCTCTCCTAAGGCCATTAATGATGCGTATATGCTGCTGGATCAGCAGAAATCCGAATATGCTAGGTTGGTTGAGAACCCCTCTGAAGCAGTTCTGGAAGAAGCCTTACTTGAGATAGGAAGGCCTGAGGCCCAGTGGTCGATCTCCAAGCAAGGGAAGCATACCTTGATGAACTCACACTTAAAGGAAAAAGCTGGTGTTTGGTTCACTTTAGTGAGAAGGCGTCTGCTGCCTATCACGCATGAGACCACAATCAACCAAAATCGTGCACTCCTGCTTATGGCTATCATGAAGGGGTATAAGATTAATGTTGGTGAGTTGATCTGCAGCTCTATCAAAGAATGTGCAAAGAAGGGAGAAGGTCAACTTTTCTTTCCTAACACTACTACCAAGTTGTGCTTGATTTCAGGTGTGCCAACATCGAAGGAAGAGAAGAAAATGCCATATGCAGGGCACATAGAGTTGCCATTTCAGCTGAAGTTGCGAAGAAGAGGCAATATAGAGATTGAGCTGAGCAACCTAGCAGGAATTCAGAGCACTGTTGTCTCCCAACTGGCCAACATGCAACAAAAGATGATCTAGTGGGCTGCTTATGCAAAGGAAAGAGATGCAACACTTGCTGGTCATCTGCGATGTAAAATGCCAAGCTTCCCTGATGAATTGTTGCAGCCTTGGATGCCCCCACACGACGTGGTTGAAGAAGAGGAGTGTGAAGATTGAAAACACTCTGGGGAAGTTTGATTATTCCCTATCTTACCTGCTTTTCGGAACTGATGTTACCCCCCCCCCCCCCCCCCCTTATCAAATGAAACTCCTGTCTTTAATTTTTTTTTTTCGTTGATTAGGTAGAGTTGTTAGTAAGTTAGTAGTTAAAAAAAGCCTGTTCGGCCCTGGTTAGTTTGTTTAGCTTAGTTTAGGTAGTAGTTCCTCATCTGTGATGTATGCTGCCTGCTTTATATCAATGCTGGTTACTTCATTTGCTGGTCGTCGCATTTAAAGCATGTTCCCTCTAGAGCATGCTACTTCTATCCTTTCTGAGTTTTGATCTGTTAAGCATTGCGCATAGATTACATGGTTAGCAGTACTACAGTTGCCTTGCGAGTTTATTTTAGAATGATGTTGCTTGACTATGATGTTAGCTCTGCAATAATCTTCCAGTAGCTAGGTGGTTAGACAACTTTGCTGAATGATTGTTGAGTACTGAGTAAAGGTCACACAATGTAACTCTCTAGTCAGTCATGAGTGGCTGTGAAAGCCAAACTCCCCTTGGTAGAGCAAGCAACCTTATATCACTGAATAAAACTTAGGAGGTTTCATGTCACATTTTAGCAATAGAACTGATGGCCTGCCTAAGCCTTGTGTTAGATGCTTCTAGCGAAGTTTGGGGGAGCCATCTTCAAATGTTCTCATTGGGGACAATGAGAAGTTTAAGTTTAGGGGTGAGGCAACCTAGAGAAAAAGTGAAAAACTCAGTAGCATTCCTCTTTCCTAAGAAAAAAGACCTTCCCTTGAAAAAAAAAATGAAAAAAAAAAAGAAAAAAAAAAGTGTACATCCAAATTTTCTCTAAGTTGCTGAGTAACCAGGGTTGATTGTGAGCCTCGCAGTTGACACTGCGTCAAAAGGCAACTTAAGAGGAAGGGATGCATAGGGGAAGGTCTCATCACTCCAAGGGTACAACCCTAAAAAGCTCAGCTGGTCTGTGAATGAAAATCTGATCCCTTGTGAAAAAAAAATTGAGTGAAGGGGTGTATCTGAGGAGTGAGCTTGGGAAAAGAATGACAACCTTGAGGGTGATGCCATGTTCCAGTTGTTCTTTGAAGCTGAAAACTGATTACATAAGGTTTGTGGGAGTGGCATGACCGAAAGGGGATTATTGAGGTCAAGAGGAAAATTTAATGAAAAGCTAGAGGTATGTACTGAACACAAGGATTAGGGGGAAGGAGAGTTTGAGCTAATCTGTGATAAGAAGTGGAACCTAAGATCATGCAAACATTTTAGAATGATAAGGTTGTGAGTCTATCAAAAAGTTTGGAAGGCAAGAAAAGAGAGTAGTTGTTTAGCTTCTAGTCCGTTGCAGGACAGTATGAGCAGTTGGCCACCTATCTGTGGGAAGAATTGTTGGTCAGTAGCCTTGCTAGCCTATCGTAGCAACAAGAAGATTTAGTAACATTATTTGATAGCTAGGGCAATGTGCAGTAAGGCTAGTGTGCTAAGTTATGCGTAATTTAGCAAGGAGGCAGTAATATGGCTCGAGGACTCGCCTTAGTTCAAGTTTGGGGGTGTGATAACTCTCCAAATGAGAGTTATGTTGAGCAAAAAGTATGAGAAGTAGAGTCCTCAGGAGTCGTTCAGATGTTGTAAGGGCTGAAAATGTGTTGAATTATTGAGTATTTGAGAAGAGTCTAGCAATTGAGCCTTGTGTGATAATTGTACATATTTGAGCTTGATTAGGCATAAATAATTTTGCTTTTGTCTTCTCAGGTGTCGCTAGAATCTCGCGTGGGTCGCCACATGTAGCGAAGAGTGTCCAGTGTTTATGAGGAGCTTTGCAGCCGCATCGCGGTAGCAAAGCTGGCATCTTTAAGAAACTTTGCGAGCGCGAAGCATCAGCAAACGTTGTACCCGATCCAGCAGAATTGTCAGCACTTGCCCCCTGCCGTACAGACCTTAATACTTTTCCATTGTCAGCCATCCAATGAGGATGCAGAGGCCATTTTAGGGAGAACTTTGATGAAAACCCTGGAGTATATATAGAAAAAGGAGAAAAGAGACAAAGAGGAGAGTGGTTAGAATTCTACCGGAAGTTTTCGGTTTCAGAGCTTTTGGGAAGAAAAGAAGAATTCCTCGAACGCCCGAGCTGTGCAGCAAGCATCTGGAGAAGAGCTGAAAGGAAGATACAGCTGAAGATAACCGAAGGACTGTGGGGATTTTGAAGCGTCTGAAGGACCGGAAGAATTCCTACTGTTTTATGTTCTTCTTCTAAGTGTTTTAGTGTTCTTTCTCCACAGTCGACTTTCATTATAATCGTATTTTTTTTTAGTTATGAACTTTGCTTTTGTTTTTAGTAACTTTTGTAATATGAGTAGCTAAATTCGTAAGGGTTGGCTAGGATGATTCAGTAGTGATTATATCGTTATTTCAGCACTTGATTGGCATGACATGTTCTGAGCATATGTGTTTTCATGTTAATAATGCATTTTTGACCGGCCATCAATTATGCGTTAATGATTTCTGAACCTCCGAGAGGAGTAGGGAGTCTGAGTCATATGTTCATGCTAGCCTTTCATGGTAACCAGAGAGGAGGCTAAGCTTAGTCACTCTCCTAGCACATCAGATAGCATAATTGTATGAATAGGATGCTAGCCTCATTTGGATATGAATGAACTGGAGTCCTAATGCTCAAGATCGAGATATCTTGTGTGTAATTGCTAGAACGGTGCATATGCTTGTTTAATCGCAGCTGAAGTAGTGGTCTATGAGCTATTATATGAATCCTAGCCTGCCTTGTCTGTCACTTAGAAATTTCTGTGTTATTTATTCGTTTGCTAATATTTTGCTAGTATCGCATTGATTTAGTCATTTACACTTTAGGCAAGTTACTGCTCTGTTACGCTTTGTGTGTTTCCTTCCTTGCTTAGTCTTACGTTTGCGTTTATTTTGCGTTATTTACAATTTCACAACACCCTCCATACAACAATCTGTCACTGGTTACTTCTCTAAGTTAAGACATCTGAATCGTGTCTGCTTACACAAATCTCTGTGGGAATGAACATAAATCATACTTATTACTTGCTGCAGACCATGTATACTTGCATGATTTGAGTGCTCTCTACATTTATTTTACACCCACACTGAGCACGCAACAAGGATCTTGTAGACGATGCATATGCTTGTTTAATCGCAGCTGAAGTAGTGGTCTATGAGCTATTATATGAATCCTAGCCTGCCTTGTCTGTCACTTAGAAATTTCTGTGTTATTTCTTCGTTTGCTAATATTTTGCTAGTATCGCATTGATTTAGTCATTTACACTTTAGGCAAGTTACTGCTCTGTTACGCTTTGTGGGTTTCCTTCCTTGCTTAGTCTTAGGTTTGCGTTTATTTTGCGTTATTTACAATTTCACAACACCCTCCATACAACAATCTGTCACAGGTTACTTCTCTAAGCTAAGACATCTGAATCGTGTTTGCTTACACAAATCTCTGTGGGAATGGACATAAATCATACTTATGACATATGTCCTTTGACTAGCCTACTTGGTTAACCTACTTGAAAGGTTTATAAATACATAAGTTTTTTAGTTGGAAAAGCATAAAAAAATTCAAATGTTGAATTCTTTTTTTTGTTTATGTAAAAACTTTTATGTTTTTGCTAAAGAAGACCGTTTTTTCAATCCATCTCTCTCCCGATCTCTCTCTTGTAAAGGAGTCCCACCAGTCCGTTGCTCGACCCGAGGATAGCGGGACTACCGAAGGTGGTCCTCGAAGAGTTCGCGAGAAGTTTCGTTGAGTTCGTGAGGAGATTCAAGCTTCGGGATTTGAAGAAATACGAACTACAAAAGTATGTGTTCTTATTTCTTATTATTCGAAGTTTCTAGCATGTTTCTGATTAGTTAAATTGATGAAATTAGAGTGTCAACGATCCAAATCGCTTCCGCAGCGTTATGCGCTCCATCAGGAACAACCATTGATCATGAAACAAATTTAGAACACATTTTTCATAAACTTCTCTCCGTTTGGAATCATAAAAAAGAAAAATTAAGAAAAACATGAAAAATCCCCTTAAAAACATGAACATATACTTTTCATAACTCCCTGATAACTCCATTTTGGAGCTATTAAATACTTCCTAATTGTAGCTAAAGTCCGCGTTCCAAAACTTACAAATCCAAACTCAAATCAAGCACTAACCTCGGTTTAGCCTTCCATGGAGGATGGATTAATCCAATCCCCCATGGAAGAGCTTGGAATCATGCACAAAGAAGGAGAAGAAGTACAAAAATGGCGGAAAATGGCGGTAGACCCGAGAGGAGAAGCTTGAGGAAGAAGGAGAGGGAAAGAGGATGGCTGAAAAACGCGTTTTCACGCTTTTAAAGCTCGGAGCGTCGAGACGCTAGGCCAGCGTCTCGACGCTGTGCCCTAAGTTGGCTGCTGCGCGCGCGGCGTCGAGACGCTGCGCGCGGCGTCGAGCGAGCGTCGAGACGCTTGCGCTCGACGCTTGCTCTCGGGTGGAACATCAGAAGCGCGCTTCAGACTTCGGGGCGTCGAGACGCTAGGTCAGCCTCTCGACGTTGTCGGCGTTGAGTGAGCGTTGAGACGCGCGCTCGACGCTGGTGCTCGTCTATCTTCGGGAATCGTCGGGGCAGCGTCGAGCTAGCGTCTAGACGCTGGGGCGCACGCAGATTTTCAATGACGGGCGCGCGGGCGCGCGCGGACACGGGCGCGAGGCGAGGCGGCGCGTGCGCGTCTGGCCGTCTGGGCGCTGGCGTGCGGTGCGAGTGAGCGGCGCGCGCGTGCTGCGTTCGTTGGGCGCCTGGGCGCTGGGCGCCGGCGCTTGGGCGCTGCCCTCTCGGCTCTTAGCCCAAATTTGGGTCGTTTTGGCTCCCGGGCTCCGTTTGGCCTATCATTTTGACCCGAACACTTCCCGAAACATCTTAAATGACCTTTTTAGCCCCAAAAATCATCAATGGACATCCCGAGCTCTTCACCATGAAATCACCTATAAGAAAGCATTTTAATCAATATATGTCATGGTTTTAGCTAGAATTAGGGACATTAAGATAGCTCTATTTTGGAGCTATCAAAATACCCCCGACCTAAATCTTGCTAGTCCTCGAGCAAGGTATACTCTAAATAATCTCCAAAGAATCAAATGCATGCTTGGACTCTAATCTCAATGCTTGTGAAACAAGGTACTTGTAATAAATTCAAAACCATCAAAAGCATGCAAACGCTGAAATCATTTCAAAATTTAAACTCCTATTCCCTTACGTGTGTGTGTGCCTAGCACCTCTCAACCTAGCTCACGCAGGCCCGGAAGAACCTTATACAGTCCTATGACTCGTTTTCCCCCTACTTATGGCGATAAGAACAGTCTAATGGCTTTTAGCGATAGAAAAAACAACAAAACATAAGGCCTAAATTTTATTCTTTTCTTTGAGTACTTTGTACCCATTTTTTTTCTTTTTGAACCATTTTTTTTATTTTTCTCCAAGAGAGCCTAACACGTCAAACCAAATTTAGCTTCACGTTTTTAAGGACCATTGCTCACTTCTATTAGTTCCCCTTTCATGCAGTGACAACCGTGGGTTACACGATCGCCCCTGGTTACACGGGCAACACAAGAAGGAGGAGCAACTCTGGAGGTTTTATTTTTCATGCAAACACTTTTTTTTTTAGGCAATAGCTTCGCTATACACAAATGAGTCATTACTACTTCTACACATCAAGCCTCCCTAATGGTACCTTTCGGGGTGACAACAAGGTTTCAGACAAAATAAGATCAGTCTAGACCTACAGAACTGAGGATAAGAGTGCTATGTGCTTAGTGAATGTAGGGAAATAACAGAAATTTTTTTAAAATAGGCTCAAAATGTGCATACATCGTCAAATTTTCGAATCATGCAAATACGGAGTGTTCACAAGCAAATCACAGACCGTCCTCATCGGACACATGCATTCAGATTCTAATCTAACAGCCAGAGTACACGTATGCTCGACAACTACTAAGACAATTTTGGTAGAGGTACTTATGTGGTACTCCAAATTCAAGCTGTCGAGGCTTGCCAAAATACAATTTATAAACCCGATGTACACCGAGCTATTTGAAGCTTAGTGGTAACGGGGTCGATCCACAAGGAAATAAGAAATTCAATTTAACTAAGTCTAATTTGCTAGAAATAAAAGGTATGCACAATTTAAAAGAATAGTAATTTGGTTTTGGGGGAAGGGAGCTCCTAATATGCTAACGGAAAATTAAATGACAACGTGCAAAAATTAAACGGTCGTGCTTAACTTCGAGAAATGGAATTGCTCATTATGGATGTTCGGATCATCGATACAATTTACGCGTAAGCCATGTTCATGCACACAATTCATTTAGTTATTTCTAACTCAAATGACCCAAGGATTTAATTAGACTCGTGCAATTCTAATTAAACTTGGCCAATAATCTATCTAAGGTAGCGACCCCTAAATCGATTACGTGCCAGTGACGGGAACATTGCGACGGCCTAATCCTAAGACTAAACCGGTTTCTCTCTTGCCTTAAGCCTAACATGAAAACGTTAATTAATTCAGTTTACCAATGTCACTTTGGGCCGAACTAATTAGCCATGCTTAGACCCGTGCTACCTAGCGGTATAGGCAATTATACGTCCCAACCTTTAGCCCTCTATCATGCATAGGAATTAGAGTGTCAAGCTAATTTAGCTACACATGCTAGATATGGATGAAGAACAAGCAAGAGATGCATAACATACTAATTGTCTCAACATTTACAAAGGGGAAAAATCTCCCCAAACATCCAAAACTTACAAATCCAAACTCAAATCAAGCACTAACCTCGGTTTAGCCTTCCATGGAGGATGGATTAATCCAATCCCCCATGGAAGAGCTTGGAATCATGCACAAAGAAGGAGAAGAAGTACAAAAATGGCAGAAAATGGAGGTAGACCCGAGAGGAGAAGCTTGAGGAAGAAGGAGAGGGAAAGAGGATGGCTGAAAAACGCGTTTTCACGCTTTTAAAGCTCGAAGCGTCGAGACGCTAGGCCAGCGTCTCGACGCTGTGCCCTAAGTTGGCTGCTGCGCGCGCGGGGTAGCGTCGAGACGCGCGCGCGACGTCGAGACGCTTGCGCTCGACGCTTGCTCTCGGGTGGAACTTCAGAAGCGCGCTTCAGACTTCGGGGCGTCGAGTCGCTAGGCCAGCGTCTCGACGCTGTCGGCGTTGAGTGAGCGTTGAGACGCGCGCTCGACGCTGGTGCTCGTCTATCTTCGAGAATCGTCGGGGCAGCGTCGAGCTAGCGTCTAGACGCTGGGGCGCACGCAGATTTTCAATGACGGGCGCGCGGGCGAGGCGGAACGGGTGAGGGCGCGTGGGCGCGCGCGCATCTAGCCGTCTGGGCGCTGGCGTGCGGTGCGAGTGAGCGGCGCGCGCAGGTGCGCGCGCGTGCTGCGTTCGTTGGGCGCCTGGGCGCTTGGGCGCTGGGCGCTGGGCGACGGCGCTTGGGCGCTGGGCGCCGGCGCTTGGGCGCTGCCCTCTCGGCTCTTAGCCCAAATTTGGGTCGTTTTGGCTCCCGGGCTCCGTTTGGCCTATCGTTTTGACCCAAACACTTCCCGAAACATCTTAAATGACCTTTTTAGCCCCAAAAATCATCAATGGACTTCCCGAGCTCTTCACCATGAAATCACCTATAAGAAAGCATTTTAATCAATATATGTCATGGTTTTAGCTAGAATTAGGGACATTAAGATAGCTCTATTTTGGAGCTATCAATCCCCTTAAAAACATGAACATATACTTTTCATAACTCCCTGATAACTCCATTTTGGAGCTATTAAATACTTCCTAATTGTAGCTAAAGTCCGCGTTTAATTGTGTAATTGATCTCGTTTGTAGGAGAAATGCGACAAAGAGCTCGTGCGTCCGTTGGACCCGTTCGAGAGCTTAAAGTGGAGTTTTAACGCCCCAGGAGTGCATCGGGAAAAGGGGAAGTTGATCCGTGAAGAAACGGGCCAAAACCGCCTAGGAGAGGCAAATTTTCAGCCCCTAACCCGAGAGCCAGCGTCGAGCTGTAGCGTCGAGACGCTGCAAAAACCCGAGAGCTAGCGTCGAGTGATAGCGTTGAGACGCTAGCTCGACGCTGCCGAGCGTCGAGACTCTGCTTGGCGTCGAGACGCTCCGGAGGAGGCGCGCGCGAGGAAATTAACGGGCAAGCGTCGAGACGCTGCCCTAGCGTCTCGACGCCATCGCGAGGCGCGCGCGGATTATTTAGGGCGCAGCGTCGAGACGCTGGCCTAGCGTCTCGACGCTACGTCGATTACAGCTTCTGTATAAGACGATTTCTGCGCGGATTTTAGAGATTCATCTTCATATTTTGAGCTTTCTTGTTCTTCTTCCTCTCAATTTCTCTAAGATTTCTTTTAGCTCGGCCATTGTTGGCATGTTTAAGAGCTTTTCCCTTCTTGTATTGTGTTGATGACGCCTTCCATGGCCTTCGTTGGAGCGGAATTGACAACCCGCCCCATGGACGGCTAAGGTAAGGGTGAACGGTTTGGGGATTGTTTAAGGGATTTTTGTTAGACATTTTAGTTTTGATAATCTAAGCTTTGAATGCATATTGGTGGCTGTTTATATACATTTATCTTTCTTGCTTAATCTAACGCGCATGTTAGATTTCGACGATTGACACTCGAGTCATCTTGCATGTTGTGTATGTTAAAGAGTAGCGATGCCGTGCCTCTCACTGCTCGACTAAGTAACACAGATAGATAAAACTAAATCGGAGTATCGAGTCGTGTATGATGGTTGTTGATTGCATACAGCGTTTGCGGGCAATCTACTAGCAATTAGATTACATGCTTGAATGTTCGTCGCGGTTAGCTAGTGACTGTCTAGAATAAATTTAGGGCTGATCACCTTAATGCAATTTTGGATAAAGTTTAATCGGAACTGTGTGGTCTGGTAAATATCTATGGAGCCGGCTACTTTGGGGCTTCTCTGGTAGTCGTCCGTGTGTAGCATAAACTGTACACCATGAATTTTGTATTAAATGATGAACTGAAATTGTCTAGCAATTAATCCCAAAACTCCCAAACCGTGCACGCGTCTCTCTACTTGTTATTTTTCCGTTAGCGTTAATTGATTCCTGTGCATGCTGAAAATCCCCCCGTTACAAAACCAATCAATTAATTAATTCCAATTTTAAGATTAATTTTAGTCAAACCTTCTCCTTGGATCGACCCTGTTACCACTGGCTGCAAAGCCTTGGTTATAGGCTTATAAATCGTATTTTGGCAAGCTTCGACGGCTTGAGATTAAGAGGATATTCAAAAATCTTCACACCAAAATTGGCGCCGTTGCCGGGGAGTAGGCAAATTTGATTAAAATTATGATTGAAGTTTGAATTTGATTGATTGATGGTTGGCTGAAATTTTTTTCTGTTTGTATATTGTATGTTTGAATTTTTGTTTGTGTATGACCCGTTCCTCTGAGGTTAGTGGATTGCAGTTTATCCCAGAAATCGATAGAGAGGAGCGGCGGTTAAGAAGAGAAGCTCGGGAGGGGCAGAGACCGTTTGAAGGAGAAGAAGGCAATCCCATCTTGGTTGAAGAAATGGCGCAAGGTGACGCGCCGCGGACGCTAAAACAACTGGCAGCGCCATATCTGAACCTGCAACCTTTGTGCATAAACTACCCCGTGGTAGCAGGTAACTTTGAATTAAAGTCAGGTTTAATTCACCAGTTACCTTCTTTTCATGGCAACGCAGGGGAGGACGCGAACAAACATCTTATGGAATTTCATTGCGTCTGCGCGGGTGTTAAGTCTCTGAAAGTGACTTATTTAGGACCCATTTGGCTTAAGAAGATGTACACATTTAGGTGTTTTTGTGAGCATTTAGCCTAAACCTATGCTTTAATATGAGAATTAGAAGGAGGTAGCTAATATAGGACTTATGCACAATAGGTAGAAAAAGGGGTGAAAACCGAAGAAAAGAATGAAAATATAACCATTGCGAATGCATTGCGGAATAATTGCGGTGGCCGCAATTATTCAAGTTAAAACCGTAAGTTGGCTGACATTTTTCTGTTTAGATCCGACTTTTCAGGGATTCTTTTCTTCTCCTCCATCCATTCTGATATATGACGTTGAAGACTGATGGTTCTCCTTGGCCCGATCGCACCTGCAAACAACTATAAATAGGGGTCAAAGTCGGAGGATCAACAAGCATTCCGAAGCGTAGAAGTCTTCGTGCAGTCCACCATTTCCACTGTCTTTCCTTTGCCGTCTGTTGAAGTTAGAGTTCAGCCATTTGGAATCGATAATCTGATAGGAAGGAGAGAAGATTCTTCTTCTCTCTCGATTGGATTCATCCAAGCACGGCTGACTTCTCATCATCAACATTCGAGGCGACTGCCACGGAATTTCTAGCATTTCCTTTACTGTTTTTCTGTATTACTCTTCTTATTTCCATTGCTGCTTACTGTTGTTCTTAGTTTAGCATTTCAATTATTGCATTTCGTTGTTGTCTGTCTTTAATTCATTTCTTTAGAGCTTTCCTTTGTCAATCAAACACTTTAAGCAATCGAAGTATCCTTCTGCTATTTACGGTTTCCATCTTGTTCTGCTACGGTTTTGGCTTGTTGTTTTAAGCATATTTATCTTCTAAGCATGTCTGTTTTATCTACTGTTTCTATTCTCCACATATCCATGAGTAACTAAAATCACTTAGGGGCATGCTAATGACAGAACTATAGGCTAAAAAACGTAAGTCAAGTAGGCAGATTAACACTCGAACATTGGTTGTATGTAAGCTTCATCCCACGGGCAATTTCGATTGGCCATCCATTTTGTCCAAAGAACTCCTAACCTCTGGAAGGAGTAAGAGTTCAGAGTCGTATAACCATGCTAGCCTTTCATGGTAATCAGGAAACGGCCTAGGAATAGGCGTTTCCCTAGTACAAACTAAAAACTCCTGTTTTAACAAGATGCTTAAGACCTTACTTTGAAGTCGAGTAAACTTGAGTCTCTCATGCATGGAATCGGACGATACTTGTGATAGAGTTAGTTTGATGTATAGAGAGTTGATCCAAAGCTTGATAATCGTAATAAACTGCCTATAGGATAGTCATTAGTAGCTCCCAATTCACCATTTTAATCAGTTTCGCTGCTAATTAATTGCGGAAACATTGCGGTCCACGCAATTCTACCAAATTTCATTCTGTTCAGCTGTTTTCTTTCTCGTTTATTAATTCCATCTTTTATCCTTTGCATCTAATTCCAACTTGTATCTGTTTATGTTGTATCCCTCTATACATTCAGCAAAAAGTAGTTAATTAAAAACCAATTTTACCCCCCTCAAATTTATCCCATCTTTCTTAACATTCACACACTTCGCGAATAGCTTAAATAAGTCTCTGTGGAAAACGAATTAATTATACTCATTACTTGCTGTGAGACCATGTATGCTTGCATGTTCTAAGTGCTCTCTCTTCTATTTTGCACACTTTTCTTTACACATTGAGCACGCAACAAGTTTTTGGCGCCGCTGCCGGGGACTTATTTTAGTGAAAACGAAGTTTGTTAAGTTAGAGGAAAAAAAAAAAAACTCAATATCTAGTGGAGCTAACCTTCTTTCATTTCTTTTACAGGTACTATCAAGCTAGTTTATGAAAGAGTTTCCAAACCTCAACTCGCAACAAAGAGAAACTTTGCAGGTGGAAGACGTATGTGTACGACAAAGTAAATGAATACGCTGCAAAACTTAATTGGAGGAAGAGTTTGCCCACAACAGTTTGAAGAATTTTATCAGCCATGTGCTTATTGTGGGGATAATCATAACTTGGAGAATTGCCCAACCTTGAATTATCAAGAGAGGCAATATCAACAAAGCTATGACAACCATTATTCGTACATGTGTGAACATGATCAGTGGCAACTCTCAAATAATCCTTTGGAAGAGCATATGCAAATTGCTCATTATGAAGAGTTCCCCCAACATGAAGACTATCAACATTATGCCCCAACTCCAAATGAAGAATTATCACCCACTTTGGAGGCGCTATGGAGAGAATTCATGGAAAGGAATGATGCATCCATGAGGAGAATGGATGTGCAATTAGCCCAGCTCACAAATGACTTACAAGATCTACTTGCTATAGCAAAATCACCACCACCATGCCCTCAGATGTTCGATTTTTATGATGATGAATCCTTTGTTACCTTCGAATCTGAGAAGAGTGATCCAATGGAATCTCCTTATGAAATGGTGGAGTTGGTGAAAGTTGAGAAAAATGAAATCGTGCTGGATGAGGCCAAAGAGACTAATGCGCTGCTTGAGGAACCAGAATTTGAAATGTCTGATGATGCAACAAGCTTCTCCACCAATGAAAGAGCTGAGCCACCACCACCACAAATGCTCCAGCTGAAGGAGTTAGAAAGAGATGTGCCAGAAAAAGAAGTCCCATCGCATCAAAGCTATGTTGTAGCAAATATTGTAGAAACAAAACCAACGCACAGAAAGTACAAACCTTGGGATGTTATAACATGCAGTCTCTTTGAAAGAATCAACAATTTCAAGGTGTGGCAGAATGTCCGACCCCGTAAATCAAGACTTAAGTATCTTAAAGATGCAGAAGTGATGCCTCGAAACATTGAAGAATATCCATATGAGGCAGATTGACAAGGGAGTTTTCTGTTCCCTAAACTCTTAAATTAGGATTTTATCATGATTGGCTTAGATTTCGTATGTTAGGAGTAGTTTATTTTGGGAATGAAATATTTATTATGTGCCAACAGTCATTTTGGGAATGAAATATTTAAGAACGAGAGAGAACGAGTGGTTACTGTGCTCGTTCAGTCAAGGCCAATGCCTTAGTTTTTTTTTTTTTTTTTCTTTCTTTCTTTCTGTTTTTTCGATGATCGTTTGGACGTTTTGTGGTGTAATTTTAATTGCGTATTTGATGTTTGTTTTATTTGTTTTTGTAGGGAATCGAAAGAGGGGATCAAGGAGAGTAAATCCCACTTTAAAAGTCAAGAAACGGTTGAGCCAAATAAAAGATACGGACGATCAAAGTTGGCGATTTTGATGAAAAGATACCCCTGGAATTGCGCAAATATTGCTGGATCCGCAAAACTAGCCGTTGGGATTTTTCCCGTTGTATTTATAGCCGTTAGAACGCGCTCGGTGATACGATTCTCTTATTCTTTGATCTCCAAGATTTCCACGATTCTCTCCATCTGTGATTCTTCTCTCCAAACCTCCAAGAAGCAACTATGGTTTCCACTAGGGCTGAAAGATCCGCAGCCAAGAAGAAGGTCGATGACGCAGCTGAAGCGGCTGCGAGGGAAGCGCTTCTCACCCTTGCTGATGAGGGTGCTGTACGTGCCGGCCGTCTTTCCAAGCTTCCTATCCGTAGGAGGAAGTGGAAGGTGGTCACTGAGATCCCTGCTGGCCCATCTGAGCCAGTGGGCACGCCAAAGAAACGCCGGTGGACTGTCAAGACGGCCGTTGAACCGAGCACAGCCAAGACTCCCTCTGTGGAGAGTCAAGACCCTGATCGTGTTTCTCACGAGTCAGCCAAAGAAGGCTCGTCGCCGTCTAAATCACCTGTGCGCAGCCATCTGCCATCTGAACCAGTGCCAAGCACCGAGTCGTCACCGCCTTTACAGAGCCCTGAGTTGTCTCCAGCACCTCAGAGTTCTGATCCGCCACCTGCAGCAGCGCAGAGCCCTGCGCCATCATCTTCACCACTGAGTTCTGCGCGCACACCATCAGCAGAGCACAATTCCCCTCGGCATGATCCGGAATTCCCTTATGGGGATTATCAGGAGTCTACGCAAGGCAGTGGAGATGCTGGGGAAGAAGAAGTCTTTTCTCCCATGAGAGAGGACAGCCCTGATGTTCCTGCACCGCAGGACGACTCCATGGAAGAGACGTTGGGGGCTTGCCTCCAACAGATCAACATCAAGGCGCGGCTGAAGAAAAAGAAGAAGGCCAAGATGGGCAAGGCCAAGAAGTCCAAGAAACTGAAGAAGAAGAAGGCCAAGCGAGTGCCTTCAGCAGACGAAGAGAGTGCTGAGCCTCCGCTCAAACGCCTCAAGGTGGAGGCTGCTGAATCATCCAAGCCAGCCGATAAAGGGAAGGCTAAACTCTACCCTGAAGAGGAACCTCCGTCAGTGAGGTATGTCTCATCTGATGCCGAATCCAGGGGTGTGGAGCTGAGGAAGAGGGACCAGTTGCACGAGAAGGGGTTCCTTGATCGACTGGCTGACCTGCCGCAGTTCTTGCGCGCGGGGGTGCTCAACCATGGCTGGGAGGAATTCTGCCGACCTCCCAATCCAGCATACACGAGCATGGTGTATGATTTTTATGCTAATGTGATCAGCCCTGAGGATGGCCTATCTGTGGTCCGAGGGGTGGAAGTTGATTTCTCTGCCAAGGCCATCAATGAAGCATTCGGTCTCAGGGGCCAACCTCGCACGGATTATGCACGGATAGTGGATGAGCCGACCGAGGCTGTGCTAGAAGAAGCCATTCGCACAATTGGCCAGCCTGAAGCCTCCTGGACAGTGTCGCGCAACGGGCGGCACACTCTTATGAGTGCCAACCTCACGGCTAAGGCAGCCGTGTGGTTTTCATTCGTAAGAAGAAGACTCTCCCCAGTGACGCATGAGACTACAATTAACCAGAGCCGTTCGCTGCTGGTTTATGCTATAATGAGAGGTCTCACGATCAACGTGGGAGAGGTCATCACTGCTGCCATAGCCGAGTGTGCTAAAAAGGGTAAGGGACCATTATTTTTTCCAAACACTATAACAAAGTTGTGTTTGCTTGCAGGAGTTCCCACCGAGCGCTTGGAGCAGCAGATGCCTTACACAGGCCATTTGGAGTTGCCTGCACACCTGAGGCTGAGAAGAAAGGGCAACATGGAGTTTGAGTTGGATAGGCTGGCTGCTGAGCAGTCCCTATCCATGGCCTGCTTAATGGACATGCAGAGGAGAATGGCTCAATGGGCCAACTATGCGCAGGCGAGGGACAAAGAAGTTGCAGACCAATTGGGGTGCATCTTCCCGGATTTCCCCACCAACCTCCTAACTCCATGGGTGCCCCCACGACCAAGGCGACCAGATGAAGATGATGAGGATTGAGTGCTGGTTTGAAGAGCACTAAAGGGAGTATTTGCTGTTCCCTTAGAAACAAAAACAATTTTCCTGCTTTCTGTTAATTAGTGTATAATATGCTGTTTTGGATTCCAGTTTTGATCTGTTTTTAATGTTTAGTTTTATGTTTTTCTTTTGCTTAGTCTAGTCTGATGTTAGGTGAATAGGTAGGATAGTTTAGTTTTATTTTTAGGATGCATAAGTAACAGGAAAAAGCATGCTAGGGGCCTGCATCAATGTGAAATCTGCCCAGATTGTATTGCGAAATAATTGCGGTTCCCGCAATTTTTGTGACTGATTGCATGTTTTAGACTGTCCGTGTAGTTAGGCTGTGATCTGTTAAATTCTATCTTTTGCTGCTAGCATGACTACCTTATATAGCTGATCTTGGAGCATGCTGGATGAGTGTCATAGGACACCCTTTGATAGTTTAAATTTGCCTCTGAATAGTGCTCAGCATGCATAAACCATAAGACCTTAAACCTGTCTGTTATGTTCAAATTTTCTGCTGCTGGGATAGTTGCTTTTAGAATGTTTTGCCTATGCCTAGGATTGTTAAATTCTCTTTGTTTTGCTTTGGACTAGATGCTTCTAGGATAGTTTGGGGGTGTGCCACCTCAAACACTCATTGGGGACAATGAGTAGTTGAAGTTTGGGGGAGGCCACCCTAGGCCTAGGAACATTCCTCTCTTCCTTAGGACATAAGCATTCTTCTTCTCCTAAAAAAAAAAAATATATATATAATTGTGATAAATAGAAAAAGTGAAAAAATAGAATAAAGAGGGGAGTCTTTTTCAAGTGGCATTGCATCAAAAGGCAAACCAAGGAGAGACTCCACCTAAGTAAAAAAGGAAAAGGAGAAATAGGGGAAGAAGAATGTATGCTTGGGAGTTATAATCTTGTGGCTTAGATGTCCTATGTAAAAAGAACTCTGATCCTTAATGAGCTAAGCACAAGGTTGTAACTGTTGGGTTTGTCTAGGGAGATGAATGTATATCCAATGTAGTGATGCCAGGGCTTAGGTTGTTCTCTAAAAAGTACCACTGTCACTGTTAATACTAAGACTGGCATGACTCTAAGGAATCCTAGACACATTAAAAATAAGCTAGAAGCATGTACTGAGTCTAGAGTAAAGCTTGGTAGAATTTGAAACCTTAGGGATAATAGCATGATATCATAAAAGTAGTTAGATCAGTAGTAGGGGGTTAACAAAAGCAGTGGGTATAGTAGGCAGGTGAAGTCAGAAGAAGCTAGACAAGAGGTTAGTTCTAAACTTGGAAGTGTGTCACAGGACAGCACTGCTAGAGACTAGAATATAAAGGAGTTAGTGAGTAGTTAAAGAAGAGGGTAAAACAGCAGCCTAGGTAAGTCCTTAGTATGCTTGAGGACAAGCAAAGCCTTAAGTTTGGGGGTGTGTTAAGTCTCTGAAAGTGACTTATTTAGGACCCATTTGGCTTAAGAAGATGTACACATTTAGGTGTTTTTGTGAGCATTTAGCCTAAACCTATGCTTTAATATGAGAATTAGAAGGAGGTAGCTAATATAGGACTTATGCACAATAGGTAGAAAAAGGGGTGAAAACCGAAGAAAAGAATGAAAATATAACCATTGCGAATGCATTGCGGAATAATTGCGGTGGCCGCAATTATTCAAGTTAAAACCGTAAGTTGGCTGACATTTTTCTGTTTAGATCCGACTTTTCAGGGATTCTTTTCTTCTCCTCCATCCATTCTGATATATGACGTTGAAGACTGATGGTTCTCCTTGGCCCGATCGCACCTGCAAACAACTATAAATAGGGGTCAAAGTCGGAGGATCAACAAGCATTCCGAAGCGTAGAAGTCTTCGTGCAGTCCACCATTTCCACTGTCTTTCCTTTGCCGTCTGTTGAAGTTAGAGTTCAGCCATTTGGAATCGATAATCTGATAGGAAGGAGAGAAGATTCTTCTTCTCTCTCGATTGGATTCATCCAAGCACGGCTGACTTCTCATCATCAACATTCGAGGCGACTGCCACGGAATTTCTAGCATTTCCTTTACTGTTTTTCTGTATTACTCTTCTTATTTCCATTGCTGCTTACTGTTGTTCTTAGTTTAGCATTTCAATTATTGCATTTCGTTGTTGTCTGTCTTTAATTCATTTCTTTAGAGCTTTCCTTTGTCAATCAAACACTTTAAGCAATCGAAGTATCCTTCTGCTATTTACGGTTTCCATCTTGTTCTTCTACGGTTTTGGCTTGTTGTTTTAAGCATATTTATCTTCTAAGCATGTCTGTTTTATCTACTGTTTCTATTCTCCACATATCCATGAGTAACTAAAATCACTTAGGGGCATGCTAATGACAGAACTATAGGCTAAAAAACGTAAGTCAAGTAGGCAGATTAACACTCGAACATTGGTTGTATGTAAGCTTCATCCCACGGGCAATTTCGATTGGCCATCCATTTTGTCCAAAGAACTCCTAACCTCTGGAAGGAGTAAGAGTTCAGAGTCGTATAACCATGCTAGCCTTTCATGGTAATCAGGAAACGGCCTAGGAATAGGCGTTTCCCTAGTACAAACTAAAAACTCCTGTTTTAACAAGATGCTTAAGACCTTACTTTGAAGTCGAGTAAACTTGAGTCTCTCATGCATGGAATCGGACGATACTTGTGATAGAGTTAGTTTGATGTATAGAGAGTTGATCCAAAGCTTGATAATCGTAATAAACTGCCTATAGGATAGTCATTAGTAGCTCCCAATTCACCATTTTAATCAGTTTCGCTGCTAATTAATTGCGGAAACATTGCGGTCCACGCAATTCTACCAAATTTCATTCTGTTCAGCTGTTTTCTTTCTCGTTTATTAATTCCATCTTTTATCCTTTGCATCTAATTCCAACTTGTATCTGTTTATGTTGTATCCCTCTATACATTCAGCAAAAAGTAGTTAATTAAAAACCAATTTTACCCCCCTCAAATTTATCCCATCTTTCTTAACATTCACACACTTCGCGAATAGCTTAAATAAGTCTCTGTGGAAAACGAATTAATTATACTCATTACTTGCTGTGAGACCATGTATGCTTGCATGTTCTAAGTGCTCTCTCTTCTATTTTGCACACTTTTCTTTACACATTGAGCACGCAACAGCGGGGATGAAGCCCGCTGGAGTCACGGAGGAGCAGCTGAACATGAGGGCATTCCCCTTCACACTCAAGGACAAAGCCAAGGATTGGCTATATTATCTGCCCTCCGGATCCATCACCACGTGGCAGGACATGAAGCGAGTATTTTTGGAAAAATACTTTCCCGCATCCTTGGCCACTACTCTGAGAAAGAGAATCTACGGGATCACCCAGGACGTAGGTGAGTCCCTACACGAATACTGGGAACGTTTCGGGCGCCTGTGCGCGAGCTTCCCACACCATCAGATTGCCGACCAACTGCTTATACAGTATTTCTACGAGGGGATGACGCCCCACGATCGGCAAATGATTGATGCAGCGAGCGGCGGGGCCTTGATCGACAAGACCCCGGTTGAGGCCAAACAGCTTATAGCAAACATGGCAACAAACTCGCAGCAGTTTGGTATTCGGGGGCAAGGACAAGTCCATAGTGTGACCCAAAGCCATGAATTGATTGAGATGAAGGCCCAGGTGGCCGAGATAGGTAATATGCTGAAAAAGATTGTTGGAGGAACCCGCGAGGCGGAGGAGGTGAATGCAATCGGGGGGTACGCTTCCAACCCGAGGAAGTATGACCCATATTCAAACACGTATAACCCCGGTTGGCGCGATCACCCCAACTTCAGCTATGGGAACAGGGAAGGACAATCTCGCTTCCAAGGCCAGTCTCAGGATAGGCCTAACTCTTCCACCCAGGCTCAAGCCTCGAGCTCCTCCAGCTCATTAGAAGAAATGGTGAGGACCATTGTCACGAGCACCAGCCAGTTTCAAAAAGAAGCTCGAGAAGAGCTTAATTCTCACAAGGCCGAGCTGCAAAATTTAAACAAGCAGCTGACACAAATGGCGGTGTCAATCAGTAAGATCGAGAGCAAGAGCTCAGGGAAGCTTCCTTCCCAAACCACGGTCAACTCATGTGAAAACGTGAGTGCTATTCAGCTGAGGAGTGGAAAGTCACTTTCCACCAGAGCCGTGAAGGAAGCTAAGGACAGCCTGAACAAGTCCACCCCGCCTGCGCCCGAGAACCAGAATGAGAAAAAAGATGAAAAGGTCAGTGTACCAGAGGAAGTTGCCAGAGCACCTTTCCCGAGTAGGCTTGCGAAGCCTACTTTGGAGACCGAGGATGCGGAGGTCCTTCGAACCTTCCAAAAGGTGGTGGTCAACATCCCGCTTCTTGAGGCAGTAAGCCAAGTGCCGAAATATGCCAAGTTCCTCAAAAAGTGGTGCACAAGCAAGAGAATGTCAAGAAAGAGCGATGAGACGAAGAAAGAAACTGTCTCTGCAATTTTCCAAGGTACTCTTCCACCGAAGTGCATCGATCCCGGTATGTTTACTATCCCATGCACTATTGGTACTAAATTTATTGAAAATGCCATGTTAGATCTCGGTGCCTCAATTAATGTCATGTTTTTTGATGTGTTTAAAGAGCTTGAATTGTGTGATTTAATTGAGTCTAATATAGTTGTCCAACTAGCCGATCGATCTTATGTGCATCCGTTAGGGAAGATTGAGGACATTTTAGTCAAAGTGAAGGTCGTATTGTTTCCATGCGATTTCTATGTGCTGAACATGAATGAAAATTCTTCGCATGTTTCCTCTTCTATTTTATTAGGCCGCCCATTTATGAAGACCGCTAAGGTCAAAATTGATGTTGATAGGGGTGCCTTGTCGGTAGAATTTGATGGAATGGTGAATGAGTTTCTTATAAATGCATCGAAGTCGTTTGTGAATGCTGAGAATGTTTCTGTGGTTGAGCATGACGAGAATGGGAGTCCACCCTCGCGCTTGAGGGATGGTTCCCATGTCTCGGTTAAAAAGTCTGATTTGAATTTGATGGATGATACTGCTGTTTTTTGCACTAACAACTCTGATATTCACGTGCTCGAGGCACGAAGAGTGCAAAATGTTTTTAATTTTGATTGCAGGAAAAGTGTGGATGCGGACAAGTTTGGATCGTCCCCCGCACTTACAGATTATGGATGAGTCTGTGGAGAGAATTCAGTCGAGCAAACGACTTTAAAAATTCTGCGCTTCTCGGAGGCACCCGAGCAATGAACTGTTTTTCATGTTTTAGTTTAGTTGTTGTTTTTTATTGCTTTTTAGTTTAATTTAGTCTTACTTAGCTTGCTGTTTTTTTTTTTAGGAATCGAGGAAGAGAAGACAATTTTGGGCTTCGATGTATGTGCGCGCTGCTTCCTCACCCTCGCCAGCTTCACAAAGAGTCAGGGAAGTGTAGTTTGTATATCTGACTGTATGACATTGAGGACAATGCCAAATTTTGAAGTTGGGGGTGGAGTTGGTCTGATGGATATGCACGTGTAGTCTGTTGAGAAGTGTTATATCGATATTGAAGTGCTTGGGACTCTGTTTACTGTTTTCTGATGATGATTACCTAGGAAATGCATGTTGGAAATCTGAGCATGTACATAATCGAGTTTTTGCATGAGTTTTGCGTTTATTAGGTTCATGTCAAAAATTTTAAAAAATTTTCTGTTGCTCCCTTGCATCTTATCGAGCACTTAGCAACCCCATCCTAGATTCCGTAGGCTTTGTGAAATGCATGTAGCACTAATTCTCGTTGTCACCCCGAAAGGCACCCTTAGGTAGCTTGTTGCATGAGAGTTAGTGGTTGGTTAATTGAGATAGCGTATGCTAAGCCTAATGTAAAAAAAAAAATAGAAAAGCATGTTTGATAGAAAAATCCTCTCGAGGCGCTCCTCCTTCTTATTAGTGCACTTAAGAAGTGAGCGTGAGTCCTTAAAAACGTGAAGCTTTGGCCAAAATTTGACGTGTTAGGAAGCTCGAGGTGGAAAGAAAAAAAAATAGTGAACAAAATGTTGGTTCAAAGAACCTTAACAAAAGAGTACAAAGTACTCGTGAAAAAAAAAAGAAAAAAAAAAGAATGAGAAAAATAATTATGTCTCTTAATTTGCTTCTCTCTCTCGTGTAAGTCAGGTGTAGACTGTTCTTAAACGCTAGAAGTAGGGGGAAAACGGGATGTGTGTTGCATGTAGTTTTTCCGGGTTTATGTGAGTTTAGGAGTGGTTGGCTAGCACACACACGTTAGGGGGCAATAGTTAATTTTTGATATGTTCATAGTAAATGCATGCACGAAATGCTTTCATGATTATGTTGTGTTTAAATTTTCAATATGCATGGAGGTTTGAGTTAGTTGCATGTAGGCGCGTCCTTAGAGTCAATATCTTTGTAGCACTTGCTCGAGGACTAGCAATGTTTAAGTTGGGGGTGTTTGATAACTCCATTTTGGAGCTATTAAATACTTCCTAATTGTAGCTAAAGTGCGCGTTTAATTGTGTAATTGATCTCGTTTGTAGGAGAAATGCGGCAAAGAGCTCGTGCGTCCGTTGGACCCGTTCGAGAGCTTAAAGTGGATTTTAACGCCCCGGGAGTGCATCGGGAAAAGGGGAAGTTGATCCGTGAAGAAACGGGCCAAAACCGCCTAGGAGAGGCAAATTTCTAGCCCCTAACCCGAGAGCCAGCGTCGAGCTGTAGCGTCGAGACGCTGGCTCGACGCTGCAAAAACCCGAGAACTAGCGTCGAGTGATAGCGTCGAGATGCTAGCTCGACGCTGCCGAGCGTCGAGACTCTGCTTGGCGTCGAGACGCTCCGGAGGAGGCGCGCGCGAGGAAATCATCGGGCAAGCGTCGAGACGCTGCCCTAGCGTCTCGACGCCATCGCGAGGCGCGCGCGGATTATTTAGGGCGCAGCGTCGAGACGCTGGCCTAGCGTCTCGACGCTACGTCGATTACAGCTTCTGTATAAGACGATTTCTGCGCGGATTTTAGAGATTCATCTTCATATTTTGAGCTTTCTTCTTCTTCTTCCTCTCAATTTCTCTAAGATTTCTTTTAGCTCGGCCATTGTTGGCATGTTTAAGAGCTTTTCCCTTCTTGTATTGTGTTGATGACGCCTTCCATGGCCTTCGTTGGAGCGGAATTGACAACCCGCCCCATGGACGGCTAAGGTAAGGGTGAACGGTTTGGGGATTGTTTAAGGGATTTTTGTTAGACATTTTAGTTTTGATAATCTAAGCTTTGAATGCATATTGGTGGCTGTTTATATACATTTATCTTTCTTGCTTAATCCAACGCGCATGTTAGATTTCGACGATTGACACTCGAGTCATCTTGCATGTTGTGTATGTTAAAGAGTAGTGATGTCGTGCCTCTCACTGCTCGACTAAGTAACACAGATAGATAAAACTAAATCGGAGTATCGAGTCGTGTATGATGGTTGTTGATTGCATACAGCGTTTGCGGGCAATCTACTAGCAATTAGATTACATGCTTGAATGTTCGTCGCGGTTAGCTAATGACTGTCTAGAATAAATTTAGGGCTGATCACCTTAATGCAATTTTGGATAAAGTTTAATCGGAACTGTGTGGTCTGGTAAATATCTACGGAGCCGGCTACTTTGGGGCTTCTCTGGTAGTCGTCCGTGTGTAGCATAAACTGTACACCATGATTTTTGTATTAAATGATGAACTGAAATTGTCTAGCAATTAATCCCGAAACTCCCAAACCGTGCACGCGTCTCTCTACTTGTTATTTTTCCGTTAGCGTTAATTGATTCCTGTGCATGCTGAAAATCCCCCCGTTACAAAACCAATCAATTAATTAATTCCAATTTTAAGATTAATTTTAGTCAAACCTTCTCCTTGGATCGACCCTGTTACCACTAGCTGCAAAGCCTTGGTTATAGGCTTATAAATCGTATTTTGGCAAGCTTCGACGGCTTGAGATTAAGAGGATATTCAAAAATCTTCACACCACTCCCCAAATCAAGATGCCTTCTAAAAATAACATAAAAAAAAAAAATCAAAAGACATCACAACGAATAATACTATGTTCAAGCCTATTTTTGTAAAAAACTTTATTCATTCAAAGGCTTGGTGAAAATATCCGCTAATTGATTAATAGAGCTCACAAATTCAAGAATAATATTCTGCACAAGATAACACATTAAATAAAATATGGTAAGTCAATCTATCTCAAACAAATTATCAAATCTTTTCCACAAAGTTCTCATTCAAGAAGAAGATTGCATAAGACATATAAATTCTAAGAGAGCAAAATGCTAATGGGGTTCATGAATATACATTAATTTCATAAATACTCCCCCTATGAAAAAGAATTTAACAATTATTTGTTCGGTTTTATGTTCTAAAACTCGTGGTTTGTAAACTATTTGAATGTACATATTCTATTTCAATAAAATTGTTATTGATTTTAGTGATTTGTGTTTATAATAACCTATACCAATAACAAACACCCATGACGATAGCATGAGTACTTGAGCTTCATGTATAACATGAATGTGAATCAAGTTCAAGTACACAGCCAAAACGGTCTATAGTATAGGGATAAGGTTGGGTACCTTATCCTGGGGACACTATGGATGCAACTCACTTTGTATAGTACAAAACAATGTGATCTGAATCGTTTCATGTGGATACATGTGAGTGAGGGCGTCTTGTGCAACGAGTTTGCATAAGACTGAATCGAGAAATCAAGTCGCTCTTTCTTTATAACACCGTTTACTGTAAAGACTGATTTTTTCATATGATGACTTAGGTAACTCTATCTCAATCCTAAGCTCGCTATGAACTCTTGTTTATTCGAGTTTATCCTTTGACTTGTACGGGTGAGAGTGACCAAATTGCCGACTCAATAAGCCTACCATCTTGGGGATAAGAACGAACAGGTAGCTGGGCACATAGTCTTGCAAGACGAAATTCCCTCCTACCCACTTTTAGGGATAGTAGAGAGGTTGTTCCCTTAATTGCTGACTCCAGGTCTTGAACAATGGGCTCACCCTCTCCTGGCCCGAGAGGGATCTGATTTGCTGGTTGGACCACAAATCAATTGTTCATTAGAGGTGTCATTGATACTTAAGAAACAAGATGTAATGCAGGGGTTAAACGGTATAAATGACCCGCTGTGATTACGAACGACTTGTGAAGGATCGACTTACTGATGATGGTTATATCAAGAAGACACAATATATCTACAGGGAGGAGAGTGCAACCCTTGGACTTTAGTGGAGTCTCCGGGGGTTAACGAATGTTGATTAGGTCGGTTAAAAGAATTTAACCGGTTAATCTCGTATCGTTGGAGTTCATCATCTGTAGGTCCTTTAGGTTCTCCTGGCTAGCTCGGATAAAGTCGTGCAACAATATAATACAAAAAGAATTTGAATTTATTCAAATTCGGTTTTGGAAGGATGATGGACATATTTAATATGAGTTTAATATGAGAACGGTCTAAAACATGAATAGGGATTCATGTGCAAAAGGTCGGTTTTCGGAAAACTGGGATTTGTCATATTATTTAATTAATATTTGATATTGAATTAAATAATATTAATTAATTAATATTTGATATTGAATTAAATAATATTAATTAATTAAAAAGTTTAATTAATAAAATATTTATTATTATTTAAAATTAATTTTGTATTAATTTTTATAATTATAATAATATATAATAATATATATATATATATATATATATACATGCAATAAGAAGAAATGTGTATTGCATGTAAATATATGTATAAATCCATTCACTTCATTAGTTTTGGATGAAGTTTTAAAAAGTTCATTTTTTTTATGAACAAAAGAGAAGGTTGAAAAAATAACATTCTGTTTTACATGTGATGTGAAAAAACTTTGTTTTTTTTCTTTTTTCTGTTTCTCTTCTCTGAACTTAATTGTTGAGTTTTGTTTTTTGCCTTCCCATCTCCTTTCTACTTCCATTTATTTTCTCTTCTAATGGAGTCCCACCACTCCGTTGCTCGGCCCGAGGATAGCAGGACTACCGGAGGTGGTCCTCGAAGAGTTCGAGAGAAGATTCAAGGCGTCCGTGAGCGTTTTCGAGCATTGGAATTGAAGAAATTCGAACTACAAAGGTATGTGTTCTAATTTCTCTTTTTCAAAGTTTCGAGCATCTTTCTGTTTAGTTAAATTTATGAAATTAGAGTATCAACGATCCAAATCGCTTCAGCAACGTTATGCGCTCCATCAATTGGTATCAGAGCTTATTTTGATCACTCAATTTGCATCAATTTAAGCTTGGTGGGTTTTAATATAGAAATTGTTTCTGTATGGGTGTCTAAAGGGCTTTCGGTTTTGGCATCTCTTTTAGCTTTCGTTTGTTTTGCTTTGCTTTGTAAATAGCCCGCAATGTATGTGCTTAATGTTTGCTTAAGAAGTTTGTATTCTTTAGAGTCATTAGAGTCTTAGGGCTGTTTTCCGAAGCAAGGAGCAAAGGAGAGGAGCTAGCCGAAGTGTTCGGGGGAACGAGGCGGTTTGAAGAGTTCGAAGAGGCCACTGAAGACTTAGCTTGTTGTAACAAGCTTGTAATAGCTTAGTTTGCTTGTTCGATGCCAAAACCGGTCCACTTTAGTGTCTTTAATTATTTATGCATTGTGAATGCATGTTTTAATTAAAATTCCTAATTGTATGTGCATAAAGTATTCCATATAGATTTAAAATCCCACCATAAGAAGCATGCTCCATGCATTGAAAGTATGATATAATTGTTATATTTTATAGTATGCATACCGAGAATTCATGAGTATTGATATAAGAGTTATATTAATTCATGAATTAGATGTTGTTTGCTTAATAGAATAATTGATATGAGTGTTACTCTCTCCAGGCCGAGAAAAGTGTGTTGGTTCGCGTGTGAAATAAGATAGAAAATAGGCTCTCTCTCTCTCTTTAGAAATGATGTTCTTCGGGAAAAGAAAGAAAAAAAAAACAAATTTCTAAAAATGAAGGACAACAGACACCAAAAATGGAGTTGACTTAATCATTCATGCAGAGAATAATAAGAATACAAAAATCTCATACATTCTTACATAGTTTTCCTCCACCCACATGAATCATCATCATTCACAACACAACACAATCTCTAATACATTCAATCTAGAAAAAAATCAATTGTCCTATAAAAACAACAACTTTCTAGGTAAATGGGAAATGATGAAGGACAGAAAACTTGAAGATGGGGTTAGGGCAAAGAGAGGCTAAGCTAAAAAGGGGAAGAAATGAAGAAGAAGAATGGTTGGGGCTATTTGGAGAAAGGGTCTTAAGGTGTAATATTATATGGAAGAGAATAAATTGGTAATAGACAGAGTAACAATAACATCATTATTTATACATGGTATGTGTATGTATGGGTTTTATGAAAAATAGTATAAAGTGATGAATTAGGAGTAACAATAACATCTTTTTTACACATACACAATCCCAACAATAATGGTCAATAACAAGATTTGAGATTAGCCCATAAAAAGAAATGAACCTACTACTTCTTGTTTTTGCTTTTGCTTTAGAAGAGAGAAAAATCTCCGACGATGAACTTCACCAGTACTTGAATCGGCAATCCAGTCCATGACGCGGTCAGTTCCCAAGTTCTGCAACAAACATCAATTCAACTTCATACATCCAAATCAACCCATCGAAGTTTGAGTTTTAGGTTCACCTGAAACCTGCACATATAGAAATCATCACCGTACGCAGCTCTGAAACGCTCGATGTAAGACATTGTCGGCTTCCTAGGGAAGAATTGAACACTCATATTCACCAACGCCTTGATTCTGCTTCACTTTTTCAATTTCTTTCTCAAATTCCCCACGAACCGCTCGTCGAAGACCGTTGATGGAGGAAGTTGTCGCTTGCAAGACTAAATTTGAACATTTGAAATTACAATTACTAAAATAAAACAATTCTATGAATAAGGTGGCTCATAATTTAGCTAGTCATGCTTTTTCCAACATTGATTTGTCTTGTTGGGAGGATGCCACGCCTGTGTGGTTGTCCAATTTACTTCTTTCAGATTGTTCTATTGTTAGGTCTCTACGCCAATTCCATTATTAATTGATTGATGTTTGCTTCAAAAAAAAAATAATAAAAAAAATAATAAAATAATAATAATATATAGGAAAATTGTAACAGGTGTCAATTTAGAGTAAAATAATTAAAAATATAGCACTTTTTTAAAAAGATTGCAGATATGACAATTTCTATCACTGATAGTATGGTCTATCGCTGATAGAAGTTTATCGCTAATAGAAGTCTATCACTGATAGTAGTTTTTTTTATAGAATTTTGTTAGTGATAATAGTCTATCAGTAATAGTCATAAAGTCTATCAACAATAGTCATAAAGTCTATCAGTGATAGCCACTGATTTTTTGTCATATTTGCAAAAGGTTGTAAACTTTGCTAAATTTGCAATTATTTTGGGCCTGATTGCTGTTTGTGCAACCAGCCCTAATATATATATATTAGAAAAAAAAGTGTATTATATATAAACCAAGAATTTAACTTCGACATTTGGGGGCAAATTTATATACAAACTACTACAAATATATATTTTAAAATCGTTATTTATACCTATACTATATAGAAAAATAAAAAACTTTGAGGGGGCCATGGCCCCCTAGTCTACACGTAGGTCTCCCCTGCCCACAAACCTTGGTCCCGTGTTCGAGTCCTCGCAAGGGAGATCTCATGGAGAAGGAACACAAGAAGATTATGGTCTCCAAAGGTAATATTAGCTTGACCTTTTATTTTTTTAATTCTGAATAAATAAAAAAGAATGATTCCAACGCTTCTACTGCGGGGTTTGAAGCGTTCACTTCCTTCAACATCCATGGTGGTGTAAATTTTTTTCTTAGTGATTGGACAATAACATTTATAACCTTTTTGAGTGGATGAGTAACCAAGGAAGACACAATTTCTCGCTTTTGGTTCTAATTTTTGGTGTTCATAATCATACACATGAGAAAATGCAGTACAACAAAACATTTTGAGGGAATTGTAAGAAGGGATTAAATTTGAGGATAGATCGAGAGTAGGACTTCTAATGGAGTGTTACTTCTAATGGAGTGTTAAACTTATGAACCTGAGAAGGTATCTAGTTAATAAGTGTAGGTAATGAAGGCTTCAAACCCCGCAGCGGAAGCGTTGAAATCGTTCTTTGTTTTCTTTAAAATTAAATTAAAATACATAATTAAGCAAATTACCTTTAAAGACCACAATCTTCTTGTGTTCATTTTCCTCGAGATCTTCCTCGCCATGACTCGAACATGGGACTAAGAGCTTGTAAGGGCCTCCTTGAAAGAAGTAGATTGAGAGAATCATTCTCCGCGAAGGAGTGAGCAGTGTTTTTGGTCACCTTTTGGCTAAACTTAAATGTTCTATTTATAGAGCCTTTAAAAATTAATTTTATTTAATAAAATATATTTAATATCTATTATATTAAAATATCTATTTTATATTTATTTGAATCTCATTCAAATATCATAAAATTAATCTTTTATAATATACATTTATTCAATTTGAATCTCATTCAAATTTCATATGTACATATAGCTTTCAATATTAATGTATCGAATACATAAACTATTTCCTCTAATATTTAATGTATCAAATACAAAAAATATATTTTTCTCTTCTACATTTAATATATCAAATTTTTCTTTCAACTAAATTGATCTTCGTAGTGTTTCTATGAGCTAGCAAAGAGACTTTATGGACCTACAGATTTATAAGCTCCAAAGATACAAAATTAATTAATTAAACTAATTAATTAATTAACTTTCATTCATTAACTCTAGGTCATTCCACTATAGGCCTAGAGTTGCAATCTTATGCATTGTAGGACAAGTTGTGTCCATGAATATAACAATTGCATGCAAGTCGATCCTTCACGAGTTGTTCGTAATTACAGCTGGGTCAAAAGTCCATTTTACTCTTGTAATTACATCTTGCACCTTAAGTGTCACTCATCCTCTAATGAACAATATGTTTGTGATCCAACCATAAACCAAGTCCCTCTCGGGCCAATGAGAGGGTGGGGCCTCATTGTTCAAGTCCTGAAATCAGCACTTAAGGGAACTACTCATCTACTTTCTCTATATGGGAATGACTAAATTTCATCTTGTGAAACTTATGTTCCTAGCTCCCTGTTTGGTAAAGTCCCCAAAATGGTAGGCTTATTGAATCGACTATAAAAGTCATTCTCACCCATACAAATCAAAGGACGAGCCCTTACAAGCATGAGTTCATAACTCACTCAGGATTAAGATCGAGTCACATATGATCATTTTGTGAAATATGAATCGACTATAAAAGTCTTTCTTACCCATACAAATCAAAGGAATAGCCCTCACAAGCATGAGTTCATAACTCACTCAGGATTAAGATCGAGTCACATATGATCATCCTGTGAAGTATTAATCTTCTCAAATAACAAATTTATAAAGAGAGATTATATATTCCGTGGTCCAGTCTTATACAAACTCATTGTATAAGATACCCCCACTCACATGTCTCTACATAATGATTTGGATAAAATCTTTTGTAACAATTACAAAGTGGGTCGTATCAATAGTGTTACCAAGATACGACACCCAACCTTATCCATATACTATAGACTATTTAGGTTATTCGTTGAACATGATTCTCTTGTATGTCAACTACATACTATTCAAGATTATACTAATAACCTTGAATTTTTATATATAATGAATATTATAAATTGCAACTAATAATAATAAAATAATTATTAATTAATTACGAGGCTTTTGGGCATAAATCCCAAGAATAAGATAACACGCAGTAAAAATAGCCTCATCCCAAATAATGTGCGAGAACAAAATGAGTAAACATGAGAGCATATACAATTTCTAAAAGGTGCCTATTTTTCCTTCCGGTAACACACCGTTCTGTTGAGGGTAATGACACAAGAATTTTGATGAATGATTCCATTTTGAGAGAGGAAGGTACCCAATGCTTGGTTGAAATATCCAAATCTCTTATAAGTGCGAAGGATTTTGATTTTTGTATTGAATTGATTATGCACGAGGGAGTGGAAATTTTTTAAAATTGGCGCGATTTGTGTTTTTTCTTTGAGTAAATAGACCCAAAAGACATAAGTATGGTTGTCAGTGAGAGTAAGGAACCAATGTTTACCAGAAACAGTCTTGATAGAAGACGACCCCGATAAATCACTATGGATCCTAGTAAATGGAGTAGACGATGTATACTCAATAGAAGGATAAGAAGCACGAGAATGTTTTGCAAGTTGACACACTTCGGAGAAAAAAAATGTCTTTATTATGAAAGAGAGAGGGATACAAATGTTTAAGGTAGTGGAAGTTAGGGTTACCTAAACGCAATGTAAAAGTAGAAATTGCTGCTCTCTAGAAGTTGTCTTTCAACTAACTTGGAGAACTTGTTTTTTCCTTAGAACTGTCCCTTGAAGTATAGAGTCTCTTAAAGCCATCAACACTGCCAATCGCCGTCCCCATTCTCAAGTCCTGAAACAAACAATTAGAGTTAGTGAACAGGGCCTGATTGTGTAAATCATGAGTCGACTTCTGAACACAAATCAAATTGCAACACAATTTAGGCACATGGAAAACTGAATGCAATGTAATATTTGGGCTAAGAACAACAAAACCAAAACCCTTAATAACAACCAATGACCCATTTGTAAGCTTGGCACGTGTTTGACTCAAGTAAGGTGAATACACTGCAAACATATCACAAAAACCTGTCATATGGTTAGTTGCACCCGGATCTAAAATTCACCAACCGGGATTTTGCTGACCCGTTGAAGATGCACTAAAAGTACCGCATTGAGCAACGGAACTGGACAAAGGGTTGGAATCGGTTGGTGGAGTCAAGAGACGATAAAGTTGATCTATTTGTGTCTTTGATAGTGGCGGGAGTAAGGAGGTTGAATTAGATGTACCCGAGCCCACTTGATATCCCGAGGAATTGTTTCAAGGAGACAAAGAACTTGTGATCTGCCCCGATCGAGATTCCCCTTATGAGTTATGTCGTTGGAAACGACCATGAAGCTCCCAACACCATTCTTTGGTGTTGTTGGTGCGCTTGCAATAATCACACCAAAGGTTGTTTCAGCGACCAAATCGTGATGGCGGCATTGGTCCGCGTGTAGCCAAGGCAGATGATTCCATCGTAGGAAGCGTGGATTTTATTGAGGAGTCGCCCATCATCTCGCATTTGAGACTTGCCTCCCAACGAACTTTGGCGAAAATTTCGTCAATCTTTGGGGTTGGTTTCTTCATGCCAAGTAGGCGGCCACACACATCATCTAATTCTGGACAAAGACCTACAAGAAAATCATAAATTCTCTCCTTCTCGATGTGTTTGCGAAAGCTTTTCGCATCCCGCAGATTCTCCCATTCGAGATTCGGAAAGAGATAAGGTTCAGCCCACAAGCAGTATAATGAGCTGTTGATTCGTTCAGACTCGGTGCATTCTTTTGTGTGTGAACATGCGGTGTTTGATGTGGTAGCACATATACGAATAAGGAAATGGATGATACTAAACACGAAAGTGAGTCTCCTACCACAATGACACAAGTATATATCAAAGCGCTAGAGTCGATCCACAAGGAATAATGTATCAAAAGCTTAGCGAAATGTTAATCACGTCAGAAATTACTAGCATGCGTCGGACAAGGTAACCAAAATAATCAAGTGGGTGTTGATTGAGTAGTTCATGCAGTAGAAGTAAATAAGCGATATGTGAAAACAATAAAAAAAAGACATTCAAGACATTGGCCGGTGATAACCCTACTGAAGTTCACATGTTCATGTTGTAGCATATAAAGTAGCAAGTTATCTTTATGAAACTAAGCGGAGAGAGATCTGCAAACACCTTCTTGTTAGTACTACATCATGCAAGCAAACCTTTTTATTTCTACGCTCTATTCAGCCAAGGGTGTTGGTCATTGGAATAGGTTAACCTAAACACGTTTCACTTTATACTAGTAAACTCTTTTACTGAATAAAACTAATAACTCTTTATTCTAAATAGAATATTTACAAACATAACAGTTTACAAACCCTGAGTTTTAGGACATAAAACCCAACAACTTGTTCACAAGAATTCACCCTCGTCTACATGGGTGGTCTCCATGAACTCTGATTTTTCACCTTACTTATTCTTCCGGTTATCTGAGACACTGTCTCACCCAGAGTTTGCACTTTAGCTCCACAGTTGTCAATCTTATCTCGAGTTTCCTTCTAAAATTGGTAATTTGATGCTAAGAAGGATTGCATCATCTCCTAGAAAGATTGTCTTGAGGCAGAAGATTGAGCTTTTTGTAAGTTTTCTGCCAATCGGAGAATCGTGACGCACCTCAGACATTTGGACCTTGAGCTCGTTCACATCTTTTGAGAGACGGGCTTGATCATTGATAGCTCCAAAATAGAGCTATTATTTACTCCCTAATTATAGCTAAAAACAATGCTTAATATTGATTAAATGCCTTTTTGTAGGTGAATTCATGGTCGAGAGCTCGAGAAGTCCATTCATGATTTTTAGGGCTAAATTGGGCATTTTAGGAGTTTTGAGAAGTGTTCGGGTCAAAGAGTGCAGCAAAATGGAGCTTGGAGGTGCAAATAGGTGAAAAATTGGCTAACAACCGAGAGGGTAGCGCCCAACCGAAGCATCATCCCAGAACGCCCAGCGCCGCAGCGCCTAGGCGCCCGTCATCATAAATTCCCAGAACGCGTAGCGCCTAGGCGCCCGACATCGTTCCAGACCCGAGAGGCCAGCGCCCCTGTGCTGGCCGCGCAGCGCCTCTACGCCCAAACCCGAGAGCTCAGCGCCGCGGCGCTGCCCCACAGCGCCTAGGCGCCCGTCATTGTTGATTTCCAGAAAGGTTAGCGCCCAGGCGCGTGCCCCCAGCGCCTTGGCGCCCACTTATGGCGCCTAGGCGCTGGCCCGACGGAAAAATGGGTATAAATACCCATTTTTCTAAATTTAGGGCAACTTTTGCTTGGCTCTTCTTCTCCCCTTTTCGAATTTGGGCATTTTTAGCCATTTGTGGCTCTCTTCTTCATCTCTATGGATAGCTAAACAAGTAAGTGTTTGATTTCTAGTTTGGGTTTGTAAACAATTTGGTTTAAGGGGAGATTTGCCCCAATTTGTGTATGAATTAGATTGGCTTGCTTATTGCATCTTCTTCCTTGAACTTTATCTCAATAGCTTGTGTAACTGATTAGGAGTGACGCCCGAGTCCTTATGCATGCTTTACCGTTAGAGATTAGGACTTATAATTGCCTCAATCGCTAGGTAACACGAATCTAAGCATGGGTATTTAGTTTGATCCCAAGTGACAGTTGGGGGTAGAAATTAGTTAACCTTCATGTTAGATTTTGGGTAAGAGGAAAAATCGATTTAGTCTCCGGGTTATTTCGTCGCAATGTTCCCGTCTCTGTCCGTTAATCAATTTAGGATTGATCGCTTTAAATTGGGTAATGGGCAAGAACACTTAGAGTTGCACTTTTCTAACTGTATTTTTGGGTCATTTGAGTTAGAAATAACCAAACGAATTGCGTGTTTTAAGCGTTGTGTCTATGTCTTTAGTTATCAATGAACCGAACGTCAATTGTGATCAATCCCATTCTTTGAAGTCAAGCATGTTCATTTAAATTTGTTATTTCACAGCTCTATTTTCCGTTAGCTACAATAGTTTAGAGCTCCCTTTTTACAATCCAACTTCCCCTATTTTTACCGTTAGCAACTTAGAATTGATCTAGTTTGAATTAAGCTAATTCCCTGTGGTTCGACCCGGTTATCACTAACTACAAGTTAGTCGGTATAATCGGCCTATAAATATTATTTTGGCGGGCTTCGATAACCCGAAATTTGTGAACGTACAAAAGTTCACTACCAATCATTTCCTCCACCTCCGTATTGTTGAATATTTTCAGCCATATTTGAAATTAGCTGCCTTGCTTCCACAGGAGTTTTGTCCACGAGTGCCCCTCCACTCGCAGCATCGATCATCTGTTGGTCATACGGGAGAAAGCCTTCGTGGAAGAACCGAATAAGGAGTTGATCGGCTATCTGATGATGGGGGAAATTTTCGCACAGTCTGTCAAATATCTCCCAATACTCGTGAAGATTCTCGCCTTTGTCTTGCGAGATCCCATAAATCTGTTTTCTAATCAAGTTAGCTCTTGAGGCGGAAAAATACTTTTTTCCAAAAACAACCTTTTCATCTGGCTCCAGGTAGTAATAGACCCCGATGGAAGATAATACAACCATTCTCTTCCCTTATCTTTTAAAGTAAAAGGAAAGACCCTCAAGCTTAGTTGGTCCTCAGTGACTCGCTAGGCTTCATCCCCGAACACACCAATTGGAATTCTTTCAGATGCTTCAGATGATCCTCACCTACATTGCCATGTAAGGAGGGTAGTTGGTGAATTAAGCCTTTTTTTAATTCAAAGTTACCTGGTACTACCGAATACGATATACACAGGGTCGGTCGGTCTAAGTCAGGTGTGGCCAACTGTCTAAGAGTCCTCTAGAGCTCATTATTATTTGCCAAGACCTCCATCTCTTCCTTCCTTCCCAAGTCGTCGTTTCTCTCTCAATTTCAATGGTAAGCTGCACTCAACAAACTTGAGAGGAACGGGTCAAACAATACAAGAAAGATAAAAAATAAACATAACAAAAAAATTTCAAAACAAGCAAATAAAATCCAATCGAGACAAATTAATTTTAGCTCCCCAGCAACGGCGCCAAATTTGGTAGACGTGGGATGTCAAGTCCCGGCCAAATTAATATTTATAAAGCTGCCTAAAGCTTCTCTAACTTGTAGATAGTCTTAGTCAGGTTTATCCGCATGAAGCTAGTTCTAATCTGAACTTAATTGAATTAAATTTGTAATTTGAAATAAAATACTGGGGTGTTTTTTAAACATGCAAGAGAAGTAATTGCTAACGGAAGAAATTAAACAGATTAAAAAAACGTGCTTGACTTGAGGAACCGGGATTGTCAATTGATGTAAATCAGATCATTAAATTTCTACAGACTTAGTCAGAACGATTCAAACACACAAATTGTCTACTCGGAACTATGGTAGCAAACAAGCCCAATTAATTAGCTAGAGGCGTGCAATTCTAACTAAACTTGGCAATAAACTAACTCAAGGTGACCAGTCCTAAATTAATCCAAGCCAGTGACGAGAAAATTGTGACGGATATTTGACTTGGATAACCTAAGTCAATATTCTGATTTCTCTACTTCTTCAAGGTTAGCCGAATGCAATCAAAGGTAAACATGCAATGCTACCTAAGGTTCAACTCAACCCCTGTTACCTTGGCGATTAGGAGAGGCACGACATCACTAATCTAATTAACGATTTATCATGCATAAACAACTTAAGCGTCAATCAAGTCAAATATAATGCTAATAGGAATATGCTTTGAAGAAGAAGATGCTTGAACATTAAAGACTAAGTAGAAATAAATGTGCCAAACTCCCATCATTACAACAAAAGATAAATCTCTTAATTACTCAAATCAACCACTTACCTCTAGCCTTCCATGGGAGATGGAGTAATTCAAGCTTCCATGGTGGTTCTACAGCTCATACAACACAAAGATGGAACAAAAGTCTGAAAATGGTGGAAAAATTCGCAATCCCGAAGCTAAAACCGAATATAAATTGACCTACAATTGGAGAAGATGGGTATTTATACCCGTCGTAGCGTCGAGACGCTACAGGCAGCGTTGCGACGCTACGAACGGAACAACCACGCACGCGCAACCTCGAAGCGTTGAGATGCTTGAGACAGCGTCTCGACGTTGTCGCCTAAAATGCTTTTGGGTCTGATTTTTAATTTCTGCCTTGGAGCAGCGTCCATACGCTCTTTGTAGCGTCTCGACGCAAGATCTTTGGTGTTAACTTGTCCTTTCGCTCCTCTACTTTGCCCGGTGCACTCTCGAAGCCTTAAAATGACCTTCTTAGCTCCGAAATTCACTCTTAGACTTCACGAGCTCTCTATCGCGAAACACCTACAACAAGGCCAATTTAACAACATTAAGCACGATATTTAGGTATAATTAAGGAGTAAATAATAGCTCTTTTAGAGAGCTATCATGTGCTTTACTCTTTGTGTGATATCTTCTTTCTCAAAGCTCGGATTGAAACAAACAAAATAGTGTTAGAAAGCTATTTCAATGAGCTTCAAAACGACACCCAACTTGACTGTTTGTGCAGTTTAAATCAGACAGATATAATATTTCGAAGTCAACAGTAGCAGATTCTATACATCAGTTTTTCCAAACCGAACAATATTCACGCAAAAAATCATATCTTTTATTCTACTGAGTGAAATGAAGGAGTGCATATCACAAAAGCGGAAGCAATTTAGATCAAGAGCACTCTAATTTCATCAATTTAGGCATACAAAAAGCATGCTCAAAGCTGGAAAAACAGAAAAAGTATGAACACATACCTTTATTGTTCAAAATCTCCAAATTTGTTGCTTGTTTCTCCTCACGAATGCTTCGTGGACCACCTCTAATGTCTTCCCAGTTATCCTCAGGCCATGGAACGGGTTGTGGGATCCTTTAATGAGAGAAAATTTGGAAAAGAAAGAGGTAGAAATGTCTAAACCGAGAGAGATTTTTTAGAGAAAAAAATTGTCCAACATTCAACAACCCAGACACTTCTGGAGCATGGTTGAGCTGACCAGCGTGGTCGACTCCCTTTGGAGCGTGGCAAAGCTGAATTTAGGGGTCGGGTCCTCCTTGCACCAACCCTTTCGGTTGGCCCTACTGTTACTTCTCCAAAAGAGAGTTATTTAGGGCTATAATTACTTGATATTCATGAAGTCTTTCGAGCATTTTAACTATTAATGAGCATAATATGTGTTTTATCGTGACATTTTGTGAAATGAGGTTAATTTAAGGCTTATGTGAAAAAGTTGTGCATAAGTGTGTAAATTGGTGAAAAAATGTCTAATTAATGCTTTGCAGATGTATTGCTGAAGTTTTGCGAGGAGCGCAATGGGATCAGAAGAAGCACAACCGAAAACAGAGCATTGCGATCGCAACGCAATCGCAATCCTGGTCTTTGAGGCTGCGTTTTTCCAGCCGCCAACCCTTTCTACAGCTGCCACGTGTGAGGTTGTTACCTCAAATTGGATGAAGATCTGCAGCTGATGGAACCTATGGAGGCTATATAAAGAGCTAGATGAAGAATGAAAAAACATATCTCGACAGTGAAGAGAATCGGCAAAGGCCAAACCCGAAGATGAAAACTCCTTTCTCCCGTTTGTTGGATCGAAGAAACGAAAGCCCCTCGGCGTCGATAATTCGAAAGGAAGAAGAGAAGTCCATCTTCTCTTCTGATTGAATTCCTTCCCAGGATCAGCTATTCTTCTCCTTCATCCGAGGGAATTCGTGGCTTAGAGGATCTTCACTCCATTATTGCTTTCTTTAATTGCTTTCCGAATTAGCTACTGTTCTCTTTAGTTCTGTATCGAATCATCTATTGTTTTTCCCTTTAGTTATTGCTTTCGGATCGAAGTATGTTTGCTTTACGAATTGTTATTTGATTTGCCTTTTAAGAGTAATCAATTAGTTTTGTTGAGTTCTTCATTCCATGAGTAATCAATTAATTTTGTTGAGTTCTAAAGTCATGAGTAGCTAACTTTATAGAGGTTTGCTAAAGATGAATCTGTAGGATATACTTATGTGATTTCAGCATGTAAAGTAGCATGAGTGCATTGAATGAATGTGGACTTCATCCCATGGACATTTTCGACCGGCCATCCATTTAGTCTAAAGAGTTCCTAACCTCTAGAAGGAGTAAGAATTCAGAGTCGTTCATTCATGTTAGCCTTTCATGGTAAAACAGAGAGTGGCCTAGGAATAGGCATTCTCCTAGCACGTTTGTTAGCATGCATTTATAAATAGGTTTTTAGCCTTACTTGGATATGAGGGATCTAAGAGAATCTAATGCATATAATCGGAAGATATATGAGATCTAGCTAAGACGATGCATGAGATGTTAATTTGCTGCTGGATGATCATAGTTAATAGCCTATAGAGGACTCTTAAGCCAACCTTGCTGTCTTTATTTTAGATTTTAATCGTTGCTAGTTTATTGCGAGAATATTGCGAGAACCGCAATATCACTTTCTGCCTTTACCTTAGTCTTTTATCAGTCTTTTAATCGATTGCTAGTCCGTTGCGAAAGTATTGCGAGATCGGCAATACTATTCTTTAACATTGTAGTCTCCTTAACTCATCTTGCTTTGTGTTAACCTTGCATTTTTCTTGCACCCGTTATAAATTCGTGTCTCAACCCAAAATTCATTCATTTCTAGTTACCTTATCTAATTTAACACACACCAAATCGCTAGTCACTCAACTTAGTCTCTGTGGGAAATCGATATAAAACATACTTATCACTTGCTGCAGACCATGTATACTTGCATGATCTGAGTGCTCTTCTCACTTAATTTACACACACACTGAGCACGCAACAAGTTTTTGGCGCCGCTGCTGGGGACTCTGTTGAGTCAAAACGATTTGTGTTATTTTAGAAGAACTTAATTGATTGGAGCTAATCTTTTGTGTCCATTTTGCGGGTACTAACATCACTGGTTTAAGAATGAGTTTCCAAACTACAATCTAGAGTTTGATCCCGAGCCTGAAAGAACTCTAAGGAACAGAAATAGAATTAAAAGGGAAGCTGCACGCTGTTTGAATCAGCAAACTCAAAATCAACCTGTATTTCAGCACATTGCTGACCACGCAGAGTCAGTGCAATTTGAACCACAACAAGTTGAAATGGATCGACCAGAAGAAGCACCAAACCGAGAACTTAACACTCGCAATCCCATTGAAATTGTGAATGACAAGGACAGTGCTATACTATCATACCTTGTACCTATGCCTGAGGAGCTAAATGCGAGTATCATACGCCCAGAAATCACAGCTCACTCATTCGAACTGAAACCTGTAATGTTTCAAATGTTGTCCATAGTTGGACAATTCTTCGGTGTGGAGAATGAAGACCCCCACAATCACTTAAGGAACTTCCTGGAAGTGAGTGACACCTTTGTCATCCCAGGAGTATCTCAAGAGGCTTTGCGACTGTACCTCTTCCCGTACTCATTAAGAGACAAAGCCAAGACATGGTTGAACTCCTTCCCCTCCGGATCAATTGTCAACTGGACAGACTTAGCTGAGAAGTTCTTGGTGAAGTATTTCCCCCCAGATAGGAATTATAATTTTCGTGACGACATCATAAAATTTAAACAAGCTGAGAATGAATCACTACATGAAGCATGGACCAGATTCAAAGATCTTCTACTCAAGTGTCCACACCATGGCATTCCATGGTGTATCCAGATTCAAGTATTCTTCAAATGATGTAACCCCAGCACGAGGCAAGTCCTGAACTCCTCAGCTGGAGGTTCTATGCTATCAAAGAGCTATAACGAAGCCTATGAGATTTTGGAAAAGATTTCAACCTCACACTGTCGTTGGTCAGATGATCCTGTGGAGCCAAATAGAAGGAAGGCTCAAGACATGGATGCACTCAGTGCAATGAGCAACCAGATCAATGCTCTGACAAATCTAATGAAGCAAATGGCTCAAACAAATATTCAACAAAATGCCAATACAGTGGCATCTGCTTCAACAAGCACAACAGTGGCTAATCAATTAGATGCACTCGTGTGTGGATTCTGTGGAGAACGGCATGTGTATGACTATTACCCTGCTAATCCAACTTCTGTGTGCTATGTTGGGAGTCAGCAACAACCAAGGAATAATCACCAGCCAGATGCAAAACCAAACAAGACCGAGTGGACCACCTGGGTTCACTCAACATCAACAAAGTAATCAACCCCCATATTAGAAACAATATACCAACAATCAACCGATGGGAATATCAGTGGAGAACTTGCTAAAGGAATACATAGCAAAGAATGATGCAACTTTGCAGAGCCAGCAAGCAACCTTGAGCAGTCTAGAAAATCAAATAGGGCAATTGGCAAACGAGCTGAAGAATAGGCCCCAAGGCAGACTGCCTGCTGACACTGAAACTCCAAGAAGGGATGGTAAGGAACAAGTTCAAGCTATTGAACTACGAAGTGGAAGGCCATTGGTGATTAGTAGCAGAGAAGCACCAAAGAGAGTAGAGAATGAAGAGTCTAGTGCTCCACTGGACCCTCTGCCTGACATTGATCAAATACAACCAAGCACAACAAGGGCGAGGCTTGAGCCTATCATTGAGGAACCAGAAGAAATTCTTAGGCCTCCCCCTGTCATTAGGAAACCTGATTTGCCCACCTATGTGCCACCACCTCCATTTCCTAGACGGCTCAGAAAGAAACAAGAACAGGAAGCTCATTTCCATAAATTTTTGGAAATCTTGAAGCAAGTCCATGTTAATATTCCTTTTGTGGAAGTTTTGCAGTCAATGCCAACATATGTGAAGTTTTTGAAAGATATAATAACTAACAAGAAAGTAATCGGGGAGTTTGAAACAGTTAATCTCACTGAGGAGTGTAGTGCCATACTCCAGAACAAGCTACCAAAGAAGGAGAAGGACCCTGGTTCCTTCACCATGCCAGTAGAATTGGGAGGCAAACATGTGGGCAGAGCTTTATGTGATCTGGGAGCCAGTATAAACCTCATGCCCTTGTCACTGTTCCAACAGCTTGGGATAGGAGAAGCACGCCCAACAACAGTCACCTTGCAACTTGCAGACATATCCATCTCATACCCTGAAGGTAAGATTGAGGATATTCTAGTCAAGGTTGACAAATTTATTTTTCTCGCAGATTTTATTATTCTGGACTACGAGGCAGACAAAGAGGTGCCAATCATCTTAGGCAGACCTTTCTTAGCCACAGGTAGGGCCCTAATTGATGTCCAAAAAGGTGAACTCACCATGCGAGTCCATGATGAGGAGGTTAAGTTTAGTGTCTTTAAAGCTTTGAGGTACCCTTCTGATCTTGAACATTGTGCTATTATAGATATAGTAGACTCATTAATTGAAGATGAACTTGAGCATGAATTATTAGTCAAGCATGCTACTGATTATGCACAAATAGATTTGAATGATTTGAATATTTCTGAATTGATTGATGTATCTATGAATAACCCTCAGCATGTATGCATGACCAATGAACTATCTGAAAGAACTACAACTCCTATGATGTCATCAATTGAACATCCACCTTCGTTAGAATTAAAACCACTACCACAACACCTAAAATATGCATATCTAGGAGAGAAAGACACCTTGCCTGTCATTATTTCGTCCAAATTAAATAAACAACATGAAGTTGCGTTAATATTGCTGTTTAAGCAACATAGAAAAGCAATTGGGTGGACGATTGCTGACATTAGGGGTATAAGTCCTTCTTATTGCATGCATAAGATATTGTTAGAGGAAGAACATACACCTAGAATAGAGCATCAACGTAGGTTGAACCCCTCTATGAAGGAGGTAGTTAAAAAGGCAATCATTAAGTGGTTAGATGCAGGTGTGATCTTCCCAATATCCAATAGTCAGTGGGTCAGTCCTATCCAATGTGTGCCCAAAAAGGGTGGCATGACAGTAGTAGTTAATGAAAACAATGAATTAATACCAACTCGAACTGTCACAGGATGGAGAGTATGTATGGATTATCGAAAACTTAATAAAGAAACAAAAAAGGACCATTTCCCTCTACCTTTTATCGACCAAATGCTAGATAGATTAGCTGGCTAAGCCTTCTATTGCTTTTTAGATGGCTACTCAAGGTATAACCAAATCACCATAGACCCTAAGGACCAAGAGAAAACAACATTTACATGTCCATTTGGTACGTTTGCTTTTCGCAGAATGTCATTCGGCCTATGCAATGCACCAGCAACGTTCCAAAGATGTATGTTGGCAATCTTCTCTGACCTAGATGAGACCATAGTAGAGATCTTTATGGATGACTTTTCAGTATTTGGTGATTCCTTTGACCACTGTCTAGCCAATCTAGGACAAGTTCTCACTAGGTGTGAGGAAACCAATCTAGTGTTGAATTGGGAAAAATGTCACTTCATGCTGGAAGAAGGCATGGTATTAGGACATAGAGTGTCCAAAGCAGGAATAGAGGTCGATAGGGCCAAGATAGAAGTCATTGAGAAGTTAGTTGAACCTAAAAATGTCAAAGTCATAAGAAGTTTTTTAGGACACGCAGGGTTTTATAGAAGATTCATAAAAGACTTTTCGAAAATTTCCAAACCCCTCTGTGAGCTTCTAGAGCTGAATAAAACTTTTATCTTTCCCAATGAGTGTTTAATAGAATGGACCAAGCTTAAGGATGCCTTAGTCAAAGCACCAATCATAATCGGTCCAAATTGGGATATGCCTTTTGAATTAATGTGCGATGCAAGTGACTATGCAATTGGAGCCATGCTTGGCCAAAAGAGAGACAAATTGACACACCCTATATATTATGCGAGTAAAATCTTGAATGAAGCTCAATGTAACTACACTACCACAGAAAAAAAGATGTTAGCAGTGGTGTTTGCATGTGAGAAGTTTAGGGCATATATTGTAGGAAATAAAACAATTGTTTAGACGGATCATTCTGCAATAAAGTACTTGACTAGGAAGGCTGATGTCAAGCCTCGGCTAATTAGATGGATGTTACTGTTGCAGGAGTTTGATTTGGAAATACGAGACAAAAAAGGATGTGAAAACGTAGTTGCTGATCACTTATCAAGATGGCAAAGTCATTGCGAATCTATTGCGGAGCCCGCAATGATGGATTCTTTTATTGATGAACATGCTTTTGTTTTAGTACATTGTGATGATAATGATGAACCATGGTTTGCTGATATTGTAAATTTTCTTGCCTCACAGGTGTTACCAGAATTCAGGAAGGGGCAGGACAAGAAGAAATTCTTAAATGAGGCTAGAAAATACATTTGGGATGATCCAACCCTCTATAGAAGCTGCGCGGATGGATTGCTAAGGAAATGTGTGTCAGCTGCTGAATCAAAGTCAATCTTGCAGCATTGCCATACAACTCCATATGAAGGACACTTTGGTGGTCAGAGGACTGCTTCAAAGGTATTCCAGAGTGGTTACTTCTGGCCTGCAATCTTCAAAGATGCACATGACTGCGCACACAACTGCAATGAATGCCAACGAACAGGTAACCTCAGTAGGAAGGATGAGATGCCTCTAACATACATCTTAGAGTTAGAACTCTTTGATGTGTGCGGTATTGACTTCATGGGTCCATTCCCACCATCTTCTGGAAATCTTTACATATTAGTAGCTGTAGACTATGTCTCAAAATGGGTTGAGGCAATTGCATGTCCTTTAAATGATGCTAAGACAGTTATGAAATTTCTGAATAGACATATTTTTACACGCTTTGGCACACCATGTGCCATCATAAGTGATGAAGGAACACATTTCATAAACAAATCTATGGAAAAGGTATTAGCTAAGTATAATGTTAGGCATAGGGTGGCAACACTCTATCATCCCCATTCAAATGGGCAAGCAGAAATCTCTAATAAAGAGATCAAAAGTATTCTAGAAAAAGTTGTAAAACCGAATAGAAATGATTGGTCTTTTAAATTAGATGATGCACTGTGGGCATATAGAACTGCATATAAAACACCTTTAGGAATGTCTCCTTATAGGCTAGTTTATGGAAAAGCATGTCATCTTCCCCTTGAATTAGAAAACAAAGTCTTTTGGGCTTTAAAAGAGTTAAATTTTTGCGTGACCGATGCGGAAACATTGTGGTCTCTGCAATTGCATGAATTAGATGAACTAAGGCACATGTCATACGAGAATGCTAAAATGTATAAGGAAAAAACTAAAATTTGGCATGATAGTAGACTTAGGATAAAGGATTTTAAAAAAGGGCCAACATGTGTTATTATTTAATTCACGATTGAAGTTGTTTCCTGACAAGCTTAAGTCTCGTTGGTCTGGTCCGTTTGTAGTTACTAATGTGTTTGTTCATGGTGCAATTGAGATCCAAAATTTGGAACAGGGCCAGCCGTTCATGGTGAATGGTGCAAGGCTGAAGCACTATTATGAGGAAGGGGATGTGAGAACACACTCAGCATTCCTCTTGTCCGAGGCTTAAAGTCAATTAAGAGAAAATGAGCAAGGGCGTTATTATAAAAATCCTTGTGCTCAAATATTGTTAGGAATACAAAATGACTATGCTTATTTTTATTTAATATTTTCAATTGAATTTTTAAGTTTCTGAATTAATTAATGTTGTGTTGATTGAATATTAGGAGGGTGGAATTTGAAATTTGAAACGGCAAGATCGGTGGATGAAGTAAGTGGAAGAGAGTAATTGTAGGAAGAGTCAGGGAAATCAAAGATCTGGGATTGCGAAGATTCTGCGTCAGTCGCCAAAACGGTAAATAAAATCTCTAACGGTAAGATTTTGAAGATTTTCGTAAAAATTGGAGGCATTGCGAATGCGTTGCGGAGTCCGCAAAGGCGTAGCCTTTAATTGCGCAAAACCGTTATAAATAGGGAAAGTCTGCAGCTCATTCCCATTCACAAAACTCAAAACCCTCAAGCTCTCAACCAAATTTCTCCTTTCATCTTCTCGAAAAATTTCGTTTCTTTACCTCCAAGAAAGAACTATGGTTTCAACCCGAGATTCGAGTCGGCAAGTAAAAGAAAGTCTGACCCCAACAAAACCATCCCCCACAGCAGAAGACACTGCCATGGCAGGGGATGCGTTGATTTCCTTAGCCGCTGCTGAGGCTACCAACACCTCTGAACCAAGAAAGTTCCCGGCGAAAAGAAAGAAGAAAGTCACGGCTGGGAGGGATCCTAGAACCAAGATCAGAGCGGATACTAGTGAGGAAAGCCTCACCACCAGCAGGCTGTCATTCGAGCCTGCCATGCAAAGCCCTTCCCCTACACAACAGCAGTCTGGGACTGAGATCTCTCCCACAGAACAGCCAGAATCTGCATCTACCCCAATTGGTGATGCGCGTGAGGGAGAGGAAGTCATCAGCCCCATCAGGGATGGCAGTCCTGACAGTCCTGTTGCGGGAGAAATTGGGAGAAGGAATTCTATGGACGAAACATTGGATGAATGCATTAAGCGAGTGGTTGTCGAGGTGGTGGCTGGGTTAGAGAAACAGGCAGAATCGGTGCCTAAGAAAAGAACCCCTGTGATCGTAAAGGCAAAGAGGCCGAAGACCTCAAAGAAAGCTAAGAAAAAGAGGGTCGAATCCGAACCCCCTGCCAAGAAGATGAAGACAGAGGTTGTTGAGGCTGCAAAAGCCAAGGAAAAAGCAAAGGGGAAAAGGAAGATGTTTCAAGAAGACGAACCTCCAGCTGAGAGGTATGTGTCTAAGGCTGCAGAGGCTAGAGGGATGACTTTAATGAAAAGAGACCTCCTCCATGAAAGAGGATTTTTGGATTCTCCTGCGGACCTGCCGCAATTCTTGCGCGCATGCATTGCAAATCATGGTTGGGACGAATTGTGTAGGCCACCGATCCAAGCTTACTCAGAAATGGTCTATGACTTCTACGCCAACCTCACTCACCCCGAAGGCTGCTATTCCACAGTAAGGGGCGTTGAGATAGACTTCTCCCCCGAGGCGATCAATGAAATTTATGCTCTCAGGGAGCATAAGAATTCAGAGTATGCAAGGATCATGGCCACACCATCTGAGGCAGTCCTGGAGGAGACATTGAGCATGATAGGCAAGCCTGAGGCAGCGTGGGCGGTTTCTAAACAGGGGAAGCACACATTAATGAGTGCAGCACTTAAGGACAAGGCAGCCATTTGGTTCTCCTTGATTCGGAGAAGGATATCTCCTGTCACACATGAGACGACCATTAATCAACGGAGGTCCTTGTTGGTGTATGCAATTATGAAAGGGCTCACCATTGATGTGGGTGAGATCATATCTGCCTCAATCATTGAATGTTCAAAGAAAGGGAAGGGCAGACTCTTTTTCCCCAACACCATCACCAAACTGTGTCTTCACGCAGGTGTGGCTGTAACACAAGAGGAGAAGAAGGTTGCCTATGCCGGCCACCTAGAGCTGCCCATCGATCTGAAGATGAAGAGGAAAGGCAATATGGAGATTGAGCTGGATGGTCTTGCAGCTGCTCAGTCCATGTCCATGTCCTGCTTGATGGACATACAGAGAAAACTAGCCCAATGGGCTGAGTACTCTCAAGCAAAGGATATGGAGTTAGTTGAGCACCTGAGGTGCAAATTCCCTGCATTCCCTGCTGGTTTGTTGGACCCCTGGATGCCTCCAAGTGTAGAGAAGAGTGATGAAGAAGAAGGAGATGGAAATGAATGAATGCCATGGTTTGACGACATTCGAGGGAGTAATTCTTACCTCCCTCAACCTGCTTTCTGTAACTGGTTACCCCCCCCCCCAAAAAAAAATATCAAATTGTTGTTCTGGTTTCAATATCAGTAGATTAGTTTAGTAAGAGTAGTTTAGATTAGTTTAACTTAGTTTAGGGCAGTTAGGGTAGATAGTTCTGTGCTGTTGTTTTTAAATTTTCGCAAGCCCCATGGGCCACAATAGAGTTAGCGTAGTTAGGAGCTTTGATCAATGTTATATCTGCTCTGTTGTTTTCATTGCGATTTCATTGCGTACTCCGCAAAGCCCTTTTAAGCATGTTTTGTCTAAATCAACATGTCTCAATAGTAATATCCAAGCATGCTGTTACGGAGTACTGACTTTCTGCTATTTTGTTCTGTCCTTATCTCTTCATATTTGGCTGCATTTGTGATGTCTCTTTGTGGTCTGTTGTTGAGTTTGATGGATGAGTGTCGAGTACACTCTTTAAGATAAGAATTAACTTCATAAATTGATAAGCATGTGACCCTGTTAGACCTTACCTTTTGTTTTCAATAAACCTTTACTGATGTGTTGTCTGAACTAAGAGAGCCATTCCATCCCTTGGATATTTAACTTCTGTGTATTTTTAACTTACACTAGATGCTTCTAAAAAAAGTTTGGGGGTGTGCCACCCCATACTCTCATTGGGGACAATGAGAAGTCCAAGTTTGGGGGAGGCAGCCTTCTAGTCCTAGGAACACTCCTCTCTCCCTTAGTAGATATACATTGTTCTTCTTTGAAAAAAAAAAAAGAATACACAAAAAATAGGGAAAAAGAAGCATTGTCTTTCCTCTAGGAGTGCTGAGTAATCAGGGCCATTTGTGTAACCCACAAGTGGCACTGCATCAAAAGGCAAACTTAAAGAGAAAGAAAGCATTGCAAGAAAAAAAAATGTGTAATTAAAAAAAAAATAAACAAAGAAGAAGGATGTATGCCAGAAGGTTGCAGCCTTAAGTGTTTAGATATCCTATGTACTAAACTCTGATCCTAAGTTAGCTAAGCAAGGGGCTGCAACTAGAAGGCTTATCTAGGGAAATGAGTGTCTGTCCTAACAAGAGTGATGCCATGGCTTAGATTGTTCTATGGATTCTGTACTCTGTTACCTTTTTTTTTTTCTAAGCATGGCATGACTTTAAGGATTCCTAGGAAATAAAAGAATACAATTTAGAAGCATGTACTGAGTTTTAAGTTAAGAGAAGGAAGATTTTAGAGCTAAGGGATGATTGCACAATGTGCTTGATGATATAGGCGGATAAACCAAAAGGTAAGGAGTTATTTAAAGCTGAAGGTTTTAAAGGCAAAGGAATTCAGAATGACAAAACATGAAGTTGGTTTTAGCTTGAAGTGTGTCACAGGACAGCAATACCTTCGACAGTAGGCCAAGAGATTAAGCAATTTGGTTAGTTAGAGATAGAGACAATAGTTAGCAGCTAGGCGGTTGTTGGGTTTTATGTCCTAAAACTCGTAGTTTGTAAACTGTTTGAATGTATATATATTCTATTTCAATAAAGTTGTTATTGAATTTTAGTGAATTGTGTTTGTATTAACCTATACCAATAACTAACACCCATGGCGATAGTGTAAGTACTTGAACTTCATGTGTGACATGAATATGGATCAAGTTCAAGTAGACAGCCAAAATGGTCTATAGTATAGGGATAAGGCTGGGTACCTTATCCTAGGGACACTATTGGACGCGGCTCACTTTGTATAGTACAAAACGATGTGATTCGAATCGTTTCATGTAGAGACATGTGAGTGAGGGCGTCCTGTGCAATGAGTTTGCACAAGACCGAACCAAGAAATAAAGTCGCTCTTTCTTTATAACACCGTTTACTGTAAAGACCGTTTTTATTTCATATGATGACTTAGGTAACTCGATCTCAATCCTGAGCTCACTATGAACTCCTGTTTATTCGACCTTATCCTTTGACTTGTATGGGTGAGAGTGGCCAGATCGCCGACTCAATAAGCTTACCATCTTGGGGATAAGATCGAATAAGTGGCTGGGGACATAGTTGTGCGAGATGGAATTCACTCCTACCCGTTTTAAGGGTTAGTAGAGAGGTTGTTCCCTTAAGTGCTGACTCCAGGTCTTGAACAATGGGCCCATCCTCTCCTGATCAGGGAGGAATCTGATTTGATGGTTGGACCACAAATCAATTGTTCATTAGAGGTGTCAGTGGTACTTAAGGAACAAGATATAATACAAGGGTTAAACGGTTTAAATGACCCGTTGTTATTACGAACGACCTGTGAAGGATCGACTTACTGATGATAGTTATACCAAGAGGACACAATATATCTACAGTGAGGAGAGTGCAACCCTTGGACTTTAGTGGAGTCTCCGGGGGTTAACGAATGTTGGTTAGTTCGGTTGAAAGAGTTTTGACCGGATAATCTCGTATCGTTGGAGCTCATGATCTGTAGGTCCTTACGGTTCTTCTGGCTAGCTCGGATAAAGCCGTGAAACAATATAAAAGAAAAGAAAAGAATTTGAATCGTTCAAATTCAGGTTTGTGAAAGAATATGGACATATTTAAATATGATTTAAATATGAGATTGGTCTACAATATGAATTGGATTCATATGTGAAAAGTCGGTTTTCGGAAAACCAGGCTTAATCATATTATTTAATTAATATTTGATATTGAATTAAATAATATTAATTAATTAAAAATTTTAATTAATTAAAATATATTAATTAAAAAGTTTAATTAATATATGGACATATTTAAATATGATTTAAATATGAATTTGGTCTTAAAACATGAATAGGATTCATGTGCAAAAAGTCGGTTTTCGGAAAACCGGGTTTAATTATATTATTTAATTAATATTTGATATTGAATTAAATAATATTATTTTTATTAATTAAAAAGTTTAATTAATAAAATAATTATTATTATTTTTAATAATAATAATATATAAATATATATATATATATATACATGTGTCTTACATGCAAGTAAAACACATGTATCATATATACATGGGATATATATATATAAGATCAAATCAAATTAAAAAAAAAAAAAAAAAGAAAAAAAAAAAAAAAAAAGAATTGAGTTAGTGCCTTACATTTGAATTGTGAATTCATTTTGAATTTCTTTTTCCGTCTTCGTCCTCTACTCTCTGTTTAAAAAAAAAATTATTTTCTTCAGTGAGCTTCTTCCTTCTTTTCTCTTGTAAAAGGAGTCCCACTACTCCGTTTCTCGGCCCGAGGATAGCGGGACTACCGTGGGTGGTCCACGAAGATTTTGTGAGAAGGCTCGTTGAGCTCGTGAGGAGCTTCTGGCGGTGAAATTTGAAGAAATTCGAACGACAAGGGTATGTGTTCTAATTTCTCTTTTTCATTGCGTTTGCATGTTTCCGTTTGTTTAAATTGATGAAATTAGAGTGTCTATGATCCAAATCGCTTCCGCTGCGTGCCATGCGCTCCATCAGTTAATTAATATATGGACATATTACTACTCCGTTTCTCGGCCCGAGGATAGCGGGACTACCGTGGGTTGTCCACGAAGATTTCGTGAGAAGGCTCGTTGAGCTCGTGAGGAGCTTCTGGCGGTGAAATTTGAAGAAATTCGAACGACAAGGGTATGTGTTCTAATTTCTCTTTTTCATTGCGTTTGCATGTTTCCGTTTGTTTAAATTGATGAAATTAGAGTGTCTATGATCCAAATCGCTTCCGCTGCGTGCCATGCGCTCCATCAATTGGTATCAGAGCGTTTTTGGCCACTCAATTTCCATCAATTTAAGTTATGGTGGATTTTATTTTAGAAATTGTTTCTGATTGGCGTCTAAAGTGAATATCGATTTTGGCATAGTTTTTTTTTAATTTCATTATTTGTAATTGCCCGAGAATGTATGGGCTTTAATGCATGCTAAAGAGTCTGTATTTTTAGAGTCATTAGAGTCCATATAGGTTTCTTTGTGAAAGAAGTTTGAGTTTGAAACTCGCCGAAATGTTCGGTGTAAGTTCAAACTCATTCTAGGCAATACGAGGAGAAATTCGAAGAGTTTTTGGCCGAAGCGTTCGGAGGAAGCAAGCGTGTCAAAGGCGGTGCGAAGAGTTCGAAGTCCGCTGAAGACTTAGCTTGTTGATCAAGCTTGTAATAAATTAGTTATTGCTTGTTAAATGCCAAAATCGATCCACTTTAGTATGTTTAATTAATTATGCATTGCGAATGTATGTTTTAATTAAATTCCATGTTTGTATGTGCATAATGTATGTCATATAGATTTAAAATCCCACCGTAGGAAGCATGCTACATGCATAGAAAATATGTTATAAGTGTTATAATATATCGTATGCATATTTGGCAATTCATGAGTTTTGATATAAAAGTTATATTAATTCATGAATTAGTTGTTGTTAGTTCAATAGAATAATTGATATAAGTGTTATATTAATTATGAAATTGAATGAACAACATAGGTTGCCCTAATTTTATGCACATGGTATATTATAAGTGTTATAATGTATAGGATGCATGTTTATTCATGAGTATTAATATAAGAGTTATATTAATTCATGAATTTGATGTTGTTTGCTTAAATAGAATAATTGATATAAGTGTTATATTAATTATGAAATTAAACATCCAACATTAGATGCATTTTGTTTGTTATAAGTGTTATAATGTATAGGATGCATGCTTAATTCAGAGTATTGATATAAGTGTTATATTGATTATGAATTAAGAGTTGAATGTTTAAGAGCATAATCGATATAAGTGTTCTATGGATTATGAAATTAAATATTCAACTTGTCATGCCTTAGTGTTGCATGTTTGAGAAGCATGTAGAAGTTTGTTGTAGTTAGTCTTAGTTTTGCAAAGCGTTGTAAAATTGGCATAGACTTTTAAAATCTATAACAAAGACAAAGGCATGCTCACTTAGGGTTGAATGTATCGTTCCGTTTCATTAGATGAATAGGTCGATATCTTGTAAATGCTAAGGTTACAAGAAACTCACCCGGGGACATCTTGTTCGAGGTTGGAGGTATTTAAGCTGACGGTTTACGGAACACCTCCTACCTGGGGACCATCCGGTACTTGAGTAAAGTTAACCCGGCTTTATGAGCATGCGTGAGTGGTGTGAGGTAATAAAGTGTTTATCACCTAGACATCATAGGTAAAAGTTTGTTTTACCTAGACTTAGGTCTTATTGTCTTAGCCGGATAATGCCTGAGTAATTTACCCATTCCGTCTTAAAATACTTAGTAGAGGTGTTGAGAAGGTATATATGATATGTCCCTCTCCTCCTACGTTCTCTGTCAAGTTCACACCGTGAGAATTATGCTCGGCCTCGTGATGTCAATAGGGCATCCCCATTCGGATGGTATTTGCATAATTCAAGAGCAAGGTGAATGAAGAAAGTATTTATAGTAAGTGGGAGAAGGAAGTATGTCAATACATCCTGCGGTCTCCTCCATTGGATTGAACCGTGAGATTCCTATGTTCTGCCTGTTAGGTGCCCACAAGAGGTACCGATCCATTCGGAGGGCCGTTTCATAGGAATCGGAACATCTCAATCACCATTTATGGATAAAGAAACATAGAGCCATTCCCAACTTTGACATTTCCATTCGGTTGCATCGTTGGGGCCGCCCTATGAATTCTAAAAATGGAGGGTCACACTTACGAGATTTGTTAAGGAGTTAGTAAATCTTGACCAAACAGCGATAACTAAGATGCTATAGGAATATGAGATATTCTGGTATTAGCATTTAGTCAAGAATGTCTTGATTCAGTGAAGGAATGCTTGACTGCCCCTCGGTAGCGACCATTCTGACCCACTGAAGTATCGTTGCAGTTTAATAATGAGTTTTGGGTACATTATTATTCTTTGCTAAATTCTTGATTGGTGTGTAAATTAAGTTAAAACCTTTTCACTAATATTTTTTCATTCTCTTTTCAGCATGTCTAGCTCTTTCATTCACTTACTAGCTTCCGATAAGTTAACCGGCGATAACTACGCGACCTGGAAATCGAACTTGAATACGATTCTCGTTCTAGATGATCTCAGGTTCGTCTTATCAGAGGATTGTCCTCCCCCTCCTAGCTCGGATGCGACTCGAACTGTTCGAGAAGCATATGATAGATGGACAAGGGCTAATGATAAAGCCCGAGTCTATATCTTAGCCAGCATATCTGATGTGTTAGCTAAGAAGCACGAGGATATGGTTTCTGCTAAAGAAATCATGTCTTCATTACAGGAGATGTTTGGACTACCGTCCTCATCGGTCTGTCATGAAGCCCTCAAATACGTTTACAACTCTCGCATGAAAGAGGGTACCTCTGTTAGGGAGCATGTCCTTAACATGATGGTCCACTTCAATGTGGCGGAAGTAAACGGAGCTACTATTGATGAGTCAAGTCAAGTAAGCTTTATCATGGAATCTCTTCCGAAGAGTTTCCTTCAGTTCAGAACCAATATGGTAATGAACAAGATAAAGTATAATTTGACTTCTCTTCTCAGCGAGCTACAGACCTATCAGTCCCTTCACACTTCTAAAGGAAAAGAGAAGGAGGTAAACGTTGTCACTTCTAGGAAATTCCAAAAGGGGTCGTCTTCAGGGAGTAGGTCTGAACTTTCTTCTATTAAGAATAAGAGTATTCAAAAGAAGAAGAAAGATAAAAGGAAGGGAAAAGCACCTGCTGCAGGTAAGAGCAAGACTAAATCTACAGACAAAGGAAAATGTTTCCATTGTGGTGTAGATGGGCACTGGAAACGGAATTGCCCAAAGTATCTTGCAGAGAAAAAGGCTGAGAAGGAAAGACAAGGTAAATATGATTTATTTGTTGTCGAAACATGTTTAGTAGAACATGATTGTCATACCTGGATACTTGATTCAGGAGCTACTAACCATGTTTGTTCTTCTTTTCAGGAAACTAGTTCTTGGCAGCCACTTTCTCGAGGTGAGATAACTCTCAGAGTTGGAACTGGAGAGGTTGTCTCAGCTAAAGCAGTGGGAGATGTAAAGTTGTTGTATAGAGATAGTTTCATTTTACTAGAAAATGTACTCCTGGTTCCTACCATCAAGAGGAATCTTGTATCTATATCTTGTTTGTTAGAACAGTTGTATAAAGTATCTTTTGTTCATAATGAAGCGTTCATTAGCAAAAGAGGTGTACGTATTTGTTCTGCGAAACTTGAAAACAACTTGTATGTGTTAAGACCAACCGAAGCCAAAGCTATTTTGAACACTGAAATGTTTAAAACAGCTGAGACTCAAACTAAAAGGCAGAAACTTTCTCCTAGTACTTATCTTTGGCACTTAAGACTATGTCACATTAATCTCAATAGGATTGAGAGATTGGTTAAGAGTGGTCTGCTAAATCGTTTAGAGGACAACTCTTTACCGCCATGTGAGTCTTGTCTTGAGGGCAAAATGACCAAACGATCTTTTTCTGAAAAAGGTCATAGGTCCAAAGAACCTCTAGAAATCGTGCATTCGGATCTCTGCGGTCCTTTGAATGTCAAAGCACGAGGAGGGTATGAATATTTCATCAGTTTCATTGATGATTATTCTAGGTACGGTTATCTTTATCTAATGCATCATAAGTCCGAAGCTCTTGAAAAGTTCATAGAGTATAAGGCAGAGGTTGAGAACACATTAGGTAAATCGATAAAAACACTCCGATCAGATCGAGGTGGAGAGTATATGGATTTAAGATTCCAGGACTATATGATAGAACATGGAATAGTATCTCAACTCTCAGCGCCAGGAACACCACAGCAGAATGGTGTGTCCGAGAGGAGAAATAGAACCCTGTTAGACATGGTTCGATCTATGATGAGTTATGCTCATTTGCCTACTTCGTTTTGGGGATATGCAGTAGAGACTGCAGTATATATTTTGAACATGGTTCCCTCTAAGAGTGTTTCTGAAACACCTTATGAGTTATGGAGAGGGCGTAAAGGTAGTTTACGTCACTTCAGGATTTGGGGGTGTCCGACACATGTGCTAGTACCCAATCCAAAGAAGTTGGAACATCGTTCAAAATTGTGCCTATTTGTAGGTTACCCCAAGGAAACGAAAGGTGGTCTATTTTACGATCCTCATGAGAACAAGGTACTAGTATCGACTAATGCCACGTTCTTAGAGGAAGACCACATGAGAGATCATCAACCGTCGAGCAAAATTGTTTTGTCCGAATTTTCCAGGAAAGCTACAGACGGATCAACAAAGGTTGTTGATCAGGCTGGTCCTTCTCAAGAGTTGAGAAAGCCTCGACGCAGTGGGAGAGATGTAAGACAGCCCGACCGCTACATCGGCTTGTCTGAAACTCAAGTCGTCATACCTGATGATGGCGTTGAAGATCCATTGACCTTTAAACAGGAAATGAATGACATAGACAAGGACCCGTGGCTTAAAGCCATGGATCTCGAAATGGAGTCTATGTACTTCAATTCGGTCTGGGATCTTGTAGACCAACCAGATAGTGAAAGACCTATCGGTTGCAAGTGGATCTACAAGAGAAAACGAGACCAAGTCGGTAAGGTGCAAACCTTTAAGGCTCGACTTGTGGCAAAAGGTTATTCCCAAAGAGAAGGGGTGGACTATGAAGAAACCTTTTCTCCTGTTGCCATGTTAAAATCGATTAGAATACTCTTATCCATTGCTACATTTTATGATTATGAAATCTGGCAAATGGATGTCAAGACTGCCTTTCTGAATGGTAATCTTGAGGAGAGTATCTATATGGCTCAACCAGAGGGATTCATACTTCAGGGTCAAGAGCAAAAGGTTTGCAAGCTTAATCGATCCATTTATGGGTTGAAGCAAGCATCTAGATCCTGGAATATAAGGTTTGATACGGCGATCAAATCTTATGGCTTTGAACAAAATATTGACGAACCTTGTGTTTACAAGAAAGTAGTCAATACTGTTGTAGCTTTCTTAGTCTTGTACGTAGACGATATACTACTCATTGGGAATGATGTAGGGTTCCTAACTGGCGTTAAGAATTTGCTAGCGACCCAATTCCAAATGAAAGATTTGGGAGAGGCTCAGTTTGTTCTAGGGATTCAGATCATAAGGAATCGTAAGAAGAAAGTGCTTGCGTTGTCTCAAGCATCTTATATTGACAAGGTGTTGTCAAGATATTCGATGCAGAATTCCAAGAAAGGTTCGCTGCCTTTTAGGCATGGAATTCACTTGTCTAAGGAACAGTCTCCTAAGACACCTCAAGAGGTTGAGGATATGAGACGAATTCCCTATGCATCTGCAGTTGGTAGTCTCATGTACGCTATGTTGTGTACAAGACCCGACATCTGCTATGCAGTAGGAATTGTCAGTAGGTTCCAGTCCAATCCAGGATATGATCACTGGACAGCCGTTAAACACGTTATCAAGTATCTTAGGAGAACGAGAGACTATGTGCTTGTGTATGGCGCGAAGGATTTGATCCTTGCAGGATACACTGACTCTGATTTTCAGACTGATATAGATTCCAGGAAATCTACATCAGGATCAGTGTTCACTCTTAACGGAGGAGCAATAGTATGGAGGAGTATAAAGCAAAGTTGTATTGCTTACTCCACCATGGAAGCTGAGTATGTCGCAGCTTGCGAAGCAGCGAAGGAAGCTGTATGGCTTAGGAAGTTCTTGACAGATTTGGAAATTGTTTCAAATATGACCTTGCCAATCACCCTTTATTGTGATAACAGCGGTGCAGTGGCAAATTCTAAAGAACCTAGAAGCCATAAGCGTGGAAAGCATATTGAGCGGAAATATCATCTCATCAGGGAGATAGTGCAACGAGGAGATGTGATCGTCACACAGGTAGCCTCGGAGCACAACATTGTTGATCCGTTTACTAAGTCTCTCACGGCTAAAGTGTTTGAGAGACACCTAAAAAGTCTAGGGCTGCGAGCTGCTCAGTAGGACAGTGGGAGAAACTTTAGATATTTGATATTCTAGTTCTCTCGACCAGCATGTACTCCACTGACGTTTTAGTCCAAGTGGGAGTTTGTTGGGTTTTATGTCCTAAAACTCGTAGTTTGTAAACTGTTTGAATGTATATATATTCTATTTCAATAAAGTTGTTATTGAATTTTAGTGAATTGTGTTTGTATTAACCTATAATAATAACTAACACCCATGGCGATAGTGTAAGTACTTGAACTTCATGTGTGACATGAATATGGATCAAGTTCAAGTAGACAGCCAAAATGGTCTATAGTTAGGGATAAGGCTGGGTACCTTATCCTGGGGACACTATTGGACGCGGCTCACTTTGTATAGTATAAAACGATGTGATTCGAATCGTTTCATGTAGAGACATGTGAGTGAGGGCGTCCTGTGCAATGAGTTTGCACAAGACCGAACCAAGAAATAAAGTCGCTCTTTCTTTATAACACCGTTTACTGTAAAGACCGTTTTTATTTCATATGATGACTTAGGTAACTCGATCTCAATCCTGAGCTCACTATGAACTCCTGTTTATTCGACCTTATCCTTTGACTTGTATGGGTGAGAGTGGCCAGATCGCCGACTCAATAAGCCTACCATCTTGGGGATAAGATCGAATAAGTGGCTGGGGACATAGTTGTGCGAGATGGAATTCACTCCTACCCGTTTTAAGGGTTAGTAGAGAGATTGTTCCCTTAAGTGCTGACTCCAGGTCTTGAACAATGGGCCCATCCTCTCCTGATCAGGGAGGAATCTGATTTGATGGTTGGACCACAAATCAATTGTTCATTAGAGGTGTCAGTGGTACTTAAGGAACAAGATATAATACAAGGGTTAAACGGTTTAAATGACCCGTTGTTATTACGAACAACCTGTGAAGGATCGACTTACTGATGATAGTTATATCAAGAGGACACAATATATCTACAGTGAGGAGAGTGCATCCCTTGGACTTTAGTGGAGTCTCCGGGGGTTAACGAATGTTGGTTAGTTCGGTTGAAAGAGTTTTGACCGGATAATCTCGTATCGTTGGAGCTCATGATCTGTAGGTCCTTACGGTTCTCCTGGCTAGCTCGGATAAAGCCGTGAAACAATATAAAAGAAAAGAAAAGAATTTGAATCGTTCAAATTCAGGTTTGTGAAAGAATATGGACATATTTAAATATGATTTAAATATGAGATTGGTCTACAATATGAATTGGATTCATATGTGAAAAGTCGGTTTTCGGAAAACCAGGCTTAATCATATTATTTAATTAATATTTGATATTGAATTAAATAATATTAATTAATTAAAAAATTTAATTAATATATGGACATATTTAAATATGATTTAAATATGAATTTGGTCTTAAAACATGAATAGGATTCATGTGCAAAAAGTCGGTTTTCGGAAAACCGGGTTTAATTATATTATTTAATTAATATTTTATATTGAATTAAATAATATTAATTAATATATATATTTTTTTTTATTAATTAAAAAGTTTAATTAATAAAATAATTATTATTATTTTTAATAATAATAATATAAATATATATATATATACATGTGTCTTACTGCATATATACATGGGATATATATATATATAAGATCAGATCAAATTAAAAAAAAAAAAAAAAAAAAAAAAAAAAAAAAAAAAAAAAAAAAAAAAAAAAAAAAAAAAAAAAGGGAAAAGAAAAGAATTGAGTTAGTGCCTTTTGGGGTACTCAATTCACATTTGAATTGTGAATTCATTTTGAATTTCTTCTTCCGTCTTCGTCCTCTGCTCTCTGTTTAAAACGAAAATTGTTTTCTTCAGTGAGCTTCTTCCTTCTTTTCTCTTGTAAAAGGAGTCCCACTACTCCGTTTCTCGGCCCAAGGATAGCGGGACTACCGTGGGTGGTCCACGAAGATTTCGTGAGAAGGCTCGTTGAGCTCGTGAGGAGCTTCTGGCGGTGAAATTTGAAAAAATTCGAACGACAAGGGTATGTGTTCTAATTTCTCTTTTTCATTGCGTTTGCATGTTTCCGTTTGTTTAAATTGATGAAATTAGAGTGTCTATGATCCAAATCGCTTCCGCTGCGTGCCATGCGCTCCATCAGCGGTAAAAAGAGAAGGAAAGTGAGTCTTTGTATTGCTCGAGGACTAGCAATAACTCAAGTTTGGGGGTGTGTTACCTCTCCAAAAGAGAGTTATTTAGGGCTATAATTACTTGATATTCATGAAGTCTTTCGAGCATTTTAACTATTAATGAGCATAATATGTGTTTTATCGTGACATTTTGTGAAATGAGGTTAATTTAAGGCTTATGTGAAAAAGTTGTGCATAAGTGTGTAAATTGGTGAAAAATGTCTAATTAATGCTTTGCAGATGTATTGCTGAAGTTTTGCGAGGAGCGCAATGGGATCAGAAGAAGCACAACCGAAAACAGAGCATTGCGATCGCAACGCAATCGCAATCCTGGTCTTTGAGGCTGCGTTTTTCCAGTCGCCAACCCTTTCTACAGCTGCCACGTGTGAGGTTGTTACCTCAAATTGGATGAAGATCCGCAGCTGATGGAACCTATGGAGGCTATATAAAGAGCTAGATGAAGAATGAAAAAACATATCTCGACAGTGAAAAGAATCGGCAAAGGCCAAACCCGAAGACGAAAACTCCTTTCTCCTGTTTGTTGGATCGAAGAAACGAAAGCCCCTCGGCGTCGATAATTCGAAAGGAAGAAGAGAAGTCCATCTTCTCTTCTGATTGAATTCCTTCCCAGGATCAGCTATTCTTCTCCTTCATCCGAGGCAATTCGTGGCTTAGAGGATCTTCACTCCATTACTGCTTTCTTTTATTGCTTTCTGAATTAGCTACTGTTCTCTTTAGTTCTGTATCGAATCATCTACTGTTTTTCCCTTTAGTTATTGCTTTCGGATCGAAGTATGTTTGCTTTACGAATTGTTATTTTATTTGCCTTTTAAGAGTAATCAATTAGTTTTGTTGAGTTCTTCATTCCATGAGTAATCAATTAATTTTGTTGAGTTCTAAAGTCATGAGTAGCTAAGTTTATAGAGGTTTGCTAAAGATGAATCTGTAGGATATACTTATGTGATTTCAGCATGTAAAGTAGCATGAGTGCATTGAATGAATGTGGACTTCATCCCATGGACATTTTCGACCGGCCATCCATTTTGTCTAAAGAGTTCCTAACCTTTGGAAGGAGTAAGAATTCAGAGTCGTTCATTCATGTTAGCCTTTCATGGTAAAATAGAGAGTGGCCTAGGAATAGGCATTCTCCTAGCACGTTTGTTAGCATGCATTTATAAATAGGTTTTTAGCCTTACTTGGATATGAGTGATCTAAGAATCTAATGCATATAATCGGAAGATATATGAGATCTAGCTAAGACGATGCATGAGATGTTAATTTGCTGCTGGATGATCATAGTTAATAGCCTATAGAGGACTCGTAAGCCAACCTTGTTGTCTTTACTTTAGATTTTAATCGTTGCTAGTTTATTGCGAGAATATTGCGAGAACCGCAATATCACTTTCTGCCTTTACCTTAGTCTTTTAATCGATTGCTAGTCCGTTGCGAAAGTATTGCGAGATCCGCAATACTATTCTTTAATATTGTAGTCTCCTTAACTCATCTTGCTTTGTGTTAACCTTGCATTTTTCTTGCACCCGTTATAAATTCGTGTCTCAACCCAAAATCCATTCATTTCTAGTTACCTTATCTAATTTAACACACACCAAATCGCTAGTCACTCAACTTAGTCTCTGTGGGAAATCGATATAAAACATACTTATCACTTGCTGCAGACCATGTATACTTGCATGATCTGAGTGCTCTTCTCACTTAATTTACACACACACTGAGCACGCAACACCTACCTTCCTCTCTCTCGGCCCTTCTTCGTCGGTCGGGCTTTACTCTTGAATGAGCCTTTGTGTTAGGGATTTTGAATTTTTTCCATAACAGTTGTCCCTAATCCTCATTCTAGTTTCTCTGCGAAACCTTTGAATGAGGATTTCCTTGGTCGCTTGTGGAAAGTATTTTCTTTCTTCTTTCTTTCGAAACCTCCTTCTCATTCCTCATAGGTAATTTAGCGGGACCATCGAAGAAAGTCGAGTCGTGCTTGCCTTGCCTGGATGATGCTACCTTTGAGCCTTCATCTGAAGATAAAACTCAACATCCGTAAAGGCCGACCTCTTCGTGGGGTTGGCTCCACTGAAGTGAAGAAATCGTCGACCCCCTCCCAGGGTCGACTCGACTTCGTCACCTGAAGAAACGTCTCGCTTAGAGTTGTTACACAACCCTTGTAACGGTCGGGAGTTACAAAGGTCATGAAGACCCCCTTGATAGCCTTTAATGGTCCCAAAACAGTCTCCAAAGGGGTCCCTATATAAGAAAAGGACCTCAAACACAATTGGTAGGCAAATCTTGTCAAATTGATATATTATTCAAATTTCATAGTCATAAACTTTCCATATCTTATTCTATCTCTCTCTCTTTATCTCGCTCTATTTCTCTCTCTAAGAGCTAACTTGAGCGTTGAAGCCGGTGTGGAAAGCCCCCACCGGTCCTAGCTACTATTTTTCCTTTAAGGCATTGCAAGGTCAACTTTGTTCCACCAATCCTATCAAATTTACCGTTGTTACCAAATTTCGGTAACAACATAATTATTTCAACCCAGAAACTTATAGATATCAGCATAACACAATTTTCGTTAAAACGTCTCTTCTTTATTAGTTGAAATCTTCCTTCAATATTTAAGAAAACAACGAATTGTCGATATTTATCAACCTTGTTGAGGATATCTCACATTAAAAACAAAAGGGAGGGGCCTCATACTCGATACATGAGTTATTCCTCTCATTGTCAATTAGTTTTAGAGAAATGGTGGTAGATGACCCTTTTTAGGAACCAAAATCAATAATTGTCCCAAAATTGAAAATTGGGATAAAAATGTCTCGTTTTAAGTTTAGTTTCTCTCTCCCATTATTTTCTCCTCCACATTTTGCCCTTGATTATTTTAAATTTTCTTAATTCCTTTAAAGTCAAATCCTTATCGAATAAACTATCCCCTTAAATTTCTCCCCTAGTTAGAAATAGAATCCAAACATACGCTCATTGTTTCCTCTTAACCTAGAATCTCCTCCATTCTCGGCTCATTGTCTCCACCATCAAACTTCACAACATCGATGTCTCTGCCACCCAGCTGATCCTCCTCCACTGCTTATTGTTTCCCAATCCGATCCTACCTCTCCCCTCCTCCTCGGACGGTTGTTGGCAGCCTCACGTCCACTTTTGTGTAAGTTGTATCAATATTTGGCATGAAATCTCTGAAGCCTCTCCTCCTCAGACGCTCGTTGGCAGTCTTTGATTTGCAATTTACATGCTTTTTCCTTTGAATTTAACAAAATAAGAGTACTTAGATCCAACGTTGCTTCCGCTATGCATGCCGAATCTCTTTCAAATGGTATCAGAGCATGCTTTAAGTACTCTTTTTTGGTTAATTTAGAGTTGGTGGGTAGTAATTCATGTGATGAATGCATGTGTGCTAAAATGGATATTTTTTGGTCTTTGGCATCCATTTCTCTTCCAATTTGTAATAATTATTGTAATCGCCTTGTGATGGGCTTTAATGTGTTACAAAGAGTCTATATTTTTTTTTCTAGAGTCATTAGAGTTCATTTTAGGGTGTAATTTATCAAAATTGGAAGAGGCGTCGAGTGGCAGTTCGGTCCGGTTCAACGGCGGTTCGTGCAATCCAGCAGCTAACAAGCGGTTCAAGCCGATTCGAGGTGTTCGGGGGCGATTCAAGGCTTTTTCCTATTTTATTATTGTAATAATTTAGGTAATTGCTTGTTTAGGATGCCAAAACCAATCCATTTTTAGTGTGGTTTATTTATTTATGCATTGTGAATGTATAGTTTAAATAAACATAATCTTGTGTGCATATTGTATGCCATGTAAATTTAAAATCCCACCATAGGATAAGCATGAAGCATGCATTGAAAGTATGTTATAAGTGTTATAATATAAGTATGCATGTTTAGGATTCCATGAGATATGATATAAGTTGTTATATTTTTGCATGGAATGATTTTATATAATTGTTATATAAAAGCATGTTAGATGTATGTTATAAGGTTTGTCTAATTTTTTAAGTGTTATAAAATGAATTAGACATTAAAACCTATAACAAAGATAAATGCATGCTCATTTAGGGTTAACCACCAAGCAATCTCCTATTTTAATAGTTAAAATAGGTCGATATCTTGTAAAACTTTGGTTACAAGAAAAACTCACCCGGTAAGATGTTGACTAAGGTTGGGGGTATTTAAGTTGACAGTTTACGGAACACCTCCTACCTGGGCATCAAACTGGCGTTTGAGTTTAGTTAAGCCAGTTTTATGAGCATGCGTGAGTGATGTGAGGTTTTAAAAGGTTTATCACCTAGACATCATAGGTTAAAATCCAGTATAAACGTTATACTCGAAAAGATTACCTAGACTTAGGATATATTTTAGTTAGCCAAAATATATGCCTAAGTAAAATCATACCCAACCTTCTAGAACACTTCAGTGGGAGGAAAACTGTTTTTAGCTCCTACGTCCCTAAGAGTTCACACCGTGAGATTCATGCTCGGCTTCGAGTCGGCCTGGGAGCGACCTCCAGTAGGAAAGTATTTGCATGAGCCAATAACAAGGTGAATAGGGGAAGTCGTTCATAGTAAGTGGGGAAGGTTGTGTGTCAACACATCCTACGGTCTCCTCCATTAGGTTGCACCGTGAGATTCCCATGATACGCCTGCGAGTCTGCCCTGGGAGCGACTACCCCTTAGGAGGGTTGTATCACGGGATTCGGAACACCGCGAACTCCAGAAATGGATAGAGTCTCATAGGTCTGTTTTCAGCATTGTCTTTCCAACTTCGGGAGCTTGTTGATTCCGATCTTTGAGATCTAAAAATGGAGGGTCACACTTACAAGAATTACTAAGTGTTAGTAACTTCTTGACCAAAGTAAACAATAGCTAAAAGATCTATTGGAATATGAGTTATTCTGGTAATAGTGATTAGCTGAGATTGTCTCAATTCAAAGGAGGAGTGATAGACTACCCCTAGGTGGATGTTGCTCTAAACCTTTGTAGTATCGTTGCAATAAAGAATAAATGATGGGTACATTTTTACTTTTGCTAAACTTGATTGGATAGTATAAAAGGGTTAATATCAATTTCATTAAATACGATATGTTTACTTTTTTCAGCATGACCAACTCAATAGTACAGTTACTAGCTTTGAGAAACTTAACGGGGATAATTACGCAACGTGGAAATCTAATTTAAACACAATACTAGTAATTGATGATCTAAGGTTCGTTTTAACTGAGGAGTGTCCTCTAAACCCCGGCACAAATGCAAACTGAAATGTTCGGGATGCATATGACAGGTGGACAAGGGCAAATGATAAAGCCCGCGTCTACATTCTGGCAAGCATATCTGATGTATTGGCTAAGAAACACGATGGTATGGGTGCTGCCAAAGAGATTATGGAATCTCTGAAGGGGATGTTTGGACAGTCGTCCTTCTCCCTTAGGCATGATGCCATCAAGTACGTTTATAACTATCGTATGAGAGAAGGGACCTCTGTTAGAGAACATGTCCTAGACATGATGGTCCATTTCAATGTGGCAGAAGTAAATGGAGTTGTCATAGATGAGAAGAGCCAGGTCAATTTTATTCTGGAGTCTCTTCCGAAGAGCTTTCTACAGTTCCGCACAAATGCGATGATGAACAAAATTGAATATAACTCGACTACTTTTCTGAATGAGCTTCAGACTTATCAGTCCCTCCTGAAAACTAAGGGACATGAAGTGGAAGCAAACGTTGCTACCACTGAAAATTTCTATAGAGGATCGTCCTCTAGGACGAAGTCTGGCCCTTCTTCTTCTAAAAATAACAGTATTTCGATGAAAAAGAAAGGGAAGGGGAAAAGTAAAACTCCTAATGACCACAAAAGCAAGGCTCAAGTTGCAGATAAATGAAAATGTTTCCACTGCAACGAGAATGGGCATTGGAAAAGAAACTGCCCAAAGTACCTTGAAGAGAAGAAAGCTGAAAAGGAAAAACAAGGTAAATATGATTTACTAGTTGTTGAAACATGTTTAGTGGAGAGTAATGACTCTTCCTGGATACTGGATTCAGGGGCCACTAATCATATTTGTTCTTCTTTTCAGGAAACTAGTTCTTGGAGAACGCTTGCGGAAGGCGAGATAACTCCCAGGGTTGGAACAGAAGAGGTTGTCTCAGCAAAATCAGTGGGAGATTTGAAGTTGTTTTTTGGAGATAGATTCATTATATTGGATAATGTGTATCTTATTCCCAGAATGAAAAGGGATCTTGTATCTATCTCTTGTTTGTTAGAACAATTGTATAAAGTATCTTTTGAAATTAATGAAGTGTTCATTAATAAAAGAGGTATTCCTATTTGTTCTGCAAAACTAGAAAACAACTTATAGAAGTTAAAACCGACCAGAGCGAAAGCTATTTTAAATATCGAGATGTTTAAAACGGCTGAGACGCGAAACAAAAGACAAAAAGTTTCTTCAAGTACATATCTTTGGCACTTAAGACTTGGCCACATTAATCTCAATAGGATTGAGAGATTGGTTAAGAATGGTCATCGAAGCAAGTTAGAAGACAACTCTTTACCATCATGTGAGTCTTGTCTTGAGGGAAAAATGACGAAAAGATCTTTTACTGGAAAAGGTCTTAAAGCCAAAGAATCCTTAGAACTCGTGCATTCAGACCTCTGTAGACCAATGAATGTTAAAGCACGAGGAGGATATGAACATTTCATCAGTTTCATAGATGATTATTCAAGGTACGGTTATGTTTACCTAATGCATCATAAGTCCGAAGCTCTTGAAAAGTTCAAGGAGTATAAGGCTGAAGTTGATAACTTATTAGGTAAAACAATTAAGACACTTCGATCAGATCGAGGTGGAGAGTACATGGACCTGAGATTCCAGGACTATTTGATAGAACATGGAATCCAGTCACAACTCTCTACACCTAGTACGCCTCAGCAAAACGGTGTATCGTAGAGAAGAAACAAAACCTTGTTAGACATGGTTCGATCGATGATGAGTTATGCTCATTTGCCTGATTCGTTTTGGGGATATGCAGTAGAGACTGCTGCCCACATTTTGAACAATGTCTCGTCTAAAAGTGTTACTGGAACACCTTATGAGTTATGGAGAGGGCGTAAAACTAGTTTACGTCACTTCAGGATCTGGGGATGCCCGACACATGTGTTGGTGCAAAACCCTAAGAAATTGGAACGTCGTTCAAAAGTATGTTTATTCATAGGCTACCCAAAAGAATCGAAAGACTGAACCGAGAAATTAAGTCGCTCTCTCTTTATAACACCATTTACTGAAGAGACCGACTTTTTCATATGATGACCTAGGTGACTTGATATCAATCTTGAGCTCGCTATGAACTCCTCTTTATTCGAGAGTAACCTTTGATTTGCACGGGTGAGAGTGGCTGGATCGTCGGCTCAATAAGCCTACCATCTTGGGGATAAACTCGAATAGGTAGCTGGGGACATAGTATAGCAAGACGGAATTCACTCCTACCCGCTTTCAGGGATAGTAGAGAGGTTGTTCCCTTAATAGCTGACTTCATGTCTTGAACAATGGCCCCATCCTCTCCTTGGCCAGAGAGGGATATGATTTGCTGGTTGGACCACAAATCAATTGTTCATTAGAGGCGTCAATGGTACTTAAGGAACAAGATATAATGCAGGGGTTAAACGGTTTAAATGACCCGCAGTGATTATGAACGACTTGTGAAGGACCGACTCGCCTATGATGGTTATATCAAGATGACACAATATATCTACAGTGAGGAGAGTTCAGCCCCTGGACTTTAGTGGTGTCTCCGGGGGTTTACGAATGTTGATTAGGTCGGTTAAAGGGTTTAACTGGGTAATCTCGGATCGTAGTAGCTCATGATCTGTAGGTTCTTTAGGTTCTCCTAGTTAGCTCGGAGAAAGCGGTGTAGCAATGCAAAAGGAATGAATCTGGAGAAATCCAAATTCGGCTTTGAGGACGAGGTTGGACATATTTAAATATGATTTAAATATGTGTTCGGAGAAAAATATGAATAGGGATTCATATTAGAAAAGTCAGTTTTCAGAAAATCGGGGTTAGTCTTATTATTTAATTAATATTTGATATTATATTAAATAATAATTGAATTAATTAAAAAGTTTAATTAATTATTTATATTTATTATTATATATTTATTTATAAATTAGTTTTTAATTAATTTTATAATAAATATTAATATAATGATATATTTAGTTAGTGGGTTTAAACAGGCTATGCATGTTTGACACCTATTAAAGAAATGACTAACCTAAGCTTAAAGGTTAAGCTTCTTCTTCTTCTTTGAGTTTAAATGAGGAAATGTCTTGGTTGAAGACTAATGGAAAAATCGTTTTTGAAAAGAATGAATGGTTCATTCTTGTTCTTGAGGAAGAAATCTTCAATTGTTGAAGGTCGCTGAAAAATTGTTTTTCAATTGTTGAGAGAAATAATGAAAAGTTCATTATTTTCCTTTGAGAGGATTTGAAGACTGAATTGTTCAATGGAAGTTCATTCTTCCATTGAAGATGTCATGGTGACAACCTTGAGGAAGACAAAGTGTTGTAAGTTCCTTAAGTTCTTCATCTTAAACTCTCAAGCACTCCATCTTCTTCTCCTTCAAGCTCTAGTCAAAGCCCCTTGGCTTAAAGGAGTCCCACAACTCCGCTACTATGCCCGAGAATAGCCGAGACTCCTCTAAGGGTGGTCTTCGAAGTGTTTGTGATCAGAAATGCATTAGAGGATTTTGCAGAGGAGGTTGCTGCGGAGACGAGAAGACAAACAGAAAAAAAGTAAGTTTTTCCTCTGTTGAAGGCTCTCGGTAATATTTACCGGTAGGGCTTACCGGTGGCGTCTACCGGTGAAGCTTACCAGTTGATATATATCGGTGCCTTGGCGAGCGCTATGGGATAACACCTCGCGCGCTTCTTGGTGGATATTTACCGGTCGAGTTTACCGAAGGAGCAGACCGGTAATGGTTACCGATCGTCCGGTTTACCGGTGTAAGCTTTGTGAAAGCTTACCGGTCCGGTTTACCGGTGGTAGCTTACCGGTCCTGTTTTACCGATACGAATTTACTGGTACCGGTTTACCGGTGTTGTTTAATTCGTATAATTTATCGGTCGTGATTTACCGGTTTATGCTTGTGAAGCTTACCGGTGGTTCACCGAGGTAAGTTTACTAGTGTGCTTTTTACCGGTGTAAACATGTGAAGTTTACCGATTGACCTTTACCGGTCATACTTACTGGTCAACCTTTACCAGTTGACTTTTACCGGTGGTCTTTACCGGTGGGTCTGGAAAGATTAGAATTAGCTATGTGATAGTTATGTATTCTCTCTCTCGTTTGTTGCTTATTGATTGTTGAAGATCCTCAGCCAGTTTAGGCTTCTTTCCGCTGCGCCTCTGGTTGTTTTAGGACCTCAGTTCCATCAACAGAGCCTACTGAATCTCTCCCAATATTCATGAAGAGTTTCCCCAGCGTCTTGCGTGATCCCATCAATTTGTTTTCTGATCGTGGTAGCTCTTGAGGCAGGAAAATACTTCTCCAAGATTAGCCCCTTCATTTCGCTCCATGTAGTGATTGATCCAGATGGGAGGTAATACAACCAGTTTTTTGCCTTATCCTTCAACAAGAAGGGAAAAGACCTCAAGTTTAGTTGCTTCTCGATGACTCTGTATGGCTTCATCCCGGAGCATACCACGTGGAATTCCATGAGATGTTTGTGAGGATCCTCACCTGCATTGCCATGAAAAGAGGGTAGTAAGTGTATTAACCTAGATTTGAGTTTGAAATTACCTGCTACTAGCGGATACGTATTACACAATGGCTTCTGGTCCAAGTCTGGCACTGCCAGCTGCTTAAGAGTCCTCTGGGGTTCGTTGTTTGCCATGACTTCTCGCTCAAGAGTCCCTGAACCGTCTCTTTCAAATAATCTTCTTCCTTCTTTTCCTTCCCTTCTTAGTCGTTGTTCCTCCCTATCAATCTCAAGTATAAACTGCAATCGACTAACATAAGAGGAACGAGTCATACAATAAAAGGAAAATAAATACTAGCAGAACAAATTTTGAAAAAAAACAAATAAAATACAATTAAGAAAAACTAATTAATTAGTTCCCCGACAACGACGCCAAATTTGGTAAATGGGTTTTCGAAGCCCGCCAAATTCATTTTTATAACTGGCTCGTGCGCTATACTTATAGGACAGTGGAAGCCAGGTCGATCCACAGGGAACTAAAATTAGTCTAATCTCAATATAATTTTACTTGTAATTTTAATTAAAACAAAACACGGGGGTTGGTTGGTTTCAAATTCAAACTTAGTAAACATGCAAAGATTAAAGCTAACGGGAAATTAGAACAAAAAAATGTCAATTAAAACAAGCGTGTTTAATTCAAAGGATCGGGATTGATCACTATTGTATTCAGATCATCGATATTCTCAAGATTTAGCTAAGACGCACAAGCACACAGTTTGCTTGTCCAGGTCTGGTACAAACAACAAAATAAATTAACTAGATTTATGCAATCCTAATTAAACTTGACAATTAATTAATTTAAAGTGATCAATCCTCAACCGATTAAATGCCAGTGACGAAAATACTATGACAGATTACTCTCCCGAATAAATCGATTTTTCCTCTAACCCAAAGCCCACCAAGTTAACATAAGTGCGCGCTCCCCTACCAATTGTCACCGAGGCTCGACGACACTTAGCCATGATTAGACCCTCGTTACTTGGCGATTAAGGCAAAACATGTGTCTTAATATTTAACAATCTAACATGCATAACAACTAGGGTGTCAATCCTAATTAAAGATGCTTGCTAACTTGATACAAACATGGAAGAAGATTGCTTGAGAGGATAAAATGCTAATAATAGAAATTACCGTGCTAATCTCACTTTCATACAATAGTTTAATCAATCCCTAACTTTCAAATTAGGCACTAACCTCTTTAGCCTTCCATGGGGAATGAATTCCTCAAATAATCCATGGAAAACCTTGATTTCATACACAAATAGAGAATAAAACCCAAGAAAATGGGAGAGGAAGTCACAGTCTCGACGCAGGACCTTGAACGTCAAATGACCGGGTTCTCTTCTTTGCTTGGTTCATCTTCGAGGCTTCTTTTTGCTCTCTTTCAGCTTCGAAATGAGTCTTTGAACTTCTCAAGCTCTAAACCGATCATCACCTATAACAAGGCCATAAAACACTAATAAGCACGGTAATTAGCCGGATTAAGGGAGTAAATTATAGCCCTTTTAGAGCGGTATCAGAAATTTAAATTTTACTCACAAGTTAATTTGTATTTACAATTAGAGGGAATTTGTAATTTACTGTGTATTTATAATTATGGAGATTTTAAAATTTACACTATATTTACAATTAGGGGAAAATTTCAATTTACATTGCCTTTACAATTAGGAAAAAATTGCAATTTACACCGTATTTATAATTACGAGATGCTGCAAATTCCGGCGAGAACGATTGTTACCGTGATGAACTATGCAAGGCCAAGATTTCGAGTGAGAGGATCGAGAGGGAATAATTGGTGGAATGCTTTAGAGATTACGGGTGAGAGGAGAGGGATGGAGGAGAGAGGGAATGATTTTTGTGAAATACAAAATCTTAAAAAAGGGAGAAGGAGGTTGAGATCTAAGTGAGGGTAAATAAGGAATGAAAAAGAGAGGGGAGAGAGATTAATCTAAAAAAAAACATATATCAAACTTTTAAAAAAATGGACATCAATCGAAATAGGGTACTAAAAATGGTCATATATCTCTACCCCTTAGTTTTAAGATGGGGAAGCCCATGATATCACGACCCTTGAAGCCCAAACGAATATTCGGTCTAAAAATGGAATCCGACCCAAGAATGGTGAACTCTAAGGGAGCGTTTGACGCGTTGTTTTGGGTTCTGAACCTTGGGAATCAGAAAACGGTGTTTGGGGTGCAGTGTTGGGTAGCCTGGGAATCAGAAACCTGTGTTTGGGATGCAATGTTCTTAAACTCGGGTTTGAACAATTTTTTTTCTTTTTTCTTTTTGCTATTTATTTTTTTTTCTCTTTTTTTCTTCTTAATTTCTTGTGGATCTTTTGTGAATTGTAGAACTTTTTATGCAATATAGGACAAGTTTTTTGAAGGCGTTTGTATGAAGCATTTAATTTATGAGTCTAAGAATAAGAAAAAGATTTCCATCAAAACGTTGCTTACCATTAAGAAAAAGGAAAACATGACATGTCAATCGGTTTGAATTTTTTTTTTATAAAAAAAAAAATACATATTTGGATGAGGAATAAAAAAAAAAAAAACTGAAAAAACCAGGGAAACATGAAAATAATAATGAAACAACCTACTATTGTATTTGGATAAAGCTTCCCCGGATGTGTCCCCTAAATACAAACTGAAGTTTATAATTTCAAACATTTCATAAAGTTGGATCTTCACCCCTGAATTATAAACGAAGAAGGAATTTAAAAATTTAGAAATGAAAAAAAATTCTAATTTTGTAATTCGAAGAAAATACATTCTATTTTGAAATAAATTTTCTAACTAAATAAAAAATATCATGAAAATAACATTGAGATGAAATATTGTTAATCATTATTATTTTTTAGTTTTAATTTATTAACTTAAAATTTAAATATTATTATTTAAAATATTAATATGAGTAAGTCGTCTAAAATATATATTTTTTATTTTTCCACCAGAAAATTATATATATTTTGAGCTATGGTTAATTAGATTAAAGATAGAAGAAGGAAATGAATACTTTTATTTAGATAAATATAATTAAAAAATTATATAATTATAATTAGAGAGGGTGAGAAGGAAATGAATACTTTTATTTAGATAAATATAATTATAATCAGAGAGGGTGAAAGACACCATAAGTATTAAAAAAAAAGTTGAAAGAGAAATGGTGAGACCCACCATAATTATAATAAAAATTGAAAAAAAATATAGATTTACTCAAAATTTGAAAAGAGTAATTCATGGGTTTGGCTTCTCAAACCCGGGTATCCCGAGATATCCAACCGTTTGTTTCAAACATGGTTTTGGATTTGGAACTTAAAATCATTCACAAACGTTCCTGAAAAGATAACATCTTATATTATAGGGGAATTCTCAGAAATAACTAGGAATAAATAGTTGGATTGAAAAATAGCTAAGATTGTTTCATATTCTCATCCAATAGCTACCAATATTATACGGTGTCAAGTTTATAGTTTTCATCCCCTTTTTACCCCTTGTATATATGAATTTTTACTCTTAGCCCACCTACCGTTATTTTATTTTATTTATCCTTTTTGTTTTGTTTAAAACAATTCTCATTGGTAGTTTCGTATCCCTTAGTTTTAGGCTAGGGAGTCAACACCACCATTCCATCTTTACCCCTTTCTGTATACACGTATTTTTGGACTACCCCATAAATCATTTTTAAAAACAAATTCTGTATAAGTTTTATTTATTTTCAAATCTACATCCAGATGTTTTCCCTCATTATATGCTCACATAACAGATTTTTGTTTTCTTTTTCTGTTTTAGATTATATTATTTTCAAATCTCACAACTTATTTTCAAATCTTCAACCCCTGATTATATTGAACAACTATCCTAGAATTATGGGTTTCATCAACCAATTTATTATTTCTCATTCACTGTCAAATCACGTGTTTCCATCACCAATTTATTTCTTTTTATCCCTTGAACAACCTTCTGTTTATTTCCACCACCAATTGAATGGCTCCTCACCATATTACTCTTGCTTTCGATGGGGTATGGGGTAACAAGAACGTCTACACCAACTTCAAGGTTCTCACCCTGGATGTACCCTCTGATTCAACTCTTCATGAACTCCACAAGTCCATTGCTCACCTACTTTCACTACATGGCCCGGAAAGGATCTCACAGTTGTCACTAATTAGGAACGGTGAGGATAAATCCATAATCACTAGGCTCTCTGGAGATAGAGACCTTGTGTGGGTGCTAGCAGGATATTCGGAGGGTATGTACGACGATTGTTGTTTGGTTGTCGATATCCCCTCTGTAGATACAAGCACATACAGTGGCAGCGCAAGTAGTAACCAACGAAGGATGTCATGTTTGAAGAAGAAGAATTTACACTTCGTTGATCCAGATCGTATTGATGAACTTGCTGAGAACCTACTCATTATTGAAAACTGTATTTTTTACAGCAAAGTTGACTTAAAGAAGGTTGTTTCTAGATTAGCGGTAAAAGGAAATTTTCAGTTCAAGACCACTAGGTCTAACAAAAAGCAATTCACAGTACAATGCATTGAAGACTCATGCGATTGGTCCCTCTACGCGTCTGTCTATGGTAGCGGGAAACTATGGATGGTTAGAAAATTCAATAATTTACATAATTGCGCTATAGACATTGTTAAGAACGACCATCGACAAGCAACTACAACCGTCGTTAGTGAGTATGCGAAGACCATAATGTCAACCAACAGCAAAAAACATTGCACACCAGGCGACATCATCGGGTATGCTCGGAAGAAGCACGGGGTTTGCATAAGCTACAATAAGGCTTGGAGGGCGCGAGAGAAGGCATTTGCCTCTATCAGAGGTTCAGCCGAAGACTCTTATGCTCGTATCCCAACTTTTGTTGCACGATTGATTGAACAAAATCCAGGTATATATTTGTACATACAACTATGTTACCGATGTCTTTCATGTGGTATATACAGATATACACACATTCATTGAAAAATAGCTAGGAATAAATAGCTACGAATAAATAGTTAGGAATAAATAGTTGGATTGAAAAAGCTAGGAATAAATAGCTAGGAATTCTCTTAAGGGGGAATTCTCGGAAATACACACATTCATTTCGCAGGTACGTACACAGCACAAGAGGTGGGGGAGGGTAATAGGTTCAAATTCTTCTTCATGAGCTTAGCAACATCGATAAAAGGATGGGAGCATTGCCTACCAGTCATATCCGTTGACGGCACGGCGTTGAAGAACAGGTTCAAGGGGACACTACTCACCGCCTGCACCTTCGATGGTAATTCACAGACATACCCATCGGCATTTTCTATCGTCGATTCTGAGAATGACTCTTCATGGTGTTGGTTTTTTCGGAACCTAAAAGCAGTATTTGGTGAGCCAAAGGACCTAGTCATTGTGTCAAACCGCCACAAAAGTATATTGATAACTCCATTTTGGAGCTATTAAATACTTCCTAATTATAGCTAAAGTCCGCTTTCAATTGATTAAATATATCTCTTTTGTAGGAGAAAAGCGGCAAAGAGCTCGTGCGTCCGTTGGGCATGTTCGAGTGCTTAAAGTAGAGTTTTAGCGCCCCGGGAATGCATCGGGAAGAGGGGAACTTGTTCCGTGAAGAAACGGGCCAAAACAGCCTTGGAGAGGCAAAGCTTCAGACCCAAACCCGAGAGCCAGCGTCGAGCTACAGCGTCGAGACGCTGGCTCGACGCTGGAAAAACCCGAGAGCAAGCGTCGAGTGATAGCGTCGAGACGCTAGCTCGACGCTGCCCTGGCGTCGAGACGCTCCGGAGGAGGCGCGCGCAGGAAATCATCGGGGCAGCGTCGCGACGCTGACCCAGCGTCGCGACGCCATCGCGAGCGCGCACGGCAACTTAGGGCACAGCGTCGAGACGCTGGCCTAGCGTCGAGACGCTGGCCTAGCGTCGAGACGCTGGCCTAGCGTCTCGACGCTACGACGACTGCAGAACTTATATTGACGATTTTTCTGTGCATTTGGAGGGGCATCTTCTTCATTTCTCTACGGATTTTGCTCGTTTTAGTCTTCTTCTTCCCCATTTTTCTCTCTATTTTCCGTGGAGCTCCGCCATTGTTGGCATGCTAGAGAGCTCCACCTTCCTTTGTAATAAGTAGACGGATCCTTCCATGGCCGTGGTTGGAGCGGGATTGACGAACCGCGCCATGAGCGGCTAAGGTAAGGGTGACGGTTTGGGATTAGTTTAGGGCGATTTTGTTAAACATATTTGGTTTTGATAATTTGAGTTTTGATATGCATATTGGTTCTGTTTATTAGCATCTGTTTACCTTGCTTAATCCAACGCGCATGTTAAAATACGCCGATTGACACTCGAGTAGATTCGCATGTTGTGTATGTTAAAGAGTAGCGATGCCGTGCCTCTCACTGCTCGACTAAGTAACACAGGTAGATAGAACTAAATCGAAGTATCGGGTCGGGTAGGATAATTGTTGATTGCATACGGCGTTTGCGGGCAATCTACTAGCAATTAGAATTCACGCTCGAATGTTCGTCGCGGTTAGCTAGTGACTGTCTAAATTTACCTTAGGGCTGATCACCTTGATGTAGGCTTAGATAACGTGTAATTAGAACTGTGTGGTCTAATTAAAATCCATGGAGTCGGCTACTTTGGGGCTTCTCTGGTAGTCGTCCGCGTGCTCAATAAACTGAAATCCATGTTATTAGCGTTAAATGATAAATTGAATTTGTTTAACAATTGAACCCGAGACTCCCAAACCGTGCACACGTTCTCTTCTTATTATTCTTTCTTCGTTAGCTTTCTCATTATTTCCCCTTTGCATGATAAAACCCCCCGTTACCAATTAATCAATTAAATCCCAATTTTAATTGTGCTTTTGATCAATCCTATTCCTTGGATCGACCCTGTTACCACTGGCTGCAAAGCCTTGGTTATAGGCTTTATAAATCGTATTTTGGCAAGCCTCGACAGCTTGAGATTAAGCGGATATTCAAAAATCCGTCCACCATATATCCAATGGATTTAGAGCGGTATATACTTCTGCCCACCACGGGATTTGTATTTACCATTTGGTAAAAAACCTTAAATCTGATCATAGGGGGAAACCGATTGAAGATTTGTTTAATAAGTGTGTTAAATCATATACTCCGACTGTTTTTTAGTACTACATGAGGCAAATGGAACATTTTGTACCTTCCATTAGGAGTGAATTGGAGGTGATAGGGTTTTCTAGATGGAGTCGTGCCTTCTCTACAAAAAAGAGGTACGTAATGATGACAACAAATATATCCGAGAGCTTCAACTCTCGCCTTAGTAGTGCTCGCGAGCTACCAATTATTTCTCTATTAGAGGAAGTAAGAGATATCTTGCAAGAATGGTTCTTCAAGCGCAGGACCACTTCAAACTTCCGACGTCAACATCTAACACAATATGCCGAGGGTCAGCTACGAGACTCCCTAAACGCTAGTCGTACCATGAATGTAAGTATTTATTTTTGTATTTCGATTGTCTGTTTGGAGTATATTTTGTTCGCACATTTACATTCTTATATCTACCCCTAAATATTTAGATATACCCTGTAAACGACTATCTACACGAAGTACATGATGACCGCAAGGAGTTTGTAGTTAACATCAATGATCGAAGCTGCACGTGTAGACGATGGGACAAAGATCTAATCCCATGTCCTCATGCGTGTTTAGCGATATGTCGTAAAGGGTTTACCCTTGAGAACTATGTCCACGACTTTTACCGTACTTCCACCCTTCAAAAGCTATACAGCGGCGATGTATATCTCGTTGCTCTTTCTTACAACGCCGAAGTGACCACCAATCCAGGCGATACAACAGTGCACCCTCCGATTGCCAGGCGCCCTGCTGGTAGACCAAAAAAGAAACGGATAACTTCTCACCGAGAAAGGGCCGCACCCCTTAAGTGTGGCAGGTGTGGACAACTAGGTCACAATCGAAGACGCTGCAACAACCCAATCTCCAATTAAATTATATTGCCTTTATTTATGTTTTTATATTTGAATAATGAGACCTTTTATTTTGAGTCGACCCACTGCAATGGACTCGCATCATAAATGTGAATGTATGTATCACAATTGATCTTCCAACAATGGTTCAATTTGAGTATATTTTTGTTCATTATGTACTAGCATGAACTAAAAGAATGTTTATACTTATGGGTATAACCTTCCAACAATAATAGGCTTATATCTAAATAGGAGACCATCTCGCATCAATTATATCGCACTCAACTACAATTATATCTTTATACAGGGAGGTACATCTAAATATATACAATCATTTTTCTGTATACAAATGAGTTTCATTCATAGAATAACAAAATATCATCTATCAAAACAGATATGCAATTTTGTATCAATCATAATATTATTGTTCAGTACGCACGAGCATGTATGTATTAATGACCTTGGATGCAAACAAGGTTATACTTCTGGGTATATACAGGGACGAATAATACATTTGTAAGTAGGTCATCTCTCATCCAACCACAATGCTATGGTCATACCGACAACCACATATGGGTATATACATTCATTTGCATGTCTATAAATGTTGTTCATTCATACAATAACAAAATATCATCTATCAAAACATATATGAAATTTTGCTATAATGAGAGTTCCTTTCATAGAATAACAAAACATCATTGATCAAAACAAATATTTGAAAGGAAATAAAGTATTTCAGAACAACCTTCAATTGAAACAAATGAAACGATGTCCAACCAAAAGTATCAAAATATAATGTCCAGTTCAAGATTAAATCATAAGGCCTGGGTGACCAAAGCTGTTAAAGGACTCAATCATGTGATTGACTGAGTTTCAAATCGAACGATGGATTACAGAATTCAACAGGCAGGTCATCCGTTGCATCTTTCTTGTACGAACCTCTCATTCCGCCCACGTAACCTTCCTCCACATACACGTGGGCACGCCCCTTTCCATTTTCCGCCAAATTCCTATTGATCTACATGTACAGACAGTATAAAGCAAACATCAACTTTAGTCGGACCTCATATATACACATGATTAATAAATCTGAAAATAAAGTACACTCACCTCTACAAGGGTGGACCTCTTTTTCACCTGCTTCGGCAATGTATCACTTATCTTTACCCCTCTCGTCTTTAATATGAAATACATCAATCAAAGTTAAGGTAGTTGTAGTATTTATGTAGTTATAGTATAAAAGGTAGGTTCACCATAAATATACGAACTTAGGTACATACCTTGCAAGTCACGATCGGTGCAACAAGTGTCGGCTGGACTTTGGGAATGTTCATAGATGTTGTCTGTTTTGACAAATTTGGGGTCACATTATATTTACTAACATGTTAACAAAATCTAGAATAACTTCACAACCCATACCGTCATCAACATTTTTGCTTTTTTGTCTCTTTTCAGTTCCTCCATAATTTTTGACTCATCTATGGATAAAATGACTTTGTTGATTGTTTCATCTATACTATCACATTCCTAAAAATACAATAGCATTTACATAAGAACACTCGATTTATATAAGAATAGTTAAACACATTTCTAGGGATACACCACTGTAATACCTGGACATTGCCCTCGTTTACGTTCGCCCCCCCACTGCCACCACTCGCTCCCCTGGTTGCGATTGTCACATGTTGCACAGCGGCATGTACATTAGGGTCTCCTTTATGTGGATCTGAGGGACCATCATCGTCGTCCTTACGAAACGATGGTGGTTGCTTCTCCAGTCCATGGTCATCCACATGCGCGATATTAGTTTTTCGTGTTTCAACATCGACCTTGTCAACCTCAAAAGCAAGAGTGGCACCATCCTGAAACAGTGCACCAAACTATTGTTCAATACTTACATACGTAAAATCCTAGTGTTAGTAAAGTATTTATTATTATTTAGTTGATAATTATACACATCCCTATATATATGGTGTATGTATTCGTATCTACCTTGTGCACAGCTTGAACTTCCATTGCATCGCCAACATCCCCCTGCATCATAAACGTGGAGCTCACCTTCACCGCGTCTTCATCATCGTTCTTCAAGTAAGCTACCAAGTTGTTTATTGCATTGACTAGGCCATCCAGTTTCTCGTTTGTTTCGTCTTGTTTCTTAAACAAGATTCTCATTTGTGATTCCATTGATGACGACCCCACAAAGAATTTGTCAGTCTCTTTACGGTCTCCTTCCATTATCAGCCTGTTGTCCACCAATCCACGCTTTGTTAGCTCATCCTGCAAGAAAGGTTTGAAATATGGCATTTGCAGCTCCTCTGCTGTTGGTTCTAGGTCAAGCACTTCCAACTAAAAAATGAGAATCTTCGTTAGTGAGGACCCATCACACATATATTAATATAAACAATAACAATCATAAAACAAGTAAATACCGATGGAGACTTGAATACATTCGCCTGCAACTCTCGCCACTCTGGTTGAGTATCCGCCTCCCAATTTATCATCCTGGGGACCGTATTTCTTATTCTCTTTGCATAGTAAGTAGGTTGTGAACTTAGAGCCGGTATCACCTCGTACGCCCAAGCTAGAAGTGATGGAGCGTTTTACCGCAGCGGAACGCGATTTCGGACCGATGATACTCTAATTTCATCAATTTAACAAATAGTAAACATGCTCAAAAGACGGAAATAAGAAATTTAGAATTACATACCCTTGTAGTTCCAATTTCTTCAAGTCCGCCGGCCGTTCTTCGTCACGAGCTCTTCCGACCTCTTCTCACGAACACCCCGAGGACCACCCCAGGTAGTCCCGCTATCCTCGGCACCGAGCAACGGAGTTGTGGGACTCCGTTACCAAAGAAAAGAAGAAGAAAAAGAAGGAGAAGAAGGAGATGGAATAAATGGACAGAGGGTTTTGTTTCTTTAACCAACTTCAAAAAATTGAAGTATCCGAAGGCAGAGCCCCTATCAAAATTTCTTAAATGAAACTTCAATATTAAGGAACCCAAAACCCACTCAATTAAATAGCCATGCCAAATGGCGGACATGCAAAAGTAGCATATATATATATATATATTAAATAAAATTAATTCATAATTAATTTTAAATATTAATAAATATTTTATTTATTAAAAAAAATTAATAAATAAGATATATATATATATATATTTAATTAATTAAACTTTTTAATTAATTAATATTATTTAATTAAATATCAAATATTAATTAAATAATATGGCTAAACCCGGTTTTCCGAAAACCGATTTTTTGCACATGAATCATATTCATGTTTTTGACCATTCTCATATTTAAATCATATTTAAATATGTCCATCATTCTTTCACAAACGGAATTTGAACAATTCAAATTCTTTATCTTTTTCTTTTATTTTCTCTTATATTGTTGCACGGCGTTATCCGAGCTAGCCAGGAGAACCTAAAGGACCTACAGATCATGAGCTCCAACGATACAAGATTATTCGGTTAAAACTCTTTTAACCCGAATCAATCAACTTTCGTTAACCCCCGAAGACTCCACTATAGTCCGAGGGTTGCACTCTCCTCACTGTAGATATATTATGTCCCCTGATATAACCGTCATGGGCAAGTCGACCCTTCACAGGTTGTTCGTAATCACAGCTGGGTCATTTTAAACCGTTTAACCCCTGCATTACGTCTTGTTCCTTAAGTACCACTGACACCTCTAATGAACAATTAGATCTGTGGTCCAACCATCAGATCAGTTAACCCTCTCATCACATGAGAGTGTGAGCGCTCATAGTTCAAGCCCCGGAGTCAGCTATTAAGGGAACAACCTATCTACTAACCCTGAAAAGCGGGTTAGGAGTGAACTCCAATCTTGCTGTACTATGTCCCCAGCTACCTATTCGACTTTATCCCCAAGATGGTAGGCTTATTGAGTCGGCGCTAAGGGGCCACTCTCACCCGTGCAAGTCAAAGGATACTATCGAATAAGCAGGAGTTCATAGCGAGCTCAGGATTAAGATCGAGTTACCTAGGCCATCAATATGTATAAGTCGGTCTCATCAGTAAACGGAGTTGTAAAGAGAGAGCGACTTAATACGCGGTTCGATCTTGTGTAAACTCTTTACACAGGACGCCCTCACTTCTCACATCTCCATGTGGAACGATTCGGATCACATCGTTCTGTACAATACAAAGTGAGCCGCATCCTATAGTGTTACCAGGATAAGGTACCCAGCCTTATCCGTATACTATAGACCGTTTTGACTGACTACTTGAGCCTGATCCACAATCATGTCATACATGAGGCTCAAGTACTCATATTCAGCCAAGGGTGTTGGTCATTGGTATAGGTTAAACCAAACACGTTTCACTTTATTCCAGTAAACTCTTTTACTGAATAAAACTAATAACTCTTTATTCTAAATAGAATATTTACAAACATAACAGATTACAAACCACGAGTTTTAGGACAAAAAACCCAACAAACTCCCACTTGGACTTAAACGTCCGTGGTGTACATGTTAGGTGGAGAAAACTAATGTATCATATATCAGAAGCTTTCTCCCACTGTCCTTTCCAGTAACTCGGAGCCCTAGACTCTTCTAGGTGTCTCTCAAACACTTTAGCCATGAGAGACTTAGTAAACTTATCAGCATGAAGTACTAAAAAGTTTTCCATGTGACCATCACATCTCCTCATAGTACTAACTGCGAGCTCAACTTATAAACCTATTGCTGCTTCACAAGCTGCAAATAGACTTAGCTAACAACGAGGAATCAGCAATACAACTCTTGTATTCTACTCCTTTAAGTACAAGGACAAAACTTTAACCGGAATCCAATCTAATTGGACTAATATTACTGACAGCTCCCACTGCATAACACATATCGGGTCATGTATCACAAAAGATACATCTGACCTCCAATATGTAAATGCACTTGGGTGCATCTCGTATCCTCAACACTTGAGGTGTCTTAGGAAATCATTTCCATAGACCATCGAATATTGACAACAACTTGTCAATAAAAGATTTTAGAGACAACACTAGCGATTTGTTCTTACGACTCAGATCAAGCTGAATCCTTAGAACAAACAAAGCCTACCTCCAGATCAACTATTTGGGAGTGGGTCGCTAGTTTATGCTAAAAGTCATAAATAGATCCTACATCATTCTCAATGATTAGGACAAAATTACGGGAACAATTTTTTTGAAAGCTACACCATTGATTAAACCCTTGTCAAACAAGGTTTGTCAAACTATTGTTCAAAGCCATAAGATTTGATCATATTATCAAAACTCACAATTCAGGACGAAGATGCTTTCTCCAATTCATAAATGAATCGAATAAGCTAGCAAACCATTTGCTCTTTGCCCTCGAAGTATGAATCTTTCTGGTTGAGACTTATAGATACTCAGATCAAGTTTGCAAGTCTTGACATCCATTTGCTTTATTCTATCAAAATAGAACAAAGCAATGGATAAGAGTTATCTATTTAACTTACACCTGGCAACAGGAGAAAGAGAGTATACCCAATAAACCCTTTCTCTTCGGGACAGTCCCATTACTAGAAAGTCAAGCCATAAAGGTTTTCACCTTAGTGGCTTGGTCTCATTAACATCCAAAGATTCATGGCTTTGAACCATTCGACCTTGTCTATGTGATCCATTGTTTGTTTAGAGACAATGAATCCTCAATGTCATCATCAAGTATGATAACTTTGAGTTTAAGACAAGCCAATACAGCGGGCTGGGTTGTCCAACATCCCTCCCACTGCATTGAGGCTTTCTCAACAGTTGAGAAGCTCCAGTTTGATCAACAACCATTGTTGAATTCAACTATAGCTTTCTTATTAAAACTGTAAGTCTTAACACACTAGTTGTTTTCGAGTTTAATAGAACACATCAGTATATATCTTTTGCTAAATGAACTGTTCATTATAAAACCAAAAGATATAATATACAGGTGTTCAGTTTAAACTGGAACTATAGACAATAATTACATCCAATGAAATTATTTCTATACAACAACTACAAAGACTCCCACTAGTTCAGCTGCAATGATATCTCCATATCTCACAGCGAGAAAACCGGCTGTCAGGAACTAGTTTCCTGTAGAAAAAACAAACATGAATAGTGGTTCCTGAAGACATCCAGGTATGACATTCATATCCACTAAACTTGTTTTGACAAATAAATCACATTTATCTTGTCGTTCTTTCTCAGCTTGTTTCTCAACAAGGTATTTGGAGCAGTTATGCTTCCAATACCCATCTTCAGTACAATGGAAACATTTTCCTATGTTTGAAGTTGCGAACAGTAGGGGCTTTGCCATTTCTCCTGTTACTCTTCTTCTTCTGAATAATCTCATTACTCATAGAAGCAGACTTACTTCTTGACGCCAACCTCTTAAAGAATTTCTTCGAAGTGACAACACTTGCCTCATTCTCTATTCCTTTGGAAGTGTACATAAAATGATAAGTCTGAAAAGACGATGGTAGCAACGTTTACTTCTGCCGCATTCAAATGGACCATCATGTTAAGGACAAGCTCCCTAACAGAGGTATCCTCCACTATGCGAGAGTTATAAACGAACTTGAGGACTTCATTACGAAGGAATGAGGACGAGTGTCCACCATTGCTTGTAATGAAGACATGATTTCCTTTGCAGAAATCATCACCTCATACTACTTGCACAAGGCATCAAATATGCTTGCCAAGATATAGATTTGGGCTTTATCAATAGCCCTAATCCATCCATCGTATGCATCTCGAACACTTCGAAATGCACTCGAGCTAGGAGCTGAAGGACATTCCTCCGTTAAGACAAACCTCAGGTCGTTCAGAACGAGAATCGTATTCAGGTTCAACTTCCAGGTTCCGTAATACTCTCCGGTTAATTTGTCGTGAGCTAACAACTGTATAAACGAGCTCGACATGCCGAAATAGAATGTAAATCTATTAGTGAAACGGTATTAACCTATTTAAACCAATTAAGAAGTTTAGCAGTAAATAAAGTACCCAAACTCTTTATTTACAAGCTACGATACTTTAGTAAGTCAGAATGGTCGCTGCCGAATGGCAGTCGAGCCACTCCTTTACTAAACCAAGACATTCTTGACTAAATGCTAACTCCAGAGTAACTCATATTCCTATAGCATCTTAGTTATCGTTTTTGGTCAAGATTTACTAACTCCTTAGAAAATCCCGTAAGTGTGACCCTCCATTTTTAGAACGCACAGAACGGCCCCAACATAGCAACCGAATGGAATGTCAGTGTTGGGAATGGCCTTGTGTTTCAGTATCCATAAATGGTGACTGAGATGTTCGATCTCCCATGCCCTGCCCTCCGAATGGATGGTGCCACTAAGAGCAACCTGCAGGCGGAACATGGGAATCTTACGGTTCAATCCAATGGAGGAGACCATAGGATGTACTGACGTACTTCCTTCTCCCACTTACTATAGATACTTACTCCATTCACCTTGCTATTGAAAGTTGCAAATACCATCCGAATGGGGTTGCCCTATTGACAACACGAGGCCGAGCAAAATTCTCACGTTGTGAACTTTAGGGAGTGCGTAGCAGGAGAGGGATATATCGTATATTCCTTCTCAACACATCTACTAAGTATCGTGGACGGTTTTTAGGGTAAACACTCAGGTTTTATCCGGCTAAGAAAATAAAACCTTAAGTCTAGGCAAACTATTTACCTGAGATGTCTAGGTTATTAACAGATTTAATTAACCTCACACCTCTCTCGCACGCTCATAAAGCCTGGTTAACTTTACTCAAGTACCGGATCGTCCCCAGGTAGGAGGTGTTCCGTAAACCGTCAGCTTAAATACCTCCAACCTCGAACAGGATTTCACCGGGTGAGTTTCTCATAACCTTAACATTTACGAGATTTCGACCTATTCATCTAATGAACCTGATCGAACCATTAACCCTAAATGAACATGCTCTTTTCTTTGTTATAGATTTTAAAAGTCTAAGTCATTTTTACAACACTTGCAAAAACTAGGCTTACTACAACAAACTTCTATATGCTTCTCAAAACATACATTCGCTAAGGCATGACAAATTGAATATTTAACTTCATAATCAATATAACACTTATATCGATTATGCTCTTAAATATACAACTCCTAATTCATAAATTAATATAACACTTATATCAAATATTTATGAATTAAGCATGCATCCTATACATTATAACAATTATAACATACAATAATGCAACTTGGTTGGATGTTTAATTTCATAATTAATATAACACTTATATTAATTATTCTATTAAGAAAACAACAACTAATTCATGAATTAATATAACACTTATATTAATACTCATGAATTAAACATGCATCCAATATATTATAACACTTATAACCTATAATATGCATAAAACCAGGACAACCTATGTTGTATATTTAATTTCATAATTAATATAACACTTATATCAATTATTCTATTAAATTAGCAACATCCAATTCATGAATTAATATAACACTTATATTAATACTCATGAAGTCCCAAATATGCATACTATAAATTATAACACTTATAACATAATACCAATGCATGGAGCATGCCTCCTATGGTGGGATTTTAAATCTATATGGCATACGATATGCACATACAAACATGGATTTTAATTAAAACATACATTCGCAATGCATAAATAATTAAAAAACACTAAAGTGGATCGATTTTGGCATTTAGCAAGCAATAACTAATTTATTACAAGCTTGAACAACAAGCTAAATCTTGAGCGGACTTCGAACTCTTCGCACCGCCTTTGACCATCTTGCTTCCTCCGAACGCTTCGGTCAATTTCTCTTCGAATTTCTCCTCGAATTGCTTAGAACGAGTTGAACTTATACCGAACATTTCGGCGAGCTCCAAACTCGAGCTTCTTTCACAAAGAAACCTATATGGACTCTAATGACTCAAAAAAATACAGACTCTTCTGCACGCATTAAAGCCCATACATTCTCGGGCAATTACATATAATGAAATTCAAATAGAAACTATGCCAAAATCGATATTCATTTTAGACATCCATTCAGAAACAATTTCTAAATTAAAATACCCACCAACTTAAATTGATGCAAATTGAGTTAATCACAAAATCGCTCTGATACCAATTGATGGAGCGTTTTACCGCAGCGGAACGCGATTTCGGACCGATGATACTCTAATTTCATCAATTTAACAAATAGTAAACATGCTCAAAAGACGGAAATAAGAAATTTAGAATTACATACCCTTGTAGTTCCAATTTCTTCAAGTCCGCCGGCCGTTCTTCGTCACGAGCTCTTCCGACCTCTTCTCACGAACACCCCGAGGACCACCCCAGGTAGTCCCGCTATCCTCGGCACCGAGCAACGGAGTTGTGGGACTCCGTTACCAAAGAAAAGAAGAAGAAAAAGAAGGAGAAGAAGGAGATGGAATAAATGGACAGAGGGTTTTGTTTCTTTAACCAACTTCAAAAAATTGAAGTATCCGAAGGCAGAGCCCCTATCAAAATTTCTTAAATGAAACTTCAATATTAAGGAACCCAAAACCCACTCAATTAAATAGCCATGCCAAATGGCGGACATGCAAAAGTAGCATATATATATATATATATATTAAATAAAATTAATTCATAATTAATTTTAAATATTAATAAATATTTTATTTATTAAAAAAAATTAATAAATAAGATATATATATATATTTAATTAATTAAACTTTTTAATTAATTAATATTATTTAATTAAATATCAAATATTAATTAAATAATATGGCTAAACCCGGTTTTCCGAAAACCGATTTTTTGCACATGAATCCTATTCATGTTTTTGACCATTCTCATATTTAAATCATATTTAAATATGTCCATCATTCTTTCACAAACGGAATTTGAACAATTCAAATTCTTTATCTTTTTCTTTTATTTTCTCTTATATTGTTGCACGGCGTTATCCGAGCTAGCCAGGAGAACCTAAAGGACCTACAGATCATGAGCTCCAACGATACAAGATTATTCGGTTAAAACTCTTTTAACCCGAATCAATCAACTTTCGTTAACCCCCGAAGACTCCACTATAGTCCGAGGGTTGCACTCTCCTCACTGTAGATATATTATGTCCCCTGATATAACCGTCATGGGCAAGTCGACCCTTCACAGGTTGTTCGTAATCACAGCTGGGTCATTTTAAACCGTTTAACCCCTGCATTACGTCTTGTTCCTTAAGTACCACTGACACCTCTAATGAACAATTAGATCTGTGGTCCAACCATCAGATCAGTTAACCCTCTCATCACATGAGAGTGTGAGCGCTCATAGTTCAAGCCCCGGAGTCAGCTATTAAGGGAACAACCTATCTACTAACCCTGAAAAGCGGGTTAGGAGTGAACTCCAATCTTGCTGTACTATGTCCCCAGCTACCTATTCGACTTTATCCCCAAGATGGTAGGCTTATTGAGTCGGCGCTAAGGGGCCACTCTCACCCGTGCAAGTCAAAGGATACTATCGAATAAGCAGGAGTTCATAGCGAGCTCAGGATTAAGATCGAGTTACCTAGGCCATCAATATGTATAAGTCGGTCTCATCAGTAAACGGAGTTATAAAGAGAGAGCGACTTAATACGCGGTTCGATCTTGTGTAAACTCTTTACACAGGACGCCCTCACTTCTCACATCTCCATGTGGAACGATTCGGATCACATCGTTCTGTACAATACAAAGTGAGCCGCATCCTATAGTGTTACCAGGATAAGGTACCCAGCCTTATCCGTATACTATAGACCGTTTTGACTGACTACTTGAGCCTGATCCACAATCATGTCATACATGAGGCTCAAGTACTCATATTCAGCCAAGGGTGTTGGTCATTGGTATAGGTTAAACCAAACACGTTTCACTTTATTCCAGTAAACTCTTTTACTGAATAAAACTAATAACTCTTTATTCTAAATAGAATATTTACAAACATAACAGATTACAAACCACGAGTTTTAGGACAAAAAACCCAACAAGAAGTGCATGTATGAACCCTCCCATACCGATCCCACTATTTCTCTGACTGTCAAGGGCATTCTTCATATACCTCAACAGCAAATTAAATGCGACGCGCCCCCACGGATAAGTATTGAACAATTGGTCGTCGTCGACCATTAGTAGGTGCTCCATTTCAATGTGTACTTTCTCCTGCCTCGGCAGCAATAAGCTCTCTAGGCAGTAAAGTTGCGCCATTTTCACCCTATCGTTCTCAGAGACCATTTTGCTGAACTTGAAAGCTATGTTTAAACAGTTCCTTGTCACACTTTCTTCAAACTCGAAGTAGTCATTCTTCAATTTCCCTTTCCCCTTAATTGTATCTTGATCTATTTCCGGGATTGGACCACAATTTAATCCAGTCACTAATGCAAATTCTCTTAAACCAAATTTCAGTACCTTCCCTCCAATCTTGAAGTTGAGTTTCGACGTTTTTTTTTGTTTGCATTGGTTCTGGATTAAGTGGAGTAGCAACTGAGAGGATGTTTTCTTGAATGAAAAATCCAAGAAATGACCAAAGCACGTTGATCTGAACTTTTCTACACACTTTTCTTCCAAGGTCTTGCGCACCAACTCCATAACGCCACTCTTTGAACACAAATTAATTTTCAGTGGCCTATTCCTTTTAGTATATGACATTAAATAGTCCTCATCTTGTAAGACAAAAAAATTACAGTTGTATATACACCGGTATACAGAAGTACGCACATGCGTTCACATGGGAGATAAGAGTATTGACATTCATATAGTATATACAAGAGCATAGGTATCATAAATATACTGTTTGAAGTAGAGTTATGCAGTACATAAACAGAGACACAACATATACTATACGTCTATAAATGCATTTGAGGTAACCATGACAACGATGTCCGGGTAGAAGACAAAGGCATACGTATCATAAATATTACAACCATGCAAATGACAACAAAATTATTTTACCACAAACTACAAGGGCATACGCTTCATAAACTCGCAATGTGGACAACAGTTTATATGTGTATACACACTACTGTCTATATGTCATAATTTAATAACTGCATATTTACTTAACATTACTTTATTTTCCATGTACTCCTCTGACATTTGTACCTTCCAAGAATTTTCTTCGTCATTTGTTTTCCCCTTCCCTTTATCCTTCATCGTATTGTCTTTTTTAACAATCTCCTACATCACCGATTTTAAAGTCACATGGTTCATTAGATTAAAGGAAAACACATTTATTTCCTTTCGTACACACCTTCTTAATCTTGTCACTTTTTGATCTCTTTTTCGTAAGGGCATCAATATCACTTTATGTGTCTGAATAACATTTAGTAATTGAGTCTTCCTCCCCATTTCCATCAGAACTCTCTTCGCTCTGAACAACATCACAAGTAGATAACTCGCAAGTTAGCTTTAAATCACAATGTCACCATAACAAATAGCAAATAAGTTGTATTACATTACTATCGTCGCAGTGCCTTTTCGCAGCCTCTTGAGCCATGTCTTTCGATTTTCTCGTCCCCTTATTTTTTTCCTTGCTTACTCCGACAGTATTATCTTTCTTATCTCGTCTCCCTTTTACTTTTTTTTCTTGTGATCTCGAGTTCTCCCCACTAATCACCTCTTTTTGCAAGTCCAGATGTTGTATATAAACCAAGAGAATATGTCATTACATAGATAAGTATAACGACAATTGTAAAGCAGTGAATAGAGGCAATTACATCACTGCATTCAACACGGTTTTTATACTCCTTTTCCTTTCCCTTCTCCTTCTTCTTCGGAGATACCTTCATCTTTTGTATATTGCCACCAGTTTCTCTTTGTCTTTTCAGCCCTTTCCCTTTTGTCTTAGGATCAGTTGTCTCTCGGTTTAATTCACTCGTTACTTCATGTTCCGAACCCTGAGCATTGATACACCAAATTATATTGCGAAATTTTGGTTGACAACCTAGATGTATGTAGTAAGATTTACATATAGTATGGTAATACACCAAATTATATTGCGAAATTTTGGGTGACAACCTAGATGTATGTAGTAAGATTTACATATAGTATGGTAGGTATCTAATTGGGATTACCTCATCCTCTTCACCTACGCGTATTGGAGACGTTTGCTTCTTTGATTTCTTGGTAGACATTACACCCGCGGCCTTCAAACGTTCGCTAGCCCTTGCCATCTCTGAATCAACTAAAATGTTACAGGAACCATATTTAAACTTATATAGGAACCCGAGTTTTATGTGTTAACAACAATTTGTTTTAAAAAAAGATTTGAATAAATAAAATACCTTAAAAAAAGGGATCCTAACTAAATATTTAATAAAATATATCCCAACAAAATTAGTTATACTCTAGGTACCTAAAGATTAGATCAGACAGAAGCCTTTGTTGTCAACGTTTGGGCGATGGAAGATTGACAATGGCTGTGCGCGACGGAGATGGTGGTTGTGCTCGACGGAGATGGTGGCTGTGCTCGACGGAGAAGGTGGCGGGACGGAGGAGCCGATGGCCGGACAACACGAACGGCCGGCGGATGAATGAACGTCGCGGCGAATGAAGGTCGCGACAATGGCTGTGCGCGACGGAGAGGTTGAAGCCGAGTTCTGACGGCTGCGTGATACACTGCAATGGATTGAATACGACCCACTGCAATGGACTTGCTGCACGATTGGTCGAGGTTGAAGCTGTGCGCGACGGCGGCGTTGAGTTCCGACGGCAATGGCTGTGCGCGACGACTGGCGGATGAAGACGGAGAGGTCGAATGGACGGCTGGCGGATGAAGATGAAGACGAATTTCGCTCTCTGTGCCGCACCACGAACGGACGGCAGATGAAGGGAGAAGGGGTCGCGACGGAGTGGGCCGGCGGAGAAGGGGTCGCGACAGAGTGGGCCGAACGGACGGCTGTCGAATCGTTGATGTGCGCCGGCGGAGAAGGGGTCGCGACGGAGTGGGCCAAACGGACGGCTGTCGAATCGTTACTGTGCGCCAGCGGAGAGGGGGTCGCGACGGAGTGGGCCGTGCGCCGGCGGATGAAGGAGATGGATTGACGGGGGGCTGTGCTGTTCGCCGGACAGAGGAGATGGATTTGTTCGCCGGCGGATGAAGGCAAATGGAGAAGAAGGTGGATTGCGGCTGATGAGGTGATTGGGTTAGGGTTTTACTAACTATTTTTTTTTGACTAAATTATGTTTTGACTTTTTTTTTTTTTTTTTTTTTGCCTTTTTTCTCGCTAAATTCTCAATTTGTATTTTAAAACATTTTCAAAATTAAAATTTCATGGATTTTTCATTTTAAATTGTCTAACTTCTATTTTGTGTTTATATTTTTTTTGTGTTTATATTTTTGTTGTTTGACAAGTATAGTTTCGATTCTCTAAATTAACTAGTATAATTAAAGGTAGATGAAGAGGTGCACCTTACTATTAAATGGTTGCATGAAACGTGTTTATATTTTTTTAGCGTGTAATGAGGGTATATAATCGACGTTTTTGGACCGTGTAATCAGGGTATATATTTGGCAATACCCACTGGTAGTAATTTTAAATTCTCATATTCCATGTCCAACACTATTTTTGCTATGGTAATTTCAATTTTTTTAACTATGCACCAACTTTTTTTTCAATTTATTGTTCTGTTGTTAATTTCTCCCTGGTTGCAACGTATTTTAACACGTAAATTTCAGAGGGGTAGTTTGGTCTCAGGTAAATCTCAGAGGGTATATATTTGTTTTGGTTAATTTAAATCTTGCAACCGTTAACCTTTTTTTTTGTTATTTAATTATTTGTTATTAAATATCTCCTTTTTTTTTTGTAGGTATTTCAAGCATTTAATGACTGAAGGTAGTTTTGTCAAACAACATTTTAATTAGTATCTAAATATAGAAATTAGCTAATTTTCAAACCATTAATTTATTTAGCTATTTTTCAACTGTCAAATGCTTGTTTCAGCTATTCTTGTAGTTGCTCCTATATTATATGAAAACGTTCATACCTTACACTTTCTTTCTATAAGATACGTGAATTACTTGGAATATAAAACCGATCATAATAAATCCAACGTAACTCAACACATATGTTTATAGAGATGTCACGTGTTCCTCTCTCAAGTTTTGATATATGAATAACAGACCCTAAACAATTATAAAAGAAAAAAAAAATGCATGGCTTTTAACACCAGAAAGCCACCATTTTTAGCCACAAAAGCACATGGAAATTGTAACCCACCACGTTTCACTCCCCACTCCACGTGTCTTTCTCTGCATGCCCTTAATCCACCTATAAATACAAACCACCCCATAAGGAGAATTATGTTTTTTATTATTTTTGAGAGGTTCATGATGAGCCAACAACAGCCCCGGAGGGCCAGCGGCGACCAGCCGGAGCCGATCAAGTACGGCGACGTTTTTCATGTTCAGGGTGACCTTGCTCAGAGACTGGTGACGCCGGAGGATGCTGCGGCCATGCAGGCTGCCGAGACCGCCCTCCTCGGAAAGACTCAGAAGGGCGGTGCTGCTGGCCTTCTCGGTCACGGCAACAACATTGGTAATGTTGTCGCCGACGACCTTAGCATAACGGACACGGAGATGCCGGGGAAGAGGGTTGTTACAGAGTTAGTTGATGGACAGGTTTTTTATTATTATTATTCATTTATTTGTTTATTTGTTTATTTTGAAGGAATAAGGAAATTTACATAAAACTTAATTTTACAAAAAAATAAAAATAAATAAATAACATTGATCCAAATGAAAATAAAACTTAAATGTGATGTAAAACATTCTATCTCTATTTTTTATTTTCTTTTTTAAATATCATATTATCTATATTTGAAAATGGAGAGTTTGATATTTTCTAGTAGTACATACATTAAATTTAGCCGGGCTAAATATATCCCAAGTCTATTCAAAATATATATATTATTTTAAAAAATTAAGCACTAAGTTTAAAAGAACCTTAAAGTTTAAGGATGTTGTTATATATATATATATATTTTGCAAAATTGGTTAAAGATTAAGTACCTTAAGGATCTTGTTAGTTATATATATATAACTAACAAGATCCTTAAGGTCCTTAATCTTTAACCAATTTTGCAAGAAAAATATCCCATTGAAAAGTTTTAATAGATTGAGGTTGAAGTTGAAAATTTTAAAAAATTAAGGAAAGTTTAAAAGAACCTTAAAGATTAAGGACTTTGGGATATATAAAATTTTAAAAAATTGTGGACTCTCTTTAAAAGAGCCTTAAGGACCTTGGTGTATATATATATATACCAAGGTCCTTAATCTTTAAGGTTCTTTTAAACTTTAAGTCCTTAATATTTTTAAATTTTCAACTACAACCTCAATCTATTAAAAATTGTCAATGAGATATTTTACTTGTAAAATTTGTTTAAATTTCATTAAACTATTATTCCACTAACAAAACATAAATGTTGATAGGTGACATGAAAAGATGATATTATTATTCCACTAACAAATGTTGATAGGTGTGACATGTTACTTGAAAAGATCATATTTTAAGTCGGTTTGATAATATTTTGTTTTTAGTTTTCTGTTTTTAAAATTTAGGCTTGTTTTCTCCTAATTTCTTTACTATGGGTTATAATTTCTTAGATAAACATTTGGATTATTAGTCAAATTCTAAAAACAAAATTAGTTTTTGAAAGTTATTTTTTTTAGTTTTCAAAATTGACTTGAATTTTGAAAACATGGTAAAAGACTAGATAACAAAAACAAAGAAAGTTATTGGTAAAATTAGTGTTTCTAGGCTTAATTTTCAAAAAAAAAAAAAAAAAAAAATTAAAACCAAATTATTATCCGACATGAGGTTTCAATTTGTTGGTTTCGCATGTTACATCCCACATGGCATTATTGTTTAAATATATTAATAAAATAATTACTTAATGATGTATTAACTTTTGCTCCACGAGCTTGGCACTCGGACTAAGAAAATATTTTTTATTTTTTTGAAAAGAGTTTTAACCATTGTATTTTTGGAATATCTAACTAAGTTTTAAGGGAAATTGTAAGCTATTTTTGGAATGTTTTTAATTTCTCTTTCAAATTGAGTGTGAATGAAAGCTCTGAAAGACAAGAAAGTGGAAAAAACTTGTGACTTTTTAGATAAGGGAAAAGTCCAAAAAAAAAATTAGAGTAATCATCTAGCAAGAGAATATAATATTTGTAGCCTGAAGTACTCAAAATCGGAGATGTCCAAAGATCAGTATAGATAATATCAAAAGGCATAAAAGTGCGAGAAGAAGATGCAACAAACGGCAATTTAACATGCTTGGATGACCCAAACGCTCATGCCATAGGGATGGTGCTAAAGCGGCAAAATTGGAAGGTGATATGGGTTGATTTGTGGTGGTCGGGATGATGGGATAAAGTTCACCCTGACTATTACATCTCATTAGACGTATTCCCGTCTGAAAGTCTTTCACATAAAACTCAAAAGGATCAAATTCAACGGAAACAGAGTTATCAGTAGTAAATTTTCTAACTAAAAATAAGTTTTTAATGAGTTGAGGGGCATAAAGAACATTTTTTTAAAGATAATGGTGGATTTCGAGGAGACAAGTGTGTATGACCATAACCATGAATTGGAATTGAATGACCATTTCTAACAATATTATACCACGATTTTTGCTCAAATTAAAATAAGATGAGAGATTATCTTGCGTGAATCTCATATGAGAGGTAGCGTTAGTATCCATGTATCATTGTGCATCTGGAGGATTAATTCCAAGAGTGTGCATTGCGGCCTCAATGTCGGTTGGAGTGGGCTGGTTGGTGGCAGAATATGCCTGATGTGGGCGTGGGCCTAAGACCCCATTTTGTCGTTGTGGATTGTTGGGTCGGGTCTAAGAAGTCGTTGGGTAAGACAAGAAGGAACCGCCCAAGGGGAAAAATATCACGGCCATTGTTGGTGCTCACTACCCGTCCACGGCTGTCCACTGTTCGTCCACGGCTGTCCATTGTTCGTCCACGTCTACCATTGTTGCTGACCGAAATGTTGTTGTTTGTCGCTGCGGCTACTGTCGTTTCGACCGCCGCCGGCCTTGACTCCACCCCGGTCACCCCCACGGTTCTTACCTCCGTTGTGGCGATTTTGACCTCTATTGTCATGACGGTCGGTGTAGTTTGGTGGGGCAGAATTCGATAAAGAATTATCATCGGCTGTCCGAGCGATCATGGCGACATGAGAATTTGTGGCGGTCTGTTTTGCTAAGCCCGCCTCTTCAAGAGTGAGCATAGAACGAGCTTTATAGAATAGTGGAAGGGGATCACTTTCACAAATGAGTGTGCCCAATCCTCTATAAGCTTCGGTGAGACCCACAACCAATTGAAGAACGAGACTGTTGTTCGAGACCGGAGCCCCAACGTTCTTGAGTTGATCTGATAGAATCTTGAGCCGTTGACAATACGCGGAGGCGTTAGGAAAATTCTCCATGTTTGTGTGAGAGAATTCTTGCTCAAGTGTTACCGCACAAGAATTTTTGTTGTCTTGAAATATATCACGCAATCGATTACAAGCTTCCATTGTCCTTGAGTCAGGTTCGAGAATTGTATGCAACAAGTCATTCGAAATAGTTACATAAATCTATTGTAGAACTGTAGCATCGAGGGTCGTCCACAATTTATTCTCCTCGTCGATTGTAGGCTCAACGACGCCATCTTTTGGTAGAATGATGTGATTGATGACCTGATGAGACCGTGCGTGAATTTTGAAGAGTTTCGCCATGTCGCATATTAGACATTTTTCATCTCAAGAGTGATGGAGACATGGTTTTTTATGTTAGATACAACAAGAGCCGGGTGGAAGGAGGATTTGTTGGTTGCCGTTGAGGTAGACATGATGACTTCCAAAAAATGAAGGAGAAGAAAAGAAGGAAGGATTTTGCCCTAAGACTCTGATGCTATGAAATAATATGACTTTTGATGATTTGTTCATTTGAGAGAACATCATTTATATACTAGTTACAAGTCCATAATTAACCTAACTATATACTAAGACTAGCTAGGCTATAATAATGGCAATGATCATATACTAAGTCTTTAAGCTTAAGTTATAGTAACTATATGCTTGGTTGATAAGATCAAATTTATGGAGAAATAGTCTAATTCTATAACTCACATTAATGACGTCAGCAAAGGGCAAAATTACATGTGTTTTCGAGGTTTAAAAAATATTGACTCTAGAGTCATATGTGTAAATATCTCTATTTGATATGCTTGGTTCTTTTTCCTATTTTTTTTTTTTAATTTCATTTGATTTTAAAACAATACCATATTATTGTGCTTTTTCGTTATGAACCATATAATAATATTTTATAGCTTAATAGTTTTTATTTTGGTTTCTTTTCTAAATTTAATATTTTTAATAAACCTTTTAGAAGATTATTTAAATTTTATTTATTAATTTATGAAACTAAAAGCTCTACTACACATTTCAATTTTCTAATGTATAATTTTTTTCTCTCTCTCTTAATATAGGCATTCATGTATTATGGTCACATGTTCTATGAACACATTAACATCAAATATACATTTTGGTGATCAGTTTTTATATCAATACATCGTGCCTTTCTAACTTGAAATTTCGGCTCTGTCAATGAATGAAAGGTTATGACACAACAGAGAGAGAGGGTTCCGATAGCGCTAATGTCGACGATGAGTCCTCAAGAAGAGGGAGGAGGAGGAGGAATCACGATTGGTGAAGCCTTGGAAGCGACTGCTCTAGCGGCAGGGCAAAAGCCGGTGGAGTGGAGTGATGCTGCCGCAATTCAGGCGGCGGAGGTGAGGGCAACCGGGCGGATGAATATAGCTCCGGGAGGTGTCGCCGCCACTGCACAATCGGCGGCCACAATGAATGCTCGAATAACTCGGGACGAGGACAAGACCAAACTCGCGGACGTTCTAAAGGTACAACATTTCAATAAAATTGGGTTTTTTTCCCTTTCAAATAAAAATTGAATGAATTAAGTTACTTTGGAGTGGCATTAAAATTTGACATAAGCACATTCCTTCTTGTTTTCTCCCTAATTAAGCTGACCTTGCATCGATTATTTAGATTTTATTCAAACGATAATAAGAAAATTAACATAAAGATTAAAAATACATTTTCGTAATTAATGGATTAATGCTTAAATTATATTTTATTGTTTATACTGTGTGTGGTATGAAGTTAATTAATCCATATTCACTAAAATTTGAAGATGGAGATATCCCTCTCGTATGTTGATAATTTTTGTCTACTTTTTAGCCAAGCTATGTGACATATAATCATTTCTATTTAATTTTTCATACCCCACAATTTTAATTGTACTAAAATAATAATAATAATAATAAAAGAATGAACTTTTAGTCTTGGTATGTTTCGAGGTTTAGAGTTTTTGGGTATCGATTTTTAACTTTGTGTCTATTTGGTACCGTAATTTTAAAAACAATATTTAATAGAACTTATTTAAGAATTTATTAAACACAAAATTAAAACTATAGACATAGTATTTACTTATATATTTATATATTTAATAGAGAGATTAAAAAAATAAATATATAAGACGGGTTCACAAATTTCTTAGACAGAAGATTGAAATGGAATATCTCTAGATCACCAAATCATTTAAATTTTATTTTATTTATATATTAGGTATATAAAATTGAATTTTATTACTTTTAATTTAACTTTCACATTGTTCAGTTATTATGGTCGATGTTATAATAGTGCGGGTTATATAATAATTGTGAATAGTAAATATTATTGAAGTTACATTTCCTTATGATTGAGCTACAGTTCCCTTATGATTGAGTTATGGGTCAAAGGTAGATTGAATTAAATTCAGTCTATCCAACTTCAAGTTAGTATTTACATGGAATTTAAAATACCTTTTAAAAATTAGTTCAAATTGGGGCATTCAGATCTGGCCGACGATGGCATGTGACATTTCGTTTCTTTTTTAAAACGTTTTTCAGGTTTCTTTTTTCTTTTGCTGTTTTTTTTCTTCATATTTAACTAGTTTTTTTTTATTATTATTATTGTTATTATTGTTATTTAGAATTCTAATTAGAGGATCGTACCTTCAATACTAAACTCGAAACTTGAAATACGAAATCCTAAACTTAAAACAATAAACTCTAAATACTAACTTTTAAAATCTAAATCTTAAAAAAAAAAAAAAAAAAAATTAAGGTGAGATAAAACAAGGTTTGCAAGGTTATGAGAATAAGCTCTCCATATTTCACATGGTAATGGTTGGAAATTGTTGGAGGGGAGTACAAATTTATATACAAAAGGCAACCTAAAAATAGGCTTCAACAGCCAACGAGTAGTAAACTAATCAAACAAATTATACATGTGTCATCATCTAAATGAAACTAACCAAACAAACTATACATGTGTCATCATCTAAATGGAGGGAGAACAACAAGAGGAACCTTTTGGAATATTTACTAACCAGTGGGTTTTGCTCTTTCCTTAACATCCCTCCCAAACGAGAGGGGAGTTCAACGACCCCAAGGTTGGAACGAAGATAGCGAAATTGAGAGTGTGTAAGAGGTTTTGTGAGACAATCAGCAGGTTGCTCCAGAGACGGAATGTACCGAATTTGAATATTGCCTTGTAGCACTTGATCATGAACGAAATGGACATCAATCTCAATATGTTTCGTTCTCACATGAAAAACGGGATTGGCAGCTAGTGCACCAGTACTCAAGTTATCACACCAAATCACATGCGGAGTAGGCGCCAAAACCCGAAGCTCATTCAGTAGCTGACGAAGCCAAATTACCTCTGCGTGCATGAGCCAAAGCACAATACTCAGATTCTGTGCTGGAACGGGCAACGGTCGTTTGTTTCTTTTAGGATCATGAGACAAGCGTATTTCCAACAAAAACACAATACGCAACGATTGATTTTCTGTCATCAACATTAGACGCCCAATCAGCATCAGAGAAGGTAGAGATTGAGAAATCATCACAATGCTGGATTATTGACAAGCCCATTAGTTTGGTACCACTGATATAGCGAAGAACACGTTTGACATCTCTTCAATGCATATCTATTGGTTGCTTTAAAAATTGGCTCAAGTGATTCACAATGTAGGCAAGATTCGGGTGAGTATTTGTGAGGTACTGTAAAGCGCCTATGGTGCTGCGATAAACAAAAGGATCAGAAAGAGGCTGACCATCCGTGATGGACAAGTGTGTGCCTACCACCGAGGGATAAAGAGCGGGTTTGAGAATAGTCATGTTAAGTTTAGTTAACAAGTCCTCAATGTACTTTGTTTGTGGTAATAATAGGCCAAATCCTTACTTCGACACTTCAATCCCAAGGAAGAAACTCAACTCACCTAAGGTTTTTAAACCAAAACGATTATCAAGAGCCGCAACCAACTTATTAATGAAGCCATTATCATTCCTAGTTAAAATAACATCATCCACGTATAAGAGAAGGAGAATAACAGTGGTACCTTGTTGATAGATGAACAAAGATGTATCTGAATGATTGTGAACGAATCCCCACGACAGTAGAACCGTCTTCAAAGTATTGTTCCACGCCCTCTGGGCCTGTTTAAGCCCATAAATGGCTTTGCGAAGTTTACAGACATAATTGGGAAACCGATTGTCCACATGGCCAGGGGATTGATCCATATACACCTTCTTCCAGAGTGTCAATGAGAATTGCGTTATTAAAATCCAGTTGTCGAATAAACCAGTTTTTGGAGATGGCTAGGGATTGAAAGTCTCAAAGAAATCCACCCCTAAGCTTTGATGGAATCCCTTAGCAACCAAGCGTGCTTTATATCGTTGAACAGAGTCATCAGAGTGACGATTTATGCGAAAAATCCATCTACTCCCTACAACATTCATGGAGGAAGAGACAGGGACTAATTGCCATGTATCATTCTGAAGCAGCGCCCGAAATTCGTGATCCAGGGTATTTCCATACCAGAGTCACAAACGCATCAGCTACACGCGTAGGCTCAACCTTAGACCAATCTGAATCCGTAGCTGAAGATTTGGAAAGCCATACTTTCGGTTTGAAGATGCCAAGCTTTGAGCGTGTGGTCATCGGGTGCGAAGGTTGTGTAACGGGCGGGGCGAGATTTGCCAAAACAGGAAGATGAGAAGAAGGAGAACCATCATCGCCACGACAGGAAGAGACCTGAGAAGAAGAGCTCAATTCAGATGCATTAGACAGGTGGGTTGAAGACTCGTTGATAGCAAACAAAGAAGAGGCTGACGACGTGACAAGCAGACCAATTTGGGAACTAGGTATCACATGAGGCGTGGAGGGCTGTGAACAAACTTGAGTGGCAAGTTGGGCCAAACCATGCTATTGGGCCGAACACTTCAATGGAGTGGAAGTGGGTTAGGTCGAACGGTAAGGAGGGCGTGGGTTGATGAGTTGGTTGTACACGCAGATGAGCTGGAAACTAGTGGGCGAGTGAGGGAGCTTGAATTTCACCATTTGGTGGAGAAGAACTGGTCTGATGCCCAAGCCCTGCAGCAAATGGAAACTCATTTTCGTTAAATGTCACATGGCGTGAGATAATCACTTTACCAGTTTGACTAAGACATTTGTGACCCTTATGAACTGGGCTAGGACCCAAGTAGACACATTTTTCAGAGTGAAACTGAAATTTTTGAGTATGATAAGGCCTCAAATTCGGATAACAAGCACTCCCAAAAATTACTCATTTACATTAAGTTCTTTTTGAACCAAGAACACAGTAAATGGCAACCTATTTATTAAAAATGTAGAAGTGAGAAAGGCTTCCCACCAGTAGTACAACGACATTGGCGCCCGAGCAAGTAAAGTTAAACTAGTTTCAACTATATGCTTGTGTTTTCTCTCTGCACGCCTTGCATGCTTCACAAAAACTCAAAATATCATTAGTTTGTACTGGCAGATTACAACTATTCACCAACATGTTCAAAGTTCTAGAAGAAGGGTGTCCAAGTCTACGATGCCAAACAACTTTTGACACCAACCACACTTACATTTGTATTAAAATAACATGAAGAAGAAACTGAGCAAGCTGTACTCTCAACGGAAGCACCGCCAATCTTTCTTGTCACTTCAAGTCGATACAAACCATCTTTAATTACCCCCTTCAACACTACTTTACCCGTACGAATATCCTTTACAAGACAACAATCAACATAAAACTCTAAGTAAACATTGTTATCTTGAGGAAGCTTCGAGACACTAATAAGATTTTTTTGCAATAGCGGGCACACATAAGACATTCTCAAGATTTAACAAACCACTAGCAGACGTCAGGCAAGAAGAGTCAAATGTGAAATAGATAATTCACTTCCATTACCAACAATAACTTTGTCCTTACCTCCATATTTTGTAGTAGGATAGGTGATATTACCACAATCTGCTATGACATGGTTGGAGGCTCCACTGCCAACATACCAATTTGGATCTATTGTTAACTCAGGACTCGCCACGAACGGATTCAAACTATTTGTGGCCATATATGCTTGTGAAGGCACTGCAGGGGCTGTCCCATTGGTGTTTCCAGCTTGAGTTGTATGTCTTTCAGGACTAAAATGGCCTCTATTAATGTTTTAAAAGTGTTTGACCAACTACAAATCAGGTTGTTGATGGCAGGCCAGTGCTGAGTGACCGCCTTTCCTACATATCTGACAGATGACTCGATTGTTATTCCATCGCCCTCACGTTGATGTCTCGATTGTTGTCTAGACGGTGGTGGTTGTCGATTTGTGGGGAACGAGTTACGAGTTTGAACTGTTTTCCCCTCTGTCCAGAACTGTTTTCCCCTCTGTCCAGAACTGTTTTCCCCTCTGTCCAGAACTGTTTTCCCCTCTGTCCAGAACTGTTTTCCCCTCTGTCCAGAACTGTTTTCCCCTCTGTCCAGAACTGTTTTCCCCTCTGTCCAGAACTGTTTTCCCCTCTGTCCAGAATAGAGATGTCCATTCGCCCCGCCCCGCCCCGACCCCGCCCCGCCCCGCCCCGAATAGGACGGGGAATCCCCGATTACACGGGGAATGGGGCAGGGAGCGGGGAATTTTTTTTGCCCCGTTAACTAAACGGGGCGGGGACGGGTAATAGCATACCCGCCCCGCCCCGTTTACCCGCCCCGCCCCGATTACCCGCCCCGCCCCGTATACTTTTTATATATATACATATATACATTATTCATCAAAAAATTAACTACACACTTCTTTTTTTATCTAAAAAAATACACATTTTACCAATAAAGTTCCAAAAAAATACAATTCTTACAAATAAAGTTTATGAAATTAAATATATATAATATTAATCAACTTAACAAATAGCAAAACTTAAAAAAATGGATAAGAATAAATTAAAAAACTAAATTTTTCGCGGGGAAAATTACCCGCGGGGAATACCCGTTACCCGCGAATTCCCCGCGGGGAATACCCGCCCCGTCCCCGCGAAATTAAATGGGGAATTTCGCGGGGACGGGTAATGAAATGGGGGACGGGGACGGGGGCGGGGAAGGCATTACCCGGCCCCGCCCCGCCCCATGGACATCTCTAGTCCAGAACTGTTTTCCCCTCTGTCCAGAACTGTTTTCCCCTCTGTCCAGAACTGTTTTCCCCTCTGTCCAGAACTGTTTTCCCCTCTGTCCAGAACTGTTTTCCCCTCTGTCCAGAACTGTTGAACTGTTGCTTGTTGATTTGTGAGACTTTTGGAGTTCAAGGCGTTTCTAAAAAACCAACAATTTTGACTGCATTTCGGTCCAAGAAATTCCACATCTACAGGGTTATACTCTTCATCCAATCCCAACAATACTTGAGATATTAGCGAACGAGGCAGAATAGGGCTGCCGACTTGCCCCAAATTATTTGCATGAGATTTCATGACACGCAGATAATCAGTTATTTTAAGAGAACTCTTTGAGTTAGCTGGAATACCTGTCTCAAATAGTCTTCCTCAACACGAGAGTCACAAGAATGAACTCCGAGAGTTCTTGAATAGTCGCCCATATGTAATTGGATTTTTCATGACCCATTACTTGTGTAGCCACCTCGGGAGTCATCGAGTTGTAGAGACAACCAAGAAGAAGTTGGTCTACTACAACCCACGACACATATTGGGGATTCATCGACGTTCTTGTTGACGAACCGGAAGAAGTGTTGGAGGCTTCTTGTTAGGTAGTCTCAGAGTTATTCCCTCCTTGTATTGTCACCGCAGTGGAATGTTTAAGCATCATCGGAGGACGGGACTTTTCGCCGGACAGGTAACCTTCCAATCGATAGCTTTTCAAAATCGACCTTGCTAAAGTTTTCCATAGCAGTTGTTCTGATCAAGTTTGATACTTATAATCTGATTCAAAAGTTGGTTAAGGGGAGGGCTACTAAAGGTTGGGCTGGTATTGAAGGTGGTGGGATTGTTGAAGGAAATGGCGTTGGCCATTTAAAGCTCTGATACCAAAACAAGGTTTGCAAGGTTATGAGAATAAGCTTTTCGTATTTCACATTGTAATTGTTGAAGTGGGAGTACAAACTTATATACAAAAGGCAACCTAAAAATAGGCTTCAACAACCAACAAGTAGTAAACTAATCAAACAAATTATACCTGTGTCATCATCTAAATGAAGGGAGAACAACAACTTCACTATCTTAAGTGAAATCTGTTGAAGAGGAACCTTCTGGAATAATTACTAAACTGTGCGTTTTGCTCCATCCTTAACCAGATAAATTTGAAAACAGAAAAAAAAAAAATTAGAAAGTTAAATATAAACAGGGGTTATGTTAAACTCTAATAAATTAAACACAATCAATTTTTTTTTTGACTTCATAGCCTATGAAGTTGGGATTCGAGAATCATTTATTTTTTATCCTTTATAAAAAAAGTTTTAATTTAGTTTCCAACTTTTTGTTTTCAGTCTATTAAGATAAATTTATATTTTAAAGGGTAAAATTTTAAATAAATATAATATTTCATATTATAAATTCAATTTATATGTGTATAATATAAGAAAAATGGTAACAGATATCAATTTAGAGTAAAATAATAAAAAATATAGGACTTTTCTAAAAAATTTGCAGATATAACAATTTTTAGTATGGTCTATCGATAGAAGTCTATCGCTGATAGTAGTCTATCACCTCATTTTTTTTTATAGAATTTTGTTAGTGATAGTAATCTATAGTGATAGTCATATATCAACGCTAGAGTCTATCAGTGATAGTCACTTATTTTTTTGCCATATTTTTAAAATGTTTTAAATTTTGCAAAATTTGTCATTCATTTTTGGTCTGATTATTGTTTGTGCAACCAGCCCATAATATAATGTTGTATAAATTATATGATATTATAAAATAATAATTATATAAAATTTATAACCTAAAATATGTTTATAAATTATTTAATAATAGTTTTTATTTCATGGGTAACTAAAATTAGTTTGATGGTTTATAAAAACTTTATCAAATACATTTTGATGAATTAACTAAATTTAAACATATTTGAAAAAGGTTTATAAAAGTTTTATCAAATACATTTTGATGAATTAACTAAATTTAAAGCTCAATTTAGAGTAAAATAATTAAAAATATAGCATTTTTAATTTTTTTTTGTTTTGTAAATATGACAATTTCTATCACTAATAGTATGGTCTATCGTTGATAGTAGTCTCTCACCTCAATTTTTTATAAAATTTTGTCTGTGACGGATAATAGTCTATTATTGATAGTCATATATCAACGATAGAGTCTATTAGTGATAGCCACTGATTTTTTTGTCATATTTGAAAAATATTTTAAATTTTGCTACATTTGTCAATTTTATAAAAACTTTATCAAAAATATTTTGATGAATTAACTAAATTTAAACCTAGGGAAATTGTAACAGATGTCAATTTAGAGTAAGATAATTAAAAATATAACACTTTTTAATTTTTTTTTTTTTGTAAATATGACAATTTCTATCGCTAATAGTTGTCTATCACTTCAGTTTTAGTTTTTTTTATAGAATTTTGTCTGTGACTGATAGATTTGTCTATCGATAGCCACCGATTTTTTTTGTCATATTTACAAAATGTTTTAAATTTTGCTAAATTTGTCATTATTTTGGGTCTCGACCAGCCCTTTAAACATATTTGAAAACGAATACAATTTTGTTTTATGTTTAAACATTTCTTTTCCTCATACATCGGTTGAGGTAGACTCTCATATGGGCTAAAAATTTGTTTTAAGATCACAACTGACTTCTTAACTTTTAATAGATTTGTTAAGATACATTTACTTAAATCTTATCTATGTTAATTTTTTTTATTTTATTTTAAATATTGGTGTTAGGATGCTAGATCAAAGCTGCCGGCTGATAGACCGGCCACACGACGAGATGCAGAGGGGGTGGCTGGAGCTGAGATGCGAAACGACCCCCATCTGACAACACATCCTACCGGTGTTGCCGCCTCCGTCGCGGCCGCTGCCAGGCTCAATCAGAATAACAAGTAGGACCATAATCGCCTTCGTTTATGCATAGAACCTGTTTTCAATCTCTTTTTCCCTTTTTTCAGACAAAAGGTTGAATATTTATCCTCTTTAAAATATCACTTGGAGTTTGGGGTGTAATTCTGTTAAATATATCTTTTAATCTACTTGACGTTTTACGTTTGTGTGTTCACTTTTTTTCCATGTTTTTTTCTTCTTCTTCGAAAACTTAGTTTTAACCTACTTTTAACTTTTTAGGGAGCGTTTGGCCCAAAGATGAAAGTGGAAAGAAATTTTGAGTTTCTTTATCCAAGATAATTTTTTCCAACTTTGTTTTGCTGATTGAATTGAAAAATATTTTTATATAAAGAATTAAAATGAAATCTTTTTAGAAAATTATTCTAACAAATATATTAATGAAATTTAATTGTTTAGATTAAAATATTTTATATATAATTTGTTGTAAATGTATTTAATTAATTCAGGAATTGAACTCAGATCACAATCTTACCTCAATTGAGTTATAGGGTACAATCTTACCTAAATTGAGTTATAATTGAGGTATGATTGATTTGTCAAAATATATATATATATATATATATATATATATGCGCTCGGAAGAACTAAAAAAATAATATATATTTATTTATATTTAGAAATTTAAAACATATATTTGCCTTGTTTTTTTTTTTTTTTTCTTTCTTTTTCCATCTTTATATATTGTTATCTTTATGCAAGTTGTGCTCATGAAAAGAAATGTATATGATTACATATTTTTTTTAGTCATGGAAAAAAAATGTATATGATAACATTTATTTTTAGTTTAATGAGGAAAATGTGATAAAGATTAGTCTACTTTCTTAGTAGAGATGATGTGAAGAGCGAAGAGTATAGTTTTTTAATCTTAATGAGAGAAAATTAGATGGAATTAGTAGTTAATTTATAATCTTCAAACATGAGTGATAGACTATTTTACCCTCTTTTTTATGGTATTTTACTTCTTTTATTTTATGTTAAACAAAACTTGATATTTAACCACTAATGATATTTGATCAATATTGATAATATTTTATTATTATTTAATATTTTTCTAACATAGTTATTTATATTTTTAGGCATTTGCATGGGAAAAAATAGTGTGGTGAAAATCGAGACTTGTAGTATTCACATCTCGGCGACTTCTCACAACCGAGTATCTTCAATTGTAGAGATGAAGATCTGAGTCAAAAAAATTTGGTAACCTTGTTTGACTTCTGTAATACCTCTGTTCAAGTTGAAAAATATATGCTAAAACATTTTTTATAATAATTATTTTCTTACTTTTATTGTAATAATAGTTAAATCAGTTTCCTCCATTAACTCAAGTTCCCTCTACTATATACTTAAAGAGTTGTAATCTTCTTGTTGTATCGGCAGAATTCGCTACATGCAAGTCAATTGTTCACGAGTTATTTGTAATAACAATTGGGTCAAAAATTTATTTTACCTTGTAATTAAATCTTATACCTTAAATAGCATCATCTAATGAACAAACTTTATGGTCCAATTGTAAACTAAGTCTTCCCTCTTCCTATCTCGTGAAACTTAGGTTGGTGTGCAAATTAACATTCAACAAATATGCATTTAATATGGTATCTGGATTAAAATTGTTTTCGAGTTCTGTGATAAAAATTGTAGAAATTAAAAATAAAAAAAAAATGTTTTTTTTTTTTTTTTTTGTATATCCAGATTTTGAATTTGAAATTTTAAAATAAAATGATAAAAATAGATATTTCAGGTTATAAACTCAATTTATTTTTGTTAAATTAAGATATGTCTAACATAATATATTATAAGTAATATAATATTGTAAAATAATAATTATACAAAATTTATAACATAAAATATGTCCATAAATTAATTTATAATAGTTCATAATTCAACCTAATATTTAGATGGCAACTACAACTAATTTTATGGTTTGTAAAAATATCTCATCAAACACGTTTGGATCAATTAGTTAAATTGAGATCTAATTTCTAAATTTGGTACCAAACACATAATTTGAAAACATGAAATACAATTTTGTTTTCTTTTCGTATTGAATTTTTTGTTTTCAAATTTCTATTTTCAAATCACTAACTAGACAAATTCTTATGTTTTCAGCTCGCTCACTGGCTATAGTAAATTTTTTCACACATGCAAATCAAAGAACATGCACTCAAAGATAATAGTTCATATTTTACACTAATTATTCACACATGTCTCCACATACGAATTGGATCATTTGTAACTATTATAAAATCATCATCAATAGTATTATTAGGACTATTAGGATTAGTGATGATGATTCAATGCCACCATTATCTTCATTGAGGAGACAAAGGAAGCACAAATAATCAACTAAAACCAAGCCAAGATCAATTAATAACAAAGTATAGTATATTTGGCTAAGGAGGATAAAGCAAAAGATAAGAAGACATGAACAACACCCCCACAGGACAAATTGGAATCAAATTCAATAGACAACAAGATAGGATGCTCATGGTCACTTTATAACTTTGGGTCTACCTAGTTGTATGGGAAATTGTGCAAATGGCTAGAAAAAAATAGCCACAACCAAAAATGACTATAAATTTTTAGGGACGAGAGTGAATATTTTTATTTTCTACACACTACTAGAAAAATGGGAATAGATGACATGTGGGGCATCCAAAAATTAAGGAAGAGAAGAAAAAAAATGTCATCTTCTGGGGCGCCTTTTTGGTGGGAAAAAATGGAATTTTTCAAATTTCCGAAACTTAATGACAGTTTTCTAATGTCGTCAATCGATGACAGTTTTAAAATGTCCTAAATCGTTTACATTTATTAACTATCATTAATTTGTTTATGTTTTTTTTACTTTTTGTTATTTATAAAATAAATTTGTAATTAAATTAAAATAGAAACTAAAAAAAATACTCAGAAAATAAATATAATTAATTTATAACTAAAATAAATAAATTAATTAACAAATAACACAAAATTGATGAAAATGAGAAAAAACATGTAAAAAAAACACTCAAATTCTTCTATTCATCTGTAATAATCTCAAAATTTATAATTATATATATATATATATGTGAAATCTCTCATTTTGAAGACAAAAAAAAACTGTCACGAGGTTTGTGTAGAGTAAAGAAGGTAGGGGCTATCACGACTGAAAAAAATTGTGATCTAAAGTCTTGATGACAGTTTTTATTTGTCATAGCCCCAATTTCTAGTAGTGACATATATTTGTCCACTTGTCCACAGATTCACAGTGAGACCTCAGACCTTTTTTTATAAAAAAAAATCTTAACATTCTCCAATCGAATTTTGCTCACTTTCCCGTGGATTTTTAAATCTGGATTCCCCTTAATTTTTTAGCATATCATTTTTTAAATATGCTGGATTTTGTTTCAAATCTTCTACTTATACCATAATCCAAGATATTAGTCACCATTATTTTTTATCAACGGTCATTTATACTCGAATCATTCCTAAAAAAAAATATCTAGGTAAACCCCAAATTTACAATTCTCTGAACCATCTCAATTACTCAAAAAAATATGATGCTTTCGATTTTATCAAACAAAATGTGTAATGATTGTTGGTTGTTGTAGACCAGACAATGTAAATACTAATATACACAAAGACGAAGAAAAATTAAATACAATACCGAATCTAGCTCACATTGTTAATACGGGTATATACAAAGAAGAGGTTTGTAACGGTTTCATGTACATTGTTTATAGATATATACTCTGCTATGGTTCAACTATATATATACATACATACTTAGCTAATCTATAACACCTCATACCTTAGTAACAGAATAACTTAGAATATTTACATTGTTGTTATCGACTTTAATTATATCAAACTCTATAAACTAAATCTAGAAGGACAATAAAATTGTACCACAAAATATAACATTAAAGTATTAAACAACATTTCATTTTATCTCTCTCTGTTTAGGACTGTGGTAAAAATAAAAAGTCTTTCGGAAGATATGGACATTGTTTGAGTGTTGTCAGTTTTGTCAAATAGGATATGTTACAACAGTTATTTTGTCGTGGACATGGACAATATAAATACTTATATACTCAAAGACGAAGAATGATTAAATACAATGAAGAATCTAGCTCACATTGTAAATACAAGAATATACAAAGACGAGATGTGTAACGATTGCATCTAAGTATACCACAATTATTAACACAGTATATAGTATTATATACATGTAAACTAACTACCAAAATCAACAACAATAATGTGTCTCATATGCATGTAAATAAACACATCAATTCAATCCATCCTTATGTGTACATAACAATACACATACATAGAAAATTACGACAACATTCTATAGTCTATATTTGCTACATACTAGTACATTGTGTATAAAAGTAATAAATATTGCAAACACATGTCTATATGCATATATACAAACAATAACTATAACTAAAAGCAACTAATCACTTTATCAATCATATGTATTCTATGTACATAAGAGTATATAAATGCAATTAAAACAATAACCTAAGAGATAAAATGTGATATGTGGAGTACTTTAGGCCCTGTTATTTTCAAAATCAAAGACAATAAAAACATCCCTAAAAAAATATAATGAAATTATAGAATCCAATTTTTTTTATTTAAAATGATAGTTTTTTTTTTTTAGTTCAACTGTTGTGAGTGCAAACAAAGTCCCACATTGGTTAAGAAAGGGTACATTGTAACGAGACCTTTTGGGGTAACCAAAAGCAAAGCCATGAGGGCCATGCCCAAAGTGGACAATATCGTTACAATGTGGATGCTAGTTGTTGTCCCTAACAAGTGGTATCAGAGTCATGCCCCTTACTTAACCATGTCGGTGTGCCTCAATGACATAGTCATGGTTGATCCCGTGGTCGAGCTTATCCGGCAGGGGCATGCTCTCACGAAGAGTGACCTGGTTAAAGGTGATAATGCTCGAGTTTAAACACGGATAAATGATTATTTGAAGGGAGGCTTTGATGTCCTTCGTTTGAGGGGAGGATTGTTGTGAGTGCAAACAAAGTCCCACATTGGTTAAGAAAGGGGAAGATCTTGGGTATATAAGTAAGGAACAACATCTACATTGTAACGAGGCCTTTTGGGGTGACCAAAAGCAAAGCCATGAGGGCTATGCCCAAAGTGGACAATATCATTACAATGTGGATGTTAGTTGTCCCTAACAAGTGGTATCAGAGCCATGCCCCTTACCTAACTATGTCGGTGTGCCTCGATGACATAGTCATGGTTGATCTCGTGGTCGAGCTTATCCGACAGGGGCATGCTCTCACGAAGAGTGACCTGGTTAAAGGTGATAATTCTCGAGTTTAAACACGAATAGATGACTATTTGGTCCTTCGAGGATTGTTGTGAGTGCAAACAAAGTCCCACATTCCTTAGGAAAGGGGAAGATCATGGGTATATAAGTAAGGGATAACATCTTTATTGTAACGAGGCATTTTGGGGTGACCAAAAGCAAAGCCATGAGGGTCATGCCCAAAGTGGACAATATCGTTACAATGTGGATGTTAGTTGTCCCTAACAAGTGGTATCAGAGCCATGCCCCTTACCTAACCATGTCGGTGTGCCTCGATGACATAGTCATGGTTGATCTTATGGTCGAGCTTATCCGGCAGGGGCATGCTCTCACGAAGAGTGACCTGGTTAAAGGTGATAATGCTCGAGTTTAAACACGGATAGATGACTATTTGAGAGGAGGCTTTGTGGTCTTTCGTTTGAGGGGAGGATTACATTGTAACGAGGCCTTTTGGGGTGACCAAAAGCAAAGTCATGAGGGTCATGCCCAAAGTGGACAATATCGTTACAATGTGGATGTTAGTTGTCTCTAACAAGTGGTATCAGAGCCATGCTCCTTACCTAACCAATTTCGGTGTGCCTCGATGACATAGTCATGGTTGATCTCGTGGTCGAGCTTATCCGGCAGGGGCATGCTCTCACGAAGAGCGACCTGGTTAAAGGTGATAATGCTCGAGTTTAAACACGGATAGATGACTATTTGAGGGGAGGCTTTGTGGTCCTTCGTTTGAGGGGAGGATTGTTGTGAGTGCAAACAAAGTCCCACATTGGTTAAGAAAGGGTACATTGTAACGAGGCCTTTTGGGGTGACCAAAAGCAAAGCCATGAGGGCTATGCCCAAAGTGGACAATATCGTTACAATGTGGATGTTAGTTGTTGTCCCTAACATCAACAATTGTGGGGTAGGGGATAACCTCCGACCTCAACGGAAGAAGTACATGTCAATTACCACTTAATTGTGTTCATTTTGGCTTAAAATGATAGTATTTACAGTGTGAGTTGTTGATAACTCGTGAAAACGAGTAATTTAAGACCCTAGATTTACCTCATTCTCATTCTAAAGTAGAAACACGGAATCCATTTGATCCCTTTTGAGTGTAAATTGCTTCGTTTAGACTTCTGCAACATAATAACTTAGTAATTGCTAAACATACACTATTTGTTGAAATATGTTGAAATATGGTTGGTTTGAGAGAATTATCGATCAAATTCCTATTTGTTGCAACAATAGCATACTTTGCTAAGAACTATGTTGTGAAGATTGCGCCGTCAGTGCTGCAGCAATACAGTTCACGCATACATTGCACTAACCAACATTGCGTCAGAGATGTTATAGCAATGCGTTGCGCCACCAATGTTGTAGCAATGCGCCTATCAACATTGCACCTGAAACTTTGTTGGAGGTTTTCACCTACCTTGCTTATCTGAAGCATAGTTTCACCTCAACCAAAGTGACAGCTGCTTCAGTAGATTTCTTTGCTTGGAATCTCTTACTTGTTCTAGTGTTATTGTAATGTTATTTTATGAAGCTTTGTTTGAGCTAAGTTTACTTAGCAAGATTCAGCTCGATAAACCTCTATACAATATATTATTTAACAACATGCAATCAATATTCATTCAATTTGAGCATAGAAAACAAACAATTTGATAAATGAACCCAAAATCATTAATTTCTAATGCTATGATACTTTAGTGAGTTAGAACAAGTGTCGTCGTAGGGTAGGTCAAATGTTCATTCACTAAACTGAGACAATCGCAACCAAACGCTATCCCAAAATAACTATTAATTCTATAACATTTAGTTACCATTAGTTTGGTCAAAATATCATTAACAACGTTAATGAGATCTTTGTAAGTGTAACCCATCATTTTAGATTCTATAATTTTATCCCAAAAAGTTTCGTCCGGTAGGTCAAGTATTGAGAATAAAATTACAATCCTATCCTTCTCAGGACATTCACCCAAATATTGACCCATGTAAATACCTTCCGTAGGGGGACAGTCCAAAAGTCGCTTCGAGGTCTCACATGGATCTCACTTTGTGAACCAATGATAGAGATCGTAGGATATGTTGACACATTTTCTTCTCCCACTTACTAATTTGAAAATACTTTCTTCAGAGATTCACTCTGATATTTGTTGGGTTTTATGTCCTAAACCTCGTAGTTTTTAAACAGTTGTGTTTGTAATCGTTATATTTAGCAATAAAGAGTTATTGATTTTTATTAAGTAAAATAGTTTACTGGAATAAAGTGAAAGGTGTTTGCATTAACCTGTACCAATAAACTAACACTCATGGCGAAGTCTGAGTACTTGAACCTCATGTATGACATGAATGTGGATCAAGTTCAAGTATACAGCCAAAACGGTCTATAGTATATGGATAAGGTTGGGTACCTTATCCTGGTAACACTATTGGATGCGGCTCATTTTGTATTGTACAAAACGATGTGATATGAATCGTTTCACATGGTGATGTGCGAGCGAGGGCGTCCTAGGCAATGAGTTTGCATAATACTGAACTGCGAAATCAAGTCGCTCTCTCTTTATAACACCGTTTACTAAAGAGACCGATTTTTTTCATATGATTGCCTAGGTAACTCGATCTTAATCATGAGCTCGCTATGAACTCCTGTTTATTCGAGAGTATCCTTTGACTTGCATGGGTGAGAGTGACTTATTAGCGCCGACTTAATAAGCCTACCATCTTGGGGATAAACTCGAATAGGTGGCTGGGGACATAGTACAACAAGATGTAATTCACTCCTAACCCGCTCTTCAGGGTTAGTAGATAGGTTGTTCCCTTAATAGCTGACTCTGGGGCTTGAACAATGGGCGCCCACCCTCTCCTTGGCAAGAGAGGGACCTGATCTGCTGGTTGGACCACATATCAATTGTTCATTAGAGGTGTCAGTGGCACTTAAGTAACAAGAGGTAATGCAGGGGTTAAACGGTATAAATGATCCAGCTGTGATTACGAACGACCTATGAAAGATCGACTCACCAGTGATGGTTATATCAAGAGGACATAATATATCTACAGTGAGGAGAGTGCAACCCTCGGACTATAGTGGAGTCTCCGGGGGTTTGACGAATGTTGATTAGTTCGGTTAAAAGAGTTTAACCGGATAATCTCGTATCGTTGGAGCTCATGATCTGTAGGTCATTTAGGTTCTCCTGGTTAGCTCGGATAAAGCGGTGTAGCAGTGCATAAGGGTAGAATTTAGAGAAATCCAAATTCGGATTTGTTGATCGAGGTTGGACATATTTAAATATAAGTCCGGAGGAAAATATGAATAGAGATTCATATTGGAAAAGGCTGTTTTCGAAAAACCGGGGTTAGTTTTATTATTTAATTAATATTTGAAATTAAATTAAATAATTAAATAATTAATTAAAAAGTTTAATTAATTATAATTGTTGACACTGTATTTCGTCCGGCCTTATTTATCATCATTTGGGATTTTTCACATCATTTTATGTTTTTTCACCTATTTTTAAGTATTTTTTGAGTTTTTCTTTAATTTCGTCATTTTTCTATTATTTTCGGGATTTTCGAGAAAATCATCAGATTTGCCTTCCATTAGTGGATCGTTCAGGCGTCCAGGTCTTATGTTAGGGTTTTCAGGTTTAGGTCTCTCGGTCTCGGGATTCCAGTTTAGAGTTTATCATTGTAGGTTTTGGTGTCTCGGTCTCGAGACTCCAATTTAGTGTTTAATTTTAAGTTTTGGGTTTAAGATTTCAATTTGGGGTTTCGGTTTGGGGTTTCTTTAATTTAGGCTTTAAGTCCATTTTTGACCGAGTTTGTTGGCTATATATAGAATGAGGGACTAATAGGACAAAGAGAAAAAAAGTGAGAGGGAATTAGAGGAGAATAAGACAAATTTTGGGGAGGATCCCAAAGCTCCATAAAAAATCCATTTATCTCTCCTACTATTCATCATCTCACTCAATCATCCATTCATAACCTTCATCCAACCTCAACTCCGGCGAGTTCAGGGCAGCGGGCTCACGGTGGAGAACCACTGCGCACGGCGGCGGCCTGGCAAGCCGACGGCGGAGATCCGGCAGGACCACGGCGGCGCACAGCGGCGATCCTCTTCGAACCAGCGCACTGCACGATTTCATCTTCCTCATCTTCGAACGACGGCGAACGGAGTCAGCTTCGTCTTCTCCAGCAACCTTGAACCAGCCCAGACGACGGCGATATCAGCGGCGGACCACGGCGGCGCTTGCAACAATGACCTGCCTTGTCCTCGAACCCAGACGCCGGCGGAGCTCCAAGCTTCAACCCAAGCGGCGAGCTTCACCCTCACGAACACGGACGAACCAGACAGCGGCGATCCTTGCTCCTCGGACCAACGGCGGCGACCTTGCGGTATCATCTTCATCTTCTCCGGCGCAACCTTAGATCTTGAACCACGACGCGGCGGACCTCGATTCGACGACGGCGTGCACGGCAACAATGGCGACTTGAGCTTCTCAGATCGAACGACGATTTCGAACCCAGACGAGACGATGCCCAGCCGCGGCTTCATTCCTCAACTACCAAACCGGCGGCGATGAGCGGCGACGCGACCTCGGGCCAACGGCGGCGTTCTCGAACCTAGATGGTGGCACGCGACGGTGGTCAGAGCGCTGATGACAGAAACGTAAAGTGGAAGAAGGCCAGGCGGCTGCGTGGGTAACGAAAGTATTTTAGTTTTAGTGAAATTACGTTTCTGCCCCTGTTTGTTAAGTCTATATATACCCCTGCCCATATGCATATATCCCCACTGTTTGCATGATATATACCCCTGTTTATATGCATATATCCCCAATGTTTGCATGATATATACCCCTGTTTTGAGCATGATATATACCCCTGTTTATATGCATATATCCCCACTGTTTGCATGATATATACCCCCTGTTTTGAGCATGATATACCCTTGTTTATTTCATATATACCCCCTGTTTGATCTTCTTATTTTGCTCTTTAATCTCGATGCATGCTATCTAATTGTAAAGCATAGGTTCATTATTTTTCTATTTTGTTAAATTAATTTTAATTTGCCACCCCGGGAGAGATGAAGGACTGTTCCTTCCATCTCGAGGGTATTTTAAATTTAATTTGCAACCCCGGGAGAGATGAAGGACTGTTCCTTTCATCTCGAGGGTATTTTAAATTTAATTTGCAACCCCGGGAGAGATGAAGGACTGTTCCTTTCATCTCTAGGGTATTTTAAATTTAATTTGCAACCCCGGGAGAGATGAAGGACTGATCCTTTCATCTCGAGGGTATTTTAAATTTAATTTGCAACTCCGGGAGAGATGAAGGACTGTTCCTCTCATCTCGAGGGTATTTTAATATTAATTTATAACCCAGGAGAGATGAAGGACTGTTCCAATCATCTCGAGGGTATTTTAATATTAATTTATAACCCCGGGAGAGATGAAGGACTGTTCCTCTCATCTCGAAGGCATTTTAATATTAATTTGTAACCCCGGGAGAGATGAAGGACTGTTCCTCTCATCTCGAGGGTATTTTAATTTTATTGAAATCCCGGGATAAATAGGGTTTTCCTATTTTTGAGGATTTATTGTCACAGCCATTATGCGCTAATTACAAGAACGCCCTTGTTTAAAAAAAAAAAGAGGTTTTCCTTTGATTTTAAAATTGGATTTTGTTACTATTTCAAAACAAAAAGATTTTTATTTCAAATCAAGTTTAAATTAAATTTCGAAATTGTTTGTTTTCACAACCAAAGTGTTTTAATTTCAATTCGAGTTTTAATCGGATTTCAAATTGAATTTGAAATAAAACGATTTTATGGTTTTTAAAGTTCTTGTTTTGTCGTATGATCTCGGTATCGGGATCAAGGCGATTAATGGCGAAATTAACAATCTCGCTCACAAAATCAAATTCCTACTTTCTTTAAAGTTAGAATTTGATTAGTTGAGACATTATAATTTTAGTTGTTTATTTTATTTATGTTTTAGGACCATTTAAAATTAGCTAGATAATTAGGATAAAATGTTTGGCTACCGTTTTTAAACGGGATGTTGTAGGGTGCTAGCATCTTCCCTACACTCAACCGACCCCCGAACCTCGTTTTTTTTTATTCCGTAGACCGTATTTTTAAGGTGACCAGTCACACCCTAAATGATTGGTGGCGACACCATTTTTGTGAAAACCCTGTTTAACGGAAGGTTGTCGGTCGCTCCGCGTCGCAAAAACGTTGCGACAACATGGCGACTCCACTGGGGAAATTTTAGTGGGTCTAGGTCATTGCATGTTATCTTACATTTATCCGGTTTTTCTTTTTTGGTCTGTGTTTATTTTTATTTATTTATTGAATTATGTTGTCTTAATTAACTTGCTTTGTTTAAATTTACTGTTTATTGCATTATCATGCATATCACACACGTTCACGAGCCTCCTACCCGGGCTCTACCTTTTAGGACTAGATTTGAGAATCGAGTAATGTCGACCTTCAAGGGGATATAATTGCCCCTGTATAGGCGCACGAAAGATTCTCGCTCAGATTAATTTGTTGGCTAATCTTTAGCTTTCAAATTAATTTGGGGGCCTTTATCCTTTGATTTAGAGTCTTCCCCTCACATCATTTTTATTATTCAAGTTATCTCGTGGTTATGCTTGATTAAGCTTGTTTCATTTATCGCAATTTACTGTTTATTGCATTATCATGCATTTCACACGCTTTCACGAGCCTCCTACCCGAGCTCTACCTCTTAGGATTAGAATTGAGAATCGAGTAATGTCGACCTTCAAGGGGATATAATTGCTCCTGTATAGGCGCACGAAAGATTCTCGCTCAGATTAATTCGTTGGCTAATCTTTAGCTTTCAAATTAATTTGGGGGCCTTTATTCTTATGTTTAGAGCCTTTCCCTCACATCATTTTTATTATTCAATTTATTTCGTTGTTATGCATTGTTTTATTTAACTTATTTCATTTATCGTAATTCTCATTGTTTGCATGATCATGCATTTCACACACGTTCACGAGCCTCCTACCCGGGCTCTACCATTTAGGATTAGATTCGGAGATTGAGTAGTGTGACCTTCGTGGAACTACGGTTCTCGTGCAGGCGCATGAAATTCTCCACTCGAGCTATTCGCGTTGTTTAATCAGTTGGAAAGTTCGGGGGGCCGTTTTATCTAGGATTGTTTAGAACCTAAATCACACTCATATACATCCTAGGACTAATTGTTAATTTTTTTTAAACTCTGAATTTTAGAATAAACCTACTTTGTCACATGTTTGATTATCGTGCTTATATCATATGTTGTGTGTTTCATTCATGTTTTCGAGTTGCATGTCTGTTAATTTCATTATATGTGTTTTTCAAAAAAAAAAAAAAAAAATCAAAATCAATTTTATTTTACATCTGAGTTGTACCCCAGTTTAGAACTGATAATTGAGTAATGCCGACCTTCAAAGGGACATAATCACCCTTGTATGGCGCACGAAAGATTCACGTTTAAATTAATTCGTTTGCTAATTTTTAGCATTCAATAATAATTGGGGACCTCTTTGTTTAGGCTTAGAATGGAGAGTCAAGTAATGTCGACCTGCGGGAGGATGTAACCTGCCCCCGTAAAGGCGCACGAAAAGTCTTCGTTCATTTTTCGTTTTTTCGTTTTCAGAAACTTTTCTTCTTGTGATATTCGTTCTACACGTCGGTTTTTCAAAAAAATAAAAAATAAAAAAAAATTATTTGTATTTCTACATCTTAGAATTTAAGATCTTGCATCTTTTTTACGAGTCATCGCGTTCTCATCCAAATAAAGTCTTTCGGTTTAGATACGTGCAAAAAAATAAAAACAACAAAACAAAAAAACAAAAAATAGGTCTTTTTCGTTAATTGCATCTCATCTATGCATCGCAAAAAAAAAATCAAGTTACATTCATCACTCAGGCATATAATAAAAATTCATGAATTATCTCATTTCGCATGACATACACAAAATCTAAAAAAAAAAAAATCAATTGCATGCATAAAAAATGATCATTCCAAAAATTTCTTCACTTCTCATCCATCATTTGCATATCATCATGCATATATAAAAAAAAATAAAAAAAATCATGCATCACGGGCATTATCATAGTGTTATCTCACTCATGCATAATAAAATGTGCATTCATACATGTTAAAAATCATTTTGTATAAAAAAAAAATGTCCATGCATAAAATCATAGAAAAATCATTCGTCAATTGCATAATGACATCTCGCGCATGCATAATAAAAATGTGCATTCATGCATCATCTGATTTTGCATGTCAAAAAATCATCTCATATTGCATGGTGTCATTTCACACGTGCACGTGTAATAAAAACATCAATTCTTGCATTTTGCATGTAAAAAAAAAAAAAAAAAATCATCTCATATTGCATGGTGTCATCTCACACGTGCACGTGTAATAAAAGCATAAATTCATGCATTTTGCATGTAAAAAAATCATCTATTATTACATGATGTCATTGTTCACACGAGAATTCGAACGACGAATGGAAATTCGACACGTGTAAATGAATTTGAATTTTGTGTTGATGTATTGTATTTATCAGTGCGTAGTGGATTACAATCTCTAATATTTGATCCTCTGATTCTCTCTCTTAAATGTAACGTACTCGAGGGCTTCGTAGCTTGTTCTCGAGGTTGAATCTTCAGCTTCGCGTAGCGGTGAAGTCTTCAGGTGTTTGATCTTGAAGTGACGTTCAGTCTTCAGGATTCAAAGAGTCTTTCGTTGTTTGGGAATTCTCTCTGAGTTCTTATGAGAAGAAATTTTCTGAACCTTAGAAATGAAAATGAACTCTCTATTTATAGAGTTTTCATGGGCCTGGATCCAATGGGCTTGGGCTTTGGGCCCAATGGGTTTGGGTTTGGACCCAATGGGCTTGGGTTTGGACCCAATGGGTTTGGGCTTGGACCCAATGGGCTTGGGTTTGGACCCAATGGGCTTTTGGGCTTTGGGCCAAATGGGCATTTAATCTTTCTGGCCCGATTTGACTTCGAGCCCAATTGCAGTTTGGCCGACTTTGCTCGGTCAAATCTATCTGATCCCCGGTCGTGATGGAGACACGTGGCGACCACTGATTGGCCGAAATTTCTCGGTCAACAAATGCCCCCTTTTTCGAGAGTTATGCACAAATATGTGTGGGTGAGTCTCGGAAAAGTTGAATAGATAAATCGAAACGTAGGACATCCTAATTTCGACTCCGCTTTGACGTATCAATTTTATCGAAATATGAAGTTCGATTCATAGATCAATTATTTTAATTGACGTCTCTTTCCATGTCAATCGATCAAAAATATGAATTTGGCTCGTAGTTTTGATCTTTCTTATCTTGACAGAAATTTGATTTAAACTTCGGTAGAGAGATTTTTTTTTTCTACCTTAGTTTATCTTGAGATGTAGAGTAAGGATTTGTGTCTGCCCAATTGTATTTTGAATAGGGTTTGACTTTGAATTTTACTCTAATTTCGACGTGGATAAAATATACCCAAACCGCCAATTTTGATTTGAGACTTGGATTTAGATAACTTTTGACTCTAACTCATGTCTGAAAGTAAATTTTGGAATATGCCCAAAAATTTTAATTTTCTCGGTCAAAAATATGAGGAAAAAAAAAAAAAATGGTAAGCTTCTAAAGTTTGGCTTGTATTCGGAACAAGAGTGTTGGAATTTTTTTTTTTTTGTCTTGGCATAAATAATTGGCCAGACGAAACACTAAAATGTGAAGACAAATGCTAACCAAGAAGTTTGTTTGGTAGAGCGGAACATGGACGACTTTAGTTGTCATTGGTTCTGAGTTCAAGTCTGACTTTGTACATTAGTTTTGCAACTTTTTTTTTAACTTAAATGAGGGACATTTAAGTAATTTTACTCTCCAAACCCTAACTCATTTAGGTTTTCCAACCCATATAAATAGAATGAGATGAAATTTGAAGAGTTAGAATAAGACTTTAGGGTTTATTTGGAGAGGAAGGGAGAGAGTTTGCTTGGAGAGGAAGAAGTAGGAGAGCTCCAGCCGTCGCCGTCGCTCCGCCTGCCGCCAGCCGTCGCCGTCGCTCCGCAGCCGCCCGCCACCGTCGCCGCCGTCGCTCCGCCAGCGCCCGCCACCGTCGCCGTGCCTCAGCCCGTGCCTCAGCCGCCCGCCACCGTCGCCGCGCCTCAGCCGCCGCCGCTCCGCCAGCGCCGCCGTGGCTTCTCCAGATCTGCAACCGGATCGCCGCAGCCGCATCGCCAGCCGCCGCCGTCTGCATCGCTCCGCCCGCAGCTCCGCGTCGCTCCGCCTGCACGACCCACGCCGTTTCCGTCTCGGCCCGCAGATCCGCCCGAACAGCCGCGTCGCTCCGCCTGCACGACCTACGCCGCCGCTGCCGCTGCCGCACCGCCGCACGCCGCCTCTGCCCCGCGCTCCAGCCGCAGCCGCACCGCCGCACGCCGCCTCTGCCCCGCGCTCCGGCCGCAGCCGCCGCTTCCGGATCTGCCCCGCGCGCCAGCCTTAGGTGAGTTTCCTCTGTTTTTTTGTTGTTTTTTTTTTTATTATTTGTTTATTTGTTTATTTTTTGTTATTATTATTTATTTTTTTATTATATATAAATCCTTTTTTTTTCATGTTTTATTCTAACTTTTTATATATATATTTGTATTTTTTTTTATATACAGGTGCCTATTTCCCGAATTCCCACGGTGTTCTTCGTACCAAATTTAATTTGGTAAATAACAATCTTTTAATATTATTGATACTGTATGTAATTTAATTTATTTGCAATTTTAATGTATGTAATTTATGTATGTAATTTATGTATGTAATTTAATTTATGGGTTGTAATTCATTTATGTAATTTAATTTATGGGTTGTAATTTATTTATGTAATTTAATGTATGTATTTATGGGTTGTAATTTATTATATGTGATTAATGTATGTAATTTAGGTATGTAATTTAATTTATGGGTTGTAATTCATTTATGTAATTTAATTTATGGGTTGTAATTTATTTATGTAATTTAATGTATGTATTTGTGGGTTGTAATTTATTTATGGGTTGTAATTTATTTTTTGAGTTGTAATTTATGTTATTTGTTTAGGTTTATTTTACGCATGATTGGGCTCTGTTGTTTTGTTGGCTATGATTGATAAGCAAGATTGGGCTTTAGGAATCCTCGGTAATTTTCAATTTGGGATTTTGTGATTAAAAAGCCAATAAAATAAAAATTTGTTAATTTGAAATTAAGGTTTTGTTTTTTTTCAAAATTAGTTAAAGTAATTTGAGATTTTGTAATTAAAAACCCAATAAAAATAAATTTTAATTTGAAATTAAGGCTTTTTTTTTTAAAATTAGTTAAAGTGATTTGAGATTTTGTAATTAAAAACCCAATAAAAATAAATTTTAATTTGAAATTAAGGCTTTTTTTAAAAAATTAGCTACGTGATTTTGTGATTAAAAACCCAATAAAAATAAATTTTAATTTGAAATTAAGGCTTTTTAAAATTGATTTGGGATTCTAGAAATTTTAATTTTTGCTTTTTTTTAAAATGAAGTTAAGGATTAGAATTAGTTATTTTAATTTTGAAATTGAGATTTTATAAATACAATTTTGAATTTGGCATTTTATGAATATATTATTTTATTATATATATACACCTTGATTTGAATTTTATTCACTTTTCGATTTTTTAATTTGTTTATTCCAAATGGGGAACGTTGCGACTTTTTTTTTGTAGGTGTGTCACTTCTTTTACCGCCAAATCGTCGTGTTCAGCTTCCGTGGCCTCGACGTAACAATCTACGGGCGTTACTTCTCCTATGCAGATGCACGTCTGTTTAGGGAACGTATTCCGTCCTAGGTTGTGCGTCGAGTCGTTCCGTTCTGTTTCCGTGGCCTCGACGTAACAATCTACGGGCGTTACTTCTCCTATGCAGATGCACTTCTGTTTAGGGAACGTATTCCGTCCTAGGTTGCGCGTCGAGTCGTTCCGTTCTGTTTCCGTGACCTCGACGTAACAATCAACGGGCGTTACTTCTCCTATGCAGATGCACGTCTGTTTAGGGAACGTATTCCGTCCTAGGTTGCGCGTCGAGTTGTTCTGCTCTATTCTCGTGGCCTCGGCGTACCAATCTACGGGCGTTACTTCTCTAATACAGATGCACGTCTGTTTAGGGAACGTATTCCGTCCTAGGTTGCGCGTCGAGTCGTTCTGTTCTGCTTTTGTGGCCTCGGCGTAACAATCTACGGGCGTTACTTCTCTAATGCAGATGCACGTCTGTTTAGGGAACGTATTCCGTCCTAGGTTGCGCGTCGAGTCGTTCTGTTCTGCTTTTGTGGCCTCGTCGTAACAATCTACGGGCGTTACTTCTCTAATGCAGATGCATGTCTGTTTAGGGAACGTATTCCGTCCTAGGTTGCGCGTCGAGTCGTTCTGTTCTGCTTTTGTGGCCTCGGCGTCACAATCTACGGGCGTTACTTCTCTAATGCAGATGCATGTCTGTTTAGGGAACGTATTCCGTCCTAGGTTGCGCGTCGAGTCGTTCTGTTCTGCTTTTGTGGCCTCGGCGTAACAATCTACGGGCGTTACTTCTCTAATGCAGATGCATGTCTGTTTAGGGAACGTATTCCGTCCTAGGTTGCGCGTCGAGTCGTTCTGTTCTGCTTTTGTGGCCTCGGCGTAACAATCTACGGGCGTTACTTCTCTAATGCAGATGCATGTCTGTTTAGGGAACGTATTCCGTCCTAGGTTGCGCGTCGAGTCGTTCTGTTCTGCTTTTGTGGCCTCGGCGTCACAATCTACGGGCGTTACTTCTCTAATGCAGATGCATGTCTTTTTAGGGAACGTATTCCGTCCTAGGTTGCGCGTCGAGTTGTTCCTATGCGATTGGCGTGCCGACTTGAAGGCGTTACTTCTCTTTTGTAGATGCGTCAGTTTGGGCATTTCCACTCTACGTGAAATGTGCGCGTCTACTTAGAGAACGTACTCCGTCTTTGTTGATACGTCAGATCGTCGCGTTCCGTTTCTGTGAGATCGACGTACTGATTTAAAGACGTTGCTTCTCTTTTGTAGATGCGTCAGTTTGGGCATTTCCACTATACGTGAAATGTGCGCGTCTACTTAGAGAACGTACTCCGTCTTTGTTGGTACGTCGGATCGTCGCGTTCCGTTTCTGCGAAAGTTGACGCCACAATTTAAGGATGATACGCCGACTTAGAGACGTTACTTCTCCTTCGTAGATGCGCTAGCTTGACATTTACACTTTATGTGAAATGGGCGCGTCTACTTATAGAACGTACTCCGTCTTTGTTGGTGTACTTCCCCCATAACACTCTCACCTTTTTTTTGCTTTAAGATTTCTCCCCATTTTTGGAAGGCTATATGTGTTGTCCTTTTTTCAAATTTTTATTTGTCATTTGGTTTGTTTTGTTTTAAGGGTGTACATAGCTCCTTTTTTTTTGTTGCGTTTTCTTGGTAGTCGCTTCATGCTTGCATGTTTGTGCAGCTCATTTAATTCCTTCGCCATACTTATCGCTTTGTTTTGAATTTATTAACTCTTTCGAATTTGTTCTGCAGGAACATGGTGTATTTTGCAGATGCAGATCGTCTCTGGAGAGAAACATCTCGTTCTTTTACAAGATGGACATCAGCTCTTTAAAACGCGGAGTTAACCTCCTAGTAGAAGAACCCAATATCGGCGATTACTCCAATAAGTGGCCGCGACTCCGAAAACCAATCTAAACTCCAACAGTAAGGATCGTCAACTGGAAGAAAAGAAGATTTATTTGGACCGATCCCTCCTAGATGTTACAGAGACGAAAACGGAGATAGAAGAGGCGAAAGCGAAGATAGAAGCTGCGAAGATCGAGCTTGAGAGGCTTTCTAATTTTGTCTCCGCCCGGGAGCAAGTCTTGAGTCGCGGGACACTTGAAGTCTTGCGTGTACGCGAAGAGGTTCGTGCCCTCGAATGTGCCCCCATTATTGACGAGGACGATGCTCGAGCCGTTGCTGCAGTTCGCGAGCTTCTAGAGAGCTCGCGCGCGGAGTTGAAAGAGTTTCAGTGGGCGCCTTGATTTACGCATATATGTGCATATATATTTTTTTATCTATCTTCTTCTAGATTTCTCTCGTGTAAAGGAACTTTATGTTTTCTTTATCAACATTTGGCTTGTCTCCCTCATTTTGGAATAATACTTTTCCTTTGTTGCTTTGTTGAACTTTTTTTTTTTGTTGCTTACGTATTTTCGAAATCAAGAGATCACTTGTTTGAGCGTAGCTCGAATGGAATGAATGTATATTTTTTTTTATTGCGCGCGACTGGACTTAAAGTATATATGTATTTTTTTCTTTAAGTTGCCTACGTACCCTTAGATGGAAGGGATCAAGTCATAACGTAGTTCAAATGATGAAATGAGTAAATTTTTTTTACTTAGGCCGTTCACCTTTTAAGCTCGTGCGGGCCAGGAGCAACATGTAGTTTATACTCTTACGTTAAGGAGTATTACATGTTTTTTTTTTATGCATAAAATTTCTTAAGAAATTTGCCGTTGATTGGGCCAATCCTTAATCCGTCATGATCCACGATTTTGTATGCCCCATTTGTGTAGACTTCTTTGACAACATAGGGTCCGTCCCATTTAGGAGTGAACTTGCTCCCCGTGTGTCGCGTTGTGATAATGGGTCTTCGAACTGCAAGTACTAGATCGCCAACTTGAAATGATCGAGGCTTCAAATTTTTGTTGAAAGCCTTGGTCATTCGCGCTTGGTAACATTCCAATGCTTGCTGAGCATCCAATCTTCTTTCATCGAGCGCTTCCAATTCTTCGAGGCGCAATCTTGCGTTGTCTTCGGTAGTTAGCCCTTCTTGCACCGCCATTCTTAAGGAAGGGATTTCTCTTTCCAAAGGGAGCACAGCTTCAACCCCATAGACTAGGGAATAAGGTGTGACCCCTGTAGGAGTGCGGTGGGTAGTTCGGTAAGCCCATAATGCATCACCAATCTTTTCCTGCCAGTCTCTTTTTGACTTGGAGACTACCTTTTTCAGCAAGTTGCACAATGTCTTGTTGAATGCTTCTGCCAATCCATTTGCCGGAGCGTTGTACATGGATGACTTGCATTGCTTGAACTTGAATTTCTCACATAAATTGTCCATTAGACTATTGGAGAATTGTCTTCCGTTATCGGTCACGATGCGGTGAGGGATGCCGTAACGGTAAATGATGTGGGTTCGGATGAAATTGACAACCGTTTCCTTCTTTGCCTCCTTTAACGCAATTGCCTCGGCCCACCTTGAAAAATAATCTGTCCCAGCGAGGATATAAGAATGTCCTGCTGAGGACTTAGGTGTTATTGGACCAACGAGATCAAGCCCCCAAGCTTCAAAGGGCCATGAAGCTATGGTTGGGTGAAGGGGTTCTGGCGGTTGATGTATGAAGTTTGCATGAAACTGACAAGCCTCACATTTCTTAGCATACTCCATCGAGTCTTGAACCATCGTTGGCCAGTGATAACCCATTCTCTTTAACTGAAAATGAAGTTTCGGTCCCGATTGATGAGCGCCGCAGACCCCTGAGTGCGCTTCCTCTAATGCCTTTATCGATTCTTCTTTTCCTAGGCACCGCAGAAAAAGTCCGTCATAGGAACGTCGATAAAGGGTTTCCTTGTAGTAGATGAATCGAGCACTTCTTCTTCGTATATCGGCCTTACGTCGGGACTCTGTGGGAAGTTTTCCATGTTGTAGATAATCTACAATCGGTTGTCGCCAATCCTCTTCCTCAATCACATAGACCGATATTACGTTTGCTTCTTGACTTTCAACTTCAGTTGGCGGTATAACCCATTTTTGACAAATCGGAACGTTCAATATTTCACTTTCTGATACAGTCAGGGCTGTGGCCAAGTTTGCTAATGCATCTGCCTTTGCATTTTCAGCTCTTGGAATATGCTCTATCGTCATACTATCAAAGCTCTCTAAGAGTCGTCTTGCATAATTAAAGTAGGGCATTAAATCTGGATGCTTCACCTCGTATTGGAGCGACAATTGATTAATTATCAGTTTTGAATCTCCATAAATCTCAATGTAGGTCACTCCAATTTCTATTGCTATTTGAAGACCCATAATGAGTGCTTGATATTCAGCAACATTATTCGAACATACCTCTTCAAATGCGAAGCTATACGGCAGCATGTGTTTTTCAGGGGTAATGAATACTATACCCGCTCCTGCGCCATATCTTCGAGCTGCACCGTCAAAATACATGATCCATGGGTCAACAATTTCAACGTAGAAGATTTCTTCGTCAGGCAGGTCGTCAGATAATTTCCAGTCTGACGGCACTGGATGATCTGCCAAGAAATCAGCCAAGGCTTGCCCCTTCACCGCCTTTTGCGGAACATAAACAATGTCATACTGTTGTAGTAAAATTGCCCACTTTGCCAACCGACCTGAGATAATTGGTCTAGACAGAACATACTTGATTGGATCAGCCTTAGCCACCAGATGCACTGTGAATGCCTGCATATAATGTCTCAACTTATCGATGGCGAAGAAGAGTGAAAGACACATCTTCTCAATGGGTGAATAATTCAGCTCTGCCCCATTGAGAGTTCTACTTAAGTAGTAGAGGGCACATTCTTTGCCCTTCTCGCTTTCTTGTGCAAGCAATGCCCCAAGCGACCTTTTTTGCGCAGTAACGTAGAGTATCAATGGCTTTCCTGCTACGGGTGCGCCCAAAACAGGAGGGTTAAGCAAGTATTGTTTTATGTTGTCAAAGGCATTTTGACATGCTTCATCCCACTCAAAGGTCGTGTCTTTCCTCATCAGTCTCTGAAATGGTTGGCATCGGCCTGCTAGATTGGAGATGAATCTCCTGATATAAGCAAGTCGTCCTTGGAGACTTCTTAGTTCATGCAAGTTTCGCGGCTCTGGCATTTTTTGAATGGCGTCGATCTTGGATTGATCAATCTCGATCCCTCGGTGCTTTACGACGAAACCAAGGAATTTCCCCGAAGTTACACCGAATGCACATTTGAGAGGGTTCATCCTCAATTGGTACTTCCTCAAACGATCGAAAACCATCTTTAGATCTTTCAGGTGATCTTGTTGCTTTTTGGACTTGACTACAAGATCGTCGACGTAGCATTCGACATGCTTATGTAGCATATCATCGAAGATCTTTTGCATGGCACGTTGATAAGTTGCGCCGGCGTTCTTTAATCCAAAGGGCATTACCTTGTAACAGTATATCCCTTTCGGAGTCCGGAACGCTGTCATTTCTTCATCTTTGAGGGCCATTCGAATCTGATTGTATCCTGATGACCCATCCATGAAAGACAAAGCTTCATGCCCTGTGGTAGCATCGACCATTAGTTCAGTGATGGGCAATGGGAAGTCGTCTTTCGGACATGCACTATTCAGATCGCGAAAGTCAACGCATACCCGTAATTGTCCATTTTTCTTTCTGACGGGGACAATGTTTGCTATCCATGTCGGGTAGTTTACTTCGCGAATGAACCCTGCTTCAATTAGCTTGTTAACCTCATTTTCAATTTGGGGGATGAGCTCTGGCCTGAAACGTCGTTGAGCTTGTTTGACTGGTCGATACCCATGTTCAATAGCGAGATGATGTACTGCGACTTTTGGATCAAGTCCCGGCATCTCTTTATACGACCAAGCAAAGACATCTTTATACGCAATGAGCAAACTCAAGTACTCACACTCATCTTCATCAGAAAGTGATGCGCTTATAAAGGTTGGACGTGGTTCTTCCGTCGTACCCAGATTAACTTCTTTCAGTTCGTCTACTGTTGGTTGACTTCCATCTTCGAGTGGCAGTGGAGCCTCTTCAACATCCTCTTCAGATATCTCGGCCTCCGTCTCTTCCTCGGCAGTAATGTGATGACAAGAGGCTTCATCCCCATTCTCTGCATGTTTGCTTGCAGGGTTGGTGATGATGACATTACGTCGTTTAACCTTCAATGCACCATCTGTATTCACGGTGACAAAAGTTTTTCTTTTCATCCGTGAGGGAACGATACTGCGGATCTCTTCATCGCTTTTTGTTTTGCTAGACTCTTTAATGTTCAAAGTCTCTCGAGCCTCTTCGTGTAGGAGGCGATCGAAAATGGAAGTGGATGAAAGTTTCTTATCTCTCTTTGTGGTCACGCTTAATCTTTGCAACGCTGACGTTCGTGAGAGAGATTTATCGGGCAACGTATTTTCTTTCTCCTCTGCCGGCTTACTCAACCTTTGAAATGCTGACTTCCGTGAGAGGGGTTTAGCGGACGCTGTGTTTTCCTTCTCATCTGCTGGCTTACTCAACCTTTGAAATGCTGATTGCCGTGAGAGAGGTTCAGCGGACGGCGTGATTTCTTTTTTATCTGCCGACTTACTCAACCTTTGAAAGACGGAAGATCTGGTGGGTTTGGGTGTTGAGTGCGAACTGTCCTCTTCCGTCACAGACGTTTTCAATCGCTGGAAGGCTGAAGCGCGCGTAGCCGGCGGCTTGATGCGCTTAAAGATAGAGATCCTTGGTTTGACAGCTTCCTCTTCTTTTGAGTTGTGTGCCTCTTTGGTCGTTATGTTATTACTGTTGGCCACTTTCTCTTTCCCTTTTCGGGTTATCCGGACTGGTTCAGACGACTTATATCCAAGCCCCTTTCTTGATGTCGGTATAGGATATCCCTTCTTTAGGAGTTTCTTCTGTGTCGAAGAAAGCTCTGACCTGCCCTCGAGGATTTTCAGGCCTTTGAACTCAGTGTGAGTTGTGAAGTCATATCCTGCCTTTGCTAGCAGTTTATATGCCTTGGGATCGTATCCTTCTTTCGTTCGTTTATCAGGTAGGACCATCCCTTTCTGAGTCTCTTTGGACTTCGCGACCTCTTGCTTCGTTATCTTCGTAAGAGGGGTGACAAAGTTTTCTTTCAGGATCTTAATGTCACCGACTTTCAAACTTTTAGTACATTCTGCGAATGGTGATTCACCTTTCTTACGTCGGGACAAAGGAACGTAGCGCAGAACAGAAGGGTTCGAACTTTTCTCGTCTTTCAAGGCCTTAGCCTTCGTAGGACTGACGGATGTCTTGCTTTCGCAAAACTTGGGAACATTTTCTTCTTTGATTGATTCTTTCCCTGCGCAAGTCTTCTGCTCCCCGCTGATCAAAGGGATTTCTTTTGGCATTATTTCTTCTATATTGCTGCTATTTATATAAAACTTTGCATCCGCGAAATGAGACTCGGCCTCTGAAAATGACTTAGTGTCTGCCTCAACCTTTTTGACGCCGTTCTGATAAAACTTGAAGCACTGATGCAAGGTGGAAGTTATTACCCCATTTCCATGAATCCAAGGGCGACCCAACAATATTTTATAGGTAGTCCTGGAGTCTATGACATGAAATAAGGTATGTGCTTCTAAGTCTCCGATGATGAGCTGTAGGCGAATCATGCCGATCGCTCGTTGTCCTCCCTGATTGAAACCCTGGATTACCAGCTTGCTACTTGATAGCTCTTCCATCAGGATGCCAATCTCCTTCATGACTGATTTCGGCATTATGTTGACGGCCGATCCATCATCAATGAGGATTCGACCGACCCTCTGTTCTCGAATGTATCCTGAGACAAACAAAGGTCTATTGTGAGGTTTTGACCCCAACATCAAATCATCATCAGTGAAGCTTATGGACATGCAATCAGACGCGCATGCATGTGCTGTAGAGGTTGAAGGTTCTGAATCATTAGAGTCCTTCAACGTGTTGATGTGAGTAGTTTTGTCCATTTGAGGCAAATCTACTACATTGAGGGAAGGTGTATCATCCAGCTTTATTACCAACTCCGATGAACTTGGAGTGGCGCTGTCATCCTCGATTGCCACAATGACATGGCACGTAGCAGCTTCAACTATTTCTTCCTGCTTCTTATTAAAGAATCCCTTGGGGAAAAATTCCCGTAGGGTCATAGGCTGCTGGGGTCGAGGGAGGTCTTTGTTTTCCTCCACGACAAGTTTTGGCCTTCTCATACTCTTTCTTCCTTTTCTCTTTGGAAGTTTGCTTTTTCGCCTATACTCTCGGAGTAGGCGGGCTTCTTTCTGGACAGGTCTCTGTCGCCGCATTTTTCGACGAGTTACGACGGTCCATCCTTCATCCTCATCCCCAACGGGTTCGGGCTTCACCCGCGAAGTCTCCTGTAGGATTTCATGTTCGTATCGAACGATTACAGGTTCGCAAGTCCCGAACTGGATCAAACTCTCCTCTTGCTTCTTAGGAGAGACAGAAGATAATTGAACGCCGGAGTTCAATGTTACAGCGGCGTGATTTGCTTGAGCTATTTCGTCGAGATCCAGCTCAATCTTATTTTCACTAGCTAACTTCATGATTAGCTCTTTCAGGACGAAGCATTTGCCTACAGGATGACTGACGACCCGGTGGTATTTGCAGTAGTTAGGATCATTTACCTTTCCTAACTCCTCCGGTCGTTTGCACTCTGGCAGTTGGATGAGTCGCGTTTCCAGCAATTGCTCTAACATATCAGGGATGTCAGAGTCTGGAAACGGGTAGATCTTTTCTTGTCTTTCTTTCAACGTAAGGCGACGTCTTTCGCCTTTGTCATTTCTTGCTTCCGTTTTGTTTTCCTTTGCTTTGGAGGAAAACCTTAAAGGGGCCGTGTTGACGACCATGGATTCTTTCACGACATTCTTCGTGATTTTCCCAACGCTCTTCATTTCTGTCTTTGTTTTCTTTACGTCGGGGATTAAGAGGTCTTTGTTTCCTCTATTGGCAATACTCAACTCCATATCATGAGCGCGAGTTGCCAACTCCTCGAATGTTTGGGGCTTTATCCCTTGCAGGATGTAGTGAAGACCCCAATGCATGCCGCCGATGCACATCTCGACAGCAGACACCTCCGTGAGTCGGTCCTTGCAGTCAAGACTCAATGATCTCCAGCGGTTAATGAAGTCGACGACAGGCTCGCCCATTCTTTGGCTAGCATGCGAGAGTTCTGACATGCTGACTGTTCGCCTCGTGCTGTAGAAGCGATTCAGGAAGTCTCTTTCAAACTGCTCCCAACTATCGATCGTCTCGGGCTCCAAGTCGGTGTACCAGTCAAAGGCGTTTCCTTTCAAGGTTCGGACGAATTGCCTCACCAGCAAGTCTCCGCGAGTTCCAGCATTCTCGCATGTTTCGACGAAGTGGGCAATGTGTTGTTTAGGATTGCCCTTCCCATCGAATTGTTGAAACTTTGGCGGCTGATACCCAATGGGCATTCTCAAATTGTCAATCCTCTTGGAGTACGGTTTGGTATACAAGAGGGTGCTTTGGGCTGGTCCACCGTACTGGACTCGGATGGTGTTGGTAATCATGTCCTGCAGTTGTTGGACAGATAAGGAAGCGACTGACGTCGAGTGTTGCGCTTGGTCTTCCTGGATGACCATTTTTTCTTTGTCATTCTTCCTGGCCGCAGGAGTTAGGCTTGACTCCGCGACCTCACGACTCTGCATCTGACTCCTCAGCTGAGCAATCTCGAAGTCTTTGTCCTCGACTGCTTTCATCAGGAAGCTGATTTTCTTTTCCATTTCAGCCATCGCTTCGTCGTTAGTACGCGCATCCGCCATCATCACAGAGACGTTGGAGTCAGACACCTTCTCCGGCTGATCAGAGGAGGGAACAACCTCATCGAACAAAGGATTGTCCTTAATGATTATCCCAACCCGCTCGGACTCCGTCAGTCGTTTGTATATTTTGCGCACGATGGCAGGAGTGTGTTCGCCCGTCTGCGAGACTTCTTTGATGACGCGGCTGCGGGTGGTAGGTCCCCTGTAAGGGCTGTTGGAACTGACAGCCTGGAACGTTGTCTTCTTTGATGCCATTGTAGAGATTTTTTTTGTTGAGAGAGAGAGATGAAAGGTAGAGTGGTCCCACCGGGCGTGCCAATCTGTTCACACGAGAATTCGAACGACGAATGGAAATTCGACACGTGTAAATGAATTTGAATTTTGTGTTGATGTATTGTATTTATCAGTGCGCAGTGGATTACAATCTCTAATATTTGATCCTCTGATTCTCTCTCTTAAATGTAACGTACTCGAGGGCTTCGTAGCTTGTTCTCGAGGTTGAATCTTCAGCTTCGCGTAGCGGTGAAGTCTTCAGGTGTTTGATCTTGAAGTGACGTTCAGTCTTCAGGATTCAAAGAGTCTTTCGTTGTTTGGGAATTCTCTCTGAGTTCTTATGAGAAGAAATTTTCTGAACCTTAGAAATGAAAATGAACTCTCTATTTATAGAGTTTTCATGGGCCTGGATCCAATGGGCTTGGGCTTTGGGCCCAATGGGTTTGGGTTTGGACCCAATGGGCTTGGGTTTGGACCCAATGGGTTTGGGCTTGGACCCAATGGGCTTGGGTTTGGACCCAATGGGCTTTTGGGCTTTGGGCCAAATGGGCATTTAATCTTTCTGGCCCAATTCGACTTCGAGCCCAATTGCAGTTTGGCCGACTTTGCTCGGTCAAATCTATCTGATCCCCGGTCGTGATGGAGACACGTGGCGACCACTGATTGGCCGAAATTTCTCGGTCAACAGTCATGTCACACGTACACGCGTAATAAAAACATTCATTCATGCATTATCTTATTTTGCGCAAGTCATAAAACAAAAAAAAACAAAAAAAAATGTTCATGCATCATAAACTCAACTTGCATGTCGAATCGTTCAATTGCATATCATCATGCGTAAAAAAAAAAAAAATGTGTCCATGCATCATAAATTCATTTTGAATGTCGTTTGATCATTTGTTTATCATTCAATTGCATATCATCATGCGAGAAAAATGTGTGTTCATGTATCATCTCATTTTGCATGTCGTTGGATCATTGATTTATAATTCAATTGCATATCATCATGCATATTAAAAAAAATGTCAATGCATCCTAAATTCATTTTGCATGTCGTTTGATCATTTGTTTATCATTCAATCGGATATCATCATGCATAATAAAAAAAAATGTTCATGCATCATAAACTCATTTTGCATGTTGAATTATCATTCAGTCGCATATCATCATGCATTCACAAAAAGAATGTCCATACATTGTTAATTCATTAAGCATGCATCAAAATTCATCAAATTATCACGTCATAAAAGTTGTTCATGCATTATTTCATTTGTTGCATCATGTTAACTAATCTTGGATGACAAGCCAAAAAAATCAAAATCAAAATCAGTTGCATTACATCATATCATGTCGTTCATGTTGAGGATCCCGATCCCACATCGGAAAGATGAAGGGACCTCACTCACAATATAACATACATGGGCTACTCCTTCTAAAACCAATTGGTTTTAGGATGGAACCCCATGTTGTCTGATATGGTATCAGAGCCCACGAACCCAAACGGGTATTCGGTCCAAAAATGGGATCCCGACCCAAGATGGTGAACCCAAAGAGGCATCATCTGGGATCCCGACCCAAGGGGGCATGTTGAGGATCCCGATCCCACATCGGAAAGATGAAGGGACCTCACTCACAATATAACATACATGGGCTACTCCTCCTATCACCAATTGGTTTTAGGATGGAACCCCATGATGTCTGATAGTTCATGCATGCATTATCGAATTTCGCATGTCGAGTCGTTCAAAGATTTTGTTTGTTTTTAATTGCATAAAATCGCATGTAGCAATAATTTCATGCATCGTCTCATTTTAAAAAAAAAAAAAAAAAAAAAAAAAAATTCAATAATTGCATCTCGTGCATATTTTGAAATTAAAAAAAATCTCATCACTTGCATTCCAAAAAAACAAAAAGGTCTTTTGTGTGTTTACTTGATCATTCTTGTGATTGTTTTAATCGTTCTTATTAGTTGAAACCTTAGCGAGAATTGAATACAAATCATGGTGAAACATCGTTTGAAAAAAAAAAAAAAAAAAAAAAAAAAAAAAAAATGGTTGCTTTCACTGCTCTCTTGTTGGAAAATTTGTCGAGTCTCAACCATCTCATTACCTTTTCAAATACTCCTCTCAAGCTTTAAGTTGAACTCCATTTCGAACGGAACTTTATTTTGACCTTCATTATCTCTCGTGTGCTCAAAATCATACTTCCATACCCCACTGAGCAGTGTTTTAATTATCACACTGGGGAAGACCCATCTTGCAGTGACTGTTCAAAATTACTCACTGTAAAACCTTGCATGCCGCACATAATTTTGAGGCAATCTACTCAATTTGTAGATCCACCGTAAAATATCTGGTTAATTTCACCATCTACATTTATACGGTGTATCTCTACATTTTCTACCCACCAAGCCTTTTGCTAAACATGTCACACTCAATTATGTGGCGAACCTTTCAAAATTATCCACCAAGAGAGTTTCAAACGTAATGAAATAGTGTTGAACATTTGTGATTTACTGCTTCATAATTAAGACTTGTAATTTCTCGTACACTCTTCCATTTCAGCTTCAGCTCTATAAATTCATTCCCTTTTTTCCTATTCTTTGAGCTATCTCTTTCCTCGAGTAGAAATTGATTCCAGGACTAAGGATGTTGGTTTTGAGAGCTAAAGAGGTAGTAATTTGGGAAATTATCTCAAGGTCCTAGATGCGTTTTTTTGCTCGAGGTTAACATCATCACAGTCTCAAGGAGCGTGGATAAAGAAATGATAGGGAATGTCTGCTAGAGTGACATCAGAGTCTGGTTGCACCGTTAAAAAAAAAAAAAAAAAATGCAAGATGATGCAATAAAAGCTACATCTTGAAGATGCTGAAAGGTCTCCGCGGTAAATCAATAAGCTGGGGCAAAGCCTTCGCCTTTGCCGCATCAGAGTAAAGCCCAACTTTGGCACATTGGATCTCGTCTTCACAACACTGGGGCAAAGCCTTCACCTTTGCCATACGTTGGAGCGTTACCATAGACTGGGGCAAAGCCATTCGCCTTTGCAGCACTAGGCCAAAGCCCACGTCTTTGCCATAAGAGCGAAGTCACCATCATCAAACTGGGGCAAAGCCTTCATCTTCGCAACACTGGGGCAAAACCTACGCCTTTGCCACACGCTGAAGCATTATCATAGACTGGGGCAAAGCCCACGTCTTTGCCACAATTAGAGCGAAACCACCGTTTACAAGTTGGAACACGTTATTGCATCATATCACTCAAAAAAAAAAATAATAATAATAATTTGGTGCAATCAATTGATCAAGAAGCTACACATCTCACAAAGCTTGTTGGACATCAGCAAAACTGGGGCAAAACCCTCGTCTTTGCAATACTGGGACAAAGCCCACGTCTTTGCCACAAATAGAGCGAAGCCACCGTCTACAAGTTGGAACACGTTATTGCATCATGTCTAAAAAAGAGATTGGTGCAATCAATTGATAAAAAAAAAGCTACATCTCACAAAGCTTGAAGTGTCTCATTTGAACGTCATCAATACTAGGGCAAAGCCCATGTCTTTGCCGCAAATAGAGCGAAGTCATCATCAAGTTGGGGCATTTCATTGCTTCATTCCAAAAAAAAAAAAAAAAAAAACTGGTGCAATTAGTAGATCAAGAGGTTACGTCTCGCCAAGCTAGGGGTATCTCAGTCGCACATCATCAATACTGGGGCAAAGCCTTCGCCTGTGCAAAACTGGGGCAAAGCCTACGTCTTTGCCACGCTAGATCAAATATCATCAAAGATCTCGAGCTTACTCAAAGAAAGCGAGAATTTCTCAAGAAGCTACTTTTAGCTCTCAAAACCCTTGTCCGAGGAAATGGAGTCATATCGCTCATCTTTCCATCTAACCAATTTCCAATTTCTCACTCAAATGTGAAAAGACATTTTCAATCTCTTATTGTCCAAGAGATCTTCTGAAAACATGCGAGTACTATGTCTTCCTTCGCATTTCTTCCTTCATTTGCGTACAAAAAAGGAAAAAAATCTTCAATTCAATATTGACTAGTTGTCATTCCATATTCAAAATCTAAATTCACTTTCTTGTAATCCAACATTCTTTTTTATTGGAAGGTTAAGTTATGAAGCAGTTTAATAAGAAGATGTTCAACATTATCAATTACTCTTGATAAGTTCTCTAACCTAGTACATGGGTACCCAACATCCCACATTGTCCAATATGGTTGATTGATCTAGGACTGACACATTTAATTTCTCTCAGTTGAAAGCATCCACACACAAAAAAAAAAAAAATCCAAAAAAATCCAAAAAAATCCAAAAAAAAATCCTGATGATGACACCATTATTTTCATTTGATTCTCCGCTAAGTATTGGCTGATAAGATCGATGGACTTAAGCAAAAATGATCATTTCATTAACACAAAATTTATTTTTGATTAAGCATTTGTTTTCACAAATCATGCATTCTATCATGTAAGTTGATATCATTAACATCATAATTTCAAAAAAAAAAAAAAAAAAAAAAAAAAAACATTTTCACATATCATGGCTAGATGGTAAATCAGATCAATCATGCATACATATTGCATTCAATCATTCATTACCCTTAACATCTTATGCACATGTTGCATTCATGACATTATTCTATCCTTAGGTTGCATATGTATCAGTATCATGCATACATACTGCATCCATGACATTCGTCATTCTACTCCTTGCATGCTCATGCAAACGTGCTACAACTATGACATTTTGTTAATGCAGATGCATACATGTTGCATTCATGACATCCATTATCTTTAACATATTATGCACACATGTTGCATTCATAAACAATCATTTTCTACCATTAGCATGCATATGCATCATTGCGTCATGCTTTCAAACTCAAATTCATTGGTCAAGCCAAGCAAATCAAGACATATTTTCACAAAATTGTCAAATGCATTGCCATTTTCCAAAATTAATGAGCATTGTTTCATCATTGACATTGCACATCAACGCATGCACTCATATTTTGCGCGACATTCTAGTCAATCACATTTTGCAACTCGCATTTGCATCACATTCTCATTTGAGGGTCAATCTCATCAGTTCATATTAAAAAAAAATAATAATAAAAAAAACTCATGCATTTAGGACTTCTTCATATTCATGAGAGTTTCTAATGCTTTTCAAAAAGTTTTTCCAAGTTTTGTTTTGCAGCTAAGTTTTGAAATAAAAACCGCTGTCTTTTGTTTTGCAGCTAAGTTTTGAAATAAAAACCGCTGTCTTTTGTTCGGTAACTAAGTTTTGAAATAAAAATCGTTGTCTCACACACACACACACAAAAACTCCCACTCATCTCACTCTGCTTTTAAATTCCTGTTGGTTAAATCGAACCCTAATCCAAGATTAGCTGGTCGAAGCCTGACAAAACAAGGTCCGTTTAAATTCCTGTTGGTTAAATCGAACCCTAATCCAAGATTAGTTGGTCGAAGCCTGGCAAAACCAGGTCCGTTTAAATTCCTGTTGGTTAAATCGAACCCTAATCCAAGATTAGCTGGTCGAAGCCTAGCAAAACCAGGTCCGTTTAAATTCCTGTTGGTTAAATCGAACCCTAATCCAAGATTAGCTGGTCGAAGCCTGGCAAAACCAGGTCCGTTTAAATTCCTGTTGGTTAAATCGAACCCTAATCCAAGATTAGTTGGTCGAAGCCTAACAAAACCAAGTCCGTTTAAATTCCTGTTGGTTAAATCGAACCCTAATCCAAGATTAGCTGGTCGAAGCCTGGCAAAACCAGGTCCGTTTAAATTCCTGTTGGTTAAATCGAACCCTAATCCAAGATTAGCTGGTCGAAGCCTGGCAAAACCAGGTCCGTTTAAATTCTGGTTAAATCGAACCCTAATCCAATATTAGTTGGTCGAAGCCTGGCAAAACCAGGTCCGTTTAAATTCTTGTTGGTTAAATCGAACCCTAATCCAAGATTAGCTGGTCGAAGCCTGGCAAAACCAGGTCTGTTTAAATTCTTGTTGGTTAAATCGAACCCTAATCCAAGATTAGCTGGTCGAAGCCTGGCAAAACCAGGTCCGTTTAAATTCCTCTTGGTTAAATCGAACCCTAATCCAAGATTAGCTGGTCGAAGCCTGGCAAAACTAGGTCCGTTTAAATTCTTGTTGGTTAAATCGAACCCTATGTCTGTGGTTCCGTCCCGGTAGCTGGTCGAAGCCTGGCAAAACCAGGTCCGTTTAAATTTATGTTGGTTAAATCGAACCCTATGTCTGTGGTTCCATCCCGATAGCTGGTCGAAGCCTGGCAAAACCAGGTCCGTTTAAATTTCTGTTGGTTAAATCGAACCATATGTCTGTGGTTCCGTCCCGGTAGCTGGCCGAAGCCTGGCAAAACCAGGTCCGTTTAAATTCCTGTTGGTTAAATCGAACCCTATGTCTGTGGTTTCGTCCCGATAGCTGGTCGAAGCCTGGCAAAACCAGGTCCGTTTAAATTCCTGTTGGTTAAATCGAACCCTATGTCTGTGGTTCCGTCCTGATAGCTGGTCGAAGCCTGGCAAAACCAGGTCCGTTTAAATTTTTGTTGGTTAAATCGAACCCTATGTCTGTGGTTCCGTCCCGATAGCTGGTCGAAGCCTGGCAAAACCAGGTCCGTTTAAATTTCTGTTGGTTAAATCGAACCCTATGTCTTTGGTTCCGTCCCGATAGCTGGTCGAAGCCTTGCAAAACCAGGTCCGTTTAAATTCCTGTTGGTTAAATCGAACCCTAAGTCTGTGGTTCCTTCCCGGTAGCTGGTCGAAGCCTGGCAAAACCAGGTCCGTTTAAATTCCTGTTGGTTAAATCGAACCCTATGTCTGTGGTTCCGTCCCGATAGCTGGTCGAAGCCTGGCAAAACCAGGTCCGTTTAAATTTCTGTTGGTTAAATCGAACCCTATGTCTGTGGTTCCGTCCCGATAGCTGGTCGAATCCTGACAAAATCAGGTTCGTTTAAATTCCTGTTGGTTAAATCGAACCCTATGTCTGCGGGTAAGTCCCGATAGCGGTCGAAGCCTGCTCAACCCAGGTCCACGTTGTTGTTGATGATAAACAATTGTGGCCGCCCAAATACTTTGTCTTTATCATTTGTCTACCCTTTCAATTCTTCAAGGATATACAAAGGGGGGCAAGCTGTTGACACCGTATTTCGTCCGACCTTATTTATCATCATTTTGGATTTTTCACATCATTTTATGTTTTTTCACCTATTTTTAAGTATTTTTTGAGTTTTTCTTTAATTTCGTCATTTTTCTGTTATTTTCGGGATTTTCGAGAAAATCATCAGATTTGTCTTCCATTAGTGGATCGTTCAGGCGTCCAGGTCTTATGTTAGGGTTTTCAGGTTTAGGTGTCTCGGTCTCGGGATTCCAGTTTAGAGTTTATCATTGTAGGTTTTGGTGTCTCGGTCTCGAGACTCCAATTTAGTGTTTAATTTCAATTTGGGGTTTCGGTTTGGGGTTTCTTTAATTTAGGCTTTAAGTCCATTTTTGACCTAGTTTGTTGGCTATATATAGAATGAGGGGCTAATAGGACAAAGAGAAAAAACGTGAGAGGGAATTGGAGGAGGATAAGACAAATTTTGGGGAGGATCTCAAAGCTCCCTAAAAATCCATTTATCTCTCCTACTATTCATCATCTCCCTCAATCATCCATTCATAACCTTCATCCAACCTCAACTCCGGCGAGTTCAGGGCAGCGGGCTCACGGTGGAGAACCACCGCGCACGGCGGTGGCCCGGCAAGCCGACGGCGGAGATCCGGCACGACCACGGCGGCGATCCTCTTCGAACCAGCGCACTGCACGATTTCATCTTCCTCATCTTCGAACGACGGCGAACGGAGTCAGCTTCGTCTTCTCCAGCAACCTTGAACCAGCCCGGACGACGACGATATCAGCGACGGACCACGGCGGCGCTTGCAACAATGACCTGCCTTGTCCTCGAACCCAGACGCCGACGGAGCTCCAAGCTTCAACCCAAGCGGCGAGCTTCACCCTCACGAACACGGACGAACCAGACAGCGGCGATCCTTGCTCCTCGGACCAACGACGGCGACCTTGCGGTATCATCTTCATCTTCTCCGGCGCAACCTCAAATCTTGAACCATGACGCGACGGACCTCGATTCGACGACGGCGTGCCTGGCAGCAACGGCGACTTGATTTTCTCAGATCGGACGGCGATTTCGAACCCAGACGAGACGATGCCCAGCCGCGGCTTCATTCCTCAACTACCAAACCGGCGGCGATGAGCGGCGGCGCGACGTCGGGCCAACGGCGGCGTTCTCGAACCTAGATGGTGGCGCGCGGCGGTGGTCAGAACGCTGATGATAGAAACGTAAAGTGGAAGAAGGCCAGGCGGCTGCGTGGGTAACGAAAGTATTTTAGTTTTAGTGAAATTACGTTTTTGCCCCTGTTTGTTAAGTCTATATATACCCCTGCCCATATGCATATATCCCCACTGTTTACATGATACATACCCCTGATATATGCATATATCCCCACTGTTTGCATGATATATACCCCTGTTTTGAGCATGATATATACCCCTGTTTATATGCATATATCCCCACTGTTTGCATGATATATACCCCCTGTTTTGAGCATGATATACCCTTGTTTATTTCATATATACCCCCTGTTTGATCTTCTTATTTTGCTCTTTAATCTCGATGCATGCTATCTAATTGTAAAGCATAGGTTCATTATTTTTCTATTTTGTTAAATTAATTTTAATTTGCCACCCCGGGAGAGATGAAGGACTGTTCCTTCCATCTCGAGGGTATTTTAAATTTAATTTGCAACCCCGGGAGAGATGAAGGACTGTTCCTTTCATCTCGAGGGTATTTTAAATTTAATTTGCAACTCCGGGAGAGATGAAGGACTGTTCCTTTCATCTCGAGGGTATTTTAAATTTAATTTGCAACCCCGGGAGAGATGAAGGACTGCTCCTTTCATCTCGAGGGTATTTTAAATTTAATTTGCAACCCCGGGAGAGATGAATGACTGTTCCTCTCATCTCGAGGGTATTTTAATATTAATTTATAACCCCGGGAGAGATGAAGGATTGTTCCTCTCATCTCGAGGGTATTTTAATATTAATTTATAACCCCGGGAGAGATGAATGACTGTTCTTGTCATCTCGAAGGCATTTTAATATTAATTTGTAACCCCGTGAGAGATGAAGGACTGTTCCTCTCATCTCGAGGGTATTTTAATTTTATTGAAATCTCGGGGTAAATAGGGTTTCCCTATTTTTGAGGATTTATTGTCACAGCCATTATGCGCTAATTACAAGAACGCCCTTGTTTAAAAAAAAAGAGGTTTTCCTTTGATTTTAAAATTGGATTTTGTTACTATTTCAAAACAAAAAGATTTTTATTCCAAATCAATTTTAAATTAAATTTCGAAATTGTTTGTTTTCACAACCAAAGTGTTTTAATTTCAATTCGAATTTTAATCGGATTTCAAATTGAATTTGAAATAAAACGATTTTATGGTTTTTAAAGTTCTTGTTTTGTCGTATGATCTCGGTATCGGGATCAAGGCGATTAATGGCGAAATTAACAATCTCGCTCACAAAATCAAATTCGTACTTTCTTTAAAGTTAGGATTTGATTAGTTGAGACATTATAATTTTAGTTGTTTATTTTATTTATGTTTTAGGACCATTTGAAATTAGCTAGATAATTAGGATAAAATGTTTGGCTACCGTTTTTAAACGGGATGTTGTAGGGTGCTAGCACATTCCCTACACTCAACAGACCCCCGAACGTCGTTTTTTTTTTATTTCGTAGACCGTATTTTTAAGGTGACCAGTCACACCCTAAATGATTGGTGGCGACTCCATTTTTGTGAAAACCCCTGTTTAACGGAAGGTTGTCGGCCGCTCCACGTCGCAAAAACGTTGCGACAGTAATTATTTATTATTATAATAATTTATAATGAAGGAAGTGGGTTCAACATATGCATGTTCAACACCTCACTCTTTCCTTTAATCCCCTTTTGCCTTGGAATGAAAACAATTCATTCTGGATGAAATTGATGAGAAATTGGTTTCTCTCTCTGGCTCTTCTCTCTCGTTTTTTAAGCTTCAATGGTTGAAGAAGAAAAACTTGATGGAGAAAAGTTTGAAGATGAAGCTATGGTGATTGAAAGCTTGAGGGATTCTTGTGAAGAATAGAAAAGGTATGAAAAGTTCATTCTTTTCCCTCATTTTGAACTTCAATTAGTTGAAGATTCATGAGAATTGTTGAGATGAGTGTTTGAATGGGTTGATGAATTGTTCATCATATTCAAACTGAAATTTCATCTCCAATTTCAACACCCGCTTCATCTTATTCCTCCAATCTCTCCTCTCAACATACCCCCTTAGTTCAAGGAGTCCCACAACTCTGCTACTAAGCCCGAGAATAATCGGGACTCCTCTAAGGGTGGTCCTCGACCTGCTGTGCTCGTGATCAGATTGAGCTTCATAGGATTTTGCAGAGGAGGTTGTTGTGGAGACGAGAAGACAAAAAAAAAAAAGGTAAGTTTTTGTTATGTTTCTTGCTCACTAGTAAATTTACCGGTGGAACTTACCGGTCGGTAAACCGGTGAGTTTTACCGATAGGAATTTACCAGTGGCTCGTGCCAAAGTTTTGGCGAGGGGTTCGGTCGAGGATTTACCGATCGAGATTACCGGTGTGTTCTTTACCGATGCCTCTGACCGGTAAATGTTACCGATTAACCGGTGTAAACTTGTGAAGTTTACGCGACCGATTTACCAGTTGAAGCTTACCGGTATGATTTATCGGTCTAGGCTTACCGGTTTATCTATTTACTGGTGTAAGCTTGTGAAGCTTACCGGTATCGATTTATCATTCCAAGCTTACCGATAAGTGTTTAACGGACCTATAGAAGCTTGAGTAAGCTTACCGATCCGGCTTACCGATGGTAGCTTGTGAAGCTTACTAGTATCGGTTTTATCGGTGGTAAGTTTACTGGTCGGTATTTACCGGTGGTGGTTTAGTCACGCATTTTACCGGTCAAGATCTTCGGTAAGAGTTACCGGTGGATTTCTACCCGTAATTTACCGATCGAAGTCTTCGGTAAGTGTTTACCGGTGGATATTTACCGGTTGGGTTTTACCATTTGAAGTCCTCGGTCAACATTACCGGTTGACTTTTACCGGTCGGTAAATGGTTTTTACTGGTGGCTTTCGGGTTTGAGAAAAAGTTAAGTGTTAACTATTTTTCTCTCTCCCGATTTGTTACTTATTGATTGCCGAAGATCCTCAGCCAGTTTAGGCTTCTTTCCGCTGCGCCTCTGGTTTTTTTAGGACCTCAGTTCCATCAATTGGTATCCGACCATGCTTTAAGCTCTCAATTTGCTACAAATTGAGTCCTTTGGTGGGTTGTCTTGTTATCTTTGCTTGAGTTGTTGAAGTGTAATTGATTTTGGCATTTCCCCTTTACTTTTGTTCTTCTTTTTGGATTGTAATTAGCCTAAGTGTTAAGGCTTGATGTTTGGCAAAGTTGTTGTAATTTATTCGAGTTCTTAGAGTCTTAGGTTTTTGCAATGCCAAAGAAGAAGAAGCCAAGGAGCATGGAGCTTGAAGAAGTTCGAAGTGTTCGATGAAGCTTCAAGAACCTAGCTTGGGGTAAAAGAAACTTTGTAATAGTTAGATTGCTTGTTTGATGCCAAAGCCGAATCACTTTAGTGTGTTTAATTTTTGGATGCATGAGATGTATGTTTTAAATTAAAAGTTCTTGCTTGTGCATAAAGTATGCCATGTAGATTTCAAATCCCACCTTAGGAAGCATGTTGCATGCATAAAGTATGTTATAATTTTTATAATGTATAGGATGCATGTTTAATTCATGAGAATTGATATAATCGTTATATTGATTTATGAATTAAGAGTTTCATGTTTGAGAGTATAATTGATATAATTGTTATATTGATTATAAAGTTAAACATTTAGTTGCCATGCCTTAGTGATGCATGTTTTGAGAAGCATGTAGATGTTTGTTGTAGAAAGTCTAAGTTTTGCAAAGTGTTATAAAATTGGATAGACTTTTAAAATCTATAACAAAGACAAAGAGCATGTTCATTTAGGGTTAAATGAGTCGATCTCTTTCATTAGATGAATAAGTCGAAATCTCGTAAATGCTAAGATTATGAGAAACTCACCCGGTGAACTCTTGTCTAAGGTTGAAGGATATTGAATTGACGGAACACCTCCTACCTGGGGACGATTCGGTACTTGAGTAAAGTTAACCCGGCTTTATGAGCATGTGTGAGACGTGTGAGGCTAGTAAAGTGTTTATAACCTAGACATCTCAAGTAAAAAGTTTTCCTAGACTTATGGTTTTATTTTCTTAGCCGGATAAAACCTGAGTAGTTTACCTTAAATACCGTCTAAAATACTTAGTAGATGTGTTGAGAAGGAATATATGATATATCCCTCTTCTGCCACGCACTCCGTGAAGTTCACAACGTGAGAATTTTGTTCGGCCGTGTGATGTCAATAGGGCATTCCTCAGAAGGGCGGTGTTTGCAACTTTCAATGGCAGGTTGAATGGAGTAAGTATTTATAGTAAGTGGGAGAAGGAAGTACGTCAGTACTTCCTTCGGTCTCCTCCATTGGATTGAACCGTGAGATTCCCATGTTCCGCCCGCAGGCTGCCCTTGGGGCACCATCCCTACGGAGGGCCGTTCATGGGAGTCGGAACATCTCAGTCACCATTTATGGATAAAGAAACATAGGTCCATTCCCAACACTGACATTCCCTAAGGTTGCGTTGTTGGGGTCGTCCTGTGCATTCTAAAAATGGAGGGTCACACTTACGGGATCTGCTAAGGAGTTAGTAAATCCTGACCGAAAACGATAACTAAGATGTTATAGGAATATGAGTTATTCTGGTATTAGCATTTAGTCAAGAATGTCTTGATTTAGTAAAGGAGTGCTTAACTGCCCCAAGGTAGCGGCCATTCTGGCTTACTAAAGTATCGTTGCGAGTAAACACAGAGTTTTGGTACTTTATTTGCTGCTAAACCTTCTTGATTGGTTTAAACAGGTTAAAACAGTTTCACTAATAGATTTACATTCTTTTTCAGCATGTCGAGATCTTTTTATTCAATTTTTTAGTTTCCGTCAAGTTAACCGGCGAGTATTACGCAACCTGGAAGTCGAACTTGAATATGATTCTTGTTCTTGACGACCTGAGGTTTGTCTTAATTGAGGATTGTCCTCTCCTTCCTAACTCGAAGGCAACTCGAATAGTTCGAGAAATATCAAATTCGTTTACAACTCTCACATGTAGGTGGGAACCTCTGTTAGGGAATTTGTCCTTAACATGATGGTTCACTTCAATGTGGCGGAAGTAAACGGAGCTTTCATTGATTAGAAAAGTTGAGTTACATTTATCATGTAATCTCTTTCGAAGAGTTTCCTACTGTTCATAACCTATATGGTGATGAACAAGATAGAAATAACTTGACCTCTCTCCTCAACGAGCTGCAGACTTATTAGTCTCTCCACACCTTCAAAGGAAAAAAGAAGGAGGCAAATGTTGTCACTTTAAAGAAATTCCAAAGAGAGTCTGCTTCAAAGAATAAGTCTGAATTTACTTCTTTGATTAATAATATTATTCAAAAGAAGAAGAGAGATAAAAGGAAGGGGTAAAGTCCCTGCTGTAAGCAAGAGCAAGGTAAAATCTACAAACAAAGGAAAATATTTTCATTGTGGTGTAGATGGGCATTGGAAGCGCAATTGCCTGAAGTACCTCGCAAAGAAATAGGCTGAGAAAGAAAGACAAGGTAAATATGATTTACTGATTGTCGAAACAAGATTAGTGGAATATGATTGTCATACCTGAATACTTGATTCAAGATCCATTAATCATGTTTATTCTTCTTTTCAATAAGCTAGTTCCTGACAGCCATTTCTCGACGGGAGATAACGTGCTTTTGAAGAGGTTGTCTCAGTTGTTGCAGTGAGAGGGCTAATAAGTTGTTGAATAGAGATTTTAACATTTTACTTGAAAATGTACATATGGACCCTATTTGGAATAGGAACCTAATCTCTATTATATGTTTGCTTGAAAATTTGTATATAATATCTTTTGTTTTCAATGAAGTTGTCATTAGCAAAAGAGGTGCGCAAATTTGATCTGCAAATTTAGAAAACAACTTGTATGTGTTAAGACTAACAATATCCAAGAAAGCTACAAATAGATCAACAAAAGTTGTTGATCAGGCTGGTTCTTCTCAAAACTTGAGATAGTGTCGATGCAGTGGGAGGGTTGTGAGACAACCTGTTCGCTACATTGACAAGGACTAGTGGCTCAAATCCATGAATCTCGAAATAGAGTATTGTACTTTATTTCTGTCTGGGTCGTGTAGACCAATCAGTTAGTGAAAGATCTATTGATTGATAGTAGTTCTACAAGAGGACTTGAGACCAAGCCTGTAAGGTGCAAACCTTTAAGGCACAACTTTCTGACAAAGGGTCATTCCCAAAGGAAAATAGAGAATTGTGAATTAACTCTTTCCCTTGTTGTCATGTAAAAGTTGTTTAGACAACTCTTATCCATAGCCACGTTTTATTGTGATAAAACTAGGGAAATGGATGTCAAGACAGTTTTTCATAATGATGTTCTTCTGAATCGTTATCTTGAGTAGAGTATCTATAAGGCTCAACTAGAGGGATTCATTTAGGGTAAAGAGCAAAAGGTTTGCGTGCTTATTCAATCCATTTATGAATTGAAACTAGCATCTATATCCTGAATTATAAGGTTTGATATGGTATCAAATCTTATGGTTTTGAACAGAGTATAGATAAGTCTTGCTTCTACAAGGTTTTAATCAATTTTGTAACTCTCTTAGTCTGTTTCCGTAGTTTGTATCCTAATCATTGGGAATGATGTAGGATATGTTGGGTTTTATGTCCTAAAACTCGTGGTTTGTAAACTGAATATATATTCTATTTTGCAATAATGTTGTTATTGAGTTTTATTCAGTAAAGTTGTTATTGAATAAAGTGAATTGTGTTTAATTTTAACCTAACTCCAAAAAACTAAGAACCCATGGCTATAGGATGTATACTTGAACTTCATGTGCTGACATGACTGTGGATCAAGTTCGAGTGATAGCTAGAATAGTCTATAGTATAGGGATAAGGTTGGGTACCTTATCCTGGGGACACTATTGGACGCGACCCACTTTGTATAGTACAAACGATGTGATCCGAAATCTTTCATGTGGAGACATGCGAGTGGGGGCGTCCTATGCAATGAGTTTGCATAAGACTGAACAGCGAAACAAGTCGCTCTTTCTTTAAAACTTCGTTTACTGTAAAGACCGACTTTTTCATATGATGACCTAGGTAACTCGATCTGAATCCTGAGCACGTTATGAACTCCTGTTTATTCGGGCTTATCCTTTGACTTGTATGGGTGAGAGTGGCCCGAGATCGCCGACTCAATAAGCCTACCATCTTGGGGATAAGGCCGGGTAGGTAGCTGGGAACATAGTCGTGCGAGATGGAATTCACTTCTACCCGCCTTTAGGGATTAGTAGAGAGGGTGTTCCCTTAAGTGCTGACTCCGGGTCTTGAACTAGGGATCCCACCCTCTCATTGGCCCGAGAGGGACTTGGTATAGTGATGAGATCACTTACCAATCGGTTTGATGGTTGGACCAAAAACCAATAGTTCATTAGAAGATCAGTGGGACTTAAGGAACAAGATGTAATTACGGGGGTAAAACGGTTATTTTGACCCAGCTGTAATTACGAACGACCTGTGAAGGATCGACTTATTGATGATGGTTATATCAAGAGGACAGAAATATATCTACGGTGAGGAGAGTGCAACCCTTGGACTTTAGTGGAGTCTCCGGGGGTTAACGAATGTTGGTTAGCTTGACTAAAGAGTTTGGCCGGTTAATCTTGTATCGTTGGAGCTCATGATCTGTAGGTCCTTTAGGTTCTCTTGGCTAGCTCGGATTAAGCCGTGTAACAATATGAGAGAAAAAAGAATTTGAATTTATTCAAATTAATTTTTGGAAGAATGATGGACATATTTAAATATGATTTAAATATGGGATCGGTCTAAAACATGAATAGGGATTCATGTGTGATGATTCGGTTTAAGAAACCGGGATTAGTCTTATTATTTAATTAATATTTGATATTGAATTAAGTAATAATATTAATTAATTAAAAAGTTTAATTAATTAAAATTTATTTTGTTTATTAAAATTAATAATCAATTAATTTTAAAATGACAAAATATTACAAGTGGGATTATCCAAGTTGAGTGGATTTATCTAAGCGAAGTGGATTTATCCAAGTTTAGTGGGTTTATCCAAGTTGTGAAGTGGATTGTGAATCACCAACCACATGCATAAACTCATCAATTTTGAAACACTTGGTTGAAGACTAATCCATCCAATTTGAGGTGTCATGTTAAGCAAAGAGTTTTTTGCATGTGAATTGCCTATAAATTGGATGAAGTTCAAATGGTTTGAAGTTTGATGAATTTTCAAAGAGTTTGAATATTTGGATGAGCATGAAGAGTTCATGTTACTTGTAGATATTTCTCACAAAATCTCATCTCTTTCACCTTCTCATCTTCATCTTCCAAACTTTTTCTCTTGTAAAGGAGTCCCACCACTCCGTTGCTCGGCCCGAGGATAGCGGGACTACCGGAGATGGTTCTCGAGGAGATTCGAGCATCGGAATAGAAGTTTTTAGAACTACAAGAGGTAAGTATTCTAATTTCTTTTATTTCTAGTTTTGAGCATGTTTCTAGTTTAGCTAAATTGATGAAATTAGAGTGTCAATGATCCGACTCGCTTCCGCTGCGCTACATGTGCTCCATCAATTGGTATCAGAGCGTTTTTTGGTCACTCAATTTGCATCAATTTTAGCACGGTGGGTATTTATTTTAGAAATTAATTTTCTGGGCGTCTAAAGTGTTTTTCTGGTTTTGACATATTTGTTTGAGCTTTGATTTGTACTTCGTTTTGTAATTGCCCGAGCGTGTATGGGCTTTAATGTGTGCAGAAGAGTCTGCAAAAAATTCGGAGTCATTAGAGTTCATATAGGTTTTCAATTCGAAGACAGAAGCTCGGGTGTCTGGAAAAACAACATGCTATTTTTTTTTTTAAAAAAAACAACAGCACAAAACCAGTTCAACGCAAGGTGGAAGAAACGGTCCGGTTCGGTCCTCGAGCGGTCCGGTTCACTGAAAGTCAGACCGGTTCCTTGTTCTTCACCCTCTGGAGGTCCGGTTCAGCGTTTGTTTGGTCCGGTTCGAGTAGTTATTGGTCCGGTTCCGGGCTGTTGAAGTTGGGACAACTGTTTTGGACCGGTTCAGCTTATTTGAAGCTTGTAGTTGCTATTTTTTTGGCCGGTTCAAGCAATTTCAAGTCGGTTTGGGGCGGTTCGAAGGGTTCGGAAGCGTTTCAAACTAGTTTATGAATTATTATTGTAATAATTTAGTTGCTTGCTTGCCCGTGATGCCAAAATCGATCCACTTTAGTGTGTTTAATTAGTTATGCATTGTGAATGTATGTTTTAATTAAAGTCTCATTGTATGTGCATAAATTATGCCATATAGATTTCAAATCCCACCATAGGAAGCATATTGCATGCATTGAAAGTATAATATAAGTGTTATGTTGTATAGTATGCATGCTTAATTCATGAGAATTAATATAAGTGTTATATTAATTTATGAATTGGATGTTGCTTGTTTAAAAGTGTAATTGATATAAGTGTTATATTAATTATGAAATTAAACATACAACATAGTTTCCTTAGTTGAATATAATTGTTATATTCTTGCTTGGGAAGCATGTTATAAAATGAATGTAATGGTTATATTCTAGCTTAGGAAGCATGTTATAGAATGTCTTTGTTTTATAAAGCGTTGTAAAATAAGATAGACATTTAAAATCTATAACAAAGATAAATGCATGCTTGTTGCGTGCTCAATGTTTAAAAAGAATATGCAATAAGAGAGAGCACTCAGAACATGCAAGCATACATGATCTTGTAGCAAGTAGTAAGTATTTTTTCATTCGTTTTCCCACAGAGATTTATTCTTAGTTACTCGCGAAGTGTATTGTTAAGCAAGAATGGGTGGATTTGATGGGGTAGATTTGGTTTTAAATTGTCTAATTACTAAGGAATAAGTAAAGGGTAGCAACATAAATAAGTGCAAGTCAATGATAAACTCAACCGAAAAAAGAAGAGATTAATAAACGAAGAGGAAAATAGCTAAACATAATTTTTAACCAAAAGAATTGCGGGAACAGCAATTATACCGCAATGTTACTAACAGTGAAAGTGTGTAAAATGTGGAAACAAGGGCTACTAACGACTCCTCTATAGGCTTTTTCACACGATTCTTAAGCAGAAGATCAACTCACTATGCATCAAACTAACTCATACTCATGTATCTTCCGATTTCATGCATTAGATTCTTTAGTTTACTCATGTCCAAGTAAGGTCTTAAGCATCTTGTTAAAACAGTAAGTTGTGATTTGTACTAGGAAAACGCCTATTCCTAGGTCGTTTTCTGGCTACCTTGAGAGGCTAGCATGAGTGTATGACTCTGAAATCTTACTCCTTCCAGAGGTTAGGAGTTCTTTGAACAAAATGGATGGCCAATCGAAATTGCCCGTGGGATGAAGCTTACATACAATCAATGCATTCGAGAGTTATCCTACATGCTTTGGTCACATGTTTCTGCCTACAGATTCGTCATTAGCATGCCCTTATGTGGTTTAGTTACTCATGGATATAGATAGAATGGAAAGAGTAGATGAAGTTGACATGCTTAATGGAAGTTTAAAGACAAAACAGGGAAGGAAAAACAGTAAGCAGAGACGAATAGAGAAGTTGCGAAATGATGAATTGTACGTTGATTAACCAATTGTTTGAATGAACAAATGAAGACTTAGAAACACTGAAGTAAAGACAGAAAGCAACGAAATAAACTAGAGTAGCTACTGGAAAGGAAATGACAGCAAACAGTACTGAAAGTAGAAAACTAAGACAGAAAGGAGTAAGCTGTGCGTGGTCTTCTCGATTTCGAACGCCTCGGCTGAATAGAGAGAAAGGCGAGCCTTGCTTGGATGAATCCAATCAGAAGAGAAGATGAATCTTCTCTCCTTCCTGTCAGATTGTCGACTCCAATAGCTGAACCTTTCAAACCAACAGACGGAAGAGAGAATAAGAATGGAAGAAGCTGCGTTGAACTGAGAAGTCTACGCCTTTCAGATGTGTTTCAACCCTTCACTTTGACCTCCTTTTATAGTCATCTGCAGGTGCGATTGGGTCAAGGAGAACCATCCATTCTCAACGTCGTACTTCTATGTGACTGGAGGAGAAAGAACGAATCCCTGAAATATCGGATCACAACAGAAAAAGGTTAGCCAACTTACGGATTTCACTTAAAACATTGTTGTTTTAGCAATGTTTCCGCAATGCTGCCGCAATGCACAATTTTCATTCTTTTAACTTTGTTTTTCATTCCTTTTCTTTCCTTTTGCATACAAGTCCTAATTTAGCTTCATTCTTCTAATTCTCATATATAAGCATAAGTTTAAGCTAAATCCTATCAAAAATACCTAAGAGTGCACATCTTTCCATAGAAAACAAGTCCTAAATGTGTCACTTTTGGAGACGTAACAATACTCACTAAGGGTTAAAGAATTCCAATGCGATTAGGAATTTAGTATCGATTCGTTTTAATAGTTAAAATAGGTTGATATCTTGAAAAGCTAAGGTTACAAGAGAACTCACCCGGTGAGATCCTGTACTAAGGTTGGAGGTATTTAAGATGACGGTTTACGGAACATCTCCTACCTGGAGATCGACCCGGTACTTGAGTTAGGTTAACCCAGCTTTATGAGCATGCACGTGAGAGGTGTAAGGTTATAAAGCGTTTATCACCTAGACATCTTAGGTAAAAGTATGTTCTACCTAGACTTAGGTTTTATTGTTTTAGTCGGATAATTCCTAAGTAAAAGTATACCCAAACTGTATAAAATACTTAGTAGGGTGTTGAGAAGGTATATATGATATATCGATCTCCTCATACGCTCTCCGCGAAGTTCACATCGTGAGATTTATGCTCAGCCTCGTGATGTCAATAGGGCATCCTCATTCGGATGGTGTTTGCATAAATCAAGAGCAAGGTGAATGGAGAAAGTATTTATAGTAAGTGGGAGAAGGAAGTATGGCAATACATCCTGCGGTCTCCTCCATTAGGTTGAACCGTGAGATTTCCATGTTCCGCCTGCTGGTCGCCCATAGTAGCACCGTCCATTCGGAGGGTCGTTTCATGGGAGTCGGAACAAATCAATCTCCATAAATGGATAGGGTCTCTTAGGTTCATTCCCAACTCTGACATTTTCATTTGGTTGCACTGTTGGGGTCGACCTCTGAGTTCTGAAAATGGCGGGTCACACTTACAAAGGATTACTAAGTTGTTAGTAGATTCTTGACCGAAGTAGCGATAACTAAGGTGCTATAGGAATATGAGTTATTCTGGTATTAGCATTTAGTCAAGAATGTCTTGGTTCAGTGAAGGAGTGATTGACTGCCCCTCGGTAGCGGTTGCTCTGACTCACTGAAGTATCGTTGCAAATTAATAATGAGTTTTTGGGTACATTATTACTTTTGCTAGAATCTTGTTTGGATGTATGAAATGGGTTAAAATCAATTCACTAATAGAATTTATTCTTTTTCAGCATGTCTAGCTCGTTTCAATTACTAGTTTCTGATAAACTAAACGGCGATAACTACACGACTTGGAAATCGAACTTGAATACGATTCTTGTTATCGATGATCTTAGGTTTGTCTTAACAGAGGAATGTCCTCCCCCTCCTAGCTCGTCTGCAACTCGAACTGTTCGAGATGCATTTGACAGGTGGACTATGGCTAATGATAAAACCCGAGTCTACATCTTGGCCAGGACATCCAATGTGTTAGCTAAAAAGCATGAGGTAATGGTCTCTGCTAAGGAGATCATGGATTCATTACAGACGATGTTTGGACAACCGTCCTCATCGGTCTATCATGATACCCTCATGGCGAGGAAAGCTGAGAAGAAACAACTAAGTAAATATGATTTACTCGTTGTTGAAACATGTTTAGTGGAACATGATAGTTCTGCCTGGATACTGGATTCAGGAGCCACTAACCATGTTTGTTCTTCTTTCCAGGAAACTAGTTCCTGGCAGCTGCTTGCTGAAGGTAAGATAACTCTCAGGGTTGGAACAGGAGAGGTTGTCTCAGCCAAGGCAGTGGGAGCTGTCAAGTTGTTATATAAAGATAGTTTCATTTTACTTGAAAATGTATTGTTGGTTCCTAGCTTTAAAAGGAACCTTGTATCTATCTCTTGTTTACTTGAACATTTGTATAAAGTATATTTTGATTTTAATGAAGCGTTCATTAGCAAAAGAGGTGTACATATATGTTCTGCGAAACTTGAAAACAACTTGTATGTGTTAAGACCAACAGAGACAAAAGCTATTTTGAACACCGAGATGTTTAAAACAGCTGAGACTCAAACTAAAAGGCATAAACTTTCTCCAAGTACCTATCTTTGGCACTTGAGACTGGGCCACATTAATCTCAATAGGATTGGGAGATTGGTTAAGAGTGGTCTCCTAAATCGGTTAGAGGACACCTCTTTACCACCATGTGAGTCTTGTCTTGAGGGCAAGATGACCAAACGATTTTTTTCTGAAAAAGGTCATAGGTCCAAAGAAACTCTAGAGTTTGTACATTCAGACCTTTGTGGTCCGATGAATGTTAAAGCACGGGGAGGGTATGGATATTTCATCAGCTTCATTGATGATTATTCTAGGTACGGCTATCTTTACCTAATGCATCATAAGTCCGAAGCTCTTGAAAAGTTCAAGGAGTATAAGGCTGAGGTTGAGAACACATTAGGTAAAACGATTAAAACACTCCGATCAGATCGAGGTGGAGAGTATATGGATTTGAGATTCCAATACTATATGATAGAATATGGAATAGTATTCCAACTCTCAGCGCCCGGTACACCTCAGCAGAACGGTGTATCCGAGAGGAGAAATAGAACCCTGTTAGACATGGTTCGATCTATGATGAGCTATGTTCATCTGCCTAGGTCGTTTTGGGGATATGCGGTAGGGGTTGCTGCATATATTTTGAACATGGTTCCCTCTAAGAGTGTTTTGGAAACACCTTATGAGTTGTGGAGAGGGCGTAAAGGTAGATTACGTCACTTCAGGATTTCGGGGTGTCCGGCACACGTGCTGGTGCCCAATCCAAAGAAATTGGAACTTCGTTCAAAATTATGCCTATTTATAGGGTACCCCAAGGAAACGAAAGGTGGTCTATTTTAAGATCCTCAACAGGATAAGGTGCTTGTATCGATAAACACCACGTTCTTAGAGGAAAACCACATTAGAGATCATCAACCATCGAGCAAAATTATTTTGACCGAACTTTCCAGGAAAGCTACAGATGGGTCAACAAGAGTTGTTGATCAGGTTGGTCCTTCTCAAGAGTTGAGAATACCTCGACGTAGTGGGAGGGATGTGAGACAACCCGACCGCTACATGGGTTTAACGGAAACCCAGGTCGTCATACCTGATGACGGCGTTGAGGATCCATTGATCTTTAAAAAGGCAATGAATGACATAGACAAGGACCAGTGGCTTAAAGCCATGGACCTCGAAATGGAGTCAATGTACTTCAATTCGGTCTGGGATCTTGTAGATCAACCTGGTGGTGAAAGACCTATCGGTTGCAAGTGGATTTACAAGAGGAAACGAGACCAAGCCGGTAAGGTGCAAACCTTTAAGGCTCGACTTGTGGCAAAGGGTTATTCCCAGAGGGAAAGGGTGGACTATGAAGAAACCTTCTCCCCTGTTGCCATGTTAAAGTCGATTAGAATACTCTTGTCCATTGCCACATTTTATGATTATAAAATTTGGCAAATGGATGGAAGGACAACCTTTCTGAATGGCAATCTTGAAGAAAGTATTTATATGGCTCAACCAGAGGGGTTCATAATTCAGGGTCAAAAGCAAAAGGTTTGCAAGCTTAATCGATCCATCTATGGGTTGAAGCAAGCGTCTAGATCCTGGAATATAAGGTTTGATATTGCGATCAAATCTTATGGCTTTGAACAGAATGTTGACGAACCTTGTGTCTACAAGAAAATAGTCAATTCTATTGTAGCTTTCTTAGTCTTATACGTAGATGATATCCTACTCATTGAGAATGATGTAGGGTTCCTGACTGACGTTAAGCAATGGCTAGCGACCCAATTCCAAATGAAAGATTTTGGAGAGGCTCAGTTTGTTCTAGGAATTCAAATCGTAAGGAATCGTAAGAACAAAACGCTAGCACTGTCTCAAGCATCTTATATCGACAAGGTGTTGATACGATATTCGATGCAGAATTCAAAGAAAGGTTTGTTACCTTTCAGGGTGTCCTAAGACACCTCAAGAAGTTGAGGATATGAGACGAATTCCCTATGTATCAGCAGCCGGTAGTCTGTTGTACGCCATGTTATGTACAAGACCAGACATATGCTATGCAGTAGGAATTGTGAGTTGGTACCAGTCCAATCCGGGATATGATCATTGGACTGTCGTTAAACACATCCTCAAGTATCTTCGGAGAACGAGGGACTATGTGCTTGTGTATGGCGCGAAGGATTTGATCCTTACAGGATACACTGACTCTGGTTTTCAAACCGATAAGGATTCGAGGAAATCCACATCGGGATCAGTGTTCAGTCTTAACGGAGGGGCAATAGTATGGACGAGTATAAAGTAAGGTTGTATTGCTGACTCCACCATGGAAGTTGAGTATGTCTCGGCTTGTGAAGTTGCAAAAGAGGTTGTATGGCTTAGGAAGTTCTTCACGGATTTGGAAGTTGTTCCAAATATGAATTTGCCTATCACACTTTATTGTGATAATACTGGTGTTGTGGCAAATTCCAGAGAACCAAGAGGCCATAAGTGCAAGTGTATTGTTAGTCACTTTTCCCACAGAGATTTATTCTTAGTTACTCGCGAAGTGTATTGTTAAGCAAGAATGGGTGGATTTGATGGGGTAGATTTGGTTTTAAATTGTCTAATTACTAAGGAATAAGTAAAGGGTAGCAACATAAATAAGTGCAAGTCAATGATAAACTCAACCGAAAAAAGAAGAGATTAATAAACGAAGAGGAAAATAGCTAAACATAATTTTTAACCAAAAGAATTGCGGGAACAGCAATTATACCGCAATGTTACTAACAGTGAAAGTGTGTAAAATGTGGAAACAAGGGCTACTAACGACTCCTCTATAGGCTTTTTCACACGATTCTTAAGCAGAAGATCAACTCACTATGCATCAAACTAACTCATACTCATGTATCTTCCGATTTCATGCATTAGATTCTTTAGTTTACTCATGTCCAAGTAAGGTCTTAAGCATCTTGTTAAAACAGTAAGTTGTGATTTGTACTAGGAAAACGCCTATTCCTAGGTCGTTTTCTGGCTACCTTGAGAGGCTAGCATGAGTGTATGACTCTGAAATCTTACTCCTTCCAGAGGTTAGGAGTTCTTTGAACAAAATGGATGGCCAATCGAAATTGCCCGTGGGATGAAGCTTACATACAATCAATGCATTCGAGAGTTATCCTACATGCTTTGGTCACATGTTTCTGCCTACAGATTCGTCATTAGCATGCCCTTATGTGGTTTAGTTACTCATGGATATAGATAGAATGGAAAGAGTAGATGAAGTTGACATGCTTAATGGAAGTTTAAAGACAAAACAGGGAAGGAAAAACAGTAAGCAGAGACGAATAGAGAAGTTGCGAAATGATGAATTGTACGTTGATTAACCAATTGTTTGAATGAACAAATGAAGACTTAGAAACACTGAAGTAAAGACAGAAAGCAACGAAATAAACTAGAGTAGCTACTGGAAAGGAAATGACAGCAAACAGTACTGAAAGTAGAAAACTAAGACAGAAAGGAGTAAGCTGTGCGTGGTCTTCTCGATTTCGAACGCCTCGGCTGAATAGAGAGAAAGGCGAGCCTTGCTTGGATGAATCCAATCAGAAGAGAAGATGAATCTTCTCTCCTTCCTGTCAGATTGTCGACTCCAATAGCTGAACCTTTCAAACCAACAGACGGAAGAGAGAATAAGAATGGAAGAAGCTGCGTTGAACTGAGAAGTCTACGCCTTTCAGATGTGTTTCAACCCTTCACTTTGACCTCCTTTTATAGTCATCTGCAGGTGCGATTGGGTCAAGGAGAACCATCCATTCTCAACGTCGTACTTCTATGTGACTGGAGGAGAAAGAACGAATCCCTGAAATATCGGATCACAACAGAAAAAGGTTAGCCAACTTACGGATTTCACTTAAAACATTGTTGTTTTAGCAATGTTTCCGCAATGCTGCCGCAATGCACAATTTTCATTCTTTTAACTTTGTTTTTCATTCCTTTTCTTTCCTTTTGCATACAAGTCCTAATTTAGCTTCATTCTTCTAATTCTCATATATAAGCATAAGTTTAAGCTAAATCCTATCAAAAATACCTAAGAGTGCACATCTTTCCATAGAAAACAAGTCCTAAATGTGTCACTTTTGGAGACGTAACAATACTCACTAAGGGTTAAAGAATTCCAATGCGATTAGGAATTTAGTATCGATTCGTTTTAATAGTTAAAATAGGTTGATATCTTGAAAAGCTAAGGTTACAAGAGAACTCACCCGGTGAGATCCTGTACTAAGGTTGGAGGTATTTAAGATGACGGTTTACGGAACATCTCCTACCTGGAGATCGACCCGGTACTTGAGTTAGGTTAACCCAGCTTTATGAGCATGCACGTGAGAGGTGTAAGGTTATAAAGCGTTTATCACCTAGACATCTTAGGTAAAAGTATGTTCTACCTAGACTTAGGTTTTATTGTTTTAGTCGGATAATTCCTAAGTAAAAGTATACCCAAACTGTATAAAATACTTAGTAGGGTGTTGAGAAGGTATATATGATATATCGATCTCCTCATACGCTCTCCGCGAAGTTCACATCGTGAGATTTATGCTCAGCCTCGTGATGTCAATAGGGCATCCTCATTCGGATGGTGTTTGCATAAATCAAGAGCAAGGTGAATGGAGAAAGTATTTATAGTAAGTGGGAGAAGGAAGTATGGCAATACATCCTGCGGTCTCCTCCATTAGGTTGAACCGTGAGATTTCCATGTTCCGCCTGCTGGTCGCCCATAGTAGCACCGTCCATTCGGAGGGTCGTTTCATGGGAGTCGGAACAAATCAATCTCCATAAATGGATAGGGTCTCTTAGGTTCATTCCCAACTCTGACATTTTCATTTGGTTGCACTGTTGGGGTCGACCTCTGAGTTCTGAAAATGGCGGGTCACACTTACAAAGGATTACTAAGTTGTTAGTAGATTCTTGACCGAAGTAGCGATAACTAAGGTGCTATAGGAATATGAGTTATTCTGGTATTAGCATTTAGTCAAGAATGTCTTGGTTCAGTGAAGGAGTGATTGACTGCCCCTCGGTAGCGGTTGCTCTGACTCACTGAAGTATCGTTGCAAATTAATAATGAGTTTTTGGGTACATTATTACTTTTGCTAGAATCTTGTTTGGATGTATGAAATGGGTTAAAATCAATTCACTAATAGAATTTATTCTTTTTCAGCATGTCTAGCTCGTTTCAATTACTAGTTTCTGATAAACTAAACGGCGATAACTACACGACTTGGAAATCGAACTTGAATACGATTCTTGTTATCGATGATCTTAGGTTTGTCTTAACAGAGGAATGTCCTCCCCCTCCTAGCTCGTCTGCAACTCGAACTGTTCGAGATGCATTTGACAGGTGGACTATGGCTAATGATAAAACCCGAGTCTACATCTTGGCCAGGACATCCAATGTGTTAGCTAAAAAGCATGAGGTAATGGTCTCTGCTAAGGAGATCATGGATTCATTACAGACGATGTTTGGACAACCGTCCTCATCGGTCTATCATGATACCCTCATGGCGAGGAAAGCTGAGAAGAAACAACTAAGTAAATATGATTTACTCGTTGTTGAAACATGTTTAGTGGAACATGATAGTTCTGCCTGGATACTGGATTCAGGAGCCACTAACCATGTTTGTTCTTCTTTCCAGGAAACTAGTTCCTGGCAGCTGCTTGCTGAAGGTAAGATAACTCTCAGGGTTGGAACAGGAGAGGTTGTCTCAGCCAAGGCAGTGGGAGCTGTCAAGTTGTTATATAAAGATAGTTTCATTTTACTTGAAAATGTATTGTTGGTTCCTAGCTTTAAAAGGAACCTTGTATCTATCTCTTGTTTACTTGAACATTTGTATAAAGTATATTTTGATTTTAATGAAGCGTTCATTAGCAAAAGAGGTGTACATATATGTTCTGCGAAACTTGAAAACAACTTGTATGTGTTAAGACCAACAGAGACAAAAGCTATTTTGAACACCGAGATGTTTAAAACAGCTGAGACTCAAACTAAAAGGCATAAACTTTCTCCAAGTACCTATCTTTGGCACTTGAGACTGGGCCACATTAATCTCAATAGGATTGGGAGATTGGTTAAGAGTGGTCTCCTAAATCGGTTAGAGGACACCTCTTTACCACCATGTGAGTCTTGTCTTGAGGGCAAGATGACCAAACGATTTTTTTCTGAAAAAGGTCATAGGTCCAAAGAAACTCTAGAGTTTGTACATTCAGACCTTTGTGGTCCGATGAATGTTAAAGCACGGGGAGGGTATGGATATTTCATCAGCTTCATTGATGATTATTCTAGGTACGGCTATCTTTACCTAATGCATCATAAGTCCGAAGCTCTTGAAAAGTTCAAGGAGTATAAGGCTGAGGTTGAGAACACATTAGGTAAAACGATTAAAACACTCCGATCAGATCGAGGTGGAGAGTATATGGATTTGAGATTCCAATACTATATGATAGAATATGGAATAGTATTCCAACTCTCAGCGCCCGGTACACCTCAGCAGAACGGTGTATCCGAGAGGAGAAATAGAACCCTGTTAGACATGGTTCGATCTATGATGAGCTATGTTCATCTGCCTAGGTCGTTTTGGGGATATGCGGTAGGGGTTGCTGCATATATTTTGAACATGGTTCCCTCTAAGAGTGTTTTGGAAACACCTTATGAGTTGTGGAGAGGGCGTAAAGGTAGATTACGTCACTTCAGGATTTCGGGGTGTCCGGCACACGTGCTGGTGCCCAATCCAAAGAAATTGGAACTTCGTTCAAAATTATGCCTATTTATAGGGTACCCCAAGGAAACGAAAGGTGGTCTATTTTAAGATCCTCAACAGGATAAGGTGCTTGTATCGATAAACACCACGTTCTTAGAGGAAAACCACATTAGAGATCATCAACCATCGAGCAAAATTATTTTGACCGAACTTTCCAGGAAAGCTACAGATGGGTCAACAAGAGTTGTTGATCAGGTTGGTCCTTCTCAAGAGTTGAGAATACCTCGACGTAGTGGGAGGGATGTGAGACAACCCGACCGCTACATGGGTTTAACGGAAACCCAGGTCGTCATACCTGATGACGGCGTTGAGGATCCATTGATCTTTAAAAAGGCAATGAATGACATAGACAAGGACCAGTGGCTTAAAGCCATGGACCTCGAAATGGAGTCAATGTACTTCAATTCGGTCTGGGATCTTGTAGATCAACCTGGTGGTGAAAGACCTATCGGTTGCAAGTGGATTTACAAGAGGAAACGAGACCAAGCCGGTAAGGTGCAAACCTTTAAGGCTCGACTTGTGGCAAAGGGTTATTCCCAGAGGGAAAGGGTGGACTATGAAGAAACCTTCTCCCCTGTTGCCATGTTAAAGTCGATTAGAATACTCTTGTCCATTGCCACATTTTATGATTATAAAATTTGGCAAATGGATGGAAGGACAACCTTTCTGAATGGCAATCTTGAAGAAAGTATTTATATGGCTCAACCAGAGGGGTTCATAATTCAGGGTCAAAAGCAAAAGGTTTGCAAGCTTAATCGATCCATCTATGGGTTGAAGCAAGCGTCTAGATCCTGGAATATAAGGTTTGATATTGCGATCAAATCTTATGGCTTTGAACAGAATGTTGACGAACCTTGTGTCTACAAGAAAATAGTCAATTCTATTGTAGCTTTCTTAGTCTTATACGTAGATGATATCCTACTCATTGAGAATGATGTAGGGTTCCTGACTGACGTTAAGCAATGGCTAGCGACCCAATTCCAAATGAAAGATTTTGGAGAGGCTCAGTTTGTTCTAGGAATTCAAATCGTAAGGAATCGTAAGAACAAAACGCTAGCACTGTCTCAAGCATCTTATATCGACAAGGTGTTGATACGATATTCGATGCAGAATTCAAAGAAAGGTTTGTTACCTTTCAGGGTGTCCTAAGACACCTCAAGAAGTTGAGGATATGAGACGAATTCCCTATGTATCAGCAGCCGGTAGTCTGTTGTACGCCATGTTATGTACAAGACCAGACATATGCTATGCAGTAGGAATTGTGAGTTGGTACCAGTCCAATCCGGGATATGATCATTGGACTGTCGTTAAACACATCCTCAAGTATCTTCGGAGAACGAGGGACTATGTGCTTGTGTATGGCGCGAAGGATTTGATCCTTACAGGATACACTGACTCTGGTTTTCAAACCGATAAGGATTCGAGGAAATCCACATCGGGATCAGTGTTCAGTCTTAACGGAGGGGCAATAGTATGGACGAGTATAAAGTAAGGTTGTATTGCTGACTCCACCATGGAAGTTGAGTATGTCTCGGCTTGTGAAGTTGCAAAAGAGGTTGTATGGCTTAGGAAGTTCTTCACGGATTTGGAAGTTGTTCCAAATATGAATTTGCCTATCACACTTTATTGTGATAATACTGGTGTTGTGGCAAATTCCAGAGAACCAAGAGGCCATAAGCGTGGAAAGCACATTGAGCGGAAATATCATCTCATTAGGGAGATAGTGCATCGATGAGACGTGATCGTTATGCAGATCGCCTCGGAGCACAATATTGCTGATCCATTTACATAGTCCATCACGGCTAAAGTGTTCGAGGGGCACCTAGTGAGTCTAGGACTACGAGTTGTACAGTAGGATAGTGGGAGAAAAACCATGGATATATTTGATATTCCAGTTTTTCTCATCCAACATTTAATACTCCACTGACGTTTTAGTCCAAGTGGGAGTTTGTTGGGTTTTATGTCCTAAAACTCGTGGTTTGTAAACTAAATATATATTCTATTTTGCAATAAAGTTGTTATTGAGTTTTATTCAGTAAAGTTGTTATTGAATAAAGTGAATTGTGTTTACTTTTAACCTAACTTCAATAAACTAAGAACCCATGGCTATAGGATGTATACTTGAACTTTATGTGGTGACATGGCTGTGGATCAAGTTCGAGTGATAGCCAGAATAGTCTATAGTATAGGGATAAGGTTGGGTACCTTATCCTGAGGACATTATTGGACGCGACCCACTTTCTATAGTACAAACGATGTGATCCGAAATCGTTCATGTGGAGACATGCGAGTGAGGGCGTCCTATGCAATGAGTTTGCATAAGACTGAACCGCGAAACAAGTCGCTCTTTCTTTATAACTTCGCTTACTGTAATGACCGAATTTTTCATATGATGACCTAGGTAACTCGATTTGAATCCTGAGCACGCTATGAACTTCTGTTTATTCAGGCTTATCCTTTGACTTGTATGGGTGAGAGTGGCCTGAGATCGCTGACTCAATAAGCCTACCATCTTGGGATAAGATCGGGTAGGTAGCTGAGAACATAGTCCTGCGAGATGGAATTCACTCCTACCCGCCTTTAGGGATTAGTAGAGAGGTTGTTCCCTTAAGTGTTGACTCCGGGTCTTGAACTAGGGATCCCACCTTCTCATTGTCCCGAAAGGGACTTGGTATAGTGATGAGATCACTTACCAATCGGCTTGATGGTTGGACCACAAACCAATAGTTCATTAGAAGGTCAGTGAGACTTAAGGAACAAGATGTAATTACGGGGGTAAAATGGTTATTTTGACCCAGCTGTAATTACGAATGACCTGTGAAGGATCGACTTACTGATGATGGTTATATCAAGAGGACAGAAATATATCTACGGTGAGGAGAGTGCAGCCCTTGGACTTTAGTGGAGTCTCCGGGGGTTAACGAATGTTGGTTAGCTTGGCTAAAGAGTTTGGCCGGTTAATCTCGTATCGTTGGAGCTCATGATCTGTAGGTCCTTTAGGTTCTCCTGGCTAGCTCGGATTAAGTCGTGTAACAATATGAGAGAAAAAAGAATTTGAATTTATTCAAATTAATTTTTGGAAGAATGATGGACATATTTAAATATGGGATCGTTCTAAAACATGAATAGGGATTCATGTGTGATGATTCGGTTTAAGAAATCGGGATTAGTCTTATTATTTAATTAATATTTGATATTGAATTAAATAATAATATTAATTAATTAAAAAGTTTAATTAATTAAAATTTATTTATTTTATTAAAGTTAATTATGAATTAATTTTAGACAAAATATTACAAGTGAGATTATCCAAGTTGAGTGGATTTATCCAAGTCAAGTGGATTTATCCAAGTTGAGTGGGTTTATCCAAGTTGTAAAGTGGATTGTGAATCAACAACCACATGCATAAACTCATCAATTTTGGAACACTTGGTTGAAGACTAATCCATCCAATTTGAGGTGTCATGCTAAGCAAGAGTTTGTTGCATTTGAATTGCCTATAAATTGGATGAAGTTCAAATGGTTTGAAGTTTGATGAATTTTCAAAGAGTTTGAATATTTGGATGAGCATGAAGAGTTCATGTTACTTGAGAAATTAGAAAGCTATGTGTTAGATATTTCTCACAAAATCTCATCTCTTTCACCTTCTCATCTTCATCTTCCAAACTTTTTCTCTTGTAAAGGAGTCCCACCAGTTCATTGCTCGACCCGAGGATTGCGGGACTACCGGAGCTGGTTCTCGAGGAGTTCGAGGGAAGCTTCAAAGGGTTCGTGAGGAGATTCGAGCATCAGAATAGAAGTTTTTAGAACTACAAGAGGTAAGTATTCCAATTTATTTTATTTCTAGTTTTGAGCATGTTTCTAATTTAGCTAAATTGATGAAATTAGAGTGCCAATGATCCGACTCGCTTCCCCTGCGCTACATGCGCTCCATCAGGATACTTGGCTGACATTAAGTAAATGTTGTCTCAAACATCTTATATTCACAAAGTGTTGTTAATATTGCCAAAGTGTTGTTAATATTAACAAGGTGTTGTCAATATTCGATGTAGAATTTCGAATGAAAAGGTAAGGTACTTTTCAGGTTAGGAATTCAGTTGTCAAAGGAAATCGTTTCCCATGACACCTCAATGGTTGATGATTTTAGACGTACTCCCTGTGCATTTACATATCGGTAGTATGGTGTATGCCTTCTAATATACACGACCCGATATGTGCTATGCAGTGGAAGTTGTCTGTAGATAAAAGTCTAGTTGTGTTTGATCATTGGACTTCCGTTAAAGTGTTGTCCTAGCACGGAGAAATAGAATACAATTGTTCTATTGTTGATTCCTCCGTGGAAGCTAAGTACGTTGCAACTTACGAAGCAACAAAAGTTGTTAGTAGAGCTCGTTGTAAGTGCTATGAGGAGATGTGATTGTCACATAGAAAGCCTCACAGCATTTCATGCTGATTTGTTTACTAAGTCTCTCACGGCTAAACTGTTTGAGAGACACGTAAAGAGTTTTGGGCTGCGAGTTGTTGAGTAGGATAGTGGAAAAAATCTTCGGATATATGATATCTTAGTTTTCTCAACCAACATGTACACCACAACGGACGTTTTAGTCCAAGTGGAAGTTTGTTGGCTTTTATGTCCTAAAACTCGTAGTTTGTAAACAATTGTGTTTGTAATCGTTCTATTTAGTAATAAAGAGTTGTTGAGTTTTATTCAGTAAAATAGTTTACTGGAATAAAGTGAAAGGTGTTTGCATTAACTTGTACCAATAAACTAACACCCATGGCGAAGTCTGAGTACTTAAACCTCATGTATGACATGAATGTGGATCAGGTTCAAGTATACAGTCAAAACGGTCTATAGTATATGGATAAGGCTGGGTACCTTATCTTGGTAACACTATTGGATGCGGCTCGCTTTGTATTGTACAAAACGATGTGATCTGAATCGTTTCACATGGTGATGTGCGAGCGAGGGCGTCCTATGCAATGAGTATGCATACGACTGAACCGCGAAATCAAGTCGCTCTCTCTTTATAACACAGTTTACTGAAGAGACCGACTTTTTCATATGATGGCCTAGGTAACTTAATCTTAATCCTGAGCTCGCTATGAACTCATATATATTCAAGAGTATCCTTTGACTTGCACGAGTGAGAGTGCCTAATGAGTGCTGACTCAATAAGCTTACCATCTTGGGGATAAACTCGAATAGGTGGCTGGGGATCAACCTCATCATCGGGCCCGAAGCTCAAAACCCGGCCCAAGTCCAGCCCAAGCTCGATCCAAGCCCGGTCCGGCCCAGCCCAACTCTTTCATGCATTGGATTGGATATGAATTTGTTTTGTTTTAATTGGATCGGCCCATGGGCCAGCCTGTTCAAGCCGTATTTGGATCGGCTCGTTGGGCCGACCTAAAGGCCCGATCCAATATAATAATAATAATATATATATATATAAATTGTAGTAATAATAATTTAAAAAAAAAATAAATAAATAAAAAGTCATTCATGAGTTATATCAAGCCCAATTACATTACTCTACGTAGACACCGTATTTGGTCCGACCATTTGTTTATTATTAAAAGTTATTATCCTCTATTTTTGTGTATTTTTGTCATCTTTCTTTAAACTATTTTTAACTTTTTAAATTCACTTATTTATTTATTTAATTCCGAAAATTCAAGAAAAATAACAAAAAAGAACGTTTTGTGGTTTGAAAAAGTTTTTACCTAATTTGACAAATAAAATTAACATTTAATGAGTATAATATTTTAAGTCATTTTATGGCTAAAATTTGATATTCATTTATTTACTTCAATGAATATAAAATCTTTAATTCATTTTTGGGTTAAAATTTAATATTCATTTATGAGTATAAAATATTTAATTCATTTTTTATTTAAAATTTGATATTTATTTATGATATAAAATATTTGTTCATTTTTGGCTTAAAATCTATTTCAATTGAGAAAACATTTCGAGTAATAAATTCATGGAGATTTTTACCTTTGATGCGGTTTTCAAAGGAGCGAAAAGCTCGTAAAATTGAGGGAGACAAAAAAATATTAGAGCGAAAGAGTCGGGGAAGACAAAAAAGGTTAGAGCGAAAGGCTCGTAGGAAAGACACATCAAATCCGAGAAAAAGACTAACAAAATTGGAGAGTAAAAAGGGTTTTCATAAGTAAACCTGATGATTTGACCAAATTAAACTCATATTCTCTAACCCACACTCTCTCTCCTCCAAGCCTCCTCCCTATTCATCATTTTCCTCAACCACCTCCTACTTTAGTCTGGCAAACTTGAACATACGGCGACGGAGATCAGATTTAAGTTCGAACGACGACGGTGTTGAGTCTGAGCATATCGTATGGCAACAAAGGTTATTTTTTAGGTTTCATGTTATTTACCCTTTTGCCATTAATTACATTTTAATTATAAGTTTTCCATTGCATGTTTAATTACAAAATTGCCCTCCTTGTTAATTATTTGTTTACAATTTTGATATTTGACTTACAATTTAATGTTTGACCTTTTATTTTTCTATTAAGTTATGATATATTTTTCTTTTCAAATTTAAGAATTGAAGGTATCTTTCTATTTTACTTTAATTTAAGTTGGTAAATAAATTTTAATTATTTGTTTTAATTACATATTTCAAATGAATTTCAACTTTGTCGTTAATTGAAATTTTCCAAATAAATCTTAATTTTTTCATATAATCCATATTCAATAATTTTGTTTAAAAATAAATGTTTGCTAAATAAAAAAATCGTATTTATTTCGAGGGCTGAATAATGTGACTTTCGTAGAGTTTCGACTCTCGTGCAAGCACACGAAAATCCTCCCAATAACTTTCAAAAAAATAAATCAACGTATTTTAAAAATTAAATATTATCATGTAAACATCCTATGACGGAGTTGAGATAAATTTCTCAAATTCTTGAGGTAAATAATTTCTTTTTAGATAAAAAAAAAGAAATTTAAATATGATAATTAATTAAAGGAAATCCAATCAATATATCAAACTTTTACCTTATTTTGAAGGTTAAGATTTGATTAAATGAGACATTTCTTTTTAACAAAACTATTATTTATTTATTAAGAACATTTTAAAATTAACTGGATAATATAAAATAAAATATGGCTACCATTTTAACGGATGTTGTAGGGTGATAATACCTTCCCTACACTCGAACGACCCCGAACCTAATTTCTGAAATCGTAGACCAGTTTTTTGTTTTAAAGTGACCAATCACACCAAAATGATTGGTGGCGACTCCATCTCTTTTATTTTTAAAACAAAACTTTTGAAAGAGGACGTCGGCCGCTCCGCGTCGCGATGACGTTGTGACACTCTACACCTATGGCCTACATGTCATTATGACATATAAAATAGAAAAAAAAAATCATGATAGTTGATTAACAATTGTTGACCGAAAAATTTCGGCCTCAACGGTCGCCACGTGTCTTCATCACGGCCGGTGGATCAGATAAACTTGACCGAGCAAATTCGGTCACACCGTAATTGGGCTCGAAATCGGGTCGGTCCAGAAAAGATATTCAAAAGACAATTTGGCCCAAAGTTCAAGCCCATTGGACTCAAAATTCAAAAGCTCATTTGAACCAAGCCCATTGGGTCCAAGCCCATTGGATCCAAGCCCAAGCCCACCAGACCCATGAGAACTCTATAAATAGAGAACTCATTTTCATTTGCAAGGTTCAGAAAATTTCTACTCCTAAGAGCTCAGAGAGAATTCTCAAGCAACGAAGACTCCCTGAATCCTTGGAAGACTGAACGATCATCCAACATCGAGATCAAGCTGTGAAGCCCTCGAAACAAATCCAACATCGAGATCAAGCTGCGAAGCCCTCGAAACAAATCCAACATCGAGAACAAGCTGCGAAGCCCTCGAAACAAATCCAACATCGAGAACAAGCTGCGAAGCACTCGAGATACATTTACATTTAAAAGAGAGAATCAGAGGATCAAATATTAGAGATTGTAACCCACTACGCACTGATACATACAAATACATCAATACAAATTCAAATTTCATTTACACGTGTCTAAATTTCCTTCGTCGAAATCTCCGTGTGAACAGATTGGCACGCCCAATGAGACCTCTCTACCTTTCATATCTCTCTCTCAACAAAAAAATTAACAATGGCATCAAAGAAAACAACATCCAAGGCTGTCAGTTCCAACAGCCCTTACAGGGGTCCTGTCACCCGCAGCCGCTTCATCAAACAAGCCTCGCAGACGGACGAGCACACTTCTTCCCTCGTGAGCAAAATATACAAACGACTGACGGAGTCCGCGCAGGTTGGGATAATTATCAAGGACAATCCCTTGTTCGATGAAACTGCTCCCTCTTCTGATCAGTCGGAGAAGGTTTCCGACTCCAACGTATCTGTAATGATGGCGGATGCGCGCACTAACGACGAAGCGATGGCTGAAATGGAAAAGAAAATTAACTTTCTGATGAAAGCAGTCGAGGACAAAGACTTCGAGATTGCCCAACTGAGGAGTTAGATGCAAAGTCGTGAGGTCGCGAAGTCAAGTCTAACTCCTGCGGCCAGAAGGAGTGACAAAGAAAAAATGGTCATCCAGGAAGACCAAGCGCAACACTCAACGTCGGTCGCTTCCTTATCTGTCCAACAACGGCAGGACATGATTACCAACACCATCCGAGCCCAGTACGGTGGACCAGCCCAGAGCACCCTCTCGTATACCAAATCGTATTCCAAGAGGATCGACAACTTGAGGATGCCCACCGAGTACCAGCCGCCGAAATTCCAACAGTTCGATGGGAAGGGCAATCCTAAACAACACATTGTCCACTTCGTCGAAACGTGCGAGAACGCTGGAACTCGCGGAGACTTGCTGGTTAGGCAATTCGTCCGAACTTTGAAAGGAAACGCCTTTGATTGGTACACTGACTTGGAACCCAAGACGATTGACAGTTGGGAACAGTTTGAGCGAGACTTCTTGAATCGCTTCTATAGCACGAGACGGACAGTCAGCATGTCTGAACTCTCGCACGCTAGCCAAAGAATGGGCGAGCCAGTCGTCGATTTCATTAACCGTTGGAGATCGTTGAGTCTTGACTGCAAGGACCGACTCACAGAAGTGTCTGCTGTCGAGATGTGCATCGGCAGCATGCATTGGAGACTTCACTACATCCTACAAGGGATAAAGCCCCAAACATTCGAGGAGTTAGCAACTCGCGCCCATGATATGGAGCTGAGTATTGCCAATAGAGGAAACAATGACCTCTTAATCCCCGATGTAAAGAAAATAAAGACGGAAATGAAGGGCGTTGGAAAGATCACGAAGAATGTCGTGAAAGAATCTATGGTCGTCAACACGGCCCCTTTAAGGTTTTCCTCCAAAGCAAAGGAAAACAAAACGGAAGCAAGAAATGAGAAAGGCGAAAGACGTCGCCTTACTTTGAAAGAAAGACAAGAAAAAGTATACCCGTTTCCAGACTCTGACATCCCCGATATGTTAGAGCAATTGCTGGAAACGCAACTCATCCAACTGCCAGAATGCAAACGACCGGAGGAGTTAGGAAAGGTAAATGATCCTAACTACTGCAAGTACCACCAGGTCGCCAGTCATCCTGTAGGCAAATGTTTTGTCTTAAAAGAGCTAATCATGAAGTTAGCTAGTGAAAAGAGGATTGAGCTGGATCTCGACGAGGTAGCTCAAGCAAATCACGCCACCGTAACATTGAACTCCGACGTTCAATTATCTCCTGTTTCACCTAAGAAGCAAGAGGAGAGTTTGATCCAGTTTGGGACTTGCGAACCTGTAATTGTTCGATTCGAACATGAAATCCTACAGGATACTCCGTGGGTGAAGCCCGAACCCGTTGGGGATGAAGATGAAGGATGGACCGTCGTAACTCGTCGGAAAATGCGGCGACAGAGACCTGTCCAGAAAGAAGCCCGCCTACTTCGAGAGTATAGGCGAAAAAGCAAACTTCCAAAAAGAAAAGGAAGAAAGAGTATGAGAAGGCCTAAGCTTGTCGTGGAGGAAAACAAAGACCTCCCTCGACCCCAGCAGCCTATGACCCTACGGGAATTTTTCCCCAAGGGATTCTTTAATGAAAAGCAGGAATAAACATTTGAAGCTGCTACGTGCCACATCGTTGGTGCAATCGAGGATGATAGCGCCACTCCGAGTTCAACGGAGTTGGTAACAAAGTTGGACGATACACCTTCCCTCAATGTAGTAGATTCGCCTCAAATGGACAAAACTGCTCACGTCGACACGTTGAAGGACTCTAATGTTTCAGAACCTTCAACCTCTACAGCACATGCATGCGCGTCCGATTGCATGTCCATAAGCTTCACCGATGATGATTTGATGTTGGGGTCAAAACCTCACAATAGACCTTTGTTTGTCTCAGGATACATTCGAGAACAGAGGGTCGGTCGAATCCTCATTGATGATGGATCGACCGTCAACATAATGCCGAAATCAGTCATGAAGGAGATTGGCATCCTGATGGAAGAGCTATCAAGTAGCAAGCTGGTAATCCAGGGTTTCAATCAGGGAGGACAACGAGCGATCGGCATGATTCGCCTACAGCTCATCATCGGAGACTTAAAAGCACATACCCTATTTCATGTCATCGACTCCAGGACTACCTATAAAATATTGTTGGGTCGCCCTTGGATTCATGGAAATGGGGTAATAACTTCCACCTTGCATTAGTGCTTCAAGTTTTATCAAGACGGCGTCAAAAAGGTTGAGGCAGACACTAAGCCATTTTCAGAGGCTGAGTCTCATTTCGCGGATGCCAAGTTTTATATAAATAACAACAACATAGAAAAAATAATGCCAAAAGAAATCTCTTTGATCAGCGGGGAGCAGAAGACTTGCGCAGGGAAAGAATCAATCAAAGAAGAAAATGTTCCCAAGTTTTGCGAAAGGAAGACATCCGTCAGCCCTACGAAGGCTAAGGCCTTGAAAGACGAGAAAAGTTCGAACCCTTCTGTTCTGCGCTATGTTCCTTTGTCCCGGAGTAAGAAGGGTGAATCGCCGTTTGCGGAATGTGCGAAAAGTTTGAAAGTTGGTGACATTAAGATTCTTAAGGAAAACTTTGTCACCCCTCTTACGAAGATAACGAAACAAGAGGTCACGAAGTCCAAAGAGACTCAGAAAGGGATGGTCATGCCTGAGAAACGAACGAAAGAAGGATACGATCCCAAGGCATATAAACTGCTAGCAAAGGCAGGATATGACTTCACAACTCACACTGAGTTCAAGGGCCTGAAAATCCTCGAAGGCAGGTCAGAGCTTTCTTCGACACAAAACAAGCTCCTAAAGGAGGGATATTCTATACCGGCATCAAGAAAGGGGCTTGGATATAAGTCGCCTGAACCAGTCCGTATAACCCGAATAGGGAAAGAGAAAGTGGTCAACAGACTTAACATAACTACCAAGGAGGTAGACAACTCAAAAGAAGACGAAGTTGTCAAACCCAAGATCTCTATCTTTAAGCGCATCAAGCCGCCGGCTACGCGCGCTTCAGCCTTCCAGCGATTGAAGGCGGCTGTGACAGAAGAGGACAGTCCGCACTCAACATCTAACCCCATCAGGCCTTCCGTCTTTCAAAGGTTGAGTAAGCCGACAGATGAAAAAGAAAACACGTTATCCACTAAACCTCTGATAGCTCCATTTCGGAGCTATATTTATGTCCCTAATTTATGACTATTATATGCTTAATCTTGCTTTCCTGTGTTTATTATAGGTGTTCCGACAAATTCGTCCTCGGGTGCGTTTCGACGTCATTCGAGGCTTAAAGTCGCATTTTAAGGACCTAGGAACACTTCCGGGGAAGAAACATGCAAAAATATTGAGATTTGACGTTTTGGGAAGCTTTCAAGGCAAAATACCATGCAAAAACCCGAGAGCTAGCGTTGAGCAGACAGCGTCTCGACGCTATCTCGACGCTGCCAGAGCGTCTCGACGCTCCGAAGCCTGAAGCGTCATTTGGAGTTTCCACCCGAGAGCAAGCGTCGAGTGGTCAGCGTCTCGACGCTCGCTCGACGCTGCGCAAGCGTCTCGACGCCGCCCCGACTTCGCGCGCTGAAACTTTAGGGCGCAGCGTCGAGACGCTGCCCTAGCGTCTCGACGCTTCGACGGAATATTTAAGTTTTTGTCCGATTTTTAGCCGCCATCTTCATCTTCAACCTCGGGCTCCACACCTGATTGGACGTTTTTCAAGCCATTTCCACCATGGGAGAGGCTAAGGAGCTTGGATTGGAGCCATCCCACATCACATACATCATGAGTGAGTAGTGTATAGAGTTTTTGACTCGGGATTGTAGGGAATAATGTAGTTTAAACTTTTGGTGAGGTTGTTGAACTGAATTTCTGATTTGGCTATGGAATTTGATTGAATTAGCTTCTATTTATTTGCTTATTCCATGAATGTGCTTGATTGATAGGACTAGACAACCTTGAATTCGAGCATGCTTCATTTGTTAAAGGTTTTGATGCCGTGCCTCTCTTAATCGCCAAGTAACAAAGATTAACGATGCCATTGAGCGCATAGGCTTCCTTGCGTTCTTGGTGTTCGTTCTTCTCGAAATAGAATCTGAAATCGATACACTAATTTGGCGTCCAAATTAGATAATCGTCGTAGTTAGCTCGTTGCTATCGATTGGTCTTGGGAGAGCGTTGGCCGCCAATGTCCAATCGATATGCTTAATTAGCGTAATTAATTATGTCTAATTAATCTCCATGGAGCATGTCTGAATTAATTTATTGATTTGAGACGGGCTGCGTATTCGTTCAAATATTTAGCCGTTGTTTTCGTCAACCCGTGATCCAAAAGCTTGCTATTTTTAATCCCGATCGTCCCGAGTCGAACGCTCCGTTAGTTAAGTTTTCCCTATTTTTGCGTTGTTTTCCATTAGCTAATTAAAGACCAACATCCCCATTTTGTTTAATTTCATAGTTTTCAAATTTAATTAGAATTAAGTCAAATTAGCATAATTCCCTGTGGATCGACCCCGTTACCACTAAGTTGCTAATAGTTCAGTGTATTCGGGTAATTACAAATCTATTTTGGCGGGTCTCGACAACCCGATGTTTGGCGATAATTCCAAAATATCGTTACCAAAATTGGCGCCGTTGCCGGGGAGTTAAGCTTAATTCGGCCTAATAGATTTAATTTGTAGACTTTTGAATTTTACCTTAAATTCGCTTATTCTTTTATTGTTTGCTAGATTTAATTTGTTTGTTTAAGTGTGCTAGAGTGCCAAATTTTTTATTTAAGAGAATGGAAGTTCCTTTAGAGGACGATGAGGCTGGAGTTCCAAAAACGCTCAGGCAGTGGGCGTCGGTTGATATAGACCACCAACCTTCTTGCATTTCCTACCCGAAAATCTCAGGTGAGTTTGAACTTAAATCTGGTTTAATTGACCATCTGCCTTCTTTTTGTGGTGAAACAGATGAGGATCCCTTCAAACATCTCAAGGCTTTTCAAATGGTAAGTTCTGCGATGAAACCAGGCGACATAACTGAAGATCAGCTCAACCTGAGAGCTTTCCCATTCACCTTGAAAGGAGAAGCTCGAGAATGGCTGCATTACTTACCATCGGGAACCATCTCTACTTGGGGCAAGTTGAAGAGCATGTTCCTGGAAAGATATTTCCCAGCTTCAAGAGCCAGAGCCCTGAAAAAAGACATTTATGGTTTCAAACAGTCAAAGAAGGAGGCATTTCACGAGTGTTGGGAGAGATTCATTAAGCTCTGCGAGAGTTGCCCGAACCATCAGATAGCAGAGGCTGCGCTTATTCAATTTTTCTACGAAGGGTTGCAACCGTACGACTGTCAGATGCTCGATGCTTCGAGCGGAGGAGCCCTTTGGGAAAAAACGCCTGCGGAGGCTAGACAGTTGATCTCCAACATGGCCGAGAACCTTCGGCAATACGGGGGAAGGAATGAGCAAGCTAAGTTGTTGACAGACATGGAAGAGCTAAAGACGCAAGTGTCTCAGGTATGTGGCGCTGTTCTTACATTACAAGAAAACTCATCGCAAGCTATTCCTTCTATTTCAGGTCAAAACCTTGAAGGCATGTTCAAATCATTTATGGAATCTAGCAAGGAGACCAGTTCACAGATGCGGTCGCTAAGTGAGGGGTTCACAGAGATTAAGGACAAGATAAGTAAATTGGAGTCCAAAGCGGAAGGCGTTAGTGCCATCGCTCTCAGAAGTGGTAAGGAGGTATGTTATGTCTCCAAAAGTGACTTATTTAGGACTTATTTAGCTTAGGAAGATGCACATTCTTAGGTGTTTTTGATAGTATTTAGCTTAAACCTACACTTATATATGAGAATTAGAAGAAGGTAGCTAAATTAGGACTTATGTGCAAAAGGAAAGAAAAGGAATGAAAACCGAAGTTAAAAGATGAAAAGTGCGCATTGCGATAGAATTGCGGAAACATTGCTAAAACCGCAATGTTTCAAGTGAAAACCGTAAGTTGACTGATCTGTTTCTGTTAATTTCCGTTATTTCAGGGATTCGGTCTTTCTCCTCCATCCATTTTGAAGTACGACGTTGAAGATTGATGGTTCTCCTTGGCCCAAATGCACCTGCAGATTACTATAAAAGGGGGTCAAAGTCGGAGGTTCAATCATCATCCGAAAGCGTAGAAGTCTTCTCGCAGCTCCACTTTTTCTCCTGTTTTTCTTTGCCGTCTGTTGGTTTGCGAGGGTTAGCTGTTGGAATCGACAATCTGATAGGAAGGAGAGAAGATTCATCTTCTCTCCCGATTGGATTCATCCAAGCAAGGCTGATCTTTCTCATCCTTCAGCCGAGGCAGTTGCGACGAGGCGTCCAAGTTCATTTACATGCTTCCTGTCTTTAATTCCTACTTTCCAGCTTTGTTTTGTTGTTGTTTCTCTTCTAGTAGTTAGTACATCTCATTTCGTTACTTTCTGTCTTCGTGTTATTTACATTAAGTTGTCTTTTGTTCATTCAAACGATCAAGTAATTAAAGCACAATTCTTCATTTCACAGTTTCTTGCCTTTGCGATCTACTGCTTTTCCTCACTGTTTTGTCTTTATATTCCTTCTAAGCATGTCTGTTTTATCTCGTATTTCTATTCTCTTTATATCCATGAGTAGCTAAGTCACTTAGGGGCATGCTAATGACAAGAATATAGGCTAAAAAACGTGAACCAAGCATGTAGGATAGCTCTCGAAGCATTGATTGTATGTAAGCTTCATCCCACGGGCAATTTCGATTGGCCATCCATTTTGTCCAAAGAACTCCTAACCCCTGGAAGGAGTAAGAGTTCAGAGTCATACACTCATGCTAGCCTTTCAAGGTAGCCAGAAAACGACCTAGGAATAGGCGTTTTCCTAGTACAAACCATAACTTTCTGCTTTAACAAGATGCTTAAGACCTTACTTGGACATGAGTAAACTAAAGAGTCTAATGCATGAAATCGGAAGATACATGAGATTGAGTGAGTTTGATGCATAGAGAGTTGATCCAATACTTGAGAATCGTGAGAAAATGCCTATAGAGGAGTCGTTAGTAGCCCTTGTTTCTCCATTTTACACACTTTCGCTGTTATTTAATTGCGGTAGAATTGCGGTTTCCGCAATTCTGCTGAGTTCAAAAATCTGCTTAGCTGTTTTCTTCTTCGATTATTAATCTCTTCCTTTTTCCTTTGAGTTTAACTTTAATTTGCATTTGTTTATGTTGCTATCCTCTATACATTCAGTTGCAAATAGGAATTTTAAAACCAAATCTACCCCTTCAAATCCACCCCTTCTTTCTTGACAAATACACTTCACTAGTAGCTAAACATAAATCTCTGTGGGAAAACGAATGAAAAAATACTTACTACTTGCTATAAGATCATGTATGCTTGCATGTTCTGAGTGCTCTTTCTCTCTTATTGCTTATTTCTGTTAACACATTGAGCACGCAACAAGGTACCATCGAGGCCCACTCCTGAAGACTCGAGCAAGGACACAGAGACATCTCAAGATAAGTGTCACCAAACACCCTCTGAAACGGTAATAGTTTCTCCTTCTATCTCTATGAAGTCTTACACTCTCGTTGCTCATTTTCCTAGTAGGTTGGTGAGGCCGCCCAAGGAAGACAAGGACGCGGACATCCTTGATACGCTGAACAAAGTTGGAATCAATATGCCGCTGCTTGACGCCGTTCAGCAAATTCTAAGGTACGCTAAATTTCTCAAGGAGATGTGCACCAATAAGAGGAAAGCTAAGGGTTCTGAGAGAGTAGTGGTAAGTAAGAATGTTTCTGCCCTGATAACACAAAACATGCCAGACAAATGCCAGGACCCAGGTATGTTCCTCTTACCATGTACTATAGGAGATAGAGAAATCGAGCACGCCATGCTAGACTTAGGAGCCTCAATTAATGTTATGCCATACTCAGTCTACAAGAGTCTTGATTTAGAAGGTATGCAGGAAACTAGTATAATTATCCAGTTAGCTAATAGGTCTTCTATTCATCCCTTAGGGGTAATTGAGGATGTGTTGGTTAAGGTTAAGGACCTCATCTTTCCTGCTGACTTTTACGTGATAAAAATGGAAGAAAACGCATCATCTACTGCTTCAGTCCTGTTAGGTAGACCATTCATGAAAACTGCTAGGACTAAAATTAATATGCATGATGGTACTTTGTCAGTAGAGTATGAAGGAGATGTGTTTGAATTTAATGCCTTTGATGCCATGAAACACCATGCTGATGTGCATTCTGTCTGTAAAATTGATCTTATTGATACTTTAGAACAAGAAGAATGCATGACTGCTATTGATGGGGATGACCCATTCGTTTTTACTGAAACTGTTGGCGAGATTGAAAGTAGTGCACCCATATTGTCTGATTCATGTGAGCAAGCTACTATTGCTTTAGAGACATGCGAAAAACCAACTAAAATGTTACATCTCTTTTGCAGGCTCCCAAGTTGGAACTTAAAGAGTTGCCGGGTCACCTCAAGTACGTATACTTGGGCGAGGTGGAGACCCTCCCGGTGATCATTTCTAAGGAGCTTACATCAGAGCAAGAGAACAAGTTGATTGAGATTTTGAAGAAGAATAGAAGAGCGATAGGATGGACCTTGGCAGACTTGCATGGGTTGAGCCCAGTCCTTTGCATGCACAAGATCAGGCTGGAAGAGGGAGCGAAGCAATCCCGAGAGCCTCAGAGGAGACTGAACCCAGCCATGAAAGAAGTAGTGTTGTCTGAAATACACAAACTCCTCGATGCAGGTATCATCTATCCCATTTCTGATAGTCAGTGGGTTAGCTCAATTCATGTTGTACCTAAAAAGACGGGCATAACTGTTATTAGAAATGAGAAGGGTGAGTTAGTGCCTAAGCGAGTGAAAAATGGGTGGAGGATGTGTATAGATTTTAGAAAATTGAATGATGTGACTAAGAAGGATCATTTCCCTATTCCCTTCATAGATCAAATGGTGGAGCGTTTAGGTGGGAAGCCATATTTCTGTTTTCTAGATGGTTTTTCTGGGTTTTACCAAATTCTCATAGCCCAGGAAGACCAAGAAAAGACTACTTTTACATGTCCGTTCGGAACTTACGCATATAGAAGAATGCCCTTCGGGCTTTGTAATGCTCCTGGGACTTTTCAGCGATGCATGATGAGCATATTTACTGAATTCGTAGAAAAATGCATCGAAGTCTTTATGGATGATTTCACAGTATATGGGAGTTCATTTGAGGATTGCCTGATTAACTTGTCTAGAGTCATGGAAAGATGCATTGAAACTAATCTTGTTTTAAATTTCGAAAAGTGTCATTTCATGGCCAGTCAGGGCATAGTTTTAGGTCACGTTGTGTCAGCTAAGGGTATAGAGGTGGATAAAGCTAAAGTCGATGTTATATCTGATTTACCTTACCCCACGAATCTTCGGGAAGTGCGTTCTTTTCTTGGTCATGCAGGTTTCTACCGCAGGTTCATCAAGGACTTTTCGAAGATAGTGACGCCCATGACGAGCTTGCTGAAAAAAGATGTCCCATTCTGTTTTGACACATAATGCAAGCTCGCCTTTGATGTGCTGAAAAAGTGCTTGACCAATGCACCCATCATTCATCCACCGCAGTGGGGGGCTCCTTTCGAGATTATGTGCGATGCAAGCAATTATGCCGTTGGCGCTGTGCTGGGTCAGAGGATAGACAAGAAAAGCCACGTAATTTACTATGCCTCCAGGACGCTCAACTCCGCGCAGATCGGTTACACCACTACAGAGAAAGAGCAGTTTTCCATTGTTTTCGCTCTTGATAAATTTCGGCCTTATATTCTTGGATCTAAAGTAATCGTTTTTTCTGATCATGCAGCAGTTCGCTACTTAATGAACAAGAAAGACTCGAAGCCTAGGCTGCTCAGGTGGGTACTACTACTCCAGGAGTTCGATGTCTCAGTCCAGGATAGGAAAGGATCAGAAAATACAGTTGCTGACCACTTGAGCCGCATTGTGCGTAGTGAGGATGCCTTGCCTCTGAATGACGAATTCCCTGATGAAGCCCTCTTTCAGGTGAGTGTGGAGATACCATGGTATGCCGACATTGTCAATTACTTGGTCACAGGTACGTTCCCATTCGACTTTTCATATAATAAGAGAGCTAAGCTGAGAAGCGAAGCCAAGAATTATGTCTGGGAAGAGCCTACTTTATGGAAATTTTGTGCTGACCAAGTGATTAGGAAGTGTGTCCCTAAATCTGAGCATAAGTCCATTCTTGAATTTTGCCATGAATTTGCATGTGGGGGGCACTTTGGGCCAACTAGGACAGCGAGGACAGCGAGGAAAATATTAGATTGTGGGTTTTTCTGGCCATAACTGTTTAAAGACTGTTATGAATTTTGTAAATCATGTGATCCGTGTCAAAGAAAAGGGTCCATCTCAAGTAGGAATGAAATGCTCCAAACCTCCATTTTAACTTGTGAAATTTTTGAGGTTTGGGGTATGGACTTTATGGGACCTTTCCCCCCTTCATTTGGTTTTGTATATATTTTGTTGGCTGTGGACTACGTGTCTAAGTGGGTGGAGGCTAAGGCCACCAAGGTCGATACTGCTAATGTTGTTTCCAGTTTTGTCAAGTCTAACATTTTTAGCAGGTATGGAGTGCCACGAGCCATTATAAGCGATCAGGGGATTCACTTCTGCAACAAGACGATCCAGGCCTTGATGAGGAAATATGGGGTAAATCACAAAATTTCTACCCCGTATCATCCTCAAACCAATGGCCAAGCAGAAGTCTCTAACCGAGAGGTGAAGTCCATCCTTGAAAAGACAGTGAGTCCTGGGAGAAAAGATTGGAGTCTCAGGCTGGACGATGCTTTGTGGGCCTATCGCACAGCTTACAAAACCCCCATAGGGATGTGTTGCGTGCTCAGTGTATAAATAAAAATGTGATGCAAGAGCACTGTTATGTCTCCAAAAGTGACATATTTAGGACTTATTTATCTTAGGAAGATGCACATACTTAGGTGTTTTTGTTAGTATTTAGCCTAAACCTATGCTTATATATGAGATTTAGAAGAAGGTAGCTAAATTAGGACTTGTGTACAAAAGGAAAGAAAAGGGATAAAAACCGAAGTTAAAACAAAGAAAAATGTGCATTGCGATAGAATTGCGAAAACATTGCTGAAACCGCAATGTTTCAAGTGAAAACCGTAAGTTGACTGATCTCTTTCTGTTAATTTCCGTTATTTCAGGGATTCGTGCTTTCTCCTCCATCCATTCTGATATATGACGTTGAAGATTGATGGTTCTCCTTGGCCCAAATACACCTGCAAACTACTATAAAAGGGGGTCAAAGTCGGAGGTTCAAGCATCATCCGAAAGCGTAGAAGTCTTCTCGCAGTCCATCTTTTCTCCTGTCGTTCTTCTTCGTCTGTTGGTGTGAGAGTCTCAGCTGTTGGAATCGACAATCTGATAGGAAGGAGAGAAGATTCGTCTTCTCTCTCGATTGGATTCATCCAAGCAAGGCTATTCTTTCTCCCCATTCAGTCGAAGCAATCGCAACAAGGCGTCCACGCTCTATTTACTGCTTTCTGTCTTGTGTTCTTCATTTCCAGCACTGCTTTGTTGTTATTTCCTTTCCATTAGTCATTTCATTCTATTTCATTGTTGTCTGTCTTTATGCTATTTACTTTAAGCTTTCCCTTGTCCATTCAAACAATCAAGTAATCACAAGCAATATTCTTCATTTCACAGTTTCTTACCTTTGCAAAGCTACTGCTTTTCCTCACTGTTCCATCTTTATATTTCTTCTAAGCATGTCTGTTTTATCTCGTATTTCTATTCTGTATACATCCATGAGTAGCTAAGTCACTTAGGGGCATGCTAATGACAAGAATATAGGCTAAAAAACGTGAACCAAGCATGTAGGATAGCTCTCGAAGCATTGATTGTTTGTGAGCTTCATCCCACGGGCAATTTCGATTGGCCATCCATTTTGTCCAAAGAACTCCTAACCTCTGGAAGGAGTAAGAGTTCAGAGTCATACACTCATGCTAGCCTTTCAAGGTAGCCAGAAAACGACCTAGGAATAGGCGTTTTCCTAGTACAAACCGTACACTTCTACTTTAACAAGATGCTTAAGACCTTACTTGGACATGAGTAAACTAAAGAATCTAATGCATGGAATCGGACGATACATGAGATTGAGTGAGTTTGATGCATAGAGAGTTGATCCAATGCTTGAGAATCGTATGAAAATGCCTATAGAGGAGTCGTTAGTAGCCCTTGTTTCTCCATTTTACACACTTTCGCTGTCACTACAATTGCGGTAGAATTGCTGTTGCCGCAATTCTGCTAAGTTACAATTCTGTTTAGCTGTTTTCTTCTTCAATTATTAATTTCGTCTCTTTTCTTTTGAGTTTAATTTCAACTTGCATTTGTTTATGTTGCTACCCTCTACACATTCAGTAAGAAGTAGGCAATTAAAAACCAATTTTACCCCATCAAATCCACCCCTTCTTTCTTAACTTTACACTTAACGAGTAGCTTATAATAAATCTCTGTGGGAAAACGAATGAAAAAAATACTTACTACTTGCTATAAGATCATGTATGCTTGCATGTTCTGAGTGCTCTTTCTTCCTTATTGCTTATTTATATTAACACATTGAGCACGCAACAAGTTTTTGGCGCCGCTGCCGGGGATTTATTTAAGTGAAAACGAAGTTTGTTAAGTTTGAAACACCAAGTTATTCTCCATTGAAACTGATCCATTTCCATTTCTTTTTCAGGTACCATTTAGGTTAGTTTATGAATGAGCCTCCAAGTAGTGATCTAGAGTTCAACCCTGAGCCCGAGAGATTACTTAGAGCTAGGAATAGAGCCAAGAAACGTCTCTTTAAACAACCTTCTTTACCTCGAATAGTTGCTGAAACCGCAAGGTTACCGCAATCTTCTCAAGAAGAAATGGAGAGAATAGATCAAAATCCGGTGCCTGTCACTCGCAATCCCATCGAAATAGCGAATGATAAGGATAGCGCCATACTTTCTTACCTAGTACCTATGCCTGGAGAGCTGAACCCCAGCATAATCCGTCCTGAGATCACTGCCAACTCATTCGAGTTAAAGCCAGTGATGTTCCAAATGTTGTCCACTGTGGGACAATTCTTTGGAATGGAAAATGAGGACCCCCACAACCATCTTAGAAACTTCCTAGGAGTCAGTGACACATTCCTTATCCCTGGAGTTTCCCAAGAAGCCTTGAGGCTATATCTTTTCCCTTACTCTTTGAGGGACAAAGCCAAAACATGGTTAAACTCATTACCCTCTGGATCTGTCCTCAATTGGACAGACTTAGCAGAAAAATTCCTAGTCAAATACTTCCTACCTGATAGGAATTCTACCTTTCGTGATGACATAATCAAATTCAAACAAGCTCCAAGTGAGTCTCTTCACGAAGCTTGAACAAGGTTCAAAGATCTTCTCATTAAATGTCCACACCATGGCATTCCATGGTGTATCCAAATAGAGGTCTTTTTCAAAGGATGCAACCCCAGCACCAGACAAGTTCTAAATTCATCTGCTGGTGGTTCCATGTTGTCCAAGAGTTACAACGAAGCTTATGAGATCCTGGAGAAGATCTCAACATCTCACTGTAGGTGGTCAGATGATCCAGTAGAGCCAACTAGAGCTCAAGACAAGGATGCTCTAAGCGCCATGAGCACCCAAATAAACACCCTGACCAACCTAGTTAAGCAAATGGCTCAGGCCAATCTCCAAACCAGTGCCAATACCGCCAACGCCATGTCAATGGGCACCCAACCAAGTCAAGGCGAGGCACTTATCTGTGGATTCTGTGGGGAAGGGCACCCATATGAATACTGCCCTGGGAATCCAGCCTCAGTCTGCTATGTAGGAAGCCAACAGCAGCCTAGGAATAACCCCTACTCAAATACTTGCAATCCTGGTTGGAGAAACCACCCAAACCTGTCATGGGGTGGCCAACAAAACTCTAACCAAAATACTAACCAACCAAGGCCGAGTGGAACACCTGGTTTCACTCCCCAACATAACCAATCCATGTACCAAAAACCATACAATCAACCTGTAGGATCTTCTGTAGAAAACCTACTCAAGGAATACATAGCCAAAAATGATGCCACTCTACAGAGTCAGCAAGCTACTCTTAGGAGTCTAGAGAACCAAATAGGGCAACTAGCCAATGAAATCAAAAGTAGGCCCCAAGGTAGACTCCCTGCTGACACTGAAGTGCCAAGGAGAGATGGTAAAGAGCAAGTTCAAGCAATTGAACTTAGGAGTGGGAGACCATTGGTGAGCAACACCAAGGACATACCAAAGAGAGTAGAGAACAAAGAGTCTAGTGCTCCACTGGAGTCTCTGCCAAACCAAGGTCCACCACCAACAAGCACATCAGGGACAAGGCTGGAGCCAATCATTGAAGAAATAGAAGAAATTCCAAGGCCTCCACCTATCCTAAGGCGACCTGATGTGCCTGCATATGTGCCACCACCTCCATTTCCTAGAAGGCTAAAGAAAAAACAAGAACAGGAAGTGCACTTTAACAAATTTCTTGAAATTCTTAAGCAAGTGCATGTTAACATTCCTTTTGTAGAAGTATTACAGTCTATGCCTTCTTATGTAAAGTTTTTGAAGGATATTATAACTAACAAAAAAATAATTGGTGAGTTTGAAACAGTCAATCTCACTGAGGAGTGCAGTGCCATACTCCAGAATAAGCTACCCAAGAAGGAGAAGGACCCTGGTTCCTTCACCTTACCTGTAGAGCTAGAAGGTAAGCACGTGGGGAGAGCTCTTTGTGACCTGGTGTTAAGTCTCTGAAAGTGACTTATTTAGGACCCATTTAGCTTAAGAAGATGTACACATTTAGGTGTTTTTGTGAGCATTTAGCCTAAACCTATGCTTTAATATGAGAATTAGAAGAAGGTAGCTAATATAGGACTTATGCACAATAGGTAGAAAAAGGGGTGAAAACCGAAGAAAAGAATGAAAAAATAACCATTGCGACTGCATTGCGGAATAATTGCGGTGGCCGCAATTATTCAAGTTAAAACCGTAAGTTGGCTGACATTTTTTTGTTTAGATCCGACTTTTCAGGGATTCGTTCTTTCTCCTCCATCCATTCTGATATATGACGTTGAAGACTGATGGTTCTCCTTGGCCCAAACGCACCTGCAAACTACTATAAAAAGGGGTCAAAGTCGGAGGATCAGTCATGACTCGAAGCGCAGAAGTCTTCTCGCAGTCCATCATTTCCACTGTTTTTCCTTTGCCGTCTGTTGAAGTTAGAGTCTCAGCTATTTGGAATCGATAATCTGATAGGAAGGAGAGAAGATTCTTCTTCTCTCTCGATTGGATTCATCCAAGCACGGCTGACTTCTCATCATCAACATTCGAGGCGACTGCCACGGAGTTTCTAGCAAACCTTTACTGTTTTTATGCTCTGTTCTTCCTATTTCCATCTCTGATCATTGTTGTTCTTAGTTTAGCATTTCAATTACTGCATTTCGTTGTTGTCTGTCTTGAATTCATTTCTTTTAGAGCTTCCCTTTGTCGTTCAAACACTTTAAGTAATCGAAGTATCCTTCTGCATTTTACAGTTTCCATCTGGTTCTGCTACAGCTTTGGCTTGCTGTTTTAAGCATATTTATCTTCTAAGCATGTCTGTTTTATCTACCGTTTCTACTCTCCACATATCCATGAGTAACTAAAATCACTTAGGGGCATGCTAATGACAGAACTATAGGCTAAAAAACGTGAGTCAAGTAGGCAGATTAACACTCGAACATTGGTTGTATGTAAGCTTCATCCCACGGGCAATTTCGATTGGCCATCCATTTTGTCCAAAGAACTCCTAACCTCTGGAAGGAGTAAGAGTTCAGAGTCATATAATCATGCTAGCCTTTCATGGTAATCAGGAAACGGCCTAGGAATAGGCGTTTCCCTAGTACAAACTAAAAACTCCTGTTTTAACAAGATGCTTAAGACCTTACTTTGAAGTCGAGTAAACTTGAGTCTCTCATGCATGGAATCGGACGATACTTGAGATAGAGTGAGTTTGATGTATAGAGAGTTGATCCAAAGCTTGATAATCGTAATAAACTGCCTATAGGATAGTCATTAGTAGCTCCCAATTCACCCTTTTAATCAGTTTCGCTGCCATTTAATTGCGGAAACATTGCGGTCCACGCAATTCTGTTAATTTTCATTCTGTTTAGCTGTTTTCTTTCTCAATTATTAATTCCATCTTTTATCCTTTGCATCTAATTCCAACTTGCATCTGTTTATGTTATATCCCTTTATACATTCAGCAAGAAGTAGTTAATTAAAAACAAATTTTACCCCCTTAAATTCATCCCACCTTTCTTAACATTCACACTTCGCGAATAGCTAAAATAAGTCTCTGTGGAAAAAACGAATTAAATATACTCATTACTTGCTGTGAGACCATGTATGCTTGCATGTTCTAAGTGCTCTCTCTTCTATTTTGCACACTTATCTTTACACATTGAGCACGCAACAAGTTTTTGGCGCCGCTGCCGGGGACTTATTTTAAGTAAAACGAAGTTTTCTTTTGTTAAGTTTGCATCATCCATTTACTTTCTTTTGCATTTGATCTATATTTCATTTCTTCATTAGGTAAAACTTAGGTTAGTTTATGAATGAGCTTCCATCTAGTGATCTAGAGTTCAACCCTGAGCCCGAAAGATTACTTAGAGCTAGGAATAAAGCCAAGAAACGTTTATTTAAACAACATTCTTTACCTCAATTAGCTGCTGATACCGCAAGGTTATCATCACCACCTTTAGGAGAAATGGATGTAAGAGATCAAAATCTGGTGCCTGTCACTCGCAATCCCATAGACATAGCGAATGACAAGGATAGCGCCATTCTTTCATATCTTGTACCTATGCCTGGGGAGCTGAACCCCAGCATAATCCGTCCTGAAATCACTGCCCACTCATTCGAGTTAAAGCCAGTGATGTTCCAAATGTTGTCCACTGTGGGACAATTCTTTGGAATAGAAAATGAGGACCCCCATAACCACCTTAGGAACTTCCTAGGAGTTAGTGACACCTTCCTAATCCCTGGAGTTTCCCAAGAAGCCCTGAGGCTATACCTCTTCCCTTATTCTTTGAGGGACAAAGCCAAAACATGGTTAAATTCACTACCCTCAGGCTCTGTCCGCAATTGGACAGATTTAGCAGAGAAATTCCTAGTCAAATATTTCCCACCAGATAGGAATTCAACTTTTCGTGATGATATTATAAAGTTCAAACAAGCTCCAAGTGAGTCTCTTCACGAAGCTTGGACACGATTCAAAGACCTTCTTATCAAATGTCCACACCATGGCATCCCATGGTGTATCCAAATAGAAGTCTTCTTTAAAGGATGCAACCCCAGCACTAGACAAGTCTTAAATTCATCTGCTGGAGGTTCCATGTTGTCCAAGAGTTACAACGAAGCTTATGAGATCTTGGAGAAGATCTCAACATCTCATTGTAGATGGTCAGACGATCCTGTAGAGCCAACTAGAGCTCAAGACAAGGATGCTCTAAGCGCCATGAGCACCCAAATAAATGCCCTGACCAACTTAGTCAAGCAAATGGCTCAGGCCAATCTCCAAACCAGTGCCAATACCGCCACAGCCATGTCAATGGGCACCCAACCAAGTCAAGGCGAGGCACTAGTCTGTGGATTCTGTGGGGAAGGGCACCCATATGAATATTGCCCTGGGAATCCATCCTCGGTCTGCTATGTAGGAAGCCAGCAGCAACCAAGGAACAACCCCTACTCACAAACATACAATCCTGGTTGGAGGAACCACCCAAACCTGTCATGGGGTGGCCAACCAAATTCTAACCAAAACATTAACCAACCAAGGCCGAGTGGAACATCTGGTTTCACTCCCCAAAATAACCAACATAACCAATCAATGTACCAAAAACCTTATCAACCAGTAGGATCTTCTGTAGAAAACCTACTCAAGGAATATATAGCAAAAAATGATGCTACTCTCCAAAGCCAGCAAGCTACCCTAAGGAGCTTAGAAACTCAAATAGGCCAGTTAGCCAATGAAATTAAAAGTAGGCCCCAAGGTAGACTCCCTGCTGACACTGAACTGCCAAGGAGAGAAGGAAAGGAACAAGTTCAAGCAATTGAACTCAGGAGTGGAAGACCTCTGGTAAGCAATACCAAAGACATACCAAAGAGAGTAGAGAACACCGAGTCTAGTGCTCCACTGGAGTCTCTGCCCAACCAAGGTCCACCACCCACTAGCACATCAGGAGCCAGATTAGAACCAATTGTAGAGGAAATAGAAGAAATTCCGAGACCTCCACCAATCCTAAAGCGCCCTGACGTACCTGCTTATGTACCACCACCTCCTTATCCTAGAAGACTTAAAAAGAAGCAGGAACAGGAAGTACATTTCAATAAATTCTTAGAAATACTTAAACAAGTACATGTTAACATTCCTTTTGTAGAGGTTTTACAATCGATGCCCTCTTATGTAAAGTTTTTGAAGGACATCATTACTAACAAGAAAACAATTGGTGAGTTTGAAACAGTAAACCTCACCGAGGAGGGCAGTGCCATCCTCCAGAATAAGCTGCCTAAGAAGGAGAAGGATCCTGGTTCCTTCACCTTACCTGTTGAACTTGGAGGCAAGCACGTGGGGCGAGCTCTCTGTGACCTGGGAGCCAGCATTAACCTCATGCCCCTGTCCCTATTCCGCCAGTTGGGAATAGGGGAAGCACGTCCAACTACCGTCACTTTACAGCTAGCAGACAGATCCATCGCATATCCAGAAGGTAAGATTGAGGATATTCTAGTTAAAGTTGACAAATTCATTTTCCTTGCAGATTTCATTGTCCTGGACTATGAGGCAGACAAGGAGGTACCTATCCTGCTAGGTAGACCATTTCTAGCCACAGGTAGGGCACTAATAGATGTGCAAAAAGGTGAGTTAACTATGAGAGTTCATGATGAAGAGGTAAAGTTTAGTGTTTATAAAGCTTTAAGGTATCCCTCTGATTCTGAGTCATGTGCTAGCATGGATGTTGTTGACTCACTTATGGAAGAACAATTAGAGCATGTACTGTTAACCAAGCATGCTAGTGAATATGTACAAGTAGATGTAGCTGACTTAAATGTATCTGACATAATGAACATGCCTGTAAATGACCCTCAGCATGTATGTATGAATATAGATTTAACTGATAGGACTATAAATCCTTTGAAGCCCTCCATTGAGCATCCACCTGTTCTAGAACTAAAACCACTACCTACTCACCTCAAATATGCATATCTAGGAGATAATGATACGCTGCCTGTAATTATTTCTTCTAAGCTTAGTGAACAGCATGAGGTTGATTTAATTTTACTGCTTAAGCAACATAGGAAGGCTATAGCATGGTCTATTGCTGATATTCGAGGCATTAGCCCTTCTTATTGCATGCATAAAATTATATTAGAGGAAGAGCACACACCTAGGGTAGATCACCAGCGTAGGTTAAACCCCTCTATGAAAGAGGTAGTGAAAAAGGAAATAATAAAGTGGTTAGATGCAGGAGTAATTTTCCCCATAGCTAGTAGCCAATGGGTGAGCCCCATCCAGTGTGTACCTAAGAAGGGGGGAATAACTGTGGTAGTTAATGAGAATAACGAACTAATTCCAACAAGGACTGTCACAGGGTGGAGGGTATGTATGGATTATAGGAAGTTAAATAAAGAAACTAAAAAAGATCATTTCCCTATACCGTTCATTGACCAGATGCTAGACAGAATAGCTGGTAGAGCCTACTACTGTTTCCTAGATGGCTATTCAGGCTACAATCAAATAACTATAGACCCTAAGGATCAAGAGAAGACCACCTTCACTTGCCCTTTTGGAACGTTTGCCTTCCGCAGAATGCCTTTTGGCTTATGCAATGCACCGGCAACTTTCCAAAGGTGCATGATGGCAATCTTCTCTGAGTTGGATGAGTCCATGATAGAAATATTCATGGATGACTTCTCAGTCTTTGGGGACTCATTTAAAACCTGTCTAGAGAACCTGGGACAAGTCCTGGCTAGGTGTGAGGAGACCAACCTAGTCCTGAATTGGGAAAAGTGCCATTTTATGGTAGATGAAGGGATTGTCTTAGGCCATAGAGTGTCAAGGGCGGGTGTAGAAGTGGATAGAGCAAAAATAGAGATCATAGAGAAGTTGGTAGAGCCCCAAAATGTCAAAGCCATTAGAAGCTTCTTAGGACATGCCGGTTTCTATAGGAGGTTCATCAAGGACTTTTCTAAGATAGCCAAGCCCCTGTGCGAGCTTCTAGAGCTAAATAGACCATTTATCTTCTCTAAGGAGTGTGTAATAGCTTGGAAGACCCTTAAAGAAGCACTAGTCACAGCACCAATCATAGTCGGACCAAATTGGGATCTCCCATTTGAGATGCTATGTGATGCCAGTGACTATGCTGTAGGAGTCATGTTAGGACAGAAGATTGACAAGCTGACACATCCTGTCTACTATGCCAGTAAAACCTTAAATGAGGCCCAATGTAATTATACAACTACAGAGAAAGAGATGCTTGCTGTAGTCTTTGCTTGTGAAAAATTTAGAAATTACATTGTAGGAACTAGGACCATTGTATATACTGACCATTCTGCTTTAAAATATCTGATGAGAAAGGCTGATGCTAAGCCTAGACTGATTAGATGGGTGTTGTTGCTGCAGGAATTTGATTTGGACATTCGGGACAAAAAAGGTTGTGAAAATGTGGTTGCAGACCACCTGTCTCGGTTGCAGCACAATTGCGAAAAAATTGCGGAGACCGCAATTTCTGATGCTTTCATAGATGAACATGTTTTTGCTTTAGCTCATCGTGATAACGATGAGGAACCGTGGTTCGCTGATATTGCTAACTTCCGTGCATCGCAGGTATTACCAGTGTTCAAGGGAGGACAAGAGAAGAAGCGGTTCCTGCATGAAGCAAGGAAATTCATCTGGGATGATCCCACACTTTACCGAACCTGTGCTGATGGCTTGCTGAGGAAATGCGTTTCAGCTGCTGAAGCAAAGTCTGTGCTTCAGCACTGTCACTCATCTCCTTATGGTGGTCACTTTGGTGGCCAAAGGACAGCTGCGAAGGTATTTCAGAGTGGCTACTACTGGCCAACAATCTTCAAGGACGCACACGCCTTTGCCCACAGCTGTGATGAGTGCCAAAGGACAGGTAATCTCAGTCGCAAGGATGAGATGCCCCTCACCTACATCTTAGAGTTAGAGCTCTTTGATGTATGGGGCATTGATTTCATGGGACCATTCCCTCCATCATCAGGTAACCTCTATATTCTAGTAGCAGTAGACTACGTGTCCAAGTGGGTAGAAGCTAAAGCATGTCCTAATAATGATGCTAAGACAGTCACTAATTTCTTACATAGGCACATTTTCACTAGATTTGGGACTCCTCGTGCTATCATTAGTGATGAGGGGTCACATTTCATTAATAAGGCTATGGAGAAGATATTGGCTAAATATAACATTAGGCATAGAGTAGCTACCCCCTACCACCCACATTCTAATGGTCAAGCTGAAATTTCCAATAGGGAAATAAAGAACATCCTAGAGAAGGTAGTCAAACCAAATAGGACAGACTGGTCTTTTAAGCTTGAGGATGCACTTTGGGCTTACAGAACAGCATATAAGACACCCCTAGGTATGTCTCCCTATAGGCTGGTATATGGCAAGGCTTGTCATTTGCCACTTGAGTTAGAAAATAAAGCATTTTGGGCCATGAAAGAATTGAATTTTTGTGTGAAGGATGCGGGGACACTGAGATCTTTGCAGCTCCATGAACTTGATGAGCTTAGGCACATGGCCTATGAGAATGCCAAAATGTATAAAGAAAAGACCAAAATATGGCATGACAGTAGACTTAGGATCAAAGACTTTAAGAAGGGCCAACTTGTACTGTTATTTAACTCACGATTAAAGCTATTTCCAGGCAAATTAAAGTCTAGATGGTCAGGTCCATTTATTATTACTAATGTCTTTGTTCATGGTGCCATAGAGATTAAAAACTTGCAGCAGGGACAGCCATTTATGGTCAATGGTGCTAGGTTGAAGCACTACTATGAGGAAGGGGATGTGAAGACTCTCTCGACCTTCCTCCTACATGAAGCATGAAGTTAGAAACGAGAGAGAACGAGTGGTTACTGTGCTCGTTCAGTCAAGGCCAATGCCTTAGTTTTTTTTTCTTTCTTTCTTTCTGTTTTTTTCGATGATCGTTTGGACGTTTTGTGGTGTAATTTTAATTGCGTATTTGATGTTTGTTTTATTTGTTTTTGTAGGGAATCGAAAGAGGGGATCAAGGGGAGTAAATCCCACTTTAAAAATCAAGAAACGGTTGAGCCAAATAAAAGATACGGACGATCAAAGTTGGCGATTTTGATGAAAAGATATCCCTGGAATTGCGCAAATATTGCTGGATCCGCAAAACTAGCCGTTGGGATTTTTCCCGTTGTATTTATAGCCGTTAGAACGCGCTCGGTGATACGTTTCTCTTATTCTTTGATCTCCAAGATTTCCACGATTCTCTCCATCTGTGATTCTTCTCTCCAAACCTCCAAGATTCGGCAATGGTTTCCACTAGGGCTGAAAGATCCGCAGCCAAGAAGAAGGCCGATGACGCAGCTGAAGCGGCTGCGAGGGAAGCGCTTCTCACCCTTGCTGATGAGGGTGCTGTACGTGCCGGCCGTCTTTCCAAGCTTCCTATCCGTAGGAGGAAGTGGAAGGTGGTCACTGAGATCCCTGCTGGCCCATCTGAGCCAGTGGGCACGCCAAAGAAACGCCGGTGGACTGTCAAGACGGCCGCTGAACCGAGCACAGCCAAGACTCCCTCTGTGGAGAGTCAAGACCCTGATCGTGTTTCTCACGAGTCAGCCAAAGAAGGCTCGTCGCCGTCTGAATCACCTGTGCGCAGCCATCTGCCATCTGAACCAGTGCCAAGCACCGAGTCGTCACCACCGTTACAGAGCCCTGAGTTGTCTCCAGCACCTCAGAGTTCTGATCCGCCACCTGTAGCAGCGCAGAGCCCTGCGCCATCATCTTCACCACTGAGTTCTGCGCGTACACCATCAGCAGAGCACAATTCTCCACGGCCTGATCCGGAATTTCCTTATGGGGATTACCAGGAGTCTACGCAAGGCAGTGGAGATGCTGGGGAAGAAGAAGTCTTTTCTCCCATGAGAGAGGACAGCCCTGATGTTCCTGCACCGCAGGACGATTCCATGGAAGAGACGTTGGGGGCTTGCCTCCAACAGATCAACATCAAGGCGCGGCTAAAGAAAAAGAAGAAGGCCAAGATGGGCAAGGCCAAGAAGTCCAAGAAACTGAAGAAGAAGAAGGCCAAGCGAGTGCCTTCCGCAGACGAAGAAAGTGCTGAGCCTTCGCTCAAACGCCTCAAGGTGGAGGCTGCTGACTCATCCAAACCAGCCGATAAGGGGAAGGCTAAACTCTACCCTGAAGATGCACCTCCGTCAGTGAGGTATGTCTCATCTGATGCCGAATCCAGGGGTGTGGAGCTGAGGAAAAGGGACCTGTTGCACGAGAAGGGGTTCCTTGATCGCCTCGCTGACCTGCCGCAGTTCTTGCGCGCAGGTGTGATCAACCATGGCTGGGAAGAGTTCTGCCGACCTCCCAATCCAGCATACACAAGCATGGTGTATGAATTTTATGCTAACGTGCTCAGCCCTGAGGATGGCATATCTGTGGTCAGAGGGGTGGAAGTTGATTTCTCTGCCAAGGCAATCAATGAAGCATTTGGTCTCCGGGGCCAACCTCACACAGATTATGCACGGATAGTTGATGAGCCGACGGAGGCTGTGCTAGAAGAAGCCATTCGCACAATTGGCCAGCCTGAGGCCTCCTGGACAGTGTCACGCAATGGGCGGCACACTCTTATGAGTGCCAACCTCACGGCGAAGGCAGCTGTGTGGTTTTCATTTGTAAGAAGAAGACTTTCCCCAGTGACGCATGAGACTACAATTAACCAGAGCCGTTCGTTGCTGGTTTATGCCATAATGAGAGGTCTCACGATCAACGTGGGAGAAGTCATCACTGCTGCCATAGCTGAGTGTGCGAAAAAGGGTAAGGGGCCATTATTTTTCCCCAACACTATAACAAAGTTGTGTTTGCTTGCAGGAGTTCCCACCGAGCGCCTGGAGCAGCAGATGCCGTACACTGGTCATTTGGAGCTGCCTGCGAACCTGAGGCTGAGAAGAAAGGGGAACATGGAGTTTGAGTTGGATAGGCTGGCTGCTGAACAGTCCCTATCCATGGCCTGCTTAATGGACATGCAGAGGAGAATGGCTCAATGGGCCAACTATGCGCAGGCGAGGGACAAAGAAGTTGCAGACCAATTGGGGTGCATCTTCCAGGATTTCCCCACCAACCTCCTAACTCCATGGGTGCCCCCACGACCAAGGCAACCAGATGAAGATGATGAGAATTGAGTGCTGGTTTGAAGTGCACTAAAGGGAGTATTACTGATCCCTTAAGAAAAACAAAACAATTTTCCTGCTTTTTGATAGAATCGTGTATCATATGCTGTTTTGGATTCCAGTTTTGATCTGTTTTTAATGTTTAGTTTTATGATTTTTCTTTTGCTTAGTCTAGTCTGATGTTAGGTGAATAGGTAGGATAGTTTAGTTTTATTTTTAGGATGCATAAGTAACAGGAAAAAGCATGCTAGGGGCCTGCATCAATGTGAAATCTGCCCAGATTGTATTGCGAAATAATTGCGGTTCCCGCAATTTTTGTGACTGATTGCATGTTTTAGACTGTCCGTTTAGTTAGGCTGTGATCTGTTAAATTCTATCTTTTGCTGCTAGCATGACTACCTTATATAGCTGATCTTGAAGCATGCTGGATGAGTGTCATAGGACACCCTTTGATAGTTTAAATTTGCCTCTGAATAGTGCTCAGCATGCATAAACCATAAGACCTTAAACCTGTCTGTTATGTTCAAATTTTCTGCTGCTGGGATAGTTGCTTTTAGAATGTTTTGCCTATGCCTAGGATGGTTAAATTCTCTTTGTTTTGCTTTGGACTAGATGCTTCTAGGATAGTTTGGGGGTGTGCCACCTCAAACACTCATTGGGGACAATGAGTAGTTGAAGTTTGGGGGAGGCCACCCTAGGCCTAGGAACATTCCTCTCTTCCTTAGGACATAAGCATTCTTCTTCTCCTAAAAAAAAAAATATATAATTGTGATAAATAGAAAAAGTGAAAAAAATAGAATAAAGAGGGGAGTCTTTTTCAAGTGGCATTGCATCAAAAGGCAAACCAAGGAGAGACTCCACCTAAGTAAAAAAGGAAAAAGGAGAAATAGGGGAAGAAGAATGTATGCTTGGGAGTTATAATCTTGTGGCTTAGATGTCCTATGTAAAAAGAACTCTGATCCTTAATGAGCTAAGCACAAGGTTGTAACTGTTGGGTTTGTCTAGGGAGATGAATGTATATCCAATGTAGTGATGCCAGGGCTTAGGTTGTTCTCTAAAAAGTACCACTGTCACTGTTAATACTAAGACTGGCATGACTCTAAGGAATCCTAGACACATTGAAAATAAGCTAGAAGCATGTACTGAGTCTAGAGTAAAGCTTGGTAGAATTTGAAACCTTAGGGATAATAGCATGATATCATAAAAGTAGTTAGATCAATAGTAGGGGGTTAACAAAAGCAGTGGGTATAGTAGGCAGGTGAAGTCAGAAGAAGCTAGACAAGAGGTTAGTTCTAAACTTAGAAGTGTGTCACAGGACAGCACTGCTAGAGACAAGAATATAAGGGAGTTAGTGAGTAGTTAAAGAAGAGGGTAAAACAGCAGCCTAGGTAAGTCCTTAGTATGCTTGAGGACAAGCAAAGCCTTAAGTTTGGGGGTGTGTTAAGTCTCTGAAAGTGACTTATTTAGGACCCATTTAGCTTAAGAAGATGTACACATTTAGGTGTTTTTGTGAGCATTTAGCCTAAACCTATGCTTTAATATGAGAATTAGAAGAAGGTAGCTAATATAGGACTTATGCACAATAGGTAGAAAAAGGGGTGAAAACCGAAGAAAAGAATGAAAAAATAACCATTGCGACTGCATTGCGGAATAATTGCGGTGGCCGCAATTATTCAAGTTAAAACCGTAAGTTGGCTGACATTTTTCTGTTTAGATCCGACTTTTCAGGGATTCGTTCTTTCTCCTCCATCCATTCTGATATATGACGTTGAAGACTGATGGTTCTCCTTGGCCCAAACGCACCTGCAAACTACTATAAAAAGGGGTCAAAGTCGGAGGATCAGTCATGACTCGAAGCGCAGAAGTCTTCTCGCAGTCCATCATTTCCACTGTTTTTCCTTTGCCGTCTGTTGAAGTTAGAGTCTCAGCTATTTGGAATCGATAATCTGATAGGAAGGAGAGAAGATTCTTCTTCTCTCTCGATTGGATTCATCCAAGCACGGCTGACTTCTCATCATCAACATTCGAGGCGACTGCCACGGAGTTTCTAGCAAACCTTTACTGTTTTTATGCTCTGTTCTTCCTATTTCCATCTCTGATCATTGTTGTTCTTAGTTTAGCATTTCAATTACTGCATTTCGTTGTTGTCTGTCTTGAATTCATTTCTTTTAGAGCTTCCCTTTGTCGTTCAAACACTTTAAGTAATCGAAGTATCCTTCTGCATTTTACAGTTTCCATCTGGTTCTGCTACAGCTTTGGCTTGCTGTTTTAAGCATATTTATCTTCTAAGCATGTCTGTTTTATCTACCGTTTCTACTCTCCACATATCCATGAGTAACTAAAATCACTTAGGGGCATGCTAATGACAGAACTATAGGCTAAAAAACGTGAGTCAAGTAGGCAGATTAACACTCGAACATTGGTTGTATGTAAGCTTCATCCCACGGGCAATTTCGATTGGCCATCCATTTTGTCCAAAGAACTCCTAACCTCTGGAAGGAGTAAGAGTTCAGAGTCATATAATCATGCTAGCCTTTCATGGTAATCAGGAAACGGCCTAGGAATAGGCGTTTCCCTAGTACAAACTAAAAACTCCTGTTTTAACAAGATGCTTAAGACCTTACTTTGAAGTCGAGTAAACTTGAGTCTCTCATGCATGGAATCGGACGATACTTGAGATAGAGTGAGTTTGATGTATAGAGAGTTGATCCAAAGCTTGATAATCGTAATAAACTGCCTATAGGATAGACATTAGTAGCTCCCAATTCACCCTTTTAATCAGTTTCGCTGCCATTTAATTGCGGAAACATTGCGGTCCACGCAATTCTGTTAATTTTCATTCTGTTTAGCTGTTTTCTTTCTCAATTATTAATTCCATCTTTTATCCTTTGCATCTAATTCCAACTTGCATCTGTTTATGTTATATCCCTTTATACATTCAGCAAGAAGTAGTTAATTAAAAACAAATTTTACCCCCTTAAATTCATCCCACCTTTCTTAACATTCACACTTCGCGAATAGCTAAAATAAGTCTCTGTGGAAAAAACGAATTAAATATACTCATTACTTGCTGTGAGACCATGTATGCTTGCATGTTCTAAGTGCTCTCTCTTCTATTTTGCACACTTATCTTTACACATTGAGCACGCAACACCTGGGAGCCAGCATAAACCTCATGCCTCTATCACTATTCCGCCAGCTAGGAATAGGAGAAGCACGTCCAACCACTGTCACTTTACAACTTGCAGACAGATCCATCGCATACCCTGAAGGTAAGATTGAGGATATTCTTGTAAAAGTTGACAAATTTATTTTCCTTGCATATTTCATTGTCCTGGACTATGAAGCAGACAAGGAGGTCCCCATCCTGTTAGGTAGACCATTTCTAGCCACAGGTAGGGCTCTGATAGATGTTCAAAAAGGTGAGCTCACTATGAGGGTACATGATGAAGAGGTGAAATTTAGTGTTTATAAAGCCTTAAGGTACCCCTCTGACTCTGAGTCCTGTGCTAGCATGGATATTGTTGACTCACTGATGGAAGAACAATTAGAGCATGAATTATTAACTAAGCATGCTCAAGAATATGTAGGTTTAGAATTAACTGACTTAAACATAGCTGAGATAATGGACATACCTGTAACTAACCCTCAGCATGTTTGTATGAATATTAACTTAACTGAACAATCTTTGAATCCATTAAAACCATCCATTGAGCATCCACCTGTTCTAGAACTTAAACCACTGCCCACACATCTTAAGTATGCATATTTAGGAAGTAATGAAACTCTGCCTGTAATCATATCATCTAAATTGAGTGCAAAGCATGAGGTTGAGTTGATTTTACTGCTTAAACAACATAGGAAGGCTATAACATGGACCATTGCTGATATTAGAGGCATTAGCCCTTCCTATTGCATGCATAAGATTATACTAGAGGAAGAACATACACCCCGAGTAGACCACCAACGTAGGCTGAACCCCTCTATGAAAGAGGTAGTTAAAAAAGAAATAATTAAGTGGTTAGATGCTGGTGTGATATTCCCCATAGCTAGTAGTCAGTGGGTAAGCCCTATACAATGTGTACCTAAGAAGGGGGGGATGACTGTGGTAGTCAATGAGAGCAATGAACTGATTCCAACTAGGACTATCACAGGGTGGAGAGTATGTATGGATTATAGGAAACTCAATAAAGAAACCAAAAAAGACCACTTCCCTCTACCATTCATTGACCAAATGTTAGACAGAATAGCTGGTAGAGCTTATTATTGTTTCCTAGACGGTTATTCGGGATATAACCAGATCACAATAGACCCTAAGGACCAGGAGAAGACTACCTTCACTTGCCCTTTTGGAACTTTTGCCTTTCGCAGAATGCCTTTTGGCTTATGCAATGCACCGGCAACGTTCCAGAGGTGCATGTTGGCAATCTTCTCTGATTTGGATGAGTCCATGATAGAGATATTCATGGATGATTTCTCAGTCTTTGGGGATTCATTTACAAACTGTCTAGAGAATTTAGGACAAGTCCTAGCCAGATGTGAAGAGACCAACTTAGTCCTTAATTGGGAGAAGTGTCACTTCATGGTGGACGAGGGGATTGTCCTAGGTCATAGAGTGTCGAGGGCAGGTGTAGAGGTTGACAGAGCCAAGATTGAAGTAATAGAGAAGTTGGTAGAACCACAAAATGTTAAAGCCATTAGAAGTTTCTTAGGGCATGCTGGCTTCTATAGAAGGTTCATTAAGGACTTTTCCAAGATCTCCAAGCCTTTATGTGAGCTTCTAGAGCTAAACAAACCCTTCATCTTCTCTAGAGAATGTTTCCTAGCCTGGAAGACCCTTAAGGAAGCATTAGTTACAGCCCCTGTCATAGTAGGACCAAATTGGGACCTTCCCTTTGAGTTGTTATGTGATGCTAGTGACTATGCTGTAGGGGTCATGTTAGGCCAAAAGATTGACAAGCTAACACACCCTGTGTACTATGCTAGCAAAACACTTAATGAGGCACAATGCAACTACACAACTACTGAGAAAGAGATGCTAGCTGTAGTGTTCGCTTGTGAGAAATTTAGGAACTATATCGTAGGAACCAGAACAATAGTGTTTACAGATCACTCTGCACTTAAGTACCTTATGAGGAAGGCTGATGCTAAGCCTAGGTTGATAAGGTGGGTACTGCTACTGCAAGAGTTTGATCTGGACATTAGAGACAAGAAAGGGAGTGAAAATGTGGTTGCGGATCATCTTTCCAGATTGCAGCATAATTGCGAAAAAATTGCGGAACCCGCAATTTCTGATGCTTTCATTGATGAACATGTCTTTGTTTTGGCTCATCGTGATAACGATGAGGAACCTTGGTTTGCTGACATTGCTAACTTCCTTGCATCGCAGGTACTGCCTACTTTCAAGGGAGGACAAGAGAAGAAGAGGTTCCTTCACGAAGCAAGGAAATTCATATGGGATGATCCCACATTATACAAAACATGTGCTGACGGGTTGCTAAGGAAGTGTGTTTCAGCTGCTGAGGCGAAGTCTGTGTTGCAGCACTGCCACACAACTCCTTATGGTGGACACTTTGGTGGCCAAAGAACAGCTGCAAAGGTGTTTCAGAGTGGCTACTATTGGCCAACGATCTTCAAGGATGCACACAACTTTGCACACAGCTGTGATGAATGCCAAAGAACAGGTAACCTTAGTCGCAAGGATGAAATGCCTCTCACTTACATCTTAGAGTTGGAGCTCTTTGATGTGTGGGGCATTGACTTCATGGGACCATTTCCCCCATCCTCAGGTAACCTTTACATATTAGTTGCAGTAGACTATGTATCCAAGTGGGTAGAGGCCATAGCATGTCCCAATAATGATGCCAAAACAGTAGTTAAATTCTTGCATAGGCACATTTTTACTAGGTTTGGAACTCCTCGTGCTATCATTAGTGATGAGGGGACACATTTTATTAACAAAGCTATGGAGAGAGTGTTGGCTAAGTATAACATTAGACATAGAGTAGCCACTCCCTATCACCCACACTCGAATGGACAGGCTGAAATTTCAAATAGGGAGATTAAAAACATCCTAGAAAAAGTGGTCAAACCCAATAGAAAGGACTGGTCATTTAAACTCGAGGATGCACTTTGGGCCTATAGAACTGCATATAAGACACCCCTAGGTATGTCTCCTTATAGACTTGTGTATGGTAAAGCATGTCATCTTCCATTCGAGTTAGAAATTAAAGCATTTTGGGCACTAAAAGAGTTGAATTATTGCGTGACTGATGCGGGAACGTTGCGGTCTTTGCAATTACATGAGCTTGATGAGCTTAGACATATGTCCTATGAAAATGCTAAAATGTATAAGGAAAAGACCAAGATTTGGCACGACAGTAGACTTAGGATTAAGGACTTTAAAAAAGGCCAACTTGTTTTGTTATTCAACTCACGATTGAAATTATTTCCAGGCAAACTTAAGTCTAGATGGTCAGGTCCATTTGTGATTACTAATGTGTTTGTTCATGGTGCCATCGAGATAAAGAACTTGCAGCAAGGGCAACCTTTCATGGTTAATGGTGCAAGGTTGAAGCACTACTATGAGGAAGGAGATGTGAAGACTATCTCGGCCTTCCTCTTGACTGAAACGTGAATTAAGAACGAGAGAGGACGAGTGGTTACTGTGCTCGTCTAGTCAAGGCTAATGCCTTAGTTTATTTTTTGCAATTTTTCCGGTTATCATTTGTGCATATGTTTGTGTAATTTTAATTAAGTATTTGATGTTGATTTTATTTATTTTTGCAGGGAATCGATAGAGGGAATCAAGGAGATTAAATCCAACTAAAAAAATCAGGGAGATATTGGGCCAAATCAAAGATACGGTTGAGCAAAGATTGACATTTAAATGCAAAAAATCTCCAACGGTCACTAGAATTGCGCAGGATTTGCGGGATCCGCAAAAAAATAGCCGTTGGGATTTTTTGTGTTTCCTTTATATCCGTTAGAAGGCGCGGTGATCCGTACGATTCTCCCATTATCTGAACTTCAAGAAAACTGATTTTCTCTTCATCTGTGATCCCTCTCTCCAAATCTCCAAGATTCAACAATGGTGCTCACAAGGGCCGAACGATTTGCGTCCAAGAAAAGGGCTGATGACGCTGAAACGGCTGCAAGGGAAGCACTTCTTGCCCTTGCAGACGCTGATGCTGCACGAACCGAACGCCTTCACAAACTGTCGATCCGTAGGAAGAAGTGGAAGGTTGTCACAGAGATACCTGCTGGACCCTCTGAACCAGCAGGCACACCCAAGAAGCGCAGATGGAGTATGGCTGTGGCCGAAGAAGAAATCAAGAAAAAGACTCCCTCTGTGGAGAGTCAAGAATTGGGCCAACCTTCTCACGAGACAGTCGAGCGCAGCCCTTCACCATCTCCACCGGTTCGAAGCCCTGAGCTCTCTCCATCGCCGCCAGCAAAGAGCCCTGAGTTGCCTTCATCACCGCAGAGTTCTGCACAGACCCCTACAGCAGCACAAAGCACCACTCCTTCGCACACTTCTCCACGGCCTGACCCTGAATTCCCATATGGGGAGTACCAAGAATCAACGCAGGGCAGTGGGGAAGCTGAGGAAGACGAGGTCTTCTCTCCGTTGAGGGAAGCCATCCCTGAGAGTCCTGCGCAGCAGGATGATTCTATGGAAGAAACACTGGGGGCTTGCTTCCATGCGATCACAACCAAGGCAAAGCTGAAGAAGAAGAAGGCTGCCAAGATTATCAAGGCCAAACGGTCCAAGAAATCAAAGAAAAAGAAAGCCAAGAGGGCGCTTGCATCAGAGGAGAAGGGTGCTGAGCCATCACTCAAGAAGCTCAAGATTGAGGCTGCTGAGTCAGCCAAGCAAAAAGACAAAGGGAAGGCCAAGCTTTACCCTGAAGATGAGCCTCAGTCAGTGAGGTACGTGTCTTCTGACGCTGAGTCTAGAGGCATGGAGCTGAGGAAACGAGAGATGCTGCACGAGAAGGGCTTCCTCGACAGACCTGCTGACCTGCCGCAATTCTTGCGCGCAGGCATTACGAATCACGGCTGGGAGGAGTTGTGCAGACCACCCAATCCAGCTTACACAAGCATGGTGTATGACTTCTACGCCAACCTGAGGAATTCTGAGGAAGGGTTGTCTGTGGTCAGGGGAGTAGAAGTGGACTTTTCAGCACAAGCCATCAACGAAGCCTATGGCCTCAAGGGCCAAAAACATACGGACTATGCGAGGATTGTTGATGAGCCTACTGAAGCCGTCCTGGAAGAGGCCATTCGGACCATTGGACAACCTGAAGCTTCCTGGACCGTGTCACGCAATGGGAGGCACACTCTCATGAGTGCCAACCTCACAGCTAAGGCAGCGGTATGGTTTTCTTTCGTGAAAAGGAAACTAGCCCCAGTGACTCATGAGACCACTATCAACCAGAGCAGATCGCTGCTGGTCTATGCTATCATGCGGGGTCTCACGATCAACGTGGGTAAAGTCATGTCAGCCGCCATTGCTGATTGCGCCAAGAAGGGTAAGGGTCCATTGTTCTTCCCTATTACTATTACTAAACTATGTTTGCGTGCAGGAGTTCCCATTGAGTGGATGGAACAGCAGATGGCCTACACAGGCCACTTGGAGCTGCCTACAGGCTTGAGGCTGAAGAGGAAGGGGAACATGGAGTTCGAACTGGATAGATTGGCTGCTGCTCAGTCACTGTCCATGGCGTGCCTGGTGGATTTACAGAAGAGGATGGCTCAGTGGGCCACTTATGCACAGGCAAGAGACAAAGAGGTTGCTGATCAGCTGGGGTGTCTTTTCCCTGACTTTCCCACCCACCTACTGTCTCCATGGGTGCCTCCACGACCACGAGGGACTGATGATGAGGATGATGACATCTGAGTGCTGGTTTGAATTGCACTCAAGGGAGTATTGTTGTTCCCTTACAAGAAAAAATTTATTTTCAAACTGCTTTTTGTGAACCATGTGAATTATGCTGTTTTTAGTTAGTATTTTGATCTGTTTTAGTTGCGTAGTTTTAAGTTTTTAAATTGTTTAGGGTAGCCTGCTGGTAGCTGATTAGGTAGAGTAGTTTAGTTTCATTTTTGTATAGCTTGGATGGCTAGAAAAAGCATGCGTAGGGGCCTTAACCACTGATGCATCTGCCCTGACGTGATTGCGAAATAATTGCGGGTACCGCAATTTTTATTAGTAAATGCATGTTTTGGACTGTCTGTTTAGCTAGGCGGTGATCTGTTTAAATTCTATCTTTTGCTGCTATCTTGTCTACCGTATATAGCTTATCTAAACGCATGCTGGATGAGTGTCATAGGACACCCTTTGATAGTTTAAATTAGCCTCTGAATAGTGCTCAGCATGCATAGCTTTAAGTCCTTATCTGTCTGTTTTTATGAATTTCTGCTGCTGTGATATTTACTTTTAGAATGTTCTGTCTATGTCTAGGGATTTTAGGTTCTCTTTGTTTTACCTTAGACTAGATGCTTCTAGGTAAGTTTGGGGGTGTGCCACCTCAGACACTCATTGGGGACAATGAGTAGTTTAAGTTTGGGGGAGGCCACCCTAGGCCTAGGAACATTCCTCTCTCCCTTAGGGCATAAGCATTCTTCTTCTCCTTAAAAAAAATGATGAGCTGAAAGAAAAAATGAAAAATAGAATAAAGAAGGGAGTCTCTCTCAAAGTTGCTGAGTAATCAGTGCCAAGTGTGTAACCCACAAGTGGCATTGCATCAAAAGGCAACCCAAGGAGAGGCTCCACCTAAGTAAGAAAGGAAAAAGGAAGAAATAGGGAAGAAGAATATATGCTTAGGAGTTATAACCTTGTGGCTTAGATGTCCTAATTAAAAAGAACTCTGATCCTCAATGAGCTGAGCACAAGGTTGTAGCTTTTAGGTTTGTCTAGGGAGATGAATGTATGTCCAATGTAGTGATGCCAGGGTTTAGTTTGTTATATGAAAGTACTACTGTCACTAATTTTGTACTAAGACTGGCATGACTCTAAGGAATCCTAGGTAGCTCAAAAGAAAAGACTAGAAGCATGTACTGAGTCTGAGGTAAAGCTAGGTAGAATTTGAAACCTTAGGGATAGTGGCATGATGTGACAAAAGCAAGTAGAGCAGTTGTAGGGAATAATGGAACAGTCGGAGTAGTAGGCATGTGAAGTCAGAAGAAGCTAGATAAGAGGATAGTTTTAAACTTAGAAGTGTGTCACAGGACAGCACTGCTATAGATGGGAATGTAGGGGAGTCAGTAAGTGGTTAAAGGGAATGAAACAGCAGCCTAAGTAAGTCCTTAGTTTGCTTGAGGACAAGCAAAACCTTAAGTTTGGGGGTGTGTTATGTCTCCAAAAGTGACATATTTAGGACTTATTTAGCTTAGGAAGATGCACATACTTAGGTGTTTTTGTTAGTATTTAGCCTAAACCTATGCTTATATATGAGATTTAGAAGAAGGTAGCTAAATTAGGACTTGTGTACAAAAGGAAAGAAAAGGGATAAAAACCGAAGTTAAAACAAAGAAAAATGTGCATTGCGATAGAATTGCGAAAACATTGCTGAAACCGCAATGTTTCAAGTGAAAACCGTAAGTTGACTGATCTCTTTCTGTTAATTTCCGTTATTTCAGGGATTCGTGCTTTCTCCTCCATCCATTCTGATATATGACGTTGAAGATTGATGGTTCTCCTTGGCCCAAATACACCTGCAAACTACTATAAAAGGGGATCAAAGTCGGAGGTTCAAGCATCATCCGAAAGCGTAGAAGTCTTCTCGCAGTCCATCTTTTCTCCTGTCGTTCTTCTTCGTCTGTTGGTGTGAGAGTCTCAGCTGTTGGAATCGACAATCTGATAGGAAGGAGAGAAGATTCGTCTTCTCTCTCGATTGGATTCATCCAAGCAAGGCTATTCTTTCTCCCCATTCAGTCGAAGCAATCGCAACAAGGCGTCCACGCTCTATTTACTGCTTTCTGTCTTGTGTTCTTCATTTCCAGCACTGCTTTGTTGTTATTTCCTTTCCATTAGTCATTTCATTCTATTTCATTGTTGTCTGTCTTTATGCTATTTACTTTAAGCTTTCCCTTGTCCATTCAAACAATCAAGTAATCACAAGCAATATTCTTCATTTCACAGTTTCTTACCTTTGCAAAGCTACTGCTTTTCCTCACTGTTCCATCTTTATATTTCTTCTAAGCATGTCTGTTTTATCTCGTATTTCTATTCTCTATACATCCATGAGTAGCTAAGTCACTTAGGGGCATGCTAATGACAAGAATATAGGCTAAAAAACGTGAACCAAGCATGTAGGATAGCTCTCGAAGCATTGATTGTATGTGAGCTTCATCCCACGGGCAATTTCGATTGGCCATCCATTTTGTCCAAAGAACTCCTAACCTCTGGAAGGAGTAAGAGTTCAGAGTCATACACTCATGCTAGCCTTTCAAGGTAGCCAGAAAACGACCTAGGAATAGGCGTTTTCCTAGTACAAACCGTACACTTCTACTTTAACAAGATGCTTAAGACCTTACTTGGACATGAGTAAACTAAAGAATCTAATGCATGGAATCGGACGATACATGAGATTGAGTGAGTTTGATGCATAGAGAGTTGATCCAATGCTTGAGAATCGTATGAAAATGCCTATAGAGGAGTCGTTAGTAGCCCTTGTTTCTCCATTTTACACACTTTCGCTGTCACTACAATTGCGGTAGAATTGCTGTTGCCGCAATTCTGCTAAGTTACAATTCTGTTTAGCTGTTTTCTTCTTCAATTATTAATTTCGTCTCTTTTCTTTTGAGTTTAATTTCAACTTGCATTTGTTTATGTTGCTACCCTCTACACATTCAGTAAGAAGTAGGCAATTAAAAACCAATTTTACCCCATCAAATCCACCCCTTCTTTCTTAACTTTACACTTCACGAGTAGCTTATAATAAATCTCTGTGGGAAAACGAATGAAAAAATACTTACTACTTGCTATAAGATCATGTATGCTTGCATGTTCTGAGTGCTCTTTCTTCCTTATTGCTTATTTATATTAACACATTGAGCACGCAACAAGCACTCAGAACATGCAAGCATACATGGTCTTGTAGCAAGTAATAAGTATTTTTTCATTCGATTTCCCACAGAGATTTATTCTTAGTTACTAACGAAGTGAGATGCTAAATTAGAAAGGGTGGTTTAAATGGGGTGAATTGGAGATTAATGTGTCTAACTAATGAAGAATATATGAGATATGCAAGCATAAACAAAAGAAAGTGGAGAGATTAACTTGAATGTAGAGGGAAAAGAATTGCGGAGAAAGCAATTGTATAGCAATAGAATCGCAAAAGTAAAAGACTGGAAAAATGGCTAAGGCAAAAACTGACTAAAAGAATTGCGGAGACAGCAATTGTATAGCAATTAAATTAGCAACGTTTAAAGGGTGAGATGGGAAAACAAGATCAACTAACGACTCCTCTATAGGTTTTTTCATACGATTATTCAGCAGTAGCTCAACTTATCATGCATCAATTTAACTCATTCTCATGCATCTCTCGATTACATGCATTAGATCCTTTAGTTCACTCATATCCAAGTAAGACTTAAGCATCTATTTATATAAGCAAGTTAATGAATTGTGCTAGGAAAACGCCTATTCCTAGGTCGTTTTCTGGCTACCATGAAAGGCTAGCATGAATGGACGACTCTGAACTCTTACTCCTTCCGGAGGTTAGGAGTTCTTTAGACAAAATGGATGGCCAATCGAAATTGCCCGTGGGATGAAGTACACATACATTCAATGCATTCGAAGCTATCCTACATGCTGAATTCACGTATTTCTACCTATAGTTTCATCATTAGCAGACCCTTGGGTGATTAGTTACTCATGGATGATGTGGAAGTGGAAAGACGAAGTTGATTAAACATGATTGACAGTACTGAAATGAAAGCAAAGGAAAGACAGAAAGTGAATAGAAACTTGCGAAGTTGTAAATGATTTCTCTATTAAAGAAGATTCAAAGCTTAAGGTGCAAAGACTGTAAAACAGTAAAGACTAAACAAATGAAGACGAACAGAACAAATGACAGCAAACAGAAGTAAATAACAGCAAACAGTAGCGAAAAATGGAAGACAGAAAGCAGTAGAAAGCGATGTAAATGTGTGCGTGAACTCCTCGCCGCAAGCGCCTCAGATGAAGGGGAAGGTTAGCGTTGTTTGGGGATGAATCTGGTAACGATATTTTTGAACTATCGCTATAAACTCAAGCTGTCGAGGCTTGCCAAAATAAATTTATAAACCCGTAGCTTTTAGCTTTGCAGCTAGCGGTAACGGGGTCGAACCACAAGGAATAGGAAGAATGAATTTACTAGTGGAATTTGGATTTAATTGACTAATTGGTAGCGGGGGGTTTTAATCATGCAAGAAGAAATAATGGAAAGCTAACGGAAGAAAAATAATATGTAGAGAGCGTGTGCACGGTTTGGGGAGTCTCGGGATCAATTGTTAGACAACATTCAGCTTATCATTTAATTCTAACGACATGGAATACAGATTATTGAGCACGCGGACGACTACCAGAGAAGCCCCAAAGTAGCCGACTCCATGGATTTTAATTAGACCACACAGTTCCAATTACACGTTATCTAAGCTCACATTAAGATGATCGGTCCTAAGATGAATTCAGACAGTCACTAGCTAACCGCGACGAACATTCGAGCGTGAAATCTAAATGCTAGTAGGTTGCCCGCAAACGCTGTATGCAACCAACACTTATCCTACCCGACCCGATACTTCGATTTAGTTCTATTTACCTGTGTTACTTAGTCGAGCAGTGAGAGGCACGGCATCGCTACTCTTTAACATACACAACATGCAAAACTACCCGAGTGTCAATCAACGTAATTTAGCATGAGCGTTGGATTAAGCAAGGTAAACAGATGCTAATAATCAGATTCCAATATGCAAAAATATACTCAGATTATCCAAGCATGAATGTCTAACAAAATTCCCCTAAACAAATCCCAAACCGTTCACCCTTACCTTAGCCGCTCATGGCGCGGTTTGTCATTCCCGCTCCAAGGACGACCACGGAAGGATGCATCTACTTATTACAAATGGGAAGAAAGCTCAATAACATGCCAACAATGGCTGAGCTAAAGGAAAACTAGAAGAAAATTGAGAGGAAGAAGAAGAAGAATCGCCAAAAATGTCTAACTCCCTCTAAAAATTGCGCAGAAATCGTCTTATACAGAAGCTTCTGTCGTCGTAGCGTCGAGACGCTAGGCCAGCGTCTCGACGCTGTGCCCTAAGTTGCTGCGCGCGCGCGCGATGGCGTCGCGACGCTGGGTCAGCGTCGCGACGCTGCCCCGATGAATTTCCTGCGCGCGCCTCCTCCGGAGCGTCTCGACGCCAAGCAGGGTCTCGACGCCAGGGCAGCGTCGAGCTAGCGTCTCGACGCTATCACTCCACGCTTGCTCTCGGGTTTTTCCAGCGTCGAGCCAGCGTCTCGACGCTATAGCTCGACGCTGGCTCTCGGGTTTGGGGCTGAAGCTTTGCCTCTCCAAGGCTGTTTTGGCCCGTTTCTTCACGGAACAAATTCCCCTCTTCCCGATGCATTCCCGGGGCGCTAAAACTCTGCTTTAAGCGCTCGAACATGCCCAACGGACGCACGAGCTCTTTGCCGCTTTTCTCCTACAAAAGAGATATATTTAATCAATTGAAAGCGGACTTTAGCTATAATTAGGACGTATTTAATAGCTCCAAAATGGAGTTATCAAACACCCCCAACTTAAACATTGCTAGTCCTCGAGCAAGCACTACAAGGACATTGACTCAAAGGACGCGTTTACATATATTCTAACTCAAACCTCCATGCATATTGAAATTTAAACACGAGCATAATCATGGAAGCATTTTGTTAATGCATTAACTAGGACATATCAAAAATTAACTCTTGCCCCCTAACGTGTGTGTGTGCTAGCTAACCACTCCTAAACTCACGCAAACCCGGAAAATCTACATGCATCGCACATCCCGTTTTCCCCCTACTTCTAGCGTTTAAGAACAGCTACACTTGACTTACACGAGAGAGAGAAGTAAATTAAGAGACCTAATTATTTTCTCATTCTTTTTCTTTCTTTTCAAAAGTACTTTGTACTCTTTTATTTCGGGTTCTTTGAACCAACTTTTTGTTTCTTTTTCTTTCCTACTCGAGCTGCCTAACACGTCAAACTTTGGCCAAAGCTTCACATTTTTAAGGACTGACGCTCACTTCTTTAGCGCTACAAAGAAGGAGGAGCGCCTCGAGAGGATTTTTCTACCATACATGCTTTTCTATTTTTTTTTTAAATTAGGCTAAGCACATGCTTTCTCAATTAACTAACCACTAACTCTCATGCAACAAGCTACCTAAGGGTGCCTTTCGGGGTGACAACAAGAATTAGCTAAACATGCGATAAACCAAGCTTACGGAATCTAGGGAGAAGTTGCTAAGTGCGCGATAAGTGCAAGGGAGCAACAGAAAAAATTTTAAAATTTTTGACATGAACCTAATAAACACAAAACTCATGCAAAAACTCGATTATGAACATGCTCAAATTTCCAACATGCATTTCCTAGGCTATCACAGTCAGAAAACAGAAAACAGAGTCCCAAGCACTTCAATATCTTTATAGCACTTCTCAACAAACTACACATGCACATCCATCGGACTATTCCACCCCCAACTTCAAAATTTGGCATTGTCCTCAATGCCAACCAGTCAGATACATGAAAGTAAAAGGGAAGAAGAAATTCACTTCCCTGACTCTTGGTGAAGCTGGCGAGGGCGAGGGCGCGGCGCATAAACGCATCAGAGCCCAAAATTGCCTTCTCATCCTCGATTCCTAAAAAAAAACAGCAAGCTAATTAATACTAAATTAATCTAAAAAGCAATAAAACTAAACTAAAACAGAAAAACAGTCCATCACTCGGGTGCCTCCGAGAAGCGCAGAATTTTTAAAGTCGGTTGCTCGACTGTATTCTCTCGACAGACTCATCCATAGTCTGTAGGTGCGGGGGACGATCCAGACTTGTCCTTGGCCACACCTTTCCTGCCATCCACCTGAAAAATGTTTTGCACTCTTCGTGCCTCGGGCACGTGAATATCAAAAGTGTTAGTGCAAAAACCAGCATTGTTATCAATCAATTTTAATTCAGAAATTTCAACAGAGATATGGGAACCATCCCTCAAGCGCGAGGGTAGACTCCCATTCTCGACATGCTCACAAACAGACACATTTCCAGCAGATTTTCCGAATAAAGAAAACTCATGCAAAGTGTCATCAAACTCCAGAGAAACAACGCCCTTATACACATCAATTTTGACCCTAGCGGTCTTAAGAAAGGGACGTCCTAACAACATGGAGGACGAAGCATGCAATGAATTCTCATTCATGTCTAAAACAAGGAAATCAGCAGGAAATGTCATATCCCCGACTCTAACTAGAACATCCTCTACCTTCCCCCTAGGACAGATGCTTGACCCATTAGCCAACTGAACAGAGACATTACACTCATGCATTTCATTTAAATTCAGTTCACAATATAATGCATAAGACATAACATTAACAGAGGCTCCTAGGTCTAACATGGCATTATGAACAATTTTACTACCTATAGTGCACGGGATAGTAAAAGTACCTGGATCGTTGCACTTTGCAGGCAACGTACCTGGGAGTATGGCAGAGACGTTTTCCTTCTTTTTCTCAGTCCCTCTGGACTTCCTTTTCGTAGTGCACCAGCTCCTTAGAAATTTCGCATACTTGGGCACTTGACTGACTGCCTCTAGGAGCGGGATATTCACCATCACCTTTTGGAAGGTTCGCATGACCTCCTCGTCATCAAATTCCAAAGTAGGCTTCGCAAGCCTACTCGGGAATGGTGCTCTGGTAACATCCACAGGTACACTGACTTTCTCGTCTTTTTTCTCATTTTGTACCTCGGGAGCAGTCGGGGCGGACTTGTTCAGGCTGTCCGTGGCTTCCTTCACAACTCTAGTGGAAAGTGACTTCCCACTGCGCAGCTGAATAGCACTAACATTTTCAGTTTGGGAAGGAAGCTTCCCCGAGCTCTTACTCTCTAGTTTACTGATAGACACCGCCATCTGTGTCAGCTGCTTGTTCAGATTCTGCAGCTCTGCCTTATGAGAATTGAGCTCTTCTCGAGCCTCTTTTTGGAATTGGCTGGTGCTAGTCACGATGGTCCGTACCATCTCTTCAAGCGAGCTGGAGGAGCTCGAGGCTTGAGCCTGGGTGGAAGAATTAGGCCTATCCTGAGACTGGCCTTGGAAGCGAGTTTGTCCTTCCCTATTCCCATAGCTGAAATTAGGATGGTCGCGCCAACCGGGGTTGTAAGTGTTTGCATATGGGTCGTACTTCCTTGGGTTGGAAGCATACCCCCCGATAGCGTTGACCTCCGCATCCTCACGGTGTCCTCCAACTATTTTCTTCAACATACTGCCTCTCTCGGCCACCTGAGCCCTCATTTCGATCATCTCGTGGCTCTGAGCCACGCTGTGCACTTGTCCTTGTCCCCGAATACCGAATTGCTGCGAGTTGGTGGCCATATTTGCAATCAACTGCTTGGCCTCAACTGGGGTCTTGTCAATCAGTGCCCCTCCACTCGCCGCATCGATCATCTGCCGGTCATGGGGCGTCATCCCCTCATAAAAGTACTGTATGAGCAGCTGGTCGGCAATCTGATGATGTGGGAAGCTCGCGCACAGGCGCCCGAAGCGTTCCCAGTATTCGTGTAGGGACTCACCTACATCCTGGGTGATCCCATAAATCCTCTTCCGCAGTGTAGTGGCTAAGGATGCGGGAAAGTATTTCTCCAAAAATACCCGCTTCATATCCTGCCACGTGGTGATGGATCCGGAAGGCAAGTAATATAGCCAGTCCTTGGCCTTATCCTTGAGTGTGAAGGGGAATGCCCTCATATTCAATTGCTCCTCCGTAACCCCTGCGGGCTTCATTCCCGCGCAGACGCAATGGAACTCCATCAAATGTTTGTTCGCGTCCTCACCTGCGTTGCCATGGAAAGAAGGTAACTGGTGAATTAAACCAGATTTTAGTTCGAAGTTACCTGCTACCACGGGGTAGTTAATGCACAAAGGCTGCAGGTTCAGGTCTGGCGCTGCCAGTTGCTTAAGCGTCCGTGGCGCATCACCTTGCGCCATCTCGTCAAATAAGAAGGGATTGCCTTCCTCTCTCTCAAACGTTCCTTGCCCCTCCCGGGCTTCTCTTCGTAACCGCCGCTCCTCTCTGTCAATCTCAGGGATAAACTGCAAGCTACCCTCAGAGGAACGGGTCATACACAAACAAAAATCTAAACATACAATTTACAAACAGAAAAAATTTTCAGTCAACTATCAATAAATCAAATTCAAACTTCAATCATAAATCCAATCAATTGCCTACTCCCCGGCAACGGCGCCAATTTTGGTAACGATATTTTTGAACTATCGCTATAAACTCAAGTTGTCGAGGCTTGCCAAAATAAATTTATAAACCCGTAGCTTTTAGCTTTGCAGCTAGCGGTAACGGGGTCGAACCACAAGGAATAGGAAGAATGAATTTACTAGTGGAATTTGGATTTAATTGACTAATTGGTAGCGGGGGGTTTTAATCATGCAAGAAGAAATAATGGAAAGCTAACGGAAGAAAAATAATATGTAGAGAGCGTGTGCACGGTTTGGGGAGTCTCGGGATCAATTGTTAGACAACATTCAGCTTATCATTTAATTCTAACGACATGGAATACAGATTATTGAGCACGCGGACGACTACCAGAGAAGCCCCAAAGTAGCCGACTCCATGGATTTTAATTAGACCACACAGTTCCAATTACACGTTATCTAAGCTCACATTAAGATGATCGGTCCTAAGATGAATTCAGACAGTCACTAGCTAACCGCGACGAACATTCGAGCGTGAAATCTAAATGCTAGTAGGTTGCCCGCAAACGCCGTATGCAACCAACACTTATCCTACCCGACCCGATACTTCGATTTAGTTCTATTTACCTGTGTTACTTAGTCGAGCAGTGAGAGGCACGGCATCGCTACTCTTTAACATACACAACATGCAAAACTACCCGAGTGTCAATCAACGTAATTTAGCATGAGCGTTGGATTAAGCAAGGTAAACAGATGCTAATAATCAGATTCCAATATGCAAAAATATACTCAGATTATCCAAGCATGAATGTCTAACAAAATTCCCCTAAACAAATCCCAAACCGTTCACCCTTACCTTAGCCGCTCATGGCGCGGTTTGTCATTCCCGCTCCAAGGACGACCACGGAAGGATGCATCTACTTATTACAAATGGGAAGAAAGCTCAATAACATGCCAACAATGGCTGAGCTAAAGGAAAACTAGAAGAAAATTGAGAGGAAGAAGAAGAAGAATCGCCAAAAATGTCTAACTCCCTCTAAAAATTGCGCAGAAATCGTCTTATACAGAAGCTTCTGTCGTCGTAGCGTCGAGACGCTAGGCCAGCGTCTCGACGCTGTGCCCTAAGTTGCTGCGCGCGCACGCGATGGCGTCGCGACGCTGCCCCGATGAATTTCCTGCGCGCGCCTCCTCCGGAGCGTCTCGACGCCAAGCAGGGTCTCGACGCCAGGGCAGCGTCGAGCTAGCGTCTCGACGCTATCACTCCACGCTTGCTCTCGGGTTTTTCCAGCGTCGAGCCAGCGTCTCGACGCTATAGCTCGACGCTGGCTCTCGGGTTTGGGGCTGAAGCTTTGCCTCTCCAAGGCTGTTTTGGCCCGTTTCTTCACGGAACAAATTCCCCTCTTCCCGATGCATTCCCGGGGCGCTAAAACTCTGCTTTAAGCGCTCGAACATGCCCAACGGACGCACGAGCTCTTTGCCGCTTTTCTCCTACAAAAGAGATATATTTAATCAATTGAAAGCGGACTTTAGCTATAATTAGGACGTATTTAATAGCTCCAAAATGGAGTTATCAGAATCCAATCAGAAGAGAAGAAGGATCTTCTCTTCTTCCTCTCAGATTATCGGTGCCAAAATCTGATTCCTTCACTCCAACAAACGGGATAGAAAATGGAGAGAAACTGCGTTGAGATGGAGAGTTCTACGCTTCCAAGCTTGTTGTTCTCCTTCCCCCTTGACCTCCTTTTATAGCTCTTTGCAGGTACTCTTCAGTCAATGAGAACCATCCATTCTGAACGACGTCCCACCACGTGGCAGCAGGGGAGAAATTGTGCGGCTGAAAGATCGCAACAAAATGGCGGACGGTTGGAACAACTTATCTTTTGCAGCTTAAACATTGCGGAGACAGCAATGTTTCAGCAATTTTCCTGCAATGCACAATTTCAACTATTTTAACTTCGTTTTTTGATCTTTTTTGTTCCTTTTGCAACTAAGTCCTAATTTAGCTTCATTCCTTGATTTCTCATATTTAAGCACGTATTAAACTAAATTCTAACAAAAACGCTTAAGAGTTCACACAAGCACTTTTGGAGACGTAACAGGATGTCTCCCTATCGGATGGTTTTTGGGAAAGTCTGTCATCTCCCAGTGGAGATCGAGCACAAAGCTTACTGGGCAGTGAAGAAGTGTAATATGCACTTCGATCAGGCTGGCGAAGAAAGACTCCTCAAATTGCAAGAACTAGAGGAGCTTCGCCTGGACGCATATGAGAACTCGAGGATCTACAAAGAAAAGACCAAGATGTTCCACGACAGACGAGTCATTCGGAAAAACTTCAAAGTTGGTCAGAAGGTCCTCTTGTTCAACTCCCGCCTGAAGTTCATGCTAGGTAAACTTCGTTCCCGTTGGGTTGGTCCTTTTATTATAACTCATGTCCATCACTATGGTGCAGTCAAGATTCAGAGCTTAGAAACAGGAAAGGACTACACGGTGAATGACCAGCGACTGAAGATCTTCCATGAGGGGATGTCCGAGGACTTCAACGATCATGCCTACTTGAGAGAGCCCGAATATGAGAAAGGATGAAACAAGTTTTGGTAAAGTCGAGCAATCGACTCTAAAAATTTGCGCTTCTCGGAGGCACCCGAGCTTGAACTGTACATGCTTTTTGTTTACTTTACTATTTTTAGGATTAGCTTAGGTTCTTACTCTCATGTTGTGAGTTTTCAGGAGAAACGATGGCTCGTCCTTGGGGTTTGTTTGCAAAGGATCAAGCGCACTCTCCAGCCCTCTAAGTCACAATTCAGGGAAGGTTTTCTTTCCTTAGAATTTTGACTGTGTCTATTTAGTCCAATGAGGACATTGTCCATTTCTAAGTTGGGGTGGTGGGTTGTGCCTTACAGTGTTTGTTGAGCTTAGTTGCGGAATTCTGATGAACGTGTTTTGTTGTGGTGTATGCATGCTAGCTTGACTATGAAATTTTGTGATGTACTGTTAGGGTCTTCGTATTTGTATCTGTTGTGAAATCCAGCATGATTGCATTTGTTAAGGCCATTTTGAAAAAAAATTCAAGTTATTTCCCTGTTTAAGCTTCGCATGTTAGCACTCTATCTTGGATCTGTGGGTTTAGGGTAGTTCTGCTTGTTTTGAAATTCGTTGTCACCTCGAAAGGCATCCTTTGGATGGGTTAAGATTCGTTTATGTTCGTAATTCATGCGCTCAAAATTTTGACATAGTTCATAGGCTAAAAAGAAAAGAATGCAAAAATTTCTAAAAAAGATAGTAATCTCCTGAGGTGTTCCTCCTTCTTGAGATGCCTTAGTAGCCAGGGGCGGTCGTGTAACCCACGGTCGCCACTGCACGAAAAGGGAGCACAAAGAAGTGAACGCTAGTCCTTAAAAATGTGAATTTTGCCCGTAGTCAGATGCATTGTGCAATGAAATTGCAGGCAAGCTGAAACGAAAGTAAAATTGACATGTTAGGCGCTCATGGAGATCAAAAAAAAAAAGGGGAAGAAAAGAAGCCTTGCGATCTATTACTTGCATCGACGATGAAAAGCCCTTAGACTGTTCTGTTAGCCATAAGTAGGGGGAAGGCGAAATCTTGGGTCAGGCAGAACCGTTCTAAGCCTGTAAAAATCTAGAATAGAGGAGCCATGTGCGAAGCATAAATAGGGAAGCATCTTTAAAATTTCTTGAATTGTTCTTAGCCAATGCATGCATGCAGCTATTTCTGTCGAATATAAATGCCTTGTCGCTTCTAGTACTGAGAGTTGAGTCTCTAGCATGCGTGTCGTTTTATATCGATTAATCAGAATTCCACCTTGCTCGAGGACTAGCAAGATTTAAGTTGGGGGTGTTTGATAGCTCCATTTCGGAGCTATATTTATGTCCCTAATTTATGACTATTATATGCTTAATCTTGCTTTCCTTTGTTTATTATAGGTGTTCTCGGCAAATTCGTACTCGGGTGCGTTTCGACGTCGTTCGAGGCTTAAAGTCGCGTTTTAAGGACCTAGGAACACTTCCGGGGAAGAAACATGCAAAAACATTGAGATTTGGCATTTTGGGAAGCTTTCAAGGCAAAATACCATGCAAAAACCCGAGAGCTAGCATTGAGCAGACAGCGTCTCGACGCTAGCTCGACGCTCCGAAGCCTGAAGCGTCATTTGGAGTTTCCACCCGAGAGCAAGCGTCGAGTGGTCAGCGTCTCGACGCTCGCTCGACGCTGCGCAAGCGTCTCGACGCCGCCCCGACTTCGCGCGCTGAAACTTTAGGGCGCAGCGTCGAGACGCTGCCCTAGCGTCTCGACGCTCCGACGGAATATTTAAGTTTTTTTCCGATTTTTAGCCGCCATCTTCATCTTCAACCTCGGGCTCCGCACCTGATTGGACGTTTTTCAAGCCATTTCCACCATGGGAGAGGCTAAGGAGCTTGGATTGGAGCCATCCCACATCACATACATCATGAGTGAGTAGTGTATAGAGTTTTTGACTCGGGATTGTAGGGAATAATGTAATTTAAACTTTTGGTGAGGTTGTTGAACTGAATTTCTGATTTGGCTATGGCATTTGATTGAATTAGCTTCTATTTCTTTGCTTATTCCATGAATGTGCTTGATTGATAGGACTAGACAACCTTGAATTCGAGCATGCTTCATTTGTTAAAGGTTTTGATGTCGTGCCTCTCTTAATCGCCAAGTAACAAAGATTAACGATGCCATTGAGCGCATAGGCTTCCTTGCGTTCTTGGTGTTCATTCTTCTCGAAATAGAATCTGAAATCGATACACTAATTTGGCGTCCAAATTAGATAATCGTCGTAGTTAGCTCGTTGCTATCGATTGGTCTTGGGAGAGCGTTGGCCGCCAATGTCCAATCGATATGCTTAATTAGCGTAATTAATTATGTCTAATTAATATCCATGGAGCATGTCTGAATTAATTTATTGATTTGAGACGGGCTGCGTATTCGTTCAAATATTTAGCCGTTGTTTTCGTCAACCCGTGATCCAAAAGCTTGCTATTTTTAATCCCGATCGTCCCGAGTCGAACGCTCCATTAGTTAAGTTTTCCCTATTTTTGCGTTGTTTTCCATTAGCTAATTAAAGACCAACATCCCCATTTTGTTTAATTTCTTAGTTTTCAAATTTAATTAGAATTAAGTCAAATTAGCATAATTCCCTGTGGATCGACCCCGTTACCACTAAGCTGCTAATAGTTCAGTGTATTCGGGTAATTACAAATTCATTTTGGCGGGTCTCGACAACCCGATGTTTGGCGATAATTCCAAAATATCGTTACCAACCTCTCTCACGACAATCAGCATTTCAAAGGTTGAGTAAGCGAGCAGATGAGATGGAAAACACACTGTCCACTAAATCTCTCTCACGTCAGTCAACATCTCAAAGATTGAGTAAGCCGGCAGATGAAAAAGAAAACACGTTGTCCACTAAACCCCCCTCACGACAATCAGCATTTCAAAGGCTAAGTAAGCGAGCAGATGAGAAAGAAAATACGTTGCCCGATAAACCTCTCTCACGAACGTCAGCGTTGCAAAGATTAAGTGTGACTACAAAGAGGGATAAGAAACTTTCATCCACTTCCATTTTTTATCGCCTCCTACATGAAGAGGCTCGAGAGACTTTGAACAATAAAGAGTCTAGCAAGACAAAAAGCGATGAAGAGATCCGCAGTATCGTTCCCTCACGAATGAAAAGAAAAACTTTTGTTACCGTGAATACGGATGGTGCACAGAAGGTTAAACGGCGCAATGTCATCATCACCAACCCTGCAAGCAAATATGCAGTGGAGAATGGGGGTGAAGCCTCTTGTTACCATATTACTGCCGAGGAAGAAACGGAGGCCGAGATATCTGAAGAGGATGTTGAAGAGGCACCACTGCCACTCGAAGATGGAAGTCAACCAACAGTTGATGAACTAAAAGAGGTTAATCTTGGTACGACGGGAGAACCACGTCCAATCTTTATAAGTGCATCACTTTCCGATGAAGAGGAATGAGAGTACTTGAGTTTGCTCATCGCATACAAGGACGTCTTTGCTTGGTCGTATAAGGAGATGTCGGGACTTGATCCAAAAGTAGCAGTACATCGTCTCGCTATTGAAGATGGGTATCGACCAATAAAATAGGCTCAACGACGTTTCAGGCCAGAACTCATTCCTCAAATTGAAAATGAAGTCAATAAGTTAATTGAAGCAAACTTCATTCGCGAAGTGAAGTACCCGACGTGGATTTCAAACATTGTCCCCGTCAGAAAGAAGAACGGGCAACTCCGGGTATGCATTGACTTTCGCGATCTGAATAACGCATGTCCGAAGGATGACTTCCCATTGCCCATCACTGAACTCATGGTTGATGCTACCACCGGGCATGAAGCTTTGTCTTTCATGGATGGATCATCGGGGTACAACCAGATTCGAATGGACCTCAATGATGAGGAGATGACAGCGTTCCGAACTCCAAAAGGGATATACTGTTACAAGGTAATGCCCTTCGGAATAAAGAATGTCGGCGCTACTTATCAACGTGCCATGCAAAAGATCTTCGATGATATGCTGCATAAACATGTCGAGTGCTACGTCGACGATCTCGTGGTCAAGACTAAAAAGCGACAAAATCACTTGGAGGATCTTAAGGTGGTTTTTTAGCGTCTGAGGAAATACCAGTTGAAGATGAACCCTCTCAAATGTGCATTCGGCGTAACTTCAGGGAAGTTCCTTGGTTTCTTCGTCAAGCATCGAGGGATCGAAATTGATCAATCCAAGATAGACGTCATTCAAAAAATGCCAGAGCCGCGAAACTTACATGAGCTAAGAAGTCTCCAAGGACGACTAGCTTATATAAGGAGGTTCATCTCCAATCTGGCGGGTCGATGCCAACCATTCCAGAGATTGATGAGGAAAGACACGGCCTTCGAATGGGACGAAGCGTGTCGAACTGCTTTTAACAGTATAAAGGAATATTTGCTTAACCCTCCTGTCTTGGGCGCCCCCATAGCGGGAAAGCCATTGATACTCTACATTACTGCGCAAGAAATGTCGCTTGGGGCATTGCTGGCACAAGAAAGTGAGAAGGGTAAAGAATGTACCATTGTTACGTCTCCAAAAGTGCATAAATTAGGGACTTATTTACCATGGAATTGTGTGAACTCTTAAGCGTTTTTGTTAGAATTTAGTTTAATATGTGCTTATATATGAGAATTTATAGAATGGAGCTAAATTAGGACTTATTTGTAAAAGGAACAAAAAAGAATAAAAAACGAAGTTAAAAGAGTTGAAATTGTGCATTGCAGGAAAATTGCTGAAACATTGCTGTCTCCGCAATGTTTAAGCTGCAAATGTTAAGTTGTTCCAACCGTCCGCCGTTTTGTTGCGATCTTTCAGCCGCCCAATTTCTCCCCTGCTGCCACGTGGTGGGTCGTCGTTCAGAATGGATGGTTCTCCTTGACTGAAGAGTACCTGCAAACAGCTATAAAAGGAGGTCAAGGGGGAAGGAGAACAACAAGCTTGGAAGCGTAGAACTCTCCATCTCAACGCAGTTTCTCTCCATTTTCTATCCCGTTTGTTGGAGTGAAGGAATCAGCTTTTGGCACCGATAATCTGAGAGGAAGAAGAGAAGATCCTTCTTCTCTTCTGATTGGATTCATCCCCAAACAACGCTAACCTTCCCCTTCATCCGAGGCGCTTGCGGCGAGGAGTTCACGCACACATTTACATCGCTTTCTACTGCTTTCTGTCTTCCATTTTCTCTACTGTCTGCTGTTATTTACTTCTGTTTGCTGTCATTTGTTCTGTTCGTTTTCATTTGCTTAGTCTTTACTGTTTTACAGTCTTTGCACATTAAGCTTTGAATCTTATTTCAATAGAGGAATCATTTACAACTTCGCAAGTTTCTTATCACTTTCTGCCTTTCCATTTGCTTCCATTTACGTACTGTTAATCATGCTTAAACAATCTAGTCTTTCCACTTCCACATCATCCATGACTAACTAATCACACAAGGGTCTGCTAATGATGAATCTATAGGTAGAAATACGTGAATTCAGCATGTAGGATAGCTTCGAATGCATTGAATGTATGTGTACTTCATCCCACGGGCAATTTCGATCGGCCATCCATTTTGTCTAAAGAACTCCTAACCTCCGGAAGGAGTAAGAGTTCAGAGTCGTCCATTCATGCTAGCCTTTCATGGTAGCCAGAAAACGACCTAGGAATAGGCGTTTTCCTAGCACAATTCATTAACTTGCTTATATAAATAGATGCTTAAGTCTTACTTGGATATGAGTGAACTAAAGGATCTAATGCATGTAATCGAGAGATGCATGAGAATGAGTTAAATTGATGCATGATAAGTTGAGCTACTGCTGAATAATCGTGTGAAAAGCCTATAGAGGAGTCGTTAGTTGACCTTGTTTCCCCATCTCACCCTTAAAACGTTGCTAATTTAATTGCTAGATAATTGTTGTCTGCGCAATTCTATAGTTCTGTTTTTGCCTTAGCCATTTTTCCAGTCTTTTACTTTTTGCGATTTTATTGCTGGAACATTGTTGAGTCCGCAATTCTTTCTTTCCTACATTTAAGTCTATCTCTTTACTTGCTTTCGTTTATGCTTGCACATCTCGTATATTCTTCATTAGTTAGGCACATTAATCTTCAATTCACCCCATCTAAACCACCCTTTCTAATTTAGCATCTCACTTCGTTAGTAACTAAGAATAAATCTCTGTGGGAAATCGAATGAAAAAATACTTATTACTTGCTACAAGACCATGTATGCTTGCATGTTCTGAGTGCTCTCACATCGCATTTTTATTTACACACTGAGCACGCAACAGCCATCTACTACTTAAGTAGAACTCTCAATGGGGCAGAGCTAAATTATTCACCCATTGAGAAGATGTGTCTTTCGCTCTTCTTCGCCATTGACAAGTTGAGGCATTATATGTAGGCATTCACAATGCATTTAGTGGCTAAGGCTGACCCAATCAAGTATGTTCTGTCTAGACCAATTATCTCAGGTCGATTGGCAAAGTGGGCAATCTTACTACAACAGTATGACATTGTTTATGTTCCGCAAAAGGCGGTGAAGGGGCAAATCTTGGCTGATTTCTTGGCAGACCATCCAGTGCCGTCAGACTGGAAATTATCTGACGACCTGCCCGACGAAGAAATCTTCTACGTTGAAATTGTTGAACCTTGGATTATGTATTTTGACGGTGCAGCTCGAAGATATGGCGCAGGAGCGGGTATAGTATTTATTACCCCTGAAAAACACATGCTGCCGTATAGCTTCACATTTGAAGAGGTATGTTTGGTGGGAGGGATTTTGAATATCCTCCCTAAATTCGGGTTGTCGAGACCCGCCAAAATAAAATTTATATACCTATTAACCTTAGCTTTGCAGCTAGTGGTAACAGGGTCGATCCACAGAGAAGGTCTTAATATGATTGAAATTTAGGTTCGAGATTTTAATTGGTTGATTGATTGAGTTTTGGTAAACAGGGGGTTTTTATCATGCAATGAGAATAATTAAAACGCTAACGGAAAGAATTTAAAGAGAAAGAGATTAACGAGTGCACGGTTCGGGAATTTTCGGGATTTCTTTGTTAGACATTCTACCATTTATCATCTAATTCAAATCTAAGGTTATCCAATTGTCATGCACGCGATCAGTTACCTGGGAACCCCTTTGGTAACCGGCTTCATCCTAATTAATTAAACCAAAAGTCTAATTAAACATTATTCAAAGTATTCCTAGAGTGATCAGCTCTAAATTTACTCTAAACAGTTACTAGCTAACCGCGACGAACATTCGACCATGCAATCCTAATGCTAACTGGCTACCCGCCAACGCTGAAGTACCCAACATTTATCATGCATAAATCAATACTTCGATTTGTTTCATTGTTCTGTGTTACTAGGCGAAAAGTGAGAGGCATGGCATCGCTAATCTTTAACTCTAACACATGCTAGAAAACTCGATTGTCCGTCGGCGAAATCTAACACATGCATGGGATTAAGGAAGAACAACAAATGCATATACCTAAGATGGCACCACTTTAGAGGGCGGTCGTAAAACCGCCATCATATACCTAAGATGGCAGTTCATAACTGCCATCGTAGGTCAAATTTGTTGTAGTGTACTTAATCAGATACACAACAGAAGATAAAGGGAATGTAAAACAATACTCCCCTGATTCTTTGCGAAGTCGGCGAAGGAAGGGACGCGGCGCATTCCACATCGGAGCCCAAAATTTCCTCACTTCTCCTCAATTTTTTAAAAAAACAGCAAGCTACATTAGCTAAATTAAACTAAACTAAAAACAAAAAACAGCAATGAAATTAAAAACAAAAAGAACAGTTCAACGCTCGGGTGCCTCCGAGAAGCACAGAATTTTTAAAGTCGTTTGCTCGACTGAATTCTCCCTTAAAAACTCATCCATATTCTGACAGTGCGGGGGACGTTCCAGACATGTCCTCGTCCACACTTGTCCTGCAAATCACATCAACAAATTTCTTTTCTCTTCGTGCCTCAAGCACATGAATTTCATCGTGGTTAGTGTAAAAAACAGCATCAATTTCAATCAATTCTAAGTCAGATTTTTTAACAGAGACATGAGAGTTATCCCTCAAGCGCGAGGTCAAACTCTCAGTCTCGACAGACTCCACACAAGCAACGTTCTCCACAGATTTCTTCTCAAATAAAGAAAACTCATGCACTGTATCATCAAACTCTAAAGAAATTACGCCCTTAAACACATCGATTTTGACCCTCGCGGTCTTAAGAAAAGGGCGTCCTAACAACATAGAGAACGAAGCATGCAAAGAATTCCTATTCATGTCAAGCACAAGAAAATCTGCAGGAAACATCATATCTCCTACTCTAATCAGAACATCCTCGACCTTCCCTCTAGGACGTATACAAGACCCATTAGCAAGCTGAATCACTACATCAGTCTCATGCAACTCATTAAGATTCAAATCTAGAAATAAAGCATGCGACATGACATTAACAGATGCTCTAAGGTCAAGCATAGCCTTTTTAACAATTTTACTACCTATCATGCATGAGATAGTAAACGTACCTGGGTCGTTGCACTTGGCGGGCAACGTACCTGGGAGGATCGCAGAAACATTCTCCTTTTTCTTTTCAGTCCCTCTGGACTTCCGTTTCTTTGTGCACCAGTTCTTGAGGAATTTGGCATATTTCGGCACTTGGCTCACTGCCTCAAGAAGCGGTATGTTCACCATCACCTTCTGGAAGGTTCTCAGGACCTCCTCGTCTTCGTTCACCAGAGCAGGCTTCGCAAGCCTACTGGGGAAGGGTGCTTTGACAACATTCTCTTGCACAATCTTCTCTTTTTTTCTCATCATTCAGATTCTTAAGAGCAATCGGGGAGGACTCATTCAAACTGTCCTCTGCTTCCTTCGCGGCTCTGGAGGGAACTGATTTCCCACTCCTTAGCTGAATTGAGCTCACGTTCTCACATGAGTTCACAGTGGTTTGGGAAGGAAGCTTCCCAGAGCTCTTGCTCTCAATCTTGCTTATCGACACCGCCATTTGAGTCAGCTGCTTGTTCAGATTTTGCAGCTCTGCTTTGTGTGAGTTTAGCTCTTCTCGAGCTTCTTTTTGGAATTGGCTTGTCGATGTCACGATGGTCCGAACCATCTCTTCCAATGAGCTGGAGGAGCTCGAGGCCTGAGCTTGGGTAGAATTGGTAGGCCTATCATAAGACTGGCCTTGGAAGCGTTGTTGCCCGTCTCTATTACCATAGCTCATGTTGGGATGGTCACGCCAACCGGGGTTGTATGTGTTCGAGTAAGGATCATACTTCCTTGGGTTGGAAGCATATCCCCCGATTGCGTTGACCTCCTCCTCTCGGCTACCTCCGACAAAAAATTTCAGTAAATTTCCAATCTCGGCCACCTGGGCCTTCATTTCAGACATCTCGTGACTCTGGGCCACGCTGTGAACTTGTCCCTGCCCACGAATATCGAATTGCTGCGAGTGGGCCGCCATGTTTGCAATTAACTGTTTGGCCTCAACCGGGGTCTTGTCAATCAACACCCCAACACTCGCAGCATCGATCATCTGCCGATCATGAGGCGTCATACCCTCATAAAAGTACTGAATCAGAAGCTGATCGGCAATTTGATGATGCGGAAAGCTTGCGCACAGGCGCCCAAAGCGTTCCCAATACTCGTGCAGGGATTCACCTACATCCTTGGTGATCCCATAAATTCTCTTCCTCAGAGTCGTGGCAAGGGACGCAGGGAAATATTTCTCCAAGAAAACCCTCTTCATGTCCTGCCACGTCGTTATCGAACCGGAGGGCAAATAATAAAGCCAGTCTTTGGCTTTATCCTTAAGCGTAAAGGGGAATGCCCTTAAATTCAACTGCTCCTCCGTTACACCTGGGGGCTTCATCCCCGAACATACACAGTGAAATTCCATCAGGTGCTTGTTCGCATCCTCACCTGCATTGCCATGAAAAGAAGGTAATTGGTGAATCAATTCAGATTTCACCTCAAAATTACCTGCTACCACGGGGTAGTTAATGCACAGAGGCTGCAAGTTCAGATCTGGCGCTGCCAACTGCTTCAACGTCCTTGGCACCTCTCCTTGTGCCATCTCCTCGCCAAAGAAGGGATTGCCTTCTTCCTCAAACAATCTTCGCCCCTCCCGGGCTTCTTTTCTCAACCGACGCTCTTCTCTTTCAATCTCAGGTATAAACTGTAATCCACTAAACTCAGAAGAACGGGCCATACAACAACAAAAATTTTAAACATGCAAAAAAAAAAAATTCAGCACACAACAAATCAACCAAAATCAAAATCAAACATAACTTCAATCAAATTATGCCTTCCCCGGCAACGACGCCAATTTTGGTGGGACGGATTTTGAATATCCTCCCTAAATTCGGGTTGTCGAGACCCGCCAAAATAAAATTTATATACCTATTAACCTTAGCTTTGCAGCTAGTGGTAACAGGGTCGATCCACAGAAAAGGTCTTAATATGATTGAAATTTAGGTTCGAGATTTTAATTGGTTGATTGATTGAGTTTTGGTAAACGGGGGTTTTTATCATGCAATGAGAATAATTAAAACGCTAACGGAAAGAATTTAAAGAGAAAGAGATTAACGAGTGCACGGTTCGGAGATTTTCGGGATTTCTTTGTTAGACATTCTACCATTTATCATCTAATTCAAATCTAAGGTTATCCAATTATCATGCACGCGATCAGTTACCTGGGAACCCCTTTGGTAACCGGCTTCATCCTAATTAATTAAACCAACAGTCTAATTAAACATTATTCAAAGTATTCCTAGAGTGATCAGCTCTAAATTTACTCTAAACAGTTACTAGCTAACCGCGACGAACATTCGACCATGCAATCCTAATGCTAACTGGCTACCCGCCAACGCTGAAGTACCCAACATTTATTATGCATAAATCAATACTTCGATTTGTTTCATTGTTCTGTGTTACTAGGCGAAAAGTGAAAGGCATGGCATCGCTAATCTTTAACTCTAACACATGCTAGAAAACTCGATTGTCCGTCGGCGAAATCTAACACATGCATGAGATTAAGGAAGAACAACAAATGCATACAAATCAGAAACCAAATCAGAATTTAAAGCATGTATTATCAAAATGAAGAAGTCTAACAAATAATCCCTAAATCACCTCAAACCGTTCACAGTACCTTAGCCGACCATGGGGCGGATCGTCACAAACGCTCCAACGAAGGCAATGGACATCATCTCTAACCTTATTACAAATAAAAGCTCCAAATCTAGGCCACAAATGGCGGAGCCAAGCTAAAACTAGAAGAAAACCCGAGAGGAAGAAGATGAAAATCGGACTTGGCTGCTGAAAAAGCGTCCTTCAGGTTTTTAAATTCGTCGGAGCGTCGAGACGCTGGGACAGCGTTGCGACGCTGCGACCTAATGAATCCGCGCACGCGCCTCGCGATGGCGTCTCGACGCTGGGCGAGCGTCTCGACGCTGGCCCGATAATTTCCTGCGCGCGCGCCCCTCGGAGCGTCTCGACGCCGCGGCAGGGTCTCGACGCGAGGCAGCGTTGAGCAAGCGTCTCGACGCTGTCTGCTCGACGCTTGCTCTCGGGTTTGGGCTGGAAAATTGCCTCTCCTAGGCAATTTTGGTCCGGTTCTTCTTGGATCAGCTTGTTCTTTTCCCGATGCATTCCCGGGGCGTTAAAACACCGCTTTTAGCTTCAAAACGAGTCCAATGGACGCATGAGCTCTTCACCGCAAATCTCCTATAAATGAGACATATTAACAAATTAAATGCGGAATTTAGCTAGAATTAGGAAGTGAATAATAGCTCCAAAATGAAGTTATCAATGTTCGAATAATGTTGCTGAATATCAAGCACTCATTATGGGCCTTCAAATAGCAATAGAAATGGGAGTGAACTACATTGAGATCTACGGAGATTCAAAGCTGATAATTAATCAATTATTGCTCCAATATGAGGTGAAGCATCAAGATTTAATACCTTACTTTAATTATGCAAGACAACTCTTAGAGCTTTGGCAATATGACGATAGAGCATATTCCAAGAGCTGAAAATGCAAAGGCAGATGCATTAGCAAACTTGGCCACAACCCTGACTGTCTCAGAAAGTGAAGTATTGAACGTCCCGATTTGTCAAAAATGGGTCGTACCGCCAACTGAAATTGAAAGTCAAGAAGCAAACGTAATATCGGTCTTTGTAATTGAAGAGGAGGATTGGCGACAACCAATTGTAGACTATCTACAACATGGAAGGCTTCCTAAAGATGCCCGGCGTAAAGCTGAAATACGAAGAAGGGGTGCACGATTCATCTACTACAAAGAGACCCTTTATCGGCGCTCTTATGATGGAATTTTTCTTCAATGCCTAAGTAAAGAGGAATCAGTAAAAGCACTAGCGGAAGCACACTCGGGTGTTTGTGGTGCTCACTAGTCTAGACCAAAACTTCACTTCCAATTAAAGAGAATGGGTTATTACTAGCCGATGATGGTCCAAGATTCAATGGAGTATGCGAAAAAATGCGAGGCTTGTCAGTTTCATGCAAACTTCATACATCAACCACCAGAACCCCTTTACCCAACCATAGCTTCATGGCCTTTTGAAGCTTGGGGGCTCGATCTCGTTGGTCCAATAACGCCTAAGTCCTCAGTAGGACACTCGTATATCCTCGCTGGGACAGATTACTTTTCAAGGTGGGCTGAGGCACTTGCTTTAAAAGAAGCCAAAAAGGAAACTGTCGTGGACTTCATCCAAACCCACATCATTTATCGCTACGGCATCCCTCACCGCATCGTGGCCGACAATGGAAGACAATTTGCTAACAGTCTTATGGACAAACTATGTGAGAAATTCAAGTTTAAACAGTGCAAGTCATCCATGTACAACGCTCCAGCAAACGGATTGGCGGAGGCATTCAACAAAACATTGTGCAACTTGTTGAAGAAAGTAGTCTCCAAGTCAAAAAGAGACTGGCAAGAAAAGATTGGGGACGCATTATGGGCTTACCGAACTACCCACCGCACTCCTACGGGAGTCACACCTTATTCCCTGGTCTATGGGATCGAGGCTGTACTCTCATTAGAAAGAGAAATCCCTTCCTTAAGAATGGCGGTGCAAGAAGGGTTAACTACCGAAGACAATGCAAGATTGCGTCTCGAAGAATTGGAAGCACTCGATGAAAGAAGATTAGATGCTCAGCAAGCATTGGAATGTTACCAAGCGCGAATGACCAAGGCCTTCAACAAATATTTGAAGCCTCGATCATTTCAAGTTGGCGATCTAGTACTCGCGGTTCGAAGACCCATTATCACGACGAGACACACGGGGAGCAAGTTCACCCCTAAGTGGGATGGACCATATGTTGTTAAGGAAGTCTATACAAATGGGGCATACAAAATTGTGGATCAACATGGATTAAGGGTTGGCCCAATCAACGACAAATTTCTTAAGAAATTTTATGCATAAAAAATGTAATACTCTTTAACGTAAGAGTATAAACTACATGTTGCTCCTAGCCCGTATGAGCTTAAAAGATGAACGACCCCAAAGTAAAAAAAAAAAAAATCATTCATCTGAACTACGTTATGACTTGATCCCTTCCATCTAAGGGTACGTAGGCAACTTAAAGAAAAAAAATAAACTTTAAGTTCAGTCACGATATAAGAAAAAGATTTCATTCAAAGATATGCAGTCGTTTACAAAAAACAAAAAGGGTTTACAACGGTGACGATGATCCAACGTTGGCGAAAAATGGTAGTTGTACGAAAGGTTCTCATCATGACCGTTGACCAAGATTTAAAAGAAAAAGTATTTTCAGTCCCAAAGAGGTTAAAGATGTCTGCTTCTAGATAGACCTACAAGTCGCATCCGACAAGTGGACACCCGTAACAGGGGCAACGCTTAGGCGTGAGTGGGCATCCCACAACCCAGCGTCACATCTCTAACTCCTTTGCAAAAGGAAAAGAAGTTAAGTCTGAAAGGTTTAAAGATGTTTGCTTCTAGATAGACCTACAAGTCGCATCCGACAAGTAGACACCCGTAACAGGGGCAACACTTGGGCGTGTGTTAAGTCTCTGAAAGTGATTTATTTAGGACCTATTTAGCTTAGGAAGATGCACATACTTAGGTGTTTTTAATAGCATTTAGCCTAAACCTATGCTTAAATATGAGAATTAGAAGAAGGTAGCTAAATTAGGACTTATGTACAATAGGAAAGAAAAGGGTTGAAAACCGAAGGAAAAGAATGAAAAAACCAGCATTGCGATAGAATTGCGAAAACATTGCTGAAGCCGCAATTATTCAAGTGAAAACCGTAAGTTGACTGATCATTTTCTGTTAATTTCCGTTATTTCAGGGATTCGTTCTTTCTCCTCCATCCATTCTGATATACGACGTTGAAGATTGATGGTTCTCCTTGGCCCAAACGCACCTGCAAACTGCTATAAAAAGGGGTCAAAGTCGGAGGTTCAATCATCATCCGAAAGCGTAGAGTCTTCTCGCAGTCCATCTGTTCTTCTGTTTTTCCTTTGCCGTCTGTTGGTTTGCGAAGCTCAGCTGTTGGAATCGATAATCTGATAGGAAGGAGAGGAGATTCTTCTTCTCTCCCGATTGGGTTCATCCAAGCAAGGCTGCTCTTTTTGATCCTTCATTCGAGGCGATTGCGACGAAGCTTTCAAGCTGCATTTACTGTTTTCTGTCTTTTCTTTCTATTTCCAGCTTTGATCAGTTATTGTTTCTAGTTTAGTGATTAATCTACATCATTTCGTTGCTTTCTGTCTTTGGATTATTTACTTTAAGTTTCCCTTTGTTCGTTCAAACATTCAACGTAATCAAATTACAAGTCTTCATTTCACAGTTTCCATCTTCTGCTGCTACGGTTTTGCCTTACTGTTTTAAGTTTATTTCCCTTCTAAGCATGTCTACTTTATCTTCTATTTCTATTCTCTATATATCCATGAGTAGCTAAGTCACATAGGGGCATGCTAATGACAAGACTATAGGCTAAAAAACGTGAACCAAGTGTGTAGGATAGCTCTCGAATCATTGATTGTATGTAAGCTTCAACCCACGGGCAATTTCGATTGGCCATCCATTTTGTCCAAAGAACTCCTAACCTCTGGAAGGAGTAAGAGTTCAGAGTCATATAATCATGCTAGCCTTCCATGGTAGCCAGAAAACGGCTTAGGAATAAGCGGTTTCCTAGTACAAACTAAACACTTCTGCTTTATCAAGATGCTTAAGACCTTACTTTGAGTTGAGTAAACTAAAGAATCTAATGCATGGAATCGGACGATACATGAGATAGAGTGAGTTTGATGCATAGAGAGTTGATCCAAAGCTTGAGAATCGTATTAAAATGCCTATAGGATAGTCATTAGTAGCCCTTAATTCGCCAAATTACACATTTTTGCTGTTGTTCCAATTGCGGAAACATTGCGGTGCCCGCAATTCTATTAAATTACCATTCTGTTTAGCTGTTTTCTTCTTCGTTTATTAATTTCATCTCCTGTCCTTTGAGTCTAATTTCAACTTGCATTTGTTTATGTTGCATTCCTTTATATATTCGGTAAGAAGTAGGCAATTAAAAACCAATTTTATCCCTTCAAATCCACCCCTTCTTTCTTAACTTTACACTTCATGAATAACTTATAATAAATCTCTGTGGGAAAACGAATGAAAAAATACTTATTACTTGCTATAAGATCATGTATGCTTGCATGTTCTGAGTGCTCTTCCTTCCTTATTGCTTCTTTTTATTAACACATTGAGCACGCAACAAGTTTTTGGCGCCGCTGCCGGGGATTTATTTAAGTGAAAACGAAGTTAGTTAAGTTTGAAACACCAAGTTATTCTCCATTGAATCTGATCCATTTTTCATTTCTTTTTCAGGTAACAATTAGGTTAGTTTATGAATGAGCCTCCAAGTAGTGATCTAGAGTTCAACCCTGAGCCCGAGAGATTACTTAGAGCTAGGAATAGAGCCAAGAAACGTCTCTTTAAACAACCTTCTTTACCTCAATTAGCTGCTGAAACCGCAAGGTTACCACCACCTTCTCAAGAAGAAATGGAAAGAGGAGATCAAAATCTGGTGCCTGTCACTCGCAATCCCATCGAAATAGCGAATGACAAGGATAGCGCCATTCTTTCTTACCTAGTACCTATGCCTGGGGAGCTGAACCCCAGCATAATCCGTCCTGAGATCACTGCCAACTCATTCGAGTTAAAGCCAGTGATGTTCCAAATGTTGTCCACTGTGGGACAATTCTTTGGAATGGAAAATGAGGACCCCCACAACCATCTTAGGAACTTCCTAGGAGTCAGTGATACATTCCTTATCCCTGGAGTTTCCCAAGAAGCCTTGAGGCTATATCTGTTCCCTTACTCTTTGAGGGACAAAGCCAAAACGTGGTTAAACTCATTACCCTCTGGATCTGTCCTTAATTGGACAGACTTAGCAGAGAAATTCCTAGTCAAATATTTCCCACCTGATAGGAATTCTACCTTCCGTGATGATATCATCAAATTCAAACAAGCTCCAAGTGAGTCTCTTCACGAAGCTTGGACAAGATTCAAAGATCTTCTTATCAAATGTCCACACCATGGCATCCCATGGTGTATCCAAATAGAAGTCTTCTTCAAAGGATGCAACCCCAGCACCAGACAAGTTCTAAATTCATCTGCTGGTGGATCCATGTTGTCCAAGAGTTACAACGAAGCTTATGAGATCTTGGAGAAGATCTCAACATCTCACTGTAGGTGGTCAGATGATCCAGTAGAGCCAACTAGAGCTCAAGACAAGGATGCTCTAAGCGCCATGAGCACCCAAATAAATGCCCTGACCAACCTAGTTAAGCAAATGGCTCAGGCCAATCTCCAAACCAATGCCAATACCGCCACAGCCATGTCAATGGGCACCCAACCAAGTCAAGGCGAGGCACTTATCTGTGGATTATGTGGGGAAGGGCACCCATATGAATACTGCCCTGGGAATCCATCCTCAGTCTGCTATGTAGGAAGTCAACAGCAGCCTAGGAACAACCCCTACTCACAAACTTACAATCCTGGTTGGAGAAACCACCCAAACCTGTCATGGGGTGGCCAACAGAATGCTAACCAAAATCCTAACCAACCAAGGCCGAGTGGAACACCTGGTTTCACTCCCCAACATAACCAATCCATGTACCAAAAACCTTACAACCAACCTGTAGGATCTTCTGTAGAAAACCTACTCAAGGAATACATAGCTAAAAATGATGCCACTCTACAGAGTCAGCAAGCTACCCTTAGGAGTCTAGAGAACCAAATAGGGCAACTAGCCAATGAGATTAAAAGTAGGCCCCAAGGTAGACTTCCTGCTGACACTGAAGTGCCAAGGAGAGATGGTAAGGAACAAGTTCAAGCAATTGAACTCAGGAGTGGGAGACCATTGGTGAGCAACACCAAGGACATACCAAAGAGAGTAGAGAACAAAGAGTCTAGTGCTCCACTGGAGTCTCTGCCAAACCAAGGTCCACCACCAACAAGCACATCAGGAACAAGGCTGGAGCCAATCACTGAAGAGGTAGAAGAAATTCCAAGGCCTCCACCTATCTTAAGACGACCTGACATGCCTGCATATGTGCCACCACCTCCATTTCCTAGAAGGCTAAAGAAAAAACAAGAACAGGAAGTGCACTTTAACAAATTTCTTGAAATTCTTAAGCAAGTGCATGTTAACATTCCTTTTGTAGAAGTACTACAGTCTATGCCTTCTTATGTAAAGTTTTTGAAGGACATCATTACTAACAAAAAAATAATTGGTGAGTTTGAAACAGTCAATCGCACTGAGGAGTGCAGTGCCATACTCCAGAATAAGCTACCCAAGAAGGAGAAGGATCCTGGTTCCTTCACCTTACCTGTTGAGCTAGGAGGCAAGCACGTGGGGAGAGCTCTTTGTGACCTGGGAGCCAGCATAAACCTCATGCCCCTATCACTATTCCGCCAGTTGGGAATAGGAGAAGCACGACCAACCACTGTCACTTTACAACTTGCAGACAGATCCATCGCATACCCTGAAGGTAAGATTGAGGATATTCTTGTAAAAGTTGACAAATTCATTTTCCTTGCAGATTTCATTGTCCTGGACTATGAGGCAGACAAGGAGGTCCCCATCCTGTTAGGTAGACCATTTCTAGCCACAGGTAGGGCTTTGATAGACGTCCAAAAAGGTGAGCTTACTATGAGGGTTCATGATGAAGAGGTGAAATTTAGTGTGTATAAAGCTTTAAGGTATCCCTCTGACCTTGAATCCTGTGCTAGCATGGACGTTGTAGACTCTTTAATGGAAGAACAATTGGAGCATGTACTGTTAACTAAGCATGCTAATGAATATGTACAATTAGATGTAGCTGACTTGAATGTATCTGAAATTATGGATAACCCTGTAGATAAACCACAACTTGTATGTATGAATATAGACCTAACTGATAGATCATTAAATCCTCTAAAGCCATCCATTGAGCATCCACCTGTTTTAGAACTGAAACCACTACCCACTCACCTCAAGTATGCATATTTAGGGAGTAATGAAACTCTGCCTGTTATCATTTCTTCTAAACTAAGTGAAAAGCATGAGGTTGAACTGATTTTACTGCTTAAGCAACATAGGAAGGCTATTGCATGGACTATTGCTGATATTAGAGGCATTAGCCCTTCTTATTGCATGCATAAGATTATACTTGAGGAAGAGCACACACCTAGAGTAGATCACCAACGTAGGCTGAACCCCTCTATGAAAGAGGTAGTAAAAAAGGAAATCATAAAATGGTTAGATGCAGGTGTGATCTTCCCCATAGCTAGTAGCCAGTGGGTAAGCCCTATACAATGTGTCCCTAAAAAGGGGGGGATGACTGTGGTAGTCAATGAGAACAATGAACTGATTCCAACAAGGACTGTCACAGGGTGGAGAGTATGTATGGATTACAGGAAACTAAATAAAGAAACAAAAAAAGACCATTTCCCTTTACCATTCATTGACCAGATGTTAGACAGAATAGCTGGTAGAGCCTACTATTGTTTCTTAGACGGTTATTCAGGGTATAACCAGATTACTATAGACCCTGAGGACCAAGAGAAGACCACCTTCACTTGCCCTTTTGGAACCTTTGCCTTTCGCAGAATGCCTTTTGGCTTATGCAATGCACCGGCAACTTTCCAAAGGTGCATGATGGCAATCTTCTCTGAGTTGGATGAGTCCATGATAGAAATATTCATGGATGATTTCTCAGTCTTTGGGGATTCCTTTACAAACTGTCTAGAAAATTTAGGACAAGTCCTGGCTAGGTGTGAGGAGACCAACCTAGTTCTAAATTGGGAAAAATGCCACTTCATGGTGGACGAGGGGATTGTCTTAGGTCATAGAGTGTCAAGGGCAGGTGTAGAGGTTGATAGAGCCAAGATTGAAGTAATAGAGAAGTTGGTAGAACCACAAAATGTCAAAGTCATTAGAAGTTTCTTAGGGCATGTTGGCTTCTATAGAAGGTTCATTAAGGACTTTTCGAAGATAGCCAAGCCCCTGTGTGAACTTCTAGAGCTAAATAGGCCATTCATCTTCTCTAAAGAATGTTTAGTAGCTTGGAAAACCCTTAAGGAAGCATTAGTCACAGCCCCTGTCATAGTAGGACCAAATTGGGACCTACCCTTTGAGTTGTTATGTGATGCTAGTGACTATGCTGTAGGGGTCATGTTAGGCCAAAGGATTGACAAGCTAACACACCCTGTATACTATGCTAGTAAAACACTTAATGAGGCACAATGCAATTATACAACCACTGAGAAAGAGATGCTAGCTGTAGTGTTTGCTTGTGAGAAGTTTAGGAACTACATCGTAGGAACCAGAACAATAGTGTTTACAGATCACTCTGCACTTAAGTACCTTATGAGGAAGGCTGATGCTAAGCCTAGGTTGATAAGGTGGGTACTGTTGTTGCAAGAGTTTGATCTGGACATTAGAGACAAGAAAGGGAGTGAAAATGTGGTTGCGGATCACCTTTCCAGATTGCAGCATAATTGCGAAAAAATTGCGGAGCCCGCAATTTCTGATGCTTTCATTGATGAACATGTCTTTGTTTTGGCTCATCGTGATAACGATGAGGAGCCTTGGTTTGCTGACATTGCCAATTTCCTTGCATCGCAGGTACTGCCTACTTTCAAGGGAGGACAAGAGAAGAAGAGGTTCCTCCACGAAGCAAAGACATTCATATGGGATGATCTCACGTTATACAAAACATGTGCTGACGGCTTGTTAAGGAAGTGTGTTTCAGCTGCTGAGGCGAAATCTGTGCTGCAGCACTGCCACACAGCTCCTTATGGTGGACACTTTGGTGGCCAAAGAACAGCTGCAAAGGTATTTCAGAGTGGCTACTATTGGCCAACGATCTTCAAGGATGCCCACAACTATGCCCACAGCTGTGATGAATGCCAAAGGACAGGTAATCTCAGTCGCAAGGATGAAATGCCTCTCACTTACATCCTAGAGTTGGAACTCTTTGATGTGTGGGGCATTGATTTCATGGGACCATTCCCTCCATCATCAGGTAACCTTTACATTTTAGTAGCAGTAGACTACGTATCCAAGTGGGTAGAGGCCATAGCATGTCCCAATAATGATGCCAAGACCGTAGTTAAATTCTTGCATAGGCACATTTTTACTAGATTTGGGACCCCTCGTGCTATCATTAGTGATGAGGGGACACATTTTATTAACAAGGCTATGGAGAGAGTGTTGGCTAAATATAACATTAGACATAGAGTAGCCACTCCCTATCACCCACACTCGAATGGACAAGCTGAAATTTCAAATAGGGAAATTAAGAACATCCTAGAAAAGGTGGTTAAACCTAATAGAAAAGACTGGTCATTTAAGCTTGAGGATGCACTTTGGGCCTATAGAACAGCATATAAGACACCCCTAGGTATGTCTCCTTATAGACTTGTGTATGGTAAAGCTTGTCACTTGCCATTCGAGTTAGAGATTAAGGCATTTTGGGCACTAAAAGAGTTGAATTATTGCGTGACTGATGCAGGAACGTTACGGTCTTTGCAATTACATGAGCTTGATGAGCTTAGACATATGTCTTATGAAAATGCCAAAATGTATAAGGAAAAGACCAAGATTTGGCATGATAGTAGACTTAGGATTAAAGACTTTAAAAAAGGCCAACTTGTTTTGTTATTCAACTCTCGATTGAAATTATTTCCAGGCAAATTGAAGTCTAGATGGTCAGGTCCTTTTATCATCACTAATGTGTTTGTTCATGGTGCCATCGAGATAAAGAACTTGCAGCAAGGGCAACCTTTCATGGTTAATGGTGCAAGGTTGAAGCACTACTATGAGGAAGGAGATGTGAAGACTCTCTCGGCCTTCCTCTTGACTGAAACGTGAATTAAGAACGAGAGAGGACGAGTGGTTACTGTGCTCGTCATCACTAGGCTAAATGCCTTAGTTTATTTTTGAAATTTTCCGGTTATCGTTTGTGTATGTTTTTGCGTAATTTTAATTAAGTAATTGATGTTTATTTTATTTTCTTTTTCAGGGAATCGATAGATGAGATCAAGGAGATTAAATCCAGCTAAAAAAATCAAGAAGATGTTGGGCCAAATCGAAGATATGGTTGAGCAAAGATTGTGATTTAAATGAAAATATCTCCTAAGAATTGCGCAGGAATTGCGGGATCCGCAAAATATAGCCGTTGGGATTTTTCCGTTTCCTTTATATCCGTTGAGACGCGCGTGGATCTGTACGATTTCCCAAGTCTCTGAACTTCAAGGAATATCTTTTCTCTTCATCTTTGATTCTTCTCTCCAAATCTCCAAGATTCAACAATGGTACTCACGAGGGCTGAAAGATCTGCAGCCAAGAAAAGGGCTGATGAAGCTGAAACGGCTGCGAGGGAAGCACTTCTTGCCCTCGCAGATGCTGATGCTGCGCGTACAGAACGTCTTCCCAAACTTCCGATCCGTAGGAAGAAGTGGAGGGTTGTCACAGAAATCCCTGCTGGACCCTCTGAACCAGCAGGCACACCCAAGAAGCGCCGGTGGAGTGTCGAGGTGGCCGCCGAACCAAGCAAAGCAAAGACTCCCTTTGTGGAGAGTCAAGAACCTGATCGTGCGTCCCACGAGTCAACCAAGAAGGGTTCGTCACCATCTGCATCACCAGCGCACAGCCCTTCACCATCTGAACCAGTGCAAAGTCCAGAGCTATCTTCATCGCCGCCTGCACAGAGCCCTGAGTTGTCTGCATCACCTCAGAGTTCTGCACAGACACCTGCAGCCGCACAGAGCACCACGCCGTCGCACACTTCTCCACGGCCTGATCCTGAATTCCCCTATGGGGAGTACCAAGAGTCGACACAAGGCAGTGGGGAAGGTGAGGAAGAGGAGGTTTTCTCTCCATTGAGAGGGGACAGCCCTGACGTTCCTGTACAGAAGGATGACTCCATGGAAGAGACGTTGGGGGCGTGTCTCCAGCAGATCACCATCAAGGCCAAGCTCAAGAAGAAGAAGAAGGCCAAGATTCTCAAGGCCAAGCGGTCGAAGAGACTGAAGAAGAAGAAGGTCAAGAGAGCGCCTTCATCAGAGAAGGAAAGCACGGAGCCATCGCTCAAGAGACTTAAGGTTGAGGCTGCGGAGTCAGCCAAACCAACAGACAAAGGGAAGGCTAAACTATACCCTGAAGATGAGCCTCAATCTGTGAGGTATGTGTCATCTGACGCTGAGTCCAGGGGCATTGAATTGAGGAAGAGGGAGTTGCTGCACGAGAAGGGCTTCCTCGACAGACCTGCTGACCTGCCGCAGTTCTTGCGCGCAGGAATTACAAACCATGGCTGGGAGGAGTTTTGCAGACCACCTAATCCGGCCTATACGAGCATGGTGTATGATTTCTACGCCAATGTGCTCAGCCCTGAGGATGGCCTGTCTGTGGTCAGAGGGGTAGAGGTAGACTTCTCAGCCAAAGCCATCAACGCAGCCTATGGTCTCAAGGGCCAAACACATACAGATTTTGCACGGATCGTTGATGAGCCTACTGAGGCAGTCCTAGAAGAGGCCATTCGGACCATTGGCCAGCCTGAAGCTTCCTGGACCGTGTCACGCAATGGGAGGCACACTCTCATGAGTGCCAACCTCACTGCTAAGGCGGCTGTTTGGTTCGCTTTCGTGAGAAGAAAGCTGTCCCCCGTGACACATGAGACCACAATCAACCAGAGCCGGTCGCTACTGGTTTATGCAATCATGCAAGGTCTCACGATCAATGTGGGAGAAGTCATTGCTGCCGCCATCACTGAGTGCGCAAAGAAAGGTAAGGGACCATTGTTTTTCCCTAATACCATAACCAAACTCTGTTTGCTTGCAGGAGTTCCCATCGAGCGCATGGAGCAGCAGATGGCTTACACGGGCCACTCGGAGCTGCCTGCTGGCTTAAGGCTGAAGAGGAAAGGGAATATGGAGTTCGAACTGGATCGGTTGGCTGCTGATCAGTCACTATCCATGGCCTGCCTGATGGATATGCAGAGGAGAATGGCTCAATGGGCCACTTACGCGCAGGCACGGGACAAGGAAGTTGCAGACCAGCTTGGGTGCATCTTCCCTGACTTCCCCACGAATCTCTTGAATCCATGGGTGCCCCCACGACCAAGACAACCTGATGAGGATGACGACATATGAGTGCTGGTTTGAATTGCACTCAAGGGAGTACTACTGTTCCCTTAAACTAATTTATAAAAAAAAAAAATCTGCTTCCTGATAGACCATGTGAATTATGCTGTTTGTTAGTTAGTATTTTGTCTGTTTTAGTTGCTTAGTATTTAGTTTTTAGATTGTTTAGCGTAGTCTGATGATAGATGAATAGGTAGGTTAGTTGAGTTTTATTTTTGTAGAGCTTGAGTGACAGGAAAAAGCATGCTTAGGGGCCTGATTTACTGCTATATCTGCCCTGACCTTATTGCGAAATAATTGCGGTCACCGCAATTTTTATTAGTAAATGCTTGTTTTGGACTGTCCGTTTAGCTAGGCTGTGATCTGTTTAAATTCTGAATTTTGCTGCTAGCATGACTACCTTATATAGCTTATCTTAGAGCATGCTGGATGAGTGTCATAGGACACCCTTTGATAGTTTAATTTAGCCTCTGAATAGTGCTCAGCATGCATAACTGTAAGTCCTTCACTGTCTGTTTTGTTCAAATTTTCTGCTGCTGGGATAATTGCTTTCGAATGTTCTGCCTATGCCTAGGACTTTTAGATTCTCTTTGTTTTACTTTAGACTAGATGCTTCTAGGACAAGTTTGGGGGTGTGCCACCTCAGACACTCATTGAGGACAATGAGTAGTTTAAGTTTGGGGGAGGCCACCCTAGGCCTAGGAACATTCCTCTCTTCCTTAGGACATAAGCATTCTTCTTCTCCCTTTAAAAAAAAATGTGATAAACAGAAAAAATGAAAAATAGAATAAAGAGGGGAGTCTCTCTCAAAGTTGCTGAGTAATCAGTGCCAAGTGTGTAACCCACAAGTGGCATTGCATCAAAAGGCAACCCAAGGAGAGGCTCCACTTAAGTAAGAAAGGAAAATAGGGAAGAAGAGTGTATGCTTAGGAGTTATAACCTTGTGGCTTAGATGTCCTAATTAAAAAGAACTCTGATCCTCAATGAGCTGAGCACAAGGTTGTAGCTTTTAGGTTTGTCTAGGGAGATGAATGTATATCCAATGAAGTGATGCCAGGGTTTAGTTGGTCATATGAAAGTACTACTGTCACTGGTTTTGTACTAAGACTGGCATGACTCTAAGGAATCCTAGGTAGCTCATAAGTAAAAACTAGAAGCATGTACTGAGTCTGGGGTAAAGCTAGGCAGAATTTGAAACCTTAGGGATAGTGGCATGATATGACAAAAGCAGGTAGATCAGTTGTAGGGAGTAAATAAAAACAGCAGGTGTATTAGGCAGGCGAAGTCAGAAGAAGCTTGATAAGAGGTTAGTGTTAAACTTAGAAGTGTGTCACAGGACAGCACTGCTATAGATAGGAATGTAGGGGAGTCAATAAGTGGTTAAAGAAGATAAAACAACAGCCTAAGTAAGTCCTTAGTTTGCTTGAGGACAAGCAAAACCTTAAGTTTGGGGGTGTGTTAAGTCTCTGAAAGTGATTTATTTAGGACCTATTTAGCTTAGGAAGATGCACATACTTAGGTGTTTTTAATAGCATTTAGCCTAAACCTATGCTTAAATATGAGAATTAGAAGAAGGTAGCTAAATTAGGACTTATGTACAATAGGAAAGAAAAGGGTTGAAAACCGAAGGAAAAGAATGAAAAAACCAGCATTGCGATAGAATTGCAAAAACATTGCTGAAGCCGCAATTATTCAAGTGAAAACCGTAAGTTGACTGATCATTTTCTGTTAATTTCCGTTATTTCAGGGATTCGTTCTTTCTCCTCCATCCATTCTGATATACGACGTTGAAGATTGATGGTTCTCCTTGGCCCAAACGCACCTGCAAACTGCTATAAAAAGGGGTCAAAGTCGGAGGTTCAATCATCATCCGAAAGCGTAGAGTCTTCTCGCAGTCCATCTGTTCTTCTGTTTTTCCTTTGCCGTCTGTTGGTTTGCGAAGCTCAGCTGTTGGAATCGATAATCTGATAGGAAGGAGAGGAGATTCTTCTTCTCTCCCGATTGGGTTCATCCAAGCAAGGCTGCTCTTTTTGATCCTTCATTCGAGGCGATTGCGACGAAGCTTTCAAGCTGCATTTACTGTTTTCTGTCTTTTCTTTCTATTTCCAGCTTTGATCAGTTATTGTTTCTAGTTTAGTGATTAATCTACATCATTTCGTTGCTTTCTGTCTTTGGATTATTTACTTTAAGTTTCCCTTTGTTCGTTCAAACATTCAACGTAATCAAATTACAAGTCTTCATTTCACAGTTTCCATCTTCTGCTGCTACGGTTTTGCCTTACTGTTTTAAGTTTATTTCCCTTCTAAGCATGTCTACTTTATATTCTATTTCTATTCTCTATATATCCATGAGTAGCTAAGTCACATAGGGGCATGCTAATGACAAGACTATAGGCTAAAAAACGTGAACCAAGTGTGTAGGATAGCTCTCGAATCATTGATTGTATGTAAGCTTCAACCCACGGGCAATTTCGATTGGCCATCCATTTTGTCCAAAGAACTCCTAACCTCTGGAAGGAGTAAGAGTTCAGAGTCATATAATCATGCTAGCCTTCCATGGTAGCCAGAAAACGGCTTAGGAATAAGCGGTTTCCTAGTACAAACTAAACACTTCTGCTTTATCAAGATGCTTAAGACCTTACTTTGAGTTGAGTAAACTAAAGAATCTAATGCATGGAATCAGACGATACATGAGATAGAGTGAGTTTGATGCATAGAGAGTTGATCCAAAGCTTGAGAATCGTATTAAAATGCCTATAGGATAGTCATTAGTAGCCCTTAATTCGCCAAATTACACATTTTTGCTGTTGTTCCAATTGCGGAAACATTGCGGTGCCCGCAATTCTATTAAATTACCATTCTGTTTAGCTGTTTTCTTCTTCGTTTATTAATTTCATCTCCTGTCCTTTGAGTCTAATTTCAACTTGCATTTGTTTATGTTGCATTCCTTTATATATTCGGTAAGAAGTAGGCAATTAAAAACCAATTTTATCCCTTCAAATCCACCCCTTCTTTCTTAACTTTACACTTCATGAATAACTTATAATAAATCTCTGTGGGAAAACGAATGAAAAAATACTTATTACTTGCTATAAGATCATGTATGCTTGCATGTTCTGAGTGCTCTTCCTTCCTTATTGCTTCTTTTTATTAACACATTGAGCACGCAACAGCGTGAGTGGGCGTCCCACCACCCAGTGTCACATCCTTAACTCTTTCAAAATGAAAAGCAAAAAAAAAAAAACTCTTTCAAACTGAAAAGCAAAAAAAAGAGTATTTTCAATCCCAAAGAGGTTAAAGATGTCTGCTTCTAGATAGACCTACAAGTCGCATCCGACAAGTGGACACCCGTAACAGGGGCAACGCTTAGGCGTGAGTGGGCATCCCACAACCCAGCGTCACATCTCTAACTCCTTTGCAAAAGGAAAAGATTTTAAGTCTGAAAGGTTTAAGGATGTCTGCTTCTAGATAGACCTACAAGTCGCAGCCGACAAGTGGACACCCGTAACAGGGGCAACACTTGGGCGTGAGTGGGCGTCCCACCACCCAGTGTCACATCCTTAACTCTTTCAAACTGAAAAGCAAAAAAAAAACTCTTTCAAACTGAAAAGCAAAAAAACTCTTTCAAACTGAAAAGCAAAAAAAAAGTATTTCCAATCTCAAAGAGGTTAAAGATGTCTGCTTCTAGATAGACCTACAAGTCGCATCCAACAAGTGGACACCCATAACAGGGGCAACGCTTAGGCGTGACTGGGCATCCCACAACCCAGCGTCACATCTCTAACTCCTTTGCAAAAGGAAAAGATTTTAAGTCTGAAAGGTTTAAGGATGTCTGCTTCTAGATAGACCTACAAGTCGCATCCGACAAGTGGACACCCGTAACAGGGGCAACACTTAGGCGTGAGTGGGCGTCCCATCACCCAGTGTCACATCCTTAACTCCTTTAGACTGAAAAAAAAAACGTTTTTGGTTTAGGAAGCTTTTGTTTTGTATTTTAAAAAAATAAATAATAAAAAAATTCACAAGCTCAAATACACAAAAAAAAATGGCGTCGACACGAGTTTCAAATTGAGTTTTTTTTGTTGTCAAATTATATTCAATTCCAAGAAAATAAAAAATACATGGAGAGGAGAAGCTGGGCTCCAAATTTCTAAGTCTAAATTTGAGTTTTAAATTCCCAATTTCAAATTTCCAAATAAAAAAGAATTACAAAAATTTACATGGGATTTTCAAAATTCTTAAGTCTAGATTTTGAGTCTAAACTTACAATTTACTAAGTTCTCTCATGTTAATGCTAAATCTCAATTTCAAACCTTCTAATTATCAACTCTCAATTACATAGTTTTGCATCCTAAGCTACAACGGTTTAAAATCACATATTAAAATTCTCATATTCTCATAAGCTACAAATTAAAATTCTCAATTACATAACATCCATAATCACCGTCCAAACCACAAAATTAAAAGCCACAGTCCATAATCACAACCACAAAATTAAAGGTCAATCACAGTCCAAACCACAAAATTAAAAGCCACAGTCCATAATCACAACCACAAAATTAAAGGCCAATCACAGTCCAAACCACAAAATTAAAAGCCACAGTCCATAATCACAACCACAAAATTAAAGGCTAATCACAGTCCACAGTCCATAATACAAAAATTAAAATCCAAAAATTAAAAACCAATCATCCATAGTCACAATATGGTGCAAAAAAAATTAATCCCAAAAATTAAATCGACAGTCCATAGTCACAACTTAAAATATAGAATTAATAGAAAAATTACTTGTCCTCAAATCGATCAAGCTTCAACGATGAGCCGCAATTCTTAACGCTGTAAAAAAAACATAAAAAAAAAAAAGCAAAAACGAAATAAAAAAAATGAATAAAAAATATACCAATTCAAATTGGTAAAAAAAAAAAAAAAAAAAAAAAAAAAAAAAAAAAGGAGAAGAAGAAGGATTGCTTACAGAAGGGAAAAAAAAACTTACAGCGGCGGCGGTGACACGGAGTAGGCGCGACGGCGGCGTGCAGCGGAACGGGCGCGGGCTGCAGCGGAATGGGCGCGGCGGCAGCTGACTTCCTCTCCTCTTGCCTCTTCAACTTCTCCAAACAAATGAGAGGCATGCATCTCATTCTATTTATAAGGGTTGGGCTAGGAAACCTAAAAGAATTAGGTTTTGTCTATTTATAAGGGCTAGGAAACCTAAAAGAATTAGGTTTTGTAGGGTGAAGTTACTTAAATGTCCTTCACTTAAAGTTAAGAAATTTTGCAAAAAATGATTATACAAAGTTAGACTCGAGCTTAGGACCAAGGTAAACCAAATTCGTCCAAGTTCCACTCTATCAAACAAACTTCTTTGTTATTATTTGCCTTCACATTCTAATATTGCATTCGGCTTATTATTTAGGCCAAAATAAAGTTTTCAACACTCCTACTCCGAATTCAAGCCAAACTTCAAGAAAATATCATAGTTTTTCCTAGAATTAAAATTTTGGGCATATTCCAAATTTTATTTCCAAGCATGATTTAGAGTCAAAGGTTATCTAAATCCGAGTCTAAAATCAAAATTGGCGGTTTGGGTATACTTCATATTTTATCCACGTCGAAATTGGAGTAAAGTTCAAAGTCAAACCCTATTCAAAATTCAATTAGGCAGACGCAGGACTCTACTCTACATCCCAAAATAAACTAAGGTAGAACAAAAAAAATCTACCGAAGTTCAAATCAAGTTTCTGCCAAATAAGAAAGATCAAAATTGTGAGCTAAATTCATTTTTTTTTTTGTCGATTGGCATAAAATGGTGTATCAATCAAAATAGTTGATTTATGGATCAAATTTCATATTTCGATAAAATTGATACGTCAAAGCAGAGTCGAAATTAGGGGTGTCCTACGTTTCGATTTATCTTTAACTTTTCCGAGACTCACCCACACATACTTGTGCATAACTCTCGAAAAAGGGGGCATTTGTTGACCGAGAAATTTCGGCCTCAACGGTCGCCACGTGTCTTCATCACGACCGGTGGATCAGATAAACTTGACCGAGCAAATTCGGTCACACCGTAATTGGGCTCGAAATCAGGTCGGTCCAGAAAAGATATTCAAAAGACAATTTGGCCCAAAGTTCAAGCCCATTGGGCTCAAAATTCAAAAGCTCATTTGAACCAAGCCCATTGGGTCCAAGCCCATTGGATTCAAGCCCAAGCCCATTGGATCTAGGCCCAAGCCCACCAGGCCCATGAGAACTCTATAAATAGAGAGCTCATTTTCATTTGCAAGGTTCAGGAAATTTCTACTCCTAAGAGCTTAGAGAGAATTCTCAAGCAACGAAGACTCCCTGAATCCTTGGAAGACTGAACGATCATCCAACATCGAGATCAAGCTGCGAAGCCCTCGAAACAAATCCAACATCGAGATCAAGCTGCGAAGCCCTCGAAACAAATCCAACATTGAGAACAAGCTGCGAAGCCCTCGAAACAAATCCAACATCGAGAACAAGCTGCGAAGCCCTCGAGATACATTTACATTTAAGAGAGAGAATCAGAGGATCAAATATTAGAGATTGTAACCCACTACGCACTGACACATACAAATACATCAATACAAATTCAAATTTCATTTACACGTGTCTAAATTTCCTTCGTCGAAATCGCCGTGTGAACAACAATGTTCATGCATGCCCTTGAAAGTTTGACATGAATAAGAGAGAAAAAATTATTTAAACAAAAAGAAAATTTACTTCAAAAAAATTATCATATTCTTGTCCCACATCGAAACATTTGAGGTTGGGGAAGTTTATTCTCTATAAATAAGGCTTTAATCTCATATAAATTTTATATTTAAAAATAATGTTTTTATTCAAAAGATCAACCCAAGCCCGACCCAATCTAATTTTGGTCCATTAAGTTTGGCCCATGGATTGGGCTATGGACCTATGTTTTAGGGGTCGGGTCGACCCAAGCCCAACCCAAACATTGGTTTAGGCCCGAAGGGCTTGGACCTAGGCCAAGCCTGGGCCTTTGATTCTTTGGGCTGGTCCGGCCCGACCCGGTCTAATGATGAGGCTGAGCTGGGGACATAGTACAACAAGATAGAATTCACTCATAACCCGCTTTTCAGGGTTAGTAGATAGATTGTTCTCTTAATAGCTGACTCTGTGGATTGAACAATGGGCGCCAACCCTCTCCTTGTCAAGATGGACCTGATCTGCTGGTTGGACGACATATCAATTGTTCATTAGAGGTGTCTGGTACTTAAGAAACAAGAGGTAATGCAAGGGTTAAACGGTATAAATGACCCAGCTATGATTACGAACGACCTATGAAGGATCGATTCACCAATGATGGTTATATCAAGAGAACATAATATATCTACAGTGAGGAGAGTGCAGCCCTCAGACTATAGTGGAGTCTCCGGGGGTTTGACGAATGTTGATTAGTTCGGTTAAAAGAGTTTAACCGGATAATCTCGTATCGTTGGAGTTCATGATCTGTTGGTTCTTTAGGTTCTCATGGTTAGCTCGGATAAAACGGTGTAGCAGTGCATAAGGGTAGAATTTGGAGAAATCCAAATTCGAGTTTGTTGATCGAGGTTGGACATATTTAAATATGATTTAAATATATGTCTAGAGGAAAATATGAATAGAGATTCATAGTGGAAAAGGCAGTTTTCGGAAAATCGGAGTTAGTTTTATTATTTAGTTAATATTTGATATTAAAATAAATAATAAAATAATAATTATAATTATTTATTAGTATAATTATTATTATTATAATAATTTATAATGAAGGAAATGGGTTCAACATATACATGTTGAACACCTCACTCTTTCCTTTAATCCCCTCTTGCCTTGGATAAGAATGAAGACAATTCATTCTGGACAAGATTGATGAGAAATTGGTTTCTCTCTCCTCTGGCTCGTCTCTCTCGTTTTTTAAGCTTCAATGGTTGAAGAAGAAAAATTTGATGGAGAAAAGTTTGAAGATGAAGCTATCGTGATTGGAAACTTGATGGATTCTTGTGAAGAATAGAAAAGGTATGAAAAAATCATTCTTTTCTCTCATTTTCAACTTCAATTAGTTGAAGATTCATGAGAAGTGTTGAGATGAGTGTTTGAATGGGTTGATGAATTGTTCATCATATTCAAACGGAAATTTCATCTCCAATTTCAACACCCCCTTCATCTTCTTCCTCCAATCTCTCCTCTTAACATACCCCTTATTTCAAGGAGTCCCACAACTCCGCTACTAAGCCCGAGAATAATCGGGACTCCTCTAAGGGTGGTCCTTGGTAGACGTACTTTTGGAGTAGTCCAAATTCGAGTTGTCGAGACTCGCCAAAATACAATTTATAAGCCTATAACCAAGGCTTTGCAGCCAGTGGTAACAGGGTCGATCCAAGGAGAAGTTATGACCGAAATTAAATTAAAATTGAAATTAACTAATTGATTGGGGTTTTTGTAACGGGGGGATTTTTCAGCATGCAAAGAAAGCAATTAAACGCTAACGGAAGAATAAAAAGAGAGAGAGACGCGTGCACGGTTTGGGGATTTTCGGGATTTAATTGTTAGACATTTTCAGCTTATCATTTAATCACAAATTCATGGCATGCAGTTTGTAGTACACACGGACGATTACCCGAGAAGCCCCAAGGTAACCGGCTCCATAGAAATTAATTAGACCACACAGTTCTAATTAAACATTATCTAAAATTGCATTAAGGTGATCAGCCCCAAATTTATTCTAGATAGTTACTAGCTAACCGCGACAGACATTCGAGCACGTAATCTAATTGCTAACTGATTGCCCGCAAACGCTGTATGCAATCAACAACCATCATGCATGACTCGATACTCCGGTTTAGTTTTATCAATCTGTGTTACTTAGTCGAGCAGTGAGAGGCACGACATCGCTACTCTTTAACATTCACAAAATGGTAGAAGACTCGAGTGTCAATCGTCGAATTCTAACACATGCATAGGTTTAAGCAAGAAAGATAAATGCATACAAAACAGCCACCAAATCATAATCTAAGCATGGATTATCAAAACCAAAAGCGTCTAACAAAAATCCCTTAAATATTTCCCAAACCGTTCACCCTTACCTTAGCCGTCCATGGAACGGGTTGTCAATACCGCTCCAAGGGAAGCCATGGAAGTTGTCATCCAACTAATACAAGAGAAAAGCTCATAAACAAGCCACAAATGGCTGAGCTAAAGGAAAAATAGGGGAAAACCGAGAGGAAGAAGAAGAGAAATCGCCTAAGTTATGAAGAAGATCTCTAAAATTGTGCAGAAAATCGTCTTTTACAGCTTCTGTAATCGACGTAGCGTCGAGACGCTAGGGCAGCGTCGCGACGCTACGCCCTAAGTAACGCGCGCGCGCCTCGAGAATGGCGTCGAGACGCTAGGGCAGCGTCTCGACGTTGGCCCGATAATTCCTTGCGCGCGCCTCCTCTGGAGCGTCTCGACGCCGCAGCAGGGTCTCGACGCTTCGGCAGCGTCGAGCTAGCGTCTCGACGCTAGCTCTCGGGTTTGGGGCTGGAAAAATTGCCTCTCCTAGGCAATTTTGGTCCGTTTCTTCTCGGATCGACTTGCCCTTTCCCGATGCACTCCCGGGGCGTTAAAACTTCACTTTTAGCTCCGAAACGGGTCCAATGGACGCACGAGCTCTTTGCCGCATTTCTCCTACAAACGAGATCAATTATACAATTAATTGCGGACTTTAGCCATAATTAGGAAGTATTTAATAGCTCCAAAATGGAGTTATCAAACACCCCCAACTTGAATCTTGCTAGTCCTCGAGCAAGGCTACAAAGAAATTGACTCTAAGGACACGCCTACATGCTACTAACTCAAACCTCCATGCATTTTAAAAATTTAACCACAACATAATCATGAAAGCAATTCGTGCATGCATTTACTATGAACATATCAAAAATTAACTATTGCCCCCTAACGTGTGTGTGTGCTAGCCAACCACTCCTAAACTCACATAAACTCGAAAAAACCACATGCAACATCACATCCCGTTTTCCCCCTACTTCTAGCGTTTAAGAACAGTCTACACTTGACTTACACGAGAGAGAGAAGCAAACTAAGAGACCTAAAATTTTCTCTTTCTTTTTCTTTTCACGAGTACTTTGTACTCTTTATTGGGGTTCTTTGAACCAACAATTTATTCTCTTTTTTTTTTTTTTTCTTTCCACCTCGAGCTGCCTAACACGTCAAATTCATGCATAAACTTCACGTTTTTAAGGACTAACGCTCACTTCTTAAGTGCACTAATAAGAAGGAGGAGCGCCTCGAGAGGATTTTTCTATCCAACATGTTTTTCTATTTTTTTTGTTTACTTACATTTAGGCTTAGCATAAGCTAACTCGATTAATCTACCGCTAACTCTCATGCAACAAGCTACCTATGGGGTGCCTTTCGGGGTGACAACGAGAATTAACGCTCCATGCAATTCACAAAGCCTACGGAATCTAGGAGGAGGTTGCTAAGTGCACGAAAGATGCAAGGGAGCAACAGGAAAAATTTTAAAGTTTTTGACATGAACCTAATAAGTGCAAATACTCATGCAAAAACTAGATTATGTACATGCTCAGATTCCCAACATGCATTTCCTAGATTATCACAGTTAGAAAGCAGTAAACAGAGTCCCAAGCACTTCAATATTCAAAATAGCACTGCTCAACCGACTACACATGCATATCCATGAATCCAACTCCACCCCCAACTTCAAAAGTTGGCATTGTCCTCAATGCCACTCAGTCAGATATACAAAGTAAAAGGGAAAGAGAAACAACACTTCCCTGACTCTTTGTGAAGCTGGCGGAGGTAAGGAAGCAGCGCGCACATCATCGAAGCCCAAAATTTCCTCTACTTCCTCGATTCCTAAAAAAAAACAGTAAGCTAAGTAAGACTAAATTAAACTAAAAAGCAATAAAAAACAGCAACTAAACTAAAACAGAAATAACAGTTCATCGCTCGGGTGCCTCCGAGAAGCGCAGAATTTTTAAAGTCGTTTGCTCGACTGAATTCTCTCCACTGACTCAACCATAATTTGATAGTGCGGGGGACGTTCCAGTCTTGTCCTCCTCCACACTGCACCTGCGATCAACATCCAAAACTTTTTGCACTCTTCGTGCCTCGAGCACGTGAATATCACATTTGTTAGTGCAAAAAACAACATTCATTTTTAACAAATTTAAATCAGAATTTTTTACTGAGACATGAGAATCATCCCTCAAGCGCGAGGTAAGACTCCCATTCTCATCATACTCAACACATGCAATACTCTCCACATTCACAAACGACTTCGATGCATTTATAAGAAACTCATTCACCATTCCATCAAATTCTACCGACAAGGCACCCCTATCAACATCAATTTTGCCTTCTCCCCGGCAACGACGCCAATTTTGGTAGACGTACTTTTGGAGTAGTCCAAATTCGAGTTGTCGAGACTCGCCAAAATACAATTTATAAGCCTATAACCAAGGCTTTGCAGCCAGTGGTAACAGGGTCGATCCAAGGAGAAGTTATGACCGAAATTAAATTAAAATTGAAATTAACTAATTGATTGGGGTTTTTGTAACGGGGGGATTTTTCAGCATGCAAAGAAAGCAATTAAACGCTAACGGAAGAATAAAAAGAGAGAGAGACGCGTGCACGGTTTGGGGATTTTCGGGATTTAATTGTTAGACATTTTTAGCTTATCATTTAATCACAAATTCATGGCATGCAGTTTGTAGTACACACGGACGATTACCCGAGAAGCCCCAAGGTAACCGGCTCCATAGAAATTAATTAGACCACACAATTCTAATTAAACATTATCTAAAATTGCATTAAGGTGATCAGCCCCAAATTTATTCTAGATAGTTACTAGCTAACCGCGACAGACATTCGAGCACGTAATCTAATTGCTAACTGTATGCCCGCAAACGCTGTATGCAATCAACAACCATCATGCATGACTCGATACTCCGGTTTAGTTTTATCAATCTGTGTTACTTAGTCGAGCAGTGAGAGGCACGTCATCGCTACTCTTTAACATTCAAAAAATGGTAGAAGACTCGAGTGTCAATCGTCGAATTCTAACACATGCATAGGTTTAAGCAAGAAAGATAAATGCTTACAAAACAACCACCAAATCATAATCTAAGCATGGATTATCAAAACCAAAAGCGTCTAACAAAAATCCCTTAAATATTTCCCAAACCGTTCACCCTTACCTTAGCCGTCCATGGAACGGGTTGTCAATACCGCTCCAAGGGAAGCCATGGAAGTTGTCATCCAACTAATACAAGAGAAAAGCTCATAAACAAGCCACAAATGGCTGAGCTAAAGGAAAAATAGGGGAAAACCGAGAGGAAGAAGAAGAGAAATCGCCTAAGTTATGAAGAAGATCTCTAAAATTGTGCAGAAAATCGTCTTTTACAGCTTCTGTAATCGACGTAGCGTCGAGACGCTAGGGCAGCGTCGCGACGCTACGCCCTAAGTAACGCGCGCGCGCCTCGCGATGGCGTCAAGACGCTAGGGCAGCGTCTCGACGCTGGCCCGATAATTCCTTGCGCGCGCCTCCTCCGGAGCGTCTCGACGCCGCAGCAGGGTCTCGACGCTTCGGCAGCGTCGAGCTAGCGTCTCGACGCTAGCTCTCGGGTTTGGGGCTGGAAAAATTACCTCTCCTAGGCAATTATGGTCTGTTTCTTCTCGGATCGACTTGCCCTTTCCCGATGCACTCCCGGGGCGTTAAAACTCCACTTTTAGCTCCGAAACGGGTCCAATGGACGCACGAGCTCTTTGCCGCATTTCTCCTACAAACGAGATCAATTATACAATTAATTGCGGACTTTAGCCATAATTAGGAAGTATTTAATAGCTCCAAAATGGAGTTATCAGTCCTCGACCTGCTGTGCTCGTGATCAGATTGAGCTTCATAGGATTTTGCAGAGGAGGTTGCTGCGGAGACGAGAAGACAAACAGAAAAAAAAGGTAAGTTTTTGTTATGTTTCTTGCTCATTCGTAAATTTACAGGTGGAACTTACCAGTCGGTAAACCGGTGAGTTTTACCGATAGGAATTTACCGGTGGCTCGTGCCAACGTTGTTTTTCAACGTTTTGGCGAGGGATTCGGTCGAGGATTTATCGGTCGGGCTTACCGGTGTGTTCTTTACCGATGCCCCTGACCGGTAAATGTTACCGGTGTAAACTTGTGAAGTTTACGCGACCGATTTACCAGTTGAAGCTTATCAGTATCATTTACTGGTCTAGGCTTACTGGTTTATCGATTTACCGGTGTAAGCTTGTGAAGCTTACCTATATCGATTTACAGATCCAAGCTTACCGGTAAGCGTTACCGGTGGAAGCTTGAGTAAGCTTACCGGTCCGATTTATCGATGGTAGCTTGTGAAGCTTACTAGTATCAGTTTTACCGGTGGTAAGTTTACCGGTCGGTATTTATCGGTGTTGGTTTAGTCACGCATTTTATCGGTTGAGATCTTCGGTAAGAGTTACCGGTTGTTTCTACCCGTAATTTACCGATCGAAGTCTTCGGTAAGTGTTTACCGGTGAACATTTATCGGTTGGGTTTTACCGGTTGAAGTACTCGGTTAACATTATCGGTTGACTTTTACCGGTCGGTAAATGATTTTTACCGGTGGCTTTCGGGTTTGAGAAAAAGTTAAGTGTTAACTGTTTTTCTCTCTCCCGGTTTGTTACTTATTGATTGCTGAAGATCCTCAGCTAGTTTAGGCTTCTTTCCGCTGCGCCACTAGTTGTTTTAGGACCACAGTTCCATCAATATTGACCTATGCAAACACCTTTCATAGGGGACGGTCCAGGACGGTCCAAAAGCCGCCTCGAGGCCCCGCATGAATCTCATCTTGTGAATCTATAATAGAGACGGTAAGATATCTTGACATATGTCCTTCTCCCAACCTAGTATTTTGAAATAGGGTTTTCTATTACTTAAACAAATTAGGCTAATCTATTTATCTAAGTTTTTCAATCTACCATTTCATAACCCGTTGGTTAGATTGATTTTAATGTGAATTACCAAATATATAAACTATTTAAAACTAATCACATTATGAGCTTGCTTAATGAAATTAATAAAACTTAACTAATTCAATCTCAGGCTAGTTTCTAGGTAGAGGTGTTTCTTTTCAGTCAAATTAAGTACCTCACCCAAGTAACCTTTCTTAGACGGGGTTTCCGGTTCCCATATAATAAATTTTTATTTCAAATTCATTAATCTTTAATTAACTATTACTTGCTAGATTAATGAATTCTAGTGAATTTTAATCAATATTTTCAATCCTATTAAAAAATATCTCACCTTATGGATAATCTTGAAATTTTACCATTTTAAATATTTTTAAAAAAATAAATTCAAATAATTGAACTATTTAAAAAATTAATTAAATTAGTTTTTAATTAAGGAAAGAAATATTATAATCTAAAAAAAATCATAATCTCATTGAAAAAATATTATCTTCCTTATTAGGATAATATGGATTCTTATTAGAAAGAAAATATCTTAATTTCATTGGGAAAATTTCAAAATCTTTATTATGAAAACATGGATTTCTATTTGAAAGGATACATCTTAATCTCATTGAGAAAATTTCATAATATTTATTATGAAAAGATGGTATTAGAAAGTAAATATCTTAATTGAATTTTCCAAATATAACCATTATATTTAAGTATTAGTAAAACATATTCATATTAGAAAAACATCTTAATTATACTCTTCCAAATATAACAATTATATTTAAAATAATTAAAATACATGATCATGCTTAACCTATGGTGGAATTTTAATCTAGATAACATATTTTATGCAATCAATAAATTTAAAACATACATCAACATGCATAATTAAATTAAAAACACACCAAAATTGACCGGCATCTTTGGCATATCCTAAAAGATTGAAAACAATTTAAATTAGATTAATTTAAATCCAAGACATAGGTCTTCCGTCTTTTTCTTTTTGAAATCATCCTAATTTAGGTTAAGAAAACCCTAAACATCTCAACATTAGCCCGCATGCAATTTACTTTGTATGTCCAACAAACTTGAAACTTCTTTCATCTTCACCCACCGCTTCATGGAGATCCCGCATGCACATATTTTCTTCCTTAAAGAAACAAAAATTCTAAACTTTTGAAGTGTAAAAATTATATGAAATCCTAAAACTCACAAAGAGTTTTACAATTGATCTAATCAAAAGCTTTAAATCTAATGTCAATCAAATATGCTTAAACAATCAATTTTGCAAACCATCACATATCACATATATGTACAAAATTAAAATACCCAGCACACAAAAATTTAATTCTAAACAAGAATCAAAGTTGATTTGATACCAATTGAAGGGAATGAATGTTTCAAACCCCGGAACGAAAGGGTTGAAATCAATCTTTTTTATTTATTTAGAATTAAACTAAAAATACATGTTAAGTTAATATTACCTTCGAAAACCATAATCTTCTTGTATTCCTTCTCCCTGAAATCTTCCTCGCTATGACTCAAACACGAGACTAAGGCTAAACCTATTTATAGAAGCCATTTTTTTTTTTTTTATTAATATTGCATGTTTGAAAACTTATATATAGTATAGTAATATAAAATTCGCTTTAGTTTACAAAAGTCTCATTTGCCCCGTGAAAGTTGTGCGTTTTGTCCTCCTCACCTCAGGTGTCGTTCCAAGTTCGAGCCTCTTGATACTTTTATTTTTTTTTTTGTGTGTTTATATATTATTATATATTTGCCATAATATAAAATCTAATCTTACTATAAATCTTACTATAAAGCAACCAAATACATTTTTGATATATAAATAACAAATCTTTCAAAAAAAAAAAAAAAAAAAAAAACAGTAGTGGGGTTCGAACTTGGAACGCGGGTGAAAAGGACTTGATGGACAGTTTCCACTGGGCAATGTAGAATTTTGTAAAAGAAAACAAATTTTATATTATTATACTATATATACTTAGCCCTAGGTCTTTTCAAAAAACGACCTAGTCACGTGGCGTTCAGCCTCATCATCGGGCTTGAAGTCCAAAGGCCGGCCCAAGCCCAGCCCAAGCTCGATCCAAGCCCGGTCCATGGTCAACGGTTGATCGGCCCGGCCTAGCCCAGCCCTTTCATGCATTGGATTGGATATGGATCTGTTTTTTTTAATTGGATCGGCCCATGGACTATCCCGTTCGAGCCGTATTTCGATTGGCTCGTTGGGCCGGCCCAAAGGCCCAATCCAATATAATAATATTATATATATTATATATATAGTCTATGATAGAGAAAAATTATGAGAGAATTGGAGTAGAAAAGTTTCATCCATTTATTTTATTGTCCCACATCGGAAGGTTGGAGGATGGGAAAGGTTCATCCTCTATAAATAGAGTGTTAATCTCATTTTATTATCTAAGTTTTGAGGATGAGAAAAATTTATAATCTATAATTAAAGTTTTAATTCAATTTTAACTTTATATTTAAAAATAATTTTTATTCATCGGGTCAATCCAATCTGATTCGAAGGGCTAATTTAAGCCCGATCCAATTTTGGCTCATTGAGTTAGGCCCATGGATTGGGCTATGGACCTTTGTTTTAGAGGTTGGGCCGGCCCAAGTTTGGTCCAAACAGTAGTGGAGGCTCGAGGCTCGTGAAGCTTGGACTTGGACCAAGCTTGGGCCTTTGATTAGTTGGGCTGGACTGGCCCAGCCCGGCCCGATGATGAGGCTGACGTGGTCATCATTTGACCCATCGACTATTATAACCCACAATAAGTGACTTCAATTGTATTTACTATTCACAACTATTATAACTCACATACTATTATAATCATCGATTATAATAATTCACTTAACACTCCAAACAAACCCTTAAATTAAGAATTAGTCTATTAGATTTGGTATGAAGGATATTTTAGTTCATTTTTAATGTATGAATGGTATTTTGGTTCATTTTTTAATTTATCGTTAGATAATTTATACAATAAAAAAGTTATTTAGCCTTTTATCAAAACCTCGAATTAAATATAGCTATCTACGCATGGCCCTTCATTTTAATCAAAAGAAATCCATTTTTGTACCACTTCTATATGATAATCATTTTTGCATAAATAACATTTTTGCATAAATAATAGTTAATTCAAATATTGATTAATTATTATCACAACATATTAATCTACCTACATTTATTATATTTGTAATTTTAGTTACTATTTTCTTAGTATTTTATTGAGATTATACTGAATTTGAGGTCAAGTAGCCCACACACTTGTTGAACTCGAGTAAAAAATATTAACTCCTCAGACTTCAACAATAATTACTATGGAAGTCTGTCTCGTTTTTGCACATATTTTCACAGACTTCAATCGTAATCATTTTTCAAGACAGCACATTTCTCTCTTTCTCTCTAGTAACGATATTTTGGAACTATCGTCAATCATCGGGTTGTCGAGACCCGCCAAAATGAATTTATATTTTACCCGAATTCACTGAACTATTAGTAGATTAGTGGCAACGGAGTCGATCCACAGGGAATTAAGCTAATTTGACTTAATCGCAATTAAATTTGCAAACTATGAAGATAAATGAAATATGGGGGATTTGTTGGTTTTTTAATTGACTAAGAGGGAACAATGCAAGCGGGAAAAATATAACTAACGGGGTGTTCGACTCGGGACGATCGGGAATAAAATTAGCATGCCTCTTGGATCATAGGTTGACGAATATAATGGCTAAACAATTTAACGAATACGCAGTTCGTCTCAAATTAATGAATTAACTCAGACATGCTCCATGGATATTAATTAGACATAATAAATCATGTTAATCAAGCATATCGATTGGACATTGGCGGCCAACGCTCTCCCAAGACCAATCGATAGCAACGAGCTAACTACGACGACTATCTAATTTGGACGTGAAATTAGTGTGTCGATTTCGGATTCTAATTCGAGAAGAACGAACACCACGATCGCAAGGACGCCAATGCGCTAATAGGTGTCGTAAATCTTTGTTACTTGGCGGTTTAGAGAGGCACGGCATCAAAACCTCTAACGAATGAAGCATGCTCAAAATCAAGGGTGCCTAGTCCTAAATCATTCAAGCACATTCATGGAATAAGCAAAGAAATAGAACTCAATTCAATAAATCATTCAAGCCAAATCAGAATTTAATTCAACAACCTCACCAAGAGTTCAAACTACATTATTCCTATACAATCCCGAGCCAAAAACGCTATAACTACTCACTCATGATGTGTGGGATGTGGGATGGCTCCCATCCAAGCTTCCTAGCCTCTCCCATGGTGAAAATAGTTGCTGGAACGTCTAATCAGGTGCGGAGCCCGAGGTAGGAGATGAAGATGGCGGCTAAAAATCGGACAAAAACTTAAGTAATCTGTCGGAGCGTCAAGACACTAGGGCAGCGTCTCGACGCTGCGCCCTAAATAATGCGCGCGCGCAGTCGGGGTGGCGTCGAGACGCTCGCGCAGCGTCGAGACGCTTGCGCGGCGTCGAGACGCTCGCGCAGCGTCGAGACGCTTGCGCGGCGTCGAGCAAGCGTCGAGACGCTGTCACTCGACGCTTGCTCTCGGGTGGATTTTCAAATGTACGCCTCAGACTTCGGAGCGTCGAGACGCTTGGGCAGCGTCGAGCTAGCGTCGCGACGCTGTCGCTCGACGCTAGCTCTCGGGTTTTTGCATGGTATTTTGCCTTCAATTTCCCCAAAGCGCCCAAACTTCATGTTTTTGCGTGGTCCTTCCCCGGAGGTGTTCTTAGGTCTTTAAAATGCGATATTAAGCCTCGAAAAGCGCCAAAACGCTCCCGAGGGCGAATTACCGAGAACACCTGCAATTAACACATAAAAGCAAGATTAAGCATGTAATAAACGTGAATTAGGGACATAATTATAGCTCCAAAATGGAGCTATCAAACACCCCCAACTTAAATCTTGCTCAATTCTCAGTACTGGAAACGACAAGGCATTTGCATTTGAAAGAAACAGCTGCATGCATGCATTGGCTAAGAACAATTCGAAAATTTTAAAGATGCTTCCCTACTTATGTTTCGGACCTAGCTCCTCGATCTTAGATTTCTACAGGCTTAGAACAGCTCTACCCATCCTAAAATTTCGCCTTCCCCCTACTTATGGCTAAACAGAACAGTCTAAGGGCTATTCATCGTCTAAGCAAGTAATAGATCGCAAGGCATCTTTTCTTTCTTTTCTTTGATCTCTATGAGCGCCTAACATGTCAATTTTACTTTCGTTTCAGCTTGCCTGCAATTTCATTGCACAGTGCATCTGACTACGGGCAAAATTCACATTTTTAAGGACTAGCGTTCACTTCTTTGTGCTTCCTTTTCATGCAGTGGCGACCGTGGGTTACACGACCGCCCCTGGCTACTAAGGCAACTCAAGAAGGAGGAACACCTCATGAGATTACTTCCATTTTATAATTTATGCATTCATTCTCTTTTTAGACTAAAAATCATGTTAAAATTTTGAGCGCATGGATTACGAACAAGAGCGAATCTTAGCCCATCCTAAGGTTGCCTTTCGAGGTGACAACGAATTTCAAAACAAACAGAGCTACCCTAAACCCACAAATCCAAGATAGAGCGCTAACATGCGAAGCTTAAACAGGGAAATAACTTGAAATTTTTTTCAAAATGGCCTTAACAAATGCAATCATGCTGAATTTCACAACAAATACAAATACGAAGACCTCAACAGCACATCACAGAATTTCATAGCCAGACTAGCATGCATTCATCGCAACAGAATATGCTTATCAGAATTTCACAACTAAACTCGACAATCACTGTAAGGCACAACCCACCACCCCCAACTTAGAAATGGACAATGTCCTCATTGGACTAAATAGGCACAATCAAAATTCTAAGGAAAGAAAACCTTCCCTGAATTGTGACGAAGAGGGTTGGAGAGTGCGCTTTATCTTTACCAAGCCACCGGGAACGAAGTTTACCTGGCATGAACTTCAGGCGGGAGTGGAACAAGAGGACCTTCTGACCAACTTCGAAGTGTTTCCGGACGACTCGTCTGTCGTGGAACATCTTGGTCTTTTCCTTGTAGGTCTTCGAGTTCTCATACGCATCCAGGCGAAGCTCCTCTAGCTCTTGCAATTTGAGGAGTCTTTCTTCGCCAGCCTTGTCAAAGTCCATGTTACACTTCTTCACGGCCCAGTAAGCTTTGTGCTCGATCTCCACTGGGAGATGACAGGCTTTCCCAAAAACCATCTGGTAGGGAGACATCCCTATGGGGGTTTTGTAAGCCGTACGATAGGCCCACAAAGCGTCGTCCAGCCTTAGGCTCCAATCTTTCCTTCCTGGACTTACTGTTTTCTCGAGGATGCTCTTCACCTCTCGATTGGAAACTTCTGCTTGGCCATTGGTTTGAGGATGGTACGGGGTAGAGATTTTGTGATTTACCCCATACTTCCTCATCAAGGCCTGGATCGTCTTGTTGCAGAAATGGCTCCCTTGGTCGCTTATGATGGCTCGTGGAACTCCATACCTGCTAAAAATATTGGATTTGACAAAACTGGAGACAACATTAGCAGTATCAACTTTGGTGGCTTTAGCCTCCACCCACTTAGACACGTAGTCCACAGCCAACAGAATATAGACAAAACCAAAGGAAGGGGGAAAGGGCCCCATGAAGTCCATACCCCAAACCTCAAAGATTTCGCAAGTTAAAATGGGGTTTTGGAGCATTTCATTCCTACTTGATATGGACCCTTTTCTCTGACACTGATCACATGATTTTCAAAATTCATAACAATCCTTAAACAGTGATGGCCAGAAAAACCCACAATCTAATATTTTCCTCGCCGTCCTATTTTGCCCGAAGTGTCCCCCACATGCAAATTCATGGCAAAATGTAAGTATGGACCTATGCTCAGACTTAGGGACACACTTCCTAATTACTTGGTCAGCGCAAAATTTCCATAAAACAGGCTCTTCCCAGACATAAGACTTGGCTTCGCTTTTCAGCTTAGCTCTTTTGTTATATGAAAAGTCGAATGGGAACGTACCTGTAACCAAGTAGTTGACGATGTCGGCGTACCATGGTGTCTCCACACTTACCTGGAAGAGGACTTCATCAGGGAACTCATCATTCAGAGGCAAGTCATCCTCGTTACGCACAATGTGGCTCAAATGGTCAACAACTGTGTTTTCTGACCCTTTCTTATCCTGGACTGAGACATCGAACTCCTGGAGTAGTAATACCCATCTGAGCAGTCTAGGCTTCGAGTCCTTCTTGTTCATCAAGTATCGAACTGCTGCATGATCAGAAAAAACAATCACTTTAGATCCAAGAATATATGGCCGAAATTTATCAAGAGCGAAAACAATGGAAAGCAGCTCCTTCTCTGTTGTTGTGTAACCGATTTGCGCGGAGTTGAGCGTCCTGGAGGCATAATAAATTATGTGGCTTTTCTTGTCTATCATCTGGCCCAATACAGCGCCCACGGCATAATTGCTTGCGTCACACATGATCTCGAAAGGAGTCCCCCACTGCGGTGGATGAATGATGGGTGCATTGGTCAAGCACTTTTTCAGAACATCGAAAGCCAGCTTGCACTGCTTGTCAAAGCAGAATGGGACATCCTTTTTCAGCAAGCTTGTCATCGGAGTCACTATCTTCGAGAAGTCCTTTATGAACCTGCGGTAAAAACCTGCGTGACCAAGAAAAGAACGCACTTCCCGAAGGTTCGTGGGGTAAGGTAAATCAGATATGACATCAATTTTTGCTTTATCAACCTCTATCCCCTTAGCTGACACAACGTGACCTAATACTATGCCCTGACTGGCCATGAAATGACACTTTTCAAAATTTAAAACAAGATTAGTCTCAATGCATCGTTCCATGACTCTAGACAAGTTAAACAGGCAATCCTCAAATGAACTCCCATATACAGTGAAATCATCCATAAAGACTTCGATGCATTTTTCTACGAATTCAGTAAATATGCTCATCATGCATCGCTGAAAAGTCCCTGGAGCATTACAAAGCCCAAAGGGCATTCTCCTATATGCGTAAGTTCCGAATGGACAGGTAAAAGTAGTCTTTTCTTGGTCTTCCTAGGCTATGGGAATTTGATAAAACCCAGAAAAACCATATAGAAAACAGAAGAATGGCTTCCCAGCTAAACGCTCCACCATTTGATCTATGAAGGGAATCGGAAAATAGTCCTTCTTAGTCACATCATTCAGTTTTCTAAAATCTATACACATCTTCCACCCATTTTGCACTCTCTTAGGTACTAACTCACCCCTCTCATTTCTAATAACAGTTATGCCCGTCTTTTTAGGTACAACATGAATAAGGCTTACCCACTGGCTATCAGAAATGGGAAAGATAATACCTGCATCAAGGAGTTTGTGTATCTCAGACAACACTACCTCTTTCATTGCTGGGTTCAGTCTCCGCTGAGGCTCTCGGGATGGCTTCGCTCCCTCATTCAGCCGAATCTTGTGCATGCACAGAACTGGACTTAACCCATGCAAGTCCGCTAATGTTCATCCTATCGCTCTTCTGTTCTTTTTCAAGACCTCAACCAACTTGCCTTCTTGCTCCGATGTAAGCTCCTTGGAGATAATTACCGGGAGTGTTTCCACCTCGCCCAAGTATACGTACTTGAGATGACCCAGCAACTCCTTAAGTTCCAACTTGGGAGCCTGCAAAAGAGATGGTAATATTTTAGTTGGCTTTTCACACGCCTCTAAAGCAAAAGTAGTTTGTTCAGATGAGTCAGACAATATGGGAACACTACTTTCAACCTCGCCAACAGTTTTAGTAAAAACGAGTGGGTCATCCCCATCAACAACAGTCATGCATTCTTCTTGTTCTAAAGTATCTATAAGATCAATTTTACAGACAGAATGCACATCAGCATGCTGTTTCATGGCATCAAATACATTAAATTCGAACACATCTCCTTCATATTCAACTGACAAGGTACCATCATGCACATTAATTTTTGTCTTAGCGGTTTTCATGAATGGTCTACCTAGCAAGACTGAAGTAGCAGGCGATGCGTTTTCTTCCATATTTATCACGTAAAAATCAGCAGGAAAGATTAGGTCCTTAACTCTAACCAACACATCCTCAATCACCCCTAAAGGACGAATAGAAGACCTATTAGCTAACTGGATAATTAAACTTGTTTCCTGCATACCTTCTAAATCGAGACTCTTGTAGACTGAGTATGGCATAACATTAATTGAGGCTCCTAAGTCTAGCATGACGTGCTCGATTTCTCTATCTCCTATAGTACATGGCAAGAGGAACATACCTGGGTCCTGGCATTTGCTTGGAATACCTTGTGTTATCAGGGCAGAAACATTCTGGCTTACCACAACTCTCTCGGCACCTTTAGTCTTCCTCTTCATGGTGCACATCTCCTTCAGAAATTTAGCGTACCTTGGGATTTGCTGAATTGCATCAAGCAGCGGCATATTGATCCCAACCTTTTTCAACGTCTCAAGAACGTCTGCGTCCTCGACCTCCTTAGGTGGCCTCACCAACCTACTCGGAAAAGGAGCAACGGGAGTGTAAGACTTCATAGAAATATAAGGAGAAGCTACAACCGTTTCAGAGGGTGTTTGAAGACACTTATCTGGAGATATCTCTGTATCCTTGTTAGAGTCCTCGGGAGTGGGTCGAGATGGTACTTCTTTACCACTTCTGAGATTTATCGCACTAACGCTTTCCGCTTTGGATTCTATCTTACTCATCCTTTCCTTCACCTCCGTGAACCCATCTCTTAGCGATTGCATCTCCGACCTGGTCTCATCTCTTAGAGACCGCATCTGTGAATTGGTCTCGTTGCTAGATTCCATAAGTGACTTGAACATTCCTTCAATGGCTTGACCTGAAATAGAAGAAACAGCCTGAGATGATTTTTCGTGCAACGTATGAAATAAACCAAATACCTGAGACACTTTTTCTTTGAGCTCTTCTATGTCGGTAGACATTTTAGCTTGCTCGTTTCTTCCCCCGTATTGGCGACGGTTCTCAGCCATGTTGTTGATCAACTGCCTGGCTTCCGCGGGCGTTTTCTCCCTAAGGGCTCCTCCACTCGATGCATCGAGCATCTGACAGTCATGCGGAAGCAAACCATCATAGAAGAATTCGATAAGCGCGACCTCTGCTATCAGATGGTTCGGACATCTCTCGCAGAGCTTAATGAATCTCTCCCAGCACTCGTGAAATGCCTCTTTCTCTCCTTGCTTGAAACTAAAGATATCTTTTTTCACGGCTCTGGCCTTTGAAGCTGAGAAATACCTTTCCAAGAATAGACTCTTCATCTTCTCCCAAGTGAAGATGGTTCCCAATGGTATGTAATGTAGCCAATCTCGAGCTTCCCCCCTCAAGGTGAATGGAAAAGCTCTCAGGTAGAGTTGATCTTCAGTTATGTAGCTTGGCTTCATCGCAGAACTTGTCATTTGGAAATCCTTGAGGTGTTTAAAGGGATCTTCTTCTGCTTCACCACAAAAAGAAGGCAGATGGTCAATTAAACCAGATTTAAGCAAAAACTCACCTGAGATTTCCAGGTAGGAAATACAAGATGGTTGGTGGTCCATAGCAACCGATGTCCACTGCCTGAGAGTTTTTGGGGCTTCACCCTCATCGTCAACTTCCATTTTCTCAATCAAGAATTAGGCACTCTAGCACGCTTAAACAAACAGATCAAATCTTGCAAATAACAAACGAATAAACAAATTTTAAAATAAAAGTCAAAAGTCTACAAATCAAATTTAAATTAGGCCGAATTACACTTAGTTCCCCGGCAACGGCGCCAATTTTGGTAACGATATTTTGGAACTATCGCCAATCATCGGGTTGTCGAGACCCGCCAAAATAAATTTATATTTTACCCGAATTCACTGAACTATTAGTAGATTAGTGGCAACGGGGTCGATCCACAGGGAATTAAGCTAATTTCACTTAATCGCAATTAAATTTGCAAACTATGAAGATAAATGAAATATGGGGGATTTGTTGGTTTTTTAATTGACTAAGAGGGAACAATGCAAGCGGGAAAAATATAACTAACGGGGCGTTCGACTCGGGACGATCGGGAATAAAATTAGCATGCCTCTTGGATCATAGGTTGACGAATATAATGGCTAAACAATTTAACGAATACGCAGTTCGTCTCAAATTAATGAATTAACTAAGACATGCTCCATGGATATTAGTTAGACATAATAAATCATGCTAATCAAGCATATCGATTGGACATTGGCGGCCAACGCTCTCCCAAGACCAATCGATAGCAACGAGCTAACTACGACGACTATCTAATTTGGACGCGAAATTAGTGTGTCGATTTCGGATTCTAATTCGAGAAGAACGAACACCACGATCGCAAGGACGCCAATGCGCTCATAGGTGTCGTAAATCTTTGTTACTTGGCGGTTTAGAGAGGCACGGCATCAAAACCTCTAACGAATGAAGCATGCTCAAAATCAAGGGTGCCTAGTCCTAAATCATTCAAGCACATTCATGGAATAAGCAAAGAAATAGAACTCAATTCAATAAATCATTCAAGCCAAATAAGAATTTAATTCAACAACCTCACCAAGAGTTCAAACTACATTATTCCTATACAATCCCGAGCCAAAAACGCTATAACTACTCACTCATGATGTGTGGGATGTGGGATGGCTCCAATTCAAGCTTCCTAGCCTCTCCCATGGTGAAAATAGCTGCTGGAACGTCTAATCAGGTGCGGAGCCCGAGGTAGGAGATGAAGATGGCAGCTAAAAATCGGACAAAAACTTAAGTAATCCGTCGGAGCGTCGAGACGCTAGGGCAGCGTCTCGACGCTGCGCCCTAAATAATGCGCGCGCGCAGTCGGGGTGGCGTCGAGACGCTTGCGCGGCGTCGAGACGCTGTCACTCGACGCTTGCTCTCGGGTGGATTTTCAAATGTACGCCTCAGACTTCGGAGCGTCGAGACGCTCTGGCAGCGTCGAGACGCTTGGGCAGCGTCGAGCTAGCGTCGCGACGCTAGCTCTCGGGTTTTTGCATGGTATTTTGCCTTCAATTTCCCCAAAGCGCCCAAACTTCATGTTTTTGCGTGGTCCTTCCCCGGAGGTGTTCTTAGGTCTTTAAAATGCGATATTAAGCCTCGAAAAGCGCCGAAACGCTCCCGAGGGCGAATTACCGAGAACACCGGCAATTAACACATAAAAGCAAGATTAAGCATGTAATAAACGTGAATTAGGGACATAATTATAGCTCCAAAATGGAGCTATCACTCTCTCTCCCCTTCTCTCTCACGATATTTTTAATTATTAAAAAAAAAACGTAATTTAAACAAAATGTGTAAAAAGACTAAAAATGCAATTCAATCTATTTTATTATTTTAAATATAAATTAAGTTGTTCAATCAAAATTTGTATTTAAACAAAATTCAAAATGTAGTATTCCTACCCTTAGAAAGAAATAAAAACAAACTTATTTGGATCCGTTTAAATTAATGGATTCAAATCTTTCAAATTTACCTATAATATTTAACAAACTATCATACGACTGTCTTTTATTTCTAAAATATCCAAATAAAATGAATAATTAATGTGAGTGATATTGAAAAAAAAATGTGAAATATTATAGTCAAAATTATTTGTTATCTTCAAAAAAAGATTTGTGAAAGATACACAAAATAAAAAGCAAAAATCACATTCTTAAAATTGATTGAAAGTTCTTACTAAATAAAATATGGAAAATTATAGAAAATTTGTACAAAACAACAGCTAAAATAAGCTATTATTGCTAAGATGATGGGTTCCAAGTATAATAAATTTAGATGAAATGATGAGTTTAAGTGAGTGGAGATGGAGAATGTTTAGTTTTTTCTTTAAAAGAAGTTTGTAAACTATACCTACATAATAAAAACAAAAAAATCTAAATCTTAGAGTTCATAAAATTAAAATAAAATGAAGTCCTAACAAAAAAGAAAAAAAGAAATATATATATATTTTTTATAATCAATGTGAGAGATATTCAAAAAATAATGTGAAATATTGTGCTCAATTTTTTTTTTTTGTTTCTTCAAAAAAATTTGTAAAGGACAGATAAAATAAAAAAGTAAAAAATTCATTCTTGAAATTAATAATTAAATTTTGAAAGTTTATAGAAAAAAATTATACAAAACAAAACAGCTAAAATAAATTCGAACTTTAAAACTCCAGACTAAACAACTCCCTACCCAAAACACAAACTTCAAAACTCATCTAACTAATTAATTCTCCCGACTAAACAACTTCAGATTAATCAACTCTGTGCAACTAGCCCAAGCGCTCCCTAAGTTAAAATTTTCAATCGAAATCATTTATTCCCATTAAAAAAAACACAAATAATTATAAGTTAAATTAAAAATTTAGATCCTAGAGTTTGAGAAAAGTCAAAATTTAGTCAGTATAATTTTAAAAGTTAGAATTTTGTCCATATAGTTTGATAAAACTTCATAAATAGTCTTTATTAGCCTAACTAATAAATTGACTGTGACAATTAGACTATTTTCATGGGGACCAAATTTATTATTTAACCATCATTTAACTATTCACAAATATGCTATTTCTCAAGTACTTGTTACTTAATGGAAATTCTATCGAACTTCAAACCAAAAATTATGAATAGAAGATAATATGTATATGTATGCCAAAAGTAATAAATTAGATTGAAATATTTATTCCGACTTCAACCTTGAATTTTTCAAGTCTTTAACTTTAGTGAATAAACTTCTATAAATAATCATTTACCAATAATCGTTGGAGTCCAGTAAAAATTTTGTATTGTATAAATAGAAATCTTAGGCAACCTCCTTTTGAATTTGGTACAGAACTCGGTACTTATGACTTAAAATACAAAGTCGTTTGATGCTTCTATAATTTTGTAATAAAAAACAATACAAATATTTATCAACAAAATAACAACTTTGGAGGTACGAGGAGAAAAAGAAAATAGAAACTAAAGTTCTAAACCTATGAACAAAGAATTACATTGAATTTTCTAATAATCTTACAAAAAGCACATGGTCAATAAAAACTAGGGTTATCAGAGAGAAATAGATGCCACTTTTCACAAAAGCAGGCAGCTTGAACAAGATGTTTTCAGATATAACTGGAATTACAATAACTCTTTGTAACAAGCTAGCTCTATAAGAATAATATGAAGAACAAGAACAAAATTATTCTTTGGCAACTCAGTTGGCTAAGCTAACCTTATCCAGAGTCAATTCAGTGGCGATGAGTCTAAGCAGTACTTGGACCAATTCCCTCGCCCTTGGTTCTCTGTCCACCCAAAAAAAAAGTTCAACAAGAGAATTAAATCATTAACGTCAGCAAGGAGAAAAAAAGAAAACAAACAGAACATAGTAATTTGACATTCAATGATTTACTGCAAATAAAATCTCAATTTTCAATGCATTCCATTCTGGCTTCTGCTTCCTATGTCCTCTTAATGTCTACTGGACAAGTACTTTAATACAATTGACTATATTACATTTTCAAGTCCAAAAGAAGATATAAAGTTGAAAGCTATAGGCATTGGCAAAGGAATTCTTTCCAGTACAATGAACTCTTAATCTTAAATATCTTAAATATATACATTGTGATGCATGTATTTTTCTTTTCAAGACACCGCTATTTTTACCTTGAGATGACAAGTTCACAGAAGGAAGGAAATAAAATGAGTAGGTGAGGACGTCTATCACGATTCTCCTCGTTCAAGTCAATCTTTAAATGTGAAGGCAAAGGAAGAACTGAGGCAGTATCATAATGGATTTTGAGACGGGCTAGTTCTCGAAGGACAAAAATAATTTCATCAAGCCTTGCTGTAGGCAATGGACGTTCACCTGCTTGTAATTTCCAAATTCAAAGGGAATAGTGAAGAATAGCTCAACACCGACCAACATAGATAGGTAATCATTTTTAGTTACTCCTGAAAGAAGCAAACAAAATTGCTCACCTAAGTCATTCTCGTCGATCAGGAACCTGTTCAAGATGCATTGGGATCTCGTCATAAGTAACAAGATTGAAATTTTGCTGACTTCACATCTTGTCAAGCTCCATTTACTATCTTCATTGTCATAGCTGATAACATGAAAAATATTAGTTAACTTGGTAAACATGAGGTTAGAGGGACTAGAATGATTTATTCTCCTCATGAAACATATGAACGAGTCATTATGCTTGTGCAGCAATTTATTATAAAAAAAAAAAAATTAAAATGTTTGCTGAATGGTTGTTGATCATTTAGAAATATGAGATCGAAGACATAGATCAAGTAAACTTTCTTTTGAAAGCACATGCTCTAGCAATCAGACGGTCTTGCAGATTCTGCGTGTTATTTTGCAAGGGGCAGTTTCACAGACAAAGATAGTTAGATCATGTGACTCTTCACAAAAAAGTTAAAAAACTAAAATTTCACTCAAGGTCATTTTCAAATAATACCTGCTCAAAGAAAACAACTTCTGCAAACAGGTCAAGGAAAATCTGCTACAGTGGATAGGCATTAGCTCTACAGTCTCAACAGGCAATGAGCAAGTCCGTGCTGCGCATCGGTCCAATGTGGAAACTAGTCTTTGGATAACCTGTGAATTATGATGTTGAAAGGAAATAGAAAATTAGTGAATTATAAAGAAATGAGCAACTGCCAAGGTTTCTTGACATCATCATGGGAAGCATGCAAAGTGGACCACAATAATGTGTGATTCAAGAATATTGTCCCCCATCCAAATTATTAGAGAAAATTACATCATGAGGTGCATCAAGTGGTGATTTAAGAATCTTGTCACCCAGAATGTTTAAGAGAGTCATCTCAAGACTCTCATTAGCTTTCAGTGACCCGGATGGGAGTGAACTGGATAGAGCTCGCCCACAATAACCCACAAGGAAAAATTCATAAACATCTGCAACTTCCTTCCATATTCGAGTTCTTGCTGGTTTGCTAGTACACGACTCTGGTAGAACATTCATAGTTAAGTTTTGCACATCGTCAAGAAGTATCTGGTTAAAACCTTCGACAGCCAATCTCCAAAGTGCACCATCGGGGTTTTCTCTTCTTGTTGTCATACACCTAAAAGGCAGTATTATGTTGCTCATCATTGTAAAGAATTGTGTTAAGAACTAAAATAAAAAGAAAAATAACCAATAGGTATTTTTGAAACCTAGTAACAAAACTCTCATATAATTCACGAGTATTGCAAAAGCCATAGCACCATAATATTTAACTAACACATTAATCTAGAAAACTAATTATAGCTACTATTAACTAAGTAAATTAACTAACTAATAACAAGCAAAAAAACAAGAGACAGTAACAAATCAGCAATATGTAAAGTATGCTATAGATTTCCTGCCACCTTCGCTTATGAATTCTCTTTTCTAGTCAGTGTTCCTGCCAAAAAAAAACTCCATTCTCCCCACAGATGATTGAAATAACAAGCTTAAGGGAAAACGGTTCTAGAGGGAACCAGAACTGCCACAAGTATTTAGTGAGTATACCTTGTAATTTATAGGGTACTTGGTTCTAAGTACATATTGACTTAAATTTCTTTCTATAAAATGTAAAATCATCACAGTTTAGTTGGTTCGGACATTTTTCAAATATTTTAACAAAGCATTGCATCATTAAAAATATTTTGACAAAGCATTGCAGAATAAAAAATGACAAGCCATCGATTTTGGTCCCATGTCCACGATTCTTTGTTCCTTACATGGGTTACTCACAATTTCACAGAATGGACTTACCTACCGCTACCGGTCCACCTTTTCAAGAAATTGAATAAAAGAGTGTCAGAATCTGTACCTTCCAAGACTCTGGATAATTTCTGGACATATAATACATTTTTCAACCATTGGTGCTTGAAGGAAAAGCTCGACCAAAGCAGGAACAAGTTTTTCTGCAAATAGGACATTCTGAATGCCAACTGGTGCGACTACTGATCCTGGACTCACAGACTGCGAAGCTTCAATGTTTGAGGATGCAGAAGCAGCTAACAAATTTCTAGAATGCCTTTCGTTCTTTAACCTCACTTGATTTGCTGAAATACAATATGCAAGTACACAATTTATAAGAGGTCATGGAAAAACCTACGAATTGCACCTAACAAATTTCGATACCTGGAACAAGATAACTAGTGCTTGTTTGATCCGCATCATTTTCATGAATTGAGGGAGAACCTGATCTTGGAAGATATTGCAAAAATTCACGGAGCAGAATCAGCCACATTGAAGAGATGGCATCAGTAGGACGTAAAAGTGGCAATATTTCCAAAATACTTCGTAGCTCAGGGGGGACATGTCCCTATAGAAAGAGAATGTCACAGGGAATAAGGAAATCAACAAACTGTCATCAAGTTTTTTTTTTTTTTTTAACAAGATACGACACTTTTCCTTGAATAAATGAAAAGAGACTAATGCTCAAGCGATACAAACTCCACAGAGGATATATAAATTAAAAAATAAAATAAAATGCAAAACCATATTCCATAGGATAGATACCATCAAGTTCCTTTCGTGAACAAGAAACAAAACATTTCATTGAAGTGATGAAAAGAGACTAATGCTCAAAAAATACAAACTCTACATAGGAAGTGAGAGTAAAAAAGCAGTTCTAATGGAACAATAAAAGCATGTGAATTAAGATTAATATCATGTAAAGAGAAATTGAATCTTTTTAAAATACTTGGATGTCTATACGAGTCTCTTCTACGTGAATGGAGAGAGTACAAATTTTGCATCAAAATCGACAACATGAAATTTATAATGCTAGTCTGGAACTCTTTAATTTAGACCCCCACTCATCTACATATTCTCCAAGCCCCTTTAAGGCTTGGAATTTTATTTACTTAATAAATAATGTAGCATGCTGCCTCGCCCCTCTACATATTGGGGACATCCTTTTAAGAAACACAAGAAGATCATGTGGCTGAATTTTGTGAGTGCTTTCCTTTGGCTGATTTGGTTGGAACGCAATTCCTGCATCTTCACAGACAAGGAACAATCTCTCACCACACTTTATACCTCTTTTACTTTTTATGCTATGAATTGGTGTAAATAGATCCATCATTTTAGTGATTATAGCTTAACTTCTCTTATTACAAACTGGAGAAGCTTTTTGTAACTATTGGATAGTTTTTATCATCTTTTGATTTCATTCTATCAATGAAATGTCACTGTTTCTTATCAAAAAAAAAAAAATGTAGCATGCTTGAAATGTGAACGTGATAAGTCATCATCACCGTCCTTTCGCTTCATTTACTAATTCATTCTATACATATAAGCCCAGACAAAAAAAAAATCACCATGGTGAAAACTTGAGTTATAAAATATACATGGTTTCACTCTTCATGCTCAATCAGAGCCCACCCATATAATTGAGTCAAATAGCAATACCAAATGTAAGAGTGCCTGTTTAGAGTCAGTCACGTTAAGATGCATGGAGTTAATAAAATCTAGAGATATTTTATTGTTTGGAGCTAAAGTTCAGTGCCCAGGACCTGCTTTGGTTGAACAATGATAATTTCATTTGATTTCTATAATATTTTTTTGTTTTTTATGGGAATTGGTGTCTATAATAATTAACTTTAACATTTTCATTCAACCTTGCTAACTTCTAGCTCCAAAACATAGAATCTCATCAATTACATAATCTTATTCCTCCTGTCTTAAACTGACCAAGCATGATGTTTTCAAGAAACATCATAAAATTACTTTCACAATCAAGTCGTGGATATACACTTCCCTAAAAACGCAAATGATGGAACATATGGATGAATAGTAAAAACAAAACAAATATTTATCCAAAGTGTTTTTCTTTAAATTGAACGAGGAAAAAAGAGAGTAAAAATGAACTTACAAATTCAGTTTCAAAGTTCTCGTTAGTTATTATTGCTTGCTTAATCGCTAAATCAACGATTGATAGCAATTGTGTGTACATCTGGTTGTCAAACATCAATTGTGCTTGAACGTATAGTTCTCCTGTAAACAATTTAAGAGAGAGAATGTTAACAATAAGCACGGAAAACTTCAGATGAAACTAGTATCAAGTTTTATATTAATGCATCATTAGTATTATCTCCCTGGTCTTATTGTCAATCTTACAAATGACATGATGGTGTCAGGCTCCATATTTAATTAGACTCAATTGTTTATATATGTAAAATATAAATATAGTTAAAAGTATTCATCACAAGTTAAATCATTACCAAGACCATGCAAAATTTCCTGCTTTACTTTGCTAGCAGCATTACCACTGTAATGAGGTGACTTTTGAAGAACAAGCTCATACACATTAAGTACCGAAACAAGGTAACTCATTGGCAAGTTCCCCTGTTTCACAAGTTAAAGAGCAAAGATGATTCAGGTCATTTGTTATCATTTATCTGGAGAGTCAATATGAATTTTATTTTCAGTATATGCTAACGGAAACATGTATATGAAAGAAAAATTTATTTGGTTTACTCAATGGTTACCTTGGGAGAATGGGAAACAACTGTTGTCTGTAGACAGTTTATTGCTGCAAGAGCTACCTCTTTACTACCATTTAGAATGCTATTCTTCACAAAAAGAAGCAAAGATTCCCATCCTGAAGTATGGGAGCATGAAACGTTATTATAAAAAACCATTGGAAAGCAACTAAAGATGTATTAAACGTTATTGAATATGACAGATATACCCAGACAAGTAAATAAGAAAATTTATACAATGAAACAATCAGATTCACCATTGACCTACCAGACCAAAAATTTCTTAAGCTTCTGAGGAAGGGGAAAAAAGAGCGTAATATACGCGCTATTCCAGAAAGAACCAGAACCAGCGTTTCATCCCACTGTTTCTGAGCAGTGTTACGACTGCAAATGCATGTAGTATGTGAACATAACATACAATAATTTTATCTTTTTTAGGAGTCATGGAAGTAACATAAGAGAACAAAAGCGATTGTATTTAGGCAAAGATCACGATTAATACAGACGAGTGATGTATAAGCATATGAACTGCCTTTCCACCATGAGTTCCCAGTTCTTTCCCTTGCCATTCATCTTTGGATGAGGTTGCAGCCTTCAAAACAAGGAGTTCAAAGGCCATCAGCAGAAAGATCACCAAAAGGTCAAAGTAGAGTTATGTTATCACATCAAAGTTACCATGTGGGAAGCATGGTCTAAGATGGGGAAAACGTAATCCCAGAGACAAGTCTCCCAAATGCTTTCTGAAAGCTTTTGACCGTGACTTCCAAGGCTCTGAAAGAGTGTCCGGATAGCTGAATTTCGGACCTGAAGGAATACAAATGTTCTGAAATTACTAGCTATAATTCCTAAGAATCGTAATTAATTCTACCTATAACACATCAAGGTTGACAAAATGAAGATGGGGCCAACATAGTTCCTTATTATTCTACCTCTGGCCTATCATCAGCTCCAAGCTTATGAAGCAATGAGAAAACTGAAAACAACAACTTGTTGCTATCAACCATGTTTGTGAATGGAGAAGCATCAGTGTGACTGGACACCTCAATCATTTGCTCATCGGTTCTCTCTTCATTAACTTGTTTTGGGACAAAAGGCACTTCTGCTATTCAAGTCATTTTTGTAACAGCAGAGGATAAGCAATTTAAACAGCTAATGACAGTTTATATATTTACCAGGGAGGTTACTTGCTTCCTTCTCACCCACATGATCATGTGAAAGCCTCTTCGCAATAAAATCAGTTATAGTCCACAAAAGCCCTATTGCTGTTAAGCTTATATTTAACTCCGTTTTTTGAGCACTGTATGCTCCCGTCACATCTACACATCTGCAATATGCAAATTAATATTAAATTAAGATTGTCTACATAGAAAGGTATAATAATGATGCTACTAGCTCAAGTTTTGGCTTTGGCTTTTTATGTTTATTCAGATCAGCTGGAGGGGATGAATTGATCAATTAGAGCTCTAACTAATTGGTTCTTGTGATCAAACACAGTAAGTTATTCCAGTAAAGCCAAGAAGATTGCAGTTTCATTTTACTTGCTGATGGAACATGGATGCTAAATTTTTTACACAGAGAAAAAATGGTGTGGCCAGAAGCAGCACCGAAGCATAATTAGAGCTTTAGTACATGGTATCTGTGAGGGAATATGGATAAAAAAGCTAACTTGAAGAATTGAAAGTTATTCAGAAGACAACTGTATGAGTTTACTGTGACAGCAAGGTTGTCATCTCTATAGCCCATAATCCAACTCAACGTGATAGGAATAGGACAAGGCATATCGAAGTCGACAACATTCCCCCTTGCTTGTGTGATATGTATTCCTTATCTCTCAACTACAAAGCATTGTTGATGTGTTGACTATAGGACTACCAAAAGTACAATTTGATAGAATGATTGAGGGGGAGTGTTGGTTTATAATAATTGTAAATATATTAATTAGGCGTAATTATTAATGGTTTTATTTTATTCTTATTCTTATCCTTCTTTCCTTTCTTGTATTGAGTCTTTCCCCTACATAAGAGGGTCATGTACCTTACTTTTTAATTATTGGAATACAATATTCTATTCCATCAAAGTTAATAGCAAGAAAATAATTATTGTCCCCAAGGCGGTGGATCATCATGAGCAAGAGCACAAATACATATCAAAATTTGAAACTCAAAGCACCATTCTTTGACTAAACATAATAACTATGAAAGCTATAGTTGGATGAAGACAAGTGAAGAGTGTAGCACACAAAATATAGTCCATTGTAGAAAAGAATAGAGTGAACTAAGGAAATTTTTTAAATGAATAAGAACTCCAAATAGAAGCTCTTACACGTGGAGGCATTCTTGTGGTATGCTGGAAAGTCCATCGTTTGAGATCACACGTAGACTCTAAAAGGAAACACAAAAATTAAATTATTTTTATTCAGCTGTTATAAAGAAATTCAAACAACCTATAATAGCAGATGGACATGCATTATACCTTTCAATGCACCAGATGGACATGAACATGGATTTTCTATAAAACAATAGTAGCAGATGGACACACCACATTTAAAATGACAGTAATGCATCAAGCGCATATATAGTTGCCTAAAGTAAAATTAAAAAAACCAGAGCAATCTAAATATGTGGAACAACAAAGAGGAACCTAGTACAGGAAGTATCATGTTAAAAGAATAAGTCAGAATTCTTCTTCAAAGGAGTATAGGTTAACAAAAAGTCAACCCTGCATATGAGCTATAAAATTGAGATTGAAAAATTCGTAAGAAAAATATTGCTAGGCGGGGATAGTTCTACCAAGCACTAGTATTTTCTCCAACCCAGCATCGCTTGTTAAGAAAAACGATGGACCTTGGTTTTTTTGTGGATCGTTGAGCATCGTACTAAAAATCAATTCCTGATAAATATCCAACGAACGACGTGGAAGAAATTGTGGATGAGTTGCATGAAGCAACAACTTTCTCCAAGACTAACTTGAAGTCAAGTTATCCATATCATCAAATACTTGTACACAAGAAAGATATCCACAGCTGAACAGGAAAACCATTTTGAACTGTTTTTATTGACACTTCAAGAAATTCCGGAGTAATTACAAAAGAGATTAGACTTATGTTATGAGACCCAATTACAGACAGAAAAAGATCTTAGATGCTAGTTTCAGTCTTCTCTTTAGATCTGAAAACCCAACTAGTTTTATTATAAAATAGCACTTCAAGTATTTTGAAAATTTTCTTTTGTCATTTGAAGATTTGACTGCAAAAGATTTCTATCATGAACTGAATAGTATAATTGGTAAAGGGCAACTGGAAAGTATTGAAGATGTGTTCTCAATAGTTAACAAATGTTGAATCATTTCCTAACCTGGAAGCCAAGAGCAACAAGGTCTTTCTCAGAAGCATCTGCAACAGACCTTTAAAATACAAGTAGTTAGAGAGGATCAGCCAAACATGATAGCACGATGTTTAGGTAATTGAAATTACAATAGATACCCAAACCTTAACAGCTCAAGAATATTTGGCCAGCTGTAGTGCAATTTTTCTCCATGTCTCTGAGGTTTTCAAAGAAAATATTATGAACTTGGGCAGAGATCGATACATAAAAGAGAGCAAATTATAAAGCTATTGTTACTGTTAGTAGCATAAGTTACCTCTAAAACATGCAGAAGAATCTTTAAAGATCCTGAGCAAACATCAATGCTTTGAAAAGAAGAATATAGAGACTGTAGAGGAGATATAACAGAACATTCCAGTGACCTCAGCTTTTCAAGCCTGTCTTCAATCTAAAACAGACGCCCACATGGACCCAAATTAGTATTTTCTCTCACTTTCAATACGATACAGAAAAGAAGGATGAGAATTCTAACAACCTTCAAAGAGGTATGATGATTAGGTGAGGTGAAATCTAGAAAGGGCTCTGAACCTAAAACTGAGCAGATTGATTGGTCCAATGCATCAAGTGCTATATTGCGTACATGCTGATTGGAGTTATTGGCAAGCTGCAAATCCATTCTTGAAAGGTTTAGAAAATGTAATTAATACAAAAATAGAAATCATGGAAATTGAAATGTTGTTACCTCCACAAAATGGCCAACAACTTGATCCCATAATGGTTCAACCCCTATTATAAAACATACAATAGATTCACTGTGTGAAAATTAGAACATTATAAGAGTTTGCAATGCATTGTGGGAGAAGTATTTTTAAGTGAATCATCTTTTATATACAAAATATTGGAAGGAACTATCTAAGTACTGAAAGAATGAGTCATGAGCTGCTCTCTTCTCTCTACTCCTAGAATTTTAGGTACTCCGTTTTCTTTGAAGATTGAAGGCCTTCAAGTTGGTTTTTAATCAAGTACAAATCAATTAAGTATTTCCTCATCAGTTTTAAGTTTTTCATCAGTTCAGAATTCTCTAATTCAAGCATGGAGTTGAGTAGTTGTTGAGTTGAAAAAAGTATTTCTGCATATGGTTTGAAGATTGTGCTTCCCCTTTCTTTATCTCAATTTTGATGGTTTGAAAATGCTACGGTGGAAATGATGCACTATCATTTTTATTCAACTTTAAACATGTTTAACATGAGTTTAGTACACAAACTAAGATATCTGAGACAGTCCAACAAACTTGCACTGAATAAACATAAAACTGATATCGGACAAATATGTTTACAAAACTTAATCAACAAACAGCAAATTCATTGATTTGACGTACTGTGAAGATTATTGACAAGGATACATATCATCCTTTCCACAGAAAATTTGATGCTACCAATTTTCTGACTTGAAGCTAAGCCAAAACCACTTAAACTATTGGGCAGATATTGATGAGAAAGCTGACATAATGCTGAAAGAAGGGAATTCACTGCAGATATGTGCATCAGTGCTGAGCTCTCAAATAGCTTCAAAAAGAAGGAAAAAAATATAATTAGGGGAAGCACACAATAAAATCTGTATTCAGTGGGCTACTTTCCAAACAATTCTCTGTAAAGTTACTTTCTCTTTCAAGAAATGCTAGCTTCATTGTTTCTTCATGTTCCATGAAACTGAAGGAAAGCAGCACAATCTTTAAAATATTTTACTAAGAACTTACCTGAGAATTTAAAGACGAAAGAATGTGAAAGTCACTGTACTGGCCAGATGATTCCCTTGTAAGCTTTGGGACAGTAGTGGATACCTCCTGTACGCATAAAGGCAACAAATATGCTAAAAGTAACATATGGATCAATACAAACTGCTGAACTGGTACGTCACTTGATGAATGAACAGCAGGTCAAGAAAAACAGAGAGTCAGCAAATGGAGAGACAGAGCCACCTACTTTCGTTCAAAAGAGCATTCACTAAAAGGTTCTAAAGAGCAGTACACTTGGCCCTTTTATATTTCCAGATTAGCAATGACATTTGAATAAAATTTGTATTCACCTTCCACTTGAATAATTGATGTAATATCTGGCTTTGCATATATGTTGGTACAAATGATTAGTTGATCAAATTAGTTATTATAATTTATAACTGCCTCAGGATGACCATGGTTCATTGTTATACTGGTCTTATAACCAAATCAAATTAGTTATTATAATTTATAACTGCCTCAGGATGACCATGGTTCATTGTTATACTGGTCTTATAACCAGACCCATAAGCTATAAAAGAGCTCTTCATTGTGTCCATGGGGAACGCAATGAACAAATATCTTACCTCTCCCAATTTTTTGTAATCTGATAGGTTTGTTCGACATTCGATTTAGCCATAAACCAAGCTACCAACTTTCTTACACCCCTAAATATGGGGACCCGTACAGCTAATGGATTCTTTCTTTCAATTCTCCTTTTCCAGTGATTAAAAAGTATCACAATTGAAATACTCTCAACTGCAACAATGTCTCTTTGTCTTTGCAGTACTACTACTAAACATGCCTTCAAAGCTATCAAAAACTCCATATACGGTTCCCCATATCTAAATTTATAAGAACTCTACTTCTCCATGTGGCTTGGTTAGGGACCTATAAGATTCTCAATTTCTCTCATGGTCTTTAGTTTTTCGAAGGCTTTTGAAAGATGATGAAATCAATGCTTTGCAATCTCTTTTGGGTATTCTGGATATAAAGGTTGGAAATATTGAAGATTCAAGAGAACATTGATTTTAAAACACTTTTGGGTGAATTATCCCTAACACAAGTTGATTCTCGGCCAGATTCAAAAGTGTGGTCTTTAGAAAATTCGGGATTTTTTTCAGTTAAATCCCTAACACGGTATCTTGCCTCTCTTTCTTCTTCTTCATCCTCTCCTTTGGAATCGGATGTTTTCTCGGCTATTTGAAAATCGAAAAGTCCAAAGAAGTATTTTGGTATGGATTATTCTTAATGAATCTTTGAATAACTCAGATGTTCTACAGAAAAAAGCTCCCTAAGCACTGTATATCTCCGTCGGTTTGCTATGTCTATCAGATGTAGAATCTCTTCAACATATCTTTTTTTATTGTCCCTTTGCAAGGCTGTTTTGGGAGAAATTGTATAAGATTTTTGGAATCCATTAGGTTCTTTTTTTACAACACATGGGGAGGAAGATTCGAACTTGAGACCTTTTGCTCATAGTTCATACATTATGCCGGTTGAGCTATGCTCATATTGGCGGAATCCATTAGGTTCTTGATATCTCTTTCAAACCAAACGTTCTTCAAATGCTCATTGGCCCCTCTATGGCACCAAAACTTAAACTCTTGTGGACCAATGCGGTCAAAGCTATTCTTTTTGAGTTATGGTTCTAAAGAAATCAACGGGTGTTCAGAACAAAAGTCGTTCTTGGCTAGATTGTTATGAAGCAGACCGCCTGAAGACTTCCTCCTGGTGTTCTCTTTCTAAATCTTTTGCCTTTTTATCTTTTCAAGATCTTAATCTTAATTGGTTAACTGTTGTTCATCCTTTGTAAGATCTTTTATTTTTGCTTTTATTTTATGTATTTTTCCCTCCTTGGAGTTTCTTTGTATTTTGAGCATTAGTCTCTTTTCATATTATAAATGAAAAATTGTGTCCTGTTTCCAAAAAAACATATTCAAGATTCAAGAAAATGGTCACTAGATTCTTCTGTTATTTTTTCGGTGAAATCTTTATCAAGAAAGCTAGCTTCAGCATCTCCTTTGCAACTTGTTTCGGGCCATCTGGAAATCCAATAGTCCAAAGAGAATTAATATTCTGCTTTGGATTATTCTTAATGACAGTCTAAATTCAACCGAAGTTCTTCAACGAAAATCTAATAATGTCCTCAGTTTGTCCTCTTTGTGAAGAGGAGGGGGATTAAATTTTTCAAATCTTTTTTGGATGCAACTATTCGCTGAAGTGTTGGTTCAAGCTTCTTTCTCTCTTCAACACACATTGGGTACTCTCAAATGTTTTAAGGATAATGTTCTTCAGCTTATTGTTGGTTCTCTTTTTACTACAAAACCGAATTTACTTGGAATAAATGCAGTCAAAGCACTTTTATCCGAATTGTGGATGGAAATGAATCGGAGAATTTTCGAAGAAAAGTATCTTCTTTGGTTTGATCGGTTTGCACTCCTTCCTTATGAAATTTGTAATAATGCTTTACTCAATAGACTGTCAATGATTTATGAATCTGCAAGATGAGGATCTCTTCCAATGACCATCAGTATCACACTCAAATGCTCTGTTACACTTGATGAAGTTTAGAACTATGGGGAATTATTCATTAGCTGCAATTAAGAGGTGACAGCTCCCTTTATGCAGATAATCAATTAACAGTTTAACTAACAGAACTGCTAGACTAACAACTAATTCCTCAGTTGTTAAAACTGACGAAATAACAGTCAACGAACTAGCCAAGTTAACCATAAATTAACAGTTTTAAATGATTAAATAACAGTAAATATAGGTAACCTATTTGGTTAAATAACTGCCAAAAACTTTGTTCACTACATCTGTAATAAGGAAACAATATTAGAGGGGCATGAATTCAAAATTCCTTACTCCTATGTTAAGATAATACTAGATCCCCCACCCAAAATAAAAAAGGAAAAAGAAGGTTAGAGTAGCCAATAAGCATAACTCAGTAGTTAAGGCGTCTACTCTAAGAAGCACGGACACAGGACACGACACAGACATGGTGACACACCAATATTTGAAAATGTAGAACACGGATACATCGGGGACACGTATTTTTTTTTGTTGAGAAAATTACCCCGAAGTTTGAGTTTGGTAACATTTGGATCCCTAAGCCTTCAAACTCAACAATTTTACCCCTGAGATTTGTATTTGGTGCGTTTTTGGTCCCTTCCCTCTGGCAAATTTTCTGTTAGCTATGTATTTTTAGTTAAAAAACTATTTTTCTAATTTTTAAATTATTAAAATTAAAAAAAAAAAAACACTTTTATTTTTTTTTCTCTCTCGTTTTTCTCCCTCTTCCCCTTCTTTCTTTTTCCCCAATCCCTCCTTCTTCTCTCAACTCCCAACCATGGCCTTCGTCATCGTCCGTCGCCGCCACCTCTTCTCTCTCTTATTTCTTTTTCTTTCTTCTTTTCCTCTTCTTCTCTTCCCCATCCTCCTTCTCCTTTCTCCCCTTCTTACCAAAAAAAAAAAAAAAAGCTAGAAATCGTTTTAGAAGCTATTCACCTATGGAGAATAGCAAAGGAAAAGATGAAGGCTGGTGTCGTGGGTTGGATTCGAGGATCGCTAGAAGTCATGTAATTGTCGGAAGGAAGAATTGGAGAACCGGGGGAGTACCTCACCAGTGGTGGAGTCATGGTCGCTGTCGGAATCGTTGGATCTGATGCACGAATGCTGGCATGTAGTCGCCAAAATCGATGGTGGGAGCACCGTTCAGGGGTTGTTGGCAAGTCGTAGGTCACCGAATTCAGGTTTGCGCGTCGCGGGTATGGATTCGTGGTAGCGACGGACGGCGGTGGGGACGACGACGGAGGCAGCGGCGGAGGCCATGGTTGGGGGGTGAGAGAAGGAAGAGAGATTGGGGAAAAAGAAAGTAGGGAAGAGGGAGAAGAGAGAGAAAAAATTGTTTATTTTTTAATTTTAATAATTTAAAAATTAGGAAAATATTTTTTTTGACTAAAAATATGTACCACGTCAGCATTCTGTAAGTATTTAACAGAAAATTTGATTGGGACAAAAAACGCATCAAATACAAAACTCAGAAGTAAAGTTGTTGAGTTTGAAAGGTAGAGACCTAAATGTTACCAAACCCAAACCTCAGGGACCAACAGTGTAGTTTTTCATTTTTTTATTTATTAGATAATATTAAAAAATATTTTAAAAATTAAATTAAATAATTAAGAAAATTGAGAGTATTTGAAAAAAATAGAATTTCTTTTTAAAATTAATCTTGCCAGATGCCGATTTTTCTTTTTAATTATGAAAGGTAACTATTAGGATTGTTACTAGGGTATTAGAAGGGTATATTGGTAATTAAATAGGAAGTTGGTTAGGGTATTTGATTATAAATAGGAGTGAGATTGGAGGAACTTAGACATTGTATGAGTGAATTAGGGCTTGAGAAAGTGTTCTCAAGAGGAGAGGATCAATGTTTTAAAAGGCTTAAGGCGGTCTCGAGGCGTTTTCTCAAGGAGACGAGGCGTAACAAAAATACAAAAGCCTCATTTTAAATTAAAAATTTATATTTAAATTCTAAAACATAAAACTTTATACATTATTAACATTATTATATTCTTTAAAATACAAAACATACTAAAAAATTAATAACGAAAAAAGAAAAAATCTCAATAGTCCATTGATGTTCATCAGTACATCTAACTTTCTTGTATTCATAATAATGTAAAGTTCATCCACAGACCATAATATCAAAAAAAAAAACTCGATAGTCCATCGAAAAGAAAACAAAAATAAAGTAAGAGAACAAAATAAAACTCACTTGTTGTGAACAAATAAAAAAAATAATAATAATAAAACTCACATGTTGCTGTCAAAGAGTAGCCACTTACAATTTATTTATTTGGCTAATGCAGCCACTATAACCACTGCTTGGATTTTTTTATTTTATTTTATTAGTTAACCGTTTCAACTTGAACTTGTAAGGCATTTTCCTTTTAATTTTGTTGTGAACTTTCCAGTTTTCTTTCGTATCCTCATGGCCCATGGCCCACCACCAAAGTAAGTAAAAGCACCGCTTTGAATTAAATGCATGTTAGCATAATAATAAAGCCAAGGCTTTAAATACTATCCGAAATAGTGAAGGGTAAACAATTTTTGATTCTATAGCCTACGTACTTGCCTTTAGGGGATCGAAGTTTACAAATTATCACAAACACAAATTATTAACTTATCTAAGTCGAAAAAAAAAAAGAGCTTTTTTTTTTTAAAACAGCTCCTCTTCTTCGCGGATCGAAGCAATCGGCAATTGGGGTTGTTTGACCACTTTTTAAAATACACTGTAAACACCTTGAATTATTTGTTTATCTTGTAGTTTGGTTATCTTTTATATTATAATATATTATAGTTCGATATTATCGTTAGGTGGTATTCTAACAATAATACCTTTAATGCTTCTAGGAAATGTGGAGAGACTTTTCTTCTTCATTTTCTTTTACCGACCCTTTTTCTTCCCCTCTTTTCTTCTTTTTCCAACATCTTGCAACCTTTCTTTTCTTCTCAAAACTCTTTCTTCCGATTCTTGTGTTTTCTTCGTTTTCTCTTCTTCCAAATTTTTTTTTCTTTTTTCTTTTCTTCTTCTTTAAGGCAAGCGCCCATTCTGCTTTCCCTCCATCTCTCCCCACCTTCGTTTCCCTCCCTCTACCTCCAACCACTTGAAAGGTTTGGGTTTTTTTGGTTAAATTTTTGTTAGGACACCACCTAGCGGGATCAAGAACTCCAATATATTGATTATGAAAAGATACATGAATTACTTTTTTTCAAAAAAAAAAAAAGATACATGAATTACAAGATTACAAGTGTTTAAAGGTACTTGCACCCTCCCATCTTGAGAACTATCTCAAGCCCTAATCCACTTAACCATTGACTGCCTTCCTCTAATCTCACTCCCTCTATTTCTAACCATATTCTCTAACTAACTTCCTAAGTCATTACCTTATATGCCCTTACTACTAATATACTAATATTGCCTATATACCCCTAACTAAGGTCTTCACATTACTCCGTCTTTAAAATACACCTTGTCCTCAAGGTGTGAATTGTTCCACAACCCTAATAAGTACTTAAGAAAAATATCCAGCTCCAAAAACAAAGAACATTACAATCAATGCCAACTCAATTCTGACTATCCACCATCTGTTTTGTTGTTGTCTTCTTCTCAAATGGGCCAGGCCCACCATCAGCTTAAATTGGCCATTATTTTCCATTTGGGCCCAGCATTTATTGCATTTCCCTTCATTAAGGATAAAGGAGTATGATGGCCCATCTGGCCACACAGTAGTCCATAAACCTTCAGGTGTATCCCTTTTATTATATTGGGCCGGTTGTAGTCAGTGTTTTCAAAGCGCAAGGCGCACTGCAAGGCGACATGCTCCTTGATAGCCCGAAGACGAGAGGCGACAAAAAAGCGAGGCCCGAGTGAAGCGAGGCACACTAAATAAAATACTAAATAAATATTATATATAACTATTTTATAGGTAAAAAAAATAATAAATTCTTAATTTAAAAATATTAAAATATGAATAAAACAATTTTATATTAGAAATAAATAGAAATATTCAAGAAAAGAATAGAAAGTTGAGAGTTATTTTAGAATGTGTTAAAATAAGCTCCAAACCATGTCATTTGTTAGTCATGGAAGTAAATGCTACTAGGAATTATATTTATTAAAAGAGAAATATTGACATTTGTCCAGAATGTAACTTAATTTTTTTTTTACTTTTCTTTTCTTCCGACTCTTCTGCTTCTTCAGATGATTAAAACTCTTCTTCTTCTCCTTCATATTAATACTCTTCTTCTTCTACTATTCTTTTAATTCTTTAGACTCTTCTTCTTCTCTTCCATATTCTTCTTCAGACTTCTTTTTAATCATCAGACTCTTCTTCTTCATATTAATGACTCTTCTTCTTCTACTTTCTTCTTTTTAATCATCAGACTCTTCTTCTTCTTCATATTAATGACTGTTCTTCTTCTACTTTTCTTTTCATTCTTCAGACTCTTCTTCATCTCCTTCATATTCTTCTTTTTTTCTTCTTCTTCGTGGGCTGACTTTAGGGTTTTGTGGGTTTTGAGTTAAGTTAAAGTTTTTAATATTAAAAAAAAAAAAAAAAAAAAAACAGAAGCTGAAATTTACTCGGGCGCGCGCCTCCTTCACAGGCGAAGGCGTTGCCAGGCGACGTCGGGCGCGACAAGGCGTACGCCTGTTTGAAGAGCGTCGCCTAGCCCAATACAGAAGCGGATAACCCTGAAACCGACTCGCCTGGGTGCGCCCGGCGCCTGAGGCGCGCGCCTCAATAACAGTGGCTGTAGTTTGTTTAGCCCACATCTTTTTAATTTTTTTCTCCAACCACGTAGCCCTAGTTCTCTCCACAGCCGCCTACCATCATCCTCTCTGATTTTCATCTTTAGTAACTTCTTCCTCTCGCCCTCACGTTTTTCCATCGCAACTCTCATCTTGAGAACTCCAATATATTGCTATGAAAAGATTACAAGATTACAAGTGTTTAAAGGTACTTGTACCCTCCCATCTTGAGAACTATCTCAAGCCCTAATCCACTTAACCATTGACGGCCTTCCTCTAATCTCACTACCTCTATTTATAACCATATTCTCTAATTAACTTCCTAAGTCATTACCCTATATGCCCTTACTACTAATATACTAATATTGCCTATATACCCCTAACTAGGGTCCTCACACCCATGCGTGTCCAAGTCGTGTCCGAAAAATAAAAAATAAAAATAAAGAACATAGGACACGTAAAGTAAAATAGCCGGGCACGTGTCTGCAGCGTGTCTGACATGAACACTCGACCTAAAATCATGTGTCCGTGCTTTAGAGCATCTACTTCTTCAGGCCGGAGGTTCAAATCTTCACCCCACATTTATTGTACTAAAAAAAAAAGTTGGGGTAAATTTAACATTTTCCACATATTCTCAATAAACAAGATACACACAAGAGGCTTCAAAATGCTTATACAGTATGCTAACTCAAGGACACTGCTATGCAACTTACAGAACAGATCCTGTTCAGTAAGGTCATTCTAGATTTCTAGTCTCAGCTCATTTCATAAGAAGAAAAAGAGACTCAACAATACATCAAAAAATACCTGTGTCATGGCATGTGGCGAATGAATTGCTCGGTCTAGAGCCGCAAGAGTATCCAAGACCTAAAATTAACACTCTTTAGCATAATCTTTCTCACTTCTCTTACAATAATCCTTCTCTACTTACAAGAAGTGAGAAATAAGTTAACGTACCAACACCCAAGATGGACCCAACACATTGTGCAATCGGTGGGCAATATTGAAGAGAGTCCTCAAGGCCTGAATTGAAAAACTATGAGAAACAACTAAATTATAACTATCATTTACACTTTCAGATTCAGGATGGAGGCATTATTTAATTACAACTGAATAAATATGAAAAAAGTATTCTGTGAGAGCAAATGAATGTGGAAACTCGACATATACCTGCACATTCTTAGGAGTAAGGATGACAGTATCCCTTTGATCAGTGAAAGGCTCTGATCGTTTCAAATTAGGAGACTGTAGGATGCTGCAAAAATATTGGTTTTAAGCAGGATAACTTTCAAGTGAGAATAGTTTGGTTGTAAAAATCAAAGATCATGGAATTCTTTCGGGTTTGCATCAGTGCATTTGTACCCATATGCAGAAACATACACATAATGAAGAACCTTAGTTTCAAAGTACAAATTGATTATAAAATAAACCTCGACAAGGAAGAATTAGAAACCTTGAAATTTCAAATTATGGCAACATACCTGTATTCAATAGCCGTTATGAGGGCATTAACTGTTTACATAATCTTATGGGAAAGCCAAAAGATGATACAGTATGCACATGCTCGACAAGTCATATCATCAACGTTTAATTGCAACAATTTAATAAATTTTAGGGTAAGCTAAAATGGAAAAATCGAGGGCATGAGTGTAATAACTAACCCCTATAGTTCAATGGTATCTTTTTCATTCTGCCTTCAATAATTAATTATTATTATGCATTCCACATTCCCATCTCAACCCTGACCTTTATCTCAAATTCTTAAAATTATAATCATGCATTCATCACCTTTATTATACCCCAACTTTAACGTCGTCCTTGATCTCAACCCTGACCTTGATTGTTTTTTATTAAAATTACTATTATTTATTGTTATCAAATATATGCTAGTGATAAAGAAAAATATTAGAAAACATTAATAAGGACACATCTTCCTTTTAACTTCAACCTTGATCTCAACCATATTACCATTGATATTAGGATCAAAGGTGCTTCCAATTCAAAATATCAAATATATGGTAGTCATCTTGAGGAGAAGATGGAGAGAATTGAGAAAAAAAAACTAAAATTTGTTACGTTGGTTTATATAGAACTAAATACCTCTTCTTTTCAGCTTCACTCGGAAAATTAATCGTAAATTTGCAAAGGGAGGCAAGAAATGAGTTTAATGGTTCAACAGCATGGAGAACTCCGCATGCCTGTGATTCATCACATTTAATCACAACATAAGTAGAATGCATAAAACATATTCATCTTTAAATAGAAAGTTCTATTTTTCAGGAAAATGTGTAATATATCTCCACTTTAATTTGGAGAGTAACTTCTTCCATAATTGTACTTTTGAACTTCCAACTAATCTGTTCTTTTTTAATTGCTTTCCTCATCCATGTGAATAATTAATATGATTATACTTATTGCTTGATGGTAAAGCACTCCAGTGAAGAAGAAAATCCAATTTAGAGCTAAAGCTCAAAAGTTTTCATCAAAATAACTTTTCATGATCCAAGTAATGTTCAAGCAATTATTTTGTAATTTGAAAACTTCTATGACTTTCATGAAGTAGGTTAGATGGTTATAAGATTGGTTTTCTGCTACTTCAAATTATTTAGTTTGAATGATGGCACATGTTTATGGTGCATCAATTTATTAAAATCATCTCCTCTAGCCCCCAAATCTATTCTAACTATCAACGAATTCCTAGAATTTTAGGCGGATTGGGCATTGTAATTCTTTCGACTTCTTGGGGTATAATGATAGATCGATAAGCTCGACTGCAAGGAAACGGCAAATAAATTTTGTGTTTGTTAGTTGGCTTTAAAACATTGATCCTAATGAGTTTGGTTGCATTGAATTTTGTGTACATTCCACTTCTTAATGTAATGTATCACTATCACAGTGTAGTGTCCAGTAGGGATGCAAGTAAAAACCAAAAAACCAAAAAGAATTGCTAAAACCAACCGAAACCACTGTCGGTTCAGGTTCAAACTAATCGGTTTGGCGGTTTCAGTTTTGAAGTAAAGAAAACCAGAAAATTGTGGTTGGTTTTGGGGTTTATTAAACTAAACAAAACATACCTGAAACCTACAGATAGTATTAATATTAAAAAAAGCTAACTAAATATCAAGTAACATTGGTGGTCAAGTTGGCTTTGACATTTGTCAAGTCACCTGAATGGAACGGGTTAGAGATGCAGGATTCCAAGTTTTATTTATATTTCTACTCTATTCTTTTCAGCCAGCTCAACGCCCCATTTAATGACCAACACCCACGCGCACGTGCTTGGTTTAAAACCAATAGGGGAAAATGCCAGACCGAACCGATTAAACTGCCGTTAAACGGTCAGAGCAGTTCGGTTGTATTTCTTTAGCACGGTTGTATTTCTTTAGCAGTTCAGGTTCAGATTTTAATCATTCATTTAATTACATTCGATTCGACACTCAAATCGAGACGAACCAAATTGATTACACCCCTAGTGTCCAGAAGAAAAGTAACTAGAAGGAGGTATGTTACATACGTAATCAACTTGATTACGTGACTCTCCACTCTATTTTAACTGTATTAGTTGATCGTTTAAGTTTGGGTAAATACCTTCTTGGTCCCTCAGGTTTAAGATTTGTGTCACATTAGTCTTTACGTTTCAAAATTGAACAATCAAGTCCCCAAAATTTTGAAAATGCTCGATTTTGGTCCCTAGAGTTACAAAATCCGTTTAATAGTTAACGGTAGTGACATGGCAATTTTTAAATTAATAAAATATTAAAATAATATTTTTTTCAAATGAGCACTTGAATACTAAAATAATTTATTTTTTTTATAAGAAACAGGAAACTTCATTGATATAATGAAAGGATACAAGTATCCAAGAGTTACAAAAAGCTTCTCCAATTGTTAATAAGAGAATGAAAGACTATATTCACAAAAGGGAGATATCAAAATACACCAATTCATAGCTGAATAGATAATTGAAGAATAGAATTCGTGCAAGTCCTGTTTCTTATCAGAGAAGATCAAGGAGTTCTGATAAAGTCAAGTAGACCACAAGAAAGCCCTAATCATGTTGAGCCAAAGAATCTTTTTCTCTTTTTTGAAAGGATGACCATGTAAAATGATGGAAAGAATGTCATCACTATCCTTAGGGAAAATAGTGTACCAACCAAGGGCCTGAAGAGTGAGTTACAAAAAATTTGGCTTGCGAGCACCAAAAGAAAAGGTGGTTGAGATTCCTCCCCTTTTCTACAAATAGAACAGCAGTTGGGGGATAAGGTTAACCAAGGCATCCTCTTTTGTAGATTGTCTTGAGTACTTGGGCAATGATGGCTAAGCTCCCACAAGAAAAACTTAACTTTTTTAGGATAATGACATTCTCATGTGTACTTATAAAGCTCTTTTTTCTCCAAGTTTCCTTTAGAGATTAATGAGCTAGTGAGAGATTTAGAAGAGAATCTCCCATCCTTAGTCCACTGCCACTTATCAGATAATTCATTCAGCTCAATCCCTTCAAAGCATAAGAGGTGTTGTCCAGTCATCGATTTCACCTTCATTGAGAAGTCTTGATTCCACATATCAGCCACAACTCCATCTTTTTTCCGGGATATGGCAAAGGCAAAGAGGCAGGGGAAACTATCCTTTAAGGCCTCATTAATCAGCCAATGGTCACTCCAAAAGTAACTAGATTGACCATTGCCAACTTTACAAGCAATTCTAGAGAAGATCTTGTGCTGAACCTTCAGTATGTATTTCCAAGGGCCCTTTGAGGTGCCTAGGGATTTGACACCCGATTTGTTGTTGAAGTGTGTAAATCCAAACTTTGAACTAACGACTCTTCTCCATAGGACGGTTTTTTCATTGTAAAACCTCCAAAGCCATTTAGCAACGAGGGAAGAGTTTTTCAACTTGAAATCCACAATCCCAAGACCTCCTCTTAGGTTGTGCATTCCCCCATTTTCGGCATTTCCTTTCCACAAAAAATTACGAAAGAGCCTTTCAATACTTTCGGCCAGGGATGGAGAATAGGAAGAGGTAATAAATAGGCAGATTAGAGAGAGTGGCTTGTATAAGGATCAATCTACCTCCCTTTGATATGTGGGTACTACCTCAATTGTGCATTTGTTTCTCAATCTTCTCAACGATGGGAGCCCAAAAGGAAATGGATTTTGGCTTGCCATTTAAAAGCAAACCGAGGTAGGTGGCTGGCCAATGACACCTTTTAAACCCGAATTGATTAGCCAATAGTTGAACATTCAGCGAATCAATATTTAACCCAAACAATTCAGATTTGTTGCACTTTATATTCAACCCTGATGCATCCTCGAAAGCCCTAATAACATTGATGAGATTCGTTTGCAATGTAGAATCATGTCAAAAGTAAAGTGTCATCCGCAAATTGGAGGTCGGAGGTGAGTGATAGATACTTTGAAAGGCTCCCTTCCCACCGAGAAACCCTTAATTAAGCCAAGGCCTTCGAGTTGAGAGAGCATTCTACTAAGGACATCCATAATCAGAGTAAAAAGGAAAGGGGATAGTGGATCACCTTGACGAATACCCCGAGTGGCCAAAATCTTTCCTCTCGGCTTACCATTAATGATGATGGAAAAGTTGGTTGTAGAGAGGCATCCTCGAATCCATCTCCTCCACTTTTGACCGAATCCCTTTGCAACGAGAATGAGATCTAAGAAATCTCAATCAACTTTGTCAAAAGTTTTCTCAATATCAAGTTTAATCACCACCCCAGGCTCTTTTTTTCTCAAGTTTTCGTCAATACGTTTGTTAGCAATAAGGGAAGCATCAATAATCTGTCTATCCGCAACAAAGGCCAACTAAAGCTCTGAAATTGTACAAGAAAGGACCTTCTTCATTCTTTCCGAGAGGACCCGAGCAATGACCTTGTAAAGGCAAGTAGTAAGGCTTAACCGTCTATAATCACCCACCATATTTCCAGCAGCCTTCTTACGGATAAGGCAAATATAAGTCTCAGTTAACCTTAGCATTGATGATGCCTTTCTCAAAAAAATCCTTGAACACCCCTTTGATATCATCCTTAAGGATGTTCCAAGATTTTTTAAAGAACTCGACAGTAAAACCATCCGGCCCGAGAGACTTATTTGTGACTAACTCATTAACAGCCTTTAAAATTTCTGATTCTGTAAAAGGGGCCTCCAGGTTGTTGCTTTGCTTAGATGAAATAGGGTCCAAAAAATGCCTTTGGGAAGGAACCTTGAACCAGGTTCCTTATAATAAAGCCCTTTGAAGAAGTCAATAAATTCTCCCTCAATTTCACTATCAGACAGCATACTCTGACCGCTTCTAGCCACAAGTTCAACAATGGTGTTCTGCCTTCTCTAGGAGGTCATTAGGTGATGGAAGAAAGAGGAATTACAATCACCTTCAGACAGCCATTTAACTTACATCTTTGTCTCCAAATGAATTCTTCCTTTGTTGCAATCGCTCCACCCGGATGACATCCTTTGAAGAAACTGATCGACAGCTAAAGGACATGGCTCTTCTAACTTGTCAATGGCAATAAGCTCCTTTTGGAGAGAGGAGTTCTTAGCTGCAAGCTGGCCACATATTCCACTCCTTGATAACAAATTTAAACTTCTTCAATTTTTCCATGAAGCCATGACCCAGCCAATCGTTTAATGGGTTGTGCTTCCCCCAATTGAGGAGAAGAGAGTTGAATGAGGGGTGATTCATCCAGACATTAAGAAATTTAAAAGATGTAGACCCCATCTTAGGCTGCCAAGGGTCAGAACAATAGGGAAATGATCCGATGTTGGCCTTTTAAGTCTCCGAACACAAGCATCCCCAAATTTAGCAATGCAAGCATCCGTAGCTAAAAACCGATCAATGAGAGAGTGGATGGGGATCGACCTGTTCCAAGACCAAGCATATTTCCCAAATTAGCACCTACAATGAACCGGTTGAAGAGAGACATACATCTGGTGGGAGCTCGTTTGGAAGATTTTTCATAGATCCATCTCGTGACATTAAAGTCTCCCCCTAAAATCCACACATCTTCACAAAGAAGAGAAAGATCAGCGAGTTCCACCCAGAATTTGTGTCTTTCGGACGAACTCTTGGAGCCATATATCCCTGATATCCAAAACTGAAAACCATCAACTAAAACAATATTTAAGGATAGGGAGAACAAACCTTTAGCAACTTCTGTCACAATAAAGGAAGGGTCGTTCCATATAATTATCATGCCCCCAGAAGAGCCACTAGCATCCAGGGAGGACCAAGCAACGTTTCTCGAACTCCAAAGAGATTTAATGAACTTCCTCGAAGGCTAGGAAGTCTTAGTCTCCTGCAAAATCACCATAGTAGGATTGAGGCGATGATAAGGTCCTTTATGGTTGCTCTTTTTCCGGGAGAGCCCAAACCTCTAACATTCCATGATAAGATAATCATTCAAGAGGTAACCGACCCGTCCATGTAGCTGTCACACCATCTGTCGTAATTAACAGAAGTGTGAAGAATCTGAAGCTCTCTAACATGCTTATGAACCTTTTTGGTGGAAGTGTTTTGTTTAGGCTTGCTCGGGAGGTGAGTGATGTATAACTCATATCTCTGTAATCAAGGGAAGATCGTGTGGAGCAAAGGAGGAGGTTGTAGATCAAAAGTGTCCCACTGACCTTGTTTGTCAAAGGCATGGTCTGGAGCCATAATTGGGAAATCCATAGCCAAGGGGTGAGGGGAAGGCTATGTGGTATTCTCAAAAAGGGAGGTCAAATTAGGGGGGGTAGGGCACTGGAGGGGGGAGAAGAGAAAGGATGGGATGAGCATGTGGGGAGGAGAAGAGAAAGGATGGGATGAGCATGTGGGGAGGAAATTGAAAGGGTGTAGTTGGTGGACACACCATCATCGGATTCGGATGGGGGACCTTTGGATGAGTGGTGAATAGTGTCGGTTACGAGCTGAGTTTTTTTGTTTTGAATAAAGATCGTCTTTGCTGGGGATAATAGTAGGGATTTTCTGAGGGGAAGGCTTAAAAATGAAAGGGTCTAGGTAGAGAGGTAGGGGATTATGTGGGTTGATAAGGCTTTTGACAACTGGGGGATGTGACCGGTGGCGTGTGGGATTGGTTAATAGGAGACAGAGAAAATGACGGATTTTGGAGCAAGTCAGAGGTGAGATGGTGTGAAATTTGGCTGAAAGAGGATAAGGGAGAAGGATTATTAATGGGCAATCCAGAGACCATGGGTATTGAAGGGAAGTTGGCTCGAGGGTACGGGTTGTCAGGGGAAAGCTTCGCGCGTGGGCTAAGAGTGGGCAGGGTGAGATTGGGGTGGAAAGGGGCTACGGTGGTGCTTGTAATGCCCAAAACCAGTTGTGCTTGAGGGATCTTCCCATGGGTACTTGCAATATAGTTGATGAAGGGGGTTTCAGCAAAAAAGAGGTCGACCATGACTTTCAATGGGTTAGAGGATGAAGATGGGAGCTCTCTATTTCAGCTGGAAGAAAGCCAAAAATGTTGTCTTCTACCTTGGTATTGACCTCCATCATATTTAGCCTAAATAAGGTCTTCTTGGCAGTTTCTATAAAGCCACCACAAGCATCACAAATAATCTTGAAAATTTCTAATGATCATTTATCAATCGGTAAGTATCTGACCATCATCCAGCCTCCAAATGAGGGGACAGTTGGATTCCTTGTGACGACTTCGGAGCTCCAAGGTTCGTACTTGATGGAGAACCTCCCCACCTTTTGCCAACCACTGTTTTTGCACAGAAACTTATAAAAAAAAAAAAAAAAACTAACCCCCTCCCTCCTCTGGTGAAGTCGTCGCCGCAGTCACGACGGACACCACCACCATCGCCGCCGCCCACGACACTTCATTTCTCTACCAGCTTCCCACCTTCTCCCGATAATCAAATATGAGCGGCCTGAAAGATGACATTTCTGCAATTTCTGACCTCCAAATTCCATTCATTAAATTACTCCATCCTCCCCACAAGCCCAAAAGAAACTATTTTGCTTTTCTTCCATTTTGGTCGGTTATGGTAAGAATTTTAAATTCCTTACTATCAAATCTTCATCTTTGTTCTTCATTTCTAGAATTTTAATTTTTGGGTATTTGAAACAGATATCGGTGTGATGAGTGGAGTGACAATCTACATCCAAGAGGATTTCAAGATCTCGGATGTGACGGTGGAAATCCTGGTCAGAATCATCAGTCTCTACGCCATTATTGGCAACGCCGCCGCCGGCAGAACCTCCGATTGGATTGGCCGCCGCTACACGATAATTCTCGTTGTTGGCTTCTTTTTCATAGGAGCCACTCTGATAGGGTTCGCCCCAACCCAAATTACGCCTTCCTCATGTCTGATGGGGTTCTCAACAACAAAAATAGATTTCAATTCAATAATTGTTTGACCTTTTGATCGATAAGAAAACCAAGATTATTAAAATGGTGAATATCGAGGATTGCGACTAGAGCAAAATGGGGAATATAGAGACTTATGTGGATCGAAAGGAGAAAGAAACAGGAAAAATATGTTTTACATCGATCTAGATCTAGATTTGGAACGGCAGGGACGGGTTTCGATGCGGGTAAGATGCAGAAAAGGTCGACGACGCTGGCGGCGATTCTGAAGGGAAATGACTCGACCAACGGGGGTTCTGAAGGCCCCACAGATTTCTCCAGCATTGAGCAACTTCTTGGGTGTACCGGAGGTTTCTTGCACCAACGCCGTCAAGGAGATCTAGTCCAACATCAAACTTCGAGAATTTTTTTGTTTTAGTTTCAGATCTGAGAGAAAGGAGAAAAGAAGAAGCAGACGGCGGCGGCGATGGTGGTGGTGGTTGTCGCGATAGCGGCGGCGACCTCACCGAAGGAGGGAGGGGGAGGAGGGGATGAAGGAGAAGGGAGAGGATTAGTTTTTTTAAATTATTATTATTTTATTATATTTTTAATAGATTTTGTAACTCCAAGGACCAAAATCGAGCATTTTCAAAATCTTGGGGACTTGATTATTCAATTTTGAAACGTAGAGACTAATGTGACACAAATCTCAAACCCGAGGGACCAAAAAGGTATTTTACCCTTTAAGTTTCTTCATAAAAATAAATGTTACCATTAGTTCGTGACACCTTGAAAGAAAGCTAAGCTATGCTTTTTCTCACAAAATCCTCGTAGAAATCACCACGATAAGATAACAGTAATCATATTCAGTCACCTGTGTGAAAGCTTGATATCCTTTCAAGATCTCCAAGACAATAGCCTCTCCCTGTGATCTTTCATCAGAAGCTCATTTCAAGTTCTGCACCAATTATGAACATACTATACAGAAGAAAAATTAACGTACCTAGTAAGAATAAGGGACAATGCATCAAGTATTATCAACCACAAAGAATCAACCATTGAAATGCAGATACTTGCTATTCTTCCGTTATGCTTTCGTGGAGGATCATAATCACACCGGGGGGATTCAAGCTATAATATCAAAAGAACACAAGAAATGATGAGCCTATTTCATATTGCATCTGAATAAGAGACATGATATTGATCGTAAGGTATATCAAACGGAAAATGAAATGAAAACAAAGATACCTCCCCGAGGTCAACAGCTTCATCAGTTAAAGTAGCCACAGTAAAGACAACACCTAACAGGCCCTCGACGGCCAGGGTTATTGCATGCGCTTCACTAGCAACTAAAACGGTGGCATTTGACGCATCACCATCGAGACACCACTCTATCCCTGCAGGAAATGTGTGTTTTCATCTTCTGAGTTTAAGAGTTGAAAGAAACTTGCTAATTGATTAAGAAAAACTACATAAAGTGATATTAAAAAATTAAAAAAAAAAAAAAAAACTATTTCTTTTGACATGAACTTCATTCTTGGTAACTGACCTATTTAATCTCATAACAGCAATGTCATAATCTCTTCTATAATTTCAGTCCAATAGAGTGTAAACAAACCTAAACTTTAATTTTCAAGAGATTTGAAAGTTGAGCAACATTTGTTCTCCTAATCGTCTTTCATGAAACGAATACCTTCCTATAAGAATTTCATTTTATGGGGATAAAACAGCCCCAAGCTATCAAAAAAAGAACCAGCCCCAAGCTATAAGAAGTTGCATAAAAGCCTTCCCATCAACCAAAAGATCATTTAACCTATAATTTATAAAGAGAGAGTAGCATTTACACCATTCAAAAACATGTACAAGAATCATATCTTTGAATATGTTGAAAGGGAGGGAATTGTCATTGAAGTGCAGTTGTTCCTTTCAATCCCAAGTGTCCAAGAAAAATGTCGCTAATAATCTACGACCATAAATTCTTTTCTTTTTTAATCTAGTGCCCACCAAGATTGCTGAGAGAAAGGCTTTCATGATAGTTGGAAGAAGAGCCTATCATTCAAAAGAAAAGAACAACATCACCCATATTTCTAAGCAAAGTTGTCAGATAAAAAAAATGTGGCCTTGTGTCTTGGGACTCCATCATTCGCATAATGCACCAATTTGGTGATACAACTATAAAGGGGGTCCTTCTTTAAATAATGTTATGTGTAGGTGCCTTCATGGCTAAGTTCCCAAACAGAAAACTAGATCCTTTTTGGGTATTTTCCCTCCAAAATCATACTACAAAGGGGCCTTTCGTTTTCATCCTTGCAAGCAATGTTTTAAAAAGCCCACTCAGGCGCGCGCCTTGGTGCGCCTAGGCTCAAGGCACAGCCTCTGCGCCTCGCTTCAAAGAAGCAAGGCTCACTTAATAAAGCCCACTTGAGGCGCGCGCCTCGGTGCCTGTGGGGTGCGCTTCAGCACCTCGAGCCTGACTATCATACCTTTTTAAAAAAAAAACGTCTGATTTGAAGGAAGAAACACATGAATATTCATTGAATCTTGAATAAAAGTTCTGTTTTCTTGAACTTTTCATCATCTTATTATTCATCTTACTATTTTTCTTTCATATATAAAAAATTATTTACACTTATCTATCGTGCGCCTCATAAAATAAAGCCTGCGCTTTTCTTTGCGCCTTGCGCTTAAGCCCGGGAAGGCTATTGCGCTTTATTGCGCCTTGAGCTTTTAAAAACACTGCTTGCAAGAAAGCTTTTTGAACATGGACCTGACTGAATATCTATTAGAAGGATCAATTGACCACAACCATCTATTTTCCATGTCTAATGGTGAGACCAAAGAGTCTAATGGTGAGACCAAAGAGAGAGTGGCCCATTCAGTAAGTAATCTAAGAAAACGAATATCCCATATCTTATGTGGTAAAGAGCTTCCTTTTTTTTTTTTTTTGAACAAGAAACAAACCATTTCATTGATTTAATGAAAGGAGACTATTGCTCAAAGGAAACAAACTCCACAGAGGAGTGAAATAAAAAACAATAAAATGCAATAACATAAAGTTAGAAAATGAGTTTACAAGGGAAAGATAAAAGCGTTCCAATTTAAGTTGATGTCTTGTAAGGAGAAATCTTTGAAAAGGCTTGAGAGAGAACACCAAAGGGAGGCTTTAAGATGACCTGATTCGTAACGAACAATCCAAGAGCTTTGAACTTCTTCAAAAATTCTTGAATTTCTTTCCAACCAAATTACCGATAGGAGAGCCTTGACCCCATTTGTCCAAAGCAAAAGAGGCCGAGGAGGTAGAGGAGGGCCCGATAGGAGTTGAATGACATTGCCCTTAACATTTGAGGAGAACCCCCATTGGAGATTAAATGCACTTAGGAGCTTAAACCAACAAGCTTGTGAAAAAGTGCGGTCAAATAGGAGATGTTGCAAAGATTCCATGTTAGCTTGACATAGGAAGCATAACGAGGGCTGCAAATTGAGTTTACGCATTTTTTCTCGAGAACTTCTACTGTATTAAGGTTGTTGTTCAATAAGATCCATGAGAGAATATTGATTCGCTTCAGACTCTTTGACTTCCATAATGCTGAAAATAGATCTGCCGGCAAAGGGCAAGAGTCATTCAGTTTGTTTGAGAGAGATTTCACTGAAAATACTCCTAATTCTTCTAAGTTCCACTTTCTTGAGTCAACTTCGGAACCAACTTGGGAAACACTAAGAACTTCTAGGAGCCTTGTAAAATCTGAGATTTCCTCTTCCTTGAGTAGTCTTCGAAAAGTCAAATTCCAAACTCTGTGAATTGGATCCCATAAGTTCAAAATTGATCCATTTGGGAGAGAGAAGATCTTGAATAGGCTTGGGAAATCTAATTTTAGTGGGATTTCACCAAGCCAAGTGTCGTGCCAAAAAGAAATTCTGGAGTCGTTTCCGAAAGTGAAGGGAGCGAAATTTTCCACTGATTTCCAGCACCTTGATATGCTTTTCCGTGGACATCGGAGGCTGAAATTAGAATTCTCTATGTATGCTGGAAATCACCAATTTCCATAAAGATTGATGCTCATGCTCCATGGAAAACCACCAGCCCCATTTGGATAATAGCGCCTTATTTTTGTTACTCAAACCACCAATACTTAGGCCTCCATTCAATTGAGAGTTTGTTGTTGTTTTCCAACGAACTAAGTGAGATATCTTTCCTCCATTATTGCCTTCCCAAAAGAAGTTTCGCATAAGTCTTTTAAGTTCCAAACAAATACTAGAAGGCATTAGAAAAACCGACATATAATAGATTTGAAGGTTAGAGAGCACCGATTGGCAAAGAGTAAGCCTTCCTCCTCTCGATAGAGAATATATTTTCCATCGATCAAGTTTCTTGGTCACTTTATCAATAATTGGTTGTCAAAAGGAGACATTCTTTGGGCGGCCCCCCAAGGGAAGGCCAAGATATAAAAAAGGCAGAACTTCGATTTTACAGTTTAGTTGAGCTGAAACCGCTTGTAACTTAGAACTATCAATGTTGATACCACAAATGGAGGACTTTTGCCAATTAACCTTGAGACCCGAAAGCCTCTCAAAGGCTTTCACTGTTTTTAGTAAAATATCTAACATTGAGTCGTCATTCTTGCAAAACAGAAGTGTGTCATCTGCGAATTGAAGTATAGGAATGTGCACATTTGCAGCCCCCACTTTGAAACCCTCAAAGAGACCTTTATCATATATATTTTTTACCAAGGTTGTAAGGACTTCACTAACCAAAAGAAATAGGAAGGGAGAAAGAGGATCACCTTGTCTAATTCCTCTTGAAGCAAAAATCCTTCCTCTAGGTCGTCCGTTTATAAAAATGGAGAATCTTGGATCACGAATACAACCTTTGATCCATAGGATCCATTTTGGTGCAAAACCCTTCTGAATCATTACTTGCTCGAGGAAATCTCAATCAACTGAATCAAAGGCTTTTTCAATATTAATCTTCAGAATTCACCCCTGTTTTTTCTTCACACTATATTCCTCTACCAATTCATTGGCAATTAAAATAGGATCCAAAATTTGTCTTCCTTCAACAAAAGCACTTTGAGAATTGGAGATAATAGATGGCATTACACATTTCAAACGTTCAGCCAATACCTTTGCTAGTATCTTATAAGAAGATGAAGTTAGACTGATGGGTCTAAAATCTTTGACCGAAAAGATGATATCATGTTTCTGAATGAGACAAATGAAATTTTCTTTCAAGGGAGAGTTCACAATACCGTCGTTGTGAAAGTCTTTAAATAGCCTGGAGAAGTCTTTCTTGAAGTAATCCCAAAACTTGAGATAATTCAGTGGTAAATCCGTCTGGACCAGGAGGTTTTTGCCAAGATCATTAACTGCTTTCCAGATTTCCGCCTCGATAAAAGGTGCAATTAACCTTTTGTTTTCACTAGGACAAACCATTTTCCATTGAATGTTCGAAGGGAGAGCACGTGGCTCCGAAAGTTTGGTGTATAAAGCAGAGAAGAAGCCCACTATCTCTTTTTCAATGTCCTTGTAGGACAACAAAGACACACCATCAACTGAGTGATCTCAGTAATCAAACTTTTTCTTTTTTTGCTGCCAAGTATCGGTGAAAAAAATTGGTGTTTTCATCTCCTGATTCCAACCATTTTATCTTGCTTTTCTGAAGTAGATTTCTTTCCTCAATTGTGTAATGATTTAACAGCTCATTTTGAGCTAAAATACGAGCACTACTCTCAATTGAAGAGAGAGTATTGCTTTCAACTTTTTTGGTCAAGAGATTCAATTTCTGCCAATAGGTTTCTTGTCACTGCCTTGCTTTTTAAGACTTGCTCTGCATTCCATTTTCTCAATGCTTCTTTTATAAACCTTAGTTTTTTATCAATAGCTATTGCGGCCCAGCCAAAAGATTTATCTTGAGAAAGCACATTTTTAATAATCTCAACACAATCTTTTTCCATCAACCATGAGTTGTAAAACCGAAAAAGGGAGGGACCCCATATGAAATTTCCTGCTTCAAGAACAATAGGAAAATGGTCTGATAAAGTGCGAACTAATCGACTTGCTCTTGAGTTACCAAAGATTGAGTCCCAATCTTTAGTAATAAAGAAACGGTCCAGCAAAGAAAAGTTTTTGCCTTCTCCTGATTTGGACCAAGTAAACTTAGCATTTGATAACGAAAGTTCCATAATGCCCAGCTCTTTGATAAAGTCATTGAAGGATTTCACATCTTTATTTACTCTTCTTATTGGACTCCTTTCATGCACCCAACGAATGATGTTGAAATCACCACCTAAACACCAAGGGCCATCACATGTAGCATAGGTTGAACGAAGTTTATTCCAGAAAATTGGCCTCTCCCGATAATCATTTGGACCATATACATTAGTAATCCAGCATACTGTCTTTGATTGGAAAGAAATTTTGATTGTGATTGAGAACCTTCCTTTAAGAACATTTAATACTTTTACCTTGTTTTCATCCCACGGGAGTAATAGGCCTCCTGATTGGCCAACAGAATCTACACAAGACCATCCGACATCCTTGGAGCTCCATAAAGATTTATGAGTCGATAATCAAAAGTCATCGTCTTTGTTTCTTGAATCAGCACCAAATCTGGACAATGTTGTATTAAAAATTTCTTCAAGGCTAACCTCTTTGCTTGATCTTTTAATCCTCTTGTGTTCCATGAGATAATCTTCATTACTTAACTTTTCGGAGTGATGGTGACAATGTCTAAGCCACACTCTTTTAAGTATGATGTAAGATCATCTTCTCCTAGTGGGCAAAGATCTGATTTGGAAGAAGGAATATTTGAAGAAATATTCACCTTATCTGATTGTACACCGGCAATATATGTGTCTTCCAATGCTTCATCAGTGAATAGAGTATTTATGCTTATGTCTTCCAAGGGTAGCTCTGAATTTGTTTCAGAAGTGGGAAAAAAAGAATTTGTTTCAATGCTACTCAGACTAACATCTGAATCTGAAAAAAGAATTCTAGATGATGAGGTGTCTTGAGACTTTGATGATGTACTAGTGGAGTGGATGAGCCCTTTAGTCAAAATAGCATTCTGTTGAGCATGTTTGGGAGGTGTTTCAACATCTGTAATAGTAGGAATATTTGAAAGTCTTGAGATCTGATTGGTTTTGATTTTTGTAGGCAGCATTAAACTTGAAACTGATTCTTCAATAAAATCAGAGTTGAAGAATGAGTCCTCTGTTATGATTGAAGAGCTTATTTTCGAGGTCCTTTTCCTTGTGTTAACATGTGAATCATCAATATTGAAGACTGGTTTATGAGCTTTATGGGGCAGCTCAAAGGTCTCAATAAATGAAATCTCTTTTGTCTTTAGAGTTTCATCACAATGATTCTCATTCAAAGTTGTCTCTTCGGTTTCTGTTTCTATTAATGTGACTTTTTTAATGTTATTCTTTCTCTTCATATCTGAGTTGAGGAAGTTTGACTCAAAAGTCTCATTGTTCTCACCTTTTTTTCTCGTGTAAAATTGAGAAAAAGTTTCAACAAAATTGTTTTGTACTTCCCGCACGCTTTGTGGACTAGACATTGCTTCTTGTGGAGAAGTAAAGTTGAAGCCGTTATTGGGGAGACCAAAGGATGCATTAATAAAATCAATGTTGCTATTAATTGAAGCATGTGCCACAGGAGATAACATGGGAATCGCATCCGTTGGAGAAGTTTCAATTGTTGTTGTCTTTAATGATACTTCACTGATTTCAAAGGCCTTTTGAGTGAGAAAATTTGTCTAATCGGATTTCGAGCCTAAAGTCTGCTCAATCAAGGATGTTGCATTTACTATTTTATCATCTTCTGGAATTTCCCCTTCTTCAAGATGTGTAACAGACCTCTCATCTGCCCTGTTCAAATCAATTGGAGGAATCACCTTAATTGTTTCGAAAACTGAAGGGGTGGCATTGTCATTTATTTTCTGCTTTCAAAGGTCTCATTATTTCCTTCTACCTCGAAATGAGGTCAGAACCCCTCATCTTCCACGGCTTGGTGTATCCTTATTAGGTCAAAGGAATTTGAAAAGTCACAAAGAGTCAAGTCTCCAGAAGAAGGATCAATGTGGGAGATGTTACCAATTTGGAGGAAGAAATCTCCAACCTCTTTGTCTTTAAGTTCAATGTATGCTGGGAGGAAGCCACAATGATTCCTTTTAACTTCAATTCGTGTTGCTAAACAATCTGTAAAATTCAAGGTTTGTGAAGAAATACTAATCAACCTCCAAAGTGCAACCCAATTTCTTCAAAATTTTCTCGTTTCCAATAATTAAGAGGAAGATTGGAGATTGAAAGCCAACCACCATAGCCTTCAATAAGATATGGTGTGGAGTGCAACTGTTGGGACCATTTTTCAAACTTCATATGTAGTCCTCCAATGTCTTCCCATTTTCCATCAAAATCAAAGTTTTCTCCATCTTTAGCTAACTTCCAGATAGCTTTGTCTACCATAAATGGATTAATTTTTGATTGAAAATAGTTTTCCATAGTTTGTCGAATTACCTTCCATGAATCGTGCGCGCATAATCTGGTAATCACATTAATCTCTGAGAAGTTTACTTCTACAACATCCCAATTTTTTCTTACCCAGATTTGTTTGACTGCTGAAGAAGACTGTTGAGGAACCCTTGTTTTCTGACCAATCACTTGTTTGCTTGTTGAGGTTTTTTTAACCACCTCAGCATAACTTTCTGCAATGCACATCTCATTGATGTCCAAAGTAGGGGCTTTTACTGTCTTGGATTGCACTGATGTATCTAAATGAAGCTTTTTTTTTTCTTTTCCAACTCATTGTTGAGTAAAAATTCTAATCATCTTCCAAAACACTAGCCAACCTCCCTTGTTTGAATATGCAGGAACTCGTAAGATCTTTCTTCCCCCTGTGGGAGGCCAGACGAAGCATTCCATTAGCCAACCTTCATGAGATTTAATCTTAGAAATTCGAAAAGTACCCGAAGAGTCTCTATCTTGCTTGAAAAAATCTGAGTTTACAGGTGCAATATTTCAACCAGGCTGCTCTCAAACCAGCATAGATGAGATGGAGACAATGGGATTACCTTCTTAAAATTCAAATCTTCAACTGAAAATATACCATGTTCACTCCATAGACAAAAAAAAAAAAAATTACTAATGCAACAACTCTTGATTTTCATGAGAATAAGGTGGACTAAACAGCAATAAAAAGTTTTTTTACAAAAAGATCTGACCTGAAACTGATTCTTGAAATTGAATTCAAGCAATAGGAAGGTGGCTGAAATCAAGAGCTAGGAAGGTGTCTGAAGGCTGAAGAATGGGGTTTGGGGGAGGGAAAGGGAGGAGAGAGGGAAGAGCATATGAAATCCTATTTTCTTGCAAGACTCGTTCGCCCTTTATCAAACCTTCCCTTTGAATAATAATAAGGTCACTTAACTATTTGTATAGGATGAACAGCAGGGAGGTTCGAACTAAACTCCTTCCTTTTTTTGTACTGATCAAATCTTCTTAAAAAAAAAAAAAAAAAAATCAACTAAACCGAAACTTTCAAAAACCTCACTAAGAGAGATAGATGGGGATCCAAGTAAAATCAAGTGTTTCAAGGAAACACTAATTGATAGAGTAGCTTCGCAGCATGGGGGGGTGGGGGGGATGAAATTGAGAGTTTATGGTAAAGAGCGTCCTTGATCGTGGTTGTTTTAGAGATGGCTAAAGCATAAAGATGAGTGATGATTCCTTATAATGTTTTGATAGCTATTTCCTTGTATATGTTTATAGCTGTATATTTCTTTCCATATAGATTTTGATTGTTAGCTGATTTTCTGCATAGTTGATTGAGGTCCTCTTGTATAAACTCACATCTTCTTCACTCAATGAATGACAAGTGAAATATTATCCTTCATACATAGCTTCAGAGACTTATAATTGTGTTAATTAAACCTCTAAAATTTCATACAATTGATTCACTTATGAAAGTTTAGGGGTTTAATTGCTACAATTATAAGCTTCCACACACATTTAAATTAACGTTTTCAAACGGAATCTAAGAGAGGGTGTAAATTGATACATTTATGAAAGTTCAAGGTTTTAACTAATACAATTATTAGTTTAGGGTTTTAATTGATACAACCCCCAAAGTTTAGGGGTATAAATTGATTTTTGCCCAAAAAATATTAAAAACCTTTACAAAGTATTTGCTAGAGTAAGAAAGTACTTGCAAATGTTCATATCATATTTGAGAATGAACATTATCTAGTAACTTTCATTTCGATTGAGAAAACATAAAAATTAGTTTAGATGTTTAGTATTATCAATGACATTACATTCAGCTAAAATTCATCAGGATAGGCATGTCGAAAATATTCTTCGTCCAAAAGTTAATACTTTTCATAAACAACTGCCCAGACAAATATTAACCCAAAAAACAAAACAAAACAAAAAACAAAAAAACATGCCAAAAGAACTTCAGATTTATTGTAGCAAGAGATGTAAGGTGGGAAAAGAAAGCAAACTACAACCTTAGCTGGTCACGAAAAAAGAGGATAATTTGATTTAATAAGGCAAGCTAAATAAAGAAAAAAGTACCTTTGGCCTTGCTACTAAACATTCCTGCGACAGCTGCCAGGCTTTCTTCACTCGTCTCATGGACCTAAAATATTTATATCTTTTGATTGGTAAATAGTTCGACATTTATGTATTTTTATTGATGTATAGTATTGTTTGTTTTTCAGTTGGAAGAGATATTATAAATATCTAGTACCTCAAGTTTTCAGATGAAGTAATCAATGAAAAGAGACTAATGCTAAAGGGATTCAAAACTCCGCAAGGGAGTGAAGTAGGAACAAAACGGAACAAAAAAAACATAAAAGCGAACCAACAAAGAGAAAGCCAAAGAGAATCTAAAAAGCAGCCCATTGCCTTAGGTGTTTCTTTGGTGTCTGGTTTTTTTTAACAAGAAATAAACTTTTTCATTGATATAATGAAAGGAGATTATTGCTCAAAGGAAACAAACTCCACATAGGAGTGAAATAAAGCGATAAAAAGTACCAATACAAGAAATAAAATTACAAAGGAAATATAAAGGCGTTCGCATTCCAATTTAAGTTAATATCTTGTAAAGAATAATCATCAAAGGAGCTTGAAAGTGAGGCTTTGAAGTGAGCTGAGTAGTCATAACGAACAAGCCAAGAACCATGAGAATCCAAAGAACCTCGAGTTCCTTTCCATCCAAATTTCCGAAAGAAGGGCCATAATCGCATTGATCCAAAGTAAAATAGACCGGAGGGGAAGAAGAGGATCTGAAAGAAGCTGAAATAACATTATCCTTGACACTTGCGGAAAATACCCATTGTATATTGAAGGAACTAAACAATCTGAACCAGCAGGCTTGCGAGTAAGTGCACCCAAAAAATAGTTGTAGGAGTGTTTCCCCACTTTCTCAACAAAGAAAACAAATCAAGAGCTGCAAATTGGAATTAGGTGATTTTTTTTCTGAAGAACATCGGCTGAATTGAGACGGTTGCTTATCAAAATCCAAGAGAGAATAATCATTCGTTTTGGACTTTTTGTCTTCCATAGAGCTGAAAATAAATCATAGGACAATGCAAGAATCATTCAACTTGCTTGAAAGAGACGTTACTACCCGGAGGCTTCTAAAATCCATTTTCGAGTGTCCATTCCGAAACCAACTTGAACGACAAAAAGGACTTCAAGAAATACTAGTAAAATTTGAAATCTCATCTTCTTTGAGAAATCTGCGAAAGGTAATATTCCCAACTCCATACAAAGTGTCCCAAAATTCTGAAATTGACCCGTTGGGGAGAGAAGATATCATGAAGAGCCGAGGGAAAACCAATTTCAGAAAGTTGTCACCAAGCCAAAGGTCGTGCCACGAGGAAATATCAAAATATCTATCAGAGAACAATTACAAAAAACACCTCCATTGATTAATGAGGGTGGTGAGATCATAATTACAAAAAGGAGGAGATAGCTTGCTCCAAGATAATGTCAAAAAGGATGTAGAGTCCAATAAAAGAGCTTATGTCTCTAAATGCATTCCTGAATATGTGTGTTTCTCTCGTACTAAAGATTTCAAAAGAAAGCTCGAACAAAACATAACTAAAGGGTCTTCTTTTCTTTCTTGAATGGGTGTCCCAGGATCAAAGTATAGATAAGAGAGTAAATACGGCTCTCATCAATTCGCGTGGTTGTCGGGTAAGGCAAAAGGCACTTTTAGAAATCCTTGGAAGGATATCTCTTGTGAGATTCCATCATTTTCAAGTTTAATTCGGTTCGGTGGGGGATGGGTTGGATACCTTCTTTTGGGAGGGTGGGGGATAGCCCCCTCTGCTTATTGTTTCCTAGGTTGTATCACTTGTCTTTGAGGAAAAGTCATTCGGTTGCAGATATTTTTAACCAGTCGGAGAATTCTCCTTCGTTCTCCTTTGGCTTTCGTCGGGCTTTATCTAATAGGAAAACAACAGATATTATTGCGCTCTTAGCTATAATTGGGGGGTTTACTCTTAGTCCGGGAAGAAAGGATGTTCGTATTTGGAGTCCAAACCCCATTGAGGGCTTTTCTTGCAGCTCATTCTTTCAGAGCTTGCTTAATCCCTCCCCGTCTAGCGTGTCAGTTTTTTCTTCTTTGTGGAAGGTGAAAGTCCCAAAAAAGATTCAATTTTTTGTGTGGTTGGTCATTCATGGCAGAGTGAACACTTTAGGCCGGCTTCTGAAGAAGAAGTTTACCCTGGTTGGTCCTTTCTGCTGTATTCTTTGTCGGAGGGCGGAGGAAGACCTGGATCATTTGTTATAGAATTGTGAGTTCGCTCGGGATGTTTGGAAAAAAAAAATTTGAGGTGTTCGGCGTCCAGTTTGCTAGGCACAGCCGCCTTAGAGAGATGATCGAGGAGTTCCTTCTCCATCCGCCATTTCGGGAGAAAGGAAATTTTTTGTGGGAGGCTGGGATCTGTGCGGTTTTATGGGGTTTATGGGGGAAAAGAAACAACATAACTTTTAGAGGTTCGGAAAGGGACCCGAGTGCTATTTGGTCCCTTGTTAGATTTCAAGTTTCTTTGTGGGCGTTGGTGACGCGACTTTTTTTGTAATTACTCTATAGGTCTTTTAGTACTTGATTGGACCCCTTTTCTCTAAGGGTTGTTCCCTCGGGCTCTTCTTTTTTGGATGCCCTTGTATTCTTTCATTTTTTCTCAATGAAAGTTTGGTACCTTATCAAAAAAAAAAAAAAGTATAGATAAGAGAGAGGATGTAATCCAACCGAGGAAAATACCAACCGAAAACATCCATCGTAAAGATCCAAAATATGGCTCTTACTTCAAAATGGGGTTGGAGATTTTTCAGTGAACTGTATTCTTTATGGAGAAAGGTGATTGTTAGGATCCATGGCTCAAATATTACTGGAAGAAGTAAAAATAGTCTTAGAAGTCCTTGGATCAAGATTTCTAAAACTTGGAAGAATGTGAAATCTTTTGCTTCCTTTAAATTAGGGGATGGTCAAAGAATTCTTTTTTGGCATGATCCTTGGTTAAGAGCAGTGATTTCAAGGCACGCGCCTCAGGCGAGGCGTTTTCAGGGGAGTGCGCCTCCGACATGGCTTGGGCGACGCTCTTCAATCGAGCGCGCGCCTTGCCGCGCCTGACGTCCACCTTTGCCTGTGAAGGAGGTGCGCTTGAGTGAATTGCACCCTTTTTTTTTTAATCCTACACATAAACCCATGAAAACATAAAGAATCTGCCCAAAGAAAAAATTAGTAGGAAACAAATGTAGAAACCATCTTTTTTTTTATTCAACCATCTATGGATTCTTATCAAAGAAGAAAGAAGAAAAGAAAAGGAAGAAGACAAAGAGAAGAAAGAAGAAAATAGCATGGAATTTGGAAGAAAGAAGAAGAATAATAGTTAGTCATATAAACTCTTTTCATTGCTTACATTTCCTAGATGAATTTGAAGGGTTGCCAGAATAAAAATGCTTAGATTTGCTAGAATAAAGAAATGCTTAGATTTGCTAGAAGATTTTGAAGGGTTGGCTGCCAGCATTAAAGAAATGCTAGTTGCATGCTAGTTAAACTGCCTTAATGCTAGTTGCATGCTAGTCAAACTGCCTTAATGCTAGTTGCATGCTAGTCAAACTGCCAAAGGGCAAAATTTCTACCGCGCTATTTTTTTTACCTATTTAAAATTCATTTTTATTTTATTTCTATTTCTTTTTTTCAAATATATTTCTTTTCCCAACATTATTTAAGTTAAATCTTAAATAATTTTAAAAATCTAAGTATTTTTTTTAATCTATAATTGTCAAAAATAATATTTATTTATTATTTTATTAAGTGCGCCTTGCTTCAGTCGGGCGACACCTTTTTGTCGCCTTGAGGCGATTAAGGAGCTTGTCGCCTTAGAGTGCGCCTTGCGCTTTGAAAACACTGGTTAAGAGATTCTCCTTGGAAGTCTTGTTTCAAACACCACCAAGACCTTAAAAGTTGAACATTACTACAAAAAGACTCAAAAGGAGTAACTTTTCCTTCAAAAAATCTATGGTTTCTCTCTAACCAAAGACCCTACATAGTGGTCCTCCCAACCAGTGTTTTAAAAGGCGCAAGGCGCACTAAGGCGCAGAGACCCTCTGGAGCCTAGGCGCAAGGTGTCACGGTCCTAGCAGAAGACCAGTGACAAGCCTTGTCGGCAGTGTCAGCAACAAGCTCTGCGGGGGCCAGATGGGGGCTCAGGCCTAGATCCCGGAAGTTGGGATTTCGTCGTGAGTTCCGACGAACGACTTTGGAGTTAGACTCATATTGATGAGAGATGAAAGCACGTCAGATTTCGCGTCAATCGGAGTTCTGACGGGCGCTCCACGTTGGCGTATGATGACTCACCAAAAGTCATATGCAAGGGTGACAGATTGGAAATGTCTGAAAATGTACTATAGGGGGAGGCATGGTGTCAGCTCTCCACCACCCCTGGGCCTTTGGGCTTAAGCAAGCTACCCTGTGGCACATACGTGTGTCATGGCGTGGGCGAGCGCCTGCAAGACTAGTAGTCTTGGGCGTCTTCCTTAGACTGGAATTTAATGGACAGTATCGAACGGCACGGGTGTGCCAGTATTGCGTCCCAGTCTGCGGGCCGGAGGTTACGTCATGTAGCCCTCTTAGGGGTCATTATGCCCTATGGGTTCGAGAAGCCCCGAGATGGAAGTTGAGTCCCGCGGGCCGGTTAGTCGGAAGGGTGTTCGAGCGAACAGTGAGGACAGATGTTGTCCCGGTGCACGGGCGGCATCATAGAGATGGCAAAATGACGGAAAGAGATGTGACGTGTCGAGAAGACCTTGGCCTCGTGGAGAGACAAGGTCGAGCCTGAAGACTTGGCCTAGAGTAGAGGCAAGTCGGCTTGAGTCGCGAGCGAGAGGAATGCGCGTACAGGCGACGTGCATGATTGAGCGATACTTAGTTTCCGCATGAGCAAAGCTTAGTTCAAGACGAGAGAACCTCGCCTATGTCCGATGACGGCACATAGAGTTGAGCAGAAAGTATATTGGGGTTAGAGTTCCCCGTACGACTGGCCATGTATGCGAGCATACCATGGCGTCGCGCGGTCAAAGAAGTCAGACCGTAATACAAGGTGCACAATAAAGCGCGGGCTTTATTTTGCGAGGCACACTATATATAAAAAACATTTAAAAAAGTTATACATGATATACAGCATTTAAAGACTTTCATAGAAAGAAATGAGTGTTTTTTTTTTTTTTGATAAGAAATGAGTGTTTAACAAGAAAAATATATAAAATGTAAACAATAGTCTTTCAACCGTCTTCAACTCAACAACAATAATCATAAAGCGACGACGACGGCGACGGCGAGTTGGTGGCTGTGGGCGAAATCGAAGAAGAGAAATGGTTGATTCCTTGTGGGCGAAATGCAAGAAGAAGAAGGGGTTGTGGCTGTCGGTATGCAAAATCGAAGAATAAGAAGGGCATTTGATTGAGATTTTAAAAAAAAAAAAACCTAAACGCAAAAAACCTTGTGTTTTGGGTATTTTTTTTTTTTAAATGATTTACCAAAATGCAAAAAACATTGCGTTTTGGGTTAAAAAAAAAAGAAAAAAAAGAAAAGGGGATTGGGCGCACGACTATGCGCTAGGCGCGCGCCTTTGGGCTTTACCATAGGCGCGGTTGAGGCGCGCGCCTTCTTCATCGCGCCTCGCCTTTCCAAGGCGAGGCGCCACCGTTGCGCTAGGCGCGCGCTTTTTAAAACACTGCTCCCAACCATGGACCAAAGCACCTGCTTTCAATTTTTAAACCTCCCACCACGAAGCAACTCAGCCAGCCAATCCTCAACCCTCAAAGGAAGACAGAGGAGCAAGTCAAACTCCCTAAAAACCCAACCCCAAGCTCTCTGCGCGAAAGAACAATGAAGAAAAAGATGGTCCAAAGACTCAACATCACCTAAACACAAATGGCAGATAGAAGAGGAGAAATACCATCAGTTTTCCATTAGCCCTTTTAACAAAAAGATGATCCTTCATACTCTTGGGGATAAGCCGCATCAAACCTAAGTGAGTTGGGTGCTCATAAATCCCTTGGTATTTTATGAGAAGTCTTCTTTTGGCTGGTTTTATGATGGAGGTAAACCCTTTTTCTTTTTTCCTTTTTTTTTTTACAAGAAAAAAAAAGTTTCTAAAAAGCTAAAAAAGAGGGACTCTAATCCAACAAAATCAAACCAAGACCATAATTACAAAAGGCCCAGTAACCCACAAGGAGGCATTAAACCTAACCGCCTCCCAAACCTTGTGCGATGGAGGTAGACTTTTTAGATATAGGAAACCATGCTTCACTTTCAACATAATCAAATCCAAGAGTCTTCTCTGCCAAGCTTATTCTATCAAATAAGGTGAAATTTTAAAATTCATCTTTGGGAAGACGAATGGAGGGAATGTATTCCCCTTGAAAATATGTTCTCATCATACAAAAACTTTTTTATAAAACATGGAAAAGTACCCATGTGCATGAGGATTCAGTAGATATTTCAAACATAAAGTCAAACAGACTAAATCCACATGAGAACAGAGTTGTTGAATTTTGAGTCGGTATTGTATCATTGTCCTTGGATATTCCAACTAGTGAAGCCAGTGTTCTCGTGTTCATTCCTTTTTTCCTCTCAACCAATCTCAATTTCACATTTCCTCCATCTCTTTTCTTCTTTGCCCCCTTTACTACTTATTTATCCCAGGCCCCAGCCATAAAGCTAACTGAAAAATTGATAATGGTCAAGAAATTGAAATAAATACCTGTACATTAGAGACAACTCTAGCGAGGGATTTAACGATGCCTTCAACAACATTTGTGTTTTTTGGATGCCTGCAAGACCAATGAAAATCAGTAATTATTAATTAATATACTCAGGAATACACAGATGCCTCCCCATGAGAAATCCAGCTAAACCTTGGTCTTGCGGAACCTTCATTCTGAAGTAACAAGTGTCATCTTTGTAAGAACTATTGAGAAATCCAGCTTAATAATCAGAATGAAAAAAGTTCAATGACAGTTGAATATTCCATTTCTAAATTCGCCACTGATTCAAGAAGGAAACCTGTAAGGATTAAATTTTGCCAAGTTTTGATTTAGGTTTTTCAAGTTGTCGAGTCATGTCTCTTTTGTTTAGTTTCGAGCTACTTTTTCAAGCTTTTCAGTCCTGTTTTGGGTATTTTCTTTCAAGCTTCCAGGTGTGTTGTATTCAGCGGCAGTGCTATAGTACAACCCAGGAGGGCTCGAGCCTGCCTGAACTTTAAAATATATGCTATTATTATTACAAAATTCACATATAATATCTTTTTTTATAGGAAAATTCACATATATTATCAAAACTGTATGTTTAGAAAAGGTTGTTATTTTTATTGATTTAAAAATTTATAGAAAACTATTCTTTTCATGTAAAGGAAATAATTTAGACCTTTATTTTGTATATAAATTTAAATGGTAAGCCCCATTTCCTTTTAAAGAATTCTAACTACAAAGTATTTACCATTTACAAATATAAAATAATAACAGTTATATAATATTATATTTTTTGTTTTAATTTCTTCTTTAAATTTGACTTTTTTTTCTTCATATCAGATATAAATGGAAATGAATAAAAATATTCTTAAATGTTAGTAAGTTATTTATTAATAATTAATTCTATAAGAAACAATAATTATTATACAAGAAAAAATTATAATTATTATTTCAAATTTTATTTTTTATATATATTTTTATAAAAAAAAATGCATTAGTCTATTTTCATCAATTCAATGAAAAGTTGTGTCTTGTTCAAAACAAAAAAAAAAATGTTAAAATATCATTTTGGTATTGTATTTGGGACTTTATTTTAGTCCTTGTACTTTCAAATGTTCAAATTTAGTCTATGTACAATGTACTTTCAATAAATCTTAAAATTATTCCTAAGTTTTATTGTTAACTTTTCCAAAAAAAAAAAATTAGTCTCTATTAACCGTCCCCTATAAACTTTGGAAACATATTCACATGGTGTCTTTTCGTGAATGAAAATTATTATTATTATTTATCAAGTTCGTTAAAAATTTATTTCAAACTTACGAATAACTACTAATTTTAAGATTTATTGAAACCATGTAAGGATTTAATTTTGCCAAGTTTTGATTTTGGTTTTCTCTTCAAGTGCCTAGGGTAACGTTCTTCAGATTCTCTTGGGTCCTTCTTTGCCCTTGTGTTCTCACTTGCTTTGGGCTAATGCAACCAAAGCTTTGCTATCCAGCTATCAGATTTATGGATGGAAAGAAATTTTCCGATCTTCGAAGAAAGGCAGAGTTTCTGGTTTGATCGCCTTGATTCAACTCATCTCTATGATGTTCTCTTACTAATTCCTTTAATAATTTCTCTCTACATGATATTGATTTAAACTAGAATGCTTTTATTTATCCCTTGTAGTTTTGTTTTAAGTTTTATTTCGCGTTTATTGTTCTTCTCTCACTCCTCTGTGGAGTTTGTATCCTTTGAGCATTAATCTCTTTTCATTACATCAATGAAAAGTCTCGTATCTTGTTCAAAAAAATTTAGACATTTGAAAGTACAACTAAAATGGAATGAGACCTAAATAGTATTTTATCTTAAAAAATATTAGCCATATTTTCAATTGAACAAACTATTATCAAAAATATATCAAGCCCCCCCCCCCCTACATAAAGTTTTGGATCCGCCATTGGTTGTATTGTATTAGTGTGCTATCTACGTGAATAGCTCAGCCTCATATTCAGTTGGCTTCTTTGGTGGTTTCGGCTCCATTTCAAGCTTCTCTTCGGCTGGTTTTGTTGCGGTTATCTTGTTTTTCGGATGCTTTTGTCCTCATAGGTTCCCAGGTATTTTGGAGGAAGATTTTATCTTGATTTTTGATGTTTTTTTGTCTGCTTTCTTTAGTCATTGGCTTCCAGGGATCTCTCTTTGCAAGCTTTTCTTTGGTTCTCTTCCTCTCCTCTCTCTGTTATGTGGATTTTCAAAACTTCAAGTTTGATTCATGCCTGAAGTTCTTTGCAAGATTGTTCTTTTCGGTTTTTTCTCTCTTTTGGAGAGCTTCACTGTACCTTTTTAGCAGCATAAAAAATCCAAATGGAAAAAAAGTTCTCATTTATGTTCCTTTTGTTCATGGAACGAGTTATGATTTATGAATCAGCTCATCTCAAAACTTTCCTTTGGTGTTCTCTTTCCAATTCTTTTTCTAATTTCTTTTTTCAGGATATTTGCTTGAATTGTATTGCTTTTATTTATCCTTTGTAATTGTTTACATTTTCTCACTCCATTTTGGAGTTTGTATATCTTGAACATTAGTCTTTTTTTCATCTTTTCAATAAAAAGTTGTCTCTTGTTAAAAAAAAAAATACACGATGATATAAAATAAACTGGAGTTAGTAAGCTCACATATCAAAGTTCTGGAAAAGAACCTGCAATGTTCTAGCCTCCATGCAAAAACCCTATCAAGATTGACAAATTCCAATTATTAGAAGCTTCTAAAAAATTAAAAATTAATAATAAAAAAATATGTACATAAAAAAAATAAAAACAAAAAACCCAAGCCAGAATTCAAACCAAAAATTCACATTAATCTACTTAATTATAGTTACCCTCAAATTTTCAAGAACAAGAATCCTATGCCACAATGGTAGATCAAGAAAAGTAACCTTCAATAACATACTGAGGAAAACCTGCATTTGGTAAAAAAAAAAAAAAACTTTAGTTATACAGTAGATTTAGATTCTCTTCAAGTCTAAACTTTAAAGTAGAATAAGGGAGAAGCATCCTAAGCTGTTCAAAGCTTTTCCATGAGAAGTAAAAAATTGATTGCTTAACTACAACGGAAATGTGACTAAAATAAAGGTATCAGAGAATATAAACAAAGATATATATAAAACTAGAAACTCAATTATGAGTGCAAAATAGTCTCATAATTGAGTTTGATAGAAAAAACTATAGTTATACATGGCTTTTTAGTTTTGTACGCTAGTTTTTCAAGCATGTTTGGGTTCAGAATCCTGTAATCTAGTATGCCCATTAGTTTTTTCTGTTCCTTTTATGCTGCTACTCTTGTGTAATTTTCATTTCATCAATGAAAAATTTTGTTCCCTTTTACAGAAAAAATGAAAACTGCCAAACTTTTCAAGAAAATCAAAGATCTGAAGGGTGGCTTGTGCTTTCAGGCATTGTTAAACTATGGGATTCCGTCTCAAGCACACGTTCTCAATATTTCTGTGGTTACGATTATCATTTTATGAGTACCAATTGAAGTAATCTTTTGTAGTCTCCTAAAGACTTTTCAGTCTATTTTGTAACCAACTCCCATCAATCAAAAGTTTGCTTCTTAGCAAAAATAACGACAATAATAGCTAAAACAAAATGCTCCATCCGAACTCTAGACTTGTCTTCAAATATCCTTGATTCCTCTCAAATCAGGTTTAATGAAGTCTGACCAGTTTTACACCAAGAATATTTTGGATGAGACAAACTAAATAAATAACTTTCCCCAAACCACCGAAAAATAAAAACATATAGGCTTTGTTATTGAAATGGGAAGACTTATCCTGATCTTGTATAGATATACTATTTTTTTTTTTTTTTTTGATAAGAAACAAATTTCATTTTTTGAACAAAATTTGATAAGAAACAAATTTCATTGATGTATGAAATTACGATTTTGTTTAGGTATACTCAATTAGCAATTATAAGCATATTGTAAAATATCTCAAAAGTCACCTAGTAACATATAAATAAGAATTGAAACAGTTATCAGAAGATCAGATACATATGAAGCATTCAAGTCTTGGAATTGGAATTTGTGAACTAATTAAAGTTGAATATACAAAGAGTTAAGGATGTCAAACAATAATAAAACAACTAATCAACTATTAATAAAGTTCATGATCCAAACTGTCATGTCACAATCAAAAAGTTTATTCTCATAGAACAGACCTCACATTCAGTGATGAGGGATGTACTATATAGTCTGATAATATGAGCAACTGACCGCAAGACTATGCGTCGGAAATAAGGCTCCCCTGCTTCCCCTTCGAGCTAACATGACATGGAAATGGGGCAAAATGAAGCCAATTTGTTACCAAGATCTCAACAAGCATGGTTATCGAAGTTAAAAAGTTGAATTTTCCAAATCAATCACCTCAGCATTTGTACGAAGTGATGTCATGAGAAGGGAACATATCTGATGGCGCAAAACCTGTTAAATTTTTAAGAAATCCTTTCAACTTTAAAACTTTTATAAAAAAAACACAGATAAATGCCCAAAGAGAGTTTTCCTGGTCAAGCTATAGTAATCACCTGCTCATATGGAACTAATATCCTGAAAACAGCAACATAATTTGACAAAATGAACCTACAAGCAACAAATAAAAATTTAAGAGAAAAAACATGAAAAAATGGCATTCACTAAGTTAGTGAAAAGTTACAAAAAGACATCCTGTAGGAGTATATAAGTAACCATTAAAATATCAAAGATCCCAATTCCAAACAGGTTACAGCTATTTCAGAAAAATACACATGCCTCCTAACTCAAGGGGTTATAAAAATGAACCCCAATTGCACAAGAAAATCCCTAAAAGAAAGATTACAAAATAGAGAAGATATTTTTTTTATACGAAACTTTGGTGACAATTATAGACATCAAAAGAACCAAAAGAAGACAGCCTAGGGGCAGGGGGGAGAAAAAAGCCCCCTCCCTGAGAACTAAAAGAGAGCTGAACCATTTTGGTTCGGACAGATCTGAGAGCTATTCAGACCAAACTGAACCAAACCTTATCGATTCTCGGTTTCTACAGAACTGCCAGTGCCACAAGGGTATACAGTTAGGGTTTCATTTGTTCTCTCTCACTCTCTCATCTCTCAGACTCTTTCTCCACTCTCTCAAGTGACTTTAACAAAACGGCCAGTGACGTTGACGCTATCCTCAGGTCTTGGCGCCGGTGGGTGATGACTTCCTCCACGAACGACGAACAACCAGCGAAGAGTACTACGACAACCGACGACGCAACGTGAAAGAAAGAGATTTGATGTTTATCTTTCCGAGGGTTTGTGATTTTCGAACCACAATGCAACCCAGTTCTTTGCTGATTCTTCTCCCCCTCTCTCTATTTCACAGATTTGATGTTAACAACAAAAACCCAATGATCAAAAACAATCTTAGAGGCCTCCCCTGTTTCTTCTTCAAAGTACCAAAAATTAAAGAAATATTGATTTTGAAACTAACCCAGAAAGTGAAAAATAAAATTGAACTTAGAGAAGAATCTTCCAAAAGAACTATATGAATTTTTGTTTGAGAGCTTTTGGATTTTCAAGATGATGATGCAAACCAATTTTTCTGAATTTTTTCCCTCTCATTCTCATCTTCCTCTCTGTGACTATCCATCTGAACAAAGATATAATGTGCGAGATATCAAGAAAGCTCCAGCTTATAGGGTTTCTTTCATTTGCTTTTGAAAAAAATAAACATCTTCTTGAGTAAAACAACCTTGGGACCCAAAAGAGGACACTATGAAGATGCTTTATATTTATCTACATCAATTCTGTCTTTCCACCAGTGTTTTCAAAGCGCAAGGCGACATGTCCCTTGATAGCCCGAAGGCGAGGCCCGAGCGAAGCGAGGCGCAATGAATAAATAAACACATAATATATATAGAGAGCATAAATTTATAAATTTATATAGTAAAAATGTCAAACACATCCAATAATAATCAAGTTCTAGTAGTTCCAAAACACTAAATGGTAAAACATCAAATGTCAAAATCAGAATAAGTGTCAACCTCCCTCCCTTCGAGAAAAAACTTCTCTTCCAGGACGAAACTCTCTTCACACTTTTTCCACCACAGGGTCCCAAAAGGTTATGGACTTGGGATTATGGCCCAGGGGTAGACCTAGATAAGAAGACGGAAAGGAACCAATCTCGCACCCCACTAGGCCCGCACACTTAGTCAATTTATCTGACCCACAGATTAAGCCCAATAATTGACACTTGCCTCTATTAATCTTCAGCCCCGACATGGCTTCGAAGAAAGCCAAAATATGGTTCAAAATTAGGAAGGAATCCTCTTTGCCGGAGCAGAAGAAAAGTGTATCATCCGCAAATTGGTGATGAGACAATGAAACCTTATTACTACCCACTTCAAAACCCTCTAAGATCTTGGCCCTCCACACCTTTAGAGATCACTCTGCTTAGAGCATCCACCACTAGGATGAAAAGGAAAGGGGAGAGAGGATCCCCCTGCCACAGACCTCTTGTGGCGAAGATCTGACCTCTCGGTCTCCCGTTAGTAAGAATGGAGTACTTGACCGATCTCGTGCACGTCTGAATCCAGGATCTCCACTTACACCAAAGCCTTTCTTCTCAAGAACCCTATCCAGGAAGTTCCAGTCGACATGGTCATAGGCTTTTTCGAAATCTATCTTAAAGATAACTCCTTTTGTTTGGCCTTGTACTCCTCTATAGTTTCATTAGTCACGAAAGCTTGATCCAAGATTAGTCTTCCCGCAATGAAGGCTCCTTGATTCTCTGCAATAGTCGAAGGGAGAACCTTTTTTAATCTATTGACCAACACTTTGGCAATAATCTTGTACACACTCGTGATTAGGCTAATGGGTCTGAAATCCTTGACCCTATTCGCCTTCTCCTTTTTAGGGATGAGGCACACAAAAGTCTCGTTCAGAGATTTATCCAGAACACCTCTTTCAAAGAATTCCTTGAAAACCCGATCGAAATTCTTTTTAATGCCCTCCCAATTATCCTGATAGAAAGTCATAGAAAACCCATCTGGCCCAGGAGCTTTATTTCTATCGCACTCGAATACCACTTGTTTGACTTCCTCAAGCGTAAAAGGGGCGACCAATTGCCTCTGCTCTCTCTCAGAGATGGGAGACCAATCCACCCCTTCCACGAAAGGCATGGGTTCAACCAGTGGGGCATAAAGGTTTGCGAAGAAAGAAGTAATTTCCTCCTCGATCTCCTCCTCCCCTCTTAGTAACTCTCCCCTCTCATTTTCAAGAGGGCCAATAAAATTCTTGTTTCTTCTCCCATTAGTCAATCTATGAAAAAAGGTCGAGTTACAATCCCCATCTCTCGCCCATCTCACTTTAGTCTTCTGTCTCCAACTAATAGTTTCCTTTCTAACCAAATCTGCAAACTCCAATTTCAAAGAGAGATGCTCATCTTTTAAGGAATCATCCAACTGCTCTCTGCCTCCTCGATGCTATCCAGAGTTTTGATCCGTTCCAAAACCTCCTGCTTCTTATTACAAATATCCCCAAAAACCTCCTTGTTTCAGGCCTTTAGCACTACCTTAAGAGGTTTCAACTTACCCATAAACCAATAGCCTTCTCACTTCCCTTGCACCTCCACGTTTCCCACTTCCCTTGCACCTCCACGTTCCACCACGAGGCAAAGGACCTTTTAAAGGAAGGGTGTTGGAACCACATATTCTCAAATCTAAAAGGGCAAGGCCCCCAGTTTGAAGGCCCGAGGTAAGGCATAAGGGTCAATGCTCAATGCTCAGAGGTCACCCTAGGACCCAATCTCTGATGCACACTTGAAAAAACCTCCATTCAACCTTGAGACAACAGGCATCTATCAATCCTGCTTTGAGCTATACTATTAGCCCAAGTGAATCAACCATTGGCTAACGAGGGATCAAAAAGACTATAGCCCTCAATAACCTCATTGAACTCCTTCATGGATCTCATCACTCTAATTCCTGAGGCAGTTTCTGGAGGGGACCTAGTAACATTGAAATCTCCCACCACACACCAACACGAGCCACAACGCTCGAAAAGCTCACCCAATTGGTTCCAAAAAGTCGTCTTGCCAATAGGAGTTGGAGGACCATACACCCCAGTAACCCATCCCATCCTAATGCCAGGGACGTGAAAAGAGATAGTCATAGAGAAAGTCCCTCTAACCATCTCAACCACCCCCACAGACCTGGCCTTCCCTAGGGTCAACACACCACCCGACGCACCAACAGAATCCAAACCCACTCATTGAACTTGCCTAACTCCCCACAAGCTCATCACAAACTCCCGACACACCTTACTACTTTTAGTTTCCACCAACACCACAATGTCTGGGTCTTCTTGGGAGATAACATCTTTAACTAACCTCATTTTCTCCCTACCCCCGATCCCTCACAATCCAAGAGAGAACTTTCATTATGAACCTGTCACGACCCCGGCTTCGAAAAGATCCTTTTTCTTTTCGTAATTAACCGAACAACTCAACTTTTTTGCTACCCTGGAAAAAGAAGGAGATAGTTTACTCTAAGTGCAGATGCAAGAAAAGTTGCAGACTCAATAATAGTATGTTTGCTTTGTTGCTTATCTGTGAAGATGCGAGCGTTTCTTTCCAACCATAAATTCTAATAAAAAGCAGAGATAAAGTTGCACCAAAAGGTCTTCTTTTCCTTCTTGAAAGGATGGCCAATGAGTTTCTTGGGGCGTGGTTTTTCTCTTTGTATTTCTGGTTTTGTTGTTTTCACTCCCTCGTGGAGTTTGCTTATCTGTGAAGATGCGAGCGTTTCTTTCAATGAAAAGTTTTGTTTCTTGTTCAAAAAAGTAGATTTTGAGAAGGAAGGTGATAAAATTGATTGGTGTTTCCTTGATGCGGTTTGTATCGAAAGGGATCCGTAGGCAGATGGAGAAAATGGATTCCTGGATGTCTTTCCACAACCAATTTCTCTATCATGATTAATGGGAGACCAAAAGGAAAATTTGTTGCTTCCAGGGGCTTGAGGCAAGGGGACCCCTGTCCCTTCCCTCTTCACTCTAGTAACAAACGCCTTTAGCCAATTTGTGGATGCTTGTAAAGAAAGTGACACTATAGAAGGCTTCAAGATAGGCAAAGAGAAGGTGCATATAACCCACGTCCAATATGCTCATGATACTTTGCTCTTCAGCAAATACGATTCTAATAAGCTGGAAAATTGGAGGCATCTCCTAAACATCATTGAACAAGCTTCGGGGCTAAGTGTAAATCTATACAAGTCAGCATTTACAGGGATAAATATTGACAAAGATGAAATTAGAAGAAGAGCTTCAGCCTTTGGGTGCCGTGAAGAATGTCTCCCTATATCTTATCTCGGTATGCCCTTGGGAGGAAAATCATCCTCCATTACTTTTTGGCATCCCGTGGTTGACAAGATTAGAAGCAAATTAGCAAACTCGGTTTTAGCAAAATGCACAATGTCCTTTTCTAGTGGAAAAGTATCTTAAACAACAATTTAATTGAAACAACGGTTAAAGTATACAAAACCTTCAGCAAAAAGAGATTCTTACTCTAGTATATCAAGGGAAAAGGTGCGCTGGAAAGAAATCGGGCGTAACCAAGTTGCCTGTAGAAGAAAAGGAATGTCATTTACTGGGAAATTGGACAAAATTATTTAATCACAATGACCCTATTGGCATATAACAGAAAATATATAAAATACTAAACGGAAGAATTTGAAGATGTAGAGTAGTTTCCAAACTAGTTTTAGCATAACGAGAAAATCTAAAAGGTGTGCAAGAATTATCTTAACTTACAAACTAATAGCTTAAAGTAAGTACATACAGATCCACCTGCGGCAAGAGCTGTCAGATCTTCAAGCAATTGAAGCCCAAGCCTCCCAGCTTTAGTTAAGTTCTCTCGCTTCAACAATGACCCTCCAGAAAGAGACCCATTTTTCAGTGTCCTGTTCATGCCAGGATTAATGAAATAAAGTAGTTCAAGCTGTAACACCATGCGTATGGTGCATAATAACAGAACAGAACAAAACACAAATCTACTAACTGAAAGCGAATGTAAAAAAGATGGGACATAGAACAGAACATAAAAAAAAGATAATTGTTTTGGCTCCCATTCTCTGGCTGTGGATTTTGTAAGCCCCTTTTGTATTCATTCTTTTTTTTTCGACAATGACCCTCCAGAAAGAGACCCATTTTTCAGTGTCCTGTTCATGCCAGGATTAATGAAATAAAGTAGTTCAAGCTGTAACACCATGCGTATGGTGCATAATAACAGAACAGAACAAAAAACAAATCTACTAACTGAAAGCGAATGTAAAAAAGATGGGACATAGAACAGAACATAAAAAAAAGATAATTGTTTTGGCTCCCATTCTCTGGCTGTGGATTTTGTAAGCCCCTTTTGTATTCATTCTTTTTTTTCGACGGAAGCCCATTTTGTTTTTCAAAATAAATAATATAAATAAATGGGACAAGGACAACCATCTATCCTCCCAACCAAATATGAGACCAGAGGAAGACAATAGTTTTCCTTCTATTTCAATGTTAGATAAACATGTGCTGCTGAGAAAGTGGACTTCAATAGACACACATTAAATAATATTCAAATAGCACAAAAAAATATTAATCATGCATAGAAAGCTGTGAACTATGAGAGTAAAGTGATGTCAATCAAAAGACAAGCATACTCTGAGCTATTGATGTTACGATCAACATCAGCAGTAACCATAGTGGTTCGAGAGGTTTGACTTCCAGTACCAAACTTTCCCGCTGGGAGCGACTCAGCAAAAATTACATGATCAAAAATCAGAGCTACTGCTTGCCTAAAGGTAGCCGCTGCAGTACTGTATAGCACTCAAGTGAAAGAGGTTTTTTAGATAAAGTGGAAAATTAGGAAGTAGCTGATGAAAAATAATAATATTAGAAAAGGACTTCACACGTGTAGAAATACCAACATACTTTCGCACACTGTCAGAAGATCTGTTGTTTTCTAAAAGCCGAATACAGATGCCAAGAGCTTGAGCAATATTTTCCTGCAGTTGTAAAATTGAAAATTTTTGGCTACCACGATAAAGTTACAGTTCCAATAAGAAGACTATTTTTTGTTTGAAGCAATCAAAGAATCCTTGAGGACAAGTCAAGTTGTTGCATAGTTCATTTGTGAGTATTCTGTTTTTTTATGCATGAATGGCAAGAAACACTTCCCCTCTATGCTCAGTCACCCACCACAGGGAATCCCGGTCAATCGAACAAAGCCCCCAAACCGGTCAGTCCCGTCCTACTCCTTCATACCTTCCAAACTCTCTTAGGTGAGATTCAAGCTTATTTTTAATGCTAAAAGGGTTGAGAATTGGTAGAAATGCACAAATGATGCAAGTTCATTCATTTGTTAGCAACCTTTGTTTGTTTTTCATTTTTCTCAATGAAAGTCCATTTTCTCGTTAAAAAATAATGCATTAAGCAATGATGGATTTAGAAGTACAGGCATATATATATATATATATATATATATATATTTGAGCATGCAAAACAAGGGAAATTGGGGCTTAAATAGTATTTTTAATACTGGGGTTTATAAAAATATGTTTAACTTAGTTTATAACCCTCGGTGAGAGAATTTGAAAGAACTCTGATGCATAAAAGTGTGGTTTAAACAATTCACCTTTTATGAGCAGTTGTATCGTGGTGCAAGATCAGGGTTAGGTATTTTTTTTTAGAAGGAAAAAATGCTTTCTCCTCTCTCCTAACCTTTCACCATGCCACCATCCATAGCTCGTTGGAATTACCCCCACCACTGGAATGGACCGGAATCACCCTAGCCGCCATGTTACATCCTTCTCCATAGATAGAAAAACCTTCTCCATCAAGGTTGGAGGAGGCTTACGTATCACAGAGGAAACAAAGGATAGGTCTTATACTCTAGCATTGAAAAAAGAATCACTACAATGGTTGATCAACTCCTTCTCTACTCTTATGGAAGCCCCACTCACCATGAGCTTCTTTGTAGAAGATAGAATGGATGATTATGTTCTATGGGTGTAAAAGATATCCACTAGAAAATGACATTGTGCTGAGATAGCCAGATTAGGAACCAAAGGAGGTTTGAACAAAATTATTATACCTACTGGTAATAATAAATATGGATGGAAGAGCTTCCTCTCTCTTCTTAACTCCCACAACAACCTCTCAAAGAAAGAATGGATAGTGGTTCCTAAACCCTCCTATAAGAGAAGTCATCTCTCATACAAAAAGGCTTTAAAGACAGATAAGTATGAGAACAAATTCTCATCTACATCAACTACTTTGAAGCAAGCCATCCAATGGGTATCAACAAAAAGAATCAAGCCTACACCAGAAATGGTTGAGTTCTATCCAGATGAGGCTATCATAGTCTTTAGAGAGAACTTTCATGACAGTTGGGCAGAGATTATCAAGGTCATTCAGATGGATGTCACAAATGTTGGATTCATAAGCCCTATTCAACCTGATAAAGCTCTTTTGAAGGTTCAAGACAAAGAACAAGGGACCACTTTGTGCAAAATTAAGGGATGGACTATGGCAGGACACTTCAAGATCAGATTTGAATCATGGAATGATGAAGCTTACCTTGAAAAACCAGTGGTTCCATCATATGGAGAATGGATAAAAGTCAGGAATGTACCTTTTGATAGATGGTCCATTGATATGTTTAAGAACATTGGTGATATCTGTGGAGGACATTTGGAAACAGCCACCAAAACCTTATCTAGGTTGGAAATTATGGAAATCAGCATTAAGGTCAAGGAGAACGCCCATGGTTTCATCCCTTCAGAAATCCTTCTCACTTCACAAGGTAAGAAACCTATTATTGTGCAGGTTGATCCCTTTTACAAGTCGGAGTATGCCTTGAATTTTATCGCTGGAATCCATGGCAAATCGTCACCAAGAACCGCCGGAGAGGAGAATTCACGCGCCCAGCTCTTTGTAGCTCCCCAGGGACGCGCGGATATTAAAGAAAATGGACATGTTGTCCACGTGAAGGAGACTCCAAAGTACAAAAAAGTTTTCCAAAAAATTAAGGCCATTGTACATGATGTTGAAAGGTCAGAAATCCGTACCTTTTCTACTGCTCTTGATGTGTCTGATAACCCCTTTCCTTCCCCTTTTGTCCACACCCACGCTTACCTGTCCTTGACATCCCTACCCATCCACCTTTATCCACAAAAGAGGCCATACCTACCAAAGAAGTACTAAACCTCGGGTGTAACATCCCTTCTTCATCTAACCAAGCTCCAACTAAACCAACTAATCCCGTCCCAAAACCCATCCTAAGGCCAGTCTTGATCAACCAGAAAATTACCCATTTAGTCACGGGAACTAAATATTTCACCTCCCCAGACCAAACCATCTATGAATCAGACAACATCTTATCCTCCCCTGACTCAACTACCAACACCTCGGACGAAAAAGCCTTCTCCCTACAACATCTATCCCTCACCTCCCTCTTCGACTTCACTGAGGAGATCAATAACAGCCTCCCCCTAATGGCCACCCCCATAGCCACCGAAAATCCCTACCAACCACCTGAAGATCATAACACACAAGAGCAGCAAAAAGTCTACAATGAAGAAGAAGAAGAAGTTGATAAGGAAGGTTCAGATCAGCCTGTGGACCCCTCCTCTTTCCTCCCCTATTTATTTCACTGGTTAACCGATTATGAGATGTGTATTATGCCCATTCCAAAACAAAAGTTACAGACAGTCATGTGTATTATGCCCATTCCAAAACAAAAGTTACAGACAGTCATCAAGAAACAGAGGAATTGGGAAAGGGAAGTCATGAACTTATATTCTGGCATAAACTACAACAACGACAGCATAAGCCGAAGCCAACAAAAGGATGGGTCGATCAATCCTTTATGATAGTTCTCTCTTGGAACATGATGGGTTTGGGTTCTACCAAGAAAAGAGCCCTGATTAAGGATTATCTGAAAAGTAAGAATCCTTCTATTGTCATTCTCCAAGAAACCAAATCCATGAACATTGATAGTAAATTTGTTAAGCCTATCGGGAGCTCAAGATATGTGGGATGGTCCTCCCTCAATGCCAAAGGATTGATCGACCACAAGAACCAACCCTTATCACGAAATGGTGAGCCACCAAAAACCTCAAGAAAACCATGGTGTAAGAATATGAAAGAACTTTGACACCAAGGTTTATCTCCATACCATTCGGGGGGAAAAAAATCAAACCATTCAAAGAAAAGAAGGTCTACAAGAAAACCTCTCTGAAGGATTGGGCCCAAAGATTGATATCCCTTCTTCTCGGGCTAATAGAAGAATCCCCTAACAAAGTCTGAAGAGCCACACATTATGTGAATAGTGATATCATACATAATTTGAATCTAAGACCGGTGCACTCTGAAATAAGATCTCTTCAACAAAAAATAAACAAAAGTAAAATCTGTTCAGTTGTCCGTTTTTTACTTGTGAATGACGTATAATTTCTTGCACAATGGCCCTCTTAGGGAGAAAAAGTTTTGTAAATGCTCATTACCTCACTTTCCGGATGTAAACGGGATTGAAAAATTATTAGTATAGTTTGAAGTGTCTTTAACTGAACAGTCTCATCTGATATTTCAGCGTGCTGCATGAAAAAGGAAATTTATATTAGAACAATGTGAAAATCCATTTTCATGTTTAACTTCACATGTCAAAGGCAGGATCAAACTCATATTATTCAAAATATTTATTTTTATGGGAAACATACTTTCATTTCTTTCTTTTGTTAAAAAAAAGGAAACAGATCTTTTCATTGATGAAGAAAATAGTACAAGAGAAAATAAGAAAACAACCTACAAAGACTAGACTGAAGAGAAAATAAAGAAACAAAAAATAAAAGCAAGACAACATACTATCATTTCATTGAAACCCAGTGAGCGAAGAGGACAACACTTTGGGTGCCAGAAGGGTAAAAGCAAACTTATGTTTCAATAGGTTATTAACTGTAGACTTAAATTTTGTTATCAAAAAGCATAAAGCTAGCTGGAACTAGCTTAACATAACAAAAGTAGTTGATCAAATTAAGTCATTGAAATTCATAAAATTCCCATAACACTGTAAAGCAGAACACCATGACTATTATTAAGAACTTACATCTTTCAGGGTGAAGAGTATTTCTTTCAAGACCGAAGGACTGACTGCATCATGAGATATGAGCTTTTGTAGAGACGAAAGCCCAATGACACTCAACTTTATAGTTTTGGCTTCGCATGCCAACAGAAAAATTCGTAATATGTCTTCATTATCTGCAATGTCACTGGGACTTGACATCGATCGAAGCTGCACATCAACCCAACACTGTATGGGGTCAAATTCGTGTCGTGACAACCTAATATCTTGAAGATATTGTGGGATTCATGCTAGCAGGTTGCAACACTAACCATTTAGCAAGGAAATTGAACAAAATATTATCGGAACAAGAAATTTAACAGCCTTTAGGTGTTTATGTTCGTTCATTAGACAGAAACCAAAGAGCAAATTACAACTCAGGCGGGTTGCAATTAGCGATTACAATTACAACAATTAAACGCAAAGTTCCGAATGAAGTTGGACCTTTAAAATAGCGTGCTCGGCTCCATCTTTGACGGCCGGGTGACGGCGGCGAGCTTCAACGGACAGGGCGCGAAGATCAGATTCGAGTACAGCCATGAAAGCCATGTCAAAAGCTGCGGAGTTTGAGTCTGTCAGTGACCGAATGAGGGCTGTAGCATTTCAAAGCAAACTGATAGAGATCAAACGTGCTGTGAGAGATCAGATGAAATAATTCGCGCGAGAGAGAGAGAGAATGTTAGATAGATCTCTAGCGAGAAATGGCTAGCGGGTGAAAACCATGACGAAGAAACGCTGTTTGGGGAGACAGAATTTTGCACGTGGGCTTCACACGTGTGAATCGAAGGCCTTTCGACTTGAAATCCTTACCGCACGTGTGGGCCGTTGAAGTTTTGTTTTTTCATGTGAGATTAGAATTTCTTTTTTTTTCCTACTAAGTATTAGGGGTGTACATGGGTTGGGTTGGGTTTTAGCCTTTTTCAACCCAACCCGAAATTTTCGGGTTGATAAATTTTCAACCCAACCCAACCCAACATTTCAGTCAACCCAACCCAACCCAACCCTTCAAATTTCGGGTTGGGTCGGGTTGGGTTGACATTTTTTTTTAATTATTTTAAATTTCATGTTCTTTCACTTTCTTCAAAGACATATCAACAAATTTACATCATAAAATTCTAAAACAAACTTAAATGTCAAAATTCTAAAACAAATTTAAGCTCTAATTTAAATCCACAGAATCAAATCCACAAAAACCGCTCTCAATCCTTAAAACAAGGATTGAAAGGACCTAAACTCATCCAGAAATTCACTCAAAATTGAAAAACAACATAAACTCATCCACTTCAAATTAAAAATAAAACTAAACATACAGTAGCAAAATAAACAAAACTCATCTACAAATACACTTCAAATTAAAAATAAACTAAACATACAGTAGCAAAATAAACTATAAACTTTAAATTCCAAAATACAAAACTAAACATAGTTGTGGATCTCACTTCATGAGCGACGGTGAGGCGAGGAAGAGCGGCGGAGGCAAGGCGTGGCAGGGAGCAGCGACGGCGAAGCGAGGCAGAGGTCGGCGAGGCGAGAGTTGGTCTGGATCTCACTTTGTGAGCGGCGGCGAGGCGAAGCGAGGCAGATCGGCGACGGCGAGGCAAGGTAGGGAGCGACGGCGGCGAGACGAGGTAGGGAGCGACGGCGGCGAGACGAGGTAGGGAGCGACGGCGGCGAGACGAGGTAGGGAGCGATGACGGCGAGGCGAGGTAGGGAGCGGCGACGGCGAGGCGATGCAGACGAGAGAAGGGGAGGCAAAGTCAGATGCAGAGAAGGGAGGCGATGCAAAGAAAGGCGAGAGAAAGGGAGGCTCAGATTTTCTAAATGAAGAAACCCTAATTATAAATTATTTAATATATATATATAATTTTTTTTTTTAAATATATTAAATCCGGGTTGGTTCGGGTTGAACCGAGCCAAATTTGGTTCAACCCGCGAACCGACCCGAAAATTCGGGTTTTCAAAATTCAAACCCAACCCAACCCATATTAAAAAAAAACCCAACCCAACCCAAAAAGTTGGGTTGGGTTGGGTTGGGTTTCGTGGGTTGCGGGTTTTTTGTACACCCCTACTAAGTATATGTTTTAGTGTTGTTGATGCAAGTATTCGATCCCTAGACCTATAGTCACTTTTGAGGACAACCTATAAGAGACAATGGTGTGGTGATATGCCCAACACAATATTATAAGTTGATTGAAAAATCAACCATGGACCCAAGCCTCTTAAGGATCTATAGTCACCCCTCGGGCCTACACCTCTTAAGGCTCATCAGACTCGTGGATCCATAAAGGGAAAGTAGACATCAGGCATGTCAGAAGTTGAGTCGAGACGAACGCCGAAGACCCAAAACGGCAAAGAATGTTGGGTGGGTCCCAAAACCGAACACAGGCACCCAACAAATACCTTTGTCAACGCGTCAAGTCTCGTACGATCCTAACGCCCATGTCGGAAAGGAATTAGTATAAATATGGGGCATTACCCCTCATTAAAGGTACGCAATTCAACCTACGTTCAACTCGACACCACTTCGTCTTAAATACCAACTTAAGCATTGGAGCGTCATGGGCCTCACCACACCGGTGTAATATCTTCTCTCTAAAAAGTCGTCCTCAAAATTCACCACCGACTTGGAGAGGGGCTGAATCCTTACATTAACATTTGACACTGTCTGTGAAGACGAATAACATCTAAGTCACTCTTCCTCTAAAGAACATTACTGATGACTCGTGGCAATGATCCTGAGCGAGAACAAAACGGCGATACTGATAGAAGTCGGACGAATATTGCAGCCACTGAGGGTCGAGCTAAACGGATGAGCTTATAGGGCAGCCTGAGGTCGGAGCCTAGTCTGACACACTGATATGGTTGGTGGGTTGACTTATGCATGAATTGATGTTTAAGCCTTTAGTATATGACAAGATGCGACAATGATGTATGCATGTTTACTAAACTAGCGCAAAGTATACCTTAAGCTTGTTCTAGTTTAACACATACAAAATAGCACATATAGTTGTCACCTATAAGCGCATGTATACACTTTAACCTGAGCAAGTAATAAAGTGAAATAAGTATTCTGAGATCGAACCCCAGGGAAGGAATGGTAGTTGTTATTGAATGCAATCTACAAAACATGAGCAAATGACTATGCGGGAATCGAACCAGTGAGTAATAAAGTGTTGTGTGTTGGTGGGGAACTTGTATTAGTAAGATATGCGACTTTGTAGAAAAGTGGGGGTTGGTTCTTGGTTCACTTGAAGTTGTTATGCTCGTGAGTAAACTAAGTAGTCATGCAGCAAGAAGATAAACTAAGTAGAGACTTCTACATATGATTGCGCTCAATGCGAGTTTCTTTTTAGCCTGTGAGTGGATTCAATATCTCTAAGAAATCTTGACACGAAATCGATGGTCACAAATTATAAGGATTTTCGCATGTAGTGACCCTCTCAGTATCTAACACATGTTGCTACTTAAATCATTTGATCACACGAACTTAAACAATTGAAAAGGAAAATTTAAAGATTTATACCGTGCGCATACATACTATATCTTACTCATGCATAGATTCTTCAAGCTTTCGATGAATCAACCCACACAAGGTAAATTAGCTCGTAATAATAAGGTGAAAAGGAAATGTAACTTCATTGATGCAAACTTAGAGATCTTGAAACAAAGCTTAAGAAAATTGTAAAATGTGAGAAACGAGAAATGTTTGATACTAATGGCAGCACGAAGAACACTTGGAAAGAAAAACTTGTAGGAAAGTAGAAACAATGGTGGATGATTTTAGAAAAGTGAACTCCGAGAATAGCTTGCTCGGAAATCCTTCAAGACCTCTTCCTTTTGATGGAGCGCATGTAGCGCAGCGGAAGCGAGTCGGATCAATTGGCACTCTAATTTCATCAATTTAGCTAAACTAGAAACATGCTCAAAACTTGGAAATTAAAGAAATTAGAACTCATACCTCTTGTAGTTCTAAAATCTTCTAATCCCGATGCTCGAATCTCCTCATAACACCTCAAACCTTCTCTCGAACACTTCGTGGACCACCTCCGGTAGTTCCGCTATCCTCAAGCCGAGCAACGGAGTGGTGGGACTCCTTTACAAGAGAAAAACTTTGAAAGATGAAGATGAGAAGGTGAAAGTGATGAGGGTTTTGTGAGAAATATCTAACACTTAGATTTCTAATTTCTCAAGCTACATGAACTCTTCATCAATCCTCATCCAAATGTTCAAACTCTTTGAAAATTCATCAACCTCAAACCATTTGAACTTCATCCAATTTATAGGCAATTCACATGGAACAAACTCTTTGTTTAGCACGACACCTCAAATTGGATGGATTAGTCTTCAACCAAGTGTTCTAAAATTGATGAGTTTATGCATGTGGTTGGTGATTCACAATCCACTTCACAACTTGCATAAACTCACTCAACTTGGATAATCCCACTTGTAATATTTTGTCATTTTAAAATTAATTCATAATTAATTTTAATAAACAAAATAAATTTTAATTAATTAAACTTTTTAATTAATTCAATATCAAATATTAATTCAATAATAAGACTAATCTCGGTTTCTTAAACCGAATCATCACACATGAATCCCTATTCATGTTTTAGACCGATCTCATATTTAAATCATATTTAAATATGTCCATCATTCTTCAAAAAATGAATTTGAATAAATTCAAATTCTTTTTCTCTCATATTGTTAAACGGCTTAATCCGAGCTAGCCAGGAGAACCTACAGATCATGAGCTCCAACAATACGAGATTAACCGGTCAAACTCTTTAGCCAAGCTAACCAACATTCGTTAACCCCCGGAGACTCCACTAAAGTCCAAGGGTTGGAGTCTCCTCACCGTAGATATATTTATGTCCTCTTGATATAACCATCATCAGTAAATCGATCCTTCACAGGTCGTTCGTAATTACAGTTGGGTCAAAATAACCGTTTTACCCCCATAATTACATCTTGTTCCTTAAGTCTCACTGATCCTCTAATGAACTATTGGTTTGTGGTCCAACCACCAAACCGATTGGTATGTGATCTCATCACTATGTCAAGTCCCTCTCGGGCCAATGAGAGGGTCGGTTCCCTAGTTCAAGACCCGGAGTCAGCACTTAAGGAAACAACCTCTCTACTAATCCCTCAAGGCGGGTAGGAGTGAATTCCATCTCGCAGGACTATGTTCCCAGTTACCTACCCGGTCTTATCCTCAAGATGGTAGGCTTATTGAGTCGGCGATCTCGGGCCACTCTCACCCATACAAGTCAAAGGATAAGCTCGGATAAACAGGAGTTCATAGTGTGCTCAGGATTCAGATCGAGTTACCTAGGTCATCATATGAAAAAGTCGGTCTTTACAATAAACGGAGTTATAAAGAAAGAGCGACTTGTTTCACGGTTCAGTCTTATGTAAACTCATTGCACAGGACGCCCATACTCGCATGTCTCCGCATGAAGGATTTCGGATCACATCGTTTGTACTATGCAAAGCGGGTCGCGTCCAATAGTGTCCCCAGGATAAGGTACCCAGCCGTATCCCTATACTATAGACTGTTCTGGCTATTACTTGAACTTGCTCCATAATCATGTCACACATGAAGTTCAAAATATACAACATATAGCCATGGGTTCTTTGTTTATTGGAGTTAGGTTAAAAGTAAACACAATTCACTTTATTCAATAACAACTTTACTGAATAAATCTCAATAACAACTTTATTGCAAAATAGAATATACATTCAGTTTACAAACCACGAGTTTTAGGACATAAAACCCAATACATTCAGTGGAGTATTACATGTTGGATGAGAAAAACTGGAATATCAAATATACCCATGGCTTTTCTCCCACTATCCTTCTGTACAACTCGTTGTCCTAGACTCACCAGGTGCCCCTCGAACACTTTAGCCGTGAGGGACTTTGTAAACGGGTCAGCAATATTATGCTCCGAGGCGATCTGCATAACGACCACGTCTCCTCGATGCACTATCTCCCTAATGATATGATATTTCCGCTCAATGTGCTTTCCACGCTTATGGCTTCTTGGTTCTCTTGAATTTGTCACAGCACCAGTATTATCACAATAAAGCGTGATAGGCAAATTCATATTTGGTACAACTTCCAAATTTGTCAAGAACTTCCTAAGCCATACAACCTCTTTCGCAGCTTCGCAAGCCGTGACATACTCAACTTCCATGGTGGAGTCAACAATACAACCTTGCTTTATACTCTTCCATACTATTGTCCCTCCGTTAAGAGTGAACACTGATCCCGATGTGGATTTCCTCGAATCCTTATCGGTTTGAAAATCAGAGTCAGTGTATCCTGTAAAGATCAAATCCTTCGCGCCATACACAAACACATAGTCCCTCGTTCTCCGAAGATACTTGAGAATGTGTTTAACGGCAATCCAATGATCATATCCTGTATTAGACTGATACCTACTGACAATTCTCACTGCATAGCATATGTTGGGTCGTGTACATAACATGGCATACATCATGATGGAGCATTTCACGTTGCGGAAGCGATTTTGGATCGTTGAAACTCTAATTTCGTCAATCTAACAAATAGAAAACATGCTCAAACGACGGAAATAAAGAAATTAGAATACATACCCTTGTAGTTCTAATTTCTTCAAGCTTCGCCGCATGTTCTTCGTCACAAACTATTCTGGCCTCTTCTCACGAACGTCCCTAGGACCACCCCAGGCAGTCCCGCTATCCTCAGCGTCGTGCAATGGAGTGGTGGGACTCCGAAAATAAAAGAAAAGAAAGGAAGTAGAAGTAGAAGAAAACTGACGGAAACTCAAGAATCAGGGAAATGTGTTACAGAACCAAAGTAAAGCCAAACTTCAAAAAAGAAGTTTCAATCTTTTTTTAAAAAAAACACGAGCTGTACACCCCATTTCCCTATCCTCTTTGTTTTAACGAACTTAACACACATATCTATATATCTATATATATATATATATATACTTATATATTAAATAATTATTATTTTATAAAATTAACTCATTAATTAATTTTAAATAATAATAAATATTTTATTAATTAAACAATTTAATTAATAAAATATAAATATATATATATATATATATATATTAATTAAACTTTTTAATTAATTAATATTATTTAATTCAATATCAAATGTTAATTAATATTATTTAATTCAATATCAAATATTAATTAAATAATATATGGTTAAACACGATTTTCCGAAAAGCGACTTAATGCACATGAATCCTATTCATGTTTTAGACCTATCCCATATTTAAATCATATTTAAATATGTCCATCATTCTTCCACAAACCGAATTTCATCAATTCAAATTCTTTTCTTTTCCTTTTCTCTCAAACTGTTGCACGACGTTATCCGAGCTAGCCAGGAGAACCTAAAGAACCTACAGATCATGAGCTCAAAAAATACGAGATTATTCGGTCAAAACTCTTTTAACCGAACTAATCAACATTCGTTAACCCCCGGAGTCTCCACTATAGTCTAAGGGTTGCACTCTCCTCATTGTAGATATATTATGTCCTCTGATATAACCGTCACAGGCAAGTCGACCCTTCATAGGTTGTTCGTAATCACAGCTGGGTCATTTAAACCGTTTAACCCCTGCATTACGTCTTGTTCCTTAAGTACCACTGACACCTCTAATTAACAATAGATCTGTGGTCCAACCAACAAATCAATTAACCCTCTCATCTCATGAGAGTGTGAGCTCTAATTGTTCAAGCCCCGAAGTCAGCTATTAAGGGAACAACCTATCTACTAACCCTGAAGAGCGGGTTAGGAGTGAACTCCAATCTTGCTGTACTATGTCCCCAGCTACCTATTCGACTTTATCCCCAAGATGGTAGGCTTATTGAGTCGGCGCTAATGGGCCACTCTCACCCGTGCAAGTCAAAGGATACTTTCGAATAAGCAGGAGTTCATAGCGAGCTGAGGATTGAGATCGAGTTACCTAGGCCATTAAATGAAAATGTCGGTCTCATCAGTAAACGATGTTATAAAGAGAGAGCGACATATTTCGCGGTTCGGTCTGATGCAAACTCTTTGCACAGGACGCCCTCACTCGCACATCTCCATGTGAAACGATTCAGATCACATCGTTTTGTACAATACAAAGTGAGCCGCATCCAATAGTGTTACCAGGATAAGGTACCAAGTCTTATCCGTATACTATAAACCGTTTTGACTGACTACTTGAGACTGATCCACAATCATGTCATACATGATGCTCAAGTACTCATATTCAGCCATGGGTGTTGGTCATTGGTATAGTTAACCTAAACACGTTTCACTTTATTCCAGTAAACTCTTTTACTGAATAAAACTAATAACTCTTTATTCTAAATAGAATATTTACAAACATAACAGTTTACAAACCACGAGTTTTAGGACATAAAACCCAACACATCAGACTACCGACTGCAGATGCATAGGGAATTCGTCTCATATCCTCAACTTCTTGAGGTGTCTTAGGAGACTCTTCCTTTGACAATTGAATTTCGTGCCTGAAAGGTAAATAACCCTTCTTGGAATTCAGGATCGAATATCGTATCAACACCTTGTCGATATAATATGCTTGAGACCGCCTAGCGTTTTATTCTTACGATTCCTTAAGATTTGAATCCCTAGAAAAAACTGAGCCTCTCCCAAATCTTTCATTTCGAATTGGGTCGCTAGCCATTGCTTAACGTCAGCTAGGAACCCTACATCATTCCTAATGAGTAGGATATCGTCTACGTATAAGACTAAGAAAGCTACGACAAAATTGACTATTTTCTTGTAGACACAAGGTTCGTCAACATTATGTTCAAAGCCATAAGATTTGATCGTAGTATTGTTGCGTGCTCAATGTGTAAAGATAAGTGTGCAAAATAGAAGAGAGAGCACTTAGAACATGCAAGCATACATGGTCTCACAGCAAGTAATGAGTATATTTAATTCGTTTTTTCCACAGAGACTTATTTAAGCTATTCGCGAAGTGTGAATGTTAAGAAAGATGGGATGAATTTGAGGGGGTAAAATTGGTTTTTAATTAACTACTTTTTGCTGAATGTATAGAGGGATATAACATAAACAGATGCAAGTTGGAATTAGATGCAAAGGATAAAAGATGGAATTAATAAACGAGAAGGAAAACAGCTAAACAGAATGTAAATTTGCAGAATTGCGTGGACCGCAATGTTTCCGCAATTAACTCAACAGCAGAAGTATGTAAATGGGCGAATTAAGGGCTACTAATGACTATCCTATAGGCAGTTTATTACGATTATCAAGCTTTGGATCAACTCTCTATACATCAAACTCACTCTATCTCAAGTATCGTCCGATTCCATGCATGAGAGACTCAAGTTTACTCGACTTCAAAGTAAGGTCTTAAGCATCTTGTTAAAACAGGAGTTTTTAGTTTGTACTAGGGAAACGCCTATTCCTAGGCCGTTTCCTGATTACCATGAAAGGCTAGCATGATTATATGACTCTGAACTCTTACTCCTTCCAGAGGTTAGGAGTTCTTTGGACAAAATGGATGGCCAATCGAAATTGCCCGTGGGATGAAGCTTACATACAACCAATGTTCGAGTGTTAATCTGCCTACTTGACTCACGTTTTTTAGCCTATAGTTCTGTCATTAGCATGCCCCTAAGTGATTTTAGTTACTCATGGATACGTGGAGAATAGGAAAGGTAGATAAAACAGACATGCTTATAAGATAAATATGCTTAAAACAGCAAACCAAAGTCGTAGCAGAACAAGCTGGAAACTGTAAATTGCAGAAGGATACTTCGATTACTTTAAGTGTTTGAATGACAAGGGAAGCTCTAAAAGAAATGAATTCAAGACAGACAACAACGAAATGCAATAATTGAAATGCTAAACTAAGAACAACAATGATCAGAAATGGAAATAGGAAGAACAAAGCATAAAAACAGTAAAGGTTTGCTAGAAATTCCGTGGCAGTCGCCTCGAATGTTGATGATGAGAAGTCAGCCGTGCTTGGATGAATCCAATCGAGAGAGAAGAAGAATCTTCTCTCCTTCCTATCAGATTATCGATTCCAAATAGCTGCAACTCTAACTCCAACAGACGGCAAAGGAAAAACAGATGGAAATGGTGGACTGCACGAAGACTTCTGCGCTTCGAATGATTACTGATCCTCCGACTTTGACCCCTTTTTATAGTCGTTTGCAGGTGCGTTTGGGCCAAGGAGAACCATCAGTCTTCAACGTCATATATCAGAATGGATGGAGGAGAAAGAACGAATCCCTGAAAAGTCGGATCTAAACAGAAAAATGTCAGCCAACTTACGGTTTTAACTTAAATAATTGCGGCCACCGCAATTATTCCGCAATGCAGTCGCAATGGTTATTTTTTCATTCTTTTCTTCGGTTTTCACCCCTTTTTCTACCTATTGTGCATAAGTCCTATATTAGCTACCTTCTTCTAATTCTCATATTAAAGCATAGGTTTAGGCTAAATGCTCACAAAAACACCTAAATGTGTACATCTTCTTAAGCTAAATGGGTCCTAAATAAGTCACTTTCAGAGACTTAACACACCCCCAAACTTAAGGCTTTGCTTGTCCTCAAGCATACTAAGGACTTACCTAGGCTGCTGCTTTACCCTCTTCTTTAGCTACTCACTAACTCCCTTATATTCTTGTCTCTAGCAGTGCTGTCCTGTGACACACTTCTAAGTTTAGAACTAACCTCTTGTCTAGCTTCTTCTGACTTCACCTGCCTACTATACCCACTGCTTTTGTTAACCCCCTACTATTGATCTAACTACTTTTATGATATCATGCTATTATCCCTAAGGTTTCAAATTCTACCAAGTTTTACTCTAGACTCAGTACATGCTTCTAGCTTATTTTCAATGTGTCTAGGATTCCTTAGAGTCATGCCAGTCTTAGTATTAACAGTGACAGTGGTACTTTTTAGAGAACAACCTAAGCCCTGGCATCACTACATTGGATATACATTCATCTCCCTAGACAAACCTACAAGTTACAACCTTGTGCTTAGCTCATTAAGGATCAGAGTTCTTTTTACATAGGACATCTAAGCCACAAGATTATAACTCCCAAGCATACATCCTTCTTCCCCTATTTCTCCTTTTTCCTTTTTTACTTAGGTGGAGTCTCTCCTTGGTTTGCCTTTTGATGCAATGCCACTTGAAAAAGACTCCCCTCTTTATTCTATTTTTTTCACTTTTTCTATTTATCACAATTATATATTTTTTTTTTTAGGAGAAGAAGAATGCTTATGTCCTAAGGAAGAGAGGAATGTTCCTAGGCCTAGGGTGGCCTCCCCCAAACTTCAACTACTCATTGTCCCCAATGAGTGTTTGAGGTGGCACACCCCCAAACTATCCTAGAAGCATCTAGTCCAAAGCAAAACAAAGAGAATTTAACCATCCTAGGCATAGGCAAAACATTCTAAAAGCAACTATCCCAGCAGCAGAAAATTTGAACATAACAGACAGGTTTAAGGTCTTATGGTTTATGCATGCTGAGCACTATTTAGAGGCAAATTTAAACTATCAAAGGGTGTCCTATGACACTCATCCAGCATGCTTCAAGATCAGCTATATAAGGTGGTCATGCTAGTAACAAAAGATAGAATTTAACAGATCACAGCCTAACTAAACGGACAGTCTAAAACATGCAATCAGTCACAAAAATTGCGGGAACCGCAATTATTTCGCAATACAATCTGGGCAGATTTCACATTGATGCAGGCCCCTAGCATGCTTTTTCCTGTTACTTATGCATCCTAAAAATAAAACTAACCTATCCTACCTAATCACCTAACATCAGACTCGACTAAGCAAAAGAAAAATCATAAAACTAAACATGAAAAACAGATCAAAAACTAAACCCAAACAGCATACTTCACATGAACTAACAGAAAGCAGGAAAATTGTTTTTGTTTCTAAGGGACAGCAAATACTCCCTTTAGTGCTCTTCAAACCAGCACTCAATCCTCATCATCTTCATCTGGTCGCCGTGGTCGTGGGGGCACCCATGGAGTTAGGAGGTTGGTGGGGAAGTCCGGGAAGATGCACCCCAATTGGTCTGCAACTTCTTTGTCCCTCGCCTGCGCATAGTTGGCCCATTGAGCCATTCTTCTCTGCATGTCCATTAGGCAGGCCATGGATAGGGACTGCTCAGCAGCCAGCCTATCCAACTCAAACTCCATGTTGCCCTTTCTTCTCAGCCTCAGGTGTGCAGGCAACTCCAAATGGCCTGTGTAAGGCATCTGCTGCTCCAAGCGCTCGGTGGGAACTCCTGCAAGCAAACACAACTTTGTTATAGTGTTTGGAAAAAATAATGGTCCCTTACCCTTTTTAGCACACTCGGCTATGGCAGCAGTGATGACCTCTCCCACGTTGATCGTGAGACCTCTCATTATGGCATAAACCAGCAGCGAACGGCTCTGGTTAATTGTAGTCTCATGCGTCACTGGGGAGAGTCTTCTTCTTACGAATGAAAACCACACGGCTGCCTTAGCCGTGAGGTTGGCACTCATAAGAGTGTGCCGCCCGTTGCGTGACACTGTCCAAGAGGCTGCAGGCTGGCCAATCGTGCGAATGGCTTCTTCCAGCACAGCCTCGGTCGGCTCATCCACTATCCGGGCATAATCCGTGTGAGGTTGGCCCCTGAGACCGAATGCTTCGTTGATGGCCTTGGCAGAGAAATCAACTTCCACCCCTCGGACCACAGATAGGCCATCCTCAGGGCTGAGCACGTTAGCATAAAAATCATACACCATGCTAGTGTATGCTGGATTGGGAGGTCGGCAGAATTCCTCCCAGCCATGGTTGAGCACCCCTGCGCGCAAGAACTGCGGCAGGTCAGCAAGGCGATCAAGGAACCCCTTCTCGTGCAACAGGTCCCTTTTCCTCAGCTCCACACCCCTGGATTCGGCATCAGATGAGACATACCTCACTGACGGAGGTTCCTCTCCAGGGTAGAGTTTAGCCTTCCCTTTATCGGCTGGCTTGGATGATTCAGCAGCCTCCACCTTGAGGCGTTTGAGCGAAGGCTCAGCACTTTCTTCGTCTGCTGAAGGCACTCGCTTGGTCTTCTTCTTCTTCAGCTTTTTGGACTTCTTGGACTTCTTGGCCTTGGTCATTTTGGCCTTCTTCTTCTCTTTCTTAATGTTGATCTGTTGGAGGCAAGCCCCCAACGTCTCCTCCATGGAATCGTCCTGCGGTGCAGGAACATCAGGGCTGTCTTCTCTCATGGGAGAAAAGACTTCTTCTTGGCCTGCATCTCCACTGCCCTGCGTAGACTCCTGATAATCCCCATAAGGGAATTCCGGATCATGCCGTGGGGAATCATGTTCTGCTGAAGGTGTCCGTGCAGAACTTAGTGGTGAAGATGATGGCGCAGGGCTCTGCGCTGCTACAGGTGGCGAATCAGAACTCTGAGGTGCTGGAGACAACTCAGGGCTCTGTAACGGTGGTGACGACTCGGTGCTTGGCACTGGTTCAGATGGCAGATGGCTGCGCACAGGTGATTCAGACGGCAGAGGGCTGCGCACAGGTGAATCAGACGGCGTCGAGCTTCCTTTGGCTGACTCGTGAGAACCACGATCAGGTTCTTGACTCTCCACAGAGGGAGTCTTGGCTGTGCTCGGTTCAGCGGCCGTCTTGACAGTCCACCGGCGCTTCTTTGGCGTGCCCACTGGCTCAGATGGGCCAGCAGGGATCTCAGTGACCACCTTCCACTTCCTCCTACGGATAGGAAGCTTGGAAAGACGGCCGGCACGTACAGCACCCTCATCAGCAAGGGCGAGAAGCGCTTCCCTCGCAGCCACTTCAGCTGCGTCGTCGGCCTTCTTCTTGGCGGCGGATCTCTCAGCCCTAGTGGAAACCATAGTTGCTTCTTGGAGATCTTGAGAGAGGAATCACAGATGGAGAGGATCGCAAAAATCTTGGAGATCAAAGAGTGAGAGAATCGTATCAACGAATGCGTTCTAACGGCTATAAATAAAACGAAAAAAATCCCAACGGCTAGTTTTGCGGATCCAGCAATTTTTGCGCAATTCCAGGGATATCTTTTCATCAAAATCTCCAACTTTGATTGCCCGTATCTTTTATTTGGCTCAACCGTTTCTTGATTTTTAAAGTGGGATTTACTCTCCTTGATCCCCTCTTTCGATTCCCTACAAAAACAAATAAAACAAACATCAAATACGCAATTAAAATTACACCACAAAACGTACAAACGATCATCGAAAAAAAACAGAAAGAAAGAAAAAAAACTAAGGCATTGGCCTTGACTGAACGAGCACAGTGACCACTCGTTCTCTCTCGCTCTTTTTGTCATGCTTCAGTCAAGAGGAAGGCCGAGAGAGTCTTCACATCCCCTTCCTCATAGTAATGCTTTAGTCTGGCACCATTGACCATAAACGGCTGCCCTTGCTGCAAGTTTTTAATCTCTATTGCACCATGAACAAAGACATTAGTAATAATAAATGGACCCGACCATCTAGACTTTAGTTTGCCTGGAAATAACTTTAAGCGTGAGTTAAATAACAGTACAAGTTGGCCTTTCCTAAAGTCTTTGATCCTAAGCCTACTATCATGCCATATTTTAGTCTTTTCTTTATACATTTTGGCATTCTCATAGGCCATATGCCTAAGCTCATCAAGTTCATGCAGCTGTAAAGATCTCAATGTCCCGGCATCCTTTACACAAAAATTCAATTCTTTCATAGCCCAAAATGCCTTGTTTTCCAACTCAAGTGGCAAGTGGCAAGCCTTGCCATATACCAGCCTATAGGGAGACATACCTAGGGGTGTTTTATATGCTGTTCTGTAAGCCCAAAGTGCATCCTCAAGCTTGAAAGACCAGTCCTTCCTATTCGGTTTGACTACCTTCTCTAGGATGTTCTTTATTTCCCTATTGGAAATTTCGGCCTGACCATTTGAATGTGGGTGGTAGGGGGTAGCTACTCTATGTCGGATGTTATATTTAGCCAATAATTTCTCCATAGCCTTGTTAATGAAATGTGACCCCTCATCACTAATGATAGCACGAGGAGTCCCAAATCGAGTGAAAATATGCCTATGTAAGAAACTAGTGACCGTTTTAGCATCATTATTAGGACATGCCTTAGCTTCTACCCACTTTGACACGTAATCTACTGCTACTAAGATGTACAGGTTACCTGATGATGGAGGGAATGGTCCCATGAAATCAATGCCCCACACATCAAAGAGCTCCAACTCTAAGATGTAGGTGAGGGGCATCTCATCCTTACGACTCAAGTTACCTGTCCGTTGGCACTCATCACAGTTGTGGGCGTAGTCATGGGCGTCTTTGAAGATTGTTGGCCAGTAGTAGCCACTCTGAAAGACCTTAGCAGCTGTTCTCTGCCCACCAAAATGTCCCCCATAAGGAGATGAGTGACAGTGCTGCAGCACAGATTTCGCTTCAGCAGCTGAAACACATTTCCTCAACAGCCCATCAGCACAAGTTCTGTAAAGGATGGGGTCGTCCCAGATGAATTTCCTTACTTCATGGAGGAACCTCTTCTTCTCTTGCCCTCCCTTGAACACTGGTAGTACCTGTGATGCACGAAAGTTAGCAATATCAGCGAACCATGGTTCCTCATCGTTATCACGATGGGACAAAGCAAAGACATGCTCATCTATGAAAGCATCAGAAATTGCGGACTCCGCAATTTTTTCGCAATTGTGCTGCAACCGAGACAGGTGGTCTGCAACCACATTTTCACAACCTTTCTTGTCCCGAATATCTAAATCAAATTCTTGCAGCAACAACACCCATCTAATCAGTCTAGGCTTAGCATCAGCCTTTCTCATCAGATATTTTAAAGCAGAATGGTCAGTATATACAATGGTCCTAGTTCCTACAATGTAATTTCTAAATTTTTCACAAGCAAAGACTACAGCAAGCATCTCTTTTTCTGTAGTTGTATAATTACATTGGGCCTCATTGAAGGTTTTACTGGCATAGTAGACAGGATGTGTCAGCTTGTCAATTTTCTGTCCTAACATGACTCCAACGGCATAGTCACTGGCATCACATAGCATCTCAAATGGGAGATCCCAATTTGGTCCAACTATGATAGGCGCTGTGACTAGTGCCTCTTTAAGGGATTTCCAAGCTACTACACATTCCTCAGAGAAGATAAAAGGCTTGTTTAGCTCTAGAAGCTCGCACAGAGGCTTGGCTATCTTAGAAAAGTCCTTGATGAACCTTCTGTAAAAACCAGCATGTCCTAAGAAGCTTCTAATGCCTTTGACATTTTGGGGCTCTACTAACTTCTCTATAATCTCTATTTTGGCCCTATCCACTTCCACACCTGCCCTTGACACTCGATGTCCTAAAACAATCCCCTCATCGACCATAAAATGGCATTTTTCCCAATTTAGGACTAGGTTGGTCTCCTCACACCTAGCCAGGACTTGTCCTAGGTTGTCTAGACAGATTTTAAATGAATCCCCAAAGACTGAGAAGTCATCCATGAATATTTCTATCATGGATTCATCCAACTCAGAGAAGATTGCCATCATGCACCTCTGGAAAGTTGCCGGTGCATTGCATAAGCCAAAAGGCATTCTGCGGAAGGCAAACGTTCCAAAAGGGCAAGTAAAGGTGGTCTTCTCTTGGTCCTTAGGATCTATAGTTATTTGGTTGTAACCAGAGTACCCATCTAAAAAACAATAGTAGGCTCTACCGGCTATTCTGTCTAGCATCTGGTCAATAAACGGTATAGGGAAATGGTCTTTTTTGGTTTCTTTGTTTAACTTCCTGTAATCCATACACACCCTCCACCCTGTGACAGTCCTTGTTGGAATCAGTTCGTCGTTCTCATTGACTACCACAGTTATTCCCCCCTTTTTAGGTACACACTGGATGGGGCTTACCCACTGGCTACTAGCTATGGGGTAAATTACTCCTGCATCTAACCATTTTATTATTTCTTTCTTCACTACCTCTTTCATAGAGGGGTTTAACCTACGCTGGTGATCTACCTTAGGCGTGTGCTCTTCCTCTAATATAATTTTGTGCATACAATAAGAAGGGCTAATGCCTCGAATATCAGCAATAGACCATGCTATAGCCTTCCTATGTTGCTTCAGCAGTAAAATTAAATCAACCTCATGCTGTTCACTTAGTTTAGAGGAAATAATTACAGGCAGTGTATCATTATCTCCTAGATATGCATATTTGAGGTGAGTAGGTAGTGGTTTCAGTTCTAGAATAGGTGGATGCTCGATGGAGGGCTTCAAAGGATTTACAGTTCTATCAGTCAATCCTATATTCATACATACATGCTGAGGGTTAATTACAGGCATGTTCATTATGTTAGATACATTTAAGTCAGCTACATCTACTTGTACATATTCACTAGCATGCTTGGTTAACAGTACATGCTCTAATTGTTCGTCCATAAGTGAGTCAACAACATCCATGCTTGCACAAGACTCAGAATCAGAGGGATACCTTAAAGCTTTGTAAACACTAAATTTTACCTCTTCGTCATGTACTCTCATAGTTAACTCACCTTTTTGCACATCTATTAGTGCCCTACCTGTGGCTAGAAATGGTCTACCTAGCAGGATGGGTACCTCCTTGTCTGCCTCATAGTCCAGGACAATGAAATCTGCAAGGAAGATGAACTTGTCAACTTTAACTAGAATATCCTCAATCTTACCTTCTGGATATGCGATGGATCTGTCTGCTAGTTGTAAAGTGACTGTAGTTGGACGTGCTTCCCCTATTCCCAACTGGCGGAATAGGGACAAGGGCATGAGATTGATGCTGGCGCCCAGGTCACAAAGCGCTCTGCCCACGTGCTTTCCTCCCAGTTCAACAGGTAAGGTGAAGGACCCAGGATCCTTTTCCTTCTTAGGTAGTTTGTTCTGGAGGATGGCACTGCACTCCTCGGTGAGATTGACTGTTTCAAATTCACCAATTATTTTTTTGTTAGTAATGATGTCCTTCAAAAACTTTACATAAGAAGGCATCGATTGTAAAACCTCTACAAAAGGAATATTAACGTGTACTTGCTTAAGTATTTCTAAGAATTTATTGAAATGTACTTCCTGTTCCTGCTTTTTCTTAAGTCTTCTAGGATAAGGAGGTGGTGGTACATAAGCAGGTACGTCAGGGCGCTTTAGGATTGGTGGAGGTCTTGGAATTTCTTCTATTTCCTCTACAATTGGTTCTAATCTGGCTCCTGATGTGCTAGTGGGTGGTGGACCTTGGTTGGGCAGAGACTCCAGTGGAGCACTAGACTCGGTGTTCTCTACTCTCTTTGGTATGTCTTTGGTATTGCTTACCAGAGGTCTTCCACTCCTGAGTTCAATTGCTTGAACTTGTTCCTTTCCTTCTCTCCTTGGCAGTTCCGTGTCAGCAGGGAGTCTACCTTGGGGCCTACTTTTAATTTCGTTGGCTAACTGGCCTATTTGAGTTTCTAAGCTCCTAAGGGTAGCTTGCTGGCTTTGGAGAGTAGCCTCATTTTTTGCTATATATTCCTTGAGTAGGTTTTCTACAGAAGATCCTACTGGTTGATAAGGTTTTTGGTACATTGATTGGTTATGTTGGTTATGTTGGGGAGTGAAACCAGATGTTCCACTCGGCCTTGGTTGGTTATTATTTTGGTTAGAATTTGGTTGGCCACCCCATGACAGGTTTGGGTGGTTCCTCCAACCAGGATTGTATGTTTGTGAGTAGGGGTTGTTCCTTGGTTGCTGCTGGGTTCCTACATAGCAGACCGAGGATGGATTCCCAGGGCAATATTCATATGGGTGCCCTTCCCCACAGAATCCACAGACTAGTGCCTCGCCTTGACTTGGTTGGGTGCCCATTGACATGGCTGTGGCGGTATTGGCACTGGATTGGAGATTGGCCTGAGCCATTTGCTTGACTAAGTTGGTCAGGGCATTTATTTGGGTGCTCATGGCGCTTAGAGCATCCTTGTCTTGAGCTCTAGTTGGCTCTACAGGATCATCTGACCACCTACAATGAGATGTTGAGATCTTCTCCAAGATCTCATAAGCTTCGTTGTAACTCTTGGACAACATGGAACCTCCAGCAGATGAATTTAAGACTTGTCTAGTGCTGGGGTTGCAACCTTTAAAGAAGACTTCTATTTGGATGCACCATGGGATGCCATGGTGCGGACATTTGATGAGAAGGTCTTTGAAGCGTGTCCAAGCTTCGTGAAGAGACTCACTAGGAGCTTGTTTGAATTTTATAATGTCATCACGGAAAGTGGAATTCCTATCAGGTGGGAAATATTTGACTAGGAATTTTTCAGCTAGATCTGTCCAATTAAGGACAGATCCGGAAGGTAATGAGTTCAGCCACGTTTTGGCCTTGTCCCTCAAAGAGTAAGGGAACAAGTATAGCCTTAATGCTTCTTGAGAAACTCCAGGGATTAGGAAGGTATCACTAACTCCTAAGAAGTTCCTAAGATGATTGTGGGGATCCTCATTTTCCATTCCAAAGAATTGTCCCACAGTGGACAACATTTGGAACATCACTGGCTTTAACTCGAATGAGTTGGCAGTGATCTCAGGACGGATTATGCTGGGGTTCAGCTCCCCAGGCATAGGTACAAGATATGAAAGAATGGCGCTATCCTTGTCATTCGCTATGTCTATGGGATTGCGAGTGGCAGGCACCAGATTTTGATCTCTTACATCCATTTCTCCTAAAGGTGGTGATGATAACCTTGCGGTATCAGCAGCTAATTGAGGTAGAGAAGGTTGTTTAAATAAACGTTTCTTGGCTTTATTCCTAGCTCTAAGTAATCTTTCGGGCTCAGGGTGGAACTCTAGATCACTAGATGGAAGCTCATTCATAAACTAACCTAAGTTTTACCTAAGGAAGAAATGAAATGTAGATCAAATGCAAAAGAAAGTAAATGGATGATTCAAACTTAACAAAACTTCGTTTTACTTAAAATAAGTCCCCGGCAGCGGCGCCAAAAACTTGTTGCGTGCTCAATGTGTAAAGATAAGTGTGCAAAATAGAAGAGAGAGCACTTAGAACATGCAAGCATACATGGTCTCACAGCAAGTAATGAGTATATTTAATTCGTTTTTTCCACAGAGACTTATTTAAGCTATTCGCGAAGTGTGAATGTTAAGAAAGATGGGATGAATTTGAGGGGGTAAAATTGGTTTTTAATTAACTACTTTTTGCTGAATGTATAGAGGGATATAACATAAACAGATGCAAGTTGGAATTAGATGCAAAGGATAAAAGATGGAATTAATAAACGAGAAGGAAAACAGCTAAACAGAATGTAAATTTGCAGAATTGCGTGGACCGCAATGTTTCCGCAATTAACTCAACAGCAGAAGTATGTAAATGGGCGAATTAAGGGCTACTAATGACTATCCTATAGGCAGTTTATTACGATTATCAAGCTTTGGATCAACTCTCTATACATCAAACTCACTCTATCTCAAGTATCGTCCGATTCCATGCATGAGAGACTCAAGTTTACTCGACTTCAAAGTAAGGTCTTAAGCATCTTGTTAAAACAGGAGTTTTTAGTTTGTACTAGGGAAACGCCTATTCCTAGGCCGTTTCCTGATTACCATGAAAGGCTAGCATGATTATATGACTCTGAACTCTTACTCCTTCCAGAGGTTAGGAGTTCTTTGGACAAAATGGATGGCCAATCGAAATTGCCCGTGGGATGAAGCTTACATACAACCAATGTTCGAGTGTTAATCTGCCTACTTGACTCACGTTTTTTAGCCTATAGTTCTGTCATTAGCATGCCCCTAAGTGATTTTAGTTACTCATGGATACGTGGAGAATAGGAAAGGTAGATAAAACAGACATGCTTATAAGATAAATATGCTTAAAACAGCAAACCAAAGTCGTAGCAGAACAAGCTGGAAACTGTAAATTGCAGAAGGATACTTCGATTACTTTAAGTGTTTGAATGACAAGGGAAGCTCTAAAAGAAATGAATTCAAGACAGACAACAACGAAATGCAATAATTGAAATGCTAAACTAAGAACAACAATGATCAGAAATGGAAATAGGAAGAACAAAGCATAAAAACAGTAAAGGTTTGCTAGAAATTCCGTGGCAGTCGCCTCGAATGTTGATGATGAGAAGTCAGCCGTGCTTGGATGAATCCAATCGAGAGAGAAGAAGAATCTTCTCTCCTTCCTATCAGATTATCGATTCCAAATAGCTGCAACTCTAACTCCAACAGACGGCAAAGGAAAAACAGATGGAAATGGTGGACTGCACGAAGACTTCTGCGCTTCGAATGATTACTGATCCTCCGACTTTGACCCCTTTTTATAGTCGTTTGCAGGTGCGTTTGGGCCAAGGAGAACCATCAGTCTTCAACGTCATATATCAGAATGGATGGAGGAGAAAGAACGAATCCCTGAAAAGTCGGATCTAAACAGAAAAATGTCAGCCAACTTACGGTTTTAACTTGAATAATTGCGGCCACCGCAATTATTCCGCAATGCAGTCGCAATGGTTATTTTTTCATTCTTTTCTTCGGTTTTCACCCCTTTTTCTACCTATTGTGCATAAGTCCTATATTAGCTACCTTCTTCTAATTCTCATATTAAAGCATAGGTTTAGGCTAAATGCTCACAAAAACACCTAAATGTGTACATCTTCTTAAGCTAAATGGGTCCTAAATAAGTCACTTTCAGAGACTTAACAAGTATCAAACCTTATATTCCAGAATTTAGACACTTGCTTCAACCCATAAATGGATCGATTAAGCTTGCAAACCTTTTGCTCTTGACTGAACTATGAACCCCTCTGGTTGAGCCATATAAATACTCTTTTCAAGATTGCCATTCAGAAAGGTTGTCTTGACATCCATTTGCCAAATTTCATAATCATAAAACGTGACAATGGATAAGAGTATTCTAATCGACTTTAACATGGCAACAGGGGAGAAGGTTTCTTCATAGTCCACCTCTTCCCTCTAGGAATAACCCTTTGCCACAAGTCGAGCCTTAAAGGTTTGCACCTTACCGGCTTGGTCTCGTTTCCTCTTGTAGATCACCTTGCAACCGATAGGTCTTTCACCATCAGGTTGCTCTATAAGATCCCAGACCGAATTGAAGTACATCGACTCCATTTTGAGGTCCATGTCTTTAAGCCACTGGTCCTAGTCTATGTCATTCATTGCCTGTTTAAAGGTCAATGGATCCTCAACGCCGTCATCATGTATGACGACCTGGGTTTCCGTTAAACGAATGTAGCGGTCGGGTTGTCTCACATCCCTCCCACTACGTCGAGGTATTCTCAACTCTTGAGAAGGATCAACCTGATCAACAACTCTTGTTGACCCATCTGTAGCTTTCCTGAAAAGTTCGGCAAAATAATTTTGCTCGAAGGTTGATGATCTCTCATGCGGTCTTCCTCCAAGAACGTGGTGTTTGTCGAGACAAACATCTTGTCTTGTTGAGGATCGTAAAATAGACCACATTTCGTTTCCTTGGGGAACCCTACAAATAGGCATAATTTTGATCGAAGTTCTAATTTTTTTGGATTGGGCACCAGCACGTGTGCCGGACACCCCAAAATCCTGAAGTGACGTAAACTCACTTTACGCCCTCTCCATAACTCATAAGGTGTTTCTGAAACACTCTTAGAGGGAACTGCGTTCAAAATATATACAACAACCTCTACTGCATATCCCCAAAACGAACTAGGCAGTTGAGCATAACTCATCATAGATCGAACCATGTCTAACAGGGTTCTATTTCTCCTTTCGGACACACCGTTCTGCTGCGCTGTTTCGGGCGCTGAGAGTTGGGATACTATTCCATATTCTATCATATAGTCCTGGAATCTTAAATCCATATACTTTCCACATCGATCTGATCGGAGTGTTTTAATCGTTTTACCTAATGTGTTCTCAACCTCTGCCTTATACTCCTTGAACTTTTCAAGAGCTTCGGACTTATGATGCATTAGGTAAATATAGTTGCCTCTCCAAAAGAGAGTTATTTAGGGCTATAATTACTCGATATTCATGAAGTCTTTCGAGCATTTTAACTATTAATGAGCATAATATGTGTTTTATCGTGACATTTTGTGAAATGAGGTTAATTTAAGGCTTATGTGAAAAAGTTGTGCATAAGTGTGTAAATTGGTGAAAAAACGTCTAATTAATGCTTTGCAGATGTATTGCCGAAGTTTTGCGAGGAGCGCAATGAGATCAGAAGAAGCACAACCTAAAACAGAGCATTGCGATCGCAACGCAATCACAATACTGGTCTTTGTTGCTGCGTTTTTCCAGCCGCCGGCCTTCCTATAGCTGCCACGTGTGAGGTTGTTACCTCAAATTTGGATGGTGATCCATGATTAAGGAGCCAACTATGGAACCACTAAAGGCTATATAAAGAGAGCTAGATGAAGGATCAAAGCATTGAATTGAAGGGAATTCAATCCATAAACCACTCGACGGTGAAGAGAATCAAAAACCCTCTCCCGATTGTTGGATTGAAGAACCAACGATCCCTTGGCGTCGATAATTCAAAAGGAGGAAGAGAAGATTCATCTCTCTTCTGATTGAATTCCTTCCCAGGATCGGTCATTCTTCTCCTTCACCCGAGGCGAATCGGGTCGAGAGGATCTTCATTTGATCTACTGCTTTCTTTAATTGCTTTTCAAATTAGATACTGTTCCTCTTAGTTCTTGTTCGGTTCCTCTACTGTTTTTCTTTAATATCGCTTTCAGATTGAGTTGTGTTTGCTTTATGAATTGTTATTGGATTTGCTTTTATAAGTGATCGATTAATTTTGTTGAGTTCTTCTCTCAATCATAATTCAATCAATTAGTTTTGTTGAGTTCTTCATTTCACGAGTAATCAATTAGTTTTGTTGAGTTCTTCCAAAACCACGAGTAGCTAATTTTATAGAGGTTAGCTGAGATGAATCTGTAGGATATACTGATGTGAAATCATCATGTAAATGAGCATGAGTGCATTGAATGAATGTGAGCTTCGTCCCATGGACAATTTCGACCGTCCATCCATTTTGTTCTAAGGAATTCCTAACCTCTGGAAGGAGTAAGAATTCAGAGTCATTCATTCATGTTAGCCTTTCATGGTAACCAGAGAGTGATCTAGGAATAGGTGCTTTCCTAACACGTTGAATAGCATGCAATCATAAATAGGTTCTTAGCCTTACTTGGATATGAGTAACTTATGAATCTAATGCATATAATCGGAAGATGTATGAGATCTAGCTAAATACGATGCATGTAATGTTTGTTCACTGCTGATTGATCATAATTTATGCATATGGAGGATTCTTAGCCAACCTTGCTGTTTTATCTTTAAACTTGATTCATTGCGAGTTCATTGCGAAAGTATTGCGAGACCCGCAATACTATTTTCTATTCTGTGAGTTAGTTAGCCTATTTTCGTGGACTGTAGTTTCCTTAGTTTATTTGCATTGCTGTAACTTTGCGTTTTCTTTGTGTCCTTTACAATCTTGTGTCTCGAATCAAAATCCATTCCATTCCTGGTTACCTTATCTAATTTAACACGCATCAAATCGTTAATGCAGCAACCCAACCAACAACTTTTTGTCACCGGTTACATCTTCCTTCAATCAATCTGTACTTAGCATAAACTTAATCAAATCTCTGTGGGAAAACGATATAAAATATACTTATCACTTGCTGCAGACCATGTATGCTTGCATGATCTGAGTGCTCTTCGCATCTAATTTACACACACACTGAGCACGCAACAAGTTTTTGGCGCCGCTGCCGGGGACTCGGTTGAATAAAAGCGATTTGTGTTATTTTAGAAGAGCTTAATTGATTGGAGCTAATCTTTTGTGTCTATTTTTGCAGGTACTAACAAAGTTGGTTTATGAATGAGTTTCCAAACTACAATCTCGAGTTTGATCCCGAGCCTGAAAGGACTCTAAGGAACAGAAATAGAATTAGAAAGGAAGTTGCACGCCGTTTGAATTAGCAACCTCAAAATCAACCTGTATTTCAGCATATTGCTGACCACGCAGAGTCAGTGCAATTCAAACCACAACAAGCTGAAATGAAAAGAGCAGAAGAAGCACCAAACCGAGCACTTAACACTCGCAATCCCATTGAAATTGCGAATGACAATGATAGTGCTATACTATCTTACCTTGTACCTATGCCTGGTAGCACTCCAAAAGTGCTAATATTTAGCTCCTAAGTCTTGTAAATTAGAATAATTATTTGGGCTTAATTGATATATTTTGTATAATTTAATTGCTAAGGGGTAAATCGGGCATTTGCGATAATTAAGAGCTTAAATGAATATTTTATAATATTTTATTAATTAGTCGTTTTGAGTGATTAAGCTACATTTATTAAATAATCTAATCTTAACTCAAAATTGATTAAGTGGCTTGATGGTGCAAGTCTTATTAAGACAATGGGGGTGCCCAAGCTCAAAACTTGGTGGATGCAAGATTTTTTCTCATTTTTATAAAAGTCAATGGTCAACATCCAAGCCCACACGTCCACGACCATGCGCGCGCGGCCCAGACGCTTCGCCCGCGCGCCCATCCCGCCTCAGCGCCCACCAGACGCTCGCGCGCGCGCGGCCCAACTTCGCCAGCCTCCATACGCGCAGCAGGCCCACGCCCGCCTGCCGACCCACTCCACGCCCGCGCGCCCCTAATCCGCCCAGACGCGGCCCAGCACGCTCTTCAGCCCACGCGCGCGACCACCTGCGGCCCAGCGCCCGCCTCGCCCCGCTCCGCGCGCCCACGACCCGCTCCAGATGCCCCTGCGCGGCCCAATTGGCCAATTTCGGTCCAAAACTCATTTTTCAGCTTTTTAAGCATTTAGACCTAGTTTTTCAGCCACCATTCACCTAAAAACGTGAAATTTCGATTTTGAGAGTTTTGGCCTCGGGTTTGGTGATATTTTCATCAATTTTCAAGGTTTTTGGACAATTTTGGATCGATTTTCAACACGTTTGGCTAAGGTAAGTGTTCTAATTTGAGTTTATGGTGTCTTTGATGCGATTTATGAGGGTTTATTCTTAATTTTGTAACTTAGCATGACTGATTGGGCAATCTTTTTTCTTCTAAGTATATCATATGAGCATGTTTGATTGATAGGAGTAGACGACTTTGATTTCAAGCATGATTCATTAGTTAAAGATTATGATGTCGTGCCTCTCTTAATCGCCAAGTAACATGGATAAGTTGAGCCATAGGTAACATAGGCTTCCTTGTTGATCTTGGTTGTAACTTATCTTGAAGAAATATATAAATCGAAATATTAGCTTAGGCTTCCAGGTTAAACATCCGTCATAGTGCTCCCGTTACTGTCAATTAATCATTATGGGTGGTGTTGGCCCCCTTTTAATTCATTGCCACGTTTAATTAGAATCGAACATTCGTCTCTGTTCTTTATTTAATTTAGGATTGATCCTCTTAGATTAATTAAAGAACGGTCTATTTAGAACTCCACGTTTCTATTTAATTATTTGGGTGACTTGTATTAGTAATTTCGTGGTTTTCGAACTTAACAAACTTAATTGATTACTCATGAAATGAAGAACTCAACAAAGCTTATTGATTGAAAGACAAAATGAAGAATTCAACAAAACTAATTGATTACTCTTAAAGGCAAATCAAATAACAATTCGTAAGCACACATAAGACAATCTGAAAGCAGTAATTAAAGGGCAAAACAGTAGATGATTCAAAATAACATTTAAAGAAAACAATAGCTCATTTGGAAAGCGATTAAAAGAAAGCAGTAAATGGAGTGAAGATCGTCTAAGCCGTGGTTCGCTTTGAATGAAGGGGAAGATTAGCGGATCTTGGGGATGAATTCAATCAGAAGAGAAGATGGATCTTCTCTTCTTCCTTTCGAATTATCGACGCCAAGGGCTTTGTTTCTTCGATCCAACAAACGGGGGAAAGGATTTCGTCTTCGGGTTTTGGCTTCTGCCGATTTTCTTCACTTTGGAGTTCTGTTTTGGATTGAATTGACGGGGATTCAATTCAATATCTTGATCCTCCATCTAGCTCTCTTTATATAGCCTTCAAAGGCTGCTCCCTAATCATGGATCACCATCCAATTTTTGAGGTAACAATCCTCACACGTGGCAGCAGCAGAGAGAATGGACGGCTGGAAAAACGCAACAACGAAGACTGACGGCTGGAAAAACGCAGCAGAAACGACTGATATTGCGATTGCATTGCGAGGGTCGCAATGCTCTGTTCCCAGCTTCTCTTCGTCTGATCCATTGCGTGCTTTGCAAAACTTCAGCAATACATCTGTAGGGTATAAATTAGCCATTTTTTCACCAATTTGCATACTTTTTCGTACCTTTTTCAAATAAGCCTTAAATTAGCATCATTTCACAAAATGTCACTTTTAAACACACATTATGCTAACTTCTAACTACAATGCTCAAGAAATACCATGAATATCAAGTAATTAAGGCCCTAAATAACTCTCTTTTGGAGAGGTAACACACCCCCAAACTTGAGTTATTGCTAGTACTCGAGCAATACAAAGGCTTACTTTTCCTTCTTTGCCTAACTGCTGCCTCTTGTCCTTATCTCTACTTAACTACTTGCTTATTCTCTCAGTCTTACTGTCAAAGGCATTGTTGTCCTGTGACACCCTTCAAGCTAAAACTAACTTCATGTTTTGTCATTCTGAATTCCCTTGCCTTTAAAACCTTTAGTTTTTACTAACTCCCTATCTTTTGGTTTATCTGCCTATATCATCAAGCACACTGTGCAGTCATCCCTAAGCTTTAAAGTCTCCCTAGTTTTAATTCAGACTCAGTACATGCTTCTAAGTTTGTATTATTTTATTACCTAGGAATCCTTAGAGTCATGCCATGCTTAAAACAACACAAGTATCAGAGTACAGGATCCATAGAACAGACTAAGCCATGGCATCACTTCTATTTTAGGACAGACACTCATCTCCCTAATCAAGCCTTCCAGTTACAGCCCTGTGCTTAGCTAACTTAGGATCAGAGTTCATTACATAGGACATCTAAGCACCTAAGGCTGTACCCTTTTGGCATACATCATCCTTCTTTGTTTTCTATATATATTTTTTCTTGCACTTCTTTCTTTCCCTTAAGTATGCCTTTTGATGCAGTGCCCCTTGTGGGTTACACAATTGGCCCTGATTACTCAGCAATCTTAAAGAAAAGACAATGCTTCTTTTTCTTTTGTTGTATTCTTTTTTTTTTTTTTTTTTTTTTTTTTTTTTTTTTTTTTCAAAGAAGGACAATGCATATCTGTTGCGTGCTCAATGGGTAAAATAAATAAGTAATAAGAGAGAGAGAGCACTCAGAACATGCAAGCATACATGATTGTTGCGTGCTCAATGTGTTAAAATAAATAAGCAAGTAAGAAGAGAGAGCACTCAGAACATGCAAGCATACATGGTCTCACAGCAAGTAGTAAGTATATTTCATTCGTTTTTTCCACAGAGACTTATTTTTAGCTATTCACAAAGTGTTTTTGTTAAGAAAGAAGGGATGGATTTGGAGAGGTAAATTTGATTTTTAATTGTCTATTTATTACTGAATGTATAAAGGGATGCAACATAAACAAATGCAAGTTGAAATTAGACTCAAAAGACAAGAGACGAAATTAATAGGTGAAGAAGAAAACAGCTAAACAGAATGGTAAATTGGTAGAATTGCGAGAACCGCAATAATTCCGCAATTGTTAAAACAGAAAAAGTGTGTAAAATGGCGAATTAAGGGCTACTAACGACTATCCTATAGGCATTTTAATACGATTCTCAAGCAGTGGATCAACTCTCTATGCATCAAACTCACTCTATCTCATGTATCGTCCGATTCCATGCATTAAATACTTTAGTTTACTCGACTTCAAAGTAAGGTCTTAAGCATTTTGTTAAATTAGAAGTGTTTAGTTTGTACTAGGAAAACGCTTATTCCTAAGCCGTTTTCTGATTACCTTGAAAGGCTAGCATGATAATATGACTCTGAACTCTTACTCCTTCCAGAGGTTAGGAGTTCTTTGGACAAAATGGATGGCCAATCGAAATTGCCCGTGGGATGACGCTCACATACAACCAATGCTTTGAGTGCTAACCTACATACTTGGTTCACGTTTTTTAGCCTATAGTTCTGTCATTAGCATGCCCCTAGGTGATTTAGCTACTCATGGATATAAGGTAAACAGAAATGACAGATAAAACAGACATGCTTAGAAGGGAAATGTGCTTAAAACAGTAAGGGAAGGCAGTAGAATGAAAAGGCAGAAACTGTGAAATACGGAATTGAAACTTGATTACTTGATTGTTTGAATAGACAGAAGAAAGCTTAAAGCAAATGACAGAGAGATAGAACACAACGAATTATCTTAATCTAGCTATTAGAAAAGAAACAACAACAAGGCAGAGTTGGAAAAATAGAAATGAATAACAGAAAGCAATAAACAAGCTTGAATGTCTCGTTGCAAACGCCTCGAATGAAGGATCAAAAAGAGCAGCCTTGCTTGGATGAATCCAATCGGGAGAGAAGAAGAATCTCCTCTCCTTCCTATCAGATTATCGATTCCAACAGCTGAGCTTCGCAAACCAACAGATGGCAAAGGAAAAACAGAAGAACAGATGGACTGCGAGACGACTTCACGCTTTCGGATGATGATCAAACCTCCGACTTTGACCCCTTTTTATAGTAGTTTGCAGGTGCGTTTGGGCCAAGGAGAACCATCAATCTTCAACGTCATATATCAGAATGGATGGTGGAGAAAGAACGAATCCCTGAAATAACGGAAATTAACAGAAAAAGATCAGTCAACTTACGGTTTTCACTTGAATAATTGCGGTGTCCGCAATTATTTCGCAAAGCTATCGCAATGCTGTTTGTTTCATTCTTTTCCTTCGGTTTTCAATCCTTTTTCTTCCTATTGTGCATAAGTCCTAAATTAGCTACCTTCTTCTAATTCTCATATTTAAGCATAGGTTTAGGCTAAATGCAATCAAAAACACCTAAGTATGTGCATCTTCCTAAGCTAAATAGGTCCTAAATAAGTCACTTTCAGAGACTTAACACACCCCCAAACTTGAGGTTTTGCTTGTCCTCAAGCAATCTAAGGACTTACTTAGGCTGTTATTTTATCTTCTTTAACTACTTACCGACTCCCCTATATCCCAATCTATAGCAGTGCTGTCCTGTGACACACTTCTAAGCTTAAAACTACCCTCTTATCTAGCTTCTTCTGACTTCGCCTGCCTAACACTCCTTCTGTTTTCATTAACTCCCTACAACTGATCTATTCGCTTTTGTCATATCATGCCACTATCCCTAAGGTTTCAAATTCTGCCTAGCTTTATCTCAGACTCAGTACATGCTTCTAGTTTTTACTTATGAGCTACCTAGGATTCCTTAGAGTCATGCCAGTCTTAGTACAAAACTAGTGACAGTAGTACTTTCATAAGACCAACTAAACCCTGGCATCACTTCATTGGATATACATTCATCTCCCTAGACAAACCTAAAAGCTACAACCTTGTGCTCAGCTCATTGAGGATCAGAGTTCTTTTCAAATAGGACATCTAAGCCACAAGGTTATAACTTCTAAGCACACACTCTTCTTCCCTATTTCTCCCTTTTTTTCTTTCTTACTTAGGTGAAACTTCTCCTTGGGTTGCCTTTTGATGCAATGCCACTTGTGGGTTACACACTTGGCACTGATTACTCAGCACTTTGAGAGAAGCTCCCCTTTTTATTCTATTTTTTCTTCTTTTTTTTTTTTTTAAAGGAGAAGAAGAATGCTTATGTCCTAAGGAAGAGAGGAATGTTCCTAGGCCTAGGGTGGCCTCCCCCAAACTTAAACTACTCATTGTCCCCAATGAGTGTCCGAGGTGGCACACCCCCAAACTTATCTAGAAGCATCTAGTCTAAGGTAAAACAAAGAGAATTTAAAAGACCTAGGCATAGACAGAACATTCTAAAAGAAAATATCACAGCAGCAGAATTTTGAAAAAAAAACAGACAGATAAGGTCTTAAAGCTGTGCATGCTGAGCTTTTGAGAGGTTAATTTAAACTATCAAAGGGTGTCCTATGACACTCATCCAGCATGCTGTAAGATAAGCTATATAAGGTGGCCATGCTAGCAGCAAAAGATAGGATTTAACAGATCACAGCTAATCTAAACAGACAGTCCAAAACATGCAATCAGTCAGAAAAATTGCGGGTACCGCAATTATTCCGCAATTAAATCCGGGCAGATATAACATTGAATCAGGCCCCTAAACATGCTTTGTCCTGTTGCCTTAAGCTCAACAAAAATAAAACTAACCTAACCTTCTTAGGCAGCTAACATCAGACTATACTAAACAAAAGAAAAAACATAAAACTAAGTATCTAAAACAGATCAAAAATTGACTAAAAACAGTAGAGTTCACATGATTTATCAGAAGCAGATTTTTTTTTTTTTTATATAAGGGAACAGCAATACTCCCTTCAGTGCAATTCAAACCAGCACTCAATTCTCGTCATCCTCATCAGGTTGTCTTGGTCGTGGGGGCACCCATGGAGTTAGGAGATTTGTAGGGAAGTCAGGGAAGGTGCACCCAAGCTGGTCTGCAACCTCCTTGTCCCGTGCCTGCGCATAAGTGGCCCATTGAGCCATCCTTCGTTGCATATCCATTAGGCAGGCCATGGATCGTGACTGATCAGCAGCCAACCGATCCAATTCAAACTCCATATTCCCCTTCCTCTTCAGCCTCAAGCTAGCAGGCAGCTCTAAGTGGCCTGTGTAGGCCATCTGCTGCTCCATGCGCTCGATGGGGACTCCTGCAAGCAAGCATAACTTGGTTATAGTGTTGGGGAAAAATAATGGCCCCTTACCTTTTCTCGCACACTCAGCAATGTCAGCTGACATGATCTCCCCCACATTGACCGTGAGACCGCGCATGATGGCATAGACCAGCAGTGATCTACTCTGGTTGATGGTCGTCTCGTGGGTCACCGGGGACAACTTTCTCCTCACAAAGGCAAACCACACAGCTGCCTTTGCCGTCAGGTTGGCACTCATTAGGGTGTGCCTCCCATTGCGTGAGACAGTCCACGCTGCTTCAGGCTGGCCAATTGTGCGAATGGCCTCTTCCAGCACTGCCTCAGTCGGCTCATCAACGATCCGTGCGTAGTCAGTGTGTCTTTGGCCCTTGAGGCCATAAGCGTCGTTGATGGCCTTTGCTGAGTAGTCCACCTCTACTCCCCTCACCACAGAAAGCCCTTCCTCAGAGTTTCGAAGGTTGGCGTAGAAGTCGTATACCATACTCGTGTAAGCCGGATTGGGTGGCCTGCACAACTCTTCCCAGCTGTGATTTATAATCCCTGCGCGCAAGAACTGCGGCAGGTCAGCAAGTCTGTCGAGGAAGCCTTTCTCGTGCAGCAACTCCCTCTTTCTCAACTCAACGCCCCTGGACTCAGCGTCAGACGATACATACCTCACAGATTGAGGCTCGTCTTCAGGGTAGAGCTTGGCCTTCCCTTTGTCTGCTGTCTTGGCTGACTCGGCAGCCTCAACCTTGAGTCTTTTGAGCGATGGCTCCGTGCTTTCTTTCTCTGATGAAGGCGCCTTCTTGGCCTTCTTCTTTTTCAGCTTCTTGACTCGCTTAGCCTTAAGAACCTTGGCCTTCCTTTTCTTCTTGAGCTTCGCCTCAATGTTGATCTGCTGCAGGCATGCCCCCAGCGTCTCTTCCATGGAATCATCCTGCTGTGCAGGACTCTCTAGGCTAGCTTCCCTTGCAGGCGAGAAGACCTCGTCTTCACCACCATCCCCACTGCCTTGCGTGGACTCTTGGTACTCCCCATAAGGGAATTCAGGATCAGGCCGTGGGGGAGTAGTCGAGGGTGTGGAGCTCTGTGCAGCCGCAGGTGTCTGATCAGAACTCTGAGGTGCTGAAGACAACTCAGGGCTCGGTGCAGGCGGTGATGAAGCGATCTCTGGGCTGTGCACTGGTTCAGATGATGCAGGGCTGTGCGCAGGTGATGCAGATGGCGAAGAGCTGCGCGCTGGTGATGCAGATGGCGACGAACCCTTCTGGGCTGACTCGTGGGACGCACGATCAGGTTCTTGACTCTCCACAGAGGGAGTCTTTGCTGTGCTTGGTTCGGCGGCTATCTCGACACTCCACCGGCGTTTCTTGGGTGTGCCTGCTGGTTCAGAAGGTCCAGCAGGGATTTCCGTGACAACCCTCCACTTCTTCCTACGGATTGGAAGCTTGGGCAGCCGTTCGGTACGTGCAGCATCAGCATTGGCGAGGGCAAGAAGTGCTTCCCTCGCAGCTTCTTCAGCGTCATCGGCCCTTTTCTTGGCCGCAGATCTTTCAGCCCTAGTGAGCACCATTGTTGCTTCTTGGCGATTTGGAGAGAAGAATCAAAGATGAAGAGAATCGCAGCTTTCTTGGAAATCAGAGAATGAGAGAATCGTATCGATCGAGCGCCTTCTAACGGATATAAAGGCAACGGATAAATCCCCAACGGCTATATTTTGCGGATCCTGCAATTCCACCGCAATTTAAGGGATATTTTTTCATCTAAATGTCAATCTTTGATCGTCCGTATCTTTTATTTGGCTCAACCGTTTCTTGATTTTTAAAGCTGGATTTGATCTCCTTGATTCCATCTATCGATTCCCTACAAAAAGAAATAAAAACAAAATCAAATTCGTAATTAAAATCACACCACAAAACATACAAACGATAACCGAAAAACAGTGCAAAAATAAACTAAGGCATTGGCCTTGACTAAACGAGCACAGTAACCACTCGTTCTCTCTCGTTTTTAATTTCATGCTTCATTCAAGAGGAAGGCCGAGAGAGTCTTCACATCTCCTTCCTCATAGTAGTGCTTCAATCTCGCACCATTGACCATAAAAGGCTGTCCTTGCTGCAAGTTCTTTATCTCTATAGCACCATGAACAAACACATTAGTAATGACAAATGGACCCGACCATCTAGACTTTAGTTTGCCTGGAAATAATTTTAGTCTTGAGTTAAATAATAGGACAAGTTGGCCTTTCCTAAAGTCTTTGATCCTAAGTCTACTATCATGCCATATTTTGGTCTTTTCTTTATACATTTTGGCATTTTCATAAGACATATGCCTAAGCTCATCAAGCTCATGTAATTGTAATGACCGTAGTGTCCCTGCATCAGTCACACAATAATTCAATTCTTTCAATGCCCAAAATGCCTTAATTTCTAATTCAAATGGAAGATGACATGCCTTGCCATATACCAACCTATTGGGAGACATACCTAGGGGTGTCTTATATGCTGTTCTATAAGCCCAAAGTGCATCCTCAAGCTTAAATGACCAGTCTTTCCTATTAGGTTTGACCACCTTTTCTAGGATGTTCTTAATTTCCCTATTCGAAATTTCAGCTTGTCCATTTGAGTGTGGGTGGTAGGGAGTGGCTACTCTATGTCTAATGTTATATTTAGCCAACACTTTTTCCATAGCTTTATTAATAAAATGTGTCCCCTCATCACTAATGATAGCACGAGGAGTCCCAAATCTAGTGAAAATGTGCCTATGTAAGAATTTGATGACTGTTTTGGCATCATTACTAGGGCAAGCTATGGCCTCTACCCACTTAGAGACGTAATCTACTGCTACAAGGATGTACAGGTTACCTGATGATGGTGGGAATGGTCCCATGAAATCAATGCCCCACACATCAAAGAGCTCCAACTCTAAGATGTAGGTGAGAGGCATTTCATCCTTGCGACTGAGATTACCTGTACTTTGGCATTCATCACAGTTGTGTGCATAGGTGTGTGCATCCTTGAAGATCGTTGGCCAATAGTAGCCACTCTGAAATACCTTTGCAGCTGTTCTCTGACCACCAAAGTGTCCTCCATAAGGAGCTGTGTGGCAGTGCTGCAGCACAGACTTCGCCTCAGCAGCTGAAACACACTTCCTTAGTAATCCGTCAGCACAAGTTCTGTATAAAGTGGGATCATCCCATATGAATTTCTTTGCTTCGTGGAAGAACCTCTTCTTCTCTTGTCCTCCCTTGAAAGTAGGCAGTACCTGTGATGCAAGGAAGTTAGCAATGTCAGCAAACCAAGGTTCCTCATCGTTATCACGATGAGCCAAAACAAAGACTTGTTCATCAATAAAAGCATCAGAAATTGCGGACTCCGCAATTTTTTCGCAATTATGGTGCAATCGGGAAAGATGATCCGCAACCACATTTTCGCACCCTTTCTTGTCTCTAATGTCCAGATCGAACTCTTGCAACAACAGTACCCACCTTATTAACCTAGGCTTAGCATCAGCCTTCCTCATAAGGTACTTGAGTGCCGAGTGATCTGTAAACACTACAGTTCTGGTGCCTACAATGTAATTCCTAAACTTCTCACAAGCAAACACTACTGCTTGCATCTCCTTCTCAGTAGTCGTGTAATTACATTGTGCCTCATTCAGGGTTTTACTAGCATAATATACAGGGTGTGTTAGCTTGTCAATCTTCTGTCCTAACATCACCCCCACAGCATAGTCACTGGCATCACATAACATCTCAAAGGGGAGATCCCAGTTGGGTCCTACTATGATAGGGGCTGTGACTAGTGCTGTCTTAAGGGTTTTCCAAGCTACTCTACATTCTTTAGAGAAGATGAATGGCCTATTTAGCTCTAGAAGCTCACACAAAGGCTTAGCTATCTTAGAAAAGTCCTTAATGAACCTTCTGTAGAAGCCAGCATGCCCTAAGAAGCTTCTAATGGCTTTGACATTTTGTGGCTCTACCAACTTCTCTATGATCTCAATTTTGGCCCTATCGACCTCTACACCTGCCCTTGACACTCGATGACCTAAGACAATCCCTTCATCCACCATGAAGTGGCATTTTTCCCAATTTAGAACTAGGTTGGTCTCCTCACACCTAGTCAGGACTTGTCCTAAATTTTCTAGACAGTTGGTGAATGAATCCCCAAAGACTGAGAAGTCATCCATGAATATTTCTATCATGGACTCATCCAACTCAGAGAAGATTGCCATCATGCACCTTTGGAAAGTTGCCGGTGCATTGCATAAGCCAAAAGGCATTCTGCGAAAGGCAAAGGTTCCAAAAGGGCAAGTGAAGGTGGTCTTCTCTTGGTCCTTAGGGTCTATAGTAATCTGGTTATAGCCTGAGTAACCATCTAAGAAACAATAGTAGGCTCTACCAGCTATTCTGTCTAACATCTGGTCAATGAATGGTAAGGGGAAATGGTCTTTTTTAGTTTCTTTATTTAATTTCCTGTAATCCATACACACTCTCCACCCTGTGACAGTCCTTGTTGGAATCAGTTCGTCGTTCTCATTGACTACCACAGTTATCCCCCCCTTTTTAGGTACACATTGGATGGGGCTTACCCACTGGCTACTAGCTATGGGGAAGATGACACCTGCATCTAACCATTTTATGATTTCTTTCTTTACGACCTCCTTCATAGAGGGATTCAACCTACGTTGGTGGTCTACTCTAGGTGTGTGCTCTTCCTCTAATATAATCTTATGCATACAATAAGAAGGGCTAATGCCTCTAATATCAGCAATAGTCCATGCAATAGCCTTCCTATGTTGCTTAAGCAGTAAAATCAGTTCAACCTCATGCTTTTCACTCAATTTAGAAGAAATGATAACAGGCAGAGTTTCATTACTCCCTAAATATGCATACTTGAGGTGAGTGGGTAGTGGTTTTAATTCTAAAACAGGTGGATGCTCAATGGATGGCTTTAAAGTATTTAATGATCTATCAGTTAGGTCTATATGCATACATACAGGTTGTGGTATATCTACAGGCATATCCATTATTTCAGATACATTTAAGTCAGCTACATCTAGTTGTACATATTCATTAGCATGCTTGGTTAATAGTACATGCTCTAATTGTTCTTCCATTAAAGAGTCTACGACGTCCATACTAGCACAGGATTCAAGGTCAGAGGGATACCTTAAAGCTTTATACACACTAAATTTCACCTCTTCATCATGAACCCTCATTGTGAGCTCACCTTTTTGGACGTCTATAAGTGCCCTACCTGTGGCTAGAAATGGTCTGCCTAGCAGGATGGGAACCTCCTTGTCTGCCTCATAGTCCAGGACAATGAAATCTGCAAGGAAGATGAATTTGTCAACTTTCACTAGAATATCCTCAATTTTACCTTCAGGGTATGCAATGGATCTGTCTGCTAGTTGTAAAGTGACAGTGGTTGGACGTGCTTCTCCTATTCCCAACTGGCGGAATAGGGATAAGGGCATGAGATTGATGCTGGCGCCCAGGTCACAAAGCGCTCTGCCCACGTGCTTGCCTCCGAGTTCAACAGGTAAGGTGAAGGAACCAGGATCCTTCTCCTTCTTAGGCAGCTTGTTCTGGAGGATGGCACTGCACTCCTCAGTGAGATTGACTGTTTCAAACTCACCAATTATTTTTTTGTTAGTAATGATATCCTTCAAAAACTTTACATAAGAAGACATGGACTGTAAAACCTCTACAAAAGGAATGTTAACGTGCACTTGCTTAAGAATTTCTAAAAATTTATTAAAATGCACTTCCTGTTCCTGCTTCTTCTTAAGCCTACGAGGATATGGAGGTGGTGGCACATATGCAGGCACGTCAGGTCGCCTTAGGATAGGTGGAGGCCTTGGAATTTCTTCTATCTCCTCAGCAATGGGTTCTAGCCTGGTTCCTGATGTGCTAGTTGGGGGTGGACCTTGGTTTGGCAGAGACTCCAGTGGAGCACTAGACTCAGTGTTCTCTACTCGCTTTGGTATGTCCTTGGTGTTGCTTACCAAAGGTCTCCCACTCCTGAGTTCAATTGCTTGAACTTGTTCCTTACCATCTCTCCTTGGTACTTCAGTGTCAGCAGGGAGTCTACCTTGGGGCCTACTTTTAATTTCATTGGCTAATTGCCCTATTTGATTTTCTAGGCTCCTAAGAGTAGCTTGCTGGCTTTGGAGAGTAGCATCATTTTTAGCTATGTATTCCTTGAGTAGGTTTTCTACAGAAGATCCTACAGGTTGATTATAAGGTTTTTGGTACATTGACTGGTTATGTTGGTTATGTTGGGGAGTGAAACCAGATGTTCCACTCGGCCTTGGTTGGTTAATATTTTGGTTAGAGTTTTGTTGGCCACCCCATGACAGGTTTGGGTGGTTTCTCCAACCAGGATTGTAAGTATTTGAGTAGGGGTTGTTCCTAGGCTGCTGTTGGCTACCAACATAGCAGACTGAGGCTGGATTCCCAGGGCAGTATTCATATGGGTGCCCTTCCCCACAGAATCCACAGATAAGTGCCTCGCCTTGACTTGGTTGGGTGCCCATTGACATGGCTGTGGCGGTATTGGCACTGGTTTGGAGATTGGCCTGAGCCATTTGCTTAACTAGGTTGGTCAGGGCGTTTATTTGGGTGCTCATGGCGCTTAGAGCATCCTTGTCTTGAGCTCTAGTTGGCTCTACTGGATCATCTGACCACCTACAGTGAGATGTTGAGATCTTCTCCAAGATCTCATAAGCTTCGTTGTAACTCTTGGACAACATGGAACCACCAGCAGATGAATTTAGAACTTGTCTGGTGCTGGGGTTGCATCCTTTGAAAAAGACCTCTATTTGGATACACCATGGGATGCCATGGTGTGGACATTTAATGAGAAGATCTTTGAACCTTGTCCAAGCTTCGTGAAGAGACTCACTTGGAGCTTGTTTGAATTTAATTATGTCATCACGAAAGGTAGAATTCCTATCAGGTGGGAAATATTTGACTAGGAATTTTTCTGCTAAGTCTGTCCAATTGAGGACAGATCCAGAGGGTAATGAGTTTAACCACGTTTTGGCTTTGTCCCTCAAAGAGTAAGGGAACAAATATAGCCTCAAGGCTTCTTGAGAAACTCCAGGGATTAGGAAAGTGTCACTAACTCCTAAGAAGTTCCTAAGATGGTTATGGGGATCCTCATTTTCCATTCCAAAGAATTGTCCCACAGTGGACAACATTTGGAACATCACTGGCTTTAACTCGAATGAGTTGGCAGTGATCTCAGGACGGATTATGCTGGGGTTCAGCTCCCCAGGCATAGGTACGAGGTATGAAAGAATGGCGCTGTCCTTGTCATTCGCTATTTCAATGGGATTGCGAGTGACAGGCACCAGATTTTGATCTCTTCCATCCATTTCTTCTTGAGGTGGTGTTGGTAACCTTGCGGTTTCAGCAGCTAATTGAGGTAATGAAGGTTGTTTAAATAGACGTTTCTTGGCTCTATTCCTAGCTCTAAGTAATCTCTCGGGCTCAGGGTTGAACTCTAGATCACTACTTGGAAGCTCATTCATAAACTAACCTAAATGTTACCTAAAAAAGAAATGGAAGTGGATCAAATACAATGGAAAATAATTTGGTGTTTCAAACTTAACTAACTTTGTTTTCGCTTAAATAAGTCCCCGGCAGCGGCGCCAAAAACTTGTTGCGTGCTCAATGTGTTAAAATAAATAAGCAAGTAAGAAGAGAGAGCACTCAGAACATGCAAGCATACATGGTCTCACAGCAAGTAGTAAGTATATTTCATTCGTTTTTTCCACAGAGACTTATTTTTAGCTATTCACAAAGTGTTTTTGTTAAGAAAGAAGGGATGGATTTGGAGGGGTAAATTTGATTTTTAATTGTCTATTTATTACTGAATGTATAAAGGGATGCAACATAAACAAATGCAAGTTGAAATTAGACTCAAAAGACAAGAGACGAAATTAATAGGTGAAGAAGAAAACAGCTAAACAGAATGGTAAATTGGTAGAATTGCGAGAACCGCAATAATTCCGCAATTGTTAAAACAGAAAAAGTGTGTAAAATGGCGAATTAAGGGCTACTAACGACTATCCTATAGGCATTTTAATACGATTCTCAAGCAGTGGATCAACTCTCTATGCATCAAACTCACTCTATCTCATGTATCGTCCGATTCCATGCATTAAATACTTTAGTTTACTCGACTTCAAAGTAAGGTCTTAAGCATTTTGTTAAATTAGAAGTGTTTAGTTTGTACTAGGAAAACGCTTATTCCTAAGCCGTTTTCTGATTACCTTGAAAGGCTAGCATGATAATATGACTCTGAACTCTTACTCCTTCCAGAGGTTAGGAGTTCTTTGGACAAAATGGATGGCCAATCGAAATTGCCCGTGGGATGACGCTCACATACAACCAATGCTTTGAGTGCTAACCTACATACTTGGTTCACGTTTTTTAGCCTATAGTTCTGTCATTAGCATGCCCCTAGGTGATTTAGCTACTCATGGATATAAGGTAAACATAAATGACAGATAAAACAGACATGCTTAGAAGGGAAATGTGCTTAAAACAGTAAGGGAAGGCAGTAGAATGAAAAGGCAGAAACTGTGAAATACGGAATTGAAACTTGATTACTTGATTGTTTGAATAGACAGAAGAAAGCTTAAAGCAAATGACAGAGAGATAGAACACAACGAATTATCTTAATCTAGCTATTAGAAAAGAAACAACAACAAGGCAGAGTTGGAAAAATAGAAATGAATAACAGAAAGCAATAAACAAGCTTGAATGTCTCGTTGCAAACGCCTCGAATGAAGGATCAAAAAGAGCAGCCTTGCTTGGATGAATCCAATCGGGAGAGAAGAAGAATCTCCTCTCCTTCCTATCAGATTATCGATTCCAACAGCTGAGCTTCGCAAACCAACAGACGGCAAAGGAAAAACAGAAGAACAGATGGACTGCGAGACGACTTCACGCTTTCGGATGATGATCAAACCTCCGACTTTGACCCCTTTTTATAGTAGTTTGCAGGTGCGTTTGGGCCAAGGAGAACCATCAATCTTCAACGTCATATATCAGAATGGATGGTGGAGAAAGAACGAATCCCTGAAATAACGGAAATTAACAGAAAAAGATCAGTCAACTTACGGTTTTCACTTGAATAATTGCGGTGTCCGCAATTATTTCGCAAAGCTATCGCAATGCTGTTTGTTTCATTCTTTTCCTTCGGTTTTCAATCCTTTTTCTTCCTATTGTGCATAAGTCCTAAATTAGCTACCTTCTTCTAATTCTCATATTTAAGCATAGGTTTAGGCTAAATGCAATCAAAAACACCTAAGTATGTGCATCTTCCTAAGCTAAATAGGTCCTAAATAAGTCACTTTCAGAGACTTAACACACCCCCAAACTTGAGGTTTTGCTTGTCCTCAAGCAATCTAAGGACTTACTTAGGCTGTTATTTTATCTTCTTTAACTACTTACCGACTCCCCTATATCCCAATCTATAGCAGTGCTGTCCTGTGACACACTTCTAAGCTTAAAACTACCCTCTTATCTAGCTTCTTCTGACTTCGCCTGCCTAACACTCCTTCTGTTTTCATTAACTCCCTACAACTGATCTATTCGCTTTTGTCATATCATGCCACTATCCCTAAGGTTTCAAATTCTGCCTAGCTTTATCTCAGACTCAGTACATGCTTCTAGTTTTTACTTATGAGCTACCTAGGATTCCTTAGAGTCATGCCAGTCTTAGTACAAAACTAGTGACAGTAGTACTTTCATAAGACCAACTAAACCCTGGCATCACTTCATTGGATATACATTCATCTCCCTAGACAAACCTAAAAGCTACAACCTTGTGCTCAGCTCATTGAGGATCAGAGTTCTTTTCAAATAGGACATCTAAGCCACAAGGTTATAACTTCTAAGCACACACTCTTCTTCCCTATTTCTCCCTTTTTTTCTTTCTTACTTAGGTGAAACTTCTCCTTGGGTTGCCTTTTGATGCAATGCCACTTGTGGGTTACACACTTGGCACTGATTACTCAGCACTTTGAGAGAAGCTCCCCTTTTTATTCTATTTTTTCTTCTTTTTTTTTTTTTAAAGGAGAAGAAGAATGCTTATGTCCTAAGGAAGAGAGGAATGTTCCTAGGCCTAGGGTGGCCTCCCCCAAACTTAAACTACTCATTGTCCCCAATGAGTGTCCGAGGTGGCACACCCCCAAACTTATCTAGAAGCATCTAGTCTAAGGTAAAACAAAGAGAATTTAAAAGACCTAGGCATAGACAGAACATTCTAAAAGAAAATATCACAGCAGCAGAATTTTGAAAAAAAAACAGACAGATAAGGTCTTAAAGCTGTGCATGCTGAGCTTTTGAGAGGTTAATTTAAACTATCAAAGGGTGTCCTATGACACTCATCCAGCATGCTGTAAGATAAGCTATATAAGGTGGCCATGCTAGCAGCAAAAGATAGGATTTAACAGATCACAGCTAATCTAAACAGACAGTCCAAAACATGCAATCAGTCAGAAAAATTGCGGGTACCGCAATTATTCCGCAATTAAATCCGGGCAGATATAACATTGAATCAGGCCCCTAAACATGCTTTGTCCTGTTGCCTTAAGCTCAACAAAAATAAAACTAACCTAACCTTCTTAGGCAGCTAACATCAGACTATACTAAACAAAAGAAAAAACATAAAACTAAGTATCTAAAACAGATCAAAAATCGTATGCCATATAGATTTAAAATCCCACCGTAGGAAGCATGCTTCATGCATTGAAAATATGTTATAAGTGTTATAATATATCGTATGCATATTTGGCAATTCATGATTTTTGATATAAAAGTTATATTAATTCATGAATTAGTTGTTGTTAATTCAATAGAATAATTGATATAAGTGTTATATTAATTATGAAATTAAATCAACAACATAGATTGCCATAGTTTTATGCACATGGTATATTATAAGTGTTATAATGTATAGGATGCATGTTTAATTCATGAGTATTAATATAAGAGTTATATTAATTCATGAATTAGATGTTGTTTGCTTAATAGAATAATTGATATAAGTGTTATATTAATTATGAAATTAAACATCCAACATTAGATGCATTTTGTTTGTTATAAGTGTTATAATGTATAGGATGCATGCTTAATTCATGAGAATTGATATAAGTGTTATATTAATTTATGAATTAGGAGTTGTATATTTAAAAACATAATTGATATAATTGTTATATTAATTATGAAATTAAATATTCAACTTGTCATGCCTTAGTGATGCATGTTTGAGAAGCATGTAGAAGTTTGTTGTAGTAAGTCTTAGTTTTGCAAAGCGTTGTAAAATTGGCATAGACTTTTAAAATCTATAACAAAGACAAAGGCATGCTCACCTAGGGTTGAATGTATCGTTCCGTTTCATTAGATGAATAGGTCGATATCTTGTAAATGCTAAGGTTACAAGAAACTCACCCGGGGACATCCTGTTCGAGGTTGGAGGTATTTAAGCTGACGGTTTACGGAACACCTCCTACCTGGGGACCATCCGGTTCTTGAGTAAAGTTAACCCGGCTTTATGAGCATGCGTGAGTGGTGTGAGGTAATAAAGTGTTTATCACCTAGACATCATAGGTAAAAGTTTGTTTTACCTAGACTTAGGCCTTATTGTCTTAGCCGGATAATGCCTGAGTAATTTACCCATTCTGTCTTAAAATACTTAGTAGAGGTGTTGAGAAGGTATATATGATATGTCCCTCTCCTCCTACGTTCTCTGTCAAGTTCACACCGTGAGAATTATGCTCGGCCTCGTGATGTCAATAGGGCATCCCCATTCGGATGGTATTTGCATAATTCAAGAGCAAGGTGAATGGAGAAAGTATTTATAGTAAGTGGGAGAAGGAAGTATGTCAATACATCCTGCGGTCTCCTCCATTGGATTGAACCGTGAGATTTCTATGTTCTGCCTGCTAGGTGCCCACAAGTGGTACCGATCCATTCGGAGGGCCGTTTCATAGGAATCGGAACATCTCAATCACCATTTATGGATAAAGAAACATAGAGCCATTCCCAACTTTGACATTTCCATTCGGTTGCATCGTTGGGGCCGCCCTATGAATTCTAAAAATGGAGGGTCACACTTACGAGATTTGCTAAGGAGTTAGTAAATCTTGACCAAACTGCGATAACTAAGATGCTATAGGAATATGAGATATTCTGGTATTAGCATTTAGTCAAGAATGTCTTGATTCAGTGAAGGAATGCTTGACTGCCCCTCGGTAGCGACCATTCTGACCCACTGAAGTATCGTTGCAGTTTAATAATGAGTTTTGGGTACATTATTATTCTTTGCTAAATTCTTGATTGGTGTGTAAATTAGGTTAAAACCTTTTCACTAATATTTATTCATTCTCTTTTCAGCATGTCTAGCTCTTTCATTCATTTACTAGCTTCCGATAAGTTAACCGGCGATAACTACGCGACCTGGAAATCGAACTTGAATACGATTCTCGTTCTAGATGATCTAAGGTTCGTCTTATCAGAGGATTGTCCTCCCCCTCCTAGCTCGGATGCGACTCGAACTGTTCGAGAAGCATATGATAGATGGACAAGGGCTAATGATAAAGCCCGAGTCTATATATTAGCCAGCATATCTGATGTGTTAGCTAAGAAGCACGAGGATATGGTTTCTGCTAAAGAAATCATGTCTTCATTACAGGAGATGTTTGGACTTCCGTCCTCATCGGTCTGTCATGAAGCCCTCAAATTCGTTTACAACTCTCGCATGAAGGAGGGAACCTCTGTTAGGGAGCATGTCCTTAACATGATGGTCCACTTCAATGTGGCGGAAGTAAACGGAGCTATTATAAATGAGTCAAGTCAAGTAAGCTTTATCTTGGAATCTCTTCCGAAGAGTTTCCTTCAGTTCAGAACCAATTTGGTAATGAACAAGATAAAGTATAATTTGACTTCTCTCCTCAGCGAGCTGCAGACCTATCAGTCCCTTCAGACTTCTAAAGGAAAAGAGAAGGAGGCAAACGTTGTCACTTCTAGGAAATTCCAAAAGGGGTCGTCTTCAGGGAGTAGGTCTGAACTTTCTTCTATTAAGAATAAGAGTATTCAAAAGAAGAAGAAAGATAAAAGGAAGGGAAAAGCACTTGCTACTGCTAAGAGCAAGAGTAGATCTGCAGACAAAGGAAAATGTTTCCATTGTGGTGTAGATGGGCACTGGAAACGGAATTGCCCAAAGTATCTTGCAGAGAAAAAGGCTGAGAAGGAAAGACAAGGTAAATATGATTTACTTGTTGTTGAAACATATTTAGTAGAACATGATTGTCATACCTGGATACTTGATTCAGGAGCTACTAACCATGTTTGTTCTTCTTTTCAGGAAACTAGTTCTTGGCAGCCACTTTCTCGCGGTGAGATAACTCTCAGAGTTGGAACTGGAGAGGTTGTCTCAGCTGAAGCAGTGGGAGCTGTAAAGTTGTTGTATAGAGATAGTTTCATTTTACTAGAAAATGTACTCCTGGTTCCTACCTTCCAGAGGAATCTTGTATCTATATCTTGTTTGTTAGAACAGTTGTATAAAGTATCTTTTGTTTATAATGAAGCGTTCATTAGCAAAAGAGGTGTACGCATTTATTCTGCGAAACTTGAAAACAACTTGTATGTGTTAAGACCAACCGAAGCCAAAGCTATTTTGAACACTGAAATGTTTAAAACAGCTGAGACTCAAACTAAAAGGCAGAAACTTTCTCCAAGTACTTATCTTTGGCACTTAAGACTAGGTCACATTAATCTCAATAGGATTGGGAGATTGGTTAAGAGTGGTCTGCTAAATCGTTTAGAGGACAACTCTTTACCGCCATGTGAGTCTTGTCTTGAGGGCAAAATGACCAAACGATCTTTTTCTGAAAAAGGTCATAGGTCCAAAGAACCTCTAGAAATCGTGCATTCGGATCTCTGTGGTCCTTTGAATGTCAAAGCACGAGGAGGGTATGAATATTTCATCAGTTTTATTGATGATTATTCTAGGTACGGTTATCTTTATCTAATGCATCATAAGTCCGAAGCTCTTGAAAAGTTCAAAGAGTATAAGGCAGAGGTTGAGAACACATTAGGTAAATCGATAAAAACACTCCGATCAGATCGAGGTGGAGAGTATATGGATTTAAGATTCCAGGACTATATGATAGAACATGGAATAGTATCTCAACTCTCAGCGCCAGGAACACCACAGCAGAATGGTGTGTCCGAGAGGAGAAATATAACCCTGTTAGACATGGTTCGATCTATGATGAGTTATGCTCATTTGCCTAGTTCGTTTTGGGGATATGCAGTAGAGACTGCAGTATATATTTTGAACATGGTTCCCTCTAAGAGTGTTTCTGAAACACCTTATGAGTTATGGAGAGGGCGTAAAGGTAGTTTACGTCACTTCAGGATTTGGGGGTGTCCGGCACATGTGCTAGTACCCAATCCAAAGAAGTTAGAACATCGTTCAAAATTGTGCCTATTTGTAGGTTACCCCAAGGAAACGAAAGGTGGTCTATTTTATGATCCTCATGAGAACAAGGTACTAGTATCGACTAATGCCACGTTTTTAGAGGAAGACCACATGAGAGATCATCAACCGTCGAGCAAAATTGTTTTGTCCGAATTTTCCAGGAAAGCTACAGACGGATCAACAAAGGTTGTTGATCAGGCTGGTCCTTCTCAAGAGTTGAGAAAACCTCGACGCAGTGGGAGGGATGTAAGACAGCCTGACCGCTACATCGGCTTGTCTGAAACTCAAGTCGTCATACCTGATGATGGCGTTGAGGATCCATTGACCTTTAAACAGGCAATGAATGACATAGACAAGGATCAGTGGCTTAAAGCCATGGATCTCGAAATGGAGTCTATGTACTTCAATTCGGTCTGGGATCTTGTAGACCAACCAGATAGTGAAAGACCTATCGGTTGCAAGTGGATCTACAAGAGAAAACGAGACCAAGCCGGTAAGGTGCAAACCTTTAAGGCTCGACTTGTGGCAAAAGGTTATTCCCAAAGAGAAGGGGTGGACTATGAAGAAACCTTTTCTCCTGTTGCCATGTTAAAGTCGATTAGAATACTCTTATCCATTGCTACATTTTATGACTATGAAATCTGGCAAATGGATGTCAAGACTGCCTTTCTGAATGGTAATCTTGAGGAGAGTATCTATATGGCTCAACCAGAGGGATTCATACTTCAGGGTCAAGAGCAAAAGGTTTGCAAGCTTAATCGATCCATTTATGGGTTGAAGCAAGCATCTAGATCCTGGAATATAAGGTTTGATACGGCGATCAAATCTTATGGCTTTGAACAAAATATTGACGAACCTTGTGTTTACAAGAAAGTAGTCAATACTGTTGTAGCTTTCTTAGTCTTGTACGTAGACGATATACTACTCATTGGGAATGATGTAGGGTTCCTAACTGAGGTTAAGAATTGGCTAGCGACCCAATTCCAAATGAAAGATTTGGGAGGGCTCAGTTTGTTCTAGGGATTCAGATCATAAGGGATCGTAAGAACAAAGTGCTAGCGCTGTCTCAAGCATCTTATATTGACAAGGTGTTGTCAAGATATTCGATGCAGAATTCCAAGAAAGGTTCGCTGCCTTTTAGGCATGGAATTTACTTGTCTAAGGAACAGTCTCCTAAGACACCTCAAGAGGTTGAGGATATGAGACGAATTCCCTATGCATCTGCAGTTGGTAGTCTCATGTACGCTATGTTATGTACACGACCCGACATCTGTTATGCAGTAGGAATTGTCAGTAGGTTCCAGTCCAATCCAGGATATGATCACTGGACAGCCGTTAAACACGTCCTCAAGTATCTTAGGAGAACGAGAGACTATGTGCTTGTGTATGGCGCGAAGGATTTGATCCTTGCAGGATACACTGACTCTGATTTTCAGACTGATATAGATTCCAGGAAATCTACATCAGGATCAGTGTTCACTCTTAACGGAGGAGCAATAGTATGGAGGAGTATAAAGCAAGGTTGTATTGCTGACTCCACCATGGAAGCTGAGTATGTCGCAGCTTGCGAAGCAGCGAAGGAAGCTGTATGGCTTAGGAAGTTCTTGACAGATTTGGAAATTGTTCCAAATATGAACTTGTCAATCACCCTTTATTGTGATAACAGCGGTGCAGTGGCAAATTCTAAAGAACCTAGAAGCCATAAGCGTGGAAAGCATATTGAGCGGAAGTATCATCTCATCAGGGAGATAGTGCAACGAGGAGATGTGATCGTCACACAGGTAGCCTCGGAGCACAACATTGCTGATCCGTTTACTAAGTCTCTCACGGCTAAAGTGTTTGAGAGACACCTATATAGTATAGGGCTGCGAGCTGCTCAGTAGGACAGTGGGAGAAACTTTAGATATTTGATATTCTAGTTCTCTCGACCAGCATGTACTCCACTGACGTTTTAGTCCAAGTGGGAGTTTGTTGGGTTTTATGTCCTAAAACTCGTAGTTTGTAAACTGTATGAATGTAAAAAATAAATATTATATTTCAATAAAGTTGTTATTGAATTTTTAGTGAATTGTGTTTGTATTAACCTATACCAATAACTAACACCCATGGCGATAGTGTGAGTACTTGAACTTCATGTGTGACATGAATGTGAATCAAGTTCAAGTAGATTGCCAAAATGGTCTATAGTATAGGGATAAGGCTGGGTACCTTATCCTGGGGACACTATTGGACGCGGCTCACTTTGTATAGTACAAAACGATGTGATTCGAATCGTTTCATGTAGAGACATGTGAGTGAGGGCGTCCTGTGCAATGAGTTTGCACAAGACCGAACCAAGAATTAAAATCGCTCTTTCTTTATAACACCGTTTACTGTAAAGACCGATTTTTTCATTTGATGACTTAGGTAACTCGATCTCAATCCTGAGCTTACTATGAACTCCTGTTTATTCAACCTTATCCTTTGATTTGTACGGGTGAGAGTGGCCAGATTGCCGACTCAATATGCCTACCATCTTGGGGATAAGATTGAATAAGTGGCTGGGGACATAGTTGTAGCAAGATTGGAGTTCACTCCTACCCGCTTTAAGGGTTAGTAGAGAGGTTGTTCCCTTAAGTGCTGACTCCAGGTCTTGAACAATGGGCCCATCCTCTCCTGATCAGGGAGGAATCTGATTTGATGGTTGGACCACAAATCAATTGTTCATTAGAGGTGTCAGTGGTACTTAAGGAACAATATATAATACAAGGGTTAAACGGTTTAAATGACCCGTTGTGATTATGAATGACCTGTGAAGGATCGACTTACTGATGATAGTTAGATCAACAGGACACAATATATCTACAGTGAGGAGAGTGCAGCCCTTGGACTTTAGTGGAGTCTCCGGGAGTTAACGAATGTTGGTTAGTTCGGTTGAAAGAGTTTTGACCGGATAATCTTGTATCGTTGGAGCTCATGATCTGTAGGTCCTTACGGTTCTCCTGGCTAGCTCGGATAAAGCCGTGAAACAGTATAAAAGAAAAGAAAAGAATTTGAATCGTTCAAATTCGGGTTTGTGGAAGAAGGATAGACATATTTAAATATGATTTAAATATGGCATCGGCCTGAAACATGAATGAGATTCATGTGAAAAAAGTCGGGTTTTTATGAAAAACCGAGTTTAGTTATATTATTTAATCAATATTTGATATTGAATTAAATAATATTTATTAATTAAAAAGTTTAATTAATAAATATATATATTTTTTATTTATTAAAATGTTTAATAAATAAAATTATTATTATTATTTTTAATAATAATAATAATTATATATTTATATATATATATATATATATATATATATATATATATACATGTGTCTTGCATGCAGCAAGACACATGTTGATATATATCAATATATATATATTACGTACGCTTTGGGCTGAAAAAAAATGAAATGTGAGCAGAAGAGAATTTAAAGAAATTTCATAAATTGAATTTTGATTCAATTTATCAAAGAAGGGGTACACGATTTTGAGTTTTGAGAATTTGTTCTCTCTATCTCTTCAGCCTCTGTCTTCTCTTCTTCCTTTTTCTTCTTCCTCCTTTTCTTTTGTAAAAGAAGTCCCACCACTCCGTTTCTCGGCCCGAGGATAGCGGGACTACCGTGGGTGGTCCACGAAGGTTTCGTGAGAAGGCTCGGTGAGCTCGTGAGGAGCTTCTGGCGGTGAAATTGGAGAAATACGAACGACAAGGGTATGTGTTCTAACTTCTCTTTTTCATCGCTTTTGCATGTTTCCATTTGTTTAAATTGATGAAATTAGAGTGTCCATGATCCAAATCGCTTCCGCTGCGTTCCATCGACGCTCCAGCACCATTGACATGGCTGTGGCGGTGTTGACACTGGTTTGGAGATTGGCTTGAGCCATTTGCTTAACTAGGTTAGTCAGGGCGTTTATTTGGCTGCTCATTGCACTTAGAGCATCCTTGTCTTGAGCTCTAGTTGGCTCAACTGGATCATCTGACCACCTACAGTGAGATGTTGAGATCTTCTCCAAGATCTCATAAGCTTCGTTGTAACTCTTGGACAACATGGAACCACCAGCAGATGAGTTTAGCACTTGCTTGGTGCTGGGGTTGCATCCTTTGAAAAAGACCTCTATTTGGATACACCATGGGATGCCATGGTGTGGACATTTAAGAAGAAGGTCTTTGAACCTTGTCCAAGCTTCGTGAAGAGACTCACTTGGAGCTTGTTTGAATTTGATTATGTCATCACGAAAGGTAGAATTCCTATCAGGTGGGAAGTATTTTACTAGGAATTTCTCCGCCAGGTCTGTCCAATTAAGGACTGGTCCAGAGGGTAATGAGTTTAACCACGTTTTGGCTTTGTCCCTCAAAGAGTAAGGGAAAAGGTAGAGCCTCAAGGCTTCTTGGGAAACTCCAGGGATAAGGAATGTATCACTGACTCCTAGGAAGTTTCTAAGATGGTTGTGGGGATCCTCATTTTCCACTCCAAAGAATTGTCCCACAGTGGACAACATTTGGAACATCACTGGCTTTAACTCGAATGAGTTGGCAGTGATTTCAGGGCGGATGATACTTGGATTTAGCTCCCCAGGCATGGGAACTAAGTACGAAAGAATGGCACTATCCTTATCATTCACTATTTCGATGGGATTGCGAGTGATAGGTACCGGATTTGGAACTATTCTATCCATTTCTTCTTGAGAGGATTGCGGTAACCCTGCGGTTTCAGCAATTATTCGAGGTAAAGAGGATTGGTTAAAGAGACGTTTCTTGGCTCTATTTCTAGCCCTAAGTAATCTCTCAGGCTCAGGGTTGAACTCTAGATCACTACTTGAAGGCTCATTCATAAACTAACCCAAATAGTACCTGAAAAAGAAATGAAGATAGATCAGCTTCAATAGATATTAAACTTGGTGTTTCAAACTTAACAAACTTCGTTTTTCACTAAACTAAATCCCCGGCAGCGGCGCCAAAAACTTGTTGCGTGCTCAATGGGTAAAATAAATAAGTAATAAGAGAGAGAGAGCACTCAGAACATGCAAGCATACATGATCCTATAGCAAGTAGTAAGTATTTTTTCATTCGTTTTCCCACAGAGATTTATTATTAGCTACTCGTGAAGTGTTTTGTTAAGAAAGAATGGGTGGATTTGATGGGGTAGAATTGGTTTTAAATTGTCTAGTTTCTAAGGAATATGTAAAGGGTAGCAACATAAACAAGTGCAAGTCAAAGATAAACTCAATTGAAAAGAGACGAAATTAATAAACGAAGAGGAAAACAACTAAACATAATTTTAAACTTAGCAGAATTGCGAGAACAGCAATTCTACCGCAATGTACCAACAGCGAAAGTGTGTAAAATGGAGAAACAAGGGCTACTAACGACTCCTCTAAAGGCAGTTTCATACGATTCTCAAGCATTGGATCTACTCACTATACATCAAACTAACTCAATCTCATGTATCTTCCGATTTCATGCATTAGATTCTTTAGTTTACTCATGTCCAAGTAAGGTCTTAAGCATCTTGTTAAAGCAGAAAGTTATGGTTTGTACTAGGAAAACGCCTATTCCTAGGTCGTTTTCTGGTTACCTTGAAAGGCTAGTATGAGGGTATGACTCTGAACTCTTACTCCTTCCAGAGGTTAGGAGTTCTTTGGACAAAATGGATGGCCAATCGAAATTGCCCGTAGGATGAAGCTTACATACAATCAATGTTTCGAGAGCTATCCTACATGCTTGGTTCACGTTTTTTAGCCTATAGGATTGTCATTAGCATGCCCCTATGTGACTTAGTTACTCATAGATATAGAAAGAACAGAAAGATTAAGTAAAGTAGACATGCTCAGAAGAGAAATAAACTTAAAACAGCGAAGCAAAACAGTGAATCGCAAAGACAAGAACTGTGAAAGAATGAATTGTGCTTTGATTAATTGCTTGTTTGAATGAACAAAGGAAAACTTAAAATGAATAACATAAAGACAGAAGGCAACGAAATGTAATGAACTAACTAATGGAAAAGGAATGACAACAAACGGTGCTGGAAATGAAAACTAAAGACAGAAAGCAGGTAAGATGAGCGTGCTCGCTTCGTCGCAAATGCCTCGGCTGAAAGGAGAGAAAGAGTAGCCTTGCTTGGATGAATCAAATCAGGAGAGAAGATGAATCTTCTCTCCTTCCTATCAGATTGTCGACTCCAACAGCTAAGCTTTCCAACCCAACAGACGGAAGAGAAAAACAGGAGAAAAGATGGAGCTGCGAAGAGACTTCTACGCTTTCGGATGATGATTGAACCTTCGACTTTGACCCCCTTTTATAGTAATCTGCAGGTGCATTTGGGTCAAGGAGAACCATCCATCCTCAACGTCGTACTTCAAAATGGATGGAGGAGAAAGCACGAATCCCTGAAATAACGGAATAAAACAGAAAAAGATCAGCCAACTTACGGATTTCACTTAAAACATTGTTGTTTTAGCAATGTTTCCGCAATGCTGCCGCAATGCACAATTTTCTTTCTTTTAACTTCGGTTTTTATTCCTTTTCTTTCCTTTTGCACACAAGTCCTAATTTAGCTACCTTCTTCTAATTCTCATATATAAGTGTAGGTTTAAGCTAAATACTATCAAAAACACCTAAGAATGTGCATCTTCCTAAGCTAAATAAGTCCTAAATAAGTCACTTTTGGAGACATAACAATATCTTATTAAGGGAGAGAGGAGTGTTCCTAGGACTAGAGGCTGCCTCCCCCAAACTTGGACTTCTTATTGTCCCCAATGAGAGTATGAGGTGGCACACCCCCAAACTTGTTTTAGAAGCATCTAGTCTAAGTTAAAAATAGACATAAGTTAAATATCCAAGGGATGAAATGGCTCTCTTAGTTCAGATAACACATCAGCAGAGACTTATTAAAAACAAATGGTAAGGTCTAACAGGGTCACATGCTTATGAACTTATGAAGCTACTTCAATTTTAAAGAGTGTACTCGACACTCATCCAGCAAACTCAATAAACAGACCACAAAGAGACATCACAAATGCAGCCAAGTAGAGGTAAGGACAGAACAAGATAGCAGAAAGTCATTACGCAATAACAACATGCTTGAAAGAAACTTTGCGATGCACGCAATAGAATCGCAATGACAATAACAGAGCAGATTTAACAGTGATCAAAGCTCCTACTATGCAAATTCTATTGTGGTCCATGGGGCTTGTGGAAATTTAAAAACATCATCACAGACTAACTATCCTAAACTAATTCTAAACTAATCTATGCTACTCTAACTAAGCTATTCTACTGAAATTGAAAACAAACAACAATTGATATTTGGGGGGGGGGGTAACCAGTTACAGAAAAGCAGGGTTGAGGGAGACAAGAATTACTCCCTCGAATGTCGTCAAACCATGACATTCATTCATTTCCATCTCCTTCTTCTTCATCACTCTTCTCCACACTTGGAGGCATCCAGGGGCTCAGCAAACCAGCAGGGAATGTAGGAAATTCGCACCTCAGGTGTTCAGCTAACTCCATATCCCTTGCTTGAGAGTATTCAGCCCATTGGGCTAGTTTTCTCTGTATGTCCATCAAGCAGGACATGGACATGGATTGAGCAGCTGCAAGACCATCCAGCTCAATCTCCATGTTGCCCTTCCTTCTCATCTTCAGATCACTGGGCAGCTCCAAGTGGCCAGCATAGGCCAACTTCTTCTCCTCCCTAGTCACAGCCACACTTGCACGAAGGCACAGTTTGGTAATGGTGTTGGGGAAGAAGAGTTTGCCCTTCCCTTTCTTTGAACATTCAATGATTGAGGCGAATATGATCTCGCCCACATCAATGGTAAGCCCTTTCATAATTGCATATACCAGCAAGGACCTCCCCTGATTAATGGTTGTCTCATGTGTGACAGGAGATACTCTTCTTCGAATCAAGGAGAACCAAATGGCTGCCTTGTCCTTAAGTGCTGCACTCATTAGCGTGTGCTTCCCTTGTTTAGAAACTGCCCACGCTGCCTCAGGCTTGCCTATCATGCTCAATGCTTCCTCCAAGACTGCCTCAGATGGTGTAGCCACGATCTTTGAATATTCTGAATTTTAATGCTCTTTGAGGGCATAAATTTCATTGATCGCCTCGGGGGAGAAGTCTATCTCAACGCCTCTGACCACCGAATAACAGCCTTCGGGGTGAGTGAGGTTGGCGTAGAAGTCATAGACCATTTCAGAGTAGGCCTGAATTGGTGGCCTACATAACTCTTCCCAGCCATGGTTTGCGATGCCTGCGCGCAAGAATTGCGGCAGGTCCGAAGGAGAATCCAAAAATCCTCTTTCGTGGAGGAGGTCTCTTTTCATTAAATCCATACCTCTAGCCTCTGCATCTTTGGACACATACCTCTCAGCTGGAGGTTCGTCTTCTTGGAACAACTTCCCTTTCCCCTTAGCTTTAGCTTTGGCTGCCTCAACATCCTCTATCTTCATTTTCTTGGCAGGGGGTTCGGATTCGGCCTCTTTGCCTTTATGATCACAGGGGTCCTTTTCTTAGGCACTGATTCTGCCTGTTTCTCCAACCCAGCCACCACCTCGGCAGCTACTCGCTTGATACATTCATCTAAAGTCTCATCCATCGAATTCCTTCTCCCCAATTCTTCCGCAACAGGGCTTTCGTCCCTGGTAGGAGAGATGACTTCCTCTCCTTCTTTCGCATCATCGCTCGGGGTAGATGCAGAATCTGGCTGTTCCACGGGAGAGACCTCAGGCTCCGACTGTTGTTGTGTAGAAGCAAGGCTTTGCATGGCAGTCTCGAACGACGTCCTGCTGTTGGTGAGGCTTTCCTCACTCGTGTCTGCTCTGATTTTGGTTCTAGGATTCCGTCCAGCCGTGACCTTCTTCTTTCTCTTCGTAGGGATCTTTCTTGGTTCAGATGTGTTGGCAGCCTCAGCAGTTGCTAGGGAAATCAACGCATCCCCTGCCATGGCAGTGTCTTCTGCTGTGGGGGATGGCTTTGTAGGGGTCAGACTCTCTTTTGCTCGGGTTGAAACTATTTTCTTGGAGGTGAAGAAACAAAGATTTTTTCAGGAAGAAGGAAGAAGGGATTCGGTTGAGAGTTCGAGGGTTTTGCGAATTGTGAATTGGGAATGAGCTGCAGTCTCTTCTATTTATAACGGTTTGCGCAAATAAAGGCTACACCTTTGCGAACTCCGCAATGATTCCGCAATGCCTCTAAATCTCCTACAAAATCTTTGAAATGTTACCGTTGGAAGTTTATTCCTTAATTGTCATCTGCCGCAAGATCTTAACAAAACCAAATCTTTGATTTTCACAGATTCTTCCTTCATCTTCTCTTAGCCTCTTGATTGATCCATTTTGCCGTTAGGATTTCCAATCATCAAACTTCTAATCAACATTAAAATAAACTTAATTAGTTTCAGAAAAATTAAAAACACTTTAATAACAAAACAGTAAATGAACAAAATTATTTTGTATTCCTTCAACGTTTGAGCACAAGGATAATTCCAATAAACGCCCTTGCTCATCTTCCCTTAATTGCCCTTAAGCCTCGGACAAGAGGAATGCTGAGAGTGTTCTCACATCCCCTTCCTCATAATAGTGCTTCAGCCTTGCACCATTCACCATGAACGGTTGACCTTGCTCCAAATTTTGGATCTCAATTGCACCATGAACAAACACATTAGTAATTACAAATGGACCAGACCAACGAGACTTAAGTTTGCCAGGAAACAACTTCAATCGTGAATTAAATAACAACACATGTTGGCCCTTTTTAAAATCCTTTATCCTGAGACTACTATCATGCCAAATTTTAGTTTTTTCCTTATACATTTTAGCATTCTCGTATGACATGTGTCTTAGTTCCTCTAATTCATGCAATTGCAGAGACCGCAATGTTCCCGCATCGGTCACGCAAAAATTTAACTCTTTTAAAGCCCAAAAGGCTTTGTTTTCTAATTCAAGGGGGAGATGGCATGCTTTTCCATATACTAACCTATAAGGCGACATTCCTAAAGGTGTTTTATATGCAGTTCTATAAGCCCATAGTGCATCATCTAATTTAAAAGACCAATCATTTCTATTTGGTTTTACAACTTTTTCAAGTATACTTTTGATCTCTCTATTAGAAATTTCAGCTTGCCCATTTGAATGAGGATGATAGGGTGTTGCCACCCTATGCCTAACATTGTACTTAGCTAACACCTTTTCCATGGCTTTGTTTATGAAGTGTGTTCCTTCATCACTTATGATGGCACGTGATGTGCCAAAGCGTGTAAAGATATGTCTATTTAGAAATTTAACAACTGTTTTAGCATCATTTAAAGGACATGCAATTGCCTCAACCCATTTTGAGACGTAGTCTACAGCTACTAGAATGTAAAGATTACCAGCAGATGGTGGGAATGGCCCCATGAAGTCAATACCCCACACATCAAAGAGTTCTAACTCTAAGATGTATGTTAGAGGCATCTCATCCTTCCTACTGAGGTTACCTGTTCGTTGGCATTCATTGCAATTGTGTGCGTAGTCATGTGCATCCTTGAAGATTGTTGGCCAAAAGTAGCCACTCTGAAATACCTTTGCAGCAGTTCTTTGTCCACCAAAGTGTCCTCCATACGGGGCTGTATGGCAATGCTGCAAGATTGACCTTGATTCAGCAGCTGACACACATTCCCTTAGCAATCCATCCGCACAGATTCTGTAGAGGGTTGGATCATCCCAAATGTACTTCCTAACCTCATTTAAGAATTTCTTCTTATCCTGCCCCTTGCTGAATTCTGGTAACACCTGTGAGGCAAGAAAATTTGCAATATCAGAAAACCATGGTTCATCATCATTATCACAATGTACTAAAACAAAAACATGTTCATCAATAAAAGAATCTGTCATTGCGGGCTCCGCAATAGATTCGCAATGACTCTGCAATCTTGATAAGTGACCAGCAACTACATTTTTACATCCTTTTTTGTCTCTGATTTCCAAATAAAATTCCTGCAAAAGTAGCACCCATCTAATTAGACGAGGTTTGACATCAGCCTTCCTCATTAAGTACTTTATTGCAGAATGATCAGTATAAACAATTGTTTTATTTCCTACCATATATGGCCTGAATTTCTCACATGCAAACACTACTGCTAACATCTCTTTTTCTGTGGTAGTGTAATTGCTTTGAGCTTCATTCAAAGTTTTACTCGCATAATATATAGGATGTGTTAATTTGTCTCTCTTTTGGCCAAGCATAGCTCCAATTGCATAGTCACTTGCATCGCACATTATTTCAAAAGGCATATCCCAATTTGGCCCGACTATGATTGGTGCTTTGACTAAGGCATTCTTAAGCTTGGTCCATGCTATTAAACACTCATTTGAAAAGATAAATGTTTTATTCAGCTCTAGAAGCTCACAGAGGGGTTTAGAGATTTTTGAAAAATATTTTATGAATCTCCTATAAAACCCTACGTGTCCTAAGAAACTTTTTATGGCTTTGACATTCTTAGGTTCAACTAACTTTTCAATGACTTCTATCTTGGCCCTATCGACCTCTATTCCTGCTTTGGACACTCTATGTCCTAACACTATGCCTTCTTCCACCATGAAGTGGCATTTTTCCCAATTCAACACTAGATTGGTTTCTTCACACCTAGTGAGAACTTGTTCCAGATTAGCTAGACAGTGGTTAAAGGAGTCACCAAATACTGAAAAGTCATCCATAAAGATCTCTAATATGGACCCATCTAGGTCAGAGAAGATTTCCAACATACATCTTTGGAACGTTGCTGGTGCATTGCATAAGCCGAATGGCATTCTGCGAAAAGCAAACGTACCAAATGGACATGTAAATGTTGTTTTCTCTTGGTCCTTAGGGTCTATGGTGATTTGGTTATACCCTGAGTAGCCATCTAAAAAGCAATAGAAGGCTTGGCCAGCTATTCTATCTAACATTTGGTCGATAAAAGGTAGAGGGAAATGCTCTTTTTTTGTTTCTTTATTAAGTTTTCGATAATCCATACATACTCTCCATCCTGTGATAGTCCGAGTTGGTATTAATTCATTGTTTTCATTAACTACTACAGTCATACCACCCTTTTTTGGCACACATTGGATGAGACTGACCCACTGACTATTGGATATGGGGAATATCACACCTGCATCTAACCACTTAATGATTTCTTTTTTAACTACCTCCTTCATGGAGGGGTTCAACCTACGTTGATACTCTATCCTAGGTGTGTGTTCTTCCTCTAACAATATCTTATGCATGCAATAAGAAGGACTTATACCCCTAATGTCAGCAATCGTCCACCCAATTGCCTTTCTATGTTGCTTGAGCAACAATATTAACGCAATTTCATGTTGTTTATTTAATTTGGACAAAATAATGACAGGCAAGGTGTCTTTCTCTCCTAGATATGCATATTTTAGGTGTTGTGGCAGTGGTTTTAATTCTAGCGAAGGTGGATGTTCAATTGATGGCATCATAGGAGTTGTAGTTCTTTCAGATAATTCATTGGTCATGCATACATGCTTAGGGTTATTCATAGATACATCCATTAATTCATAAATATTTAAGTCATTCAAATCTATTTGTGCATAATCAGTAGCATGCTTGACTAATAATTCATGCTCAAGTTCATCTTCCATTAATGAGTCTACTATATCTACAGTAGCACAGTGTTCAAGATCAGAGGGGTACCTCAAAGCTTTAAAAACACTGAACTTAACCTCTTCATCATGGACTCGCATGGTGAGTTCACCTTTTTGAACATCAATGAGGGCCCTACCTGTGGCTAAGAAAGGTCTGCCTAAGATGATTGACACCTCTTTGTCCGCTTCATAGTCCAAGATTATAAAATCTGCGAGAAAAATAGATTTGTCAACCTTGACTAGTATATCCTCAATCTTATCTTTAGGGTATGAGATGGATATGTCTGCAAGTTGCAAGGTGACTGTTGTTGGTCGTGCTTCTCCTATCCCAAGTTGCTGGAACAGTGACAAGGGCATGAGGTTTATACTGGCTCCCAAGTCACATAAGGCTCTGCCCACATGTTTGCCTCCCAATTCTACTGGTGTTAAGTCTCTGAAAGTGACTTATTTAGGACCCATTTAGCCCAAGAAGATGTACACTTTTAGGTGTTTTTGATAGCATTTAGCCTAAACCTATACTTTAATATGAGAATTAGAAGAAGGTAGCTAATTTAGGACTTTTGCACAATAGGTAGAAAAAGGGTTGAAAACCGAAGGAAAAGAATGAAAAATATGCATTGCGAATGAATTGCGAAATAATTGCGGTCCTCGCAATTATTCAAGTGAAAACCGTAACTTGACTGATCTTTTTCTGTTAAATTCCGTTATTTCAGGGACTCGTTCTTTCTCCTCCATCCATTTCTGATATATGACGTTGAAGATTGATGGTTCTCCTTGGCCCAGCAGCACCTGCAAACTACTATAAAAAGGGGTCAAAGTCGGAGGTTTGATCATCATTCCGAAGCGCAGAAGTCTTCTCGCAGTCCACCATTTCTTCCTGTTTTCCTTTCCCGTCTGTTGGAGTGAGAGTTTCAGCTTTTGGAGTCGATAATCTGATAGGAAGGAGAGAAGATTCCTCTTCTCTCTCGATTGGATTCATCCAAGCACGGCTGAGCTTTCATCCCCTTCATTCGAGGCGACTGCCACGAAGTTTTCCAGCAACTCTTACTGCTTTGCTGTCGTTTTCTTCCCATTTCCATTTCTGTTCATTTGTTGTTCTTAGTTTAGAGTTTAAGTTACTGCATTTCGGTATTGTCTGCCTTTAAATCATTTCTTGTTAAGCTTTCTTTGTCGTCAAACAATTTCATTAAATCAAAGTACAATTCTGCACTTCCCTATTTTTCATCTTCTGCTACGACTTTCGTCTGCTATTTTAATTACATTTCCCTTCTAAGCATGTCTCTTTTATCTGCTGTTCCTGTTCACCTTATATCCATGAGTAGCTAAATCACCTAGGGGCATGCTAATGACAGAAACTATAGGCTAAAAAACGTGACTCAAGTAGGCAGTTTAACACTCGAACTTTGATTGTATGTAAGCTTCATCCCACGGGCAATTTCGATTGGTCATCCATTTTGTCCAAAGAACTCCTAACCTCTGGAAGGAGTAAGAGTTCAGAGTCATATAATCATGCTAGCCTTTAATGGTAATCAGGAAACGGCTTAGGAATAAGCGTTTCCCTAGTACAAACTAAACATTCCTGCTTTAACAAAGTGCTTAAGACCTTACTTTGAAGTCGAGTAAACTAAAGTATTTCATGCATGGAATCGGACGATACATGAGTTAGAGTGAGTTTGATGTATAGAGAGTCGATCTACTGCTTGAGAATCGTATTTGAATGCCTATAGGATAGTCATTAGTAGCCTTGAATTCGCCCATTTATACACTTTCGCTGCTATTTAATTGCGGAATCATTGCGGTCCTCGCAATTCTGCCATTTTCCATTCTGTTTAGCTGTTTTCTTCCTCGTTTATTAAGTTCATTTCTTGTTCTTTGCATCTAGTTTCAACTTGCATTTGTTTATGCTATATCCCTTTCTACATTCAGCATAAATTAGATAATTAAAAACCTATTTTACCCCACCAAATTCACCCCATCTTTCTTAACAATCACACTTCGCGAATAACTAAAAATGAGTCTCTGTGGAAAAAACGAATTAAATATACTTACTACTTGCTGTGAGACCATGTATGCTTGCATGTTCTAAGTGCTCTCTTTACTCTTTTGCATAATTATCTTTACACATTGAGCACGCAACAAGTTTTTGGCGCCGCTGCCGGGGACTTATTTTAAGTAAAACGAAGTTTTTTTTTGTTAAGTTTGAAGCATCAATTTATTCTTTTTCTTGCATTTGATCTATATTTCATTTCTTCCTTAGGTAAAACTTAGGTTAGTTTATGAATGAGCTTCCATCTAGTGATCTAGAGTTCGACCCTGAGCCCGAGAGATTACTTAGAGCTAGGAATAGAGCCAAGAAACGTTTATTTAAACAACCTTCTTTACCTCAATTAGCTGCTGATACCGCAAGGTTATCATCACCACCTTTAGAAGAAATGGATAGAAGAGATCAACCTCTGGTGCCTGTCACTCGCAATCCCATAGACATAGCGAATGACAAGGATAGCGCCATTCTTTCATATCTTGTACCTATGCCTGGGGAGCTGAACCCCAGCATAATCCGTCCTGAGATCACTGCCAACTCATTCGAGTTAAAGCCAGTGATGTTCCAAATGTTGTCCACTGTGGGACAATTCTTTGGAATGGAAAATGAGGATCCCCACAATCATCTTAGGAACTTCTTAGGAGTTAGTGATACTTTCCTAATTCCTGGAGTTTCTCAAGAGGCATTAAGGCTATACTTGTTCCCTTACTCTTTGAGGGACAAGGCCAAAACGTGGCTGAACTCATTACCTTCCGGATCTGTTCTTAATTGGACAGATCTAGCAGAAAAATTCCTAGTCAAATATTTCCCACCTGATAGGAATTCTACTTTCCGTGATGACATTATAAAATTCAAACAAGCTCCAAGTGAGTCTCTTCACGAAGCTTGGACACGCTTCAAAGACCTTCTCATCAAATGTCCGCACCATGGCATCCCATGGTGTATCCAAATAGAAGTCTTCTTTAAAGGATGCAACCCCAGCACTAGACAAGTCTTAAATTCATCTGCTGGTGGTTCTATGTTGTCCAAGAGTTACAACGAAGCTTATGAGATCTTGGAGAAGATCTCAACATCTCATTGTAGGTGGTCAGACGATCCTGTAGAGCCAACTAGAGCTCAAGACAAGGATGCTCTCAGCGCCATGAGCACCCAAATAAATGCCCTGACCAACTTAGTTAAGCAAATGGCTCAGGCCAATCTCCAATCCAGTGCCAATACCGCCACAGCCATGTCAATGGGCACCCAACCAAGTCAAGGCGAGGCACTAGTCTGTGGATTCTGTGGGGAAGGGCACCCATATGAATATTGCCCTGGGAATCCATCCTCGGTCTGCTATGTAGGAAGCCAGCAGCAACCAAGGAACAACCCCTACTCACAAACATACAATCCTGGTTGGAGGAACCACCCAAACCTGTCATGGGGTGGCCAACCAAACTCTAACCAAAATATTAACCAACCAAGGCCGAGTGGAACATCTGGTTTCACTCCCCAACATAACCAACATAACCAATCAATGTACCAAAAACCTTATCAACCAGTAGGATCTTCTGTAGAAAACCTACTCAAGGAATATATAGCAAAAAATGAGGCTACTCTCCAAAGCCAGCAAGCTACCCTTAGGAGCTTAGAAACTCAAATAGGCCAGTTAGCCAATGAAATTAAAAGTAGGCCCCAAGGTAGACTCCCTGCTGACACTGAACTGCCAAGGAGAGAAGGAAAGGAACAAGTTCAAGCAATTGAACTCAGGAGTGGAAGACCTCTGGTAAGCAATACCAAAGACATACCGAAGAGAGTAGAGAACACCGAGTCTAGTGCTCCACTGGAGTCTCTGCCCAACCAAGATCCACCACCCACTAGCACCTCAGGAGCCAGAGTAGAGCCAATTGTAGAGGAAATAGAAGAAATTCCAAGACCTCCACCAATCCTAAAGCGCCCTGACGTACCTGCTTATGTACCACCACCTCCATATCCTAGAAGACTTAAAAAGAAGCAGGAACAGGAAGTGCATTTCAATAAATTCTTAGAAATACTTAAGCAAGTGCATGTTAACATTCCTTTCGTAGAGGTTTTACAGTCGATGCCCTCTTATGTAAAGTTTTTGAAGGACATCATTACTAACAAAAAAATAATTGGTGAGTTTGAAACAGTCAATCTCACTGAGGAGTGCAGTGCCATCCTCCAGAACAAGCTACCTAAGAAGGAGAAGGATCCTGGTTCCTTCACCTTACCTGTTGAACTTGGAGGCAAGCACGTGGGGCGAGCTCTCTGTGACCTGGGAGCCAGCATTAACCTCATGCCCCTGTCCCTATTCCGCCAGTTGGGAATAGGGGAAGCACGTCCAACTACCGTCACTTTACAGCTAGCAGACAGATCCATCGCATACCCAGAAGGTAAGATTGAGGATATTCTAGTGAAAGTTGACAAATTCATCTTCCTTGCAGATTTCATTGTCCTGGACTATGAGGCAGACAAGGAGGTACCCATCCTGCTAGGTAGACCATTTCTAGCCACAGGTAGGGCACTAATAGATGTGCAAAAAGGTGAGTTAACCATGAGAGTTCATGATGAAGAGGTAAAATTTAGTGTTTACAAAGCTTTAAGGTATCCCTCTGATTCTGAGTCTTGTGCAAGCATGGATGTTGTTGACTCACTTATGGACAAACAATTAGAGCATGTATTATTAACCAAGCATGCTAATGAATATGTACAAGTAGATATAGCTGATTTAAATGTATCTGACATAATGAATGTACCTGTAGATAAACCACAGCATGTATGTATGAATATAGAATTAACTGATAGATCTGTCAATCCTTTAAAGCCCTCCATCGAGCATCCACCTATTCTAGAACTGAAACCACTACCTACTCACCTCAAATATGCATATTTAGGAGATAATGATACACTGCCTGTAATTATTTCCTCTAAACTAAGTGAACAGCATGAGGTTGATTTAATTTTACTGCTTAAGCAACATAGGAAGGCTATAGCATGGACTATTGCTGATATTCGAGGCATTAGCCCTTCTTATTGTATGCACAAAATTATACTAGAGGAAGAGCACACACCTAAGGTAGATCACCAGCGTAGGTTAAACCCCTCTATGAAAGAGGTAGTGAAGAAAGAAATAATAAAATGGTTAGATGCAGGAGTAATTTTTCCCATAGCTAGTAGCCAGTGGGTGAGCCCCATCCAGTGTGTACCTAAAAAGGGGGGAATAACTGTGGTAGTCAATGAGAACGACGAACTGATTCCAACAAGGACTGTCACAGGGTGGAGGGTGTGTATGGATTACAGGAAGTTAAACAAAGAAACTAAAAAAGACCATTTCCCTATACCATTTATTGACCAGATGCTAGACAGAATAGCTGGTAGAGCCTATTATTGTTTCTTAGATGGATATTCAGGCTACAATCAAATAACTATAGATCCTAAGGACCAAGAGAAGACCACCTTCACTTGCCCTTTTGGAACGTTTGCCTTCCGCAGAATGCCTTTTGGCTTATGCAATGCACCGGCAACTTTCCAAAGGTGCATGATGGCAATCTTCTCTGAGTTGGATGAGTCTATGATAGAAATATTCATGGATGACTTCTCAGTTTTTGGGGATTCATTTAAAACCTGTCTAGACAACCTAGGACAAGTCCTGGCTAGGTGTGAGGAGACCAACCTAGTCCTAAATTGGGAAAAATGCCATTTTATGGTAGATGAGGGGATTGTTTTAGGACATCGAGTGTCAAGGGCAGGTGTGGAAGTGGATAGGGCCAAAATAGAGATCATAGAGAAGTTGGTAGAGCCCCAAAATGTCAAAGCCATTAGAAGCTTCTTAGGGCATGCTGGTTTCTACAGAAGGTTCATCAAGGACTTTTCTAAGATAGCCAAGCCCCTGTGCGAGCTTCTAGAGTTAAATAAGCCTTTTATCTTCTCTGAGGAATGTGTAGTAGCTTGGAAAACCCTTAAAGAGGCACTAGTCACAGCGCCTATCATAGTTGGACCAAATTGGGATCTCCCATTTGAGATGCTATGTGATGCCAGTGACTATGCCGTCGGAGTCATGTTAGGACAGAAAATTGACAAGCTGACACATCCTGTCTACTATGCCAGTAAAACCTTAAATGAGGCCCAATGTAATTATACAACTACAGAGAAAGAGATGCTTGCTGTAGTATTTGCTTGTGAAAAATTTAGAAATTATATTGTAGGCACTAGGACCATTGTATACACTGACCATTCTGCCTTGAAATATCTTATGAGGAAAGCTGACGCCAAGCCTAGGCTGATTAGGTGGGTGTTATTGCTGCAAGAATTTGATTTGGATATTCGAGACAAGAAAGGTTGTGAGAATGTGGTTGCAGATCACCTGTCTCGATTGCACCATAATTGCGAAAAAATTGCGGAGTCCGCAATTTCTGATGCTTTCATAGATGAGCATGTCTTTGCTTTGTCCCATCGTGATAACGATGAGGAACCATGGTTCGCTGATATTGCTAACTTTCGTGCATCACAGGTATTACCAGTGTTCAAGGGAGGACAAGAGAAGAAGAGGTTCCTCAATGAAGTAAGGAAATTCATCTGGGATGACCCCATACTTTACAGAACTTGTGCTGATGGGCTGTTGAGGAAGTGTGTTTCAGCTGCTGAAGCGAAATCTATGCTGCAGCACTGTCACTCATCTCCTTATGGGGGACATTTTGGTGGCCAGAGAACAGCTGCTAAGGTCTTTCAGAGTGGCTACTATTGGCCAACGATCTTCAAGGACGCCCATGACTACGCCCACAACTGTGATGAGTGCCAAAGGACAGGTAACCTGAGTCGTAAGGATGAGATGCCCCTCACCTACATCTTAGAGTTGGAGCTCTTTGATGTGTGGGGCATTGATTTCATGGGACCATTCCCTCCATCGTCAGGTAACCTCTATATATTAGTAGCAGTAGATTACGTGTCCAAATGGGTAGAAGCCAAAGCATGTCCTAATAATGATGCTAAAACGGTCACTAGTTTCTTACATAGGCACATTTTCACTCGATTTGGGACTCCTCGTGCTATCATTAGTGATGAGGGGTCACACTTCATTAATAAGGCTATGGAGAAATTATTGGCTAAATATAACATCAGACATAGAGTAGCTACCCCCTACCACCCACATTCAAATGGTCAAGCTGAAATTTCCAATAGGGAAATAAAGAACATCCTAGAGAAGGTAGTCAAACCTAATAGGAAGGACTGGTCTTTCAAGCTTGAGGATGCACTTTGGGCTTACAGAACAGCATATAAGACACCCCTAGGTATGTCTCCCTATAGGCTGGTATATGGCAAGGCTTGCCACTTGCCACTTGAGTTAGAAAACAAAGCATTTTGGGCCATGAAAGAATTAAATTTTTGTGTAAAGGATGCGGGGACATTGAGGTCTTTACAGCTGCATGAACTTGATGAGCTTAGGCATATGGCCTACGAGAATGCCAAAATGTATAAAGAAAAGACCAAAATATGGCATGACAGTAGGCTTAGGATCAAAGACTTTAGAAAAGGCCAACTTGTATTATTATTTAATTCACGCTTAAAGTTATTTCCAGGCAAACTAAAGTCTAGATGGTCGGGTCCATTTGTTATTACTAATGTCTTTGTTCATGGTGCAATAGAGATAAAAAAACTTGCAGCAAGGCCAGCCATTTATGGTCAATGGTGCCAGATTGAAGCATTACTACGAGGAAGGAGATGTGAAGACTCTCTCGGCCTTCCTCTTGACTGAAGCATGACAAAAAGAACGAGAGAGAACGAGTGGTTACTGTGCTCGTTTAGCAAAGGCCAATGCCTTAGTTTATTTTTTCTGTTTTTCCGATTATCGTTTGTAGGTTTTGTGGTGTGTTTTTAATTGAGTATTTAATGTTTGTTTTATTTGTTTTTGTAGGGAATCGATAGATGGAATCAAGGAGATCAAATCCAGCTTTAAAATTCAAGAATTGGTTGAGCCAAATAAAAGATACGGATTATCAAAGTTTGAGATTTTTATGAAAAAATATCCCTGGAATTGCGCTGGAATTGCTGGATCTGCAAAAAGAGCCGTTGGGATTTTATCCGTTGCATTTATATCCGTTGGGAGGCGTTCGATCAGTACGATTCTCTCATTCTTTGCTCTCCAAGAATTCAGCGATTCTCTCCATCTTTGATTCCTCTCTCAAGATCTCCAAGAAGCAACAATGGTTTCCACCCGAGCTGACCGATCCGCAGCCAAGAAGAAGGCTGATGACGCAGCTGAAGCAGCAGCAAGGGAAGCACTTCTGACCCTTGCAGACGATGGTGCCGTTCGCACAGGACCTCTCCCCAAGCTTCCTATCCGTAGGAGGAAGTGGAGGGTGGTCACTGAGATCCCTGCTGGACCATCTGAGCCAGCAGGCACGCCCAAGAAACGCCGGTGGAGTGTCAAGACGGCCGCCGAACCAAGCGTAGCGACGACTCCCTCTGTGGCGAGTCAAGATTCTGATCGTGGGTCTCACGATTCAGCCAAGAAGAGTTCGACGCCACCTGCTTCACCAGCGCGCACACCGTCACCGTCTGTATCACCTGTGCACAGCCCTGCGCCGTCTGAACCAGTGCCGAGCACAGAGTCGTCACCACCTGCACAGAGCCCCGAGTTGTCTCCAGCACCTCAGAGCTCTGATCCGACGCCTGCAGCAGCGAAGAGTCCTGAATTATCATCTTCGCCACTGAGTTCTGCACGGACACCTTCAGCAGAGCATGATTCCCCACGGCCTGATCCAGAATTCCCTTATGGGGATTATCAAGAGTCCACGCAAGGTAGTGGAGATGCTGGGGAAGAGGAAGTCTTCTCTCCTATGAGGGAAGATAGCCTTGATGAGCCTGCACAGCAGGCCGATTCTATGGAAGAGACGTTGGGGGCGTGCCTCCAACAAATCAACATCAAAGCCAAGCTGAAGAAGAAGAAAAAGGCCAAGATTGCCAAGGCCAAGAAGTTGAAGAAAAAGAAGGCCAAGAAGGTGCCCTCCACTGACAAAGACAGCACTGAGCCTTCGCTCAAACGCCTCAAGGTGGAGGCTGCCGAATCATCCAAGCCAGCAGATAAGGGCAAGGCTAAGCTCTACCCTGAAGACGAACCTCAGTCAGTGAGGTATGTCTCATCTGATGCTGAGTCCCGGGGTGCTGAGCTGAGAAAGAGGGACCTGTTGCACGAGAAGGGGTTCCTCGACCGACTAGCTGACCTGCCGCAGTTCTTGCGCGCAGGAGTGCTCAACCATGGCTGGGAAGAATTCTGCCGACCGCCTAATCCAGCATACACGAGCATGGTGTATGACTTTTACGCCAACGTGCTCAGCCCTGAGGATGGCCTATCTGTGGTCAGAGGGGTGGAAGTAGATTTCTCAGTCAAGGCCATCAATGAAGCCTTTGGTCTCAAGGGCCAAGCTCACACAGATTATGCGAGGATAGTTGATGAGCCGACTGAGGCTGTGCTGGAAGAGGCCATTCGAACAATTGGCCAGCCTGAAGCAGCGTGGACTGTCTCACGCAATGGGAGGCACACATTAATGAGTGCCAATCTGACAGCCAAGGCGGCTGTTTGGTTTGCCTTTGTGCGAAGGAAGCTGTCCCCAGTGACCCACGAGACGACAATCAACCAGAGTAGATCACTGCTGGTGTATGCCATCATGCGCGGTCTCACGGTCAACGTGGGGGAGATCATGTCAGCAGCCATTGCTGAGTGTGCCCGCAAAGGTAAGGGGCCATTATTCTTTCCCAACACTATAACAAAATTGTGTTTGCTTGCAGGAGTCCCCACCGAACGCTTGGAGCCGCAGATGCCGTACACGGGCCATTTGGAGCTGCCTGCCAGCTTGAGGCTGAAGAGGAAGGGGAACATGGAGTTTGAGTTGGATCGGTTGGCTGCTGATCAGTCACGATCCATGGCGTGCCTCATGGATATGCAACGAAGGATGGCTCAATGGGCCAAGTACGCGCAGGCAAGGGACAAGGAACTCGCAGACCAACTTGGATGCGTCTTCCCGGACTTCCCTACCAATCTCCTGACTCCATGGGTGCCACCACGACCAAGGCAACCTGATGAAGATGATGAGACTTGAGTGCTGGTTTGAAGTGCACTGAAGGGAGTATTGCTATTCCCTTAGAAAACAAAAACAATTTTCCTGCTTTCTGATAGTTAATGTGAATTATGCTGTTTGTGTTTAATTTTTGATCTGTTTAGATGTTTAGTTTCTATGTTTTTTCTTTTGTTTTGTTTAGTCTGATGTTAGCTGCCTAGGTAGGTTAGGTTAGTTTTAATTTAGTAGAGCTTAAAGCAACGGAACAAAGCATGTTTAGGGGCCTGCTGCAGTGTTATATCTGCCCAGATTCGATTGCGAGAAAATTGCGGTGCCCGCAATATTTCTGACTGTTTGCATGTTTTGACCTGTCCGTTTAGTTAGGCTATGATCTGTTAATTACCATCTTTTGCTGCTAGCATGACTACTGTATATAGCTGATCTAAAAGCATGCTGGATGAGTGTCATACGGCGGCCTTTGGTAGTTTAAATTGGCCTCTCAATAGCTCAGCATGCACAGCTTTAAGCCCTTAACTGTCTGTTTTTTTCAAAGTTCTGTTGCTGTGATATTTTCTTTCAAATGTTCTGTCTATGCCTAGGGCTTTAGATTCTCTTTGTTTTACCTTAGACTAGATGCTTCTAGACAAGTTTGGGGGTGTGCCACCTCAAGCACTCATTGGGGACAATGAGTAGTTTTAGTTTGGGGGAGGCCACCCTAGGCCTAGGAACATTCCTCTCTTCCTTAGGGCATAAGCATTCTTCTTCTCCTTTAAAAAAAAAAAAAAAAAAAAAAAAAAAAGTGATAAATAGAAAAAGTAAAAAATAGAATAAAGAGGGGAGTCTTTCTCAAGCTGCTGAGTAATCAGTGCCAAGTGTGTAAACCACAAGTGGCATTGCATCAAAAGGCAACCCAAGGGAAGGCTCCACCTAAGTAAGAAAAGAAAAAAGGAGAAATAGGGAAGAAGAATGTGTGCTTGGGAGTTATGACCTTGTGGCTTAGATGTCCTATTTGAAAAGAACTCTGATCCTTAATAAGCTGAGCACAAGGTTGTAGCTTTTTAGTTTTGTCTAAGGGAGATGAATGTATATCCAATGAAGTGATGCCAGGGTTTAGTTGGTCTTATAAAAGTACTACTGTCACTGGTTTTGTACTAAGACTGGCATGACTCTAAGGAATCCTAGGTAGCTCATAAGAAAAAAAAAAACTAGAAGCATGTACTGAGTCTGAGATAAAGCTAGGCAGAATTTGAAACCCTAGGGATAGTGGCATGACATGACAAAAGCAAATAGATCAGTTGTAGGGAGGTAATGAAAACAGAAAGAGTGTTAGGCAGGCAAAGGCAGAAGAAGCTTGACAAGAGGTTAGTATTGAGCATAGAAGGATGTCACAGAACAGCATTGCTATAGATAAGAATATAAGGGAGTCAGTAAGTAGCTAAAGAAGATAAATAACAGACTAAGTAAGTCCATAGTTTGCTTGAGGACAAGCAAAACCTCAAGTTTGGGGGTGTGTTAAGTCTCTGAAAGTGACTTATTTAGGACCCATTTAGCCCAAGAAGATGTACACTTTTAGGTGTTTTTGATAGCATTTAGCCTAAACCTATACTTTAATATGAGAATTAGAAGAAGGTAGCTAATTTAGGACTTTTGCACAATAGGTAGAAAAAGGGTTGAAAACCGAAGGAAAAGAATGAAAAATATGCATTGCGAATGAATTGCGAAATAATTGCGGTCCTCGCAATTATTCAAGTGAAAACCGTAACTTGACTGATCTTTTTCTGTTAAATTCCGTTATTTCAGGGACTCGTTCTTTCTCCTCCATCCATTTCTGATATATGACGTTGAAGATTGATGGTTCTCCTTGGCCCAGCAGCACCTGCAAACTACTATAAAAAGGGGTCAAAGTCGGAGGTTTGATCATCATTCCGAAGCGCAGAAGTCTTCTCGCAGTCCACCATTTCTTCCTGTTTTCCTTTCCCGTCTGTTGGAGTGAGAGTTTCAGCTTTTGGAGTCGATAATCTGATAGGAAGGAGAGAAGATTCCTCTTCTCTCTCGATTGGATTCATCCAAGCACGGCTGAGCTTTCATCCCCTTCATTCGAGGCGACTGCCACGAAGTTTTCCAGCAACTCTTACTGCTTTGCTGTCGTTTTCTTCCCATTTCCATTTCTGTTCATTTGTTGTTCTTAGTTTAGAGTTTAAGTTACTGCATTTCGGTATTGTCTGCCTTTAAATCATTTCTTGTTAAGCTTTCTTTGTCGTCAAACAATTTCATTAAATCAAAGTACAATTCTGCACTTCCCTATTTTTCATCTTCTGCTACGACTTTCGTCTGCTATTTTAATTACATTTCCCTTCTAAGCATGTCTCTTTTATCTGCTGTTCCTGTTCACCTTATATCCATGAGTAGCTAAATCACCTAGGGGCATGCTAATGACAGAAACTATAGGCTAAAAAACGTGACTCAAGTAGGCAGTTTAACACTCGAACTTTGATTGTATGTAAGCTTCATCCCACGGGCAATTTCGATTGGTCATCCATTTTGTCCAAAGAACTCCTAACCTCTGGAAGGAGTAAGAGTTCAGAGTCATATAATCATGCTAGCCTTTAATGGTAATCAGGAAACGGCTTAGGAATAAGCGTTTCCCTAGTACAAACTAAACATTCCTGCTTTAACAAAGTGCTTAAGACCTTACTTTGAAGTCGAGTAAACTAAAGTATTTCATGCATGGAATCGGACGATACATGAGTTAGAGTGAGTTTGATGTATAAAGAGTCGATCTACTGCTTGAGAATCGTATTTGAATGCCTATAGGATAGTCATTAGTAGCCTTGAATTCGCCCATTTATACACTTTCGCTGCTATTTAATTGCGGAATCATTGCGGTCCTCGCAATTCTGCCATTTTCCATTCTGTTTAGCTGTTTTCTTCCTCGTTTATTAAGTTCATTTCTTGTTCTTTGCATCTAGTTTCAACTTGCATTTGTTTATGCTATATCCCTTTCTACATTCAGCATAAATTAGATAATTAAAAACCTATTTTACCCCACCAAATTCACCCCATCTTTCTTAACAATCACACTTCGCGAATAACTAAAAATGAGTCTCTGTGGAAAAAACGAATTAAATATACTTACTACTTGCTGTGAGACCATGTATGCTTGCATGTTCTAAGTGCTCTCTTTACTCTTTTGCATAATTATCTTTACACATTGAGCACGCAACAACTGGCAGGGTGAAGGAACCAGGATCCTTCTCCTTCTTTGGCAGCTTATTCTGGAGTATGGCACTACACTCTTCCGTGAGGTTAACTGTTTCAAACTCCCCAATAACTTTCTTGTTAGTTATAATATCTTTTAAAAACTTTACATATGTTGGCATTGATTGCAATACTTCCACAAAAGGAATATTAACATGGACTTGCTTCAAGATTTCCAAAAACTTATGGAAATGAGCTTCCTGCTGTTGTTTCTTTCTGAGTCGTCTAGGGAATGGAGGTGGTGGCACATAGGTGGGCAGTTCAGGTTGCCTAATGACAGGGGGAGGCCTAGGAATTTCTTCTGGTTCCTCAATGATAGGCTCAAGCCTCACCCTTGTTGTGTTTGGTTGTATTTGGTCAAGGTTAGGCAGAGAATCCAGTGGAGCACTAGATTCTTCATTCTCTACTCTCTTTGGTGCTTCTCTGCTACTGCTCACTAATGGTCTTCCACTTCGCAGTTCAATAGCTTGAACTTGTTCCTTACCATCCCTTCTTGGAGTTTCAGTGTCTGCAGGCAGTCTACCTTGGGGCCTACTCTTCAGCTCGTTTGCCAATTGCCCTATTTGATTCTCTAAACTTCTTAAAGTTGCTTGTTGGCTCTGTAAAGTTGCATCATTCTTTGCTATGTATTCTTTCAGCAAGTTCTCCACTGATGTTCCCATCGGTTGGTTGTTGACATATTGTTTCTGATATGGGGGCTGATTACCTTGAGTGTGTTGAGTGAACCCGGGTGGTCCACTCGGTCTGTTTTGATTTGGCACCTGGCTTGTGCTTTGTTGTCCACTCCACGAGAAATTTGGGTGGTTTCTCCAACCAGGGTTATATGTATTAGAATAGGGGTTGTTTCTAGGTTGTTGTTGACTTCCAACATAACACACCGAAGCTAGATTAGCAGGGCAATAGTCATACACATGCCCTTCTCCACAGAATCCACAAACAAGTGCATCCAATTGGTTAGCTACTGTTGTGCTCGTTGAAGCAGATGCCACTGTGTTGGCATTTTGTTGAATATTTGTTTGAGCCATTTGCTTCATTAAGTTTTTCAGAGCATTGAGTTGGTTGCTCATTGCACTGAGTGCATCCATGTCTTGAGCCTTCCTTCTATTTGGCTCTACAGGATCATCTGACCAACGACAGTGAGATGTTGAGATTTTCTCTAAAATCTCATAGGCTTCGTTATAGCTCTTTGCTAGCATAGAACCTCCAGCTAAGGAATTCAGGACTTGCCTCGTGCTGGGGTTGCATCCTTTGAAGAATACTTCAATTTGAATACACCATGGAATGCCATGGTGTGGACACTTGAGTAGCAGATCTTTGAATCTGGTCCATGCTTCGTGCAATGATTCATTCTCAGCTTGTTTGAATTTTATGATGTCGTCACGAAAATTAGAATTCCTATCTGGGGGAAAATACTTCACCAAGAACTTCTCAGCTAAATCTGTCCAATTGACAATTGATCCGGAGGGGAAGGAATTCAACCATGTCTTGGCTTTATCTCTCAATGAGTACGAAAAAAGGTACAGTCGCAAAGCCTCTTGAGAAACTCCTGGGATGACAAAGGTGTCACTCACTCCCAGGAAGTTCCTTAAGTGATTGTGGGGGTCTTCATTCTCCACACCAAAGAATTGTCCAACTGTGGACAGCATCTGAAACATAACGGGTTTCAGTTCGAATGAGTGAGCTGTTATTTCTGGGCGTATGATGCTTGGATTGAGCTCCTCAGGCATAGGTACAAGGTAAGATAGTATAGCATTATTCTTGTCATTCGCAATTTCAATGGGATTGCGAGTGTTAAGTGCTCGGTTTGGTGCTTCTTCTGGTCGATCCATTTCAGCTTGTTGTGGTTCGGATTGCGCTGACTCTACGTGGTCAGCAATGTGCTGAAATACAGGTTGATTTTGAGTTTGCTGCTTAAAAAGTCGTTTCCTACTTCTATTTCTGTTCCTTAGAGTCCTTTCAGGCTCAGGATCAAACTCGAGATTGTGGTTTGGAAAATAATTCATAAACCAACTTTGTTGGTACCTGCAAAATAAACGCAAAAGATTAGCTTCAATTAATTAAGCTCTTCTAAAATAACACAAATCATTTTTACTAAACAAAGTCCCCGGCAGCGGCGCCAAAAACTTGTTGCGTGCTCAGTGTGTATGTAATTTAAACGTAAAGAGCACTCTGATCATGCAAGTATACATGGTCTGCAGCAAGTGATAAGTATAATTTATATCGTTTTCCCACAGAGACTGAGGTGAGTGACTAGCGATTTGGTGTGTGTTAAATTAGATAAGGTAACTTGAATTGAATGGATTTTGGTTTGAGGCACGAAATTATAAAAGGTGCAAGGAGAGTGCAAGGTTAACACAAAGCAAAATAAGCTAAAGGATACTATGATGTTGAAAACTAGTATTGCGGGTCTCGCAATACCTTCGCAATGGATTAAAATGTTAATAAAAGACTAAGATAAAGGCAGAAAGTGCTATTGCGGTTCTGGCAATATGCTCGCAATAAACTCGCAACGATTAAAATCTAAAATGAAGACAACAAGGTCGGCTTAAGAGTCCTCTATAGGCATTTAACTATGATCATTCAGCAGTAAATTAACATGTCATGCATCGTCTTAGCTAGATCTCATACATCTTCCGATTGTATGCATTAGATTCTTAGATTACTCCTGTCCAAGTAAGGCTAAAAACTTATTCATAAACACATGCTAACAAACGTGCTAGGAGAATGCCTATTCATAGGCCACTCTCTGTTTACCATGAAAGGCTAACATGAATGAACGACTCTGAATTCTTACTCCTTCCAGATGTTAGGAATTCTTTAGACAAAATGGATGGCCGGTCGAAATTGCCCATGGGGTGAAGATCACATTCATTCAATGCATTCATGCTACTTTACATGTGGATTTCACATAAGCCTATCCTATAGATTCATCTTCAGCAAACCTCTATTAAGTTAGCTACTCATGGTTTTCGAACTTAACAAACTTAATTGATTACTCATGAAATGAAGAACTCAACAAAACTTATTGATTGAAAGACAAAATGAAGAATTCAACAAAACTAATTGATTACTCTTAAAGGCAAATCAAATAACAATTCGTAAGCACACATAAGACAATCTGAAAGCAGTAATTAAAGGGCAAAACAGTAGATGATTCAAAACAACATTTAAAGAAAACAGTAGCTCATTTGGAAAGCGATTAAAAGAAAGCAGTAAATGGAGTGAAGATCGTCTAAGTCGTGGTTCGCTTTGAATGAAGGGGAAGATTAGCGGATCTTGGGGATGAATTCAATCAGAAGAGAAGATGGATCTTCTCTTCTTCCTTTCGAATTATCGACGCCAAGGGCTTTGTTTCTTCGATCCAACAAACGGGGGAAAGGATTTCGTCTTCGGGTTTTGGCTTCTGCCGATTTTCTTCACTTTTGAGTTCTGTTTTGGATTGAATTGACGGGGATTCAATTCAATATCTTGATCCTCCATCTAGCTCTCTTTATATAGCCTTCAAAGGCTGCTCCCTAATCATGAATCACCATCCAATTTTTGAGGTAACAATCCTCACACGTGGCAGCAGCAGAGAGAGTGGACGGCTGGAAAAACGCAACAACGAAGACTGACGGCTGGAAAAACGCAGCAGAAACGACTGATATTGCGATTGCATTGCGAGGGTCGCAATGCTCTGTTCCCAGCTTCTCTTCGTCTGATCCATTGCGTGCTTTGCAAAACTTCAGCAATACATCTGCAGGGTATAAATTAGCCATTTTTTCACCAATTTGCATACTTTTTCGTAGCTTTTTCAAATAAGCCTTAAATTAGCATCATTTCACAAAATGTCACTTTTAAACACACATTATGCTAACTTCTAACTACAATACTCAAGAAATACCATGAATATCAAGTAATTAAGGCCCTAAATAACTCTCTTTTGGAGAGGTAACAAATGACAAGGACATGGTGGCTGTTGTAGATCATTCGAGTCAGACTGGTTTGTGGCACAACAGGTTGGGACATATGAGTGAAAAAGGTATGCAAATTCTTCACTCTGCGGGGAAGTTACAAGGACTAAAGGCAGTTGAACACAAGTTGTGTGAGAGTTGTATCTTTGGGAAGCAGAAGCGTGTCAGCTTCTCAAAAACAGGACCAACGAGAAAACCTACAAAGTTGGAGTTAGTTCACACTGATGTGTGGGGGCCTGCTGAAATTTCTTCCCTCGGTGGTTCCAGATATTATGTAACCTTCATAGATGACTCAAGCAGAAAGGTATGGACTTACTTTCTCAAACATAAATCTGATGTATTTTCTGTTTTCCAAACTTGGAAGGCTATGGTTGAGAATGAGACATGTCTGAAAGTTAAAAGCTTGAGGTCTGACAACGGCGGTGAATATGTTGATGGGGAGTTCAAAAGCTTTTGTGAAGACAACGGGATTGTGATGGTAAAGACTATTCCAGGGACACCGCAGCAGAATGGTGTCGCAGAAAGAATGAACAGGACATTGAATGAGCGTGCCAGGAGCATGAGATTACATTCAGGATTGCCGAAGATGTTCTGGGCAGAGGCAATCGGCACGACGACCTATCTGATCAATAGGAGCCCGACCATATCACTAGACTTTAAGTTGCCTGAAGAAGTCTGGAGCTGTAAACAAGTAAACCTTTCTCTTCTAAAGGTTTTTGGTTGTGTGTCTTACCTTCACATTGATGCTGCAAACAAGAGTAAATTAGATACTAAATCCAAGAAGTGTTATTTTATTGGATATGGCGGTGCTGAGATTGGCTATAGGTTTTGGGATGACCAAAACAGAAAAATAGTCAGAAGCAAGAATGTGATTTTCAATGAAGAAGTTCTGTATAAAGACAGAACAACAGTTGATTCAGAAAAGTCTGAGCTAGAAGAGAAGACTCAATTTATAAGTCTTCCAGAGGTTGAGACCAGAACAACAAGAGTTGGATATCAGAACACAACTACTCCTGAAGAACCAGATGTTGAATCTGAGGAACCGGTTATGGAACCTAACGAACCGACTGTGGAACCTGATGAAGTTCAGAGAACGCCACCTCCAACAGTTAGGAGGTCCAGCAGGACTATCAGACCACCACATAGGTATTCCCCTACTTTGAATTATATATTATTGACTGACAGAGGTGAACCTGAATGTTATGATGAGGTGGTTCAACTGGAAGATTCTGTCAAGTGGGAGTTGGCCATGAAGGATGAGATGGATTCTCTTATGACGAATCAGGCATGGCAACTGGAAGAGTTACCAAGAGGTAAGAAAGTTTTGCAGAACAAATGGCTTTACAGAATAAAGCAAGAGTTCGATGGTAGCAAAAGATACAAAGCAAGGCTTGTAGTCAAAGGCTTTCAACAGAAAGAAGGTATTGACTTCAATGAGATATTTTCTCCGGTAGTTAAACTAACTACTATTAGAACTGTATTATCAATAGTGGTAGAAGAGGATCTGTTCCTAGAACAGATGGATGTAAAGACAGCTTTTCTTCATGGTGATTTGGAGGAAGAAATTTACATGAAACAGCCACAGGGTTTCATAGTACAGGGGCAAGAGAAAATGGTTTGCAAACTTCAGAGAAGTCTGTATGGTCTCAAACAGGCTCCCAGACAGTGGTATAAGAAGTTTGATAGCTTTATGTGCACCAGTGGATTCCAGAGATGCCAGGGAGATCATTGTTGCTACGTAAAATCTCAGGGTAACTCATATATTATCTTACTGCTATATGTTGATGACATGTTGATAGCAGGTGCAAACAAACAGGAAATTCTAAAGATAAAGGCTGAATTATCTAAAGATATTGATATGAAAGATTTGGGAGCTGCCAAACAAATCTTAGGGATGAGAATTGAGAGAAAATACGGTACATTGACATTGTCACAGGAAGAGTATGTGAAAAAGGTGTTGACCAGATTTCACATGGAAGATGCAAAATCAGTGAGTACTCCTTTAGCTTGTCATTTTAAATTATCTAAGGAGCACTCACCCACTACTGAGCAGGAAAGAGATCATATGGCTAGAGTGCCATATGCTTCAGCTATAGGTAGCCTAATGTACGCCATGGTTTGCACAAGACCGGACATTGCACAAGCAGTGGGAGTTGTTAGCAGGTATATGTGTAATCCAGGGAAGCAGCACTAGGAGTCTGTTAAGTGGATTTTCAGATATCTCAGAGGGACAACTGATTATGCTCTGCATTTTAAAATGTCAGATTTTAAATTGCAGGGTTATGTGGATGCATATATGGCAGGTGATACAGATGGCAGGAAAAGTACTACCAGATATGTTTTTACTTTGGGTAATACTGTTATTAGTTGAGGTTCTAGACTGCAGAAGATAGTAGCTCTTTCTACTACAGAGGCTGAGTATGTTGCAGTTACTGAAGCAAGTAAGGAAATGATATGGCTTCAGTCCTTCTTAGAAGAACTTGGCTTGAGATTAGGAAAGGGGACTTTGCATTGTGACAGTCAGAGTGTTATTCATTTAGCAAAGAATCCAGTGTTTCATTCGAGAACGAAACACATACACGTGAGATACCATTTTATCAGATCAATTTTGGAAGATGGAGCGCTGGTGCTTGAAAAGATTCCAGGAAGTCAGAATCCAGTCGATATGTTTACCAAAACCGTTCCTGTTGACAAACTGAAGTTGTGTGCAACTTCAGTTGGACTTCGACATGAGTAGAGAAGAGTCGTTACCGTTGCAGGGGAGACATGTTGATTGTTTTGTCTTCAAGTGGGAGATTGTTAGAAAAACTGAAGCCCAAATAATCAAGGCCCAATCTGCTCAAGTAAGCCAACAATTCTAATTGGTTATAATTTAGGTGGCTTAAACCTTGCTTTGTAATTGGCTTGAAAGTGAGGTTGTTTTAATCCGTTTATGATTAAACAAATACAAGGCGGTTGTTTGATTTTATAAAATGAAGAATCAAAGTTGAAGCCTCTGTGTGTGTTCAACATTTTTTCAACAAAGAGAATTAGTGCTTTGGCCGTAGGCTTTTGAAGAAGAAGACAACACCAGGTGGGTTTTTTTCTTGAGTGTTATTTTAGAAGCTTTTTCTTGTGAAGAATTTAAGAGCTGTTGTTAGAGTGATTCGTGAGCATTTTTCTTTGAGAGAAAAGTGAGAGAAATCACTCTGGAGCGTTTCTAAATTCTTGTAACTTTCTCCCCGACGTTATAGTGGAACCTGCATCGGTAGCAGAGAACTGGACGTAGCCCACATTGGGTGAACCAATATAAATCCGGTGCCAACCTCTCTTCCCTTGAACTTGATTTATTATCGTTCTTATTGCTTAGAAGTTTTAGGTTGGTTTATCTATTCTTCTAAGCTCTGGTTTCAAATTGTTTATTCCGCGTTAAGATTTGAAACCAATAACTGATCTGGGTTTCTGAGATAAAATATATATTGTCTGAATCTAGTATAGAATTTGGATTGATTATATTTGTATCGAATTACCCTAACACTCAGAACAGTCCAACAAGTTGAGAGTTTGATGATCAATACTAATCGGACCACCAAAATGTGTACCAATTGCTTCAAAAACTCTGAGTTTTCAGAATACCAAAGGTTAGTTCTTGAGAGTGATCCAACCTTCATACCCCTTAATGAACTTCAAATGAGAATGCTCGTCTTTGTTCCATTGTTCAACGTTCAACATATTGATAAAAAATTATCGAGGAGCATGCATCATTAAATTTAAACTAAGTTTTATCTGCCATTAAAGGATTAATCAAGATAGGTACCTTGAAATGAGATTTTCGAGAGCCACTTGATAACTCCATTTTGGAGCTATTAAATACTTCCTAATTATAGCTTAAGTCCGCTTTTAATTGATTAATATATCTCGTTTGTAGGAGAAAAGCGGCAAAGAGCTCGTGCGTCCGTTGGGCCCGTTCGAGTGCTTAAAGTGGAGTTTTAACGCCCCGGGAATGCGTCGGGAAAGGGGAAGTTGATCCGTGAAGAAACGGGCCAAAACTGCCTAGGAGAGGCAAAGTTCCAGCCCCCAAACCCGAGAGCCAGCGTCGAGCTATAGCGTCGAGACGCTGGCTCGACGCTGGAAAAATCCGAGAGCAAGCGTCGAGTGATAGCGTCGAGACGCTAGCTCGACGCTGCCCTGGCGTCGAGACTCTGCTTGGCGCCGAGACGCTTCGGAGGAGGCGCGCGCAGGAAAATCATCGGGGCAGCGTCGCGACGCCATCGCGAGCGCGCGCGGATTACTTAGGGCACAGCGTCGAGACGCTGGCCTAGCGTCTCGACGCTACGACGATTACAGCAGCTTAATAAGACGATTTTCTGCGCGGATTAGGGGGAATTCACCATTTTTTGGAGCTCTTCATCTTCTTCTTCCTCTAGTTTTCTCTATTTCTCTTCAAGCTCCGCCATTGTTGGCATGTTAGAGAGCTTTCCTTCCTTGTAATACGTTGATGACACCTTCCATGGTCGTTGTTGGAGCGGAATTGACAAACCGCGCCATGAGCGGCTAAGGTAAGGGTGAACGGTTTGGGAATAGTTTAGGGGATTTTTGCTAGCGATTTTGGTTCTGATAATTTACGCTTTGATTATGCATATTGGGTTCTGTTTATTTGCATTTATCTACTTTGCTTAATCCAACGCGCATGTTAGATTTCGACGATTGACACTCGAGTCATCTTGCATGTTGTGTATGTTAAAGAGTAGCGATGTCGTGCCTCTCACTGCTCGACTAACTAACACAGGTAGATAAAACTAAATCGAAGTATCGAGTTGTGTAGGAAAATTGTTGATTGCATACGGCGTTTGCGGGCAATCTACTAGCAATTAGAATTCACGCTTGAATGTTCGTCGCGGTTAGCTAGTGACTGTCTAGATTTATCTTAGGGCTGATCACCTTAATATAATTTTGGATAACGTATAATTAGAACTGTGTGGTCTGATTAAAATCCATGGAGTCGGCTACTTTGGGGCTTCTCTGGTAGTCGTCCGCGTGTATAATAAACTGAATACCATGAATTTAGCATTAAATGATGAACCGAAATTGGCTAGCAATTAATCCCGAAACTCCCAAACCGTGCACGCGTTTTCTACTTGTTATTCTTTCTTCCGTTAGCATTTTATTATCTTTCCTTGCATGCTAAAAACCCCCCGTTACAAAACTAATCAATTAATCAATTCCCAATTTTAATAGTGATTTTAGTCATACCTATTCCTTGGATCGACCCTGTTACCACTGGCTGCAAAGCCTTGGTTATAGGCTTTATAAATCGTATTTTGGCAAGCCTCGACAGCTTGAGATTAAGTGGATATTCAAAAATTCGCCCACCACCACTTTGATCTCATTCCAGTTTTGGTGAGCAAATAATCTGGAGACAACCTCGAGATCACTAAAATTCAAAGACAAAATTTCTCGATTTTTTCTAATCCATTGTGTGATTGGATTTTTTTTTTTTTTTTTTTGACAACATGTTGGGGTGGGGGATTGAACATTGGACCTTATGGTCACTAAACGATACATAATGCCGTTGAGCTATGCTCTTGTTGGCAGTGATTGGATTCTCTTTAAGAGACCTCAAAATGATTTTTAAATTTTCAATGTCCGAACCATCGTTTGCTTTTGTTTTCCTTTCATAGTTCTTCTTGTAACTTCCGCGTAACTACTTTGGCCAGGGAAAGACAACTTCATACGAACCTTGGTTGTTGACTCCTTCACTTTTATTTGATATGTTGTTTTAGGAACTTGACAAATCTTCTTCATATTCATCATAAAATCTTTGACCATCTCCCATAACACTAGACAACCCTTTTTGGTGGATCCCATTGGAACCTGCAGCAACTTTCTTCCCTAGAGGGAGACCAGACACAACACTCAACCAACTAATCTTCGGAAAACTTTGACAGTCGAATCGTGCCATTTTCATCTCTAATTTGCTCGAAGAAAAACTTTGACACTAAAAGATGTAGTAAATCAACAAGGGAACTTTCATTGATATAATGAAAATAGACTAATTACAGAAGAAGAGAAAAAAATGAATGCGATAAATAAAATAAAAGATAGATAGTAAGTTACCATGGAAAAATAAAAGCATTTCAGTTTAGACATAAAGATTGATAAGAATAATTCGAGTAAAACTCGGTAAGATGACATAAAAAATAAGCCATAAGACGAGTCGAGTCAAAGCGGTTGAGCCATGAGATATGATTATCTTGGAGAAGGTATTGATTCTTCCAAACCAAAGTTCAAAGAAAAGAACTTTCACCACATTATTCCACAAAATCTTGGATTTTGGAGCTAAGGAAGAGCAATAAGCACTTGGAGAACATTAGCTTTGAAGTAACTTTTTCCATATTTTGGAGATGCTGACCCAAAGTCTAAGGCTGAAGTTTTTGCTACCAGCCGTGTGTCATCCGTGGAGAGTAGATCCATGAATACTTGTGATTACTTTGCACCAAAAGGAGACTTGATTAGATTTTTTTTTTTTTTAAAAGGAGACTTGATTTATTCAAAAACCTCCAACCCCATTTAGCTTAAAGGGCTTAGTTTCGATGCTTCAGACCCCCAATACCAAGACCAACTTCTGACTGTGATTTAGGTACCACATTCCATCTAACTAGGCGAATGCCAATCTAGCTGACTTCCATTGTAAAAAAAACCATTGTCAGGACATTGATAATGAAAGAGATTCTTTATAGCAATGGGAACGTCTCTATTATTCAACTGTTAGCGTTCATTTGAAACCAACTATAATACCGTGAAAATTTTGTCAGCATCACTGGGTAACCATGATAACCATCCATTGACATAACATCTTATAGACAAGCACAACAACCCAACACTAAAAAGTAACTAAGAACTAATACTCGAATAAAAAACCACTTAATAAAACTAGCAACGCAGTGACCCAATTGAAAGAATTGCATCCATTGAACCTTTAGGTACAATCAAACTTCCAAAACAAGTCTAATACAACCCAATACTAAAATCTAACACAAAACAAACTCCACCTAAGCAACAAAACAAATGAATGAAAAACTCACACAAAAAGTCTTAAAAGAACATAACTTGTGATACATCTCCAACCCAAAACAGAGACACAAGGAACTAAAACATAACTAACCAGTACACTCTAGGCCAATATGCCAATAAAAGAATGGAAGAATGAAATTACATTATCTTATAAAGCTACAAGACTATTGCAACTTCACATAAACAACCTAAGCTCAACTAAACGCATAATGAAATCTAACAAGTCAAATACTAAGAACAAAAAAACTAGCTAATGCCCATCCTCTCCCGTTTCCTCATCAACATCACCAGGTTCGTAGTACTTCTCGTCACTTGCAAAATTTCTAGGTGAGTCAGTACATAACATGTACCGAGTAAGTAGTTCCCACCAAAGGAGCCACCAACCAACATACATCATAGAAAGCAACATCATGTTTTTCACAACCAAGCTCATAAACAACATGTCAATCACACATATACCATTCTACAATTCATGAACTCATAAAAAACATAATGTAATAATCAACTTCGTCGTGTTCATCAACTAAACTCTAGTCTCACAGGCCCTCTCAAACTCCACTGAGTTCTCTCAAACTCAACTATAACTTTACAGCTCTCTCAGACTCTACTCAGTTCTCTCAATTCACTCGTGACCCTCACAAGCTCTCTCAGACTAGCTTCTTCGGGGGAGTTTGGGGTGCAGAGTGGGTTATTATAGTTGGTGGGTTATAATAGTCTGTGTTTGGGGTGCAGAGTTGTTTAGTCTGAATTTAGTAAGTCTGTGTTTGGGGTGCAAAGTTGTATAGTCTGAGTTTAGTAAGTCTGTATTTGGGATGCAGTTTTCTTTAACATGGAGTTATGAAGTATGTGTTTATGGTAGTTTATTTTTTTTTACAACTTTTTTTGTTGTATTGTATACTTAAATGTATATTACATATTAATTTTTTAAAACTTAAAAGAAAAAATATTGTTTAGGATGCACAAAATAATTGTGATTCATAAAACATTGCATACATGCATCATCTAAATCTCCATACTTAGAGATGTACATTAGCTAACTAATTGGCAACTTTATTTGACCTAAAACAAAATATTTTGGTTTTAATTGCCAATTTCGGTCCACAATCAGGATTGCACAAAAAATAATTAAGATTCATTACAAACTTCACAAAAGTAAATTGTAGCGTGGCGTAAAAAAAAGAGAGGAACGTTGATTAGTCGTGTTTACTTAGGAGGAACGTGCAATATTCCAGTTTCAACTCCATTGGGACGGATAGGAAACTCTCAGCCTCTAGGGCATTGGTGAAGATGATATTCATAAGGCGTATTATCTTCACGTTGTCCAAATCTGGAACCTGGTAGAGTTGGTCCACAACTTTTTGTCGTTGCTCTATCCCCATTGCACGAGTTTCTTTCTGTCATTTTGCAATCGTCTCAAGGTTGGCGTCTGTCGCGTTCCGTACAACATCCACCATTTCTAATTGATGCACATTTCGCTTCCTCTTACTCCCCCTAGAAGAAGTCCCTGCTGTTGCGTGTTGACTTGTGGGTGTCTCCTGCATTTCATCCTGGGACACGCTCACTCCAGCAACAGACACCCTAGGTGTTGGGATGTAATACTACTGAGAGTTGCTCAGGTGCACTTCCTCATGCACTTGGTCCGCTACATTGGATGCCATATTCCCAAGAGTCTTTGTCCCTGCCCCGGTAGCGCGGTCTTTCCCAAAAACTAAGACCAACTCATCAAAGTGGGGGAACAGTTTGTTTCGAAGCCCCCTTGCACCAGGATGACTCTGCATGAACATGTAAACAAATATTAGACAATGACAAGTATCAAGTGAAGGGTGGCTTTAGAAACCTACCTTTACCCACTCATAAAAAATTCATTCTCCACCTCGACACACTTGAATTCATCATTCCACCCGAATTCGCTGCAAGATGGTCCTAACATCTCTGCAATTGCATTGTACTATTTTTTCAAGTTTCGAACCTTGCAATCAATGATGGGGGTGCCATTAATTCCAGATCCTAGAATCCTCTCCCGCATCATGTGCTCCAACTTCGCTAGGTACCCAGACGAAAATATCGTTATCTGATTTCCAGCCGGTTGTTTGGACTAACGCCATAAGGCATTCCACCAAATTTGTCTCCTCATTATGGGTCCATGTATGCTTCGTGACTTTTCCTGATGGAGCGTATCACGCTGCGAAAACTATTTTGGATCGATGAAACTCTAATTACATCAATTTAACAAATAGAAAACATGCTCAAACGACGAAAATAAGAGAAATTAGAAAAACATACCCTTGTAGTTCTAATTTCTTCAAGCTCCGCCATTCGTTCCTCGTCATGAACTCTTCCGGCCTCTTCTCACGAACGCCCCGAGGACCACCCCAGGTAGTTCCGCTATCCTCGGCGTCGAGCAACGAAGTTGTGGGACTCCAAAAATAAAAGAAAAGAAAAGAAGAAAAAGAAGAAGAAAACTGATGGAAAGGTCTGAGGCAGAGAGGAAGCACCGAAGACAGAAGTTTTTCAAAACTCAAAAAAAGAGTTTTTTAAACTTATAACAAAAGTGTACCTAAGAAGCACTACCCCAAGATTTTTAGCCTAAATATGTATATATAAACTTAACAAATGTCTTACATGCACAATGCATGTAAGACATTTATATATAAATATTATTATTTTAAAAAATAATTAAAACTTTAATTAACTTTTAATAATAATAAATATTTTTATTTATTAAATATTTTAATAAATAAAAAATATATATATATATATATTAATTAATTAATTTTTTTAATTAATTCATATTATTTAATTCAATATCAAATATTAATTAAATAATATGGCTAAACCCGGTTTTCCGAAAATCGATTATTTTGCACATGAATCCTATTCATGTTTTTAGACCATTCTTATATTTAAATCATATTTAAATATGTCCATCATTCTTCCACAAACCGAATTTAAAAAATTCAAATTCTTTTTCTTTTTCTCTTACATTGATGCACGGCGTTATCCGAGCTAGTCAGGAGAACCTAAAGAACCTACAGATCATGAGCTCCAACGATACGAGATTATCCGGTCAAAACTCTTTTAACCGAACTAATCAACAATTCGTTAACCCCCGGAGACTCCACTATTGTACGAGGGTTGCACTCTCCCACTGTAGATATATTATGTCCTCTAATATAACCGTCACAGGCAAGTCGACCCTTCACAGGTTGTTCGTAATCACAACTGGGTCAATTTAAACCGTTTAACCCCTGCATTACATCTTGTTCCTTAAGTACCACTGACACCTCTAATGAACAATAGATCTGTGGTCCAACCAACAGATCAATTAACCCTCTCATCTCATGAGAGTGTGAGCTCTCATTGTTCAAGCCCCGGAGTCAGCTATTAAGGGAACAACCTATCTATTAACCCTGAAGAGCGGGTTAAGAGTAAACTTCAATCTTGTTGTATTATGTCCCCAGCTACCTATTTGACTTTATCCCCAAGATGGTAGGCTTATTGAGTCGGCGCTTATGGGCCACTCTCACCCATGCAAGTCAAATGATACTTTCGAATAAGCATGAGTTCATAGCGAGCTCTAGATTGAGATCGAGTTACCTAGGCCATCAAATGAAAATGTCGGTCTCATCAGTAAACGGTTTTATAAAGTGAGAGCGACATATTTTGAGGTTCGGTCTTATGCAAACTCTTTGCACATGATGCCCTCACTCACACATCTCCATGTGAAACGATTCGGATCACATCGTTTTGTACAATACAAAGTGAGCCGCATCCAATAGTGTTACCAGGATAAGGTACCCAGCTTTATCCGTATACTATAGACCGTTTTGACTGACTACTTGAGCCTGATCCACAATCATGTCATACATGAGGCTCAAGTACTCATATTCAGCCATGGGTGTTGGTCATTGGTATATGTTAACCTAAACACGTTTCACTTTATTCCAGTAAACTCCTTTACTGAATAAAACTAATAACTCTTTATTCTAAATAGATTATTTACAAACATAACAGTTTACAAACCACGAGTTTTAGGACATAAAACCCAACAACCTCCCACTTGGACTTAAACGTCTATGGTGTACATGTTAGGTGGAAAAAACTAATATATCATATATCATGAAGTTTTCTCCTACCGTCCTCTTCAGCAACTCGGAGCCCTAGACTCTTCTAGGTGTCTCTCAAACACTTTAGCCATGAGAGACTTAGTAAACAAAACAACATGTAGTGTTGCGAGGCTTTTTATGTGACCATCACATCTTCTCCTAGCACTAACTACGAGCTCAACTTATAAACCTTTTGCTGCAACAAGATTTAGCTAACACCGAGGAATCAGCAATACAACTCTTGTATTCTACTCCTCGTTTGCACTGTGACAAACTTTAACCAGAATCCAACGATCAAAATGAATTGGACTTTCACTACTGACAGCTCTCACTGCATAGCACATATCGGGTCATACATCTAGAAAAATGTACCTGACCTCCAATATGTAAATGCACTTGGGTGCGTCTCATATCCTCAACACTTGAGGTGTCTCTGGAAACCATTTTAATAGACCATCGAATATTGACAACAATTTGTCAATAAAAGATTTTAGAGACAACACTAGCGATTTGTTCTTACGACTCAGATCAACCTAAATCTTTAGAACAAACTAAGCCTACCTCCAATACAACTATTTGGGAGTGGATCGCTAGTTTATGATTAAATGTCAGAAAGTGAATCCTACATCATTCTCAATGATTAGGACATCAATTACGGAAACATTTTATGAAAGCTACAACATTGATTAAACCCTTTTCAAACAAGGTTTATCAAACGTTTATTCAAACTGATGTTCAAAACCATATGATTTGATCAGCATATCAAAGCTTACAATTCAGGATAAAGATGCTTATTCTAATTCATAAATGAATCGAATAGGCTTGCAAACCATTTGCTCTTTGTCCTTGAATTATGAATCTATTCTGATTGAGACTTATAGATACTCAAATCAAGATAGCTAGTCTTGACATCCATTTGCCTTATTCTATCAAAATAGAACATGGGAATGGATTAGAGTTATCTATTAACTTATGTCTGGTAACAAGAGAAAGTGAGTATACACAATAAACCATTTCTCTTCGGGACAGTCCCTTTACCAGAAAGTCAAGCCTAAAAGATTTTCCCCTTGGAGGCTTGGTCTCAGTACCACTCAAAGATTCATGGTTTTGAGCCACTTGGCCTTGTCAACGAATCCTCAATGTTATCAACAAATATGATAACTTCGAGTACAAGGCAAGGCTATACAGTGGATTGGGTTGTCTCACATTCCTCCCACTGCATTGAGGGTTTCTCAACGGTTGAGAAGCTTCAGTTTGATCAACAACTATTGTTGAATAAAAAAGGCTTTCTTATTACACTGTAAGTCTTAACTCTTTAGTTGTTTTCGAGTTTAACAGAACACCACAATATACATCTTTTGCGGAAAGAACGGTTCTTTATATACAACAAAAGATAACATATACAAGTGTTCAGTTCAAACTACAAATATAGACAATAATTACACCAGATGATATTATCTTTATACAACAACTACTACAAGTTCCCACTGAATTTGTTGTGACGATATCTTCACAAGTCATCTCACGGCCAGCTGCTATTAGGAACTAGTTTCCTGAAAATAAGAATAAACATGATTAGTGTAATATGACAATCATATACCACTAAACTGTTACGACAATCAATAAATCTCATTTACCTTGTCGTTCCTTCTCAATTTTCTTATGCGCAAGGTATTTAGGGCAGTTTCGCTTCCAGTGCCCATCTTCGTTACAATGGAAACATTTTCCTTTGTCAGAAGATTTTGCCTTGTGGTAGAGGATTTTTGGGTATATCCACTATTTTTCGGGGTGTCGAATCCCGCCAAAATGAAATTTATAAATACCGCTACTACTAAGCTAACTTGTAGCTAGTGGTAGTCGGGTCGATCCGCAGGGAACCTAAATTATTTTATCGTAATTAATTCCTATTTGCTTTTTAATTAAAACAACAAATTAAACAATAAAGTAAATGGGGGAATTAGGTTACGGAAAAGTAGAAGAAAACGGTAAAAATAGCTAACGGTAAAATAAAATAAAGTAACTTGTGCTCCTAATTCGAGTGCTCGGGATTTACTTGATGCACTTAGTTCATAAGGATTCTAATTAGCAAAGTAATTCTATTTCATGCACACAAAATGCCTTGTCCCAACCGGGTCCAAAGCACCCCAAAAAATTAATTAGAGGCGTCAATTCTAATTAAACATGTTTCTTAATTAATCTAAGGTGATAAGCCATCAATTAATCAGAAAACAGTAACGGGTATAATTGCGACGAATTATTTCTTAAGACTAATTCGATTTCTCTCATAACCTTGAGCCCGTCGTGAAAACGTTAATCGACTCATACCCCAGCTGTCACATAGGATCGAATCGATTAGCCACGAGCTATACCCTTGCTACTATGCATTAAAGCTTATCAAGAATTAACGCTAGCCTACTAACATGCGTAACAATTTCAGGCGTCAATCCTAATTAGAAAGACATGTTATTCGTTCTTTATACAAATTAAAGATGCAAGAAATCAACAACACAATGCTAGAAATTCATACAAAACTCTCACTAAGCATCAAAGTAAATCCATGACTCAAATTAGAGCACTTACCTTAGCCAAACGTGTTGAAAATCGATCCAAAATTGCCCAAAAATCATGAAAATGAGTATAAAACTCACCAAACCCGAGGCCAATGGACAAAAATTGAATTTTCTTTCTCCAATATGAATAGTGCGGCGGATTTTAGGGTTTAAAACGTAAAAAACTGAAGCAAAAATGGTCTGGGGGCGAAAACTGGGCCGAAAATGGTCGTCTAGGCCGCAGGGGCTGAGGAAATGGGCCCAGGGCGCGCGCGCGGGTCGCTGAGGGAGCGCGCGCGTGATGCTGGGAGCGGGTCGCGCGGAGGTTGGGCCTGATCGTGCATGGTGGGCCGCTCGAATGCTGAGGCCCGCGCGCATGTGGGATGTCTGGAGCGCGCGCGTGGAGCTGGCGTTGGGCTGAAGCTGGCGTTGACCGTTACAAAAATTAATAAAATTCTACTCTCACCTTGATTCGAACTTGGGCTCCCCCATTCCAGGGCAACACCATTAAGCCACGAATTAATTTTAATATAATATTAGATTATTTAATTAATGTAGTATAATCAATCAAAACGATTAATTAATAAAATGTTCTAAAATACCCATTGAAACCCTTAATTAACGCAAATGCCCGATTTACCCCTGAGCAATTAAATTATACAAAATAACATCAATTAAGCACAAATAATTACTCTAATTCACAAGACTTAGGAGCTAAATATTAGCACTTTTGGAGTGCTATCACAACCCCCAATCTAAATCTTGCTAGTCCTCGAGCAAGAAAAACTCTGAATTAGCTCCTAAGAATGAGATTGCATGCAACGACTCTAACTCCAATACTTTAAAAGATAAGGCATTTACAACAACAAGAAATCGATTAATTGCATGCACAAATTGAGAACATTTCAAAAATTAAACTGCTACTCCCCTACGTGCGTGTGTGATTAGGCAACCTATTCTAGCTCTTATAGACTCGGAAAAACCATATGTAACCCTACATCTCGTTTTTCCCCTACTTCTAACAATAAAGAACAGTCTATGACTTTTCAACAATCAAGAGAGTAACAAATTAAAAGGCCTAAATTTTCTTTTTCTTTTGAGTACTTTGTACTCTTTATTTTTTTTAAAACTACTACTTTTTTTTACTTTTCCTTCTCCAAGAGAGCCTAACATGTCAAGCTTGCCTTCGTTTCAGCTTACCCGCAGTTCCACTGCACAACGTATCTGACTACGGGCAAGCTTCACATTTTTAAGGACTAATGCTCACTTCTTAATGTGCGCTTTAAGAAGGAGGAGCACCTCATGAGTTTTTATTTTTCATGCTTAGTCTCTTTTTTTTTTTTAGGCAATAGCTTCGCTATAACACGATTAACTCATTACAACCTATCATGCATCAAGCCTTCCCTAGGGGTGCCTTTCGGGGTGACAACAAGATTTCATGCAACATAAGAAAAATCTAAGCCTACAGAGTCCAGAACAGGATGCTACGTGCCCGATAGATGCAAGGGAGCAACAAATGTTTTTTTAAATTTTTTGAAATGAAGCTCAATCAGTGCAAACAACTTCATGCTTATCTAGACATGCAAATACGAAGATTCTAAAAATATTTCCTAGATCATCATAATCAGAAAGCATGTAAACAGAGTCCCAAGCACTTCAAATTCAAAGTTTACTCCTGCTCAACGACTACACATGAAATCCAGACAACCATCTCCACCCCCAACCTTCGAAAGATACATAGTCTTCTATGTATCCATCCATCAGAAAAACCAGTTAAAACTACAAAAGTAAAGGGAACAGAAAACCTCCCCTGAATTTTGCTAGGTGAGTGGTTGGAGCAGCGCGGTCTTCGCCCATTATCTCGTTTCTTTCGGCCAAAAACCCCTACAAAACAAAACAAAGGAAAACTAGGCTAGAGAAATACAAAAGACTGAAAGTAAAGACAGGAAATTGAAAACACATGTGTTGCCTCCCAAGAAGCACAATTTTTTTTAACGTCGTTATGCTCGACGTGTCCTTCTCTCTGTCAAGATACGTAGAAATTTCCGTACTTATTCGGCCCCTTCTTCCTTGAATCAATAAAGCCTGCTAAGAGAAGCAAGCTCTTCGAATTTTCGAGGCAGCCAGACAGAGTTGTTATCTTTTTGGTATTTTCGATATATGGAAAGAAAAAAGACTCAACAGACTCAAACAAAATAAAAGAAGACTCAACTGACTCAACAGAAAATAAAGACTCGACCAGAGGAGGGATCACATCAAAATTCCCAAGGAAACCAACATTCACAGATGCATAGATGGAAGGGGGCATGCTAGATAAATCTCCTATAATACATGAATTATCACAAGACAAAGCAAAAGGAGATAAATTTTCTAAAGGCACAATTGCCACTTCCTTATCCATCACAACAAAATTTTCAGTACAGGTTGGTTCTACATCATCCATGAAAAGACTTCCAAAAATATTTTCATTAATAGAAAGATGCTCAAGCTTATCAATGCATGAATCCTCAAATAAATTTTCAATACAAAATTCATGCTCTAAATCGAAATCTACAGGTGGAGATGTACTTACCTTGTAGAATTCGCTGAGATCTTCTTCATCGCTAGTCCATGGGTCATATACCCACGTCATGCATTTAGAAGAAGACTCAGCTTCACCTTCCAGCTCGTCTGCATCATCAGTCCTTTCAGGGAGCTCCTCGGTGCTAAGCCTATCCTCCTCAGTCACACTGCTCTCGCCTCCGCATGTCAGAAATTCCTCGATTCCTTCCTCAAAATCGGGGTACATCTCGATAACGACCATTTCCTTGGTGGTATGTTCAACTGGATGTTTTTCCTTGACTTCCAATCTTTTAGCTAGATCGAGCAAATGACTAATTTGCTCACACGTTCTTTGTAATTGGGCTTGGGCCTCTAATCGACCCTTGCGCATTTCCTGCGTAGATTGGTTAGTTTGAATAATGTATTCATTGATCATTTGTTCCAATGACATACCTTGGAAAGGATTCTGAGAAGCTTCTTCAGCTTCATGACTTGAAGCTCGTCCCCAATAGTCTCGTGGAGAATCTGTCATGATAAAACAAGAAGACACAAGAAAAGGAAAATATTTTTTTGACTTTTTAAACAAATAGAATTTAACTAAGAGAATCTAAATGGTTCCCAGGCAACGGCGCCAATTTTGGTAGAAGATTTTTGGGTATATCCACTATTTTTCGAGGTGTCGAATCCCGCCAAAATGAAATTTATAAATACCGCTACTACTAAGCTAACTTGTAGCTAGTGGTAGTCGGGTCGATCCGCAGGGAACCTAAATTATTTTCTCTTAATTAATTCTAATTTTCTTTTTAATTAAAACAACAAATTAAACAATAAAGTAAATGGGGGAATTGGGTTACGGAAAAGTAAAGGAAAACGGTAAAAATAGCTAACGGTAAAATAAAATAAAGTAACATGTGCTCTTAATTCGAGTGTTGAGGATTTACTTGATGCGCTTAGTTCATAGGGATTCTAATTAACAAATTAATTCTATTTCATGCACGCAAAATGCATTGTCCCAACCGGGTCCAAAGCACCCCAAAGAATTAATTAGAGGCGTCAATTTTAATTAAACATGCTTCTTAATTAATCTAAGGTGATAAGCCATCAATTAATCAGAAAACAGTAAAGGGTATAATTGCGACGAATTATTTTTTAAGACTAATTTGATTTCTCTCCTAACCTTGAGCCTGCCGTGAAAACGTTAATCGACTCATACCCCAGCTGTCACATAGGCTCAATCGATTAGCCACGAGCTAGACCCTTGCTACTATGCATTAAAGCTTATCAAGAATTAACGCTAGCCTACTAACATGCGTAACAATTTCAGGCGTCAATCCTAATTAGAAAGGCATGTTATTCGTTCTTTATACAGATTAGAGATGCAAGAAATCAACAACACAATGCTAGAAATTTATACAAAACCCTCACTAAGCATCAAAGTAAATCTCTAACTCAAATTAGAGCACTTACCTTAGCCAAACGTGTTGAAAATCGATCCAAAATTGCCCAAAAACCATGAAAATGAGTATAAAACTCACCAAACCCGAGACCAATGGACAAAAATCGAATTTTCTCTCTCCAATGAATAGTGCGGCGGAGTTTAGGGTTTAAAACGTAAAAAACTGAAGCAAAAATGGTCGTCTGGGCCCAGGGCGCGCGTGGGGGTCGCTGAGGGAGCGCGCGTGGAGCTGGCGTTGACCGATCTGGGGGCTGTTGACTTTTACAAAAATTAATAAAATTTTGCTTCTACCTTGATTCAAACTTGGGCTCCCCCATTCCCTTTACAAGGGCAACACCATTAAGCCACAAATTAATTTTAAGATAATATTAGATTATTTAATTAATGTAGTATAATCACTCAAAACAATTAATTAATAAAATGTTCTAAAATACCCATTGAAGCCTTTAATTAACGCAAATGCCCAATTTACCCCTGGGCAATTAAATTATACAAAATAACATCAATTAAGCACAAATAATTACTTTAATTCACAAGACTTAGGAGTTAAATATTAGCACTTTTGGAGTGTTAACACCTTGCGTGCATTAGGGGCTTTTCCTTTCTTCCTATTTCTCTTCTTCTGAATAATCTTATTACTCACAGAAGGGAATTCAGGCTTACTCCCTGACCCCGACCCCCCATGGAATTTCTTTGAAGAGACAACATTTGTCTCCTTCTACTTTCCTTTTGAGGTGTGCAGAGACTGGTAAGTCTGAAGCTCGTTTAGGAGAGAAGTCAAGTTGTATTCAATCTTATTCATCACCATATTGGTTCTGAAATGAAGGAAACTCTTTGGAAGAGATTCCAAGATGAAACTGACTTGACTTTTCTCGTCGATGGAAGCTCCGTTTACTTCCGCCGTATTAAAGTGGACCATCATGTTAAGGACATGTTTTCTAACATAGGTACCCTCCACCATACGAGAGTTATAAACGAACTTGAGGGTCTCATGTCGAAGAGATGAGGACGACTGTCCAAACATCCATTGTAATGAAAGCATGATTTCCTTAGCGAAAACCATCCCCTCGTGCTTCTTGCACAAGACATCAGATATGCTTGCCAAGATATAGACTCGGGCTTTATCATTAGCCCTAATCCATCCATCGTATGTCGCTTGAACACTTCGAGAAGTACTCGAGCCAGAAGCTGGAGGACATTCCTCCGTTAAGACAAACCTGAGATTGTCGAGAACCAAAATCGTATTTAGGTTCGACTTCCAGGTCCCATAATTTTCTCCGGTCAATTTGTCACGAGTCGGATCATTGTCACTCTAATTTCATCAATTTAGCTAAACTAGAAATATGCTCAAAACTAGGAAATAAAAGAAATTAGAACACATACCTCTTGTAGTTCTAAAGACTTCTCTTCCAATGCTCGAATTTTCTCACGAACCCTTCGAAGCTTCCCTTGAACTCTTCAAGAACCACCTCTGGTAGTCCCGCTATCCTCGGGCCGAGCAACGGAGTGGTGGGACTCTTTTACAAGAGAAAAACTTTGGAAGATGAAGATGGGAGGGTGAAAGAGATGAGATTTTGTGAGAAATATCTAACACTTAGCTTTCTAATTTCTCAAGTAACATGAACTCTTCATGCTCATCCAAATATTCAAACTCTTTGAAAATTCATCAACCTCAAACCATTTGAACTTCATCCAATTTATAGGCAATTCACATGCAACAAACTCTTTGCTTAGCATGACACCTCAAATTGGATGGATTAGTCTTCAACCAAGTGTTCCAAAATTGATGAGTTTATGCATGTGGTTGGTGATTCACAATCCACTTCACAACATGGATAAATCCACTCAACTTGGATAAATTCACTCATAATATTTTGTCATTTTAAAATTAATTTATAATTAATTTTAATAAACAAAATAAATTTTAATTAATTAAACTTTTTAATTAATTAATATTATTATTTAATTCAATATCAAATATTAATTAAATAATAAGACTAATCTCGATTTCTTAAACCGAATCATTACACATGAATTCCTATTCATGTTTTAGACCGATCCCATATTTAAATCATATTTAAATATGTCCATCATTCTTCCAAAAACGAATTTGAATAAATTCAAATTCTTTTTCTCTCATATTGTTACACGGCTTAATCCGAGCTAGCCAGGAGAACCTAAAGAACCTACAGATCATGAGCTTCAACGATACGAGATTAACCGACCAAACTCTTTAGCCATGTTAACCAACATTCGTTAACCCCGGAGACTCCACTAAAGTCCAAGGGTTGCACTCTCCTCACCGTAGATATATTTATGTCCTCTTGATATAACCATCATCAGTAAGTCGATCCTTCACAGGCCGTTCGTAATTACAGCTGGGTCAAAATAACCGTTTTACCCTCGTAATTACATCTTGTTCCTTAAGTCCCACTGATCCTCTAATGAACTATTGGTTTGTGGTCTAACCACCAAACCAATTGGTATGTGATCTCATCACTATACCAAGTCCCTCTCGGGCCAATGAGAGGGTGGGATCCCTACTTCAAGACCTGGAGTCAGCACTTAAGGGAACAACCTCTCTACTAATCCCTCAAGGCGGGTAGGAGTGAATTCCATCTCGCAGGACTATGTTCCCAGCTACCTACCCGGTCTTATCCCCAAGATGGTAGGCTTATTGAGTCGGCGATCTCGGGTCACTCTCACCCATACAAGTAAAAGGATAAGCCCAAATAAACAGGAGTTCATAGCGTGCTCAGGATTCTGATCGAGTTACCTAGGTCATCATATGAAAAAGTCGGTCTTTACAGTAAACAGAGTCGTAAAGAAAGAGTGACTTTATTTTGCGGTTCAGTCTTATGCAAACTCATTGCATAGGACGCCCTCACTCACATGTCTCCACATGAACGATTTCGGATCACATCGTTTGTACTATACAAAGTGGGTCGCGTCCAATAGTGTCCCCAGGATAAGGTACCCAGCCTTATCCCTATACTATAGACCGTTTTGGCTATGACTTGAACTTGATCCACAATCATGTCAAATATGAAGTTCAAGTATACAACCTATAGCCATGGGTTCTTTGTTTATTGGAGTTAGGTTAAAAGTAAACACAATTCACTTTATTCAATAACAACTTTACTAAATAAAACTCAATAACAACTTTATTGCAAAATAGAATATACATTCAGTTGACAAACCACGAGTTTTAGGACATAAAACCCAACAGAGCTATCAACTGTATAAAGGAGTTCGACATGCTGAAAAAAAAATGTAAATCTATTAGTGAAACGGTTTGAACCTATTTAAACCAATTAAAAGGTTTAGGAGCAAATAAAGTACCCAAACTCTTTATTCACTTGCAACGATACATTAGTAAGTCAGAATGGTCGCTACCGTAGGGCAGTCGAGCACTCCTTTACTAAATCGAGACAATCTTGACTAAATGAATGCTATTATCAGAATAACTCATATTCTTATAGCATCTTAGTTATCGTTTTTTGTCTGAATTTACTAACTCCTTAACAAATCCCGTAAATGTGACCCTCTATTTTTAGAATTCACAAGACGGTCCCAACAGTGCAACCGTAGGGAATGTCAAAGTTGGGAATGACCATGTGTTTCTTTATCCATAAATGGTGACTGACTTGTTCGACTCCCATAAAACGACCCTCCGTAGGGATCGATACCACTTGTGGGCACCTAGCAAGCGGAACATGGGAATCTCACGGTTCAATCCAATTGAGGAGACCGTAGGACGTACTGACATACTTCCTTTTCCCACTTACTATAGACACCTACTCCATTCACCTTGCTATTGAAAGTTGCAAACACCATCCGAAGGGGATGCCCTATTGACATCACGAGGCCAGCAAAATTCTCACGTTGTGAACTATAGGGAGTGCGTAGCAGAAGAGGGATATATCATATATTTCGTCTCAACAATTCTACTAAGCATCGTAAGACTGTGTTTAGGGTAAATACTCACGTTTTATCTGGCTAAGTAAATAAAACCTCAAGTCTAGGCAGATATTTTACCTGAGATGTCTAGGTTATAAACACTTTTACTAACCTCACACCTCTCACGCATGCTCATAAAGTCGGGTTAACTTTACTCAAGTACCAGGTAGTCCCCAGGTAGGAGGTGTTCCGTCAATTCAAATCCTCCAACCTTAGACAGGATTTCACCGGGTGAGTTTCTCATAACCTTAGCATTTACGAGATATCGACCTATTCATCTAATGAAAGAGATCGAATCATTTAATCCTAAATGAACATGCTCTTTGATCTTTGTTATAGATTTTAAAAGTCTAGGCCATTTTTTACAACGCTTGCAAAAACTAGACTTTCTACAACAACCATCTACATGCTTTTTAAACATGCATCGCTAAGGCATGACAAGTTGAATATTTAACTACATAATCAATATAACACTTATATCAATTATGCTCTTAAATATACAACTCCTAATTCATAATCAATACAACACTTATATCGATTCTCTGAATTAAGCATGCATCTTATACATTATAACACTTATAACATACAATATGCTTCTAAAATTGGATGTTTAATTTCATAATTAATATAACACTTATATCAATTATTCTATTAAGTAAACAACAACTAATTCATCAATTAATATAACTCTTATATTAATACTCATGAATTAAACATGCATTCTATACATTATAACACTTATAACCTACAACATGCATAAAACAAGGGCAACCTATGTTGTAGGTTTAATTTCATAATTAATATAACACTTATATAAATTATTCTATTAAACTAACAACATCTAATTCATGAATTAATATAACTCTTATATTAATACTCATGAATTCCCAAATATGCATACTATATATTATAACACTTATAACATATTTTCAATGCATAGAGCATGCTTCCTACGGTGGGGTTTTAAATCTATATGGCATACTATATGCACATACAAACATGGAATTTAATTAAAACATACATTCACAATGCATAATTAATTAAACACACTAAAGTGGACCGGTTTTGGCATCAAGCAAGCAATAACTATTTTATTACCAGCTTGAACAACAAGCTAAGTCTTGAGCGGACTTCGAACTCTTCGTACCGCCTTAGACAAGCTTGCTCCCCCGAACGCTTCGGTCAATTTCTCTTCGAGCTTCTCTTTCTATCGCCTAGAACGAGTTTGAACTTGCACCGAACATTTCGGCGAACTCAAAACTCGAGCTTCTTTCACAAAGAAACCTATATGGACTCTAATGACTCTAAAGAATACAGACTCTTCAGCACACATTAAAGCCCATACATTCTTGGGCAATTACAAATAACGAAATTAAAAAAGAAACGATGCCAAAAAACGATATTCACTTTAGACGACCATTCAGAAACAATTTCTAAATTAAAATACCCACCAACTTAAATGATGCAAATTGAGTTGATCAAAATACGCTCTGATACCAATTGATGGAGCGTATTACGCTGCGGAAGCGATTTTGGATCGATGAAACTCTAATTATATCAATTTAACAAATAGAAAACATGCTAAAACGACGGAAATACGAGAAATTAGAAAAAACATACCCTTGTAGTTCTAATTTCTTCAAGCTCCGCCACTCGTTCCTCGTCACGAATTCTTTCGGCCTCTTCTCACGAACTATTCGAGGACCACCCCAGGTCATCTCGCTATCCTCGGCGCCGAGCAACGAAGTTGTGGGACTCCGAAAATAAAAGAAAATAAAAGAAGAAGAAGAAGAAAACTGATGGAAAGGTCTGAGGCAGAGGGGAAGCACCGAAGACAGAAGTTTTTCAAAACTCAAAAAAAGAGTTTTTTAAACTTATAACAAAATGTACCCCAAGAAGCACTACCCAGAGATTTTTAGCCATATTTATAATATATATATAAACTTATATTTGACATCATTGTAAGACGTTTACATATAAATATTATTATTTTAAAAATTAATTAAATTTTTTAAGTAATTTTAAATAATAATAAATATTTTTATTTATTAAACATTTTAATAAATAATATATATATATATATATATATATATATTAATTAAACTTTTTAATTAATTAATATTATTTAATTCAATATCAAATATTAATTAAATAATATGACTAAACCCGATTTTCGGAAAAATGACTTTTTTGCACATGAATCCTATTCATGTTTTAGACCATTCCCATATTTAAATCATATTTAAATATGTCCATCATTCTTCCACAAACCGAATTTGAACAATTCAAATTCTTTTTCTTTTTCTCTTACATTGTTGCACGACGTTATCCGAGCTAGCCAGAAGAACCTAAAGAACCTACAGATGAGCTCCAACGATGCGAGATTATCCGGTCAAAACTCTTTTAACCGAACTAATCAACATTTGTTAACCCCGGAGACTCCACTATAGTCTGAGGGTTGTGGTGGGAGTATTTTGGAATGTACTCCAATTTCTCAAGCTGTCGAGGCTTGCCAAAAATAAAATTTATAAGTCCGAATTTGATTAGCTTTGCAGCTAGCGGCAACGGAGTCGATCCATAGGAAGCGTGTCAAGATGAAATTAAATGCTCGAATTGGAAATGAATTGATTGAATAATTGTCACAAATTGAGGGTTTTTCTCATGCAAGTTAATTCTAAGAATGCTAACAGAAAAATATTAGAGATTCAAGCGTGATGAATTTGAGAATTTCGAGATTTGCTAAATAATGTAATATCTATCATTTAATTCTACAACATGGTGATGGATGAAATGATGCACGTGAACGATTGCCCGACAACCCTGAAGCAACCAACCACATAAATAATAATCAGAATTGTTAATCCTAATTATACAATGCTATTAACTAAATCAGAATGATTAGCCCCAATATAATTAAAGCAGTAACTAGCAATTCACGACGAACATTCAATTAAACACCCTAAATGCTAAGCGATTACCCGGCAACCCTGAAGCAATCAACATTCAGAACATTTAAAATGATACTTCGATTTGTTCTACTCCTCTGTGTTATTAAGTCGATTAGGAGAGACACGACATCACTAATCTATAACGTTAAAGCATGTTAGAAATCAAGTTCGTCAGTTCATCAATCAAACACACTCATGATATTAAGCAAGAGAGAGTAGATGCTACACTACAAACATGCCAAGACAAAATTCAAAGCTTAGATTATCAAAATATTACAAAACATTTACAAAATCCCTACATTTATCCCAAATTCGTCACATTATCTTAGCTTTCCATGGTACTTAGAAGCATCTAAGCTCCCATGGAGGCTTTGGAGTTCATACAAGGCAAGAGAGGGGAAGAAAAACTCGAAAATACAGCTGCAATGGCGAAAACCCGAGGAGAAATGGCGGAGAAGATGAAGAAAAATCGGAAAAAATGGGTTGCCACGACTTGTTTAATCATTGGAGACACAAATTTATGCACTTATTTCATTAGATGTGTATTTTAAGAAATTAGGGTTAGTTTAGGTTATATATAAGCATTCTATCCAATCATTAGTATGTCACATGACTCGTGTTGATACCAAAATTTGGTCAACTGTGAATTTGTATATTTGACGGAACGAGTATGAATCGACAAGATAGAATATAGGTGATGCCTTGCACCGGTGTGGTGCTAACCACACAGGCTTCGACGATCAAGTTAGAGTTGTGAATGATCTAAGAAATGTGGAGTGAATCTCTCATATTTCGCAAAAAAATATAGTTCATATTGAAAGAATTTGAATTACCTTTTCCATCACGCCCCTTCTCCTTTTATAAGCCTCTCGTACAACTAGTATGGACCGTTACACTCATAAATGATCCATTAATGAACGTTTGTAATGCCCGAATAATTAATGACACGAAACCGCCTAAATGAGGATAATTTCGCCTTCGGTTCGGCCGACCCCTTGGGGTCGGCACTTAGTGCTTCGACCTGACCTATAGGAAGGTTGGACTCCTCTTCGCACAGGCCGACCTCCTTCCGATCAGTCGGCTTGCCTCGTTTCTCTTATCTTTTTTTTGGGCCAGATTTGGAGAACATAATCTTTTGGGCCATTTATGCATGACAACTCACAACCCTAGACTTCAGACTAAATTGCAGCTGACTTTATTAGTGTGCTAATATATGAGGATTCAAAACAAAGCCAATTTTCGTAAATAAAATGGATGATATTTTCACCTTAGTGCTACATTGGCGGGTTGTAATTGGGCCGTAACGGTGAGTGAGGTGAGGTGATGAGTTGAATGTCAAAATTGTTATAATTTAGTGAATGAATTCCGGTGATTTCCTTTATACACACACACCTACACGTATAAAGTAAGTAGTGTGTGCAAAAAGACATCAATTTTGCTGCCTATTTTTTCTTCACGCGTTAATTCCATTTTCTTTTTCCCTCCCAAGTCCAAGTCCTAACTATTTCCTCCGACCGTCGTTCGTTCGCAACCAAGAACAGCAACAAACAAGAAGAGAGAATTTAGAATCGAGTTTTGAGGATCAGAGAAGGAGAAATCGGTGGTTTTCGACACAGAATTTTGAAGTTGATCGAGAGAGAATTTTGAAGTTGATTGAGCTGGTGAGTGGCTGATAAAGAGTAAGATTGGCGAAGAAGGGAGGGATGAAACACATTTTCAAGAAGTTTCACATAGGAAGCAATAATCACGACCCGAATCGCTCCAACGACAATCCCTCGCCTGTACCAGCGTCCTCCTCACCATCACCATCACCATCACCATGTGTTTCTGATAATCGTCCTGCAACTGCAACTGCTCCTGCTCCTGCTCCTGCTCCTGCCCAGACTTCCACCAACTCTCCGTCGAGTCCTTCGTCGCTGGCAACAACTCCTCCAGTTCCAGGCGCCGGAACCGTCACTTCGCTTTCGGTGCCTCCCAATCGCTCGGATTACTTTTCTTCCGAGGAGGAGTTTCAGGTTCAGCTTGCCCTAGCTATTAGCGCCTCCAATTCTGACTTCCGGGATGATCCGGAGAAGGACCAAATTCGAGCTGCCACGCTTTTGAGCTTGGGAAATCATCGGATTGATTCCACTGCCAGGGACCATGAAGATGCTGCCGAAGCGCTCTCGAGGCAATATTGGGTGAGATTCTTGCTTTTTGCCAAGTTTTCAGTATTAATTAAGTAAACAGAATTGATGAGATCAAAATTCAATCTCTGATCCCATTGCACTAGGTAACCTACTGCTATGTTGTTAAGTGCACGATACTTGGTCATTTATGGTTCGTAGTTGCGCACTGAATTAGGTATTAGTTTTACATTATAAACATATTGGGTGGAAAGAGCGATGGATTTCGATTTATCATCATCTAGTGCATCATTCTTGTAGACGAGAATTTAGTATATCTTTTTGTCCCTACATTTGCATCGTGTCTGGGGTGGTTCATTTGTCAGGAATAGATTTACCACGATTAGCATTTTCATTAGTTTAGACTAACTACGTCAAGGACTGAAATTAAAATATTATCTTGAACATAAACCATCAGCCATCAGGCACCTGCATAATCGCAGAGTTGTTGGTTCATGGGGAAAAATCACGATTCCCTTTGAAAATTAATATCTAAGGCCTAAGGGAGGTTTAAAGAAGCAGATTTCAACTAAAAGTGAGAAGTTAATTGTTTTCTATTATTTATGTTTAAGAATACTAGTTGTTCCTTATATGTTTGCACACTCTGTAGTCAATCCAGGAGGTAACTGCTGCATCAATATTTTGTAAAATATACACTAGTAGAGCTGGGCTTGCCACAACCTTGTTAGATGTTTGCCTTTTCACGTTGCTTTGATATTCTTTTTTCTTGCTACTCTACACTGCAGGAGTGTAGGACATTCAGTTTTTAACTATTATTAATTTGATTGCATTTTAAGGAATACAATCTGCTCGACTATGAAGAAAAAGTGGTCAATGGATTTTATGATGTCCTCTCTACGGATTCAGCAGTCCAAGGAAAAATTCCATCTCTATCTGATATTGAGGCAAGCTTTGGTAGTTCTGGCTTTGAAGTCGTGATGGTCAATATGACTGTTGATCATACACTAGAGGAGCTAGTGCAAATTGCTCAATGTATTGCAGATTGCCCTGGCACTGAGGTCAGAATTTTGGTTCAGAGGCTTGCCGAGCTCGTTATGGGACACATGGGTGGACCTGTAAAGGACGCCAATTTTATGCTAGCACGGTGGATGGAAAGAAGTACAGAGTTAAGGACTTCTCTTCACACCAGTGTATTGCCTATTGGTTCCATTAATATTGGCCTCTCAAGACATCGTGCATTGCTTTTCAAGGTTGGTAGTTGCAAACATCTCTTAAATATCTGTAATATCATGCAATCGATCTTGATTGAAGATTACCTTATAGAACTATGACCGGGACTTTCTTCTGTGAGATTGCTTGTTAAGTGCAATAAAGCATGCGGTATGAAGAACTTGACAAAGTTCAGTTTTTTTCTTAATTATTATTATACCCTTGAAGTAAAAAATGGTCCTAGAACCTCAATAAGGTTTCCGGATAATAGAATTGTCTGGTGTGACAAGTTCAATACTGTTTTTGGTAATAAATTGTTTTATATATATTATTTCAAGCTTTATTCTTCTTATTATTATTGAACAAAAGCTTTATTGACTTTATAAGAACATACTCCTTTCTTCCCTGGATATAGGTATTAGCTGACAATATCAAGATGCCTTGTAGGCTTGTTAAAGGTAGTCACTATACTGGTGTTGAAGAAGATGCTGTCAACATTATAAAGTTGGAGGATGAAAGGTATATTTTTGTTCTGTCCCATTCATTCATCATTAATGGTGATATTGATTTTTTAATAACTGGGGTCGGGGTAAAAAGAATCATACGTATGAGATGCTATTGTGTTTGGGTAAGGTAATTTGACGAAGGCGCAAGTATTGAAGCTCCTGAGATAATCCGTTGCACTATGACATTTTCACAGTTTGTTTTGTTTTGTTTTTATTTTAGTTTATGATTTATCTAGTCTTTTTTTTTTCATAATAAAAAAATTGTAATAAGCAGCTGCAGTGTTTTAAAAAGCCCAATCAGGCGCGCGCCTTGTTGCGCCTAGGCTCAAGGCGCAGCCTCAGCGCCTCACTTCAAAGAAGCGAGGCTCACTTAATAAAGCCCACTTGAGGCGCGCGCCTCAGCGCCTCGAGCCTGATTTGAAGGAAGAACCACATGAATATTCATTCAGTCTTGAATAAAAGGAAAAATAAGATGCGATATCCTTTACTAAGGCATTTACAAGAGGAATACTTTTTTGATTTCTATGAAAAAAGTAAGGAATTGTAGTAAAAAAGAAAAGAAGAATTTAGTCGTTGCATAAAAGAAAAAAAAAGTAGAGGCTTAACCCTAGAAAAAAAAAAAGAAAGAAGAAAGAATGGAAAGAGGAGAGATTTTTTCCTAACAAAGAAAGGCTTAAGATTTAGACATTCATGTTTATATTTTCAATTTTATGCTTGGACGAAAAAAAAAGGTTAAAAATGCTTTTGGTCCCTAAACTTTAGTCAGTAACAATTGACTTCAATGTACTTTTAAATTTGTAACAGTTTAATCCTTGAACTTTAGCATAATCCCTAAGTACCATTTTTTATTATGTAATGTAACAACTTAGTTTTTGTAGTTTATATACACATTTTGTCCCTAATTAGTTTATCGATAATACGATATACATATGTAATAAATTTCATTAAAAGTTTAATAATATTTTTCATGACAAGGACTAAATTGTGATAAAATTGAAAGTTTAGGGACTAAATTGCTACATATTAAAGTTCATGGACTAAACTGTTAACAAAGTCACACAAAGAGTATAACTACCCAGATCAAATGGGCCCCACAAAATCATAGCACACACGCCCACTCGATTACAACCTTACATCCTCGCGTATTTACATCACTCGGTCCCTCCTTCCTTTCTTACTTGTATACACATTGGTGACTTGGGGTCTATCACTACCTCCCCTACCCGAAGAGCCACCTTGTCTTCAAGGTGGAAGTTTGGAAAATGTTCATGTCCTCAAGGTGGAAGTCTGAAAATTGTTCATGAATCACTGAGCCCAACTCCTAGTAGTGTCAACATCAACATCAACAACTGTACTCCCTTCCTCGTGAATTAAAACTTTCATTACAACATTTGTGGTGGTTTTACGCACCCCAAGACTTCCAAGGGCAGTAGTTGGACTCTTAAATCAAGGCCCAAATTAGGAGGAACAATGAATATAGGAAAATTATTACCAATAGCCTTGCGAAGTTGTGAAAAGTGGAAGGTAGGGTGGATTTGAACATCTGCTAGTAACACCAATTTGTAGGTCACGATTCCCTCGTGTTGCACAATCTGATAAGGGCCAATAAATCTAGGAGCCAACTTGGGATGGCGATGCTTCAATAGTGTTGTTTGACGGTAAGGACGAAGCTTAACGTAGACCCAACCGTGAATGGAAAATTATACCTCACACCTTTTTGTATCTGCTAATGCCTTCATCCTCTATTGAGCTCGCTGTAAAAACAGCTTAAGTTCTGATATCATCAAGTCACGTTCCCAAAGCTGGGAATCTACTACTGCAACTAAGGAAGGTTCATGATCATAGGGCATAATTGTGGGCGGTTGGTGACCATAAACTAGGGGTATTTGTACGGATGACCCTCCCCTCTAGGTCCATGAGGTTTTATAACCCGCTTTTTGAAAACTTATGTTTTTTTGACCTTCTCTCGTGATAAGCAACTGCACAAAATCTGTAGTACCCTTCACTGAGCACGTTCACGAGGAGACAACTATAGTGTCCTCGTGCTAAACAAAGGGTACGAATGACTTTTCACAGGGAGAGGGTACTTGCTTATCACGAGAGAAGGTCAAAAAACATAAATTTTGAAGGGAAGGTCAAAAAACTTTACGGTCCCCGAGGGGAGGGTCATCCGTACAAATACCCCCATAAACTACCTTAAAAGGCGTCAACTGAGTAGATGTATGATACAAGGTGTTGTAATTAAATTCTGCCCATGGAAGCCACTTAGCCCATTGTTTCGGGGTTGCCATTGCAAAACAATGTAAATAACTCTCCAACCCCCGATTAACTACCTCGATTTGTAGGTGATAGGCCGTGCTACATTTCAGTTTAGTTACCTATTTGACGAAACAATTCCTCCCAAAATAAACTCGTTAACACTTTGTCAGGATACGAGATAATGGTGCGCGACAACCCATGTAGCCAAAGGAATTCTTTAACAAAAACAATTGCTACCATAAGGGTCGTGTACGAATGTTTCAACAATATAAAATGAGCATATTTAGATAAGTGGTCAACTACCATAAGTATCACATCACATACCTCTGATTTAGGTAACCTCTCAATGAAGTCCATCGATATGTCATCCCAAATCTTTATGGTATCGGTAACAATTGGAGAAGACCTGCCAGAGTGAGTGACAAGTACTTGGCTTGTTGGCACACCGAACATTCAGCCACATAAGTGCGAAATCTAGACTTCATACCCTTCCAATATATCTTCTTAGTCTGCACTGGTAAGTTTTTAATGCCCCCTTATGGCCCCCAATTGAAGTGGAATGGTAGGTGAAGTGGAAGGTAGTACCAACCTGCCATTGTAAAGCAATAAGTCCCCACACACCGTGTACCCCGGGGGTGCTGTGCTACCATCCTTAAGTGCTTGGCGTAGCATTGAGCTCACTGTCTTGGGCAGTGATGTTGAGGCGCGCGCCTTAGGCGCCGGGCACAACCAGACGAGGCGGAATGGGGAGGAAGCGCCTCCGTAGTGCGCTGGGCGACGATCTTCAAACGGGCACGCGCTCGTCGTCGCCTTCGCCTGAGAAGGAGGCGTGCGCCCGACTGTTTTTTTTTTTTTTTTTTTTTTTAATTCGTTTGAACTTAAATAAATGGAAACCCTAAAGCCACTAAAAAAAACTTAAGTTTTAAACTTAAAGCCCAAGCCCAATAAAAAAGATAACTTTCCAAATTCTTCTAACTTTCCAAATTCCTATCCGATTTATTTTCCTTTCCCATTCTTTCAGCTTTTCAAATTCCATATAAACTTCTTATAATAATTTTTTTTCCATTCCTTCATCTGTGCTTCACCTTCAGAATTTTCCATGCAAATTATTCCTTTAACTTTCCAATTCCATTCCTTCGGTAAAATTCCATTCCTTCAGTTTTTTTTTTCAACTTCAACTTTTCCCATTCCTTCCGTCGTCTTCCAACTTCAATTCAATTTAAGTTTTTTAACTTTATAATTTTGTTTTTTCAACTTCATACTTTATAAATTTATAAATTTATGCTCTATATATATATTATGTGTTTATTTATTCATTGCGCCTCGCTTCACTCGGGCCTCGCCTCACTCGGGCCTCGCCTTTTTGTCGCCTCTCACCTTCGGGCTATCAAGGGGCATGTCGCCTTGCGGTGCCCCTTGTGCTTTGAAAACACTGGTCTTGGGTAATTTGGTCAACAAACACCATAGTATTTACCCAATTCAATTACACTGAGCACCCCTCATTCCATTGTCGTCGGCAAACGTGACAGAGAATTAGCGGCTGAGGGGTGCTCACCGATGGGCTACAAATGAGAATATCGTCGAAGAAAACCAAGACGAACTTCCTTAGATATGGCCGAAGCAAATCATTCATGGTGGACTAAAATGTTGATGGTGCATTTCAGAGAACGAACGAGATTACTAAGAACTCGTAGTGCCCTCATGAGTACGAAAAATCGTCTTTGGAACATCCCGTGAAGAAACTCGAATTTGGTGATAACCCAACTTGAGATAGATTTTTGAAAATATATGTTCCGTAAGGCTCATCCAACAACTAGTAAAAAAACGGAATAAAATAATTATCGGGTAATGTGGCTCGATTCAAGGCACGATAATCTACACAAAAGCGCCAACTCCACCTTTCTTTATAACTAACAACACCGGGCTCGAAAATAGGCTCGTACTTAGCTGTAAAATGGTGGCTAACAGCATCTCCCTCACCAAACGCTCGATTTCATCCTTTTGAAACTGAGGATAACGGTAGGGATGAACATTCACTGGACCCTTACCTGGCCGTAGCTCCATCACATGGTCCCTAGTTCTGGTCGGAGGCAGCCCCTTAATCGGTTGAAGATGGATGCAAACTCCTGAAGGACTCGCTGAACTCCCGGAGCTAAAACAATCCATGACTGTTGTTGTGGTTCCATCTTCTCCCCTGATTCCTCAGCATTCAATTCAATCAATACCCCTTGACCCTGTCCTTTTACTGCCTTCATCATCGATTTCATAAGATAGGGTCATCCATAAAAATAAACCATAAAAAACAACTTTTAAATGGCAATAATCCAATTATGTTTTCACTGTTAATTGACTCATTGATCTAAATATGTGAAATTTTCCCATTCAATATTATGCATGTATATTTATGTATATATTATATACTGTGCACTGCACCCTGCAAAAAAGTTTTTTTTTTCTATTCTTTCCGTATGTGTGAAGTTCTGTCAGGCTATCACACAAGTGCATCTTGAGCCTTAAAAAATATCTTGTTCATCTTAATGCCTCTATTTAAGTCCATCTTTCAAGTAACTTTCGTGATTTCCCTTTGGATTTTTATTGCCGACAAGTGGGATTCATTCTTGTAATTTTTTTTATAGCCTCCTTTGTCGAGTGGGTTGTTATGGATATTTTTTTAGTAAATCTGAGTCTTTAATTCTTAAGGTGTCCATTAGCTGTAATAATTATGTTACCACTATTGTTGGTTTTCTTTCCTTATTTTGTAGTTGGTCTTCCCCTGTATTATACATACATTTCATTTGCCTTGCTTAATGTTGGATCATTGTTAAAAATTTATATTATTATCTATTGGGAAGCTTTTTTTTTTGTCTTTTTTTTCTTCTTTTGAAACAAAACTTTTCATTATAACAATTGAGAAGCTCTTTAAACTCCTTGGCATTTGTTGAGGTTTCTTTCCCCTTGGAATTTCAGTTGTTTTATAAAATGACAATTTGTTTCTTAATTAATTGTAACATAAAATAAGAACGTTAGATAAAACCGGTCCTAAAAGGCTCATTTAGTGGGTGCACACTTCTATCAAAACCAATTGATACAAATATTTTATTTCTGCTTTCAGGGAGTTTTTGGTTGATCTAATGGCAGCTCCTGGAACACTTATACCAGCAGACATATTAAGTGCAAAGGACACTTCTACCTTTAAGCCTTACAATCCTAAAGTAAACAAAATTCCTTCTCTCCACTACTCCAATGATGTTGGAATTTCTTCCGCGAAACCAACATCATCACTTGAGGAAGGCAGCAGTCAAAACTTTGAAGCAGAGGCCAGCTTACTGGTGGATGGGAAACTGAGGTATGGAAGGACAGAGTCTGTACCGTCAAGCTCAGGTGCGTACGATGAGATTTATGTTAATTCCACAGTACCTGTTAGAATAACTCTTGATTAATTGGAAAATCCTTCCTTGTTAGGTACTGAGACCTCTCGATACAAAGGGGCCCATTCAGGTGATAGTAATGTTAGACTGAATGTCAATGCAGTTCCATTTGGTCAAAGCTCCGAGGATCCCAAAAATCTTTTTGCAGATCTTAACCCTTTCCAAATAAAAGGAACTGGAAAAAGTTTCATTCTTAACAAATCCTCCGATAATAAAATTGAGGAGCTTCAGAATCCTACTGTTGGGCATCCTCCTGTACCGTTGTGGAAAAATCGGGTTGCTTTCAATGCAGTTCCCAAGAAAAAAGAGTATGATTATATGGAGGGCCGTTTTCCAAGAATTAGTCGTGGATCTTATGATCATAATATGGCATTGTCTTCTTCTGCCAACTCTACTGTAAATGTCAAACCTGGTGGTTCAGCAATATCCACCGACTCGAGTGTATCAGTTAGAAGTGCTGAAGTTGGAAGTTCTTCATCTAATATGAACTCGCGGTCGACATTTGCCACGATTGAGCCTAATATTTGGCCTTTGATTGATGAACAAAACGGAAATCCCTATGGAGATATAGACATGCAAGACGAAACGGTCGATGCTGTTGATAGACGCGATCATTTAACCAGATTTGATAACCGTAGAAACTTCACATATGACAGATCTGTTGGGACCAACTTGATATTGAAGGATCCGGGAAGTCCCAGCCTGTTGATTGATCCAAGTTCAACTAGGTTTGAGCAAGTTTATGATGATGTGGATGTAGGCCAATGTGAAATCCAATGGGAGGACCTCATTATTGGTGAAAGGATTGGACTAGGTACGCTATGGCTGAACATAATCTTTCTTATCTCACATACATTATAGGGACAGGTAGGAAATAAAATATTTATTGCTTCATTCCATGGTCAAACTTATTGATAAACTGCTCTCTCTTCTTGTAGTTGTTTAAACCTTTGAAGTTCTTCTTGTAGTTGTTTAAACCTTTGAAATAGTTTACCTTTAATTTCATGGAGATCTTCATTTTCTCTTCTTTTAATTTCATGTTTTCTATGTATAGGTTCATATGGAGAAGTCTACCATGCTGACTGGAATGGCACAGTGAGTTATATTAACTCTATTTCTATGTTATTGCATTCTGTAGCCAGTCTTCCAATATTAAGCTTGGCACATTCAATTTTTCATTTTGTTTAGCTGCAATAATTTGTCTGATCCAAGTTGATACTTGTAACTCTCTGGTTATGATAAGATGCCTCTTAACTTTGCCCTTTGTTTAAAAAATACCCCTATTCTTTCAAAAGTTGCAATATTACTTTTGACATTTCATAAACGGTTTAAAACTATCTTTGGAGTAGAAATTCGTTAGAATGTTGGACAAAAAGTCGACGTGGCGGTGACTTGGAAGTTTGCCAGGATTAAGATTGGAAGAATGACGTTCCGACACGTCAACTTTCCGTCCAACATTCTAACGGATTTCTACTCCAATGGTAGTTTTGAAACCTTAGTGAAAGGTCAAGAGTAATATTGCAATTTTTGAAAGAATATGAGTATTTTTTAAACAAAGGGTGAAGTTTAGGGGTATTTTTTTAATTTAGCCAAAATTTAATTATAAACTTTTAACTATACGAACAATTGTTATTATGTTTGACCTCTCTCTTCTCTCCGTGTCTTTCTGACTTGGTAAGCAAAAAAAGTGTTCTTGTTTGTCTTCCTCCACTTCCTAACTCTATAAGAAAATATATTATATATGTTGCATTTTGTCTTCTTGATTGTATTTGTATTTTTTCCCCATCTATCTAAGCTCAATTGTTTTCCATATTCTCCCTCTCCCCCTCTCTGTCCCACGCTCGGTAACTTATAAAAATCTTAATAATTGAATTCCTTCCTTACTCTTATGGTCCTTTTAAAATTTATACATATGTATATGTAAGTAATATACACACTGAATGAATTTTCTAACCCTAACATCTTGATGTTAATTGATGGATTTGCAGGAGGTTGCTGTGAAGAAATTCTTAGACCAGGATTTTTCTGGTGCTGCTTTAGCTGAGTTCAAAAGAGAAGTAAGTGCATTAACTTCCATAGAAAAATAGACTCCTCAATGCATAACTTTATGGAAAAGAAAATGGGAAATTGTAAAAGATGTCAATTTAGAGTAAAATAATAAAAAATATAGGAGTTTTTTGAAAAAATTGCAAATATGACACTTTCTATCACTGATAGTAGTCTATCGCTGATAGTAATCTATCACTGATAGTAGTCTATCACCTCAGTTTTTTATAGAATTTTGTCAGTGACTATCACTGATAGTAGTCTATCAGTAATAGTCAATAGCAGTCTATCAGTGATGGTCACTGATTTTTTGCCATATTTGCAAAATGTTTTAAATTTTGCTATATTTGTCATTATTTTGGGCCTGATTGCTGTTTATGCAACCAACCCAAAAAAAATTACACTTTTATTTATTTCTTTTATATAAAATCTACAAAAATAATGAAACTTCTTGAATCGTATTCACATCTTGAGTATTTCCCTCAATAATGATTTGCATACAATTACTCTGTTTTTATTAACATACGACTCTTATTAAAATTGGTATATATGAAATATACAAAAAGTAACCAAAAATTAATGGAGTTATAAATAAGATTCCAAGTTAGTTTGTATCGAAGACAAACAATAATAAAAGAGGGTCAAAATCGAATATGTGTCCGACACTTGTTGGGCACAATAAACATGTGTTGAACACTCACGAACATTTTGAGAGTGAAATATATAAAAATGCATAACCATTATCGACGTTAAATTTTGAGAGTGACATAAATGCATGAGCAATGAGCATGATTGACTTTAAATTTTCTTTTTGATGAGATTGATAAACCCTAGCCAACTATTTTATATATGAACATATCCAGGAGAAGTTTAGAGAGCTTCCCTTCTCTCCCAATTTCTCCAAAGAGAATCCTATTACAATACTCAACAAAAAGATACTCACTCCTAACAAACTTGCTCTAAATACTCATTCTCACTCATTCTGTGGGCCCTAATTCTAACTAACAATATTCCTTGGCCCTACATTCATTTTCACGTACCACTACCTTTCTTTCCTCTCTTTCTTTCATATACTTTTGATATTGGGGGCCTATCATTACCCGACCCCCAAAGTTTCACCTTGTCCTCAAGGGGAAGTCCGAGAATTGTGTAGCTAAGGATGAAGCCGGTTCCCAAGTAGCATATTTGAGAAGGGCATTTTCCCAACATATCAGAACTTTCAAAGCCGGTTCTCGGATGCTAAATCAGGGGGAATTGGAAAGACGGGTCGGTTGTGTCCGACGACCTTCCTTAATACGGAAACATGAAACACAGGGTGTATCCCGACATTAGGTGGTAAAGCGACCTTATAAGCCACCGGCCCAATGAATCGTGGTGCCAACTTGGGATGTTTGTACTTAGCCAACGTGGATTGACGGTAGTTTAAGATATACCCAATCATTAACCTCGTACTGAACATCTCTTCGTTTCTCATTCGCATACTTAGTCATTTTTTGCTGGGATTTGCTCAAAGAAGCTTTCAAGATACTCAACATGGTGTCTCGAGTTCGGAGTTGGTGGTCGATGTTTGCTACAACAGATGTGTTTACATCATATGGCAATATCGAGTTCAGATATGTTTACATCATATGGCACTGAAGAAGAGTGAGATCAAGGAAAATCTGATTGGATCAAGATTGAGCAACAAAATCGTCGAAAAAGTTCATAAACAGGGCCGTAGAAAGGCCGGAGGGCGTCAAGCCTATGTGAAGGCAAATCGGAAAACACGAAGAAAAAAAGAGAGAGAATCTGTCGATCAACCCAATTTTGGAGAGGCGGAAGAAGAACGATAGATCTCTGAAAATGGAAAAAAGTGGTGAAGGAAATAAGAATCGACGAAGGAGAAATGGAAAAAGGCATGGTGATAGGCGAAAGAAAAAAAGGAGGAAGTGCTTACCGACGAAAATCGGCGGCTAGAAGAAGAAAACGAAGGTTGGGTTGAAACTCACCGGCAGACGGACGAAGACGAAATCGGTGAGAATGCTGAAATTTTCCAAAAATGAACAGCGGCGATGGAAGAACCAACGACGACAGAATGAAAATAAGTCGGAAAGACAAGGGGGCGGGCGGAAAAAGAGCCGACGACTGGTTTGGTCGGAAAAACGAAACAACGTGAAATCGAAGAAGCGATGGATGGTGAACTCGCCGACGGTCAATGGGTCAGAGAAGCGAGGTGGCGTGGGGATGAGAAATCAAACGAAGAAGAAGCTTGGTGATTGGCGAAAGAAGAAACGTGCGGGATTTGAGAGGAAGACGCTGAGACAACCTCAAACCGTGCGTGAAGAAGCGGCGATGGGATTGGAGTGGGTCAATCAAAACCCTAAACACGTGGGAAATCTGTTGGGAGAAGAATCTAGAAGGAAGTGGGATGAGAGGCTTAATGGGCTGAATTCAAATAAGAAGGGAAAAATCCAATCTCCGCCAAAAATAGAACATTGTGGGATTAAGCTATCTCATGGGCTAGTTGATAAGTTGTTCATTAAATAGCTAGAATGAGGCCTATTGTTTTTGAAAGGCAGAAATCTTAAAGGTCTTACAAGATGGAGTTTGGGCTGGGTTAACCTTAATTTTTAAGCCCATTCCTCTTTCATATGAAGAAATTAACCCTAGCCACCATTATGTTCTCACACATGCAGCCGGCCATCTCCATCGGGCAAATCAAGCGACCGACCATCTCCTCCATCCGTCACCAACTGCCACCACCTTCCACCATCACCCACGGAGGCCGCTGATCTTCGGAGCACCGTTCAGCTGCATTTTTGTGGAAACTTTATTTTTCTTAGTTTAAAGTTGTTAGGTTTTGTATTTTCTTTAAGTTTTCATCCTTACTCAATTTTTTGTTTTTAGGCACACCTTGAGGACAAGGTGTATTTGAAGGACGCAGTAATGTGAGGACCCTAGTGAGGGGTATATGGACAAGAATAGTATGATATTAGTAAGGGCTTAAGGGTAATTAGTTAGGAAGTTAGTTAGGATATTTGGTTACAAATAGAGGGATTGAGATTAGAGGAAGGCCGACAGTTATTGAGTGGATTAGGGCTTGAGATAGTTCGCAAGAGGGAGGGTGCAAGTACCTCTAAACACTTGCTCTTGTAGTTCATATATCTTTTCATTGCAATATATCATAGTTCTTGATTCCGTTAGGTGGTGTCCTAACATTTACCTTCTCTTTGTGTCTTGTCTTTGTGTTTGTGTCATGCTTCTTAGATCATGACATGAGACTAGTGAAGGTTCTGTTGTTCCTAAAACTTATCATTCTAATCACTGTCCATTAAATTTAAAAAATATCTAATAGGTCTTTGAATTTTCAAAGTTGTCTAATAGGTTCCTGAACTTTCAACTATGTTCTAATAGACCACTGACATATTCAACATTTGTTAAAATTAACGAATTCATTAGACATAAAATTAAATTTTGTATCTAATAGGATATTAAACTTTCAACTTTGTGTCCAATAGGGTCGTGAATTAAAAAAAAAATGTCGAATAGACACATTTTAAAGTTCAAGGACCTATTTGACACAAACGTGGAAGTTTAGTCCTGTGACACTAGAGTCTTGCCTCCAACTCATTTTTTTAAAACAAGTAACAAAACTTTTCATTGATGGAATAATAAAAGACTAATGCTCAGAGCGAGTTCGACTCGCGAACGATCAGCAAGTGAAGGACCGCTATGTTCGCATCCCCCGACTCAACATCGAAGTGGTCTCGTGCGCGCGGAGGATCCGTTGAGACTTTCTCTTGTCTTGGTAGGGAACTGGAAAAACAAACTCCACATAAGAGTGAAAGAAAAACAACAAGAAATTACAATGGAAAAATAAAGGCATCCCCAATTAATGAATTGGGATGTCTTTATTTTTCCATTGTAATTTCTTATTTTCTTATAACCATAGAGAACTTTTTTATTCTGATTCTAGTTCTGTATTAGAAGCAGGCTGGTGTGGAATAAAGGACCAATGGGACAAAATATGCAATTTTTTACGAAGTTTGGTGTTGCTGATTGTCAATTTATTGTCTTAGAACTTGAGACATGCAAGCAACTTAATGAACAGTAGTTAATATTAGAAAAAGTAGTTACAGGGAATGATTATTATACTTCCATCTTGTTTGAGTTTATATCTTCAATCTGCTATCTTTGACTATGGACTCATTATCTTTTGTGATGTAAGGTACTGATAATGCGGCAGCTACGTCATCCAAACATAGTTCTTTTTATGGGTGCTGTCACTCGTCCTCCTAACCTTTCCATTGTTACTGAGTTTCTTCCAAGGTATGAGTTTAATTTTGCTCAAGTTTCTCAATAGATAAATCCCCATCCCTCCCTCGACCATAAAAGGAAAAAGAAATGAGGAAGAAAAAAAAGAAGAAAGAATGTTTTAGATTATCCAGCGGTGCTTTTTTCTGCTTTTTGACTGAGAAGTTTTCTTGATGCAATTAAACTCCAGAGGAAGCTTGTACCGGATCATTCACCGCCCACATTGTCAAATTGATGAAAAGCGCAGAATAAAAATGGCCCTTGATGTGGTGTGACTAACTTTGAATATTTTATTCAATTCAACTAATGTTTGAGCAAAATATCATATTTTGAATTCTTTATACAACGACAGGCAAGGGGCATGAATTGCTTGCATACAAGTAATCCAACAATTGTTCACCGAGATCTGAAGTCACCGAATCTTTTGGTTGATAAGAACTGGAATGTGAAGGTATAACTCATTTCCTACTGCTAGTGCTTTATGTCTATGGTTCTATTAATTACTACTATTGTGGCTTATTCACCGAGATTTGGGGAAACAAAAAAACCATTCTTTAAGACAAAGCACATTGAATATCAAACTTGAATTATGCCACGAGGCATGAATGTGCGAGATACTTGTCTGTGCCTTCCTATGGGAGATTTTATTTGCATAGCGAGTTTGAGTTTGGCTTCTTGAGGTCAAAGAAAAAGTTAAAACAAGTTAGGCCACTTAGCCAAGAATGTGGGCTGTTCAATCTGTGATATCTATGGTTGATATGATTTCTAGATAGTTTTTAATGGAAAGGAATATTAGAATTTGTAACAGCCTTGTCTGAGGTATTGTTTCTTCATTGTGTAGGTATCAGATTTTGGGTTGTCACGCCTGAAGCACAACACATTTTTGTCATCTAAATCAACTGGAGGAACGGTGAGAAGCTGAGAATATTGGTTTTTACTTCAGATTTTCTGTAAAATGCAGGATATAACTGAGTTACATCATTCTGTCTATCATTTGCTTTCCATGTGTTAGCCTGAGTGGATGGCACCAGAAGTTCTCCGGAATGAGCCTTCAAATGAGAAGTAAGTTGGAGTTATGATGCTAGTTCTCTAGTTCATTTTCAATCCACGTTTGAGCATGGGATCGATGCTAATCCTATATATCAGATCCTTCATTATTGCATCAAATCACGTTCTAGGTTGATGGTTAGTTGTAACCGGGAGCTATTTTTTCTTAAAAATGTCGATGATAGTTGAAAACACGACACAACCTTTGTGCGTGAGTAATTTGGTAATTTGTGGGATTTCTAAAAAAATTTCAATTGATAATTGATAGTCTTGTGCAATGAGGTTTTTCCGGGAAAGCTTCTTTGAAACGAATTGTCAAATTAAGAACCATGTAGAAAATTCAATGGGAGAGGAAAAACATGCTCCCAAACTAAAGTGCCCATGAAAGATGACTAAAGTGCATTAATGAAAGAAGAATATTTTCAAAATTCCTTAGCCAAAGAACTCCATCTAGTAAATGGTTGGCTGGGAAACAGATGAGAATTCGAGCGTGATTTGGTGGATATTTTTTCTTCTTCTTGCAATGTGACTGAGATAATTAGGAATTATCACAGGTTATGAATATAGCTTGTTCTTCAAATGCACAGGTGCGATGTTTATAGCTTCGGAATCATTCTATGGGAACTTGCTACATTGAGGCTGCCTTGGAGTGGGATGAATCCCATGCAAGTTGTTGGTGCAGTAGGTTTCCAGAATCGACGCCTCGAAATACCCAAGGAAGTAGATCCCACGGTTGCAAGGATAATCTGGGAATGCTGGCAAACGTAAGTTGTGTGTTTCTTCACTTATAGCAGTCTTTTTTACACATCAAGTTATTAATATTCATATTCCTTTTGTTCATGCTGTACTTGAATGCTATTATCGCCAGCGATCCGAACTTGCGACCCTCATTTGCACAACTAGCCAATATTCTGAAGCCACTTCAGCAGCTCGTCCTGCCACCACATTCGGACCAGCCGAGTTCATCGGTGCTACAAGAGATTTCTGTAAATTCTACACCTTGATTGACATGGCAAATTTTTGTCAAAGTGTGAATAAGGAAACTCTTTTTGGGGCTGTATTGTATATTTATGAAATGTAAAAACAAGTATTAAAAGAAAAGAAAAGAAAAGAAAAAAAGAAAAGGGTGTAAAGGTAAATAATATTGGATAAAAAATGTAATGCTGTTGCTGCAAAAAGACGGTAGGCTCCATATTTTGTTTGTAGTTGTACAGTCGCCTGCTATTGGTTTGCTTTTGCGCACAGGATGTGAATCTTTGTTCGGCTCCTTTCATCCTTTTACCCTCCAATAATTAATCCAGAAGAATGTGAATTGTGAATTGTGAATTGAATGGACGTTTTTCATTTTGCAATCACGGACTACAATGATTATTTACTACAAAAAAAAAACATCACTGAAAATGTTATAAAAGTCTGTTGCTATAGTTCTATGGTGATGAAATTCAGAAATATTTTAATAAATCAAGATAACCGACTTATAAAAATTAATAATTTATGTTTGATTATGATATAGATGTCAATCTAAGAAAATGATAACTATGAGATATTGTTGAAAAACTAGATTTAAATATGTATTTAAATAATCTAAAAAATTAAGTATTATCAAAATCTAAGAAAAGAAACCAAAAGAAAATAATTTTTAAATTCTCTAAACAGTCATAATAAGAGAGATTTATGAAATACTTCTATAAGAAGAACATGAATAAAAATAAATTTGATTTACTAGATTTTTGTGTGAAAAATAAACATTACCACCTAGATAGTAGATTCAAATCCACTATCAAGATTTGTTTTTCATTACATTTTATATGTAATTCTTGAAAAATACTTAATATGTAGAATGATCTCTACTTGTTGTCACTTGAAAACTCATCTCAATTGAAGTAGTGAGAGAATATGTTTTTAGTACCATAGAATTTCTCTAACTTTATTACTAATAAAAGATTTATATTTTTAGTACCATAGAATTTCTATAGTATGAATATTTTAGTACTAAAACTTTTATTTTTAAAATTGATGAAAAATTCAGCTGAAAATAAGAACAATTTGTATGTGTTAAATTGTTAACATATAAAATACTACACACGGACAAATTCAGGATTATAGAATCCAGAATGTAAAGACAATTTATATCCTCCTAAAATATGATATTTGTCTTCGACACTCAAGATTGATTCTGATCAATTTGAATAAAAAGACTAATAAGAGGTGATTCTCTAAATGTTAGAGTTAATTACTTTATATGTCTTAAGATCTTGCCTTTCATGCAAAATAATCAATATGCCTTTATTGGAAAAGTCTACAAGGCCAAAGAACACTTTGAGCTTCCACATTCTAACCCAAGTGGGTCTAGTGAATGTAAAAGCCAAAAATGATTGATGAATATTTCACCTCTAGTTGATGATTATTCAAGGAATAAATATCTTTACCTAATACAATATGAGTAAATATTTTGAAAATTTCAATGAATATAAGACTCAAGTTGGAGATCAATTAGGTAAATCTATCAAGACACTATGATCAGATCACAGTCAAAAGTACATGAACTTACGTACTAAGACTAATTGATAGAAAGTGAGATTTTATCTCAACTCTAACACAAAGTACAATTGTATGGAATTGTGCTGCAAGAGGAGCAACAAAACCTTGTTAGACATGGTCAGAACAGTAACGAATTACACGCCATTACCAAACACTTGTTAAGATATACAATAGAGATTGTATAGTGAACATGATTCCCTTTAAAAGGTGTCCACGAGATAACTTTGGATTATAGAAGAGTAGTAAAGTTAGTTTACATCCCTTCAGGTTTTGAGAATTTTAAGCATACATGCTGAAACTATCCCGACAAGACTGGAATATGTTCAAGAGTGTTGATAAGTTGGTTCCAAGTGAAACCACTAAATAGTTAACAAAAATTGTTAACAATTTAATTACATTTGATAGTCAAATTAATCCTAGTTCTGAATTGGATAAGCCTCATCGTAGTGGGAGAGTTATTAGATGACTCAATCATTACAAGGGCTTCATTGAAACCTAAGTTGTCATATTAGATGACAAAATTGAGAGCTATTGACAGGGATTAGTAAACCAAAGTCATAAACCTCGAGATAAAGTATATGTATTTCATCTTTATTTAGAGCTTGTAGATATTTGTGATGGGATAAAACTCATAGGTTCTGAATATATCTACAAAAATAAAAGATTTGTAAATAAGAATGTCTAAACCTTCAAAATAAGACTAATGGCAAATATAGTGGGAGGAAGTAAACCATGAGTAATTTTTCTCATTTGTTGCCATAATAGAGTTTATAAGTATTACCTAATTCATAGTTGCATATGAGATATGTCAAGTGAAGGTTTAAGAAATCTTTTCTGAAAAGAAATCTTAAAGAATGCATCTACAAATCTTTTACACATGAGTTCATTTTCAAAAATCAAAAGCAAAATGTTTGCAAGTAGTAAAGGTTCATTTATGAAATGAATTTGGTCACTAGATTTTTGAATGTAAGGTTGATAGAAGTTTCAAAAACTACGACTTTGAAAAAATATTAACGATCTTGTATAAACAAAAAAAATCATTGATTGCTTAGTGTAGTTTTCTCATATTTTACTTATTGTGAATGATGTAAGATTTCAATCCAACATAAAATGTTGACTTAACCAATTCTAAATGAATAATTTAAATTACTTGGTATGTCCTATAAATAGAGATTTCAAGGACAAAATGTTATTTATGTCACACACATCTTATATTGACAAAATTGTTGTCAAACATATGATGTAGTACTTCAAAAACGACAACGAATCATTCTTACATGAAGTTGATATTGTCTAAGGAATAATATCCTTAGACACCTCAAAATGTTGAGAACATAAGATTGACTATCTACGTTTGAGTGAGAGACAATCGAGTGTATACATGAGACATAACATTTGATATACAGTAAAATTGGTTAGCATATATTAGTTAACCCAATGGTATGACCATTGCGTGGAAAATTGAAAACTTTTCTCAAAATATCTTTGGATAATGAGAAAATATAATTTTGTGTATAAGGTTAAAGATTTGATCTTTATCGAGATGCACTTGCTTTGACAAAGATTTATGGAAATCTATGTTTACCTTAGGTGGTAGAACTTGATATACAAGGTAATATTTTTGCTTATGAAGCAATAAAAGAACTTGTATATAACTAAAACAATCTCCTATTGATCTGAACGACGTTCCAGATATGGTTAAGTCTATCACAATTTATTATGATAAAGTAGTGGTATAATTGCTAAAATTAAAGAATTGAGCAATCACCAATGTATAAGGTATTAAGATGAGAGAGAAAGCATCTACGGACCAAGATGACTTTTAGTTGACCGTCGTTTTGATATATATAAAAAGACTCTCTAGGCTAAATTGTTTGACGGTCACCTAAAATGTCTAGGATTACGAGACATGTCTCATCTTCACTAGGGTAAGTGGGAGAACATGTTGAGTGTAGAGTATGCCCTAGGATACATGTCTCACCGGTTTTAGTGCAAGTGAGAGATTGTTGGGATTTATGCCCTAAAGCCACGTAATTAATTAATAATTATTTGATAATTATTTTATTATTATTTTTTTGTAATTTATAATATTCATTATATATAAAAATCCAAGGTTATTAGTGTAATCTTGAACAATATGTAATTGACATACGAGAGGATCATGTTCAAGGAATAACCTAAATAGTCTATAGTATATGGATAAGGTTGAGTGTCTTATCCTGGTAACACTTTTGATACGACCCACTTTGTAATTGTTACCAATGATTTGATCCAAATCATTCATGTAGAGACTTGTGAGTGGGGGTATCATATACAATGAGTTTGTATAAGACTGAACCACGAAATATATAATCTCTCTTTATCAATCCGTTATTTGAGAAGATTAATATTTCACAGGATGATCATATGTGACTCGATCTTAATCCTGAGTGGGTTATGAACTCCTGTCTGTGAGGGCTCGTCCTTTGATTTGTATGGGTGAGAATGACCTTTATAGTCGATTAATTAAGCCTACCATTTTGGGAACTTGACCAAATAGGGAGCTGGGAACATAAGTTTCACAAGATGAAATTCACTCCATCCCATATAGGGAAAGTAGATGAGTAGTTCCCTTAAGTGCTGATTTCGGGACTTGAACAATGGGGCCCCACCCTCTCATTGGCCCGAGAGGGACTTTGTTTATGATTGAGTCATAAACATATTGTTCATTAGAGGATCAATAGTACTTAAGGTGTAAGATGTAATTATAGGGCTAAAACGGACTTTTAACCCAACTATAATTACGAACAACTCGGAAAGGATCGACTTGCATGTAATAGTTATATCCATGGACACAACTTGTCCTACAGTGCATAAGAGTGCAACTCTAGGCCTATAGTGGAGTGACCTAGAGTTAGTGAATGAAAGTTAATTAATTAATGAGTTTAATTAATTAATCTTGTATCATTGAAGCTTATAAATATGTAGGTTCATAAGGTCCCCTTGCTAGCTCAAAGTAACACTAAAATGATCAATTTAGTTGAATGAAAAATTTGAAATGTTCAAATTAATATTTAATATAAAATATATTAAATGTAGAAGAGTAAAATATATTTATTGTATTTGATACATTAAATATTAGAGGAAATAATTTATGTATTAGATACATTAATATTAAAAACTTTATATGCATATGCTATTTGAATGAGATTCATATTGGTTAAATATATATTATGAAAGATTAATTTTATGATATTTGAATGAGATTCAAATAAATATAAAATACATATTTTAATATATTAGATATTAAAATATATTTTATAAAATAAAATTAATTTCTAAAGTCCCTATAAATAGGACCTTTAGGTTTAGCAAAAAGGTTGACCAAACACACTACTCAGTTTTCCTACGCAGAGAATGATTCTCTCAAAACTACCTTTCTTTCAAAGAGCTCCCACAAGCCTTGATCCCGTGTTTGAGTCATGGCGATGAAAATCTCGTGGAAAAATGAACACAAGAAGTTCATAGTTTTTCAAAGGTAATATTAACTTAACCTTCTATTTTTGTTTAATTCTAAATAAACCAAAGAAACGATTCCAACGCTTCCGTTGCGGGGATTTGAAGTGTTCATTCCCTACACACCCATGCTGAGCTGACACAACCAGTAGCAACTAAATTGTGTCCATCCTTGCAACAGGTGCAAACGTCTAAGAGAAATCAACTCCCCAGACTTGTGCATACTCTTTGACCACTAACCTGGCCTTGAGCATGTTCACAGAGCCATCTAGATTCAATTTGGTCTTGAAAACCCATTTGACTCCAATCACTTTCCTGTTTGCAGGCCTCTCTACCAACTCCCATGTTTTGTTCTTTTATATCATATTCAGTTCCTCATTCATTGCATCGATCCACTTCTGATTTCCTTTAGCTTCTTTATACCCTGCAGACTCTAACACAACTACACTACTTTTCTCATATACCTCACTCAGCAGTCTAGTCCCTCTAACTGGTGCATCATCAACCAGTTCATCAAGATATAAAGAGACTTCTTGTTGCTTCACCGCTGCCCTTCTTCTGCCCAGTCCCACTTCTCATCTTTCGAGAATTGAACATCACTACTAATCACCATCTTTTTTGTGTGAGGTTGATATATCTTGTAGGCTTTGGACACCATGCTATAGCCTACAAAGATTCTTGGTTCTGCCTTTTCACTCAACTTGTCTCTCTTCACATGTAGAACATGAGAAAAGCACAAACAGTCAAACACCTTCAAATTTTTCAGTTTTGGTTTAGTATTAAACCAAGCTTCATAGGGTGTCTTCTTCTCCAATACCCTTGTAGGTAGTAGAGATGTCCATTTTCCCCGCCCCGCCCCGCCCCGAATGGGACGGAGAATCCCCGATTACACGGGGAATGGGGCAGGAAGCGGGGATTTTTTTTTGCCCCGTTAGCTAAACGGGGCGGGGGCGGGTAATAGCATACCCGCCCCGCCCCGTTTACCCACCCCGCCTCGATTACCCGCCCCGCCCCGTATACTTTTATATATATACATATATACATTATTCATAAAAAAATTAACTACACACTTCTTTTTTTATCTAAAAAAATACACATTTTACCAATAAAGTTCCAAAAAAATACACATCTTACAAATAAAGTTTATGAAATTAAATATATATAATATTAATCAACTTAACAAATAGCAAAACTTAAAAAAAAAATGGATAAGAATAAATTAAAAAAGTAAATTATTCGCGGGGAAAATTACCCGCGGGGAATACCCGTTACACGCGAATTCCCCGCGGGGAATACCCGCCCCGTCCCCGCGAAATTAAACGGGAAATTTCGCGGGGACGGGTAATGAATTGGGGGACGGGGACGGGGGCGGGGAAGGCATTACCCGCCCCCGCCCCGCCCCATGGACATCTCTAGTAGGTAGTCTATTCAATAAAAAAACCTGATGTGTTTGCTGCTTCAGCCCAAAACTCGTTTGACAAGTTCTTCTCATGCAACATGCATCTTGTCATCTCCATAATACTTGTGTTCTTCCTCTCACTAACTTCGTTTTGTTGTGGAGTATATGGAGCAGTGAGCTGATGCTCTATTCCAACTTCTTCACAGAGAGAATTGAACCTTTGTGACGTTTATTTGGTCCCGTTATCGGACCTCACCACCTGGATCTGACAACCACTTTGATTATCAACCCATTTTTTAAACTTCAGAAACACTTCAGCTACTTCAGAATTATGCTTCATGAAGTATATCCAACACATTTTAGTATAATCACCAATAAAGATAATGAAATACTTGCTACCAATCAGTGAGAGAGTTGGTTGAGGTCCACACAAATCAATGTGGATTAGCTGCAACTTCTCAGTTGCTTTCATACTTGACTTCTTGAATGACAATATTGTTTGGTTCCTGTTAAACAAGCTTTGCAGTTTTTTTTCAGCTCCTCCAGAACTGGTACTTAGTGGTGAGCAAAACCAAACGAAAACCGAACCGACCGAATAAAACCAATCGAATTGACTTTGGTCGGTCTGTTAATGCCAATATTCGGTTGGGGTCGATTTTTAAGGTAGGAAAATCGACTAGTCGGTCGATCAGCCCAAAACACTAAAACCGACCGACGAATTAAAAAAAATAAAAAAATTGGAAAAGTAGAAGGATACGTGTACGCATAATGCATATTTGGGGGCATGGCAACCATCTTGAGAAGAGGTGTTCATCTCTTCCCAAGAAACTCATTTATAAAAAAAAAAAAAAAAAATCTACTTTCTTTCTTTCTCCCTCATCTCATTTAATAAAAAAATAAATTCTTGAGTTTCCCCCCACTTTTCGCCTCTCCCCTCTATCTCTTGCCTCCCCGTCGATCGTCTCCTTCCTCTTAGCTCCGATCTCGTCTCCCTCCTCTCGTTGTCTCTCGATCTCGTCTCCATCAATATTGTCTTTCGCTCTTGATAGGACTCGTGCTAATTTATAGCTCCTAAGTCTTGTGAAGTAAGGAATTTATTGTGCTTAATATATATTTTGTTGAATTTAATTGCTAAGGGTTAAATTAGACCATTGCGTTAATTTAGAACTTAAAAGAATGTTTTAGAGGATAATATTAATAAATGATTCTGAATGCTAATGCTATGTACATTAATTAATCAAATATTTTTCAAATGTGATGAATGGTCTGGTGGTGTAAGAGAACTTTTGCAGATCAATGGGCTTGAGTTCTAGTTTGGGGGAGGACAACATTTTGATTTATTTTTTGTAATTACAGCTCCAAGCGTCGTCACGACACTACGAAGTGCGCGGGCGAGAAAAAGTCCGTCCGTAGCGTCTCGATGCCATAATATAAATAGATAAGTTCCAAATTTTTTAGGTCATTCTTCATCTCCCCATTGTTTTGTAATCCAATTTTGAGAGGTTTTGCCTCAATTTCTCTCTACTTTCATCCCATTTCTCATATATCAAGCTAAACATTTGTGGTTTGTCTTGATTTTCATCACGAGCAACTAAGGTAAGTGCTCTAATTTAAGGTTAGGGATTAAACTTGATGCAATTAGTGAGGGTTTAGTTCTTAATTTATGATTTAGCATGACTTTCAACCATATTCTTCTTCTAAGCATACTCTTTTTAGCATGTATATTTGATTTGATTGACGCTTGAATCGTGTATGCATGTTAAACCGTTAATTAGATTAGTGATTTCGTGCCTCTCCTAATCGCCTAGGTAACAAGAGGTTGAGTTGAGCCTTAAGTAGCATTGCATGTTTACCTTTGAGAGCATTCGACTAACCTTGAAGAAGTAAAGAAATCAGAATATTGGCTTAGGCTATCCAAGTCAAATATCCGTCACAATTTTCCCGTTACTGGCTTTGGATTAGTTTAGGATTGATCACCTTAGATTAGTTTATCGCCAAGTTTAATTAGAATTGCACCCTTCTGATTAATTAATTGGGCTTGTTTGCTACGGCAGTTCCGTGTAGACAATTTGTGTGTTTGATCGTGTTCTTGCTAAGTATATTTGAATCCCTATGACCTAAGTCGCACCAAATTAAATTTTGATCTCTTAAATTAGGAGTACAGGTTACAATTTAATTTTCTGTTATTTAATTTTCCGTTAGTTTAATTTCTGTACCTTTTTTTGCATGTTTTATTTTTAGCTTTCTTTAACAATTCCCCCCATTTTACTTTTGAGTTTTGATTAAAGCAAATAGAAATTAATTAAGAGAATCTAATTCAAGGTTCCCTGTGGATCGATCTGACTACAACTATCTACAAGTTAGATAAGCATAGCCAATTTATAAATGTAATTTGGCGGACCTCGACAGTCCGTTCGCCAAATTTGGCGCCTTTGCCGGGGAACCATTTAGTTTCTCTTAGTTAAACTTTATTTGTTAAAAAAACAAAAAAAAAATATCTCTTTTCTGTTGTGTCATCTAGTTGTAGCATGACAAATTTTCGTTTAGAAGATTGGGTGATAGCTTCAAGTCGTGAAGCTGAAGGAATTACTCTTGATTTCGATAGGGAATGTAGTGGGTGATGGAGCGATTTACCGCAGCGGAAAGCGATTTTGGACCGATGATACTCTAATTTCGTCAATTTAACAAATAGAAAACATGCTCAAAACGACGGAAATTAAGAAAAAATAGAATTACATACCCTTGTAGTTCTATGTATTTCTTCGCGTTCCGCCGCTCGTTCTTCGTCACGAACTCTTCCGGCCTCTTCTCACGAACGCCCCGAGGACCACCCCAGGTAGTCCCGCTATCCTCGGCGCCGTGCAACGGAGTTGAGGGACTCCGCCAAAAGAGAAAACGAAAAAGAAAAAAGGAAGAAAGAAGAAGAACAAAAGGCAGAGAGGCTTAAAATGAAAACCAGAGAAAAATAAAAAACTCTCTCTAACTTTCGTGATCCCCTCTGCTTTCTTTCTCCAAATTGGCCAAACTAATCCCATATCTATATATTATATATCAAAATATCTATATATATATATATATATATATATATATATATATATATATATGTGTGTGTGTCTTGCGGCATGCAAGACTCTAAACTTTTTAATTAATAATTATTATTTAATTCAATATCAAATATTAATTAAATAATATGATTAAACCCGATTTTCCGAAAACCGATTTTTTTACACATGAATCCTATTCATGTTTTAGGCCATTCCCATATTTAAATATGTCCATCATTCTTCCCGAAGCCGAATTTGAACAATTCAAACTCTTTTCCTTTTTCTTTTCTTTTATACTGTTGCACGACGTTATCCGTGCTAGCCAGGAGAACCTAAAGGACCTACAGATCATGAGCTCCAACGATACGAGATTATTCGGTCAAAACTCTTTTAACCTGAATCAATCAACTTTCGTTAACCCCCGGAGACTCCACTATAGTCCGAGGGTTGCACTCTCCTCACTGTAGATATATTATGTCCTCTGATATAACCGTCACGGGCAAGTCGACCCTTCACAGGTTGTTCGTAATCACAACTGGGTCATTTAAACCGTTTAACCCCTGCATTACGTCTTGTTTCTTAAGTACCACTGACACCTCTAATGAACAATAGATCTGTGGTCCAACCAACAGATCAGTTAACCCTCTCATCACATGAGAGTGTGAGCGCTCATTGTTCAATCCCCGGAGTCAGCTATTAAGGGAACAACCTATCTACTAACCCTGAAGAGCGGATTAAGAGTGAACTCCATCTTACTACACTATGTCCCCAGCTACCTATTGTACTTTATCCCTGAGATGGTAAGTTATTAAGTCGACGCTAATGGGCCACTCTCATCCATACAAGTATAAGGATACTGTCTAATAACCAGGAGTTCATAGTAAGCTCAGGATTAAGATCGAGTTACCTAGGCCATCAAATGAAAATGTCGGTCTCATCAGTAAACGGTGTTATAAAGAGAGAGTGACATATTTCACGGTTCGGTCTTATGCAAACTCTTTGCACAGGACGTCCTCACTCGCACATTTCCATGTGAAACGATTCGGATCACATCGTTTTGTACAATACAATGTGAGCCGCATCCAATAGTGTTACCAGGATAAGGTACCCAACCTTATCCGTATACTATAGACAATTTTGACTGACTACTTGAGCCTGATCCACAATCATGTCATACATGAAGCTCAAATACTCATTTTCAGCCATGGGTGTTGGTCATTGGTATAGGTTAACTTAAACACATTTCACTTTATTCCAGTAAACACTTTTACTGAATAAAACTAATAACTCTTTATTCTAAATAGATTATTTACAAACATAACAGTTTACAAACCACGAGTTTTAGGACATAAAACCCAACAAAATCCCACTTGGAATTAAACGTCCGTGGTGTACATGTTAGGTTGAGAAAACTAATATATCATATATGAGAAGTTTTCTCCCACTGTCCTCTCCAACAACTCGTAGCCCTAGACTCTTCTAGGTGCCTCTCAAACACTTTAGCCATGAGAGACTTAGTAAACATAACAGCATGAAGAACTACGAGGCTTTCCATGTGACTATCACATCTCCTCATAGCCTTATCTGCGAGCTCAACATATGAACCTTTTGCTGCTTCACAAGCTGCAACAAGATTTAGCTACCACCAAGGAATCAACAATAGAACTCTTGTATTCTACTCCTCTAAGTACAAGGACAAAACTTTAACCGGAATCCAATCTAATTGGACTAATATTACTGACAACTCCCACTGCATAGCACATATCGGGTCATGTATCTCAAAAGATACATTTGACCTCTAATATGTAAATGCACTTGGGTGCATCTCGTATCCTCAACACTTGAGGTGTCTTAGGAAAGCATTTCCATAGACCATCAAATAGTGACAACAACTTATCAATAAAAGATTTTAGAGACAACACTAGCGATTTGTTCTTATGACTCAGATCAACCTGAATCCGTAGAACAAACTAAGCCTACCTCCAGATCAACTATTTGGGAGTTGGTCGCTAGTTTATGCTAAAATGTCAGAAGGGAATCCTACATCATTCTCAATGATTAGGACAAAGATTACGGAAATTTATTATGAAAGTTTTAACATTGATTAAACACTTGTCCAACAAGTTTTATCAATGTAATGTTCAAAACCATAAGATTTGATTTGAAAAGCAAACCTTATAAATCAAAATATAGATGCTTATTCCAATTCATAAATGGATTGAAGAAGCTTGCAAACGATTTGCTCTTAATCCTGAATAATGTATCTCCCTGGTTGAGACTAATAGATACTCTATCAAGATAGCTAGTCTTGATATCCATATATTTTGTCCTATCAGATAGAACAGGGTAATGGATACGAGTATACTATATGACTTATATCTGACAACAAGAGAGATGAAGTTAATACACAATTAACCTCTTCTCTTCAGAACAGTCCCTTTGCCAGAAAGTCAAGCCTTAGAGGTTTTCACCTCATAGACTTGGTCTGTAAACCTCTTGAAGATCCATGGCTTTGAGTCACTGGTTCTTGTTTATGAACTCACTGTCATCATCAATATGATAACTAGAGTCATATAACATACTAATACAACAGGCGAAATTATCTCATAATTCTCCCACTGCATCAAAACTTTCTCAACACTTGAGAAGAACCAGCATAACTAACAACCATTGTTAATTTATAATTTAGCTTTCAATATAAAACAAGATAAGTCTTAACACTTTAGTTGTTACCAAGTTTAATAGAACACTACTTGTATACATCTTTTGCAAAATGAACTATTCATTAAAAAACAAAAGATACTATATACATCTAAAGCGTTCACAGCAAACTTGAGTTTATAGACAATAATTACAACAGTTGAAATTATTTTTATACAGACAACTAAACAAACTGCAAACTCCCACTATAGATACTGCGTAGACGTCTTCATAAGTCGTCTTCGTCAAGAAACAGGCAAACACGAACTAGTTTCCTGAAATAGAATAACAAACATGATTAGTGGTTCCTGAATCAACATCCAGGTATGACAATCATAACCCACAAAACATGTTTAGACAGAAGATAAATCATATTTACCTTGTCGTTCATTCTTTGCCTTTTTTCTCCGCTAGGTATTTATGGCAGTTTCGCTTCCAGTGCCCTTCTTCACCACAATGAAAACACTTTCAACTGTGTGTAGCTTTAACCTTGCCTACAGTTGGGATTTTGCCCTTCCTGACACTTCTCTTCTTCTTGTGAATAATCTTATTACTCACAGTAAGAGGTTCAGATTTAGTCCCAGACCCATACCCTTTTTTGAACTTCATAGAAGTGGTAACATTTACCTCCTTCTCCGTTCCTTTCGTGGTATGCAGGGATTGATAAATCTGAAGCTCGTTTAGAAGAGATGTCAGATTGTATTCTATCTTATTCATGACCATATTGGTCCTGAAGTGCAGGAAACTCTTCGGAAGAGATTCCAAGATAAATCCAACCTGACCTTGTTCGTCGACGGTTGCCCCATTTACTTCTGCTGTATTGAAGTACACCATCATGTTAAGGACATGTTCCCTAACAGAGGTTCCTTCAACCATACGACAGTTGTAAATGTGCTTGAGGGCTTCATACCTAAGAGATGAGGAAGACTTTCCAAACATCTCTTGTAGTGAAGCCATGATTTCCTTAGCGGAAACCATCCCCTCATGCTTCCTTGACAAAACATCAGATATGCTTGCCAGGATGTAAACTCGAGCTTTATCATTAGCTCGAATCCAACCATCATATGCTTCACGAACAGTTCGTGAGACATTTAAACCAGGAACCGGAGGACACTCCTCCGTTAAGACAAATCTTAGGTTGTCGAGAACCAAAACTGCATTAAGGTTCGACTTCCACGTCCCAAAATTTTCACCGGTTAATTTGTCGTATGACAGCAACTGTATGAACGAACTCGACATGCTGTAAAGGAATGTAAATCTATTAGTGAAACGGTTTTAACCTATTTGAACCAATTAAAAAGTTTAGCAGTAAATAAAGTACCCAAACTCTTTATTTACTTGCAACGATACTTTAGTAAGTCAGAATGGTCGCTACCGCAGGGCAGTCGAGCACTCCTTTACTAAATCAAGACAATCTTGACTAAATGATATTACCAGAATAACTCATATTCCTATAGCATCTTAGTTATCGTTTTTGGTCTGGATTTACTAACTCCTTAGCAAATCCAGTAAGTGTGACCCTTCATTTTTAGAACGCACAGGACGGCCCCAACAGTGCAACCGTAGGGAATGTCAGAGTTGGGAATGGCCCTGTGTTTCTCTATCCATAAATGGTGACTGAGGTGTTCGATCTCCCATGCCCAGCCCTCCGTTTGGATGGTGCCCCTAGGGCAGCCTGCAGGCGGAACATGAGAATCTCACGGTTCAATCCAATAGAGGAGACTGTAGGATGTACTGACGTACTTCCTTCTCCCACTTACTATAGACACTTACTCCATTCACCTTGCTATTGAAAGTTGCAAACACCACCCGTCTGGAGATGCCCCATATGGCATCATGAGTCCAAGCAAAATTCTCACGTTGTGAACTATAGGGAGTGCGTAGCAGGAGAGGGATATATCGTATATTCCTTCTCAACACTTCTACTAAGCATCGTGGACGGTGTTTAGGGTAAAAACTCAGGTTTTATCTGGCTAAGTAAATAAAACCTTAAGTCTAGGCAAACATTTTACCTAAGATGTCTAGGTTATAAACACTTTACTAACCTCACACCTCTAATGCATGCTCATAAAGCCGGTTAACTTTACTCAAGTACCGGATCGTTCCCAGGTAGGAGGTGTTCCGTCAATTCAAATCCTCAAACCTTAGACAAGATTTCACCGGGTGAGTTTCTCATAACCTTAGCATTTACTAGATTTCGACCTATTTTATCTAATAAAACATATCAACTCATTTAACCCTAAATGAACATGCTTATCTTTGTTATAGATTTTAAAAGTCTAAGTCATTTTTACAACACTTGCAAAACTAGACTTTCTACAACAACTTCTACATGCTTCTCAAACATGCATCACTAAGGCATGACAAGCTGAATATTTAACATCATAATCAATATAACACTTATATCGATTATCCTCTTAAAATACAACTCCTAATTCATAAATTAATATAACACTTATATCAATTCTCATGAATTAAACATGCATCCTATATATTATAACAATTATAACATACAGTATGCATCTAAAGTTGAATGTTTAATTTCATAATTAATATAACACTTATATTAATTATTCTATTAAGCAAACAACAACTAATTCATGAATTAATATAACTCTCATATTAATACTCATGAATTAAACATGCATCATATACATTATAACACTTATAACCTACAATATGCATCAAACCATGGCAACCTATGTTGTATATTTAATTTCATAATTAATATAACACTTATATAAATTATTCTATTAAATTAACAACATCTAATTCATGAATTAATATAACTCTTATATTAATACTTATGAATTCCCAAATATGCATACTATATATTATAACACTTATAACATATTTTCAATGCATGGAGCAGGCTTTCTACGGTGGGATTTTAAATCTATATGGCATACGTTATGCACATACAAACATGGATTTTATTTAAAACATACATTCACAATGCATAATTAATTAAACACACTAAAGTGGATCGATTTTGGCATTTAGCAAGCAATAACTATTTTATTACAAGCTAAGTCTTGAGCGGACTTCGAACTTTTCGCACCGCTTTTGACAAGCTTGCTTCCCCCGAACGCTTCGGCCAATTTCTCTTCGAATTTCTCTTCGTATTGCCTAGAACGAGTTTGAACTTATACCGAACATTTCGGCGAGCTCCAAACTCGAGCTTCTTTCACAAAGAAACCTATATGGACTCTAATGACTCTAAAAATACACACTCTTCAGCACGCATTAAAGCCCATACATTCTCGGGCAATTACAAATAATGAAATTCAAATAGAAACTATGCCAAAATCGATTTTCACTTTAGACGCCAATTCAGAAGCAATTTCTAAAAAAAAATACCCACCAACTTAAATTGATGCAAATTGAGTTAATCACAAAATCGCTCTCATACAAATTGATGGAGCGATTTACCGCAGCGGAAAGCGATTTTGGACCGATGATACTCTAATTTCATCAATTTAACAAATAGAAAACATGCTCAAAACGACGGAAATTAAGAAAAAATAGAATTACATACCCTTGTAGTTCTATGTATTTCTTCGCGTTCCGCCGCTCGTTCTTCGTCACGAACTTTTCCAGCCACTTCTCACGAACGCCCCGAGGACCACCCCAGGTAGTCCCGCTATCCTCGGCGCCGTGCAACGGAGTTGAGGGACTCCGTCAAAAAAGAAAACGAAAAAGAAAAAAGGAAGAAAGAAGAAGAACAAAAGGCCGAGAGGCTTAAAATGAAAACCAGAGAAAAATAAAAAACTCTCTCTAACTTTCGTGAACCCCTCTGCTTTCTTTCTCCAAATTGGCCAAACTAATCCCATATCTATATATTATATATCAAATATATATATATATATATATATATATATATATATATATATATATATGTTATTATTATTATTAAAAATAATAATAATAATTTTATTTATTAAACTTTTTAATAAAAAAAAAAAAAAATATATATATATATATAATTATTTATTTAATTCAATATCAAATATTAATTAAATAATATGATTAAACCCGGTTTTCCGAAAACCGACTTTTTTACACATGAATCCTATTCATGTTTTAGGCCATTCCCATATTTAAATCATATTTAAATATGTCCATCATTCTTCCAGAAGCCGAATTTGAACAATTCAAATTCTTTTCCTTTTTCTTTTCTTTTATACTGTTGCACGACGTTATCCGAGCTAGCCAGGAGAACCTAAAGGACCTACAGATCATGAGCTCCAACGGAAAGGACTCTTTTAACCCGAATCAATCAACTTTCGTTAACCCCCGGAGACTCCACTATAGTCCGAGGGTTGCACTCTCCTCACTGTAGATATATTATGTCCTCTGATATAACCGTCACAGGCAAGTCGACCCTTCACAGGTTGTTCGTAATCACAGCTGGGTCATTTAAACCGTTTGCATTACGTCTTGTTCCTTAAGTACCACTGACACCTCTAATGAACAATAGATCTGTGGTCCAACCAACAGATCAGTTAACCCTCTCATCACATGAGAGTGTGAGCGCTCATTGTTCAAGCCCCAGAGTCAGCTATTAATGGAACTGATGGAGCGATATACGCAGCGGAAAGCGATTTTGGACCGATGATACTCTAATTTCATCAATTTAACAAATAGAAAACATGCTCAAAACGACGGAAATAAGAAATTTAGAATACATACCCTCGTAGTTCCAATTTCTTCAAGATCCGCCGGCCGTTCCTCGTCACGAACTCTTCCGGCCTCTTCTCACGAACGCCCCGAGGACCACCCCAGGTAGTCCCGCTATCTTCGGCGCCACGCAACGGAGTTGTGGGACTCCGAAACAAAGAGAAAAGAAGAAGAAAAGGAGAGGAAGAAGAAGAAAGAAGAAGAAGGCAGCACCAGAAGCTTTAAAAAAAATAAGAACTTCTTCAAAGTTCTTAAATTTTTTTTTTTTTTTTTTTTTTTTTAAAAAAAAAAACGTGAACCCGAAAAGCTGCACTTCTCTTCTCTAATTCTCAATTCTCAGCCCCTTGTAGAATTTAGCTTACATCTATATATACATAACTTAAATATATATATATATATATATTTAATTATTATTATTTAAAAATAATAATAATAATTTTATGTATTAAACTTTTTAATAAATAAAATATATATATAAAATTATTAATTAAACTTTTTAATTAATAATTATTATTTAATTCAATATCAAATATTAATTAAATAATATGACTAAACCCGGTTTTCCGAAAACCGACTTTTTTCCACATGAATCCTATTCATGTTTTAGGCCAAACTCATATTTAAATCATATTTAAATATGTTTCTCATTCTTCCACAAACCGAATTTAAACAATTCAAATTCATTTTATTTTTAATTTCTCTTATACTGTTGCACGACGTTATCCGAGCTAGCCAGGAGAACCTAAAGGACCTACAGATCATGAGCTCCAACGATACGAGATTATCCGGTCAAAACTCTTTTAACCGAACTAGTCAACATTTGTTAACCCCCGGAGACTCCACTATAGTCCGAGGGTTGCACTCTCCTCACTGTAGATATATTATGTCCTCTGATATAACCGTCATGGGTAAGTCGATCCTTCACAGGTGTCCGTTATCACAGCTAGGTGTTTTAAACCGTTTAACCTCTGTGATACCTCTTGTTCCTTAAGTACCACTGACACCTCTAATGAACATTTTATCTGTGATCCAATCATCAGATCAGAATCCTCTTCACACAGAAGAGGATGAGGCCTCATGTTCAAGCCCCGGAGTCAGCTATTAAGGGAACACCTATCAACTAGACCCTAAAGAGGGTAGGAGTGAATTTCATCTTGCTACACTATGTCCCCAGCTACCTATTCGAGTTTATCCCCAAGTTGGTAGGCTTATTGAGCGAGCGGCCTGCCACTCTCACCCATACAAGTCTAAGGATACTCTCGAATAAACAGGAGTTCATAGAAAGCTCTGGATTAACAACGAGTTACCTTAGGCCATCAAAAGTGATAAAGTCGGTCTCACCAGTAAACGGTGTTATAAAGAGAAAACGACTTTATCGTGGTTCTGTCTAATGCAAACTCTTTGCATAGGACGCCCTCGCTCGCACATCTCCATGTGAAACGATTCGGATCACATCATTTTGTACAATACAAAGCGAGCCGCATCCAATAGTGTTACCAGAATAAGGTACCCGACCTTATCCGTATACTATAGACCGTTTTGCCTGATTACTTGAGCTTGACCCACAATCATGTCATACATGAAGCTCAAGTACTCATATTCAGCCAAGGGTGTTGTTATTGGTACAGGTTAATGTAAACACGTTTCACTAAATTCAATAAACACCTTTACTGAATAAACCTCAATAACTCTTTATTGTATTTAATAGACATATTACATTTACAACGTTTACAAACCACGAGTGTTAGGACATAAAACCCAACAGGAACAACCTATCTACTAACCCTGAAGAGCGGATTAGGAGTGAACTCCATCTTACTACACTATGTCCCCAACTACCTATTGGAACTTATCCCTGAGATGGTAAGTTATTGAGTCGGCGCTAATGGGCCACTCTCACCCATACAAGTCTAAGGATACTGTCTAATAAGCAGGAGTTCATAGTAAGCTCAGGATTAAGATCGAGTTACCTAGGCCATCAAATGAAAATGTCGGTCTCATCAGTAAACGGTGTTATAAAGAGAGAGCGACATATTTCGCGGTTCGGTCTTATGCAAACTCTTTGCACAGGACGCCCTCACTCGCACATCTCCATGTGAAACGATTCAGATCACATCGTTTTGTACAATACAAAGTGAGCCGCATCCAATAGTGCTACCAGGATAAGGTACCCAGCCTTATCCGTATACTATAGACAATTTTGACTGACTACTTGAGCCTGATCCACAATCATGTCATACATGAAGCTCAAGTACTCATTTTCAGCCATGGGTGTTGGTCATTGGTATAGGTTAACTTAAACACATTTCACTTTATTCCAGTAAACACTTTTACTGAATAAAACTAATAACTCTTTATTCTAAATAGATTATTTACAAACATAACAGTTTACAAACCACGAATTTTAGGACATAAAACCCAACAGTGAGTTTGTGAGTCAAATCGATGAAACTATTCCCCATAATGATGAGGCAGTTAGAAGGAGATTGGAGGCAATAAAAGAAATTCTGAGGTAAATGTATGAGTTGCATTCCAAGGTTTGGTGGATGTTGTTGGGTTTTATGTCCTAAAACTCGTGGTTTGTAAACTGAATTTATATTCTATTTTGCAATAAAATTGTTATTGAAGTTTATTCAGTAAAATTTTTATTGAATAAAGTGAAATGCGTTTTCTTAAACCCAAACTCCAATAAACAAAGAACCCATGGCTATATGTTGTATACTTGAACTTCATGTGTGACAAGATTATTGATCAACTTCAAGTAATAGCCAGAACGGTCTATAGTATAGGGATAAGGCTGGGTACCTTATCCTGGGGACACTATTGGACGCGACCCACTTTGCATAGTACAAACGATGTGATCCGAAATCGTTCATGTGGAGACATACGAGTGGGGCCGTCCTGTGCAATGAGTTTGCATAAGACTGAACCGCGAAACAAGTCGCTCTTTCTTTATAACTCCGTTTACTGTAAAGACCGACTTTTTCATATGATGACCTAGGTAACCCGATCTGAATCTTGAGCACGCTATGAACTCCTGTTTATTCGGGCTTATCCTTTGACTTGTATGGGTGAGAGTGGCCCGAGATCGCCGACTCAATAAGCCTACCATCTTGGGGATAAGACCGGGTAGGTAGCTGGGAACATAGTCCTGCGAGATGGAATTCACTCCTACCGACCTTGAGGGATTAGTAGAGAGGTTGTTCCCTTAAGTGCTTACTCCGGGTCTTGAACTAGGGATCCCACCCTCTCATTGGCCCGAGAGGGACTTGTTATAGTGATGAGATCACATACGAATCGGTTTGGTGGTTCGACCACAAACCAATAGTTCATTAGAGGATCAGTGGGACTTAAGGAACAAGATGTAATTACGGGGGTAAAACGATTATTTTGACCCGACTGTAATTACGAACTGTTGGGTTTTATGTCCTAAAACTCGTAGTTTGTAAACTGTATGAATGTAAAAATAAATATTATATTTCAATAAAGTTGTTATTGAATTTTAGTGAATTGTGTTTGTATTAACCTATACCAATAACTAACACCCATGGCGATAGTATGAGTACTTGAACTTCATGTGTGACATGAATGTGAATCAAGTTCAAGTAGATTGCCAAAATGGTCTATAGTATAGGGATAAGGCTGGGTACCTTATCCTGGGGACACTATTGGACGCGGCTCACTTTGTATAGTACAAAACGATGTGATTCGAATCGTTTCATGTAGAGACATGTGAGTGAGGGCGTCCTGTGCAATGAGTTTGCACAAGACCGAACCTTGAAATAAAATCGCTCTTTCTTTATAACACCGTTTACTGTAAAGACCGATTTTTTCATTTGATGACTTAGGTAACTCGATCTCAATCCTGAGCTTACTATGAACTCCTGTTTATTCAACCTTATCCTTTGATTTGTACGGGTGAGAGTGGCCAGTTTGCCGACTCAATATGCCTACCATCTTGGGGATAAGATTGAATAAGTGGCTGGGGACATAGTTGTAGCAAGATTGGAGTTCACTCCTACCCGCTTTAAGGGTTAGTAGAGAGGTTGTTCCCTTAAGTGCTGACTCCAGGTCTTGAACAATGGGCCCATCTTCTCCTGATCAGGGAGGAATCTGATTTGATGGTTGGACCACAAATCAATTGTTCATTAGAGGTGTCAGTGGTACTTAAGGAACAAGATATAATACAAGGGTTAAACGGTATAAATGACCCGTTGTGATTATGAACGACCTGTGAAGGATCGACTTACTGATGATAGTTAGATCAACAGGACACAATATATCTACAGTGAGGAGAGTGCAACCCTTGGACTTTAGTGGAGTCTCCGGGGGTTAACGAATGTTGGTTAGTTCGGTTGAAAGAGTTTTGACCGGATAATCTCGTATCGTTGGAGCTCATGATCTGTAGGTCCTTTCGGTTCTCCTGGCTAGCTCGGATAAAGCCGTGAAACAATATAAAAGAAAAGAAAAGAATTTGAATCGTTCAAATTCGGGTTTGTGGAAGAAGGATAGACATATTTAAATATGATTTAAATATGGACATATTTAAATATGATTTAAATATGAGATTGGTCTGAAAACATGAATATGATTCATGTGCAAAAATTCGGTTTTCGAAAAACCGGGTTTAATTATATTATTTAATTAATATTTGATATTGAATTAAATAATATTAATTAAAATATATATATATTTTTTATTAATTAAAAAGTTTAATTAATAAAATAATTATTATTATTTTAATAATAATAATTTATAAATATATATATATATAAATATATATATATATATATATATATATATATATATATATATATATATACATGTGTCTTACATGCAAACATGTAAGACACATGTAATGTTTATATATATACAGAGTATATATAACATTGACTCATCAGACTAATTAAAAAAAAAAAAAAAAAAAAAAAAAGGAAAAAGAAATCCTTAGTGCGTATTGGGGTAGTTAAAAATGAAAATGAGATTTTTCATTTTCTCTCTCTCTAGCTTCCGTCTGCATTCTTCTCTGAGCTCTCTGTAAACAGAAGAAAAATAGTTTTTCTTCGTGAGCTTCTTCCCTCTTTTCTTTTGTAAAAGGAGTCCCACTACTCTGTTTCTCGGCCCGAGGATAGCGGGACTACCGTGGGTGGTCCACGAACGTTTCGTGAGAAGGCTCGGTGAGCTCGTGAGGAGCTTCTGGCGGTGAATTTGGAGAAATACGAACGACAAGGGTATGTGTTCTAACTTCTCTTTTTCATTGCTTTTGCATGTTTCCATTTGTTTAAATTGATGAAATTAGAGTGTCCATGATCCAAATCGCTTCCGCTGCGTCCCATCGACGCTCCATCAATTGGTATCAGAGCGTTTTTGGCCACTCAATTTCTATCAATTTAAGTTATGGTGGGTTTTTATTTAGAAATTGTTTCTGAATGGAATTCTAAAGTGAATATCGATTTTGGCATAGTTTCTTTTTGAATTTCCTTATTTGTAATTGCCCGAGATTGTATGGGCTTTAATGTATGCTAAAGAGTCTGTATTTTTAGAGTCATTAGAGTCCATATAGGGTTCTTTGTGAAAGAAGTTTGAGTTTGAAACTCGCCGAAATGTTCGGTGTAATTTCAAACTCGTTCTGGGCAATACGAGGAGAAATTCGAAGAAAATTTTGGCCGAAGCGTTCGGAGGAAGCAAGTTGGTCAAAGGCGGTGCGAAGAGTTCGAAGTCCGCTCAAGACGTGGCTTGTTGATCAAGCTTGTAATAAATTAGTTATTGCTTGCTAAATGCCAAAATCGATCCACTTTAGTGTGTTTAATTAATTATGCATTGCGAATGTATGTTTTAATTAAATTCCATGTTTGTATGTGCATAACGTATGCCATATAGATTTAAAATCCCACCGTAGGAAGCATACTTCATGCATTGAAAATATGTTATAAGTGTTATAATATATCGTATGCATATTTGGCAATTCATGATTTTTGATATAAAAGTTATATTAATTCATGAATTAGTTGTTGTTAATTTAATAGAATAATTGATATAAGTGTTATATTAATTATCAAATTAAATATACAACATAAGTTGCCATGTTTGTATGCATATTATAGGTTATAAATGTTATAATATATTGGATGCATGTTAATTCATGAGTATTAATATAAGAGTTATATTAATTCATGAATTTGATGTTGTTTGCTTAATAGAATAATTGATATAAGTGTTATATTAATTATGAAATTAAACATCCAACATTAGATGCATTTTGTTTGTTATAAGTGTTATAATGTATAGGATGCATGCTTAATTCATGAGAATTGATATAAGTGTTATATTAATTTATGAATTAGGAGTTGTATATTTAAAATCATAATCGATATAATTGTTATATTAATTATGAAATTAAATATTCAATTTTTCATGCCTTAGTGTTGCATGTTTGAGAAGCATGTAGAAGTTTGTTGTAGTAAGTCTTAGTTTTGCAAAGCGTTGTAAAATTGGCATAGACTTTTAAAATCTATAACAAAGACAAAGGCATGCTCACCTAGGGTTGAATGTATCGTTCCGTTTCATTAGATGAATAGGTCGATATCTTGTAAATGCTAAGGTTACAAGAAACTCACCCGGGGACATCCTGTTCGAGGTTGGAGGTATTTAAGCTGACGGTTTACGGAACACCTCCTACCTGGGGACCATCCGGTTCTTGAGTAAAGTTAACCCGGCTTTATGAGCATGCGTGAGTGGTGTGAGGTAATAAAGTGTTTATCACCTAGACATCATAGGTAAAAGTTTGTTTTACCTAGACTTAGGCCTTATTGTCTTAGCCGGATAATGCCTGAGTAATTTACCCATTCCGTCTTAAAATACTTAGTAGAGGTGTTGAGAAGGTATATATGATATGTCCCTCTCCTCCTACGTTCTCTGTAAAGTTCACACCGTGAGAATTATGCTCGGCCTCGTGATGTCAATAGGGCATCCCCATTCGGATGGTATTTGCATAATTCAAGAGCAAGGTGAATGGAGAAAGTATTTATAGTAAGTGGGAGAAGAAAGTATGTCAATACATCCTGCGGTCTCCTCCATTGGATTGAACCGTGAGATTTCTATGTTCTGCCTGCTAGGTGCCCACAAGTGGTACCGATCCATTCGGAGGGCCGTTTCATAGGAATCGGAACATCTCAATCACCATTTATGGATAAAGAAACATAGAGCCATTCCCAACTTTGACATTTCCATTCGGTTGCATCGTTGGGGCCGCCCTATGAATTCTAAAAATGGAGGGTCACACTTACGAGATTTGCTAAGGAGTTAGTAAATCTTGACCAAACAGCGATAACTAAGATGCTATAGGAATATGAGATATTCTGGTATTAGCATTTAGTCAAGAATGTCTTGATTCAGTGAAGGAATGCTTGACTGCCCCTCGGTAGCGACCATTCTGACCCACTGAAGTATCGTTGCAGTTTAATAATGAGTTTTGGGTACATTATTATTCTTTGCTAAATTCTTGATTGGTGTGTAAATTAGGTTAAAACCTTTTCACTAATATTTATCCATTCTCTTTTCAGCATGACTAGCTCTTTTATTCACTTACTAGCTTCCGATAAGTTAACTGGCGATAACTACGCGACCTGGAAATCGAACTTGAATACGATTCTCGTTCTGGATGATCTCAGGTTCGTCTTATCAGAGGATTGTCCTCCCCCTCCTAGCTCGGATGCGACTCGAACTGTTCGAGAAGCATATGATAGATGGACAAGGGCTAATGATAAAGCCCGAGTCTATATCTTAGCCAGCATATCTGATGTGTTAGCTAAGAAGCACGAGGATATGGTTTCTGCCAAAGAAATCATGTCTTCATTACAGGAGATGTTTGGACTTCCGTCCTCATCGGTCTGTCATGAAGCCCTCAAATACGTTTACAACTCTCGCATGAAGGAGGGAACCTCTGTTAGGGAGCATGTCCTTAACATGATGGTCCACTTCAATGTGGCGGAAGTAAACGGAGCTACTATTGATGAGTCAAGTCAAGTAAGCTTTATCTTGGAATCTCTTCCGAAGAGTTTCCTTCAGTTCAGAACCAATTTGGTAATGAACAAGATAAAGTATAATTTGACTTCTCTCCTCAGCGAGCTACAGACCTATCAGTCCCTACACACTTCTAAAGGAAAAGAGAAGGAGGCAAACGTTGTCACTTCTAGGAAATTCCAAAAGGGGTCGTCTTCAGGGAGTAGGTCTGAACTTTCTTCTATTAAGAATAAGAGTATTCAAAAGAAGAAGAAAGATAAAAGGAAGGGAAAAGCACCTGCTACTGCTAAGAGCAAGAGTAAAGCTACAGACAAAGGAAAATGTTTCCATTGTGGTGTAGATGGGCACTGGAAACGCAATTGCCCAAAGTATCTTGCAGAGAAAAAGGCTGAGAAAGAAAGACAAGGTAAATATGATTTACTTGTTGTTGAAACATGTTTAGTAGAACATGATTGTCATACCTGGATACTTGATTCAGGAGCTACTAACCATGTTTGTTCTTCTTTTCAGGAAACTAGTTCTTGGCAGCCACTTTCTCGTGGTGAGATAACTCTCAGAGTTGGAACTGGAGAGGTTGTCTCAGCTGAAGCAGTGGGAGCTGTAAAGTTGTTGTATAGAGATAGTTTCATTTTACTAGAAAATGTACTCCTGGTTCCTACCTTCCAGAGGAATCTTGTATCTATATCTTGTTTGTTAGAACAGTTGTATAAAGTATCTTTTGTTCATAATGAAGCGTTCATTAGCAAAAGAGGTGTACGTATTTGTTCTGCGAAACTTGAAAACAACTTGTATGTGTTAAGACCAACCGAAGCCAAAGCTATTTTGAACACTGAAATGTTTAAAACAGCTGAGACTCAAACTAAAAGGCAGAAACTTTCTCCAAGTACTTATCTTTGGCACTTAAGACTAGGTCACATTAATCTCAATAGGATTGGGAGATTGGTTAAGAGTGGTGTTAAGTCTCTGAAAGTGACTTATTTAGGACCTGTTTAGCTTAGGAAAATGCACATACTTAGGTGTTTTTAATAACATTTAGCCTAAACCTATGATTAAATATGAGAATTAGAAGAAGGTAGCTAATTTAGGACTTATGCATAATAGGAGAAAAAAGGGTTGAAAACCGAAGGAAAAGAATGAAACAAACAGCATTGCGATAGCTTTGCGAAATAATTGCGGACACCGCAATTATTCAAGTGAAAACCGTAAGTTTACTGATCTTTTTCTGTTAATTTCCGTTATTTCAGGGATTCGTTCTTTCTCCACCATCCATTCTGATATATGACGTTGAAGATTGATGGTTCTCCTTGGCCCAAACGCACCTGCAAACTACTATAAAAAGGGGTCAAAGTCGGAGGTTTGATCATCATCCGAAAGCGTGAAGTCGTCTCGCAGTCCATCTGTTCTACTGTTTTTCCTTTGCCGTCTGTTGGTTTGCGAAGTCCAGCTGTTGGAGTCGATAATCTGATAGGAAGGAGAGGAGATTCTTCTTCTCTCCCGATTGGATTCATCCAAGCAAGGCTGCTCTTTTTGATCCTTCATTCGAGGCGACTGCATCGAGACATTCAAGCTGTTTATTGCTTTATGTTCTTCATTTCTATTTTTCCAACTCTGCCTTGTTGTTGTTTCTTTTCTAATAGCTAGATTAAGATAATTCGTTGTGTTCTGTCTCTCTGTCTTTACTTTAAAGCTTTCATCTGTTCGTTCAAACAATTTCAGTAATCAAAGTACAAGTCTGCATTTCTCAGTTTCCATCTGCTGCTACGGTTTTTGTCTACTGTTTTAAATATATTTCTCTTCTAAGCATGTCTGTTTTATCTGTCATTTCTGTTTACCTTATATCCATGAGTAGCTAAATCACCTAGGGGCATGCTAATGACAGAACTATAGGCTAAAAAACGTGAACCAAGTATGTAGGTTAGCACTCGAAGCATTGGTTGTATGTGAGCGTCATCCCACGGGCAATTTCGATTGGCCATCCATTTTGTCCAAAGAACTCCTAACCTCTGGAAGGAGTAAGAGTTCAGAGTCATATAATCATGCTAGCCTTCCATGGTAATCAGAAAACGGCTTAGGAATAAGCGTTTTCCTAGTACAAACTAAACACTCCTAATTTAACAAAATGCTTAAGACCTTACTTTGAAGTCGAGTAAACTAAAGTATTTAATGCATGGAATCGGACGATACATGAGATAGAGTGAGTTTGATGCATAGAGAGTTGATCTACTGCTTGAGAATCGTATTAAAATGCCTATAGGATAGTCGTTAGTAGCCCTTAATTCGCCATTTTACACACTTTTTCTGTTTAGTTAATTGCGGAAAAATTGCGGTTCTCGCAATTCTGCCTAAGTACCATTCTGTTTGGCTGTTTTTCTCTTCGTTTATTAATTTCATCTCTTATCTTTTGAGTCCAATTTCAACTTGCTTTTGTTTATGTTATATTCCTTTATACATTCGGTAAGAAATAGACAATTAAAAATCAAATTTACCCCTTCAAATCCATCCCTTCTTTCTTGACAATAACACTTTGTGAATAGCTAAAAATAAGTCTCTGTGGAAAAAACGAATGAAATATACTTACTACTTGCTGTGAGACCATGTATGCTTGCATGTTCTGAGTGCTCTCTCTACTTTCTTGCTTATTTATTTTAACACATTGAGCACGCAACAAGTTTTTGGCGCCGCTGCCGGGGACTTATTTAAGCGAAAACAAAGTTAGTTAAGTTTGAAACACCAAATTATTTTCCATTATATTTGATCCACTTTCATTTCTTTTTAGGTAACATTTAGGTTAGTTTATGAATGAGCTTCCAAGTAGTGATCTAGAGTTCAACCCTGAGCGCGAGAGATTACTTAGAGCTAGGAATAGAGCCAAGAAACGTCTATTTAAACAACCTTCATTACCTCAATTAGCTGCTGAAACCGCAAGGTTATCATCACCACCTCAAGAAGAAATGGATAGAAGAGATCAAAATCTGGTGCCTGTCACTCGCAATCCCATTGAAATAGCGAATGACAAGGACAGCGCCATTCTTTCATACCTCGTACCTATGCCTGGGGAGCTGAACCCCAGCATAATCCGTCCTGAGATCACTGCCAACTCATTCGAGTTAAAGCCAGTGATGTTCCAAATGTTGTCCACTGTGGGACAATTCTTTGGAATGGAAAATGAGGATCCCCACAACCATCTTAGGAACTTCTTAGGAGTTAGTGACACTTTCCTAATCCCTGGAGTTTCTCAAGAAGCCTTGAGGCTATACTTGTTCCCTTACTCTTTGAGGGACAAAGCCAAAACGTGGCTGAACTCATTACCTTCTGGATCTGTCCTTAATTGGACAGATTTAGCAGAGAAATTCCTAGTCAAATATTTCCCACCAGATAGGAATTCTACTTTCCGTGATGATATCATAAAATTCGAACAAGCTCCAAGTGAGTCTCTTCACGAAGCTTGGACAAGATTCAAAGATCTTCTTATCAAATGTCCACACCATGGCATCCCATGGTGTATCCAAATAGAAGTCTTCTTCAAAGGATGCAACCCCAGCACCAGACAAGTTCTAAATTCATCTGCTGGTGGTTCTATGTTGTCCAAGAGTTACAACGAAGCTTATGAGATCTTGGAGAAGATCTCAACATCTCACTGTAGGTGGTCAGATGACCCTGTAGAGCCAACTAGAGCTCAAGACAAGGATGCTCTAAGCGCCATGAGCACCCAAATAAATGCCCTGACCAACCTAGTCAAGCAAATGGCTCAGGCCAATCTCCAAACCAGTGCCAATACCGCCACAGCCATGTCAATGGGCACCTGTTGCGTGCTCAATGTGTTAAAATAAATAAGCAAGAAAGTAGATAGAGCACTCAGAACATGCAAGCATACATGGTCTCACAGCAAGTAGTAAGTATATTTCATTCGTTTTTTCCACAGAGACTTATTTTTAGCTATTCACAAAGTGTTTTTGTTAAGAAGAAGGGATGGATTTGAACGGGTAAATTTGATTTTTAATTGTCTATTTATTACTGAATGCATAAAGGAATATAACATAAACAAAAGCAAGTTGAAATTGGACTCAAAAGGTAAGAGACGAAATTAATAAACGAAGAGGAAAACAGCCAAACAGAATGATACTTAGGCAGAATTGCGAGAACCGCAATAATTCCGCAATTAACTAAACAGAGAAAGTGTATAAAATGGCGAATTAAGGGCTACTAACGACTATCCTATAGGCATTTTAATACGATTCTCAAGCAGTAAATCAACTCTCTATGCATCAAACTCACTCTATCTCATGTATCGTCCGATTCCATGCATTAAATACTTTAGTTTACTCGACTTCAAAGTAAGGTCTTAAGCATTTTGTTAAAACAGGAATGTTTAGTTTGTACTAGGAAAACGCTTATTCCTAAGTCGTTTTCTGGTTACCATGAAAGGCTAGCATGATCATATGACTCTGAACTCTTACTCCTTCCAGAGGTTAGGAGTTCTTTGGACAAAATGGATGGCCAATCGAAATTGCCCGTGGGATGAAGCTTACATACAATCAATGTTCGAGTGTTAATCTGCCTACTTGCTTCACGTTTTTTAGCCTATAGTTCTGTCATTAGCATGCCCCTAGGTGATTTAGCTACTCATGGATATAAGGTAAACAGAAATGGAAGATAAAACAGACATGCTTAGAAGAGAAATATATCGAAAACAGTAGACAAAAACCGTAGCAGAAGAAAATGGGAACTGTGAAATGCAGACTTGTACTTTGATTACTTTGAATGTTTAACCGAACACAGAGAAACTTAAAGGAAATGATTCAAAGACAGACAACAACGAAATGCCGTAAATTAAACACTAAACTAGAAACAACAAAGGATCAAAGCTGGAAATGAGAAGGAGAAGACAGAAAACAGTAAAGGGTGCTCGAAAGCCTTGTTGCAGTCGCCTCGAATGAAGGGGATGAAAGGTCAGCCTTGCTTGGATGAATCCAATCGAGAGAGAAGAAGAATCTCCTCTCCTTCCTATCAGATTATCGATTCCAACAGCTGAGACTCTCACTCCAACAGACGGCAAAGGAAAATAGGGAGAACGATGGACTGCGAGAAGACTTCTACGCTTCCGGATGATGATCAAACCTCCGACTTTGACCCCTTTTTATAGTATTTTGCAGGTGCGTTTGGGCCAAGGAGAACCATCAATCTTCAACGTCATATATCATAATGGATGGAGGAGAAAGAACGAATCCCTGAAATAACGGAAATTAACAGAAATAGATCAATCAACTTACGGTTTTCACTTGAATAATTGCGGTTCCCGCAATATTTTCGCAATTCATTCGCAATGCTCATTTTTCATTCTTTTCCTTCGGTTTTCAACCCTTTTTTCTCCTATTGTGCATAAGTCCTAAATTAGCTACCTTCTTCTAATTCTCATATTTAAGCATAGGTTTAGGCTAAATGCTATTAAAAACACCTAAGTATGTGCATCTTCCTAGGCTAAATAGGTCCTAAATAAGTCACTTTCAGAGACTTAACACACCCCCAAACTTGAGGTTTTTGCTTGTCCTCAAGCAAACTAAGGACTTACTTAAGCTGTTATTTTACCTTCTTTAACTACTTACTGACTCCCCTATATCCTTATCTATAGTAGTGCTGTCCTGTGACACACTTCCAAACTTAACACTAACCTCTTATCAAGCTTCTTCTGCCTTTGCCTGCCTAGCACTCCTTCTGTTTTCACTCACTCTCTACACTGATCACTTTGCTTTTGTCATATCATGCTACTATCCCTAAGGTTTCAAATTCTGCCTAGCTTTATCTCAGACTCAGTACATGCTTCTAGTTGTTACTTATGAGCTACCTAGGATTCCTTAGAGTCATGCCAGTCTTAGTACAAAACCAGTGACAGTAGTACTTTCATAAGACCAACTAAACCCTGGCATCACTTCATTGGATATACATTCATCTCCCTAGACAAACCTAAAAGCTACAACCTTGTGCTCAGCTCATTGAGGATCAGAGTTCTTTTCAAATAGGACATCTAAGCCACAAGGTTATAACTCTTAAGCACACACTCTTCTTCCCTATTTCTCCTTTGTTTTCTTTCTTACTTAGGTGAAACTTCTCCTTGGGTTGCCTTTTGATGCAATGCCACTTGTGGGTTACACACTTGGCACTGATTACTCAGCAACTTTGAGAGAAGCTCCCCTTTTTATTCTATTTTTTTTCTTTTTCTATTTATCACATTTTTTTTCAAGGAGAAGAAGAATGCTTATGTCCTAAGGAAGAGAGGAATGTTCCTAGGCCTAGGGTGGCCTCCCCCAAACTAAAACTACTCATTGTCCCCAATGAGTGTCTGAGGTGGCACACCCCCAAACTTGTCTAAAAGCATCTAGTCTAAGGTAAAACAAAGAGAATTCAAAAGACCTAGGCATAGACAGAACATTCTAAAAGAAAATATCACAGCAGCAGAATTTTGAAAAAAAACAGACAGATAAGGTCTTAAAGCTGTGCATGCTGAGCTTTTGAGAGGTTAATTTAAACTATCAACGGGTGTCCTATGACACTCATCCAGCATGCTTTAAGATAAGCTATATAAGGTAGTCATGCTAGCAACAAAAGATAGAATTTAACAGACCACAGCCTAACTAAACAGACAGTCCAAAACATGCAAACAGTCAGAAAAATTGCGGGTACCGCAATTTTTTCGCAATCAAATCCGGGCAGATATAACATTGAATCAGACCCCTAAACATGCGTTGTCCTGTTGCTTTAAGCTCAACAAAAATAAAACTAACCTAACCTACTTAGGCAACTAACATCAGACTATACTAAGCAAAAGAAAAAACAGAAAACTAAACATCTAAGACAGATCAAAATTGGTCTAAAAACAGTAGAGTTCACAAGATTTTATCAGAAGCAGATTTTTTTATATTTTCTAAGGGAACAGAAGTACTCCCTTTAGTGCACTTCAAACCAGCACTCAATTCCCGTCATCTTCATCAGGTTGTCTCGGTCGTGGGGGCACCCATGGAGTTAGAAGATTGGTAGGGAAGTCAGGGAAGGTGCATCCAAGCTGGTCTGCAACCTCCTTGTCCCGTGCCTGCGCATAAGTGGCCCATTGAGCCATCCTTCGTTGCATATCCATTAGGCACGCCATGGATCGTGACTGGTCAGCAACCAATCGATCCAATTCAAACTCCATATTCCCCTTCCTCTTCAGCCTCAAGCTAGCCGGCAGCTCCAAATGGCCCGTGTACGCCATCTGCTGTTCCATGCGTTCGATAGGGACTCCTGCAAGCAAACATAACTTGGTTATAGTGTTGGGGAAAAATAATGGCCCCTTACCTTTTCTGGCACACTCAGCAATGGCAGCTGACATGATCTCCCCCACATTGACCGTAAGACCGCGCATGATGGCATAGACCAGCAGTGATCTACTCTGGTTGATTGTCGTCTCGTGGGTCACAGGGGACAGCTTTCTCCTCACAAAGGCAAACCATACAGCTGCCTTTGCTGTCAGATTGGCACTCATTAAGGTGTGCCTCCCATTGCGTGAGACAGTCCACGCTGCTTCAGGCTGGCCAATTGTGCGAATGGCCTCTTCCAGCACTGCCTCAGTCGGCTCATCAACGATCCGTGCGTAGTCAGTGTGTCTTTGGCCTTTGAGGCCATAAGCATCGTTGATGGCCTTTGCCGAGTAGTCCACCTCTACTCCTCGCACCACAGAAAGCCCTTCCTCAGAGTTCCGAAGGTTGGCGTAGAAGTCGTAGACCATATTCGTGTAAGCCGGATTGGGTGGCCTGCACAACTCTTCCCAGCTGTGATTTATGATGCCTGCGCGCAAGAACTGCGGCAGGTCAGCAAGTCTGTCGAGGAAGCCTCGTTCGTGCAGCAACTCCCTCTTCCTCAGCTCAACGCCCCTGGATTCAGTGTCAGACGAGACATACCTCACAGATTGAGGCTCGTCTTCAGGGTAGAGCTTTGCCTTGCCTTTGTCTGCTGGCTTGGCTGACTCGGCAGCCTCAACCTTGAGTCTTTTGAGCGACGGCTCCGAGCTTTCTTTCTCTGATGAAGGCACCTTCTTGGCCTTCTTCTTCTTCAACTTCTTGGATCGCTTGGCCTTGACAATCTTGGCCTTCCTTTTCTTCTTGAGCTTCGCCTCAATGTTGATCTGCTGTAGGCATGCTCCCAGCGTCTCTTCCATGGAATCATCCTGCTGTGCAGGCTCGTCAGGGCTATCTTCCCTTGCAGGCGAGAAGACCTCGTCCTCACCACCATCCCCACTGCCTTGAGTGGATTCCTGGTACTCCCCATAGGGGAATTCAGGGTCAGGCCGTGGAGGCGTGTGCGAAGGTGTGGCACTCTGCTCTGCTGGAGGCGTCTGCACGAAATTCAGTGGTGAAGACGGCGTCGCAGGGCTCTGTGCAGGATGCGATGATGAGAGCTCTGGGCTGTGCACTGGTTCAGACGATGCGGGGCTGTGCGCAGGTGATGCAGATGGCGTCGAACTCTTCTTGGCTGACTCGTGGGACGCACGATCAGATTCTTGACTCACCACAGAGGGAGCCTTTGCTGTGCTTGGTTCGGCGGCCGTCTCGACACTCCACCGGCGTCTCTTGGGTGTGCCTGCTGGTTCAGAAGGTCCAGCAGGGATTTCAGTGACAACCCTCCACTTCTTCCTACGGATCGGAAGCTTGGGAAGAGGTCCGGTGCGAACAGCACCAGCATCCGCAAGGGTAAGAAGCGCTTCCCTTGCAGCTGCTTCAGCTGCGTCATCAGCCTTCTTCTTGGCTGCAGATCTTTCCGCTCGGGTGAACACCATTGTTGAGTCTTGGAGATCTTGAGAGAAGAATCAAAGATGAAGAGAATCTCAGATTTCTTGGAATTCAGAGAATGAGAGAATCGTATCGATCGAGCGCCTTCAAACGGATATAAAGGCAACGGATAAATCCCAACGGCTATATTTTGCGGATCCTGCAATTCCAGCGCAATTCTAGGGATTTTTTTTCATCAAAATCTCAAACTTTGCTCGTCCGTATCTTTTATTTGGCTCAACCGTTTCTTGATTTTTAAAGCTGGATTTGATCTCCTTGATTCCATCTATCGATGCCCTACAAAAAGAAATAAAAACAAAATCAAATTCGCAATTAAAACCACACAACAAAACACACAGACGATAATCGGAAAATCGCAAAAAATAAACTAAGGCATGAGCCTTATGCTGACGAGCACAGTAACCACTCGTTCTCTCTCGGTTTTAATTTCATGCTTCATGTAAGAGGAAGGCCGAGAGAGTCTTCACATCTCCTTCCTCATAGTAGTGCTTCAATCTAGCACCATTGACCATAAAAGGCTGTCCTTGCTGCAAGTTCTTTATCTCTATTGCACCATGAACAAACACCTTAGTAATGACAAATGGACCCGACCATCTAGACTTTAGTTTGCCTGGAAATAATTTTAGTCGTGAGTTAAATAATAGGACAAGTTGGCCTTTCCTAAAGTCTTTGATCCTAAGTCTACTATCATGCCATATTTTGGTCTTTTCTTTGTACATTTTGGCATTCTCATAGGCCATATGCCTAAGCTCATCAAGCTCATGTAGCTGCAAAGATCGCAATGTCCCCGCATCCTTTACACAAAAATTCAATTCCTTCATGGCCCAGAATGCTTTGTTTTCTAACTCAAGTGGTAAATGACAAGCCTTGCCATATACCAGCCTATAAGGAGACATACCTAGAGGTGTCTTATATGCTGTTCTGTAAGCCCAAAGTGCATCCTCAAGCTTGAATGACCAGTCCTTCCTATTTGGTTTGACTACCTTTTCTAGGATGTTCTTTATTTCCCTATTGGAAATTTCAGCTTGTCCATTTGAGTGTGGGTGATAGGGAGTGGCTACTCTATGTTTAATGTTATATTTAGCCAACACTTTTTCCATAGCTTTATTAATAAAATGGGTCCCCTCATCACTAATTATAGCACGAGGAGTCCCAAATCTAGTGAAAATGTGCCTATGTAAGAATTTAACTACTGTTTTAGCATCATTACTAGGACAAGCTATGGCTTCTACCCACTTAGACACATAGTCTACTGCTACAAGGATGTACAGGTTACCTGATGATGGTGGAAATGGTCCCATGAAATCAATGCCCCACACATCAAAGAGTTCTAACTCTAAAATGTAGGTGAGGGGCATCTCATCCTTTCGACTGAGATTACCTGTCCTTTGGCATTCATCACAGCTGTGTGCATAGGCGTGTGCATCCTTGAAGATCGTTGGCCAATAGTAGCCACTCTGAAATACCTTTGCAGCTGTTCTTTGGCCACCAAAGTGTCCACCATAAGGAGATGTGTGACAGTGCTGCAGCACAGACTTCGCTTCAGCAGCTGAAACACACTTCCTTAACAACCCATCAGCACAGGTTCTGTAAAGTGTGGGGTCATCCCAGATGAATTTCCTTGCTTCATGAAGGAACCTCTTCTTCTCTTGTCCTCCCTTGAACACTGGCAATACCTGTGATGCACGGAAGTTAGCAATGTCAGCAAACCAAGGTTCCTCATCGTTAACACGATGAGTCAAAGCAAAGACATGTTCATCAATAAAAGCATCAGAAATTGCGGACTCCGCAATTTTTTCGCAATTATGGTGCAATCGGGAAAGATGATCCGCAACCACATTCTCGCACCCTTTCTTGTCCCTAATGTCCAGATCAAACTCTTGCAACAACAGTACCCACCTTATCAACCTAGGCTTAGCATCAGCCTTCCTCATAAGGTACTTGAGTGCAGAGTGATCTGTAAACACTATGGTCCTAGTGCCTACAATGTAATTTCTAAATTTTTCGCAAGCAAACACTACAGCAAGCATGTCTTTCTCAGTAGTTGTATAATTACATTGAGCCTCATTCAAGGTCTTACTAGCATAGTAGACAGGGTGTGTCAGCTTGTCGATCTTCTGTCCTAACATGACTCCCACAGCATAGTCACTGGCATCACATAGCATCTCAAATGGGAGATCCCAATTTGGTCCGACTATGATAGGTGCTGTGACTAGTGCTTCTTTAAGAGTTTTCCAAGCTACTACACATTCCTTAGAGAAGATAAATGGCCTATTTAGCTCTAGAAGCTCGCACAGAGGCTTGGCTATCTTAGAAAAGTCCTTAATGAACCTTCTGTAGAAGCCAGCATGCCCTAAGAAGCTTCTAATGGCTTTGACATTCTGGGGCTCTACCAACTTCTCTATGATCTCAATCTTCGCCCTATCCACTTCTACACCTGCCCTTGACACTCTATGTCCTAAGACAATCCCCTCATCCACCATAAAATGGCATTTTTCCCAATTTAGGACTAGGTTAGTCTCCTCACACCTAGCCAGGACTTGTCCTAGGTTTTCTAGACAGTTTGCAAATGAGTCCCCAAAGACTGAGAAGTCATCCATGAATATTTCTATCATGGACTCATCCAACTCAGAGAAGATTGCCATCATACACCTTTGGAAAGTTGCCGGTGCATTGCATAAGCCAAAAGGCATTTTGCGGAAGGCAAACGTTCCAAAAGGGCAAGTGAAGGTGGTCTTCTCTTGATCCTTAGGGTCTATAGTTATTTGATTATAGCCTGAATATCCATCTAAGAAACAATAGTAGGCTCTACCAGCTATTCTGTCTAGCATCTGATCAATGAACGGTATAGGGAAATGGTCTTTTTTAGTCTCTTTATTTAATTTCCTGTAATCCATACATACTCTCCACCCTGTGACAGTCCTTGTTGGAATCAGTTCGTCGTTCTCATTGACTACCACAGTTATTCCCCCCTTTTTAGGTACACACTGGATGGGGCTCACCCACTGGCTACTAGCTATGGGGAAAATCACTCCTGCATCTAACCATTTTATTATTTCCTTCTTCACTACCTCTTTCATAGAGGGGTTTAGCCTACGTTGGTGATCTACCCTAGGTGTGTGCTCTTCCTCTAGTATAATTTTGTGCATGCAATAAGAAGGGCTAATGCCTCGAATATCAGCAATAGTCCATGCTATAGCCTTCCTATGTTGCTTAAGTAGTAAAATCAGTTCAACCTCATGCTTTTCACTAAGTTTAGAAGAAATGATAACAGGCAGAGTTTCATTACTCCCTAAATATGCATATTTGAGGTGAGTGGGTAGTGGTTTTAGTTCTAAAACAGGTGGATGCTCAGTGGAGGGTTTTAACGAATTCACAGATCTATCAGTTAAATCTATATTCATACATACATGTTGTGGTTTATCTACAGGCATATTCATTATTTCAGATACATTCAAGTCAGCTACATCTACTTGTACATATTCATTAGCATGCTTGGTTAATAATACATGCTCTAATTGCTCTTCCATTAAAGAGTCTACGACATCCATGCTAGCACAGGATTCAAGGTCAGAGGGATACCTTAAAGCTTTATACACACTAAATTTCACCTCTTCATCATGAACCCTCATTGTGAGCTCACCTTTTTGGACGTCTATAAGTGCCCTACCTGTGGCTAGAAATGGTCTGCCTAGCAGGATGGGTACTTCCTTGTCTGCCTCATAGTCCAGGACAATGAAATCTGCAAGGAAGATGAATTTGTCAACTTTCACTAGAATATCCTCAATCTTACCTTCAGGGTATGCGATGGATCTGTCTGCTAGTTGCAAAGTGACAGTAGTTGGACGTGCTTCCCCTATTCCCAACTGGCGGAATAGGGATAAGGGCATGAGGTTTATGCTGGCGCCCAGGTCACAAAGCGCTCTGCCCACGTGCTTGCCTCCAAGTTCAACAGGTAAGGTGAAGGAACCAGGATCCTTCTCCTTCTTGGGCAGCTTGTTCTGGAGGATGGCACTGCACTCCTCAGTGAGATTGACTGTTTCAAACTCACCAATTATTTTTTTATTAGTAATGATGTCCTTCAAAAACTTTACATAAGAAGGCATTGACTGTAAAACCTCTACAAAAGGAATGTTAACATGCACTTGCTTAAGAATTTCTAAGAATTTATTGAAATGCACTTCCTGTTCCTGCTTCTTCTTAAGCCTTCTAGGATATGGAGGTGGTGGTACATAAGCAGGTACGTCAGGTCGCCTCAGGATAGGTGGAGGCCTTGGAATTTCTTCTATTTCCTCTACAATTGGCTCTAGCCTGGCTCCTGATGTGCTAGTGGGTGGTGGACCTTGGTTGGGCAGAGACTCCAGTGGGGCACTAGACTCAGTGTTCTCTACTCTCTTTGGTATGTCCTTGGTGTTGCTTACCAAAGGTCTCCCACTCCTAAGTTCAATTGCTTGAACTTGTTCCTTTCCTTCTCTCCTTGGCAATTCAGTGTCAGCAGGGAGTCTACCTTGGGGCCTACTTTTGATTTCATTGGCTAATTGGCCTATTTGGTTTTCTAGGCTCCTAAGGGTAGCTTGCTGGCTTTGGAGAGTAGCATCATTTTTTGCTATGTATTCCTTGAGTAGGTTTTCTACAGAAGATCCTACAGGTTGATTATAAGGTTTTTGGTACATTGATTGGTTATGTTGGGGAGTGAAACCAGATGTTCCACTCGGCCTTGGTTGGTTATTATTTTGGTTAGAATTTGGTTGGCCACCCCATGACAGGTTTGGGTGGTTTCTCCAACCAGGGTTGTAAGTTTGTGAGTAGGGGTTGTTCCTAGGCTGCTGTTGGCTTCCTACATAGCAGACTGAGGATGGATTCCCAGGGCAATATTCATATGGGTGCCCTTCCCCACAGAATCCACAGATCAGTGCCTCGCCTTGACTTGGCTGGGTGCCCATTGACATGGCTGTGGCGGTATTGGCACTGGTTTGGAGATTGGCCTGAGCCATTTGCTTGACTAGGTTGGTCAGGGCATTTATTTGGGTGCTCATGGCGCTTAGAGCATCCTTGTCTTGAGCTCTAGTTGGCTCTACAGGATCATCCGACCACCTACAGTGAGATGTTGAGATCTTCTCCAAGATCTCATAGGCTTCGTTGTAACTCTTGGACAGCATGGAACCACCAGCAGATGAATTTAGCACTTGTCTGGTGCTGGGGTTGCATCCTTTAAAGAAGACTTCTATTTGGATACACCATGGGATGCCATGGTGTGGACATTTGATGAGAAGGTCTTTGAATCTTGTCCAAGCTTCGTGAAGAGACTCACTTGGAGCTTGTTTGAATTTTATGATATCATCACGGAAAGTAGAATTCCTATCAGGTGGGAAATATTTGACTAGGAATTTTTCTGCTAAGTCTGTCCAATTAAGGACAGATCCAGAAGGTAATGAGTTCAGCCACGTTTTGGCTTTGTCCCTTAAAGAGTAAGGGAACAAATATAGCCTCAAGGCTTCTTGAGAAACTCCAGGGATTAGGAAAGTGTCGCTAACTCCTAAGAAGTTCCTAAGATGGTTGTGGGGATCCTCATTTTCCATTCCAAAGAATTGTCCCACAGTGGACAACATTTGGAACATCACTGGCTTTAACTCGAATGAGTTGGCAGTGATCTCAGGACGGATTATGCTGGGGTTCAGCTCCCCAGGCATAGGTACGAGGTATGAAAGAATGGCGCTGTCCTTGTCATTCGCTATTTCTATGGGATTGCGAGTGACAGGCACCAGATTTTGATCTCTTCTATCCATTTCTTCTAGAGGTGGTGATGATAACCTTGCGGTATCAGCAGCTAATTGAGGTAAAGAAGGTTGTTTAAATAGACGTTTCTTGGCTCTATTCCTAGCTCTAAGTAATCTCTCGGGCTCAGGGTTGAACTCTAGATCACTACTTGGAAGCTCATTCATAAACTAACCTAAATTTACCTAAGGAAGAAATGAAATGTAGATCAAATGCAATGGAAAATAATTTGATGTTTCAAACTTAACTAACTTTGTTTTCACTTAAATAAGTCCCCGGCAGCGGCGCCAAAAACTTGTTGCGTGCTCAATGTGTTAAAATAAATAAGCAAGAAAGTAGATAGAGCACTCAGAACATGCAAGCATACATGGTCTCACAGCAAGTAGTAAGTATATTTCATTCGTTTTTTCCACAGAGACTTATTTTTAGCTATTCACAAAGTGTTTTTGTTAAGAAGAAGGGATGGATTTGAACGGGTAAATTTGATTTTTAATTGTCTATTTATTACTGAATGCATAAAGGAATATAACATAAACAAAAGCAAGTTGAAATTGGACTCAAAAGGTAAGAGACGAAATTAATAAACGAAGAGGAAAACAGCCAAACAGAATGATACTTAGGCAGAATTGCGAGAACCGCAATAATTCCGCAATTAACTAAACAGAGAAAGTGTATAAAATGGCGAATTAAGGGCTACTAACGACTATCCTATAGGCATTTTAATACGATTCTCAAGCAGTAAATCAACTCTCTATGCATCAAACTCACTCTATCTCATGTATCGTCCGATTCCATGCATTAAATACTTTAGTTTACTCGACTTCAAAGTAAGGTCTTAAGCATTTTGTTAAAACAGGAATGTTTAGTTTGTACTAGGAAAACGCTTATTCCTAAGTCGTTTTCTGGTTACCATGAAAGGCTAGCATGATCATATGACTCTGAACTCTTACTCCTTCCAGAGGTTAGGAGTTCTTTGGACAAAATGGATGGCCAATCGAAATTGCCCGTGGGATGAAGCTTACATACAATCAATGTTCGAGTGTTAATCTGCCTACTTGCTTCACGTTTTTTAGCCTATAGTTCTGTCATTAGCATGCCCCTAGGTGATTTAGCTACTCATGGATATAAGGTAAACAGAAATGGAAGATAAAACAGACATGCTTAGAAGAGAAATATATCGAAAACAGTAGACAAAAACCGTAGCAGAAGAAAATGGGAACTGTGAAATGCAGACTTGTACTTTGATTACTTTGAATGTTTAACCGAACACAGAGAAACTTAAAGGAAATGATTCAAAGACAGACAACAACGAAATGCCGTAAATTAAACACTAAACTAGAAACAACAAAGGATCAAAGCTGGAAATGAGAAGGAGAAGACAGAAAACAGTAAAGGGTGCTCGAAAGCCTTGTTGCAGTCGCCTCGAATGAAGGGGATGAAAGGTCAGCCTTGCTTGGATGAATCCAATCGAGAGAGAAGAAGAATCTCCTCTCCTTCCTATCAGATTATCGATTCCAACAGCTGAGACTCTCACTCCAACAGACGGCAAAGGAAAATAGGGAGAACGATGGACTGCGAGAAGACTTCTACGCTTCCGGATGATGATCAAACCTCCGACTTTGACCCCTTTTTATAGTATTTTGCAGGTGCGTTTGGGCCAAGGAGAACCATCAATCTTCAACGTCATATATCATAATGGATGGAGGAGAAAGAACGAATCCCTGAAATAACGGAAATTAACAGAAATAGATCAGTCAACTTACGGTTTTCACTTGAATAATTGCGGTTCCCGCAATATTTTCGCAATTCATTCGCAATGCTCATTTTTCATTCTTTTCCTTCGGTTTTCAACCCTTTTTTCTCCTATTGTGCATAAGTCCTAAATTAGCTACCTTCTTCTAATTCTCATATTTAAGCATAGGTTTAGGCTAAATGCTATTAAAAACACCTAAGTATGTGCATCTTCCTAGGCTAAATAGGTCCTAAATAAGTCACTTTCAGAGACTTAACACACCCCCAAACTTGAGGTTTTTGCTTGTCCTCAAGCAAACTAAGGACTTACTTAGGCTGTTATTTTACCTTCTTTAACTACTTACTGACTCCCCTATATCCTTATCTATAGTAGTGCTGTCCTGTGACACACTTCCAAGCTTAACACTAACCTCTTATCAAGCTTCTTCTGCCTTTGCCTGCCTAGCACTCCTTCTGTTTTCACTCACTCTCTACACTGATCACTTTGCTTTTGTCATATCATGCTACTATCCCTAAGGTTTCAAATTCTGCCTAGCTTTATCTCAGACTCAGTACATGCTTCTAGTTGTTACTTATGAGCTACCTAGGATTCCTTAGAGTCATGCCAGTCTTAGTACAAAACCAGTGACAGTAGTACTTTCATAAGACCAACTAAACCCTGGCATCACTTCATTGGATATACATTCATCTCCCTAGACAAACCTAAAAGCTACAACCTTGTGCTCAGCTCATTGAGGATCAGAGTTCTTTTCAAATAGGACATCTAAGCCACAAGGTTATAACTCTTAAGCACACACTCTTCTTCCCTATTTCTCCTTTGTTTTCTTTCTTACTTAGGTGAAACTTCTCCTTGGGTTGCCTTTTGATGCAATGCCACTTGTGGGTTACACACTTGGCACTGATTACTCAGCAACTTTGAGAGAAGCTCCCCTTTTTATTCTATTTTTTTTCTTTTTCTATTTATCACATTTTTTTTCAAGGAGAAGAAGAATGCTTATGTCCTAAGGAAGAGAGGAATGTTCCTAGGCCTAGGGTGGCCTCCCCCAAACTAAAACTACTCATTGTCCCCAATGAGTGTCTGAGGTGGCACACCCCCAAACTTGTCTAAAAGCATCTAGTCTAAGGTAAAACAAAGAGAATTCAAAAGACCTAGGCATAGACAGAACATTCTAAAAGAAAATATCACAGCAGCAGAATTTTGAAAAAAAACAGACAGATAAGGTCTTAAAGCTGTGCATGCTGAGCTTTTGAGAGGTTAATTTAAACTATCAACGGGTGTCCTATGACACTCATCCAGCATGCTTTAAGATAAGCTATATAAGGTAGTCATGCTAGCAACAAAAGATAGAATTTAACAGACCACAGCCTAACTAAACAGACAGTCCAAAACATGCAAACAGTCAGAAAAATTGCGGGTACCGCAATTTTTTCGCAATCAAATCCGGGCAGATATAACATTGAATCAGGCCCCTAAACATGCGTTGTCCTGTTGCTTTAAGCTCAACAAAAATAAAACTAACCTAACCTACTTAGGCAACTAACATCAGACTATACTAAGCAAAAGAAAAAACAGAAAACTAAACATCTAAGACAGATCAAAATTGGTCTAAAAACAGTAGAGTTCACAAGATTTTATCAGAAGCAGATTTTTTTATATTTTCTAAGGGAACAGAAGTACTCCCTTTAGTGCACTTCAAACCAGCACTCAATTCCCGTCATCTTCATCAGGTTGTCTCGGTCGTGGGGGCACCCATGGAGTTAGAAGATTGGTAGGGAAGTCAGGGAAGGTGCATCCAAGCTGGTCTGCAACCTCCTTGTCCCGTGCCTGCGCATAAGTGGCCCATTGAGCCATCCTTCGTTGCATATCCATTAGGCACGCCATGGATCGTGACTGGTCAGCAGCCAATCGATCCAATTCAAACTCCATATTCCCCTTCCTCTTCAGCCTCAAGCTAGCCGGCAGCTCCAAATGGCCCGTGTACGCCATCTGCTGTTCCATGCGTTCGATAGGGACTCCTGCAAGCAAACATAACTTGGTTATAGTGTTGGGGAAAAATAATGGCCCCTTACCTTTTCTGGCACACTCAGCAATGGCAGCTGACATGATCTCCCCCACATTGACCGTAAGACCGCGCATGATGGCATAGACCAGCAGTGATCTACTCTGGTTGATTGTCGTCTCGTGGGTCACAGGGGACAGCTTTCTCCTCACAAAGGCAAACCATACAGCTGCCTTTGCTGTCAGATTGGCACTCATTAAGGTGTGCCTCCCATTGCGTGAGACAGTCCACGCTGCTTCAGGCTGGCCAATTGTGCGAATGGCCTCTTCCAGCACTGCCTCAGTCGGCTCATCAACGATCCGTGCGTAGTCAGTGTGTCTTTGGCCTTTGAGGCCATAAGCATCGTTGATGGCCTTTGCCGAGTAGTCCACCTCTACTCCTCGCACCACAGAAAGCCCTTCCTCAGAGTTCCGAAGGTTGGCGTAGAAGTCGTAGACCATATTCGTGTAAGCCGGATTGGGTGGCCTGCACAACTCTTCCCAGCTGTGATTTATGATGCCTGCGCGCAAGAACTGCGGCAGGTCAGCAAGTCTGTCGAGGAAGCCTCGTTCGTGCAGCAACTCCCTCTTCCTCAGCTCAACGCCCCTGGATTCAGCGTTAGACGAGACATACCTCACAGATTGAGGCTCGTCTTCAGGGTAGAGCTTTGCCTTGCCTTTGTCTGCTGGCTTGGCTGACTCGGCAGCCTCAACCTTGAGTCTTTTGAGCGACGGCTCCGAGCTTTCTTTCTCTGATGAAGGCACCTTCTTGGCCTTCTTCTTCTTCAACTTCTTGGATCGCTTGGCCTTGACAATCTTGGCCTTCCTTTTCTTCTTGAGCTTCGCCTCAATGTTGATCTGCTGTAGGCATGCTCCCAGCGTCTCTTCCATGGAATCATCCTGCTGTGCAGGCTCGTCAGGGCTATCTTCCCTTGCAGGCGAGAAGACCTCGTCCTCACCACCATCCCCACTGCCTTGAGTGGATTCCTGGTACTCCCCATAGGGGAATTCAGGGTCAGGCCGTGGAGGCGTGTGCGAAGGTGTGGCACTCTGCTCTGCTGGAGGCGTCTGCACGGAATTCAGTGGTGAAGACGGCGTCGCAGGGCTCTGTGCAGGATGCGATGATGAGAGCTCTGGGCTGTGCACTGGTTCAGACGATGCGGGGCTGTGCGCAGGTGATGCAGATGGCGTCGAACTCTTCTTGGCTGACTCGTGGGACGCACGATCAGATTCTTGACTCACCACAGAGGGAGCCTTTGCTGTGCTTGGTTCGGCGGCCGTCTCGACACTCCACCGGCGTCTCTTGGGTGTGCCTGCTGGTTCAGAAGGTCCAGCAGGGATTTCAGTGACAACCCTCCACTTCTTCCTACGGATCGGAAGCTTGGGAAGAGGTCCGGTGCGAACAGCACCAGCATCCGCAAGGGTAAGAAGCGCTTCCCTTGCAGCTGCTTCAGCTGCGTCATCAGCCTTCTTCTTGGCTGCAGATCTTTCCGCTCGGGTGAACACCATTGTTGAGTCTTGGAGATCTTGAGAGAAGAATCAAAGATGAAGAGAATCTCAGATTTCTTGGAATTCAGAGAATGAGAGAATCGTATCGATCGAGCGCCTTCAAACGGATATAAAGGCAACGGATAAATCCCAACGGCTATATTTTGCGGATCCTGCAATTCCAGCGCAATTCTAGGGATTTTTTTTCATCAAAATCTCAAACTTTGCTCGTCCGTATCTTTTATTTGGCTCAACCGTTTCTTGATTTTTAAAGCTGGATTTGATCTCCTTGATTCCATCTATCGATGCCCTACAAAAAGAAATAAAAACAAAATCAAATTCGCAATTAAAACCACACAACAAAACACACAGACGATAATCGGAAAATCGCAAAAAATAAACTAAGGCATGAGCCTTATGCTGACGAGCACAGTAACCACTCGTTCTCTCTCGGTTTTAATTTCATGCTTCATGTAAGAGGAAGGCCGAGAGAGTCTTCACATCTCCTTCCTCATAGTAGTGCTTCAATCTAGCACCATTGACCATAAAAGGCTGTCCTTGCTGCAAGTTCTTTATCTCTATTGCACCATGAACAAACACCTTAGTAATGACAAATGGACCCGACCATCTAGACTTTAGTTTGCCTGGAAATAATTTTAGTCGTGAGTTAAATAATAGGACAAGTTGGCCTTTCCTAAAGTCTTTGATCCTAAGTCTACTATCATGCCATATTTTGGTCTTTTCTTTGTACATTTTGGCATTCTCATAGGCCATATGCCTAAGCTCATCAAGCTCATGTAGCTGCAAAGATCGCAATGTCCCCGCATCCTTTACACAAAAATTCAATTCCTTCATGGCCCAGAATGCTTTGTTTTCTAACTCAAGTGGTAAATGACAAGCCTTGCCATATACCAGCCTATAAGGAGACATACCTAGAGGTGTCTTATATGCTGTTCTGTAAGCCCAAAGTGCATCCTCAAGCTTGAATGACCAGTCCTTCCTATTTGGTTTGACTACCTTTTCTAGGATGTTCTTTATTTCCCTATTGGAAATTTCAGCTTGTCCATTTGAGTGTGGGTGATAGGGAGTGGCTACTCTATGTTTAATGTTATATTTAGCCAACACTTTTTCCATAGCTTTATTAATAAAATGGGTCCCCTCATCACTAATTATAGCACGAGGAGTCCCAAATCTAGTGAAAATGTGCCTATGTAAGAATTTAACTACTGTTTTAGCATCATTACTAGGACAAGCTATGGCTTCTACCCACTTAGACACATAGTCTACTGCTACAAGGATGTACAGGTTACCTGATGATGGTGGAAATGGTCCCATGAAATCAATGCCCCACACATCAAAGAGTTCTAACTCTAAAATGTAGGTGAGGGGCATCTCATCCTTTCGACTGAGATTACCTGTCCTTTGGCATTCATCACAGCTGTGTGCATAGGCGTGTGCATCCTTGAAGATCGTTGGCCAATAGTAGCCACTCTGAAATACCTTTGCAGCTGTTCTTTGGCCACCAAAGTGTCCACCATAAGGAGATGTGTGACAGTGCTGCAGCACAGACTTCGCTTCAGCAGCTGAAACACACTTCCTTAACAACCCATCAGCACAGGTTCTGTAAAGTGTGGGGTCATCCCAGATGAATTTCCTTGCTTCATGAAGGAACCTCTTCTTCTCTTGTCCTCCCTTGAACACTGGCAATACCTGTGATGCACGGAAGTTAGCAATGTCAGCAAACCAAGGTTCCTCATCGTTAACACGATGAGTCAAAGCAAAGACATGTTCATCAATAAAAGCATCAGAAATTGCGGACTCCGCAATTTTTTCGCAATTATGGTGCAATCGGGAAAGATGATCCGCAACCACATTCTCGCACCCTTTCTTGTCCCTAATGTCCAGATCAAACTCTTGCAACAACAGTACCCACCTTATCAACCTAGGCTTAGCATCAGCCTTCCTCATAAGGTACTTGAGTGCAGAGTGATCTGTAAACACTATGGTCCTAGTGCCTACAATGTAATTTCTAAATTTTTCGCAAGCAAACACTACAGCAAGCATCTCTTTCTCAGTAGTTGTATAATTACATTGAGCCTCATTCAAGGTCTTACTAGCATAGTAGACAGGGTGTGTCAGCTTGTCGATCTTCTGTCCTAACATGACTCCCACAGCATAGTCACTGGCATCACATAGCATCTCAAATGGGAGATCCCAATTTGGTCCGACTATGATAGGTGCTGTGACTAGTGCTTCTTTAAGAGTTTTCCAAGCTACTACACATTCCTTAGAGAAGATAAATGGCCTATTTAGCTCTAGAAGCTCGCACAGAGGCTTGGCTATCTTAGAAAAGTCCTTAATGAACCTTCTGTAGAAGCCAGCATGCCCTAAGAAGCTTCTAATGGCTTTGACATTCTGGGGCTCTACCAACTTCTCTATGATCTCAATCTTCGCCCTATCCACTTCTACACCTGCCCTTGACACTCTATGTCCTAAGACAATCCCCTCATCCACCATAAAATGGCATTTTTCCCAATTTAGGACTAGGTTAGTCTCCTCACACCTAGCCAGGACTTGTCCTAGGTTTTCTAGACAGTTTGCAAATGAGTCCCCAAAGACTGAGAAGTCATCCATGAATATTTCTATCATGGACTCATCCAACTCAGAGAAGATTGCCATCATACACCTTTGGAAAGTTGTCGGTGCATTGCATAAGCCAAAAGGCATTCTGCGGAAGGCAAACGTTCCAAAAGGGCAAGTGAAGGTGGTCTTCTCTTGATCCTTAGGGTCTATAGTTATTTGATTATAGCCTGAATATCCATCTAAGAAACAATAGTAGGCTCTACCAGCTATTCTGTCTAGCATCTGATCAATGAACGATATAGGGAAATGGTCTTTTTTAGTCTCTTTATTTAATTTCCTGTAATCCATACATACTCTCCACCCTGTGACAGTCCTTGTTGGAATCAGTTCGTCGTTCTCATTGACTACCACAGTTATTCCCCCCTTTTTAGGTACACACTGGATGGGGCTCACCCACTGGCTACTAGCTATGGGGAAAATCACTCCTGCATCTAACCATTTTATTATTTCCTTCTTCACTACCTCTTTCATAGAGGGGTTTAGCCTACGTTGGTGATCTACCCTAGGTGTGTGCTCTTCCTCTAGTATAATTTTGTGCATGCAATAAGAAGGGCTAATGCCTCGAATATCAGCAATAGTCCATGCTATAGCCTTCCTATGTTGCTTAAGTAGTAAAATCAGTTCAACCTCATGCTTTTCACTAAGTTTAGAAGAAATGATAACAGGCAGAGTTTCATTACTCCCTAAATATGCATATTTGAGGTGAGTGGGTAGTGGTTTTAGTTCTAAAACAGGTGGATGCTCAGTGGAGGGTTTTAACGAATTCACAGATCTATCAGTTAAATCTATATTCATACATACATGTTGTGGTTTATCTACAGGCATATTCATTATTTCAGATACATTCAAGTCAGCTACATCTACTTGTACATATTCATTAGCATGCTTGGTTAATAATACATGCTCTAATTGCTCTTCCATTAAAGAGTCTACGACATCCATGCTAGCACAGGATTCAAGGTCAGAGGGATACCTTAAAGCTTTATACACACTAAATTTCACCTCTTCATCATGAACCCTCATTGTGAGCTCACCTTTTTGGACGTCTATAAGTGCCCTACCTGTGGCTAGAAATGGTCTGCCTAGCAGGATGGGTACTTCCTTGTCTGCCTCATAGTCCAGGACAATGAAATCTGCAAGGAAGATGAATTTGTCAACTTTCACTAGAATATCCTCAATCTTACCTTCAGGGTATGCGATGGATCTGTCTGCTAGTTGCAAAGTGACAGTAGTTGGACGTGCTTCCCCTATTCCCAACTGGCGGAATAGGGATAAGGGCATGAGGTTTATGCTGGCGCCCAGGTCACAAAGCGCTCTGCCCACGTGCTTGCCTCCAAGTTCAACAGGTAAGGTGAAGGAACCAGGATCCTTCTCCTTCTTGGGCAGCTTGTTCTGGAGGATGGCACTGCACTCCTCAGTGAGATTGACTGTTTCAAACTCACCAATTATTTTTTTATTAGTAATGATGTCCTTCAAAAACTTTACATAAGAAGGCATTGACTGTAAAACCTCTACAAAAGGAATGTTAACATGCACTTGCTTAAGAATTTCTAAGAATTTATTGAAATGCACTTCCTGTTCCTGTTTCTTCTTAAGCCTTCTAGGATATGGAGGTGGTGGTACATAAGCAGGTACGTCAGGTCGCCTCAGGATAGGTGGAGGCCTTGGAATTTCTTCTATTTCCTCTACAATTGGCTCTAGCCTGGCTCCTGATGTGCTAGTGGGTGGTGGACCTTGGTTGGGCAGAGACTCCAGTGGGGCACTAGACTCAGTGTTCTCTACTCTCTTTGGTATGTCCTTGGTGTTGCTTACCAAAGGTCTCCCACTCCTAAGTTCAATTGCTTGAACTTGTTCCTTTCCTTCTCTCCTTGGCAATTCAGTGTCAGCAGGGAGTCTACCTTGGGGCCTACTTTTGATTTCATTGGCTAATTGGCCTATTTGGTTTTCTAGGCTCCTAAGCGTAGCTTGCTGGCTTTGGAGAGTAGCATCATTTTTTGCTATGTATTCCTTGAGTAGGTTTTCTACAGAAGATCCTACAGGTTGATTATAAGGTTTTTGGTACATTGATTGGTTATGTTGGGGAGTGAAACCAGATGTTCCACTCGGCCTTGGTTGGTTATTATTTTGGTTAGAATTTGGTTGGCCACCCCATGACAGGTTTGGGTGGTTTCTCCAACCAGGGTTGTAAGTTTGTGAGTAGGGGTTGTTCCTAGGCTGCTGTTGGCTTCCTACATAGCAGACTGAGGATGGATTCCCAGGGCAATATTCATATGGGTGCCCTTCCCCACAGATTCCACAGATCAGTGCCTCGCCTTGACTTGGCTGGGTGCCCATTGACATGGCTGTGGCGGTATTGGCACTGGTTTGGAGATTGGCCTGAGCCATTTGCTTGACTAGGTTGGTCAGGGCATTTATTTGGTTGCTCATGGCGCTTAGAGCATCCTTGTCTTGAGCTCTAGTTGGCTCTACAGGATCATCCGACCACCTACAGTGAGATGTTGAGATCTTCTCCAAGATCTCATAGGCTTCGTTGTAACTCTTGGACAGCATGGAACCACCAGCAGATGAATTTAGCACTTGTCTGGTGCTGGGGTTGCATCCTTTAAAGAAGACTTCTATTTGGATACACCATGGGATGCCATGGTGTGGACATTTGATGAGAAGGTCTTTGAATCTTGTCCAAGCTTCGTGAAGAGACTCACTTGGAGCTTGTTTGAATTTTATGATATCATCACGGAAAGTAGAATTCCTATCAGGTGGGAAATATTTGACTAGGAATTTTTCTGCTAAGTCTGTCCAATTAAGGACAGATCCAGAAGGTAATGAGTTCAGCCACGTTTTGGCTTTGTCCCTTAAAGAGTAAGGGAACAAATATAGCCTCAAGGCTTCTTAAGAAACTCCAGGGATTAGGAAAGTGTCGCTAACTCCTAAGAAGTTCCTAAGATGGTTGTGGGGATCCTCATTTTCCATTCCAAAGAATTGTCCCACAGTGGACAACATTTGGAACATCACTGGCTTTAACTCGAATGAGTTGGCAGTGATCTCAGGACGGATAATGCTGGGGTTCAGCTCCCCAGGCATAGGTACGAGGTATGAAAGAATGACGCTGTCCTTGTCATTCGCTATTTCTATGGGATTGCGAGTGACAGGCACCAGATTTTGATCTCTTCTATCCATTTCTTCTAGAGGTGGTGATGATAACCTTGCGGTATCAGCAGCTAATTGAGGTAAAGAAGGTTGTTTAAATAGACGTTTCTTGGCTCTATTCCTAGCTCTAAGTAATCTCTCGGGCTCAGGGTTGAACTCTAGATCACTACTTGGAAGCTCATTCATAAACTAACCTAAATTTACCTAAGGAAGAAATGAAATGTAGATCAAATGCAATGGAAAATAATTTGATGTTTCAAACTTAACTAACTTTGTTTTCACTTAAATAAGTCCCCGGCAGCGGCGCCAAAAACTTGTTGCGTGCTCAATGTGTTAAAATAAATAAGCAAGAAAGTAGATAGAGCACTCAGAACATGCAAGCATACATGGTCTCACAGCAAGTAGTAAGTATATTTCATTCGTTTTTTCCACAGAGACTTATTTTTAGCTATTCACAAAGTGTTTTTGTTAAGAAGAAGGGATGGATTTGAACGGGTAAATTTGATTTTTAATTGTCTATTTATTACTGAATGCATAAAGGAATATAACATAAACAAAAGCAAGTTGAAATTGGACTCAAAAGGTAAGAGACGAAATTAATAAACGAAGAGGAAAACAGCCAAACAGAATGATACTTAGGCAGAATTGCGAGAACCGCAATAATTCCGCAATTAACTAAACAGAGAAAGTGTATAAAATGGCGAATTAAGGGCTACTAACGACTATCCTATAGGCATTTTAATACGATTCTCAAGCAGTAAATCAACTCTCTATGCATCAAACTCACTCTATCTCATGTATCGTCCGATTCCATGCATTAAATACTTTAGTTTACTCGACTTCAAAGTAAGGTCTTAAGCATTTTGTTAAAACAGGAATGTTTAGTTTGTACTAGGAAAACACTTATTCCTAAGTCGTTTTCTGGTTACCATGAAAGGCTAGCATGATCATATGACTCTGAACTCTTACTCCTTCCAGAGGTTAGGAGTTCTTTGGACAAAATGGATGGCCAATCGAAATTGCCCGTGGGATGAAGCTTACATACAATCAATGTTCGAGTGTTAATCTGCCTACTTGCTTCACGTTTTTTAGCCTATAGTTCTGTCATTAGCATGCCCCTAGGTGATTTAGCTACTCATGGATATAAGGTAAACAAAAATGGAAGATAAAACAGACATGCTTAGAAGAGAAATATATCGAAAACAGTAGACAAAAACCGTAGCAGAAGAAAATGGGAACTGTGAAATGCAGACTTGTACTTTGATTACTTTGAATGTTTAACCGAACACAGAGAAACTTAAAGGAAATGATTCAAAGACAGACAACAACGAAATGCCGTAAATTAAACACTAAACTAGAAACAACAAAGGATCAAAGCTGGAAATGAGAAGGAGAAGACAGAAAACAGTAAAGGGTGCTCGAAAGCCTTGTTGCAGTCGCCTCGAATGAAGGGGATGAAAGGTTAGCCTTGCTTGGATGAATCCAATCGAGAGAGAAGAAGAATCTCCTCTCCTTCCTATCAGATTACCGATTCCAACAGCTGAGACTCTCACTCCAACAGACGACAAAGGAAAATAGGGAGAACGATGGACTGCGAGAAGACTTCTACGCTTCCGGATGATGATCAAACCTCCGACTTTGACCCCTTTTTATAGTATTTTGCAGGTGCGTTTGGGCCAAGGAGAACCATCAATCTTCAACGTCATATATCATAATGGATGGAGGAGAAAGAACGAATCCCTGAAATAACGGAAATTAACAGAAATAGATCAGTCAACTTACGGTTTTCACTTGAATAATTGCGGTTCCCGCAATATTTTCGCAATTCATTCGCAATGCTCATTTTTCATTCTTTTCCTTCGGTTTTCAACCCTTTTTTCTCCTATTGTGCATAAGTCCTAAATTAGCTACCTTCTTCTAATTCTCATATTTAAGCATAGGTTTAGGCTAAATGCTATTAAAAACACCTAAGTATGTGCATCTTCCTAGGCTAAATAGGTCCTAAATAAGTCACTTTCAGAGACTTAACAGCACCCAACCAAGTCAAGGCGAGGCACTGATCTGTGGATTCTGTGGGGAAGGGCACCCATATGAATATTGCCCTGGGAATGCATCCTCAGTCTGCTATGTAGGAAGCCAACAGCAGCCTAGGAACAACCCCTACTCACAAACTTACAACCCTGGTTGGAGAAACCACCCAAACCTGTCATGGGGTGGCCAACCAAATTCTAACCAAAATATTAACCAACCAAGGCCGAGTGGAACATCTGGTTTCACTCCCCAACATAACCAACATAACCAGTCAATGTACCAAAAACCTTATAATCAACCTGTAGGATCTTCTGTAGAAAACCTACTCAAGGAATACATAGCTAAAAATGATGCTACTCTCCAAAGCCAACAAGCTACCCTTAGGAGTCTAGAAAATCAAATAGGGCAATTAGCCAATGAAATTAAAAGTAGGCCCCAAGGTAGACTCCCTGCTGACACTGAAGTACCAAGGAGAGATGGTAAGGAACAAGTTCAAGCAATTGAACTCAGGAGTGGGAGACCTTTGGTAAGCAACACCAAAGACACACCAAAGAGAGTAGAGAACACTGAGTCTAGTGCTCCACTGGAGTCTCTGCCAAACCAAGGTCCACCACCAACTAGCACATCAGGAACCAGGCTAGAACCAATTGTTGAGGAGATAGAAGAAATTCCAAGGCCTCCACCTATCCTAAGGCGACCTGACGTGCCTGCGTATGTGCCACCACCTCCATATCCTAGAAGGCTCAAGAAGAAGCAGGAACAGGAAGTGCATTTCAATAAATTTTTAGAAATTCTTAAGCAAGTGCACGTTAACATTCCTTTTGTAGAGGTTTTACAGTCCATGCCTTCTTATGTAAAGTTTTTGAAGGACATTATTACTAACAAAAAAACAATGGGTGAGTTTGAAACAATCAATCTCACTGAGGAGTGCAGTGCCATCCTCCAGAACAAGCTGCCTAAGAAGGAGAAGGATCCTGGTTCCTTCCCCTTACCTGTTGAACTTGGAGGCAAGCACGTGGGGAGAGCGCTTTGTGACCTGGGCGCCAGCATAAATCTCATGCCCCTATCACTATTCCGCCAGTTGGGAATAGGAGAAGCACGTCCAACTACTGTCACTTTACAACTAGCAGACAGATCCATCGCATACCCTGAAGGTAAAATTGAGGATATTCTAGTGAAAGTTGACAAATTTATCTTCCTTGCAGATTTCATTGTCCTGGACTATGAGGCAGACAAGGAGGTCCCCATCCTGCTAGGCAGACCATTTCTAGCCACAGGTAGGGCACTTATAGACGTCCAAAAAGGTGAGCTCACTATGAGGGTTCATGATGAAGAGGTAAAATTCAGTGTGTATAAAGCTTTAAGGTATCCCTCTGACCTTGAATCCTGTGCTAGTATGGACGTTGTAGACTCTTTAATGGAAGAACAATTAGAGCATGTACTATTAACCAAGCATGCTAATGAATATATCCAACTAGATGTAGCTGACTTAAATGTATCTGAAATTATGGATATGCCTGTAGATATACCACAACCTGTATGTATGAATATAAACCTAACTGATAGATCATTAAATACTTTAAAACCATCCATTGAGCATCCACCTGTTTTAGAACTAAAACCACTACCCACTCACCTCAAGTATGCATATTTAGGAAGTAATGAAACTCTGCCTGTTATCATTTCTTCTAAATTGAGTGAAAAGCATGAGGTTGAACTAATTTTACTGCTTAAGCAACATAGGAAGGCTATTGCATGGACGATTGCTGATATTAGAGGCATTAGCCCTTCTTATTGTATGCATAAGATTATATTAGAGGAAGAGCACACACCTAGAGTAGACCACCAACGTAGGTTGAATCCCTCTATGAAGGAGGTAGTAAAGAAAGAAATCATAAAATGGTTAGATGCAGGTGTAATCTTCCCCATAGCTAGTAGCCAGTGGGTAAGCCCCATCCAATGTGTACCTAAAAAGGGGGGGATAACTGTGGTAGTCAATGAGAACGACGAACTGATTCCAACAAGGACTGTCACAGGGTGGAGAGTGTGTATGGATTACAGGAAATTAAATAAAGAAACAAAAAAAGATCATTTCCCCTTACCATTCATTGACCAGATGTTAGACAGAATAGCTGGTAGAGCCTATTATTGTTTCTTAGATGGTTACTCAGGCTATAACCAGATTACTATAGACCCTAAGGACCAAGAGAAGACCACCTTCACTTGCCCTTTTGGAACCTTTGCCTTCCGCAGAATGCCTTTTGGCTTATGCAATGCACCGGCAACTTTCCAAAGGTGCATGATGGCAATCTTCTCTGAGTTGGATGAGTCCATGATAGAAATATTCATGGATGACTTCTCAGTCTTTGGGGATTCATTCACCAACTGTCTAGAAAATTTAGGACAAGTCCTGACTAGGTGTGAGGAGACCAACCTAGTTCTAAATTGGGAAAAATGCCACTTCATGGTGGATGAAGGGATTGTCTTAGGTCATCGAGTGTCAAGGGCAGGTGTAGAGGTCGATAGGGCCAAAATTGAGATCATAGAGAAGTTGGTAGAGCCACAAAATGTCAAAGCCATTAGAAGTTTCTTAGGGCATGCTGGCTTCTACAGAAGGTTCATTAAGGACTTTTCTAAGATAGCCAAGCCTTTGTGTGAGCTTCTAGAGCTAAATAGGCCATTCATCTTCTCTAAAGAATGTAGAGTAGCTTGGAAAACCCTTAAGACAGCACTAGTCACAGCCCCTATCATAGTAGGACCCAATTGGGATCTCCCCTTTGAGATGTTATGTGATGCCAGTGACTATGCTGTGGGGGTGATGTTAGGACAGAAGATTGACAAGCTAACACACCCTGTATATTATGCTAGTAAAACCCTGAATGAAGCACAATGTAATTACACGACTACTGAGAAGGAGATGCTAGCAGTAGTGTTTGCTTGTGAGAAGTTTAGGAATTACATTGTAGGCACCAGAACTGTAGTGTTTACAGATCACTCTGCAATCAAGTACCTTATGAGGAAGGCTGATGCTAAGCCTAGGTTGATAAGGTGGGTACTGTTGTTGCAAGAGTTTGATCTGGACATTAGAGACAAGAAAGGGTGCGAGAATGTGGTTGCGGATCATCTTTCCCGATTGCACCATAATTGCGAAAAAATTGCGGAGTCCGCAATTTCTGATGCTTTCATCGATGAACATGTCTTTGTTTTGGCTCATCGTGATAACGATGAGGAACCTTGGTTTGCTGACATTGCTAACTTCCTTGCATCACAGGTACTGCCTACTTTCAAGGGAGGACAAGAGAAGAAGAGGTTCTTCCACGAAGCAAAGAAATTCATATGGGATGATCCCACTTTATACAGAACATGTGCTGACGGATTGCTAAGGAAGTGTGTTTCAGCTGCTGAGGCGAAGTCTGTGCTGCAGCACTGCCACACAGCTCCTTATGGTGGACACTTTGGTGGCCAAAGGACAGCTGCAAAGGTATTTCAGAGTGGCTACTATTGGCCAACGATCTTCAAGGATGCACACGCCTATGCACATAGCTGTGATGAATGCCAAAGGACAGGTAATCTCAGTCGCAAGGATGAAATGCCTCTCACATACATCTTAGAGTTGGAGCTCTTTGATGTGTGGGGCATTGATTTCATGGGACCATTTCCACCATCATCAGGTAACCTTTACATCCTTGTAGCAGTAGACTACGTCTCTAAGTGGGTAGAGGCCATAGCTTGTCCTAGTAATGATGCCAAAACAGTCATTAAATTCTTACATAGGCACATTTTCACTAGATTTGGGACTCCTCGTGCTATCATTAGTGATGAGGGGACCCATTTTATTAATAAAGCTATGGAAAAAGTGTTGGCTAAATATAACATTAGACATAGAGTAGCCACTCCCTACCACCCACACTCAAATGGACAAGCTGAAATTTCGAATAGGGAAATTAAGAACATCCTAGAAAAGGTGGTCAAACCTAATAGGAAAGACTAGTCATTTAAGCTTGAGGATGCACTTTGGGCTTATAGAACAGCATATAAGACACCCCTAGGCATGTCTCCCTATAGGTTGGTGTATGGCAAGGCATGTCATCTTCCATTTGAGTTAGAGATTAAGGCATTTTGGGCATTGAAAGAATTGAATTATTGTGTGACTGATGCAGGGACACTACGGTCATTACAATTGCATGAGCTTGATGAGCTTAGACACATGTCTTATGAGAATGCCAAAATGTATAAAGAAAAGACCAAAATATGGCATGATAGTAGACTTAGGATCAAAGACTTTAGGAAAGGCCAACTTGTCCTATTATTTAACTCACGACTAAAATTATTTCCAGGCAAACTAAAGTCTAGATGGTCGGGTCCATTTGTCATTACTAATGTATTTGTTCATGGTGCAATAGAGATAAAGAACTTGCAGCAAGGACAGCCTTTTATGGTCAATGGTGCGAGATTGAAGCACTACTATGAGGAAGGAGATGTGAAGACTCTCTCGGCCTTCCTCTTGAATGAAGCATGAAATTAAAAACGAGAGAGAACGAGTGGTTACTGTGCTCGTTTAGTCAAGGCTAATGTGAAGACTCTCTCGGCCTTCCGATTATCGTTTGTGTGTTTTGTTGTGTGATTTTAATTACGAATTTGATTTTGTTTTTATTTCTTTTTGTAGGGAATCGATAGATGGAATCAAGGAGATCAAATCCAGCTTTAAAAATCAAGAAACGGTTGAGCCAAATAAAAGATACGGACGATCAAAGATTGACATTTAGATGAAAAAATATCCCTTAAATTGCGGTGGAATTGCAGGATCCGCAAAATATAGCCGTTGGGGATTTATCCGTTGCCTTTATATCCGTTGGAAGGCGCTCGATCGATACGATTCTCTCATTCTCTGATTTCCAAGAAAGCTGCGATTCTCTTCATCTTTGATTCTTCTCTCCAAATCGCCAAGAAGCAACAATGGTGCTCACTAGGGCTGAAAGATCTGCGGCCAAGAAAAGGGCCGATGACGCTGAAGAAGCTGCGAGGGAAGCACTTATTGCCCTCGCCAATGCTGATGCTGCACGTACCGAACGGCTGCCCAAGCTTCCAATCCGTAGGAAGAAGTGGAGGGTTGTCACGGAAATCCCTGCTGGACCTTCTGAACCAGCAGGCACACCCAAGAAACGCCGGTGGAGTGTCGAGATAGCCGCCGAACCAAGCACAGCAAAGACTCCCTCTGTGGAGAGTCAAGAACCTGATCGTGCGTTCCACGAGTCAGCCCAGAAGGGTTCTTCGCCATCTGCATCACCTGCGCACAGCCCTGCATCATCTGAACCAGTGCACAGCCCAGAGATCGCTTCATCACCGCCTGCACCGAGCCCTGAGTTGTCTTCAGCACCTCAGAGTTCTGGTCAGACACCTGCGGCTGCACAGAGCTCCACGCCCTCGACTACTCCCCCACGGCCTGATCCTGAATTCCCTTATGGGGAGTACCAAGAGTCCACGCAAGGCAGTGGGGATGGTGGTGAAGACGAGGTCTTCTCGCCTGCAAGGGAAGCTAGCCCAGAGAGTCTTGCACAGCAGGATGATTCCATGGAAGAGACGCTGGGGGCATGCCTGCAGCAGATCAACATTGAGGCGAAGCTCAAGAAGAAAAGGAAGGCCAAGGTTCTTAAGGCTAAGCGAGTCAAGAAGCTGAAAAAGAAGAAGGCCAAGAAGGCGCCTTCCTCAGAGAAAGAAAGCACGGAGCCATCGCTCAAAAGACTCAAGGTTGAGGCTGCCGAGTCAGCCAAGACAGCAGACAAAGGGAAGGCCAAGCTCTACCCTGAAGACGAGCCTCAATCTGTGAGGTATGTATCGTCTGACGCTGAGTCCAGGGGCGTTGAGTTAAGGAAGAGGGAGTTGCTGCACGAGAAAGGCTTCCTCGACAGACTTGCTGACCTGCCGCAGTTCTTGCGCGCAGGGATTATAAATCACAGCTGGGAAGAGTTGTGCCGGCCACCCAATCCGGCTTACACGAGTATGGTATACGACTTCTACGCCAACCTTCGAAACTCTGAGGAAGGGCTTTCTGTGGTGAGGGGAGTAGAGGTGGACTACTCAGCAAAGGCCATCAACGACGCTTATGGCCTAAAGGGCCAAAGACACACTGACTACGCACGGATCGTTGATGAGCCGACTGAGGCAGTGCTGGAAGAGGCCATTCGCACAATTGGCCAGCCTGAAGCAGCGTGGACTGTCTCACGCAATGGGAGGCACACCCTAATGAGTGCCAACCTGACAGCAAAGGCAGCTGTATGGTTTGCCTTTGTGAGGCGGAAGCTGTCCCCTGTGACCCACGAGACGACCATCAACCAGAGCAGATCGCTGCTGGTCTATGCCATCATGCGCGGTCTCACGGTCAATGTGGGGGAAGTCATGTCAGCTGCCATTGCTGAGTGTGCCAGAAAAGGTAAGGGTCCATTATTCTTCCCCAATACCATAACGAAATTATGTTTGCTTGCAGGAGTTCCTATCGAGCGCATGGAGCAGCAGATGGCCTACACGGGCCACTTGGAGCTGCCTGCTAGCTTGAGGCTGAAGAGGAAGGGGAATATGGAGTTTGAATTGGATCGATTGGCTGCTGATCAGTCACGATCCATGGCCTGCCTAATGGATATGCAACGAAGGATGGCTCAATGGGCCACTTATGCGCAGGCACGGGACAAGGAGGTTGCAGACCAGCTTGGATGCACCTTCCCTGACTTCCCTACAAATCTTCTCACTCCATGGGTGCCCCCACGACCAAGACAACCTGATGAGGATGACGAGAATTGAGTGCTGGGGTGAATTGCACTGAAGGGAGTATTGCTGTTCCCTTAGAAATAAAAAATAAAAAAAAATCTGCTTCTGATAAAATCTTGTGAACTCTACTGTTTTTAGTCAATTTTTGATCTGTTTTAGATGTTTAGTTTTATGTTTTTTCTTTTGCTTAGTATAGTCTGATGTTAGCTGCCTAGGTAGGTTAGGTTAGTTTTATTTTTGTTGAGCTTAAAGCAACAGGACAGAGCATGTTTAGGGGCCTGATTCAATGTTATATCTGCCCGGATTTGATTGCGAAATAATTGCGGTACCCGCAATTTTTATGACTAATTGCATGTTTTGGACTGTTTGTTTAGATAGGCTGTGATCTGTTAAATCCTATCTTTTGCTGCTAGCATGACTACCTTATATAGCTTATCTTACAGCATGCTGGATGAGTGTCATAGGACACCCTTTGATAGTTTAAATTAACCTCTCAAAAGCTCAGCATGCATAGCTTTAAGACCTTATCTGTCTGTTTTTTTCAAAATTCTGCTGCTGTGATATTTTCTTTTAGAATGTTCTGTCTATGCCTAGGTCTTTTAAATTCTCTTTGTTTTACCTTAGACTAGATGCTTCTAGATAAGTTTGGGGGTGTGCCACCTCGGACACTCATTGGGGACAATGAGTAGTTTAAGTTTGGGGGAGGCCACCCTAGGCCTAGGAACATTCCTCTTTTCCTTAGGACATAAGCATTCTTCTTCTCCTTTAAAAAAAAAAAAAAGAAAAAATAGAATAAAAAGGGGAGCTTCTCTCAAAGTGCTGAGTAATCAGTGCCAAGTGTGTAACCCACAAGTGGCATTGCATCAAAAGGCAACCCAAGGAGAAGTTTCACCTAAGTAAGAAAGAAGAAAAAAGGAAGAAATAGGGAAGAAGAGTGTATGCTTAGGAGTTATAACCTTGTGGCTTAGATGTCCTATTTGAAAAGAACTCTGATCCTCAATAAACTGAGCACAAGGTTGTAGCTTTTAGGTTTGTCTAGGGAGATGAATGTATATCCAATGAAGTGATGCCAGGGTTTAGTTGGTCTTATGAAAGTACTACTGTCACTGGTTTTGTACTAAGACTGGCATGACTCTAAGGAATCCTAGGTAGCTCATAAGTAAAAACTAGAAGCATGTACTGAGTCTGAGATAAAGCTAGGCAGAATTTGAAACCTTAGGGATAGTGGCATGATATGACAAAAGCAAATAGATCAGTAGTAGGGGGTTAATGAAAACAGTAGGTGTTTTAGGCAGGCAGAGTCAGAAGAAGCGTGATAAGAGGTTAGTGTTAAACTTGGAAGTGTGTCACAGGACAGCACTGCTATGGATGAGAATATAAGAGAGTTAGTAAGTGGTTAAAGAAGGTAAAATAACAGCCTAAGTAAGTCCTTAGTTTGCTTGAGGACAAGCAAAACCTCAAGTTTGGGGGTGTGTTAAGTCTCTGAAAGTGACTTATTTAGGACCTGTTTAGCTTAGGAAAATGCACATACTTAGGTGTTTTTAATAACATTTAGCCTAAACCTATGATTAAATATGAGAATTAGAAGAAGGTAGCTAATTTAGGACTTATGCATAATAGGAGAAAAAAGGGTTGAAAACCGAAGGAAAAGAATGAAACAAACAGCATTGCGATAGCTTTGCGAAATAATTGCGGACACCGCAATTATTCAAGTGAAAACCGTAAGTTGACTGATCTTTTTCTGTTAATTTCCGTTATTTCAGGGATTCGTTCTTTCTCCACCATCCATTCTGATATATGACGTTGAAGATTGATGGTTCTCCTTGGCCCAAACGCACCTGCAAACTACTATAAAAAGGGGTCAAAGTCGGAGGTTTGATCATCATCCGAAAGCGTGAAGTCGTCTCGCAGTCCATCTGTTCTACTGTTTTTCCTTTGCCGTCTGTTGGTTTGCGAAGTCCAGCTGTTGGAGTCGATAATCTGATAGGAAGGAGAGGAGATTCTTCTTCTCTCCCGATTGGATTCATCCAAGCAAGGCTGCTCTTTTTGATCCTTCATTCGAGGCGACTGCATCGAGACATTCAAGCTGTTTATTGCTTTCTGTTCTTCATTTCTATTTTTCCAACTCTGCCTTGTTGTTGTTTCTTTTCTAATAGCTAGATTAAGATAATTCGTTGTGTTCTGTCTCTCTGTCTTTACTTTAAAGCTTTCATCTGTTCGTTCAAACAATTTCAGTAATCAAAGTACAAGTCTGCATTTCTCAGTTTCCATCTGCTGCTACGGTTTTTGTCTACTGTTTTAAATATATTTCTCTTCTAAGCATGTCTGTTTTATCTGTCATTTCTGTTTACCTTATATCCATGAGTAGCTAAATCACCTAGGGGCATGCTAATGACAGAACTATAGGCTAAAAAACGTGAACCAAGTATGTAGGTTAGCACTCGAAGCATTGGTTGTATGTGAGCGTCATCCCACGGGCAATTTCGATTGGCCATCCATTTTGTCCAAAGAACTCCTAACCTCTGGAAGGAGTAAGAGTTCAGAGTCATATAATCATGCTAGCCTTCCATGGTAATCAGAAAACGGCTTAGGAATAAGCGTTTTCCTAGTACAAACTAAACACTCCTAATTTAACAAAATGCTTAAGACCTTACTTTGAAGTCGAGTAAACTAAAGTATTTAATGCATGGAATCGGACGATACATGAGATAGAGTGAGTTTGATGCATAGAGAGTTGATCTACTGCTTGAGAATCGTATTAAAATGCCTATAGGATAGTCGTTAGTAGCCCTTAATTCGCCATTTTACACACTTTTTCTGTTTAGTTAATTGCGGAAAAATTGCGGTTCTCGCAATTCTGCCTAAGTACCATTCTGTTTGGTTGTTTTCCTCTTCGTTTATTAATTTCATCTCTTATCTTTTGAGTCCAATTTCAACTTGCTTTTGTTTATGTTATATTCCTTTATACATTCGGTAAGAAATAGACAATTAAAAATCAAATTTACCCCTTCAAATCCATCCCTTCTTTCTTGACAATAACACTTTGTGAATAGCTAAAAATAAGTCTCTGTGGAAAAAACGAATGAAATATACTTACTACTTGCTGTGAGACCATGTATGCTTGCATGTTCTGAGTGCTCTCTCTACTTTCTTGCTTATTTATTTTAACACATTGAGCACGCAACAAGTGGTCTGCTAAATCGTTTAGAGGACAACTCTTTACCGCCATGTGAGTCTTGTCTTGAGGGCAAGATGACCAAACGATCTTTTTCTGAAAAAGGTCATAGGTCCAAAAAACCTCTAGAAATCGTGCATTCGGATCTCTGCGGTCCTTTGAATGTCAAAGCACGAGGAGGGTATGAATATTTCATCAGTTTTATTGATGATTATTCTAGGTACGGTTATCTTTATCTAATGCATCATAAGTCCGAAGCTCTTGAAAAGTTCAAAGAGTATAAGGCAGAGGTTGAGAACACATTAGGTAAATCGATAAAAACACTCCGATCAGATCGAGGTGGAGAGTATATGGATTTAAGATTCCAGGACTATATGATAGAACATGGAATAGTATCTCAACTCTCAGCGCCAGGAACACCACAGCAGAATGGTGTGTCCGAGAGGAGAAATAGAACCCTGTTAGACATGGTTCGATCTATGATGAGTTATGCTCATTTGCCTAGTTCGTTTTGGGGATATGCAGTAGAGACTGCAGTATATATTTTGAACATGGTTCCCTCTAAGAGTGTTTCTGAAACACCTTATGAGTTATGGAGAGGGCGTAAAGGTAGTTTACGTCACTTCAGGATTTGGGGGTGTCCGACACATGTGCTAGTACCCAATCCAAAGAAGTTGGAACATCGTTCAAAATTGTGCCTATTTGTAGGTTACCCCAAGGAAACGAAAGGTGGTCTATTTTATGATCCTCTTGAGAACAAGGTACTAGTATCGACTAATGCCACGTTCTTAGAGGAAGACCACATGAGAGATCATCAACCGTCGAGCAAAATTGTTTTGTCCGAATTTTCCAGGAAAGCTACAGACGGATCAACAAAGGTTGTTGATCAGGCTGGTCCTTCTCAAGAGTTGAGAAAACCTCGACGCAGTGGGAGGGATGTAAGACAGCCCGACCGCTACATCGGCTTGTCTGAAACTCAAGTCGTCATACCTGATGATGGCGTTGAGGATCCATTGACGTTTAAACAGGCAATGAATGACACAGACAAGGACCAGTGGCTTAAAGCCATGGATCTCGAAATGGAGTCTATGTACTTCAATTCGGTCTGGGATCTTGTAGACCAACCAGATAGTGAAAGACCTATCGGTTGCAAGTGGATCTACAAGAGAAAACGAGACCAAGCCGGTAAGGTGCAAACCTTTAAGGCTCGACTTGTGGCAAAAGGTTATTCCCAAAGAGAAGGGGTGGACTATGAAGAAACCTTTTCTCCTGTTGCCATGTTAAAGTCGATTAGAATACTCTTATCCATTGGTACATTTTATGACTATGAAATCTGGCAAATGGATGTCAAGACTGCCTTTCGGAATGGTAATCTTGAGGAGAGTATCTATATGGCTCAACCAGAGGGATTCATACTTCAGGGTCAAGAGCAAAAGGTTTGCAAGCTTAATCGATCCATTTATGGGTTGAAGCAAGCATCTAGATCCTGGAATATAAGGTTTGATACGGCGATCAAATCTTATGGCTTTGAACAAAATATTGACGAACCTTGTGTTTACAAGAAAGTAGTCAATACTGTTGTAGCTTTCTTAGTCTTGTACGTAGACGATATACTACTCATTGGGAATGATGTAGGGTTCCTAACTGACGTTAAGAATTGGCTAGCGACCCAATTCCAAATGAAAGATTTGGGAGAGGCTCAATTTGTTCTAGGGATTCAGATCATAAGGAATCGTAAGAACAAAGTGCTAGCGCTGTCTCAAGCATCTTATATTGACAAGGTGTTGTCAAGATATTCGATGCAGAATTCCAAGAAAGGTTCGCTGCCTTTTAGGCATGGAATTCACTTGTCTAAGGAACAGTCTCCTAAGACACCTCAAGAGGTTGAGGATATGAGACGAATTCCCTATGCATCTGCAGTTGGTAGTCTTATGTACGCTATGTTGTGTACACGACCCGACATCTGTTATGCAGTAGGAATTGTCAGTAGGTTCCAGTCCAATCCAGGATATGATCACTGGACAGCCGTTAAACATGTCCTCAAGTATCTTAGGAGAACGAGAGACTATGTGCTTGTGTATGGCGCGAAGGATTTGATCCTTGCAGGATACACTGACTCTGATTTTCAGACTGATATAGATTCTAGGAAATCTACATCAGGATCAGTGTTCACTCTTAACGGAGGAGCAATAGTATGGAGGAGTATAAAGCAAGGTTGTATTGCTGACTCCACCATGGAAGCTGAGTATGTCGCAGCTTGCGAAGCAGCGAAGGAAGCTGTATGGCTTAGGAAGTTCTTGACAGATTTGGAAGTTGTTCCAAATATGAACTTGCCAATCACCCTTTATTGTGATAACAGCGGTGCAGTGGCAAATTCTAAAGAACCTAGAAGCCATAAGCGTGGAAAGCATATTGAGCGGAAGTATCATCTCATCAGGGAGATAGTGCAACGAGGAGATGTGATCGTCACACAGGTAGCCTCAGAGCACAACATTGCTGATCCGTTTACTAAGTCTCTCACGGCTAAAGTGTTTGAGAGACACCTACAAAGTATAGGGCTGCGAGCTGCTCAGTAGGACAGTGGGAGAAACTTTAGATATTTGATATTCTAGTTCTCTCGACCAGCATGTACTCCACTGACGTTTAAGTCCAAGTGGGAGTTTGTTGGGTTTTATGTCCTAAAACTCGTAGTTTGTAAACTGTATGAATGTAAAAATAAATATTATATTTCAATAAAGTTGTTATTGAATTTTAGTGAATTGTGTTTGTATTAACCTATACCAATAACTAACACCCATGGCGATAGTATGAGTACTTGAACTTCATGTGTGACATGAATGTGAATCAAGTTCAAGTAGATTGCCAAAATGGTCTATAGTATAGGGATAAGGCTGGGTACCTTATCCTGGGGACACTATTGGACGCGGCTCACTTTGTATAGTACAAAACGATGTGATTCGAATCGTTTCATGTAGAGACATGTGAGTGAGGGCGTCCTGTGCAATGAGTTTGCACAAGACCGAACCTTGAAATAAAATCGCTCTTTCTTTATAACACCGTTTACTGTAAAGACCGATTTTTTCATTTGATGACTTAGGTAACTCGATCTCAATCCTGAGCTTACTATGAACTCCTGTTTATTCAACCTTATCCTTTGATTTGTACGGGTGAGAGTGGCCAGTTTGCCGACTCAATATGCCTACCATCTTGGGGATAAGATTGAATAAGTGGCTGGGGACATAGTTGTAGCAAGATTGGAGTTCACTCCTACCCGCTTTAAGGGTTAGTAGAGAGGTTGTTCCCTTAAGTGCTGACTCCAGGTCTTGAACAATGGGCCCATCCTCTCCTGATCAGGGAGGAATCTGATTTGATGGTTGGACCACAAATCAATTGTTCATTAGAGGTGTCAGTGGTACTTAAGGAACAAGATATAATACAAGGGTTAAACGGTATAAATGACCCGTTGTGATTATGAACGACCTGTGAAGGATCGACTTACTGATGATAGTTAGATCAACAGGACACAATATATCTACAGTGAGGAGAGTGCAGCCCTTGGACTTTAGTGGAGTCTCCGGGGGTTAACGAATGTTGGTTAGTTCGGTTGAAAGAGTTTTGACCGGATAATCTCGTATCGTTGGAGCTCATGATCTGTAGGTCCTTTCGGTTCTCCTGGCTAGCTCGGATAAAGCCGTGAAACAATATAAAAGAAAAGAAAAGAATTTGAATCGTTCAAATTCGGGTTGGTGGAAGAAGGATAGACATATTTAAATATGATTTAAATATGGACATATTTAAATATGATTTAAATATGAGATTGGTCTGAAAACATGAATATGATTCATGTGCAAAAAGTCGGTTTTCGGAAAACCGGGTTTAATTATATTATTTAATTAATATTTGATATTGAATTAAATAATATTAATTAAAATATATATATATTTTTTATTAATTAAAAAGTTTAATTAATAAAATAATTATTATTATTTTAATAATAATAATTTATAAATATATATATAAATATATATATATATATATATACATGTGTCTTACATGCAAGCATGTAAGACACATGTAATGTTTATATATATACAGAGTATATATAACATTGACTCATCAGACTAATTAAAAAAAAAAAAAAAGGAAAAAGAAATCCTTAGTGCGTATTGGGGTAGTTAAAAATGAAAATGAGATTTTTCATTTTCTCTCTCTCTAGCTTCTCCGTCTGCCTTCTTCCTTGAGCTCTCTGTAAACAGAAGAAAAATAGTTTTTCTTCGTGAGCTTCTTCCCTCTTTTCTTTTGTAAAAGGAGTCCCACTACTCCGTTTCTCGGCCCGAGGATAGCGGGACTACCGTGGGTGGTCCACGAACGTTTCGTGAGAAGGCTCGGTGAGCTCGTGAGGAGCTTCTGGCGGTGAATTTGGAGAAATACGAACGACAAGGGTATGTGTTCTAACTTCTCTTTTTCATTGCTTTTGCATGTTTCCATTTGTTTAAATTGATGAAATTAGAGTGTCCATGATCCAAATCGCTTCCGCTGCGTTCCATCGACGCTCCATCACGAACGACCTGTGAAGGATCGACTTACTGATGATGGTTATATCAAGAGGACATAAATATATCTACGGTGAGGAGAGTGCAACCCTTGGACTTTAGTGGAGTCTCCGAGGGTTAACGAATGTTGGTTAGCTTGACTAAAGAGTTTGGTCGGTTAATCTCGTATCATTGGAGGTCATGATGTGTAGGTCCTTTAGATTCTGCTGGCTAGCTCGGATTAAGCCATGTAACAATATGAGAGAAAAAGAATTTGAATTTATTCAAATTCATTTTTGGAAGAATGATGGACATATTTAAATATGATTTAAATATGTGATCGATCTAAAACATGAATAGGGATTCATGTGTGATGATTCGGTTTAAGAAATCAGGATTAGTCTTATTATTTAATTAATATTTGATATTGAATTAAATAATAATATTAATTAATTAAAAAGTTTAATTAATTAAAATTTATTTTGTTTATTAAAATTAATTATGAATTAATTTTAAAATGACCAAATATTACAAGTGGGATTATCCAAGTTGAGTGGATTTATCCAAGTTGTGAAGTGGATTGTGAATCACCAACCACATGCATAAACTCATCAATTGTTAAACACTTGTGTGAAGACTAATTCATCCATATTTGAGGTGTCATGCTAAGCAAAGAGTTTGTTGCATGTGAATGGCCTATAAATTGGATGGAGTTCAAATGGTTTGTTTTTTGATGATGTTTGGTTTTTGTTGGAAGCTTTGATTGTGTGACAATTCTCCTTCAAAACTCTCATCACAAAGATCTCTTCTCTATCCATCTCTTCTTCCTTTTTTCTTTCATAATGGAGTCCCACCACTCCGTTGCTCGGCCCGAGGATAGCGGGACTACCAGAGGTGGTCCTCGAAGTGTTCGAGAGAAGGTTCGAGGTGTTCGTGAGAAGATTCGAGCATTGGGATTAGAAGATTTTAGAACTACAAGAGGTATGTGTTCTAATTTCTTTAATTTCCAAGTTTTTAGCATGTTTCTAGTTTAGCTAAATTGATGAAATTAGACTGCTAATGATCCGACTCGCTTCCGCTGCGCTACATGCGCTCTATCAGATGTTTCTTAGAGAAATGCAGACAATAGCGATATGTAGTGTTTGCTCGGTTGGGGGTCATACTTCCTACACATGTCCTGAGTCGCCACAAACCAGCTTCTTTGGAGCCTACTGTTGCGTGCTCAGTGTGTAAATAAAATGTAATGCGAAGAGCACTCAGATCATGCAAGCATACATGGTCTGCAGCAAGTGATAAGTATTTTTTAATTCGTTTTCCCACAGAGATTGAGTTTAGTTACTAACGAGTTGAGGTGCTAAATTAGATAAGGTCACTTAAATTGGGTAGATTTGGGGTTGATGTACCGAAATAATAAAGAATGCAAGAAGAAAGTAAATGTAAAAACCAAACAAGCAAGAGATAAAGCTATAATGTGAAGAAGAATAATTGCGGATCTCGCAATTATTTAGCAATAAAATCGCAAAGGTAGAAAGCTCATAAAAAGACTAAGGCAAAAAGCAGAAATGTTTTATTGCGGTTCTCGCAGTAATCTAGCAATAAATTAGCAACGTTCTTAATGTAAAGTAAAGCAGCAAGGTCGACTTAAGACTCTTCTATAGGCACTTAACTACGATCATTCAGCAGTAGATTAACATATCATGCATCGTCTTAGCTCAGTCTCATGCATCTCTCGATTACATGCATTAGATCTTTAGTTCACTCATATCCAAGTAAGACATAAACACCTATTTATAGAAGCAAACTAATGAACGTGCTAGGAAAACGCCTATTCATAGGTCGTTTTCTGGTTACCATGAAAGGCTAGCATGAATGGATGACTCTGAACTCTTACTCCTTCCGGAGGTTAGGAGTTCTTTAGACAAAATGGATGGCCGGTCGAAATTGCCCGTGGGATGAAGCTTACATACATTCAATGCAATCACACTATCCTACATGCTGAATTCTCGTGTTTCTAGCCTACAGATTCATCTTTAGCAGACCCTTCTTAGATTAGTTACGCGTGGTTTCCAAAGTAAAAGAGACGGATTGATTGATCATGATTTGAATGACTTAGTAAACACAACTGAATACGAGATAACAAAATGAAGAACTCAAGAAACTTAATTGATTACTCTTTAAAAACCGAATACAAATACTTCATAAACAGACGTGCAAAGGTTCGAAAGCAGTAAAGAATAAGGGATGTAGAAGTAATGATCCAGATCAATGTGTAAATGGAAACAATAGAGAGAAAACAATAGAGAAAGCTTGTAAAAGTGCACGGATCTCCTCGTCGCAAACGCCTCGGATGAAGGGGAAGATTAGCTGATCTTGGGGATGAATTCAATCAGAAGAGAAGAAGGATCTTCTCTTCTTCCTCTCGAATTATCGACGCCAAGGGCTGATTTCTTCGTTCCAACAAACGGGAGAAAGAAATGTCGTCTGCAGATTGCTTTGCAACTGAGATCTCACGCTTCTGAGCTGTCTTTTCCTTTCATCATCCTTCTCTTTTTATAGCTTCTGCAGGTACCTTCAGCCGCGGATTTCCATCCATTTTGAACGACAATCCTCCACGTGGCAGCAGTGGAAAGCTTAGGCGGCTGGAAGATCGCAACAAGGACGACTGATGGCTGGAAAAGTCCAGCAGAAGACTATTTCCTTGCGATTTCTTTGCGAGGGCCGCAATGCCTCATTGCGGCTTTAGCAATATTTCAGCAAAGTTTCCTGCAATGTACATTTTAGCTTGTTTTACATCATTTTGCATCCTTTTTCGTTCCTTTTCCAAATAAGTCCTATTTTAGCATCACTTCTCAAATTCTCGCATTTATGCACACACTAAGCTAACTCTTAACAAAAACACTCAAGAATGTGCATGATTTAAAGGTAAATATAGCCCTAAATAATGGACTTTTGGCGAGGTAACACACCCCCAAACTTAAGTTATTGCTCGTCCTCGAGCAATATAAAAGCTTACTTTGGCTGCTAATTCTTGTCTTTCAAACTCTACCTAGCTGACTTGCTGACTACCCCAGGCTTACTATCAAAGGCACTGCTGTCCTGTGACATTCTTCTAAGTTCAAACTAACTTCATATTCTGCCTATTCTGATTTCCCTTGCCTTTAAAACCTTCTGTTTTTACTAACTTCCTACCTTATGTTTTATTTGTCTATGTCATTGGACTCATTGTGCAGCTATCCCTAAGTTTTCAAATTCTCCCTAGTTTTAACTCAGACTCAGTACATGCTTCTAATGTTTTTATTTTTGACTCACCTAGGACTCCTTAAAGTCATGTTAGGCTTAGCACACACGAGTATCAGAGTTCAGTAACCATATATAGAACAAACTAAGCCCTGGCACCACTATGTTGGATGGACACTCATCTCCCTTGACAAACCTTCAAGCTACAGCCCTGTGCTTAGCAAACTAAGGATCAAAGTTCAATTTCATAGGACACCTAAGCACTTAGGCCGTAGCTCTTTGGCACACATTCTTCTTCCTTAGTTTTATCTTTCCTTCTTTTTCCTTTTTTTCAAAGTCTTTTCTTTGAACTGCCTTTTGATGCAGTGCCACTTGTGGGTTACACAAATGGCCCTGATTACTCAGCATCCTTAGAGAGAGACAATACCCTTTACTTTTCTTTTGCTTTCTTATTCATTTTTTTTTTAAAGAAGAAGAATGTGTATGTTTTTCAAAGGAGAGAGGAGTGTTCCTAGGCCTAGAGGTTGCCTCCCCCAAACTTAAACTCCTCATTGTCCCCAATGAGAGTCTGAGGTGGCACACCCCCAAACTTATCTCAGAAGCTTCTAATCTAAATAAAAACCAGACAGAGATTAAAACTCCTAGGGATAGAATGACCCTCCTAGTGCAGATAACTCATAAGCAGAAGTTTACTAAAACCAACATGGTAAGGTCTAACAGAGGTACATGCTCATCAATTTATGAAGCTAATTAATCTAACAAGAGTGTACTTGACACTCATCCAGCATGCTCAATAGACAGACGACCTATGGACATCAGTAATGCAGCCAAATAAAGAGATTCAAAGACAGACAACCCATTAGAAGGTTATACACCAACATGCTGAAACTAACAAAATATTGCGGTGTCCGCAAAGAATTCGCAATGAATCCAACAGAGCAGTTTTAACTGTGATCAAGGCTCCTAGCATGCGATATTCGTTCATAAACAACTACAGAAAATAGCAGAATTATCTAAGCTACCTAATCATACGACATTACACTAAACTAATCTACTCTACTTAGGCAAATTAAGGATTTAAAACAGAACAAACAGTTGATAATGGTGGGGTAACAGGTCACAGAAAAGCATATTTTTTCTTTTTGTTTTTGAGAGGGATCAGAAATACTCCCTCGAATGCCGTAAATCTGGCATTCATTCATCCTTATCTTCATCATCCTTCCTCTCACTCGGAGGCACCCAAGGACTCAACAATCCAGCAGGGAAAGCAGGGAACGTGCACCGCAGGTGCTCAGCCAGCTCTTGGTCCCTTGCCTGCGAATACTCAGCCCATTGGGCTAACTTTCGTTGTAAGTCCATCAGGCAGGCCATTTATAATGACTGTTGTTGCGTGCTCAATGTGTAAATAAATAAGTGATAAGAGAGAGAGAGCACTCAGAACATGCAAGCATACATGATCCTATAGCAAGTAGTAAGTATTTTTTCATTCGTTTTTCCACAGAGATTTATTATTAGCTACTCGTGAAGTGTTTTGTTAAGAAAGAATGGGTGGATTTGATGGGGTAAAATTGGTTTTAAATTGTCTAATTTCTAAGGAATATATAAAGGGTAGCAACATAAACAAGTGCAAGTCAAAGATAAACTCAAATGAAAAGAGACGAGATTAATAAACGAAGAAGAAAACAGCTAAACAGAATTTTAAACTTAGCAGAATTGCGAGAACAGCAATTCTACCGCAATGTTACCGACAGCGAAAGTGTGTAAAATGGAGAAACAAGGGCTACTAACGACTCCTCTATAGGCATTTTCATACGATTCTCAAGCATTGGATCTACTCACTATGCATCAAACTAACTCAATCTCATGTATCTTCCGATTTCATGCATTAGATTCTTTAGTTTACTCATGTCCAAGTAAGGTCTTAAGCATCTTGTTAAAGCAGAAAGTTTATGGTTTGTACTAGGAAAACGCCTATTCCTAGGTCGTTTTCTGGCTACCTTGAAAGGCTAGCATGAGTGTATGACTCTGAACTCTTACTCCTTCCAGAGGTTAGGAGTTCTTTGGACAAAATGGATGGCCAATCGAAATTGCCCGTGGGATAAAGCTTACATACAATCAATGCTTCGAGAGATATCCTACATGCTTGATTCACGTTTTTTAGCCTATAGGATTGTCATTAGCATGCCCCTATGTGACTTAGTTACTCATGGATATAGAGAGAATGGAAAGATTAAGTAAGATAGACATGCTCAGAAGAGAAATAAACTTAAAACAGTAAGGCAAAACAGTAGGCAGAGAAGGATTTTGAACTTGCGAAGTAATGAATTGCACGTTGATTAAATGATTGTTTGAATGAACAAATGGAAGCTCTAAAGTAAATAACACAAAGACAGAAAGCAACGAAATGAAATGAACTAGCTACTAGAAGAGAAACAACAACAAAACAAAGCTGGAAATTAGAAATGAAAGACAGAAAGCAGTAATTGAGCTTGGAACGCCTCGTCGCAACCGCCTCGGCTAAAGGGTGAGAAAGATCAGCCCTGCTTGGATGAATCCAATCAGAAGAGAAGATGAATCTTCTCTCCTTCCTATCAGATTGACGACTCCAACAGCTGAAACTCTCAAACCAACAGACGGGAAAGAAAAACAGGAGAAAAGATGAAGCTGCGAAGAGACTTCTACGCTTTCGGATGATGATTGAACCTTCGACTTTGACCCCCTTTTATAGTAATCTGCAGGTGCATTTGGGCCAAGGAGAACCATCCATCCTCAACGTCGTACTTCAAAATGGATGGAGGAGAAAGCACGAATCCCTGAAATAACGGAATAAAACAGAAAAAGATCAGCCAACTTACGGATTTCACTTAAAACATTGTTGTTTTAGCAATGTTTCCGCAATGCTGCCGCAATGCACAATTTTCTTTGTTTTCACTTCGGTTTTTGTTCCTTTTCTTTCCTTTTGCACACAAGTCCTAATTTAGCTACCTTCTTCTAATTCTCATATATAAGTGTAGGTTTAAGCTAAATACTATCAAAAACACCTAAGAATGTGCATCTTCCTAAGCTAAATAAGTCCCAAATAAGTCACTTTTGGAGACATAACACACCCCCAAACTTAAGGTTTTGCTTGTCCTCGAGCAAACTAAAGACTTACTTAGGCTTCTGTTTCAATCTCCTTAACCACTTACTGACTCCCTTAAGTTCCTATCTATAGCAGTGCTGTCATGTGACACACTTCTAAGTTTACAACTAACCTTTTAAAATGCTTCCTCTGACTTTGCACGCCTAATACTCCTGCTGTTTTATTAACTCCCTACGGTTGATCTACTTGCTTTTGTCATATCATGCAACTATCCCTAAGGCTTCAAATTCTACCTAGCTTTACCCCAGACTCAGTACATGCTTCTAGTCTTTAGTTTTTGAGTTACCTAGGATTCCTTAGAGTCATGCCAGTCTTAGTATTAACAGTGACAGTAGTACATTTAGAGAACAACCTAAACCCTGGCATCACTACATTGGACATACATTCATCTCCCTAAACAACCCTACAAGCTACAACTTTGTGCTCAGCTAATTGAGGATCAGAGTTCTTTTAAATTAGGCCATCTAAGCCACAAAGTTGCAACTCCTAGGTGTACATTCTTCTTCCCTATTTTTTCCTTTTTCTTTATTACTTTGGTGGAGCCTCTCCTTGAGTTGCCTTTTGATGCAATGCCACTTGTGGGTTACACACTTGGCACTGATTACTCAGCAACTTTGAGAGAGACACCCCTCTTTATTCTATTTGTCATTTTTTCAGCTCATCATTTTTTTTGTAAAGGAGAAGAAGAATGCTTATGCTTTAAGGGAGAGAGGAATGTTCCTAGGCCTAGGGTGGCCTCCCCCAAACTTAAACTACTCATTGTCCCCAATGAGTGTCTGAGGTGGCACACCCCAAAACTATCCTAGAAGCATCTAGTCTAAGGTAAAACAAAGAGAATCTAAAAACCCTAGGCATAGACAGAACATTCTAAAAGTAAATATCACAGCAGCAGAAATTCGTAAAAACAGGCAGGTAAGGACTTAAAGCTATGCATGCTGAGCACTGTTTAGAGGTTAAATTAAACTATCAAAGGGTGTCCTATGACACTCATCCAGCATGCTTTTAGATAAGCTATATAAGGTAGACAAGATAGCAGCAAAAGACAGAATTTAAACAGAACCAACCTAGCTAAACAGACAGTCAAAAACAGGCATTTACTAACAAAAATTGCGGATTCCGCAATTATTTCGCAATAGAATCAGGACAGGTATATCAGTGAACAAGGCCCCTATGCATGCTTTTTCCAGACATTTAAGCTCAACAAAAAGGAAACTAACCTAATCTACCTATTCAGCTACCATCAACCTACACTAAACAGGATTAAACACTAAAAATAAAGAACTAAAAACAGATCAAAAATTAACTCAAAATAGCATAATTCACATGGTTCACAAAAAGCAGTTTGATTTTTTTTCTTTTTATTTTAAGGGAACAACAATACTCCCTTTAGTGCTTCTCAAACTAGCACTCAGATGTCTTCCTCATCATCATTCCTTCTTGGCCTTGGAGGCGCCCATGGAGTCAGCAGGTCCGTGGGGAACTCAGGGAAGAAGCAGCCCAATTGGTCAACCATCTCCTTGTCCCTTGCCTGTGCATATGTGGCCCATTGAGCCATCTTCTTTTGCAGATCCATCAGGCACGCCATGGTCAGGGATTGAGCAGCAGCTAGACCATCCAGCTCGAACTCCATGTTTCCCTTCCTTCGCAACCTCAAGGCAGTAGGCAACTCCAGGTAGCCCGTGTAGGCCAACTGCCTTTCCAGTCGCTAAATTGGAACCCCTGCACGTAAGCAGAGCTTAGTAATTGTATTAGGAAAGAACAGTGGCCCCTTACCCTTCTTGGCGCAGTCAGCAATTGAAGCTGCAATGACCTCGCCCACGTTGATCGTGAGACCTCGCATGATTGCATAGACCAGCAGCGATCTGCCCTGGTTGATGGTGGTCTCATGGGTCACTGGGGACAGCTTCCTTCGCACGAAGGAAAACCAGACAGCCGCCTTGGCTGTGAGGGTAGCACTCATCAGGGTGTGCCTCCCATTGCGCGAGACTGTCCACGATGCCTCTGGCTGTCCAATGACTCGAATTGCCTCCTCCAGGACAGCTTCTGTTGGCTCATCAACTATCCTCGCATAGTCAGTATGTTTTTGGCCTTTGAGGCCATAGGCTTCGTTGATCGCCTTCGCTGAGAAGTCCACCTCGACTCCTCTGACCACAGATAGGCCATCTTCAGCATTCGTCAAATTGGCGTAGAAATCATACACCATACTTGAGTAGGCTGGGTTAGGTGGCCTGCACAGCTCTTCCCAGCCGTGATTCGTAATTCCTGCGCGCAAGAATTGCGGCAGGTCAGCAGGTGCGTCGAGGAATCCTTTCTCGTGCAGCAGCTCCCTCTTCCTCAGCTCAGTGCCTCTGGACTCAGCATCAGAAGACACGTACCTCACTGATTGAGGCTCCTCTTCAGGGTAAAGCTTGGCTTTCCCTTTGTCCTTCGGTTTGGCTGACTCAGCAGCCTCAATCTTGAGCTTCTTCAGAGACGGCTCATCACTCCCCTCTTCTGATGAAGGCGCAGCCCTGGACTTCTTCTTCTTGGACTTCTTTTTCCTTTTTGGCCGTTGGGCCTTGACAACTTTGGCGGCTTTCTTCAATCTTGCCTTTGTTGTCATCTGCTGGAGGCAATCCCCAGTGTCTCGTCCATGGAATCATCCTTTTGTGCAGGACTCGCAGGGCTGGCTTCTCTTAAAGGAGAGAAGACCTCTTCTTCCTCAGCTTCCCCACTACCTTGCGTCGATTCTTGATATTCTCCATATGAAAATTCAGGGTCAGGTTGTGGGGAAGTGGGTGATGCTTCAGGGCTCTCTGCAGGTGGGCTCTCTACTGGTGGAGAAGTGGGCGACGGACGAAGCTCAGGGCTTTGCGCTGGTGGAGATGGCGAAGTGGTCTGCTTGGCTGACTCGTGTGACCGACGATCACTTTCTTGACTCTCCACAGAGGGAGTCTTTTTCTTGCTCGCTTCCTCAGCCACGGCCATACGCCACTTGCGTTTCTTGGGTGTTCCTGCTGGCTCAGAGGGTCCAGCAGGTATCTCCGTAACTACCTTCCACTTCTTCCTGCGGATCGGCAGCTTGGGGAGTCGTTCGGTGCGCGCAGCCTCAGCATCAGCCAAGGCAAGCAGGGCTTCCCTCGCAGCAATTTCAGCATCCTCAGCCTTCTTTTTGGATGCCGATCTCTCAGCTCTAGTTAGCACCATTGTTGAATCGTGGGAATCTGGAAAGAAGAATTGCAGATGAAGAGGGCAGAAGATTCTTGGAGATCAGTGAATGGGAGAAGCGTACGGATCAGGGCGCTTCTAACGGACATAAATAATGATGGAAATCCCAACGGCTATATTCGTTGCGGATTCTGCAAATCCAGCGCAATTCTAGTGACCGTTGGAGATTTTCTGAGTTTAAATGCCAATCTTTTCTCAACCGAATCTTTGATTTGGCCCAATATCTCCTTGATTTTTTTAGCTTGATTTCATCTTCTTGATTCCATCTATTGATTCCCTAACAAAAGAAATAAAATCAACATTAAATTCTTAATTAAAATCACACAAAAATATGCACAAACGATAACCGGAAAAATCGCAAAAAATAAACTAAGGCATTAGCCTCGACTGGACGAGCACAGTAACCACTCGTCCTCTCTCGTTCTTAATTTCACGTTTCAGTCAAGAGGAAGGCCGAGAGAGTCTTCACATCTCCTTCCTCATAATAGTGTTTCAATCTTGCACCATTAACCATGAATGGTTACCCTTGCTGCAGGTTCTTAATCTCTATGGCACCATGAACAAACACGTTAGTTATGACAAATGGACCTGACCATCTGGACTTAAGTTTGCCTGGAAATAATTTCAACCGTGAGTTAAATAATAAAACAAGTTGACCTTTCTTGAAGTCCTTAATCCTAAGTCTACTGTCGTGCCAAATCTTGGTCTTTTCCTTGTACATTTTAGCATTTTCATAAGACATATGTCTAAGCTCATCAAGTTCATGTAATTGCAAAGACCGCAACGTTCCCGCATCGGTCACGCAATAATTCAATTCTTTTAGTGCCCAAAATGCTTTAATTTCTAACTCGAATGGGAGATGACATGCTTTACCATATACAAGTCTGTAAGGAGACATACCTAGGGGTGTCTTATATGCAGTTCTATATGCCCAAAGTGCATCCTCGAGTTTAAACGACCAATCTTTTCTATTGGGTTTGACCACCTTTTCTAGTATGTTTTTAATCTCCCTATTTGAAATTTCAGCTTGTCCATTCGAATGTGGGTGATAGGGAGTGGCTACTCTATGTCTAATATTATACTTAGCCAACACTCTCTCCATAGCTTTATTAATGAAATGTGTTCCTTCATCACTAATTATGGCACGAGGTGTTCCAAACCTAGTAAAGATATGTCTATGAAGGAACTTAACAACTGTTTTGGCATCATTATTTGGACATGCTATGGCCTCTACCCACTTAGATACATAGTCTACTGCTACTAATATGTAAAGGTTACCTGATGATGGGGGAAATGGTCCCATAAAGTCAATGCCCCACACATCAAAGAGCTCTAACTCTAAGATGTAAGTGAGAGGCATCTCATCCTTTCGACTAAGGTTACCTGTTCTCTGGCATTCATCACAGCTGTGTGCGTAGTTGTGGGCATCCTTGAAGATCGTTGGCCAATAATAGCCACTCTGGAACACCTTTGCAGCTGTTCTTTGGCCACCAAAGTGTCCACCATAGGGGGCTGTGTGGCAGTGCTGCAGCACAGACTTCGCTTCAGCAGCTGAAACACACTTCCTTAGCAAACCGTCAGCACATGTCTTGTAGAGTGTAGGATCATCCCATATGAATTTCCTTGCTTCATGAAGGAACCTCTTCTTCTCTTGTCCTCCCTTGAAAGTTGGTAGTACCTGCGAGGCAAGGAAGTTAGCAATGTCAGCAAACCAAGGTTCCTCATCGTTATCACGATGAGCCAATACAAAGACATGTTCATCAATAAAAGCATCAGAAATTGCGGTTTCCGCAATTTTTTCGCAATTATGCTGCAATCTAGAAAGATGATCCGCAACCACATTTTCACATCCTTTCTTATCTCTAATGTCCAGATCGAACTCTTGCAGCAACAATACCCACCTAATCAACCTAGGCTTAGCATCAGCCTTCCTCATAAGGTATTTAAGTGCAGAGTGATCTGTATACACTATTGTTCTGGTGCCTACAATATAGTTCCTAAATTTCTCACAAGCAAACACTACAGCTAGCATCTCCTTCTCAGTGGTTGTGTAGTTACATTGTGCCTCATTAAGTGTCTTACTAGCATAGTATACAGGGTGTGTTAGCTTGTCAATCTTTTGTCCTAACATGACCCCTACAGCATAGTCACTTGCATCACATAACATCTCAAAGGGAAGATCCCAATTTGGTCCTACTATGATAGGGGCTTTGACTAATGCTTCCTTAAGGGTCTTCCAGGCTAGGAAACATTCTTTAGAGAAGATGAATGGTTTATTAAGCTCTAGAAGCTCACACAAAGGCTTGGAGATCTTTGAAAAGTTCTTAATGAACCTTCTATAGAAGCCTGCGTGTCCTAAAAAACTTCTAATGGCTTTGACATTCTGGGGTTCTACCAACTTCTCTATGATCTCAATCTTGGCTCTGTCAACCTCTACACCGGCCCTAGACACTCTATGACCTAAGACAATCCCCTCGTCCACCATGAAGTGACACTTCTCCCAATTAAGGACTAAGTTGGTCTCTTCACATCTAGCCAGGACTTGTCCTAAGTTCTCTAGACAATTTGTGAACGAATCACCAAAGACTGAGAAATCATCCATGAATATCTCTATCATGGACTCATCCAAATCAGAGAAGATTGCCAACATGCACCTTTGAAACGTTGCCGGTGCATTGCATAAGCCAAAAGGCATTCTGCGAAAGGCAAAAGTTCCAAAGGGGCAGGTGAAGGTGGTCTTCTCCTGGTCCTTAGGGTCTATAGTGATTTGGTTATATCTAGAATAACCGTCTAGAAAGCAGTAGTAAGCTTTACCAGCTATCCTATCTAACATTTGGTCAATGAATGGTAGAGGGAAGTGGTCCTTTTTGGTTTCCTTATTGAGTTTCCTATAATCCATACAAACTCTCCACCCTGTGATAGTTGTTGCGTGCTCAATGTGTAAAGAAAAGTGTGCAAAATAGAAGAGAGAGCACTTAGAACATGCAAGCATACATGGTCTCACAGCAAGTAATGAGTATATTTAATTCGTTTTCCACAGAGACTTATTTAAGCTATTCGCGAAGTGTGTGAATGTTAAGAAAGATGGGATAAATTTGAGGGGGTAAAATTGGTTTTTAATTAACTACTTTTTGCTGAATGTATAGAGGGATATAACATAAACAGATGCAAGTTGGAATTAGATGCAAAGGATAAAAGATGGAATTAATAAACGAGAAAGAAAACAGCTGAACAGAATGAAATTTGGTAGAATTGCGTGGACCGCAATGTTTCCGCAATTAATTAACAGCGAAACTGATTAAAATGGTGAATTGGGAGCTACTAATGACTATCCTATAGGCAGTTTATTACGATTATCAAGCTTTGGATCAACTCTCTATACATCAAACTAACTCTATCACAAGTATCGTCCGATTCCATGCATGAGAGACTCAAGTTTACTCGACTTCAAAGTAAGGTCTTAAGCATCTTGTTAAAACAGGAGTTTTTAGTTTGTACTAGGGAAACGCCTATTCCTAGGCCGTTTCCTGATTACCATGAAAGGCTAGCATGGTTATATGACTCTGAACTCTTACTCCTTCCAGAGGTTAGGAGTTCTTTGGACAAAATGGATGGCCAATCGAAATTGCCCGTGGGATGAAGCTTACATACAACCAATGTCCGAGTGTTAATCTGCCTACTTGACTTACGTTTTTTAGCCTATAGTTCTGTCATTAGCATGCCCCTAAGTGATTTTAGTTACTCATGGATATGTGGAGAATAGAAACAGTAGATAAAACAGACATGCTTAGAAGATAAATATGCTTAAAACAACAAGCCAAAACCGTAGCAGAACAAGATGGAAACCGTAAATAGCAGAAGGATACTTCGATTGCTTAAAGTGTTTGATTGACAAAGGAAAGCTCTAAAGAGATGAATTAAAGACAGACAACAACGAAATGCAATAATTGAAATGCTAAACTAAGAACAACAGTAAGCAGCAATGGAAATAAGAAGAGTAATACAGAAAAACAGTAAAGGAAATGCTAGAAATTCCGTGGCAGTCGCCTCGAATGTTGATGATGAGAAGTCAGCCGTGCTTGGATGAATCCAATCGAGAGAGAAGAAGAATCTTCTCTCCTTCCTATCAGATTATCGATTCCAAATGGCTGAACTCTAACTTCAACAGACGGCAAAGGAAAGACAGTGGAAATGGTGGACTGCACGAAGACTTCTACGCTTCGGAATGCTTGTTGATCCTCCGACTTTGACCCCTATTTATAGTTGTTTGCAGGTGCGATCGGGCCAAGGAGAACCATCAGTCTTCAACGTCATATATCAGAATGGATGGAGGAGAAGAAAAGAATCCCTGAAAAGTCGGATCTAAACAGAAAAATGTCAGCCAACTTACGGTTTTAACTTGAATAATTGCGGCCACCGCAATTATTCCGCAATGCATTCGTAATGGTTATATTTTCATTCTTTTCTTCGGTTTTCACCCCTTTTTCTACCTATTGTGCATAAGTCCTATATTAGCTACCTCCTTCTAATTCTCATATTAAAGCATAGGTTTAGGCTAAATGCTCACAAAAACACCTAAATGTGTACATCTTCTTAAGCCAAATGGGTCCTAAATAAGTCACTTTCAGAGACTTAACACACCCCCAAACTTAAGGCTTTGCTTGTCCTCAAGCATACTAAGGACTTACCTAGGCTGCTGTTTTACCCTCTTTTTTAACTACTCACTAACTCCTTTATATTCTAGTCTCTAGCAGTGCTGTCCTGTGACACACTTCCAAGTTTAGAACTAACCTCTTGTCTAGCTTCTTCTGACTTCACCTGCCTACTATACCCACTGCTTTTGTTAACCCCCTACTACTGATCTAACTACTTTTATGATATCATGCTATTATCCCTAAGGTTTCAAATTCTACCAAGCTTTACTCTAGACTCAGTACATGCTTCTAGCTTATTTTTAATGTGTCTAGGATTCCTTAGAGTCATGCCAGTCTTAGTATCAACAGTGACAGTGGTACTTTTTAGAGAACAACCTAAGCCCTGGCATCACTACATTGGATATACATTCATCTCCCTAGACACACCTAAAAGTTACAACCTTGTGCTTAGCTCATTAAGGATCAGAGTTCTTTTCACATAGGACATCTAAGCCACAAGATCATAACTCCCAAGCATACATCCTTCTTCCCCTATTTCTCCTTTTTCCTTTTTTACTTAGGTGGAGTCTCTCCTTGGTTTGCCTTTTGATGCAATGCCATAAAAAAGACTCCCCTCTTTATTCTATTTTTTCACTTTTTCTATTTATCACAATCATTTTTTTTTTAGGAGAAGAAGAATGCTTATGTCCTAAGGAAGAGAGGAATGTTCCTAGGCCTAGGGTGGCCTCCCCCAAACTTCAACTACTCATTGTCCCCAATGAGTGTTTGAGGTGGCACACCCCCAAACTATCCTAGAAGCATCTAGTCTAAAGTAAAACAAAGAGAATTTAACAATCCTAGGCATAGGCAAAACATTCTAAAAGCAACTATCCCAGCAGCAGAAAATTTGAACATAACAGACAGGTTTAAGGTCTTATGGTTTATGCATGCTGAGCACTATTCAGAGGCAAATTTAAACTATCAAAGGGTGTCCTATGACACTCATCCAGCATGCTTCCAGATCAGCTATATAAGGTAGTCATGCTAGCAGAAAAAGATTGAATTTAACAGAACACAGCCTAACTAAACGGACGGTCTAAAACATGCAAATAGTCACAAAAATTGCGGGAACCGCAATTATTTCGCAATACAATCTGGGCAGATTTCACATTGATGCAGGCCCCTAGCATGCTTTTTCCCGTTACTCAGGCATCCTAAAAATAAAACTAAACTAACCTACCTAAACAACTAACATCAGACTAAACTAAACAAAAGAAAAATCATAAAACTAAACATTAAAAACAGATCAAAAACTAAACACAAACAGCATACTTTAACTAACAGAAAGCAGGAAAATTGTCTTTGTTTTTGTAAGGGAACAGCAAATACTCCCTCTAGTGCTCTTCAAACCAGCACTCAATCCTCATCATCTTCATCCGGTTGCCTTGGTCGTGGTGGCACCCATGGAGTTAGGAGGTTGGTGGGGAAATCCGGGAAGATGCACCCCAATTGGTCTGCAACTTCCTTGTCCCTTGCCTGCGCATAGTTGGCCCATTGAGCCATTCTTCTTTGCAAGTCCATCAAGCAGGCCATGGATAGGGACTGCTCAGCAGCCAGCCTATCCAACTCGAACTCCATATTGCCCTTTCTTCTCAGCCTCAGGTGTGCAGGCAACTCCAAATGGCCTGTGTAGGGCATCTGCTGCTCCAAGCGTTCGGTGGGGACTCCTGCAAGCAAACACAACTTTGTTATAGTGTTTGGAAAAAATAAAGGTCCCTTACCCTTTTTAGCACACTCGGCTATGGCAGCATTGATGACTTCTCCCACGTTGATCGTGAGACCTCTCATTATGGCATAAACCAGCAGCGAACGGCTCTGGTTAATTGTGGTCTCATGCGTCACTGGGGAGAGTCTTCTTCTTACGAATGAAAACCACACGGCTGCCTTAGCCGTGAGGTTGGCACTCATGAGAGTGTGCCGCCCGTTGCGTGACACTGTCCAAGAGGCTTCAGGCTGGCCAATTGTGCGCAGCGCTTCTTCTAGCACAGCCTCAGTTGGCTCATCCACTACCCGTGCATAATCTGTGTGAGGTTGGCCCCTGAGACCAAATGCTTCGTTGATGGCCTTGGCAGAAAAATCAACTTCCACCCCTCGGACCACAGATAGGCCATCCTCCGGGCTGATCACGTTAGCATAGAAGTCATACACCATGCTTGTGTATGCTGGATTGGGAGGTCGGCAGAATTCCTCCCAGCCATGGTTAAGCACCCCTGCGCGCAAGAACTGCGGCAGGTCAGCAAGGCGATCAAGGAACCCCTTCTCGTGCAACAGGTCCCTTTTCCTCAGCTCCAAACCCCTTGATTCGGCATCAGAGGAGACATACCTCACTGACGGAGGTTCATCTTCAGGGCAGAGCTTAGCCTTCCCCTTATCAGTTGGTCTGGATGATTCAGCAGCCTCCACCTTGAGGCGTTTGAGCGAAGGCTCAGCACTCTCTTCATCTGCTGAAGGCACTCGCTTGGCCTTCTTCTTCTTCAGCTTCTTGGCCTTCTTGGACTTCTTGGCCTTGGTCATTTTGGCCTTCTTCTTCTCTTTCTTCATGTTGATCTGCTGGAGGCAAGCCCCCAACGTCTCCTCCATAGAATCAGCCTGCTGTGCAGGCTCATCAGGGCTGTCTTCCCTCATAGGAGAGAAGACTTCTTCTTCCCCAGCATCTCCACTGCCTTGCGTGGATTCTTGATAATCCCCGTAAGGGAATTCCGGATCAGGCCGTGGGGAATCATGTTCTGCTGATGGTGCGCGTGCAGAACTCAGTGGTGAAGATGATGGCGCAGGGCTCTGCGCTGCTACAGATGGCGGATCAGAACTCTGAAGCGCTGGAGACAGCTCAGGGCTCTGTAACGGTGGTGATGGCTCTGCGCTTGGCGCTGGTTCGGACGACGCAGGGCTGTGCACAGGTGTAGAAGGCAGAGGGCTGCGCACAGGTGAACCAGACGGCGACGAGCCTTCTTTGGCTGACTCGTGAGAATCACGATCAGGTTCTTGACTCTCCACAGAGGGAGTCTTGGCAGTGCTCGGTTCAGCAGCAGTCTTGACAGACCACCGGCGCTTCTTTGGCGTGCCCACTGGCTCAGATGGGCCAGCAGGGATCTCAGTGACCACCTTCCACTTCCTCCTACGGATAGGAAGCTTGGAAAGACGGCCGGTGCGAACAGCACCTTCATCAGCAAGGGCGAGAAGCGCCTCCCTCGCAGCCGCTTCAGCTGCGTCGTCGACCTTCTTCTTGGCGGCGGATCTCTCAGCCCTAGTGGAAACCATAGTTGCTTCTTGGAGGTTTGGAGAGAAGAATCACAGATGGAGAGAATCGTGGAAATCTTGGAGATCACAGAATGAGAGAATCGTATCAACGGGCGCGTTCTAACGGCTATAAATAAAACGGAAAAAAAAATCTCAACGGCTAGTTTTGCGGATCCAGCAATTTTTGCGCAATTCCAGGGACAAGATTTCATAAAAATTCCAAACTTTGATCGCCCGTATCTTTCAATTGGCTCCACCAATTCTTGATTTTTAAAGCTTGATTCACTCTCCTTGATTCCATCTATCGAATCCCTACAAAAACAAATCAAACAAACATTAAATACGTAATTAAAATCATGCTACAAAACCTACAAACGATCATGAAAAAAAAACAGAAAGACAGAAGAAAAAAAAAACTAAGGCATTGGCCCTTTTCCAAACGAGCACAGTAACCACTCGTTCTCTCTCGTTCTTTTTGTCATGCTTCAGTTAAGAGGAAGGCTGAGAGAGTCTTTACATCCCCTTCCTCATAGTAATGCTTCAGTCTGGCACCATTGACCATAAACGGCTGCCCTTGCTGCAAGTTTCTAATCTCTATTGCACCATGAACAAAGACATTAGTAATAATAAATGGACCCGACCATCTAGACTTTAATTTGCCTGGAAATAGCTTTAAGCGTGAATTAAATAAGAGTACAAGTTGGCCTTTTTTAAAGTCTTTGATCCTAAGCCTACTGTCATGCCATATTTTAGTCTTTTCTTTGTACATCTTGGCATTCTCATAGGCCATGTGTCTAAGCTCATCAAGTTCATGGAGTTGCAAAGATCTTAATGTCCCCGCATCCTTTACACAAAAATTTAATTCTTTCATGGCCCAATATGCTTTATTTTCTAACTCAAGTGGCAAATGGCAAGCCTTGCCATATACCAGCCTATAGGGAGACATACCTAAGGGTGTCTTATATGCTGTTCTGTAAGCCCAAAGTGCATCCTCAAGCTTAAAAGACCAGTCTTTCCTATTCGGTTTGACTACCTTCTCTAGGATGTTCTTTATTTCCCTATTGGAAATTTCAGCTTGACCATTAGAATGTGGGTGGTAAGGGGTAGCTACTCTATGTCGGATGTTATATTTAGCCAATAATTTCTCCATAGCCTTGTTAATGAAATGTGACCCCTCATCACTAATGATAGCACGAGGAGTCCCAAATCGAGTGAAAATGTGCCTATGTAAGAAACTAGTGACCGTTTTAGCATCATTATTAGGACATGCCTTAGCTTCTACCCACTTTGACACGTAATCTACTGCTACTAAGATGTACAGGTTACCTGATGATGGAGGGAATGGTCCCATGAAATCAATGCCCCACACATCAAAGAGTTCTAACTCTAAGATGTAGGTGAGGGGCATCTCATCCTTACGGCTCAAGTTACCTGTCCTTTGACACTCATCGCAGTTGTGGGCGTAGTCATGGGCGTCCTTGAAGATTGTTGGCCAGTAGTAGCCACTCTGAAAGACCTTAGCAGCTGTTCTCTGCCCACCAAAATGTCCCCCATAAGGAGATGAGTGACAGTGCTGCAGCACAGATTTCGCTTCAGCAGCTGAAACACATTTCCTCAACAGCCCATCAGCACAAGTTCTGTAAAGGATGGGGTCGTCCCAGATGAATTTCTTTACTTCATTGAGGAACCTCTTCTTCTCTTGCCCTCCCTTGAATACTGGTAAAACCTGTGATGCACGAAAGTTAGCAATATCAGCGAACCATGGTTCCTCATCGTTATCACGATGAGATAAAGCAAAGACATGCTCATCTATGAAAGCATCAGAAATTGCGGACTCCGCAATTTTTTCGCAATTATGGTGCAATCGAGATAGGTGATCTGCAACCACATTCTCACAACCTTTCTTGTCTCGAATATCTAAATCAAATTCTTGCAGTAATAACACCCATCTAATTAGTCTAGGCTTAGCATCAGCCTTTCTCATCAGATATTTTAAAGCAGAATGGTCAGTATACACAATGGTCCTAGTGCCTACAATATAATTTCTAAATTTTTCACATGCAAATACTACAGCAAGCATCTCTTTTTCTGTAGTTGTATAGTTACATTGAGCCTCATTCAAGGTCTTACTGGCATAATAGACAGGATGTGTGAGCTTGTCAATTTTCTGTCCTAACATGACTCCAACAGCATAGTCACTGGCATCACATAGCATCTCAAATGGGAGATCCCAATTTGGTCCGACTATGATTGGTGCTGTGACTAGTGCTTCCTTCAGGGTTTTCCAAGCTACTACACACTCCTCAGAGAAGATAAAAGGTTTGTTTAGCTCTAGAAGCTCGCACAGGGGCTTGGCTATCTTAGAAAAGTCCTTGATGAACCTTCTGTAAAAACCAGCATGTCCTAAGAAGCTTCTAATGCCTTTGACATTTTGGGGCTCTACTAACTTCTCTATGATCTCTATTTTTGCCCTATCCACTTCCACACCGGCCCTTGACACTCTATGGCCTAAGACAATCCCCTCATCTACCATGAAATGGCACTTTTCCCAATTTAGGACTAGGTGGGTTTCCTCACACCTAGCCAGGACTTGTCCTAGGTTGTTTAGACAGATTTGAAATGAATCCCCGAAGACTGAGAAGTCATCCATGAATATTTCTATCATGGATTCATCCAACTCAGAGAAGATGGCCATCATGCACCTCTGGAAAGTTGCCGGTGCATTGCATAAGCCAAAAGGCATTCTGCGGAAGGCAAACGTTCCAAAAGGGCAAGTGAAGGTGGTCTTCTCTTGGTCCTCAGGATCTATAGTTATTTGGTTGTAGCCCGAATAGCCATCTAGGAAACAGTAGTAGGCCCTACCAGCTATTCTGTCTAGCATCTGGTCAATAAACGGTATAGGGAAGTGGTCTTTTTTTGTTTCTTTGTTTAACTTCCTATAGTCCATACACACCCTCCATCCTGTGACAGTCCTTGTTGGAATCAGTTCGTCGTTCTCATTGACTACCACGGTCATACCCCCCTTCTTAGGTACACACTGGATGGGGCTCACCCACTGGCTACTAGCTATGGGGTAAATTACTCCTGCATCTAACCATTTTATTATTTCCTTCTTCACTACCTCTTTCATAGAGGGGTTTAACCTACGCTGGTGATCTACCTTAGGTGTGTGCTCTTCCTCTAAGATAATTTTATGCATACAAAAAGCAGGGCTAATGCCTCGAATATCGGCAATAGTCCATGCTATAGCCTTCCTATATTGCTTAAGCAGTAAAATTAAATCTACCTCATGCTGTTCACTAAGTTTAGAGGAAATAATTACAGGCAATGTATCATTATCTCCTAAATATGCATATTTGAGGTGAGTAGGTAGTGGTTTCAGTTCAAGAATAGGTGGATGCTCAATGGAGGGCTTCAAAGAATTTACAGTTCTATCAGTCAAATCTATGTTCATACATACATGCTGAGGGTTAATTACAGGCATGTTCATTATGTCAGATACATTTAAGTCATCTACATCTATTTGTACATATTCATTAGCATGCTTGGTTAATAATACATGCTCTAATTGATCGTCCATAAGTGAATCAACAACATCCATGCTAGCACATGACTCAGAATCAGAGGGATATCTCAAAGCTTTATAAACACTAAATTTTACCTCTTCGTCATGTACCCTCATAGTTAACTCACCTTTTTGCACATCTATTAGTGCCCTACCTGTGGCTAGAAATGGTCTACCTAGCAGGATGGGAACCTCCTTGTCTGCCTCATAGTCCAGGACAATGAAATCTGCAAGGAAGATGAACTTGTCAACTTTAACTAGAATATCCTCAATCTTACCTTCTGGATATGCGATGGATCTGTCGGCTAGTTGTAAAGTGACTGTAGTTGGACGTGCTTCTCCTATTCCTAACTGGCGGAATAGGGACAGGGGCATGAGGTTAATGCTAGCTCCCAGGTCACAGAGAGCTCGCCCCACGTGCTTGCCTCCAAGTTCTACAGGTAAGGTGAAGGAACCAGGATCCTTCTCCTTCTTGGGCAACTTGTTCTGGAGGATGGCACTGCACTCCTCAGTGAGATTGACTGTTTCAAACTCACCAATTATCTTTTTGTTAGTAATGATATCCTTCAAAAACTTTACATAAGAAGGCATCGATTGTAAAACCTCTACAAAAGGAATATTAACGTGTACTTGCTTAAGGATTTCTAAGAATTTATTGAAATGAACTTCCTGTTCCTGCTTCTTCTTAAGCCTTCTAGGATAAGGAGGTGGTGGTACATAAGCAGGTACGTCAGGGCGCTTTAGGATTGGTGGAGGTCTAGGAATTTCTTCTATTTCCTCTACAATTGGTTCTAATCTGGCTCCTGAGGTGCTAGTGGGTGGTGGACCTTGGCTTGGCAGAGACTCCAGTGGAGCACTAGACTCGGTGTTCTCTACTCTCTTTGGTATGTCTTTGGCATTGCTTACCAGAGGTCTTCCACTCCTAAGTTCAATTGCTTGAACTTGTTCCTTGCCATCTCTCCTTGGTAGTTCAGTGTCAGCAGGGAGTCTACCTTGGGGCCTACTTTTAAGTTCATTGGCTAACTGGCCTATTTGAGTTTCTAAGCTCCTAAGGGTAGCTTGCTGGCTTTGGAGAGTAGCCTCATTCTTAGCTATATATTCCTTGAGTAGGTTTTCTACAGAAGATCCTACTGGTTGATAAGGTTTTTGGTACATTGATTGGTTATGTTGGTTATTTTGGGGAGTGAAACCAGATGTTCCACTCGGCCTTGGTTGGTTATTGTTTTGGTTAGAATTTGGTTGGCCACCCCATGACAGGTTTGGGTGGTTCCTCCAACCAGGATTGTATGTTTGTGAGTAGGGGTTGTTCCTTGGTTGCTGCTGGGTTCCTACATAGCAGACCGAGGATGGATTCCCAGGACAGTATTCATAAGGGTGTCCTTCCCCACAGAATCCACAGACTAGTGCCTCGCCTTGGCTTGGTTGAGTGCCCATTGACATGGCTGTGGCGGTATTGGCACTGGGTTGGAGATTGGCCTGAGCCATTTGCTTGACTAAGTTGGTCAGGGCATTTATTTGGGTGCTCATGGCGCTTAGAGCATCCTTATCTTGAGCTCTAGTTGGCTCTACAGGATCGTCTGACCATCTACAATGAGATGTTGAGATCTTCTCCAAGATCTCATAAGCTTCGTTGTAACTCTTGGACAACATAGAACCTCCAGCAGATGAATTTAAGACTTGTCTAGTGCTGGGGTTGCAACCTTTAAAGAAAACTTCTATTTGGATGCACCATGGGATGCCATGGTGCGGGCATTTGATTAGAAGGTCTTTGAAGCGTGTCCAAGCTTCGTGAAGAGACTCACTTGGAGCTTGTTTGAACTTTATAATGTCATCACGAAAAGTTGAATTCCTATCAGGTGGGAAATATTTGACTAGGAATTTTTCAGCTAGATCTGTCCAATTAAGGACAGATCCGGAAGGTAATAAGTTCAGCCACGTTTTGGCCTTGTCCCTCAAAGAGTAAGGGAACAAGTATAGCCTTAGTGCCTCTTGGGAAACTCCAGGGATTAGGAAGGTATCACTAACTCCTAAGAAATTCCTAAGATGGTTGTGGGGATCCTCATTTTCCATTCCAAAAAATTGTCCCACAGTGGACAACATTTGGAACATCACTGGCTTTAACTCGAATGAGTTGGCAGTGATCTCAGGACGGATTATGCTGGGGTTCAGCTCCCCAGGCATAGGTACAAGATATGAAAGAATGGCGCTATCCTTGTCATTCGCTATTTCTATGGGGTTGCGAGTGGCAGGCACCAGATTTTGATCTCTAACATCCATTTCTCCTAAAGGTGGTGTTGATAACCTTGCGGTATCAGCAGCTAATTGAGGTAAAGAAGGTTGTTTAAATAAACGTTTCTTAGCCTTATTCCTAGCTCTAAGTAATCTTTCGGGCTCAGGGTTGAACTCTAGATCACTAGATGGAAGCTCATTCATAAACTAACCTAAGTTTTACCTAAGAAAGAAATGAGATATAGATCAAATGCAAAGGAAAACAAATGAATGTTTCAAACTTAACAAAAACTTCGTTTCACTTAAAATAAGTCCCCGGCAGCGGCGCCAAAAACTTGTTGCGTGCTCAATGTGTAAAGAAAAGTGTGCAAAATAGAAGAGAGAGCACTTAGAACATGCAAGCATACATGGTCTCACAGCAAGTAATGAGTATATTTAATTCGTTTTCCACAGAGACTTATTTAAGCTATTCGCGAAGTGTGTGAATGTTAAGAAAGATGGGATAAATTTGAGGGGGTAAAATTGGTTTTTAATTAACTACTTTTTGCTGAATGTATAGAGGGATATAACATAAACAGATGCAAGTTGGAATTAGATGCAAAGGATAAAAGATGGAATTAATAAACGAGAAAGAAAACAGCTGAACAGAATGAAATTTGGTAGAATTGCGTGGACCGCAATGTTTCCGCAATTAATTAACAGCGAAACTGATTAAAATGGTGAATTGGGAGCTACTAATGACTATCCTATAGGCAGTTTATTACGATTATCAAGCTTTGGATCAACTCTCTATACATCAAACTAACTCTATCACAAGTATCGTCCGATTCCATGCATGAGAGACTCAAGTTTACTCGACTTCAAAGTAAGGTCTTAAGCATCTTGTTAAAACAGGAGTTTTTAGTTTGTACTAGGGAAACGCCTATTCCTAGGCCGTTTCCTGATTACCATGAAAGGCTAGCATGGTTATATGACTCTGAACTCTTACTCCTTCCAGAGGTTAGGAGTTCTTTGGACAAAATGGATGGCCAATCGAAATTGCCCGTGGGATGAAGCTTACATACAACCAATGTCCGAGTGTTAATCTGCCTACTTGACTTACGTTTTTTAGCCTATAGTTCTGTCATTAGCATGCCCCTAAGTGATTTTAGTTACTCATGGATATGTGGAGAATAGAAACAGTAGATAAAACAGACATGCTTAGAAGATAAATATGCTTAAAACAACAAGCCAAAACCGTAGCAGAACAAGATGGAAACCGTAAATAGCAGAAGGATACTTCGATTGCTTAAAGTGTTTGATTGACAAAGGAAAGCTCTAAAGAGATGAATTAAAGACAGACAACAACGAAATGCAATAATTGAAATGCTAAACTAAGAACAACAGTAAGCAGCAATGGAAATAAGAAGAGTAATACAGAAAAACAGTAAAGGAAATGCTAGAAATTCCGTGGCAGTCGCCTCGAATGTTGATGATGAGAAGTCAGCCGTGCTTGGATGAATCCAATCGAGAGAGAAGAAGAATCTTCTCTCCTTCCTATCAGATTATCGATTCCAAATGGCTGAACTCTAACTTCAACAGACGGCAAAGGAAAGACAGTGGAAATGGTGGACTGCACGAAGACTTCTACGCTTCGGAATGCTTGTTGATCCTCCGACTTTGACCCCTATTTATAGTTGTTTGCAGGTGCGATCGGGCCAAGGAGAACCATCAGTCTTCAACGTCATATATCAGAATGGATGGAGGAGAAGAAAAGAATCCCTGAAAAGTCGGATCTAAACAGAAAAATGTCAGCCAACTTACGGTTTTAACTTGAATAATTGCGGCCACCGCAATTATTCCGCAATGCATTCGTAATGGTTATATTTTCATTCTTTTCTTCGGTTTTCACCCCTTTTTCTACCTATTGTGCATAAGTCCTATATTAGCTACCTCCTTCTAATTCTCATATTAAAGCATAGGTTTAGGCTAAATGCTCACAAAAACACCTAAATGTGTACATCTTCTTAAGCCAAATGGGTCCTAAATAAGTCACTTTCAGAGACTTAACAATAGTCCTAGTTGGAATCAGTTCATTGCTCTCATTGACTACCACAGTCATCCCCCCTTTCTTAGGTACACATTGTATAGGGCTCACCCACTGACTACTAGCTATAGGGAAGATCACACCAGCATCTAACCATTTTATTATTTCCTTTTTAACTACCTCTTTCATAGAGGGGTTCAGCCTACGTTGGTGATGTACTCGGGGTGTATGTTCTTCCTCTAATATAATCTTATGCATGCAGTAGGAAGGGCTAATGCCTCTAATGTCAGCAATAGTCCATGCAATAGCCTTCCTATGTTGTTTAAGCAGTAAAATCAACTCAACCTCATGCTTTGCACTTAATTTAGATGAAATAATTACAGGCAGAGTTTCATTACTTCCTAAATATGCATACTTGAGGTGTGTGGGCAGTGGTTTCAGTTCTAAGACAGGTGGATGCTCAATGGATGGTTTTAATGGATTCAGAGATCTGTCAGTTAAGTCAATATTCATACAAACATGCTGAGGGTTATTTACAGGTATGTCCATTATTTCAGCTATGTTTAAGTCAATCAAATCTAATCCTACGTAATTATTAGCATGCTTAGTCAATAGTTCATGCTCCAGCTGTTCTTCCATTAGTGAGTCAACAATATCCATGCTAGCACAGGATTCAGAGTCAGAAGGGTACCTCAGTGCTTTAAAAACACTAAACTTAACCTCCTCGTCATGAACCCTCATAGTGAGCTCACCTTTTTGGACGTCAATCAGGGCCCTACCTGTGGCTAGAAAAGGTCTGCCTAATAGGATGGGGACCTCTTTGTCTGCTTCATAATCCAGGATTATGAAATCTGCAAGGAAAATGAACTTGTCAACCTTTACAAGAATATCCTCAATCTTACCCTCAGGGTAGGCTATGGATCTGTCTGCAAGTTGTAAAGTGACAGTGGTTGGACGTGCTTCTCCTATTCCTAGCTGGCGGAATAGTGATAGGGGCATGAGGTTTATGCTGGCTCCTAGGTCACAAAGGGCTCTCCCCACGTGCTTGCCTCCTAGCTCTACAGGTAAAGTGAAGGAACCAGGATCCTTCTCCTTCTTGGGTAGCTTGTTTTGGAGTATGGCACTGCACTCCTCGGTGAGGTTTACTGTTTCAAACTCACCAATTATTTTTTTGTTAGTTATAATATCCTTCAAAAACTTAACATATGAAGGCATAGACTGTAAGACTTCTACAAAAGGAATATTGACATGCACTTGCTTAAGAATTTCTAGAAATTTGTTAAAGTGCACTTCCTGTTCTTGTTTTTTCTTTAGCCTTCGAGGAAATGGAGGTGGTGGCACATATGCAGGCACGTCAGGTCGCCTTAGGATCGGTGGAGGCCTTGGGATTTCTTCTACCTCCTCTATGATTGGCTCCAGCCTTGCCCCTGATGTGCTTGTTGGTGGTGGACCTTGGTTTGGCAGAGACTCCAGTGGAGTACTAGACTCTTTGTTCTCTACTCTCTTTGGTGTGTCTTTGGTGTTGCTCACCAATGGTCTCCCACTCCTAAGTTCAATTGCTTGAACTTGTTCTTTACCATCTCTCCTTGGCACTTCAGTGTCAGCAGGGAGTCTACCTTGGGGACTACTTTTGATTTCATTGGCTAGTTGCCCTATTTGGTTCTCTAGGCTTCTAAGAGTAGCTTGCTGGCTCTGTAGAGTGGCATCATTCTTGGCTATGTATTCCTTGAGTAAGTTTTCTACAGAAGATCCTACAGGTTGGTTGTATGGTTTTTGATACATGGATTGGTTATGTTGGGGAGTGAAACCAGGTGTTCCACTCGACCTTGGTTGGTTAGGAGATTGGTTAGAGTTTTGTTGGCCACCCCATGACAGGTTTGGGTGGTTTCTCCAACCAGGATTGTAAGTATTGGAGTAGGGGTTGTTCCTAGGCTGCTGTTGGCTTCCAACATAGCAGACTGAGGCTGGATTCCCAGGGCAGTATTCATACGGGTGCCCTTCCCCACAGAATCCACAGATAAGTGCTTCACCTTGACTTGGTTGGGTGCCCATTGACATGGCTGTGGCGGTGTTGACACTGGTTTGGAGATTGGCCTGAGCCATTTGCTTAACTAGGTTGGTCAGGGCGTTTATTTGGCTGCTCATTGCACTTAGAGCATCCTTGTCTTGAGCTCTAGTTGGCTCAACTGGATCATCTGACCACCTACAGTGAGATGTTGAGATCTTCTCCAAGATCTCATAAGCTTCGTTGTAACTCTTGGACAACATGGAACCACCAGCAGATGAGTTTAGCACTTGCCTGGTGCTGGGGTTGCATCCTTTGAAAAAGACCTCTATTTGGATACACCATGGGATGCCATGGTGTGGACACTTAAGAAGAAGGTCTTTGAACCTAGTCCAAGCTTCGTGAAGAGACTCACTTGGAGCTTGTTTGAATTTGATTATGTCATCACGAAAGGTAGAATTCCTATCAGGTGGGAAGTATTTTACTAGGAATTTCTCCGCCAAATCTGTCCAATTAAGGACTGATCCAGAGGGTAATGAGTTTAACCACGTTTTGGCTTTGTCCCTCAAAGAATAAGGGAAAAGGTAGAGCCTCAAGGCTTCTTGGGAAACTCCAGGGATAAGGAATGTATCACTGACTCCTAGGAAGTTTCTAAGATGGTTGTGGGGGTCCTCATTTTCCACTCCAAAGAATTGTCCCACAGTGGACAACATTTGGAACATCACTGGCTTTAACTCGAATGAGTTGGCAGTGATTTCAGGGCGGATGATACTTGGATTTAGCTCCCCAGGCATGGGAACTAAGTATGAAAGAATGGCACTATCCTTATCATTCGCTATTTCGATGGGATTGCGAGTGATAGGTACCGGATTTGGAACTATTCTATCCATTTCTTCTTGAGAGGATTGCGGAGACCCTGCGGTTTCAGCAATTATTCGAGGTAAAGAGGGTTGTTTAAAGAGACGTTTCTTGGCTCTATTTCTAGCTCTAAGTAATCTCTCAGGCTCAGGGTTGAACTCTAGATCACTACTTGAAAGCTCATTCATAAACTAACCCAAATGGTCCCTAAAAAGAAATGAAAATAGATCAGCTTCAATAGGTAATAAACTTGGTGTTTCAAACTAAACAGACTTCGTTTTCACTAAACTAAATCCCCGGCAACGGCGCCAAAAACTTGTTGCGTGCTCAATGTGTAAATAAATAAGTGATAAGAGAGAGAGAGCACTCAGAACATGCAAGCATACATGATCCTATAGCAAGTAGTAAGTATTTTTTCATTCGTTTTCCCACAGAGATTTATTATTAGCTACTCGTGAAGTGTTTTGTTAAGAAAGAATGGGTGGATTTGATGGGGTAAAATTGGTTTTAAATTGTCTAATTTCTAAGGAATATATAAAGGGTAGCAACATAAACAAGTGCAAGTCAAAGATAAACTCAAATGAAAAGAGACGAGATTAATAAACGAAGAAGAAAACAGCTAAACAGAATTTTAAACTTAGCAGAATTGCGAGAACAGCAATTCTACCGCAATGTTACCGACAACGAAAGTGTGTAAAATGGAGAAACAAGGGCTACTAACGACTCCTCTATAGGCATTTTCATACGATTCTCAAGCATTGGATCTACTCACTATGCATCAAACTAACTCAATCTCATGTATCTTCCGATTTCATGCATTAGATTCTTTAGTTTACTCATGTCCAAGTAAGGTCTTAAGCATCTTGTTAAAGCAGAAAGTTTATGGTTTGTACTAGGAAAACGCCTATTCCTAGGTCGTTTTCTGGCTACCTTGAAAGGCTAGCATGAGTGTATGACTCTGAACTCTTACTCCTTCCAGAGGTTAGGAGTTCTTTGGACAAAATGGATGGCCAATCGAAATTGCCCGTGGGATAAAGCTTACATACAATCAATGCTTCGAGAGCTATCCTACATGCTTGATTCACGTTTTTTAGCCTATAGGATTGTCATTAGCATGCCCCTATGTGACTTAGTTACTCATGGATATAGAGAGAATTGAAAGATTAAGTAAGATAGACATGCTCAGAAGAGAAATAAACTTAAAACAGTAAGGCAAAACAGTAGGCAGAGAAGGATTTTGAACTTGCGAAGTAATGAATTGCACGTTGATTAAATGATTGTTTGAATGAACAAATGGAAGCTCTAAAGTAAATAACACAAAGACAGAAAGCAACGAAATGAAATGAACTAGCTACTAGAAGAGAAACAACAACAAAACAAAGCTGGAAATTAGAAATGAAAGACAGAAAGCAGTAATTGAGCTTGGAACGCCTCGTCGCAACCGCCTCGGCTGAAGGGTGAGAAAGATCAGCCCTGCTTGGATGAATCCAATCAGAAGAGAAGATGAATCTTCTCTCCTTCCTATCAGATTGACGACTCCAACAGCTGAAACTCTCAAACCAACAGACGGGAAAGAAAAACAGGAGAAAAGATGAAGCTGCGAAGAGACTTCTACGCTTTCGGATGATGATTGAACCTTCGACTTTGACCCCCTTTTATAGTAATCTGCAGGTGCATTTGGGCCAAGGAGAACCATCCATCCTCAACGTCGTACTTCAAAATGGATGGAGGAGAAAGCACGAATCCCTGAAATAACGGAATAAAACAGAAAAAGATCAGCCAACTTACGGATTTCACTTAAAACATTGCTGTTTTAGCAATGTTTCCGCAATGCTGCCGCAATGCACAATTTTCTTTGTTTTCACTTCGGTTTTTGTTCCTTTTCTTTCCTTTTGCACACAAGTCCTAATTTAGCTACCTTCTTCTAATTCTCATATATAAGTGTAGGTTTAAGCTAAATACTATCAAAAACACCTAAGAATGTGCATCTTCCTAAGCTAAATAAGTCCCAAATAAGTCACTTTTGGAGACATAACAACTGTGCAGCAGCAAGTCCATCCATCTCAAACTCCATGTTGCCTCTTCTCCTTACCCTCAGGTCACTTGGCAGCTCAAGGTGGCCAGCATAGGCCAGTTGTTTCTCCTCCATCGTCACAGGCACTCCTGCGCATAAGCATAATTTAGTAATGGTATTGGGGAAAAAGAGTTGGCCCTTATCTTTCTTGGAGCATTCGATGATCGATGCTGTTATGACTTCACCCACATCAATGGTGAGTCCCTTCATTATCGCATAAATCAGCAGCGATCTCCCCTGATTGATGGTTGTCTCATGTGTGACATGGGAGATTCGTCTTCGAATCAGGGAGAACCAAACAACTGCTTTGTCCCTGAGGGCTGCACTCATTAGTGTGTGCTTCCCATGCTGCCTCAGGCTTCCCTATTATATTCAGTGCTTCCTCCAGGACTCCCTCTGAAGGTGAAGCCATGATCCTTGCGTATTCAGAATCTTTATGCCCCTTGAGAGCATACACGCTGTTGATTGTTTCGGCTGAGAATTCAACTACTACTCCCCTCACCATTGAAGTACAGCCTTCAGGGCGAGTGAGGTTGGCATAGAAGTCGTACACCATCTCAGAGTAGGCCTGAATTGGAGGCCTACACAGCTCTTCCCAGCCATGGTTCATAATTCCCGCGCGCAGAAATTGCGGTAGGTCCGCAACAGAATCAAGAAATCCCCTCTCGTGGAGGAGGTATTTCTTCATCAATTCCAGGCCTCTTGCCTCTGCTTCTTTGGACACATACCTCGCAGCTCGAGGCTCATCCTCTTGGTACATCTTTCTCTTCCCCTTGTTCTTTACCTTGGCTGCTTCAACAACCTCAGATTTCATTTTCTTGATGGAAGGCCCAACTTCGACCTTCTTCTTTTTGGATCTCTTTGAGGCTTTTGGACGTTTGGCCCTCACAATCACAGGGGCTCGCTTCTTGAGCCTTGCCTTGGCAACTATCTGTTGGAGGCATTCATCCAACGTATCCTCCATTGAATCCTTGCTTTCCCTCTCCACAAGGCTGTCAAGATTGACATCCCGGAAGGGGGAAAACACCTCTTCTTCTTCATCTGCACCACCAACTGATGTCGATCGTTGTTCTTCCGATGGAACTTCAGGTTCCGACTGCTGCTGAGGGGAATCGGGGCTCTGCATGGCCGTCTCAAACGAAGGCCTGCCACTGCTGACGCTTTTCTTACTCATGGACTTTCTACTCTTGATCTTTGGATCTTCCTCAGTAATCTTCCACTTCTTCCTAGGGGATTGTGTTGGATCAGCGCTGGTTGCAGCCTTAGTCGTGGCCACCCGCCACTTCCTCCTCACAGGGAGCTTCGGCGGTCTCGACGGTTTCACAGTTTTAGTGCTTGCCAAGGACAGCAGCGCATCTCTCACCAATTCAGCATCCTCCGTGATTGGGGATGTTTTCTTGAGTATGGATCGATCAGATCTTGTGGACACCATGGCCGTTTCTTGGAGTTGAACTTTGGAAATTTCAGAGGAAGGAGAGAGCTGGTTGTTTTGGAATTCAAGGGTTTGAGAATCGTAAATGGGGATCATCCCCAACTCGTCCTATATATACTCGGTTGTTGCCCCAACGGTTACATTATTGCGGATCCCGCAATTATTTCTTAAGTTTCTAGCAAATCCTTGAAGATATAGCCGTTGGGATTTCATCCTTGATTGTTATTTGTTGCAAGATTCTAGCAACTAAATCTTCGATTTTTGCAAGATCTCTTCCTCAACTTTCCTTGCCTCGTGGTTTACTCCCTTCCTTGCCGTTTAAAAATCTCCAATTACCACGTTCCTAATCAATAAAAACAAACTTAATTAAAGCTAGAAATAATAATACTGTAAACAATGTAAAAGAAAAACAATAACGAAAGACTATCTATTCCATATTCCTCTGATGATTGAGCATAGAGATATTTCCATTACGCCCTTGCTCATCCTCTCTTGATTTGCTTTTTATGCCTTGGATAAGAGGAAGGCTGAGAGTGTCTGCACATCTCCTTCATCATAGTAGTGCTTCAATCTAGCACCATTTACCATGAACGGCTGACCTTGATTCAGATTTTGAATTTCAATTGCACCATGAACAAATACATTAGTAATCACAAAAGGACCTGACCAACGAGACTTAAGTTTACCCGGAAATAATCTAAGTCATGAGTTAAACAATAGAACATGCTGGCCCTTTTTGAAGTCCTTAATCCTAAGTCTACTATCATGCCAAATTTTAGTCTTCTCCTTATACATTTTCACATTTTCATATGACATATGTCTTAGTTCATCTAACTCATGCAATTGCAGAGATCGCAATGATCCCGCATCAGTTACGCAAAAAATTAACTCTTTCAAGGCCCTAAATGCTTTGTTTTCTAATTCAAGAGGTAAGTGACATGCTTTTCCATATACTAACCTATAGGGAGACATCCCTAGGGGTGTCTTATATGCAGTCCTATAGGCCCATTGTGCATCATCCAGCTTAAAAGACCAATCACTTCTATTTGGTTTTACAATTTTTTCTAAAATATTCTTGATCTCTCTATTAGATATTTCAGCTTGTCCATTCGAGTGTGGGTGATAAGGTGTTGCTACTCTATGTCTAACATTATATTTAGCTAACACTTTTTCCATAGCTTTGTTTATAAAGTGGGTTCCTTCATCACTTATGATGGCACGTGGTGTGCCAAATCGTGTAAAAATGTGCCTATTTAGAAATTTGACGACTGTTTTGGCATCATTTAAGGGACATGCAATTGCTTCTACCCATTTTGAAACATAATCTACAGCTACTAGAATGTAAAGATTACCAGCAGAGGGAGGGAATGGTCCCATGAAGTCAATGCCCCATACATCAAAGAGTTCTAACTCTAAGATATAGGTGAGAGGCATCTCATCTTTTCTACTAAGGTTACCTGTACGTTGACACTCATTGCAGCTGTGTGCATAGTCGTGTGCATCCTTGAAGATCGTGGGCCAGAAGTAGCCGCTTTGGAACACCTTTGCAGCCGTCCTTTGACCACCAAAGTGTCCACCATAAGGAGCTGTATGACAATGCTGCAAGACTGACTTTGATTCAGCAGCTGACACACACTTCCTTAGCAATCCATCCGCACAACTTTTGTAAAGTGTTGGATCGTCCCATATGTACTTCCTAGCCTCGTGTAAGAACCTCTTCTTTTCCTGTCCCCCTCTGAAAGTTGGTAACACCTGTGAGGCAAGGAAGTTAGCAATATCTGCAAACCAAGGTTCATCATTGTTATCACAATGCACTAACACAAAGACATGTTCATCAATAAAGGAGTCAGTCATTGCGGGCTCCGCAATTTTTTCGCAATGACTCTGCAATCTTGATAAATGATCAGCAATTACATTTTCACTTCCTTTTTTTATCTCTAATCTCTAGGTCAAACTCTTGCAATAGTAACACCCACCTAATTAGACGAGGCTTAGCATCAACCTTCCTCATTAAATATTTTATTGCAGAGTGATCAGTGTAAACAATCGTTTTATTTCCTATAATATAAGGCCTAAATTTTTCACATGCAAACACTACCGCTAACATTTCTTTTTCTGTGGTAGTGTAGTTACATTGTGCTTCATTTAAAGTTTTACTTGCATAATATACAGGGTGTGTTAGTTTATCTCTCTTTTGCCCCAGCATAGCCCCAATTGCAGAGTCACTAGCATCACACATTAGTTCAAAAGGTAAATCCCAATTTGGGCCTACTATAATTGGTGCTTTGACTAAGGCATCCTTAAGTTTTTTTCATGCTATTAGACATTCATTTGAGAAGTCAAAAGTTCTATTCAGCTCTAGAAGCTCACACAAGGGTTTAGAGATTTTTGAAAAGTCTTTTATAAACCTCCTATAAAATCCTGCATGACCTAAGAAACTTCTTATAGCTTTGACATTTTTAGGTTCTACTAACTTCTCAATGATTTCTATTTTGGCCCTGTCGACCTCTACTCCTGCTTTGGACACTCTATGTCCTAATACTATTCCTTCTTCCACCATAAAGTGGCATTTTTCCCAATTTAAGACTAGGTTGGTCTCTTCACACCTAGTTAGGACTTGTCCTAGATTTTCTAGGCAGTGGTTAAATGAGTCACCAAAGACTGAGAAGTCATCCATAAATATTTCTATTATGGATTCATCTAAGTCAGAGAAGATAGCCAACATGCATCTTTGGAACGTTGCTGGTGCATTGCATAGGCCAAATGGCATTCTGCGAAAAGCAAATGTTCCAAAGGGACATGTAAAGGTTGTTTTCTCTTGATCCTCAGGGTCTATGGTGATTTGGTTATATCCTGAGTAACCATCTAGGAAGCAGTAAAAGGCTCGACCAGCTATTCTATCTAACATCTGGTCTATAAAGGGTAAAGGGAAATGGTCTTTTTTGGTTTCTTTGTTAAGTTTTCTATAGTCCATACAGACTCTCCATCCTGTAACAGTTCTAGTTGGTATTAATTCGTTATTCTCATTAACTACTACAGTCATACCACCCTTCTTAGGTACACATTGAATAGGACTAACCCATTGACTGTTGGCTATTGGAAAGATCACTCCTGCATCTAACCATTTGATGATTTCTTTTTTAACTACCTCCTTCATGGAGGGGTTCAACCTACGTTGGTGATCTACTCTAGGTGTATGTTCCTCTTCCAACAATATTTTATGCATGCAATACGAGGGACTTATACCCCTAATGTCAGCAATCGTCCAGGCAATAGCTTTTTTATGTTGCTTGAGCAGCAATATTAACGCAATTTCATGCTGTTTACTTAGTTTGGACGAAATAATAACAGGCAAGGTATCTTTCTCTCCTAGATATGCATACTTAAGATGTTCAGGCAATGGTTTCAGTTCTAATACCGGTGGTTGTTCAATTGATGGCATCAAAGGAGTTGTGGTTCTTTCAGACAATTCATTAGTCATGCATACATGCTGAGTGTTATCCACAGATACATCCATCAATTCAGCAACATTTAAATCATCTACATCTACTTGTGCATAACTAGTAGCATGCTTAATTAACAATTCATGCTCAAGTTGTTCTTCCATTAAAGAGTCTACTATATCTATAGTTGCACAGGATTCAAGATAAGAGGGGTACCTTAAAGCTTTAAATACACTGAACTTAACCTCCTCATCATGAACTCTCATGGTGAGCTCACCTTTCTGGACATCAATTAGAGCCCTACCTGTGGCTAAGAACGGTCTGCCCAATAGGATTGGTACCTCTTTATCTGCCTCGTAGTCCAAAATTATAAAGTCTGCAAGAAAAATAAATTTGTCAACCTTTACAAGTATATCCTCAATCTTACCCTCAGGGTATGCGATGGATCTGTCTGCAATTTGCAAGGTGACAGTGGTTGGTCGTGCTTCCCCTATCCCATGTTGTTGGAATAGTGACAAGGGCATGAGATTGATGTTGGCTCCCAGATCACACAAGGCTCTGCCCACGTGCTTGCCTCCTAATTCTACTGGTAAGGTGAAGGAATCAGGATCCTTCTCCTTCTTTGGTAGTTTATTTTGGAGTATGGCACTGCACTCCTCAGTGAGATTGACCGTTTCAAACTCACCAATAACTTTTTTATTAGTAATAATATCTTTTAGGAATTTAACATAAGATGGCATAGATTGCAAAACTTCCACGAATGGAATATTAACATGCACTTGTTTCAATATTTCCAAGAACTTGTGGAAATGAGCCTCCTGCTCTTGTTTCTTTTTGAGTCGTGTTGGGAATGGAGGTGGTGGCACATATGTAGGCAAGTCAGGTTGCCTAATGATAGGGGGAGGTCTAGGAATTTCTTCTGGTTCCTCTATGATAGGTTTCAGCCTCACCCTTGGTGTGTTGGTTTGTAATTGATCAAGGTTGGGCAGAGAATCCAGTGGAGCACTAGACTCTTCATTCTCTACTCGCTTTGGTGCTTCTCTGTTGTTGATCACCAACGACCTTCCACTTCGAAGTTCAATTGCTTGAACTTGTTGCTTACCATCCCTTCTTGGTGTTTCAGTGTCTGCAGGCAATCTGCCTTGGGGCCTATTTTTCAGCTCGTTTGCTAACTGCTCTATTTGGTTTTCTAAGCTTCTCAGTGTTGCTTGCTGACTCTGTAGAGTTGCATCATTATTTGCTATGTACTCCTTCAGCAAGTTCTCCACTGATGATCCCATTGGTTGGTTGTATTGTTTTTGAGTGAAACCAGATGTTCCACTCGGTCTTGGTTGATTTTGCATTTGGTTTGTGTTTTGTTGTCCACCCCAAGAAAGATTTGGGTGGTTTCTCCAACCAGGGTTATAAGTGTTTGAGTAGGGGTTATTCCTTGGTTGTTGTTGACTTCCAACATAACACACCGATGATGGATTCCCAGGGCAAAAGTCATACATGTGCCCTTCCCCACAGAATCCACAGATTAGTGCCTCACCTTGGTTGGCTGCTGCGCTTGTTGAAACAGCTGCTGCGGTGTTGACACTTTGTTGAATATTAGTTTGAGCCATTTGTTTTACTAGGTTGGTCAGAGCATTGATTTGGCTGCTCATTGCACTAAGTGCATCCATGTCTTGAGCCTTCCTTCTGTTTGGCTCTACAGGATCGTCTGACCATCTACAATGTGATGTTGAGATTTTCTCCAAAATCTCATAGGCTTCATTGTAGCTCTTGGATAGCATGGAACCTCCAGCTGAGGAATTCAACACTTGCCTCGTGCTGGGGTTGCATCCTTTGAAGAATACTTCAATTTGAATACACCATGGAATGCCATGGTGTGGACATTTGAGTAATAGGTCCTTGAATCTAGTCCAAGCTTCGTGTAATGATTCGTTTTCGGCTTGCTTGAACTTGATTATATCATCACGAAAGTTAGAGTTCCTATCTGGAGGGAAGTATTTTACTAGGAACTTTTCAGCAAGATCTGTCCAATTGACAATTGATCCAGAGGGGAAGGAATTTAGCCACGTCTTGGCCTTATCTCTTAATGAGTATGGGAAGAGGTAAAGTCTCAAGGCTTCTTGAGACACTCCTGGGATGACAAAGGTGTCACTTACTCCCAGGAAGTTTCTCAAGTGGTTGTGGGGGTCTTCGTTCTCCACTCCAAAGAATTGTCCAACTATGGACAGCATTTGAAACATGACGGGTTTTAATTCGAATGAGTGAGCTGTAATCTCAGGGCGTATGATGCTCGGATTAAGCTTCTCAGGCATTGGTACAAGGTATGATAGAATAGCACTATCCTTATCATTCGCAATTTCAATGGGGTTGCGAATGATAGGTGCTCGGTTTGGTGCTCCTTCTGCTCTATCCATTTCAGCTTGTTGAGATTACGATGACTCTGCGTGGTCCGCAATGTGCTGAATTACAGGTTGTTTTGGCTGTTTAAAAAGGCGTTTCTTAATTTTGTTTCTGGCCCTTAAAGTCCTTTCGGGTTCAGGATCAAATTCTAAGTTGAGATTGAGAAACTCATTCATAAACCAACTTGTTGGTACCCGTAGAATAAATGCAAAAGATTAGCTCCACTAAATTAAGTTTTTCTAAAATAACACAAATCGTGTTTACTAAACAAAATCCCCGGTAGCGGCGCCAAAAACTTGTTGCGTGCTCAGTGTGTAAATAAAATGTAATGCGAAGAGCACTCAGATCATGCAAGCATACATGGTCTGCAGCAAGTGATAAGTATTTTTTAATTCGTTTTCCCACAGAGATTGAATTTAGTTACTAACGAGTCGATGTGCTAAATTAGATAAGGTCACTTAAATTGGGTAGATTTGGGGTTGATGTACCGAAATAATAAAGAATGCAAGAAGAAAGTAAATGTAAAAACCAAATAAGCAAGAGATAAAGCTATAATGTGAAGAAGAATAATTGCGGATCTCGCAATTATTTAGCAATAAAATCGCAAAGGTAGAAAGCTCATAAAAAGACTAAGGCAAAAAGCAGAAATATTTTATTGCGGTTCTCGCAATAATCTAGCAATAAATTAGCAACGTTCTTAATGTAAAGTAAAGCAGCAAGGTCGACTTAAGACTCTTCTATAGGCACTTAACTACGATCATTCAGCAGTAGATTAACATATCATGCATCGTCTTAGCTCAGTCTCATGCATCTCTCGATTACATGCATTAGATCTTTAGTTCACTCATATCCAAGTAAGACATAAACACCTATTTATACAAGCAAGCTAATGAACGTGCTAGGAAAACGCCTATTCCTAGGTCGTTTTCTGGTTACCATGAAAGGCTAGCATGAATGGATGACTCTAAACTCTTACTCCTTCCGGAGGTTAGGAGTTCTTTAGACAAAATGGATGGCCGGTCGAAATTGCCCGTGGGATGAAGCTTACATACATTCAATGCAATCACACTATCCTACATGCTGAATTCTCGTGTTTCTAGCCTACAGATTCATCTTTAGCAGACCCTTCTTAGATTAGTTACGCATGGTTTCCAAAGTAAAAGAGACTGATTGATTGATCATGATTTGAATGACTTAGTAAACACAACTGAATACGAGATAACAAAATGAAGAACTCAAGAAACTTAATTGATTACTCTTTAAAAACCGAATACAAATACTTCATAAACAGACGTGCAAAGGTTTGAAAGCAGTAAAGAATAAGGGATGTAGAAGTAACGATCCAGATCAATGTGTAAATGGAAACAATAGAGAGAAAACAATAGAGAAAGCTTGTAAAAGTGCACGGATCTCCTCGTCGCAAACGCCTCGGATGAAGGGGAAGATTAGCTGATCTTGGGGATGAATTCAATCAGAAGAGAAGAAGGATCTTCTCTTCTTCCTCTCGAATTATCGACGCCAAGGGCTGATTTCTTCGTTCCAACAAACGGGAGAAAGAAATGTCGTCTGCAGATTGCTTTGCAACTGAGATCTCACGCTTCTGAGCTGTCTTTTCCCTTCATCATCCTTCTCTTTTTATAGCTTCTGCAGGTACCTTCAGCCGCGGATTTCCATCCATTTTGAACGACAATCCTCCACGTGGCAGCAGTGGAAAGCTTAGGCGGCTGGAAGATCGCAACAAGGACGACTGATGGCTGGAAAAGTCCAGCAGAAGACTATTTCCTTGCGATTTCTTTGCGTGGGCCGCAATGCCTCATTGCGACTTCAACAATATTTCAGCAAAGTTTCCTGCAATGTACATTTTAGCTTGTTTTACATCATTTTGCATCCTTTTTCGTTCCTTTTCCAAATAAGTCCTATTTTTGCATCACTTCTCAAATTCTCGCATTTATGCACACACTAAGCTAACTCTTAACAAAAACACTCAAGAATGTGCATGATTTAAAGGTAAATATAGCCCTAAATAATGGACTTTTGGCGAGGTAACACCTACCCCACTCAAGAGCATCCTAAGCAGCAAAACCGATTTCCTCAGCCCTCCAACGAAGGTATGTCAGTTGAAGAAATGAGGGAGCAAATTGGTCATATGCTCGAGGAAATACGCCCAGATCGCAAAGAAGAAATCGAGAAAATTCCGCCATGCGAAGACGAGGTTTGTGAGATTAAGGAAGAGGTTGAGCTTAGTCCCGATGAGGAGATTCAGGTGATAGAGTTTGAGTCTGACGAGTCTCTATCTGTTTTATTTCCTGCAAATTCCTCTATTGATGCATGCTCTCTTTCTTATTCTCCTAAGTCTATCGAGTCTTTAATTTCAGTTGAGCCAATTGAGTCTTATTTTATTTTATTTGAGTCTGTTGAGTCTTACTTTTTTCCATATATCAAAAAAATCAAAAAAATATCTTTGTCCGGCTGCCTCGAAAAGTCGAAGAGCTTGCTCCTCTTAGCAGGTTTTGTTGATTCAAGGAAGAAGGGGCAGAAGAAGTACGAGAATGTTTACGTACCTTGACAAAGTAGTGGACACGTCGAGCATAACGACGTTAAAAAATTGCGCTTCTTGGGAGGCAACCCATGTATTTTTTATTTCTTGTCTTTACTTTTAGTTTTTATTTTCCTAGCTTAGTTTCATTGTTTTTCTTTTGTAGGTGTTTGACCTAAAGGAACAAATTAGTTGGGCAAGGTTTTCTGTTCCCTTAAATTTTGTTCATTTAAATTGCTCTGTCTTATGTGTTGATACATTGAGGGCAATGTATCTTTTAAGGTTGGGGTGAAGTTGTCTGTTGGACTGCTGTAGTTGTCAAGCATGTGGAAATTCTGAATTTGAGATGCTTTAGTCTGTTTTTGCATGTTGTTCGATGAGGACAATCTATGAAATGCTTTTGAATTCTTCGTATTTGCATATTTAGAAAAACATGAGATTGTATGTACTGGTTGAGCTTATTTCAAATTTTTTTTCCTGTTGCTCCCTTGCATTCATCGAGCACATAACATCCTATTCTTGGTTCTGTAGGATTAAAATTGTCTTATTTAGCCTGAAATCTTGTTGTCACCCCGAAAGGCACCCCTAGGGAAGGCTTGAGGCATTAATGGTTGTAATAATTCAATTGTGATATAGCAAAACTATTGCCTAAAGAAAAAGAAAAAAAAGGAGACTAAAGCATGTCAATAAAAACTTCTGAGATACTTCTTCTTCTTAGAATCGCGACTAAGAAGTGAGTATTAGTCCTTAATTTGTGAAGCTTTCCCGTAGTCAGATGCGTTGTGCAGTGGAACTGCGGGTAAGCTGGAACGAAAGAAAGTTTGACATTAAAGGCTCTATTGGAGAAGAAAAAGTAAAAAAAAAGTAGTTCAAAAATAAAAGTGAAGGGTACAAAGGTATTCCAAAGAAAAAAAAACAAAATTAGGTCTTTTGATTTGTTGCTCTCTCTGATGTTGAAAAGCCATAGATTGTTCTTTATTGCTAGAAGTAGAGGAAAAACGAGGTGTAGGGTTGCATAAGGTTTTTTTCGAGTCTAAGAGCTAGAATAGGTCGGTTACGCACACACGCACGTAAGGGAGAAACAATTCAACTTTTGAAATGTTCTGAACTTATGCATGCATTCGATTGTTCTCTTTTGTTGCAAATGCCTTGTTTTCAAAAGTGTTGAGGTTAGAGTCGTTAGAATGCAAATTCATTCTTTTGAGATAATTCAGGGTTTGCCTTGCTCGAGGACTATAAAGATTTAGGTTGGGGGTTTTAATTGCACTCTAAAAGTGCTAATTTATAGCTTCTAAGTCCTGTGAAGTAAGAAATTTATTGTGCTTAATATATATATATTTTGTTGAATTTAATTGCTAAGGGTTAAATCAGACCATTGCGTTAATTTAGAGCTTAAATGAATGTTTTAGGGGATAATATTAATAAATGATTCTGAATGCGAATACTATGTATATTAATTAATCAAATGTTATCCCAAAAGTGATAAATGGTCTGGTGGTGTAGGAGAACTTTGGCAAATCAATTGGCTTGAGTTTGAGTTTGTGAGAGGATTGCATTTTTATTTATTTTTTGTAATTACAGCCCCAAGCGTCGAGACGCTGTAACAGTAGCGTCGCTGCAGACCTGAGAGCAAAATTGGCAACGTCCTGTAGTATAAATAGATAAGTTTCGAATTGTTTAGGTCATTCTTCATCTGCCCATTGTTTTGTATTTCGATTTTGAGAGGTTTTGCCTAAAATTCTCTCTACTTTCATCCCATTTTTCATATATCAAGCTAAACATTTATGGTTGGTCTTGATTTTCATCACAAGCAACTAAGGTAAGTGCTTTAATTTAAGGTTAGAGATTAAACTTGATGCAATTAGTGAGGGTTTAGTTCTTAATTTATGATTTAGCATGACTTTCAATCATCTTCTTATTATTAACATGTATATTTGGTTTGATTGACGGTTGAATCGTGTATGCATGTTAAACTGTCAATTAGATTAGTGATTCTGTGCCTCTCCTAATCGCCTAGGTAACAAGAGGTTGAGTTGAGCCTTAGGTAGCATTGCATGTTTACCTGTGAGAGCATTCAACTACCTTTGAAGAAGTAGAGAAATCAGAATATTGGCTTAGGCTATCCAAGTCAAATATCCGTCACAATTTTCCCGTTACTGGCTTTGGATTAATTTATGATTGATCACCTTAGATTAGTTTATTGTCAAGTTTAATTAGAATTGCACCCTTCTGATTAATTAATTGGGCTTGTTTGCTACGATAGTTACGAGTAGACAATTTGTGTGTTTGATTGTGTTCTTGCTAAGTATATTTGAATCCCTATGATCTAAGTCGCATCAAAGTACATTCCGATCTCTTCAATTAGGAGCACAGGTTACAATTTAAATTTTTGTTATTTAATTTCCCGTTAGTTTAATTTTTGTACATTTTTCTGCATGTTTTTTTTAGCTTTCTTTAACAATTCCCCCCGTTTTACTTTTGAGTTTTAATTAAAGCAAATAAAAATTAATTAAGAGAAGCTAATTCAAGGTTTCCTGTGGATCGACCTGACTACCGCTATCTACAAGTTAGATAAGCATAGCCAGTTTCTAAATGTAATTTGGCGGGCCTCGACAACTAGTTCGTCAGCTCTCCCTTCCTCCGAGTCCGATCGTCTCCATCTATCTTTTTTTTTCATAGTTCAATAGTTCGCCGACATCACCCATCTACTCGAAATCGATCAAAACCGACCGAACCGACCGACAGTCGACGTCACTCTTCCCCTCAAAACTGATCAAAACTGACTGACGTAAACCGACTTGTCGGTGGTCGGCGGCGATTTGAGCCCAAAACTGACGCCGACTGACCGATATTCACCCCTACTGGTACTCCAACTGCCATCTCATTCTTCTGCAAATACTGCAACCCCTTTTGATGAAAATGCCCATACTTCTTGTGCCATAGCTCAATGTCACTCATTTTACACTTGAAAGCTATTTGTTCATTCTCGAATGGATCCAATAAGAAACTTTTGTGCTGCATTTTTATTTTGAATAGTTCACTCCCACTAGAATCGAAAATGAGGCACTTATCTTCTTCAAATAACACTTTAAATACCTTATCTACTAGTTGACCAACACTTAACGAGTTTTGATCAATCTCAGGAACCAACAACATTTAAGTAATCGACTTGGTTCCTACACAGCTCTCAATTGACAGTGTGCCCTTTCCCTTCACTTCTAGATACTCACCATTCCCTATCTTCACCATGACTTGAATGACTTGTCAAGGTCTTTGAACAACCATTTGTCACCTGTCATGTGATTGGTACACCCATTATCAACCATCCAGCTGACACATTGAGTGATTGATGAGAAACAACTGGTAGCCACAAAGAGTTGATCTCCTTCTTGTTGCACTGCAGTATGTGCTTCGCCTTGCTGTTGAGATCCCTTACCTAATCTCTCAATGTGCCCCATTAAATGACACATTCTACACTTCACATCTGACCTTCTCTAGCATCTGAAGTGTGGATGATTATGCATCGCACAATGCTTGCATGCACTGCCCTTGCTGGAACCTGCACTTCCATCATCCTTTACATCATTTTCTGAGCTACTACTTCGGTTAACTTTAGGGCTTTAATCAAACTAAATATTTTGACGATAACAAACTTATTTTTTGTACCGACATTTTTAATGTTTCAAAGTGTCTATTATGTATAGTTCGGAAAGACGATTCCAACGCATCTTGAATGGTTCGAATTATGTATTAAGGTGTGAGTACACATTGGGTTGTGTGAAAAAGGAATTGGGTTGGGTTGTGTGAAAAAGAAATTGGTTGGATCCTGAACTGGTAAATAAAGGATCACGAGTTTCTCTTTAGCCTAGGTAAAAAAAAAAGAGGGTCGTTATCGGTTTGGTTCAAACCCGCAAGAGGAACTCTTAGTGAAATACCCAAGAAGGAGTCTTGGGGAGTGGAGTAGGCAATTCACCGAACCACTATAAATTCTCGGTGTTCTCTTTTCCTTACTTTTATTTTTGCATTTCAAATCTCGTTTTAATTAATTTAATCTCTTAGATTGCATGATATATACTTTCTTTGATTCATTCAAATTATCTTGTATTGGTTGCTTGAGTGATTTACTGTGTTATTCTTGATCAGTGTTGGGTTTAAATTGAGTAATATTTTTGGGATCAAAATTGTTCGTTAATTTAGATTAATTAGAATTTAGAATCGTTTAAAGTTTAAAATTGCTAGACAACCCTATTCACCCCTCTAGTATTGCCATTAGATCCTACAACTGCCACTTTTCTTTCTCCCTTTCCACTTCTTCTCTCTTTCACCTTCTCCCTGCTGGATTCTGACTTTTAGTGCCCCATCAATGCTTCCTTCTTCCCTCATCAACCCCCTGCTCCTGTGCTTGCAAAACACTTACTAACTCTATCACTTTGAGTTTAGAGAGGTCTTTAGTATTTTCTAAAGAAGCAATGGTTGCTCCATATCTCTCAGGCACTGAAACCATAATTTCCTGAACCAATCTATTGTCAGATAAATGAGTTGCTAATGCTCTTGCCTTGTCAGCAATCACAATCAACTTGTCTGAGTATTCTTTAATGAACTCAGAATCCTTCATTTTCATTCTCTCAAATTCTCTCACCAAGTTCAACACTTTCATGCCTTTAATCCTCTCATCACCTTCATACTCACCTTTGAGGAACTCCCATATCTCTTTTGCTGACTTCAAGGCCATAATTCTGTTGAATATGGACGGAGACACAAACTACATATAGGCAAGCTCTAGCCTTTGCCTTCCTAGTGACCCTCTCCTTGTTTGTCTTGATCTGATTGATTGTTGAATTATGGTAGCGATTTTATTGAACAATCGCCAAATATCGGGCTGTCGAGACCCGCCAAAATAAATTTGTATTTACCCGAATTCACCGAGCTACTAGCAGCCTAGCGGTAACGGGGTCGATCCACAGGGAATTATGTTAATCCAACTTAATTCTAATTCAATTTGCAAACAAGAAAGAATAAACCAATTGGGGGAATTTTGAGTTAAAATGTGCTAACGGAAAATAACGCTAAGAGGAAATAAAAACTTATCTAATGGAGCGTTCGACTCGGGATGCTCGGGATTAAGAATTAGTGAGTTATTGGATCATAGGTTAACGACAATTTTGGCTAAACATTCGGATGAATGCGCAGTTCGACTCAATCAATAAATCAATTCAGACACACCCCATGGATAATAATTAGACACAACGAATTATGCTAATCAAGGCATATCGATTGGACATTGGCGGCCAACGCTCTCCCAAGACCAATCGATAGCAACGGGCTAAACTACGACGACTATCTAACGTGGAAGCCAAATTAGTGTGTCGATTTTAGTCTCCATTTCAAGAAGAACGAACACCAAGAACGCAAGGAAGCCTATGCGCTCTATGGCATCGTTAATCTGTGTTACTTGGCGATTAAGAGAGGCACGACATCAAAATCTTTAACTAACGAAACGTGCTTGAAATCAAAGTTGTCTAATCCTATCAATCAAACACTTTCATGGAATATGCAAGGAAAAAGAAACTAATCCAAACAAATGTGCTAGCCAAATCAGAATTTAATACAACAACCTCACCCAAACTACTAATTACGTTAATCCCTTACAATCCCGAGCCAAAAACGCTATAAACTACTCACTCATTACGGATGCGGCTTGGAATAGCTTCCACCCAAGCTCCATAGCTTCTCCCATGGTGGAAATGGATTCAAAAACGGCTAATCTGGTGCGGAGCCCGAGGTAGAAGATGATAAGACGCGCTAAAAATCGGACAAAATGCTTATATATCCCGTCGGAGCGTCGAGACGCTAGGGCAGCGTCTCGACGCTACGCCCTAAATTTCCAGCGCGCAGAGTCGGGGCAGCGTCGAGCGAGCGTCGGGACGCTGACCCCTCGACACTTGCTCTCGGGTGGATTTTTCAATTGACGCTTCAGGCTTTGGAGCGTCGAGCCAGCGTCTCGACGCTGTCTGCTCAACGCTTGCTCTCGGGTTTTTGCATGGTATTTTGCCTTGGAGCTTCCCAAAATGCCAAATCTTCAAATATTTGCATGGTCCTTCCCCGGAGGCGTTCTTAGGTCTTTAAAATGCGATATTAAGCCTCGAACGACGTCAAACGCGCCCGAGGACGAATCACCGAGAACACCTATAATTAACACAGATAAGCAAGATTAAGCATGTAATAATCATAAATTAGGGACATAAATATAGCTCCAAAATGGAGCTATCAAACACCCCCAACTTAAATCTTGCTAGTCCTCGAGCAAGGTGGAATTCTTACTAATCATGATAAAACGACGTGCATGCTAATGACTCGATTCTCAGTACTAAAGGAGACAAGGCATTTATATTTGAACGAAATATTTGCATGCATGCATTGGTTAGGAACATTTCAAGAAATTTAAAATGCTATTCCCCACGAGTGTTTCGCACTTAGCACCTCTACTTTAGATTTTCCGGGCATAGAACAGCTCTACCCTGCCTAAAACTTCGCCTTCCCCCTACTTATGGCTTAACAGAACAGTCTAAGGGTTTTTCATCATCGAGGCAAGTAATATATCGCAAGGCTTCTATTCTTCTCTCTTTTTTTTTTATCTCCATGAGCGCCTAACATGTCAATTTTACTTTCGTTTCAGCTTGCCTGCAATTTCATTGCACAATGCATCTGACTACGGGCAAAATTCACATTTTTAAGGACTAATGTTCACTTCTATGTGCTCCCTTTTCATGCAGTGATGTTCGTGGGTTACACGACCGCCCCTGGCTACTAAGGCAACTCAAGAAGAAGGAACACCTCAGGAGATTACAATCTTTTCTTCTCTCTTTTTTTTTTGAAGAAATTTTTGCATTCTTTTCTTTTTAGCCTATAAACCATGTTAAAAAATTTTAGCGCCTAAATTACGAGCACAAACGAATCAAACCCATCCTAAAGGTGCCTTTCGGGGTGACAACGAATTTCAAACCAAGCAGAGCTACCCTAAACCCACAGATCCAAGATAGAGTGCTAACATGCGAGACTTAAACAGGGAAATAACTAGAAATTTTTTCAAAATGGCCTTAACAAATGCAAACATGTTAGCTTTCACTACAGATACAAATACGGAGATTCCCACAGTACATCACAGAATTTCATAGCCAAACTAGCATGCATACATCACAACAAAGCACGTTTATCAGAATTCCACAACAAAACTCGACAACCGCTGTAAAGCACAACCCACCACCCCCAACTTGGAAAGAGACAATGCCCTCATTGGACTAATTAAGCACAATCAAAATTTTAGGGAAAGAAAACCTCCCCTGAATTGTGATTTAGAGGGTTGGAGAGCGCGCTTGTTCTTTTTCAAGCACCCCGCAAGGACGAGCCATCGTTTCTCCTGAAAACTCACATCATGAGAGTAAGAACCTAAGCTAATCCTAAAAACAGTAAAGTAAACAAAAAGCATGTACAGTTCAGACTCGGGTGCCTCCGAGAAGCGCAAATTTTTAGAGTCGATTGCTCGACTTTACCAACACTTTTTTCATCCTTTCTCATACTCGGGTTCTCCCAAGTGGGCGTGCTCGTCGAAGTGCTCCGTTTCTCCTTCGTGGAAGATCTTCAGACGATGGCCATTCACCGTGAGTTCCTTGCCTGATTCGAGGCTTTGGATCTTGACTGCACCATAAGGGTGGACATGAGTTATAATAAAAGGACCAATCCAACGGGAACGAAATTTACCTGGCATGAACCTCAGGCAGGAATTGAACAAGAGGACCTTCTGACCAACTTCGAAGTGTTTCCGAATGACTCGTCTGTCGTGGAACAACTTGGTCTTTTCCTTGTAGATCCTCGAATTCTCATACGCGTCCAAGCGAAGCTCCTCTAATTCTTGCAATTTGAGGAGTCTTTCTTCGCCAGCCTGATCGAAGTTCATGTTGCACTTCTTCACGGCCCAATACGCTTTGTGCTCGATCTCCACTGGGAGATGACATGCTTTCCCAAAAACCATCCGATATGGAGACATTCCTATGGGGGTTTTGTAAGCTGTGCGATAGGCCCACAAAGCGTCGTCCAGCCTGAGACTCCAATCTTTCCTCCCAGGACTTACTGTTTTCTCAAGGATGCTCTTCACCTCTCGATTAGAGACCTCTGCTTGGCCATTGGTTTGAGGGTGGTACGGGGTAGATATTTTATGATTGACCCCATACCTCCTCATCAAGGCCTGGATCGTCTTGTTGCAGAAGTGACTCCCTTGATCGCTTATAATGGCTCGTGGAACTCCATACCTGCTAAAAATGTTAGATTTGACAAAACTGGAAACAACATTAGCAGTATCAACCTTGGTGGCTTTGGCCTCCACCCACTTAGACACGTAGTCCACAGCCAGCAATATATAGACAAAACCGCATGAGGGGGAAAATGTCCCATAAAGTCCATACCCCAAACCTCAAAAATTTCACAAGTCAATATAGAGGTTTGGAGCATTTCATTCCTACTCGTGATGGACCCTTTTCTTTGACATTGATCACATGATTTACAGAATCCAAAATAGTCTTTAAACAACGAAGGCCAGAAAAACCCACAGTCTAATATTTTTCTTGTTGTCCTAGATGGCCCAAAATGCCCCCCACATGCAAATTCATGGCAAAATTCAAGAATGGACTTATGTTCAGATTTAGAGACACACTTCCTAATTACTTGGTCAGCACAAAATTTTCATAAAACAGGCTCTTCCCAGACATAATTCTTGGCTTCGCTTTTCAGCTTAGCTCTCCTTTTATATGAAAAATCGCATGGGAAGGTACCTGTGACCAAGTAATTGACAATGTCGGCATACCATGGTATCTCCACGCTCACCTGGAAGAGGACTTCGTCAGGGAATTCGTCATTCAGAGGCAAGGCTTCCTCTCCACGTACAATGCGACTCAAGTGGTCAGCAACCGTATTTTCTGATCCTTTATCCTGGACTGAAACATCGAACTCCTGAAGTAGTAGTACCCACCTGAGCAGCCTAGGCTTCGAGTCTTTCTTGTTCATCAAGTAACGAACTGCTGCATGATCAGAAAAAACGACTACTTTAGATCCAAGTATATAAGGTCGAAATTTATCAAGAGCGAAAACAATGGAAAACAGCTCCTTCTCTGTAGTGGTGTAACCGATCTGCGCGGACTTGAGCGTCCTTGAGGCATAATAAATCACGTGACTTTTCTTATCTATCCTCTGACCCAACACAGCGCCAACGACATAATTGCTTGCATCGCACATAATCTCGAAGGGGGTTCCCCACTGCGGTGGATGAATAATGGGTGCGTTGGTCAAACACCTCTTTAGAACATCGAAGGCAAGCTTGCACTCCTTGTCAAAACAGAATGGGACATCTTTTTTCAGCAAGCTCGTCATCGGTGTCACTATCTTCGAGAAGTCCTTGATGAACTTGCGGTAGAAACCTGCATGACCAAGAAAAGAACGCACTTCCCGAAGATTCGTGGGGTAAGGCAAATCAGATATAACATCGATTTTGGCTTTATCCACCTCTATACCCTTAGCTAACACAAGGTGACCTAAGACTATGCCCTGACTGGCCATGAAATGACACTTTTCGAAATTTAAAACAAGATTAGTCTCAATGCATCTTTCCATGACTCTAGACAAGTTAATCAGGCAATCCTCAAATGAACTCCCATACACGGTGAAATCATCCATAAAGACCTCGATGCATTTTTCTACGAATTCAGTAAATATGCTCATCATGCATCGCTGAAAAGTCCGTGGAGCATTGCAAAGCCCGAAGGGCATTCTCCTATATGCGTAAGTTCCAAACGGACATGTAAAAGTAGTCTTTTCTTGGTCTTCCTGGGCTATGGGAATTTGATAAAACCCATAAAAACCATCTAGAAAACAGAAATATGGCTTCCCAGCTAAACGCTCCACCATTTGATCTATGAAGGGAATAGGAAAGTGATCCTTCTTAGTCACATCATTCAATTTTCTAAAATCTATACACATCCTCCACCCATTTTGCACTCTCTTAGGCACTAACTCACCCTTCTCATTTCTAATAACGGTTATGCCCGTCTTTTTAGGTACGACATGAATTGGGCTAACCCACTGGCTATCAGAAATGGGATAGATAATACCTGCCTCAAGGAGTTTGTGTATCTCGGACAACACTACCTCTTTCATTGCTGGGTTCAGTCTCCGCTGAGGCTCTCGGGATGGCTTCGCTCCCTCATTCAGCCTAATCTTGTGCATACACAGAACTGGACTCAACCCATGCAAATCTGCCAAGGTCCATCCTATCGCTCTTCTATTCATCTTGAAAACCTCCACCAACTTGCCTTCTTGCTCCGATGTAAGCTCCTTAGAGATAATTATCGGGAGTGTCTCCACCTCGCCCAAGTATATGTACTTGAGGTGGGCCGACAGCTCTTTAAGTTCCAATTTGGGAGCCTGCAAAAGAGATGGTAACATCTTAGTTGGCTTTTCGCACGCCTCTAAGGCAAGAGTAACTTGCTCACATGAATCAGACAATAAGGGCACACAACTTTCAATTTCGCCAACAGTTTCATTAAAAACGAATGGGTCATCCCCATCAACAACAGTCATGCATTCTTCTTGTTCTAAAGTTTCAATCAAATCAATTTTACAGACAGAATGCACATTAGCATGGTGTTTCATAGCATTAAAGACATTAAATTCAAACACCTCTCCTCCATACTCAACAGACAAAGTACCATCATGCACATTAATCTTAGTCCTAGCCGTTTTCATGAATGGTCTGCCCAACAGGACTGAAGCAGTAGATGATGGGTTATCTTCCATTTTAAGCACGTAAAAATCAGCAGGAAAAATAAGGTCCTTAACCCGAACTAACACATCCTCAATTACCCCTAAAGGATGAACAGAGGACCTATCAGCTAATTGGATTATTATACTAGTTTCCTGCATACCTTCCAGATCAAGACTCTTATAAACTGAGTATGGCATAACATTAATTGAAGCCCCTAAATCTAGCATTGCATGCTTGATTTCTTTGTCTCCTATGGTACACGGTAAGAGGAACATACCTGGGTCCTGACATTTATCTGGCATGCTTTGTGTGATCAGGGCAGAAACATTCTTACTAACCACAACTCTCTCAGCGCTCTTTGTTTTCCTCTTATTAGTGCACATCTCCTTGATAAATTTCGCGTACCTCAGAATTTGCTGAATGACGTCAAGCAGCGGTATATTGATTCCAACCTTTTTCAGCGTATCGAGGATGTCCGCGTCGTTGTCTTCCTTGGGCGGCCTCACCAACCTGCTAGGAAAGGGAGCAACAGGAATGTAAGACTTCATAGATATAGGAGGAGCAGCTACTACCGTTTTAAGAAGTTTTTTATGACACTTATCTTGAGGCATCTCTGGACTCATGCTGAGATCTTCAAGAACCTGCCGCGATGGGACCTCTTTACCACTTATGAGGGCAATGGCACTAACGTTTTTCGCCGCATTGGACTCCAACTTACTTATTCGGTCCTTGATTTCCGTGAACCCCTCACTTAGTGACCGAATCTGTGAACTGGTTTCCTTGCTAATCTCCATAAAGGATTTGAACATGCCTTCAATGGCTTGACCTGAAATAGAAGGAGTAGCCTGCGATGAGTTTTCTTGTAACTTAAGAACAACGCTACATACCTGAGAGAATTTTGTCTTAAGCTCTTCCACGTCAGTCGACAACCGAGTTTGTGTGTTTCCTCCTCCATACCCCCGAAGGTTCCCTGCCATGTTGGAGATCAACTGTCTAGGTTTCGCAGGCGTCTTTTCCCTGAGGGCTCCTCCACTCGAGGCATCGAGCATCTGACAGTCGTACGGTTGCAAACCGTCATAGAAAAACTGAATAAGCGCAGCCTCTGCTATCTGATGGTTCGGGCAGCTCTCGCATAGTTTAATGTATCTCTCCCAACATTCGTGAAATGCCTCTCCATTGGATTGGGTGAAACCGTAGATCTCTTTTTTCAGGGCTTTGGCCCTCGACGCTGGAAAATATCTTTCCAGGAACATGCTCTTCAACTTGCCCCAAGTGGAAATGGTTCCCGATGGTAAGTAATGCAGCCAGTCCCGTGCTTCCCCCTTCAAAGTGAATGGAAAAGCCCGCAGACTGTGCTGATCTTCAGTTATATCGCTCGGTCTCATGGCAGAACTCACCATTTGGAAAACCTTGATATGCTTGATGGGGTCCTCCTCTGATTCACCACAAAAAGAAGGGAGATGGTCAATTAAACCAGATTTAAGCTTAAATTCACCTGAGATTTCCGGGTAGGAAATGCAAGAAGGTTGGCGGTCCAAATCAACCGACGCCCACTGCCTGAGCGTTTTTGGGATTCCAGCTTCATTGCCATCCGTAGGAACTTTCATTCTCTTAATTAAAAATTTGGCACTCTAGCACACTTAAACAAACGAATCAAATCTTGCAAATAATCAAAGAATACACAAAACAAAAAGTAAAAATTTAAAAGTCTACAAATTAAGTCTAAATTAGGCCGAATTAACTAAAGTTCCCCGGCAACGGCGCCAATTTTGGTAGCAATTTTTTTGAACAATCGCCAAATATCGGGCTGTCGAGACCCGCCAAAATAAATTTGTAATTACCCGAATTCACCGAGCTACTAGCAGCCTAGCGGTAACGGGGTCAATCCACAAGGAATTATGTTAATCCAACTTAATTCTAATTCAATTTGCAAACAAGAAAGAATAAACCAATTGGGGGAATTTTGAGTTAAAATGTGCTAACGGAAAATAACGCTAAGAGGAAATAAAAACTTATCTAACGGAGCGTTCGACTCGGGATGCTCGGGATTAAGAATTAGTGAGTTATTGGATCATAGGTTAACGACAATTTTGGCTAAACATTCGGATGAATGCGCAGTTCGACTCAATCAATAAATCAATTCAGACACACCCCATGGATAATAATTAGACACAACGAATTATGCTAATCAAGGCATATCGATTGGACATTGGCGGCCAACGCTCTCCCAAGACCAATCGATAGCAACGGGCTAAACTACGACGACTATCTAACGTGGAAGCCAAATTAGTGTGTCGATTTTAGTCTCTATTTCAAGAAGAACGAACACCAAGAACGCAAGGAAGCCTATGCGCTCTATGGCATCGTTAATCCGTGTTACTTGGCGATTAAGAGAGGCACGACATCAAAATCTTTAACTAACGAAACGTGCTTGAAATCAAATTTGTCTAATCCTATCAATCAAACACTTTCATGGAATATGCAAGGAAAAAGAAACTAATCCAAACAAATGTGCTAGCCAAATCAGAATTTAATACAACAACCTCACCCAAACTACTAATTACGTTAATCCCTTACAATTTCGAGCCAAAAACGCTATAAACTACTCACTCATTACGGATGCGGCTTGGAATAGCTTCCACCCAAGCTCCATAACTTCTCCCATGGTGGAAATGGCTTCAAAAATGGCTAATCTGGTGCAGAGCCCGAGGTAGAAGATGATAAGACGCGCTAAAAATCGGACAAAATGCTTATATATCCCGTCGGAGCGTCGAGACGCTAGGGCAGCGTCTCGACGCTGCGCCCTAAATTTCCAGCGCGCAGAGTCGGGGCAGCGTCGAGACGCTCGGGCGGCGTCGAGACGCTGTGCAGCGTCGAGCGAGCGTCGGGACGCTGACCACTCGACGCTTGCTCTCGGGTGGATTTTCCAATTGACGCTTCAGGCTTCGGAGCGTCGAGACGCTCTGGCAGCGTCGAGACGCTGTCTGCTCAACGCTTGCTCTCGGGTTTTTGCATGGTATTTTGCCTTGGAGCTTCCCAAAACGCCAAATCTTCAAATATTTGCATGGTCCTTCCCCGGAGGCGTTCTTAGGTCTTTAAAATGCGATATTAAGCCTCGAACGACGTCAAACGCGCCCGAGGACGAATCACCGAGAACACTTGTAATTAACACAAATAAGCAAGATTAAGCATGTAATAATCATAAATTAGGGACATAAATATAGCTCCAAAATGGAGCTATCAAATTATCAGGAAGTGGAACAACCTCATAGTCGTTTTCAATTGCTTCCCAATAATCACAAGCCTCCATGTAGAGATTCATTCTGATAGCCCATGAGCCTCCATATAGGCTTGCATTCTGATAGCCCATGCTTGATAGTTTTCGTCATTAAACATCGGTGGAACCAGTGAAGAAAGACTGCTCGATCCTGACTCCATCTACTCAATTCTAAAAAATGCACCACTCGATTTCTCTAAGGGCTATCTTACTAATTCTCACTCACAAGCCTCTTAAGAATTCAACTTTGATACCAATGTTGTGCGAGAGAGAAGAAAAGTAGGAAATACTACATTTTCATTCAATAACAACTGAACTTAAGTACATCAAAAATAGCAACTAACTAAGAATAGCAATAACTATTCTTCCTATACTTAAAGATAATTGAGAAAGTTGTGGTAAACTACTTACTAATAATAGTAAAGCTTACTCACCTTCCTATACTTAAAGTTAATTGAGAAACTTGTGTTTTACTAATAATAATAAAACTTATCAAACTTTCCTAAATTTTAGAGCAAGTGAAGACATATTCTTCCTCTATTTTTAGGTAGTTAACTAACATCTTATAACCATAGGAAAAAAAAAACAAGTTTTGTTTACATTACATAACTAATTAAAGTTTATGTAGGATGATATGAGCTCCATGTTGAGGTTGAATAGTTAAAATGGACGTAGGAGCATGAGTATACGATGGTGAAAGTTGAAATGAGAATCGTTGAAGGATCATCGATAATGCCATTTTTGCTTCAATCATGGAAAAATTTTGTCCAAGGCATATTCGAGGACCCCATCCAAATGGGAAGAACCCAATTTGATTCTTTGTTATTGTTGCTTTTGAAACTCCCTCAGCAAATCTTTCTGGATTAAATTCATTTGCATCTTCACCCCATAGCTCTTCATCACGATGGATTAGAACAAATGGGAAACTCAACATCACTCCGGCTGGTAAACTCAATTTATTTCCAAGTTTTGTTTCCTTTTGAACAAGACGACTGAGCACTCCTGCTGGTGTGTATAATCTGAGAACTTCGTTCAGAATCATAGTAACCTATATCATTGAAAAAATAACATGTTATTTTATGTGGACATGCCAGATTTTGCATGAATAAAAAGGGTTAAATTATAAAAAAAATACCCCTAGACATGAGTGCATGTTTCAATTATGTCGCTATACTTTGAAATCTTTTATTTTTATCCTTGAATTTTGAAATTGTTTCCAAACAATATAGTTTCCGTTAAAATAAATGATGAAAAAAATGACGTGACAACTGATGTAAAAATTAGAAAAGCGCAAGGAAAATATTATTTACATCTATATACAAGATTATAATCATTGTTACCATTTATTTCATCTCAAAAGATATCATCAAATTCATTTACATGATCAATTTTTACACATAAGTTGTCACGTCAAAATGATGTTTAAATGATGACATATACATATGTTTTTCAATTTGTAAACATTAGTCTGTGCGTCAATTTTCATCTTATTTTAACGAAAAAACACTCAAGTGTATTTTTTGAAACACATTTTAAAATTCAAGGGTAAAAAAGGAGGCTTTTCAAAGTCTAGAGGTATAACGTAAAATTGAAACTTATCCCAAATTTAGGGCAATTCAGTATAATTTAACCTAAAAAAAAATGCAAGCCGTTAATTAAAATTTAGGTAAGAAACCCTCCAAGATTGTTTCAAGTCTTTTCTTTGAGTACAACCATATATAGGGTGGAGATCGGAACCTCTCATCTTTTGGTTAAAGTTATAATGTTTCAAAAAGTTGAAGTTATGCTTGACATGTAAATATTTTATCTTAATATATAATACGAGTATTTAAGGGGCTGTTTGGGGGCGCTAGGTGAGTTATTATAGTCGGTGGTATAATAGTCAGTAGGTTATAATAATTGTGAATAATAAATACTATTGAAGCCATTATAGTTACTTTTTACTGACCGTGTGTTATAATAGTCGGTGGGCCAAACGTAGACTGGGTTATACTAACCCAGTCCACCCAACCCCAAATTGGTGCCCCAAACACTCCGTAAGTCTAAGTGTTAAGTATGACATAATTTAAAGAAAAAATAGAAAATAAATACAAGAGAGAATCTAACTCACAATTTTTAGGCGATTTAAACCATCAAAATCTGGTTTGTTGTTACCAAAGACTTCTAGGACCTCTGCTCTTGCCCGATCTTGCCATTTTGAATATGAGCTCAACAAAATCATCGTCCAAACTAGCAACACCGCTGTGGTTTCTTGACCAGCAAGATAGAAAATCTTGCATTCTTTGACCATGTCTTCTATGCTCATTCCAATATTGTTGTTGTTTCCATTTTCTCGAATTTCGTTGAAATTTGATTCTATGAGAATGCTTAATAGATCAGTATGTATAGTTTCACCTGCGTTCATAGCCCTTTGCCTATCGTTGATAAGACTCAAGAGCAAAGTTTTTATTTCTTTACTCAACTTTTTGATTCTATTGTTTGACTTTGTTGGTAGAAACCTGCACAAAGCTAGTAATGATATGAAATAATTCTCAAATGATAAGAAATTTGAAAAATATAATGTTGATGCACTTATATTCAATTTCTCAACAGATTAAGTATTTAAGCAATAAATAAATAGATTTATATGTATTTGAGGTAGAGAAAGTATAGGAAAATAAATATATAAGGCCCCATTTGACACTACAAGAAAATATGTTTCTCCCAACGTGACAAAAATTATCGGAAAAAACATTCTCTCCTCGAAGGCACAAAGCACCGTCGAGAGAACAAGCTCTCTCCCGATGCAACTTAAGATAGCGTCGGGTCACTTACCCTGTCAGGAGAAGTACCTTCTTTCGACGCCACGTTAAGGGGTACTGAGTGAAGGATTGTTTGACTTGTTTTGATAAATAAGTTTGTTTTGATTGTACGCGGGTGAGTGAGAGATTGTTTTGTTCATTTTGTGTTCTAATGTTTCTAAGTTTAAGTTTTAGTTAATTTTTGGTTAGCCTTTAGATTTACCAGTTTGAGTGTGGGGTGGGGGTATAGTTAAGTTTGAGATTAGTGTATGGGGACTAGTTATTACCCGATGCCATATGAACTGCGTCAGGAGATCCTCTCTGCCGACGACGATATATGGTCGTCGAGAGAGGCGCCCTCTCCCGACAGACCAATTTTTGGCGTCGGTAAAGCCTCTGCCGACATGTTTCTTCCGGTGACACAAAACGACGTCGGGAATGCTTTTCCCAACAACCTGTTTGACGACAAAAAATGATGTTGAGAAGGGTTTTCCTGACGCCTTTGTGGCTTTTTCCGACACAGTGCGTAGGAAAATCCTCAATTCTTGTAGTGTGATAACCATTGTATTTTTTGTTTTGTTTTTTAAAAATATAACGCTCGAGTTCAAGAAGGGTACATGAATGAACCGAGATCACATCTGAATGAGAGAGATCCCGAGGATTCAGAAGTATGCTTGAGAAAAGCTTAAAAGAATTTATAGCTACGTCTTATACCAACAAGGTGCACCTTTCTTTTCGGTGACTCAATCATAGGAACTCCAATTTTCCTAGGAAGCATGTAAATGAGGACAAAACATGCTGAAATGACTAGTGTTGGTATGTGGAGACAATCTTTACTCTTAGAAGTAGTTAAAGACGAGTATGTAGCGTAGTCAGGTCGTAGGGGATGCAAGGGAATGCCGGGGCCATCAGGTGCATGCCAAATCTGGATTCTGAATCCTGGGCCTGAGGTGTTACAAAAATTGTGCTTGTTTTATCACAATTTATTTACAATTTATTTACAATGGTTTTCATCTTTTCTAATGAAACATTTGAATAATTCTTAGCCAAATTAAAAAAAAACAAAACAATTTTTTTTAAAAGTATATTTTTTTTTTATTTTCAAATTTGCAAACGATTTGTAAAATTTAGATAACAAAACAAAGAAATTGTAGGGTTTTTGACAAAATATTACAAAAGTAGCAATCTCACACCTGAAAACGTTCAAGAGAGTGATAAGCTCCAAGTACTATAATAAAAGTCTGTGACTTTGGCTTTAAATCTTTTCGGTTACAGTCACTTTAAGCTTTGATATACTAACTCTAGTTAAATTCTCTCCTTGTATTATCTTGTTTGAGGGTGAGAAAATGGTGTGAGTGATACCGAGTTTTTAGAAATTATGTTTTTTTTCATTAAGGTTGGGGAAAGAATTCTAGGAGATTGTAAAATATTTCTCATTGTGAAGTTTTATTGTGAGCTATGGTTTTTCTCTGATTTTGGAGTTTCCCACGTAAATTATTGAATTTATTTATTGTTGTTATTTTCTTTCAATTTCTAAGTTTTTTTACTTATTCTTGCGGTAGAAGTGGGAGATGTTTACCAACAAGTGGTATCAGAGCTTTAGTTCGTAGTTTTTGGAATTTCTGAGTATTATGTGATTGCAACATTGTTTGGACTTTCGCATTAGAAAAGTTTTCTCGAAACGAGTTACGGTACTGTGGATAGTGTGAGTTGCTCGCACTATTTGTAGATTCACTAAGAGTGAAGCAAATATGTCAAGCTTTATGAGTCCAATGAAGATTGACGTGGAGAAATTTGATGGAAGGATCAACTTCTACTTGTGGCAAGTGAAGTCAAGGGTGTGCTGATACAATTTGGGCTACACAAGGCCTTGAAGCAAATACCTAATAGTGGCGCTTCTGAAAAGTTAAGAGTTGAATAATGGTCCAACGGTGGTTCTAGTAGAGGTTTTAACAAGTTCAACATAAGTGATGAAGGTTGGGAGAAAATAGATTTGAGAATTACAAATGCAATAAGACTAAATTTGGCTAATAATGTTCTTGCAAATGTGCATGTAATTTATACAAACAAAGAGCTTTCAGACCAAACCGAGCATAGCTCAATTGGCATAGGGTTGTGCCGGTGACCAAAAGTTCATGGGTTCAATCCCCGCATTAATAAAAAAACAAAGAGCTTTCAGAAAAACTTGAAGCGTTGTATCATGCAAACAATATCTAAAATTGGATGTACCTGAAGAAGTAGTTTCATACGCTGCTGTTGAGCCGATTTAAAGTATAATCATATTCTCTTCTATCTCTATGTATATTCTCCTCTCTCCATCTCTAAGTCCATTTCATGTATTTATATGGATAATACAAAGAACAATATTAAGTTTTAAAGCATAACCATATTCTGGTTTTTACAAATCTCCACCTTAAAACGTATATTTGTTCTTCGTATTTGCTTGTTCGAACCTCCCTTTTGTCTAACCATTTTCAGGTAACTTGAAACCAACGAGCTCGAGACAGTGATTGAACTTCAACTGTGGAAGGGGCTTCATCAAGATGTCAGATACATTCTATGAGGTATGAACTTTCAGTACCTCAATTTCTCCTTTCTCTATCTGCTCTTGTACGAAATTATACTTTATATCAATATGCTTTGTTCGATTGTGAAATTAATGATTTTTGGATAGATGAATTGTACTCTGATTGTCACAGTATATTTTGACTATTGTTTGTATGATGCCATAATCTTTAAGCAAACCTTTTAGCCATAAGGCTTCCTTTATTGCTTCTGATAAGGCTATAAACTCTGCTTCTGTAGAGGAGAGAGCTACCACTGGTTGAAGGGTAGCTCTCCAACTTAGGAGATTTCCCCCAATTAGAAATAGATAACATGTTAGAGACCTTCTTTTATCCAAATCCCTAACATAATCTGAATCCACGTAACCAAATAACTGATTATGTTTATCATTGTAGCATGTGTAGGTCAGTTTAGCTTATGATGATCCCTTTAGGTATCTCAATACCTAGATGCCTCCCAATGTCATTTACCCAGATTAGTCATATATCTGGTAATTAAGCTTGTAACATAGGATATGTCCGGACTTGTTGATACCATAAGGTACATTAGACTCCCCACAACTTGTGAATAAGGAACATTAGACATAAAATCCAAGTGTTCTTTTTCATCTAGTTTGGGTGAGTTTTGGGCAGATAACTTAAAATGTTGGGCCAAGGACTTGAAAAAACCTTTGCACTTTCCATGTTGTAGTTCTTTAGAGTCTTGCCAAAGTAGGTAGTTTGACTGATTTGAAAAACTCTCTTTGATCTTCTTCTCATGATTTCAACACCTAAGATCCTTTTAGATTCACCTAGGTCCTTCATGTCAAACTCCTTTTTAAGTGATTGCTTCACTTTCTCCATTACTTGTTTTGATTTACTTGCAAGCAGCATGTCATCCACATATAATAACAAATATACAACTGTAGAGTATGTTTTGCTATTTATGTAAACACAACTATCATATGAGCTTCCTTGAAATTCTATTGTTGCCATGCAATCATCAATTTTTTTATACCAACATCTTGGAGATTGCTTTAAACCATATATTGACTTCTTTAATAAACAAACATAGTACTCCATGTTCTGTTTTTCATACCCTTGTGGTTGTTTCATGTATATGGTTTCTGCTAGCTCACCATGTAAGAAGACTGTTTTAACATGTAGTTGATCTAATTATAGATCATTTTGAACAACTAAAGCAAGTAGCATGCGAATTGATGTATGTTTAACAACTGGTGAAAAACATTCAGTGTAATCTATTCCATGCTTTTGTGTATAACCTTTAGCTACTAACCTTGCTTTGAATCTTGGTTGTTGAACACCTTGTATGCTTTATTTGTATTTGTAAATCCATTTGCATGATATAGGCTTAAAGCCTTTAGGTAGTGGTTTAAAAGTCCATGTATGATTCTATTTTAGAGAGCTTATTTCTTTGTTCATGGCTTCTATCCATTTATTTGCATTAGGACAACTTGTAGCTTCATCAAAAGAGTTAGGCTCTCTCTCATTTAGAAAACCACTCACATTTAGTGCCATATTGGCACAATCTGCCTCATCATACCTTGCTGGTGATGCAATTATCCTTCTATGCATATCTCTTGCAAGTTGATAATTTTCTAGATTAAGATTTTCTAGCATAGCTTCATGCCCCTTCATCTTTTACTATGGATCCTTCTAGCTTCACTTGAGAAATCTCTCCTTCATCTTCAAAGTATGATAGATGAGGAATGAATGTTGTCAAGTTAGGTTGCACAACCTCAATTTCAAGTCTAGAGGTCTTGTCTGTGCTTGCAGCTTGAGTCTCCCTTTCCATGAACATTTCATCCTCTCTGAATGTCACATCTCGACTATTAATTCATCTCCTTTTAGTGGGATGTCAAAGCCTAAAACCTTTAACACCTTCTGTAAAACCAACAAACATGCATCTTGTTGCTCTAGGCTTCAATTTTCCTTGGCTTTGATGGACAAACCCCACACAACCAAAGACTCTTAGACTGTCTAGGTTTGGAGGGTGTTTAGTCCACTTTTCTTCTGGTCTAAGAAGCTGTAGAGAGCTATGTGGGCACCTATTTAAGGTGTACACAGTGTAGGATGTAGCTTCAACCCAAAATTTCTCAGGTAGTATAGCATCAGACAATAGGCACCTAACTCTCTCCATAATAGTTCTGTTGAGTCTTTCGGCTATCCCATTATGTTGGGGTGTATACCACACTGTTCGGTGTCTTAGAATCCCTTGTTGTTTGCAAAAATTATCAAAATCTTCTCTGTGTGTGTATATTCTCCTCTCTCCATCTCTAAGTCCATTTCATGTATTTATATGGACATTACAAAGAACAATATTCAGTTAAAGTATAATCATATTCTGGTTTTTACAGCTGCGAATGGAGGAATGTACAAAAATATTAGATCATCTGAGTGTTCTTAATGACATCGTTTCTGAGTTGGAGGTGATCGAAGTGAAGATAGAAGATTGAAGATGAAGATAAGACACTTAGGCTCATCTTGTCACTTCCACCTTCTTATGAACACATGAAGTCAATCATGATGTACGAGAAAAAGACTTTAGATTTTTTTAAGGTTTATAATAAACTTATGTTAGAGGAAAAAGGTTGAAAAGTGAAGGGCGTACTTCACAGGAGGATTCAACGCTGGTAGTAGCAATTGGAAGAAGAAGAAAAAATTCATGCAGAAGAAAGGTCGTTGGGTATACGGACAATCTGGGCACATGAAAAAGAATTGCCTTGACAGAGAAGGTTTGTCAAAGGGCTTGTTCGGATTCCTCTGGTGTCCAGGGCATAGGGTCGGCCTCGACCTGACCGACCATAGTCTTGGGCTCTTGGCCCATGGTGTGTTCCTTCCAGGGACTCTGATTGTACCCTGGGTTGGAATATTCTTATAAGGTGGGGCCGACCTTGAGTACTTGGGGCTTGGTCTATCCATGGACTTCCCCAAGGTCAGTTTGAGCCTTGGGCTAGTCTATTGTGGGTCGGTCTCTTACTTCCTTCAATTAGTGTAAGTATGAACCGACTTTGTATTCAATCTTTCTTGTTGGTCCATTTTTACTAACAAAGATAATAGGTGCAAAATGAGCTGTCTGGATTCTTCAAATATCTCGCCAAAGTGAAATTAGTAGGATTTTTGGCAAAATATTAGAAAAGTAGCATTCTCACACCTGAAAAGTTCAAGCAAGGGATGAGCTCCAAGTACTATCAAAGGAGTAGTTTTGGTTTCAAATCATCCGAATTAGAAACACTTTAAGGTTTGATGTACTAATACTTTAAGGTTTGATGTACTAACAAAAGTTAAATTCCCTCTTTGTATTCTCTGGTTTGAGGGTGAAAAAAATGGTGTGAGTGGTACAAAGCCTTGAGAGAATATTTTTGTAATTGGGGTCTGTGTGATTGTAATAATTTTTCACATAGTGAAGTTTTTCTTGTGGGTTCTGGGCTTTCTCCGGTTTAATTTGGAGTTTTCAACAAACGTTCACGGGTGAAAGTAGTATTTATAAGCATAATTTTCAAAAACCACAAATGATTATCAAACGGGGCGTAAGAAATTATGGTTGGAATTGGAAATGAAGTATGGAAATACCCGTTTGATAACCATTTGGTTTCTTATTTTTTATTTTTTAAAAAATTAAGCCTATAAACGCTGCTTTCACCTCTAAGTTTCTTTGTTTTGTTGTCTACCTTTTATATGTATTTTCGAAATGCAAGAAAACTAAAAAAAACAGTTTTTGTTTTTGGAATTTGACCACTTCAAATGTTAACTTAAGAAAGATGAAAACTATTGTAAAAAAATTACAAGAAAACCATTAAAATATTTAAATACCAAAACCTAAAAACCAAATGATTAACAAATGGGACATACTCATTAATTAAGAATGAATGAATTTAGATAACTTGAGAATAACTCAACTAGCTAGAGTATTGTAATTTCGTCTAAAATATTAAAAGTTCGAATCTCAACCTCATGTACGGTTGAGCTCAACGATGTATAAGCAATCAAATAATACTACTAATAATAATGTAAATCATTCAATACTAATAATATTATTAGTAAATCTATACTTTACCATATCCTATATATTTAAAATTTTAATAAATAATATGTAATTTTGAATTAGAAATCTTTACTCTACCTCCATCCTGGTATGTAAACTTGGGATGTAACTTTCAATATCAAATTAGTCAATTCTTGTAGATCCTTGAAGATAATTTTTCCTTGTTCGTAAGTACTTCCAAATGCTGTTCGAGAAATGACATCAGCCGCAAAATTTTGCAAATGAGGCATCACATCCAATTCACAAAATCCATCTTTTGAGATCATTCTTTCCCAATTGATAAGCATCTCATTGCAACTCTCAAACATTGTTGGCACCATGTCCTGTATGTCAATTTAAGGGTATATATATGACCAATTAGACTTGCGACAAAATTTACTCAAAGTACACTGGGGTGTGTTTGGATTAACTACTAAACAAAATGTTTTTCAAACATTCTTTTAACATTTTTTTTTTCTAAAAAGATTTATAATTAAAACACTCGCGTGATTGGTTACCTTTTCTCAAAAGTATTTTTTATCTACAACTGTGTTTGATTTGCTCTACACTAAAAGTTTTTCTCCTAATTAGTATAAAGGGCAATTATTAATAAACAATATGAATTAATAAGTTTAAATTTGTATTTTAAAAATTATGACCGACATTTACTATTGTCGATGGTCCTTGACGGGGTAAGAGTGGTGGTGGTTGTCGTTAATTGCTGGAGGTCATCTGCTGGAGGTCATCGGGTGGTTGTCGTCGGAGACCGCTCGGAGTTTCGTCGGAGGTCGTCGCTGAAAGTCCACCGAAATTTCGCCGAAAATCGACCGAAGTTTCGTCGGAGGTCGTCGGGGTGGTTGTCGTCGGAGACCGACCAGAGTTTCACCGGTGATCGACTGGAGGTCGTCAGAGATTGGTGACAGTGGCTGAAGGAGGTCGCCGGAGATTGGGGGTCCCGGAGAGGGTCGCCGAATATCGGAGGCGGTGACCGAAGAGGGTCACCGGAGGAGGTGGCCAGAGAGTGGCGGCGTTGTCGGAGGAGGTGGCCGACAACAATAGTGGGTGGAGAAAATTTGAAGGAGTAGTGTGAGTATATTTTGGTAATTTTAATACATTATGAAAATTAGGTACGTTTTTCAATTAAACACCAAAAATATTTTTTTGTAAAAGTTAGTATAAAATTTTCACCCAAAATGAATTATTTCCAAAATTCATTCTCAAATAAATCATTTTGGAAATTGCAAATTTAATCTAGGAGATTTTTGTCTATTTGATCTTTGAACTTTTAAAATTACAAATTTAAGGCCTTTTAAAATTCAAAAATCTATCAAACACAAATTAAAATTTTAGGGTTCTACTAGACATAAAATTCAAATTTATATATAAAAGATCAATTAATTTATTTATTTTTTGAATTTTTTAGGAACTCATTAGACATAAAATTGAAAGTCTAGGGAGTTAATAGACACAAAATTGAAAATTTGGAGATTTATTAGACATTTTTAAAAGTTTAGAGACTAAATAAATACAAATTCCAAAGTTTAAGAATTAAATTTGTAATTTAACGATGATTTTGAAATTGCATCAATTCAAATAAGTCCCCTTTCCATCTTTTTGGAAGCTACAAGTACAAACTATATCAAAGATTAATTGAAGTTCTAAATGCAGGGGCGGATCCAGACATTGATGTTTGGGGGCCAAAAAATTAGAGTATATAAATATTAAAAAAAGATCGCAAAAAATTCAGAGGTTCGAATTCACACTCTCAAGTTATGTTGACATTAAAAAAAGTTATCAGTGATAAACATATATGAGTGTATCAAAGACTTACGGACTAAGTTTAAATAAACTTAATACCATCATATAATTTTGCTCATCTCTATATTAAAAAAAAAAAAAATTGAGTCCCTAAACTCTAACAAGTCTTTAATGCATCCTTATACTTTCAATTTTGTTTCTAATGAATTCCTAGATTTTAAAAAATGTCAAATAAATACAAGAATATATTAGACTTAAACTTGATAATTTGAGGACCAATTAAATACAAAATTGAAAGTTAAAAAATATATTGAACTCTTTTTGAAGTTCGCCGTCTATTAAATACAAAATTAAAAGTTCAAAGATTTATTAGACATTTTTTTAAAAAATTATTAAAAAAAACACACAATATAACATGAATTTGTTTACAAAATTTATAAAATGGACGTTAATATAGTTTACCATACTTTTGAAAATGTTAATAAATAAACTAATACTAAGAGTTAATAGATTTTTTTTAAAGTATGAAGAATACTAAATTTAGATATTTGAAAGGATAATGACTAAAATAATATAACTCTCAAGTAGAGATACTCCGATGACATTTCAATTAAAAAAAAAATCTTATAGAAGTAAATACTAAAAAAAAAAAATAGGTCTTAATTATTTTTAAGAATGAAATGAAATTTATATATTTTTAAGTATATATAAACAAAATATTAAAAGACAATTGTTTTTTAAAAACATATACATATGGAAGGAAATAGGTCTCAATTATTTTTAAGAATGAAATTTATATATTTTTAAATACATATAAACAAAATATTAAAAGAGAACAATTGTTTTTTAAGAAAATATACATATATGGAAGGAAATGTAAAGCAAATAAATTATTGTTATGGTGGCACAACAAAATATAAACCATGCACAATGAAAGGAGCAGAATAAGATTTTGTTAATTTAGGGCGGCCAAAATGTATTTAATAATAACAGTATATATTTAAGGCATTATTTTTACCTACAAATATAAGAAAATCAAAAAATTTGGAAGGGCGTGCCCCTAATCCCTTCATAGGCCGCCCCTGTCTAAATGTACTTTTAAACTATTAAACTTTGTTAGTTGGATTCTTGTACAGAAACCAACAATTAAAGTGTCTTTTGGGAAGCTTTTCTAAGCATGTAGGCCCCAATTTGACATTTGATTTTTTTTTTTTTGAAATTAATTTTACGTATTCGTTTCTTTAGCTTGTTATCTAAATTCTAAAAATATTTTTAAAATAAGTTAGGATTCGAAAACTAAAAATCAAAGTTAATTTAATTGCAACAATTATCAAATGTTTGAACCCTATCTCTAAATAAAAAAAAAATGTTTCTATTTTTGAAATTTGACTAAGAATTTAAATATTTTTCTAAGTAAGATGAAAATAATAGTAAATGCTTTGTGATAAGGTAAACAAGCATAAATTTCGAAAACAGAAAGTTAAAAATGAAATAGTTACGAAACGACGGGGTCGTAGTTGTTCCATTTTAACGAAGCAATATTCATTGCATATCTAATTCCAAGTATTCATATTACTCATAGAAACTTGAAATATTTGTGAATTGGTAAAGAATTAATGAAGGTCTTTCTTCAATTTGTGAAGAGATTAGGGACACATACCTTCAACTTTTCAAAATGAAATGCAGGGTTGATTATCTTTCTATGTTTAACCCATTTTGGTCCTTCATGACTACTAAGTCCATCAAAAAGCATCTTGGCAAGAGGGTCTAAAGTTGGCTTCTGAATATCATTGATTAGAGAAAAAGCAGCTTTCACTTGTTCAGGGTCCATGATGTGCACTCTTGGATATGGTCCAAACCACATGAATGAATTCTTCCCTACATTTATCCAAACACTTTCATATTTTAGAAAATATATGTCATTTCAAAACTTTGGAACATAAAATAGTATACTTTTTAAGACTAGAATATTCCATTTCACAACTTTTCAAAAAGTATCTTTTAATTTCATCCCATTACATTTTAGACTTTCAATTTTCATCGTTTCATATGTTGAAAACATCGGCGGAGCTACAGTAGGCCTAGTGGGCTCGACCTGAACTTTATATCATATGGTATTATTGTATACAAATTCACAAAATTTAACAATATTGGATTCTGTTGCAGTGGAAGTAAAGCCCCTAGCTGCCCTTGGGCCTGCGTCCGAGTTTGAGCCCTCCCGATACTGGATGGGACGCGACCTAAAGTACTACAGAGACCAAAATGATATTTCGATTAAAAAAAATAGATTTTTGGTTTGGAAGGTGTATTTTAGTCCGTCGACATGATTTTAAATTTTAGTATTGGACTATTTTTCAAATAAAAATCTTGGACCCTTCTTTTAAAAATTACCAAATAAAAAGGGTCGACTCTGACAAAGCAAGACAAAAACTACAGCATAATTTATTCAAGTCTAAGATCATAGGGGATAAAAGTATCAACAATCTCCATTTTTCTTTTGCAAGAAACAAAAAAATAAAGTCTCAACAATCATAGGTGATATGTCATGCCGTTGAGCTATGTTGTTCTTGACGATGAGAGAGATTAATTAAAATCGAGAAGGAGAGAACATAATACTTTATGGAATCAATTGTGAAAATATGGAGAGACTGTTATCCCTAACAAAAAAACTGAACCAGCAAAAAGTCCGAAATTGATTGAAAATTAAATTAAAAAAGAATTGCATATGTTACCATATTTCTGAATGGTATGATGTATGGAGGGGATGACACGTGGAGCAATATCATGGGAGAAGTTCATGGGTTTGGAATTGGCCTGCAGCATCATGGCGGCTCTGTCCTTCAAGTCGCCGGAGTAAAGACGGTAAGGATTCCCGGCGAGTCCTTGCTCTCTAAGGCACTTCTCAAGCTTCTTCGGCCTCAACCAAATAAAATTCAAAACTCTCCATCCCAATCCCAATAACCACACCACGACCACTATCCAAATTGAAACCCTAAAATCCATCGACCGAAAGAGAGAGATCTAGAGTTTTGAAGCAGTTGATTGAATTTGAGCTTCAATTATTGGCGATGGAGGACGAAATCTTATCTTATGTTTGCTAATATATAACAAGAGAAAAACGTAAATTACAAATTTGGTCCCTAGATTAAGAGAAAGTTAGAATTTCGTCCTTATAGTTTGATAAAATGTCATAAACAATCTCTTACGGATTGGATACGTGACAATTAATTATATTTTTTTTTTTTGACAACATGTAAGGAGGAGGGTTCGAACCAAAGACCTCTTGCTCGTAGTTCATACATTATGTCGGTTGAACTATGCTAATGTTGATAACAATTAGCTACCATGTGTCAAATGAAACAACATTTTGTATTTAGCTGATTGTTGGGTTAAGTCAAGGGTGTAATTAGTTCGGTTCCGGCTCGGTTTTAGTGAGAACGTTGAACCACCAAAATTATTATAAGGAAAAATAAAAATCTAAGTTGAACAGCTCCAAGTCGGAGGGGGCGCATAAACGAGCAAGATTATTACGCGTTGTTGGGCCTAGAGGCGGAATGTCGCTTGGGCCGCAGGGATTGATTGTAGATGTACGCGGGGCTCGAACACACGTCTTTGCTTGTACCAACGCGTTGCTAAAACCAAATGGATCGTTTGTGTTATTTGGTATATAATTGATCTGGCCATGTCAAATCCGAAGTCGACCTAATATAGCCGTTTTTTCTCATGATCCAAACTAAAATCACCAAACGAACCAGTCTGAACCCGAAACGACAATTTTTTCGGTCGGTTTAAGCATTTTTCAACTTTACCTTGCACCACTAGGTTAAGTAGTTGTTGCGCAAAATTATGCAATGCATACCGCAAGTTTACGGGTAAAGTTTGAATATAGTGTATGTAAATACAAATATCTTCATCATGATTGGTTTTCTAGTTCATTTAATTTCCACGAATACAATCACTCAATTTTATTTAAAAAAATAAAGGGATAGATGAATAAAATTTAAACGGACCTGCTATTATCAGGCTTCGAACTGCCAATCTTAGATTAGGGTTCGATTTAACCAACAAAAAATTAAACGGACCTACTATTATCATGCTTCAAACTGCCGATCTTAGATTTGGGTTCGATTTAACCAACAAAAATTTAAACGGACCTGCTATTATCAGGCTTCGAACTGCTACCGGGACTTACCCGCTGACATAGAGTTCGATTTAACCAACAAAAATTTAAACGGACCTGCTATTATTAGGCTTCGAACTGCCAATCTTAGATTTCAAAATAAAAACATAAAATAAAAGATGAAGAACAACAAGGAGATAGATATATTTTAAGGAGTTGATTTCACCAATTTAGACCAATAAATAAATTAATTAACAACTAAGAATCATGCAATAAATCATAAGACAGGAAGTCATATGTAAAAATTGCATCTTTCAAATACAATTAAATCTCATGCAAAGTATAAAACTTTTTAGCCTTTAATAACATGCAAAGTATTACGATCCTTCATAAGAAGTACTGATCAATTTCTTGTCAGAAACCTCTTCAGTCATGCAATTAAGTTCTAGTCTAAATTACAACTTATCAGGGTCAATTGGACAAATTTAACAAATAATATGTAGCTAAGAGATTATGCGCATTAAACACATAAAAGCATGAACAAAATAAAAATAATCAATCAAATGTATTTAAATTAGTTGATGCAAGAATTTAGACTCTTCGAACCTGAGCTTCAGATTGCGGCAAGGTGATTTGATTCGAGGCCGACTTGCAAAGAGTGAGAGCAAACTTGCATTGGTGTAGGGTTAGGCCCACTATACCCCGATGCTTAAGTCAATAGAGAGTTTAAAGCTTAAGCGAAGTGTAAATAATATGAATTGCGTACCTTCAAATGGAGGGTGGACTTTTATTTATATAGGAGAGGAAGGATGAGACGGTCGGCGTCGATTCGTACCCTCCCTCATCATGAAGATGGGACGACCCCCGATCGTAGGCAGATTTGTAGGGATCGTCGTACCGCCGCCCGTAATCAGTGGCAGAGGTGTCAGCGGACTCTCCTCGCCCTGATTTTGGGGGGTCGATCATGGCAAGGTCAAGGATCTCCGGACTGGCCGAAGAAGGATTTCACGGGTCCTCTGATCGAACTCTAGGAGTCGACCCTAGATCCTCAGGGGTGATAGCATGACATCATGCTAAGGTAGCCCGCAACATTGGCCCGACCAGCGGGCTGACCCCTCTTCAGGGGGTCTCCCCGTTGGTCATCTTTGATGCAAAGAATCGAGGCATGCTGGGACAGTTGGTGGTATGAAAGAAGCAACTTTTTTTAGGCGACGATTCGTCTTCGTGGAGTTGAATCGCTTCGACTTCGTTCCATTGTGCCTATTTGGGCTAGGGTGTGGTTTTCGAAGGGTCGCTCTGGTTTCCCACCCCATCTGGGCCGTTGATTTGGTTTTCATCGTGCGCCCCGGCCGCTTGGGCCTTGGGGTGTATGAGGTGGGATTGCGGGGTTCACTCTCTTTTTCTCTCTCTTCATCTCTTTGTTTTACTGGTCTTGCGATGACTCGAGGAGAGGTTGCTCCGAACACCGACAGGGGCGGGGTAGCTTATCCATCTAGGGTTCGACCGGTGGGACAACGAAGCATGACCGAGGATGGCCTGGCCAAGCTGAGGGTCGAGTACAACATCTTGTCATGCGTGAAGATGCGACTCCCATCACCTTGGGAGAGGATCGAGGCCCCACCTTCGAGGGAGGTGGGTTTATAGAGGAACATGTTTCCCCGTGGGTTAAGGCTCCATCTTACCCTGGTTTCACAATTCTTCCTAAAGAAGGTGCGTCTCGCCTTGCCCAGCTTGCGTCGAACGAATGTGCGTCGTTTCTCATTTGCAGCATCCCATGGCATCGATACGACGACGAAGCTGAACTCTCGGTTGACCAGCTGCTCTTCATTCATCGGCTGAAACTGGTCGCTACTACCTATCGGTGAAGGCTCCTTGGAAGAAGTTCATCGACAACCCGTACTCGGTGAAGGGATGGAGGGAGCAATAGTTATTTGTTTCTGGTGGGTGGATTGCTACTGACCCCGACCAGCGCCCCTTCTACAAGGTTCCGGTTGAGTTTGAGGAGTTGGGTGAGTGGTCTTCTTCCTCGGCTCGGCCGACTCTTCATCGGGCGATACTAACCCGTACTCTTCTTTTTTCTTTCATGTTCTCCCAGCTTCCCGTCTGTCAACCTCAGATCGCTTATTTCAGTATGCCAACTTATTCAGGGTCTGCTGCTTGAGAGAAGGCTCAACACCCTCATCTGCACCAAGGAGAATTTGATCCCCGCAGGGCTTGTCTATCGAGCCTCCTTGGCCCGTAGCAATAATTTCCTAGTTTACAGTCGTGTTCAGCTGCCTGTCGGGCCCGATCTAGAGATTGCCCTCGAAATAGAGGCTATTTTGCATGCGGTGGAGGATCGCGACCGACGAGAAGAAGAGGAGAAAGTCACACGTTTGGCGGAGGAGGTGGAACACGAAGTTGATAATAGCCCATCAGTTTCAGCCTTTGAGGCGTCTACCCCCATGTTGATTCGTGAGGCTCGGTTGGCCCAAAGGGAGTGGGCCGCATCAGGGAGTCGTTCGCGCAAAAGACCCCGGGAATCGAAATTGAGGTAATGTGGTTTGATCTATGGTCGACCTGCAAAGAGTGAGAGCAAACTTGAACCGGTGTGGGGCTAAACCCACTATACTCTGATGTTTAAGTCAATAGAGATTTCAAAGCTTAAGCGAAGTGTAAATAGTATGAATTGCGTACCTTATATGAAGGGTGAAGCTTCATATTTATAGGAGAGATGGACGTTGGTCATTATGCCAACGTCATACGCCTAGTACAACATTTCGGGAGAGTAGGCGACGATCAGAGTATAGTGGGCGTTGCCTCACACTTGTGTTATTTTCATTAACATTGTACTTTGCATTGTAAAATTTGACAGTTGCTTGTGTTATTTGGTATATAATCGATCTGGCCATGTGGTAACGAACTTTTCGAATGTTCACTATGTTCGGGGTGTCGAATCCCGCCAAAATAACATTTATAAATACTGGTAACTTGTAAAACAGTGGTAACTAGGTCAATTCGCAGGGAACCTAAATTAACTTCTCCTAATTAATTTCTATTTGCTTTAAATTAAAACTCAAAATAAAACAGTAAAATAAAGGGGGATTGGGTTACGGAAAATTAAAAAGAAGCAGAAAAATAGCTAACGGAAAATTAAATTCGAGAAAAATAAATGTAACACGTGCTCCTAATTCGAGGGTCGGGATTACTTTGATGCGACTCAGTTCATTGGGATTCAAACATACTTAGTAAAAACATAATCGAACACATAATTTACTTGCACGAAACTGCTAATACAAGTAACCCAAATAATTAAATAGAAACGTGGATAACTAATTAGACTATTCTTTAATTAATCTAAGGTGATCAATCCTAAATTAATTAGAGAACAGAGACGGATGTTCGATTCTAGTTAAACTTGGCAATCAATCAACTGGGGGACAACGTTCCATATTGGATAATTGACAGTAACGGGAACACTACGACGAATGTTTAACTTGGAAGCCTAAGTTAATATTCCGATTTATCTACTTCTTCAAGGTAAGTTAATTCAACCAAAGATCAACAAGGAAGCCTATGTCACCTATGGCTCAACTTAACCCATGTTACCTTCGCGATTAGGAGAGGCATGGCTTCACTAATCTAATTAACGATATAACATGCATAAATTCATGTCCCCTAACCTCAAATTAGAGCACTTACCTTAGTTGCCCGTTGTGCAAATCAAGCTAAATCAACAACTTTAAGCTTGATATATAAGAAAAGGGAAGAAAAATGGAGTTTGAGCTCCAAATTCGGAGTTTACAACAATGGGGGAATGAAAGAATGACCTAAAAATCGGAGAAGATAAATTTTTTACTCGGCGTAGCGTCGAGACGCTATCAAATTTGCTCTCGGGTCTGCAGCGTCTCGACACTACTATTACAGCGTCTCCAACGCTTGGGGTTGTGCTTGCAAAAATAAATCAATATTTTGTCCTCCCCTAGACTCAAACTGATCACTCTGCCAAAGTTCTCTTGCACCACCAAACCACTCATCACATTTGAGATAATATTTGATTAATTAATTTATATGACATAAACACTTAGAACGATTAATCATTATTATCCTCTAAAACAATTTTTTAAGCTTTTAATTAACGCAATGATCCGATTTACCCCTAAGCAATTAAATTCTACAAAATATAAACATTAAACACAATTAATTCCTTATATCACAAGACTTAGGAGCTATATATTAACACTTTTTGGAGTGTTATCAAAACCCCCAACCTAAATCTTGCTAGTCCTCGATCAAGGCAAACTCTGAATTATCTCTTAAGAATAAAAATTGCATGCTACGAATCTAACCTCAATGCTTTAAAAAACAAGCCATTTACAACAAAAGAGAACAATTAATTGCATGCACAAATTGAGAACATTTCAAAAGTTAAACTGTTACTCCCCTACGTGTGTGTGTGATTAGCCAACCTATTCTAGCTCTTATAGATCCGGAAAAACCTTATGCAACCCTACATCTCGTTTTCCCCCTACTTCTAGCAATAAAGATCAGTCTATGACTTTTCAACAATCAAGTAACAAATCAAAAGGCCTAATTTTCTTTTTCTTTTGAGTACTTTGTACTCTTTATTTTATTTAAACTACCACTTTTTTTTACTCTTCTTTTTCTTTTGTTCTCCAAGAGAGTCTAACATGTCAAGCTTGCCTTTGTTCCAACTTACCCGCAATTTCACTGCACAACGTATCTGACTACGAGCAAACTTCATATTTTTAAGGATAATGCTCACTTTTCAGTCGCGATTCTAAGAAGGAGAAGCATCTCAGGAGTTTTTATTTTCATGCTTAGTCTCTTTTTATTTTAGGCAAATAGCTTTGCTATAACTCAATTAACTTATTACAACTTATCATGCATCAAGCCTTCCCTAGGGGCGCCTTTCGGGGTGACAACAAGATTTTGGACTAAATAAGACAACTCTAAGCCTACAGAACCAAGAATAGGATGCTATGTGCTCGATAGATGCAAGGGAGCAACAAAAAAAATTTATTTTTTTTTGAAAAATGCTCAACTAACACATACAATCTCATGCTTTTCTAGATATGCAAGTACAAAGAGTTTAAAACACATACAACATGCAACAGCAGACCAACACACTTCAAATTCAGAATCTCCACAACTTAACAACTACAGGAATCCAATCCAACATAAAACTCCACCCCGAACCTAAAAAAATACATAGTCCTCTATGTATCAACACATCAGACTAAGCAGTTAAAACTACGAAATTTAAGGGAACATAAAACCTCCCCTGAATGTTGCGAGGTTGGTGGTAGGAGCAGCTCAGTCTTTGTCCAACTATCCCGTTTCTTAGGTCAAATCCCCTACAAAAGAAAAAAAAGAAAAAAACTAAGTTAGGAAAAATAAAAACTGAAAGTATAAAGACAGGAAATTGAAAAACTCATGGGTTGCCTCCCAAGAAGCGCAATTTGTTTAACGTCGTTATGCTCGACGTGTCCTCCACTCTGTCAAGGTACGTAAAAATTCTCGTGTTTCTTCGGCCCCTTATTCCTTGAATCAACAAAACCTGCTAAGATAAGCAAGCTCTTTGACTTCTCGTGGCAGTCAGACATAGTTGCTATTTTTTTTATTTTTCTTTTGGTTAATGGAAAGAAATACTCAACAAATTCAAATAAAATAAAAGACTCAACTGACTCAACAGAAATAAATAAATCAACTGACCCAACAGAAATAAAAGACTCGACAGGAGAATAAGAAAGAAAGCATGCATCAATTAAGGAAATTTCAGGAAATAAAACAGATAGAGACTCGTCAGCCTCAAACTCTATCACCTGAATCTCCTCCTCAGGACTAGGCTCAACCTCTTCCTTAATCTCACAAACCTCATCTTCGCATGGCGGAGTATTCTTGATTTCTTCTTTGCAATTGAGGTGTATTTCCTCGAGCATAAAACCAATTTGCTCCCTCATTTCTTCAAATGAATCACTTTTGGGGGGCCGATGAAATCAGTTTTGCTGCTCGGGATGCTATTGGATGGGGTAAGTTTGTGGCGACTCAGGACATGTGTTGGAAGTATGACCCCCAACCGAGCAAACACAACATTTTTCTCTTGCTTGCATTTCTATAAGAAACATCCTCCAAACCTCAGTGTGCAGCTTAGACATTTGCCTCCCAAGTCCTTTTATTGCCTGCAGTCTCCTTCTAAGCCCCTCATCTTTATGGGAAATTTTTGCATCCATTAGACTGTCTAACTCAATCCATTCCCTATCAAAATTAAGGCCAATTTCTTCAGCTTCACGTCTTGAAGCTATCACCCACTCCTTTAAATGAACATCTGCCATACCAAAACAAGAAGACACAACAAAAGACAAAATATTTTTTTGGTTTTTAAACAAAATAAAATTTAACTAAGAGAAACTAAATGGTTCCCCGGCAACGACGCCAATTTTGGTAGCGAACTTTTTGAATGTTCACTATGTTCGGGGTGTCGAATCCCGCAAAAATAATATTTATAAATACTGGTAACTTGTAAAACAGTGGTAACCAGGTCGATCCGCAGGGAACCTAAATTAACTTCTCCTAATTAGTTTCTATTTGCTTTTAATTAAAACTCAAAATAAAACAATAAAGTAAAGGGGGATTTTATTAATTAATTTATATGGTATAAACACTTAGAACGATTAATCATTATTATCCCCTAAAACATTCTTTTAAGCTCTTAATTAACGCAATGGTCTGATTTATCTCTAAGCAATTAAATTCTACAAAATATAAACATTAAACACAATTAATTCCTTATCTCACAAGACTTATGAGCTATATATTAGCACTTTTTGGAGTGCTATCACCATATCAAACCCAAAGCCGACCGAATATAACCGATTTTTCTCATATGCAAACTAAAACTTCCAAACTGAACCAACCTGAACCTGAAACGATAATTTTTTCGGTCGGTTTAAGCGTTTTTTCACTTTCCCTTGCCCCTAGTTTAAGTAGTTGTAGCGCAAAATTATGCAATACAATACCGCAAGTTTACAGGTCAAGTTTTAATATAATGTATGTAAATACATATATCGTCCTCATGATTGGTTTTCTAGTTCATTTAAGTACCACGAATACAATCACCTAATTTTATTTAGAGAAATAAAACGATATATGAATAAGATTAAAAAAATAAAAACATAAAATAAAAGATGAATAACAACAAGAAGAGATATATCTTAAGGAGTTGATTTCACCAATTTAGACCAATAAATCAATTAATTAACAACTTAGAATCATGCAATAAATCATAAGTCAGGAAGTCATATGTAAAAATTGCATATTTCGAGTACAATTAAATCTCATGCAAATTATAAATTTTTCTAGCTTTTAATAACATGCAAAGCATTACGACCCTTCATAAGAAGTACACTAATCAATTTCTAGTCATAAACCTCTTCAGTCATGCAATTAAATTATAGTCTTGCAATTAAGTTATAGTCATGGAATTAAGTTCTAGTCTAATTTAATCTGTAGCTAAAAGATTATGTGCATTAAGCACATAAAAGCATGAACGAAATAAAAACAATCAATCAAACATATTTAAATTAATCAAAACATCAGATCTAATGAGTACATCAATCTCTAAGATAAAAGAGTTTAGCTAATCATATTCTATATTATAAAATCTAAACTTAAACTTTTTTTTTTTTTTTGACAACATGTTGGGGTAGGGGATTGAACCTAGGACCTCATGGTCACTAGACAATACATTATGCCGTTGAGCTATGCTCTTGTTGGCAATCTAAACTTAAACTTAAACCTATAACAAAACTACAAATTAAAAGGGAAGGATAAATAAAACTAGTGTCGATTCCACGTTCACGCTGCAATCTCCACGATCTCGAGCATGTAATTCTCTTCTTTGTACTCCCAAAAATATTCTCTAACTCTTAAAATTATGTATTTTCGAAATTGGGTATGACTCCAAATTAGCTCACCAAAATCTCTTCAAAAAGAGTAATTTATATGGAATTTTAGGGTAAAAACGAATTATGGCAATTCTGGGAAGCTACGATCAGCTGCAACGCACCTCCATAAAGCTTCATGTAGGTGCAAAGGTTCATATGAAGAAGTGAGGCACACTCACACGTGTAGCACACACCTATGGACTGAAATCTGGACAAAAAGAGTAAATAAATTAATGTTGGACAAAGTATCACACTCATCATCTTGCTAAGATGGTAAAACCTTACTTGAGTTAAGGTTTGAACGGTTGGGATCTTGAGTTTGAGTTGAATTGTTGTATTATTTTCAATCATTTAGGTCTCAAAACTAGCATAAAATAAGTCCTCAAGATAACCCAAAGAAGTTGCATTAAATTTCAAATTTAATGAACTTGTAAAAACACTCATTTATGAGTGTTTTACAGCCCTAAAAACCTATGCTTCATAAATTCTCTCCAAATCGTGGCATTGTATGATCGTGGATATTACTTGCACTCCAAATTGGTGAAACCCTAGACCATCTTAGATGTTACTTGCACTCCAAATTGGTGAAAACTAGTATAGTCTACGGACAATTTCCAGCTCTCGTTGGGCTTGCTCACCATGACAAAAATTGACAGCCACAGAGGGTAGTGGGATTCCTGGATGAATCCGACCTTCAAAAGCTTTTGAACCTCCTCGGCGGTCGCCTTGTTGCGCGCGTCAGGTCCATCGTCAATAATTTATGACAAACTAGTTTGGCTGCAGGGTCAACGTTCAACCGGGGTACCATGGTCTGAAGGTCTATCTCTGGCATGTCCTCGTGCGACCAAGCGATGACGCCTTGGTTTCCTTGGAGGAATGACGTCATCTTCGCCTTAAGGTCGGAGGTCAGTTGCGCCCCAATGCGCATGCTGAGCCCGACGTGAGTTCGACCTGCTCGACCTCGTAGATGGTCAATGACTCGGATTCTGGGTCGGCTTTGGCTGGGGATCCGTTGGTTGGTTCACCTACGATCTCTGGTTCGGTGATCAGGCCTGCGACCTCGGCGATGGCACATACCGACTTGGCCTTCAGGGCCATCGCTTAACATTCGCGCGAGGACCTCTAGTGGTCGTGAACCACTCTGATACCTTCCGTCGTGGTGAACGTCATTATCTAGTGGTACGTCGACGGTACGGCCTTAATAGTGTGGGTGGTTGGTCTCCCTAATATCGCATTGTACACAAACATCATGCGAATGACGACGAACTCCACCAGTCAGGTGTTGATGACGACCTCATCTTCGTTCGAATCGGGAGCTCGATTTGTTAGGTTTTATGTCCTAAAACTCGTGGTTTGTAAACTGAATGTATATTCTATTTTGTAATAAAGTTGTTATTGAAGTTTATTCAGTAAAGTTGATTATTGAATAAAGTGAATTTAGTTTATATTTAACCTAACTCCAATAAACTAAGAAGTCATGGCTATAGGATTAATACTTAAACTTCATGTGTGACATGATTATGGATCAAGTTCGAGTAATAGCCAGAACGATCTATAGTATAGGGATAAGGTTGGGTACCTTATCCTAGAGACACTATGGACGCGACCCACTTTGTATAGTACAAACGATGCAATCCGAAATCGTTCATGTAGAGACATGTGAGTGGGGGCGTCCTTTACAATGAATTTGCATAAGACTAAACCGCGAAAATAAGTCACTCTTTCTTTACAACTCTGTTTACTGTAAAGACTGACTTTTTCATATGATGATTTAGGTATTGAGTTTTATGTCCTAAAATTCGTGGTTTGCAAATTGTTATGTTTGTAAATAATCTATTTAGAATAAAGAGTTATTAGTTTTATTCAGTAAAGGAGCTTACTGGAATAAAGTGAAACGTGTTTAGGTTAACCTATACCAATGTCCAACACCTATGGATGAATATGAGTACTTGAGCCTCATGTATGACATGATTGTGGATCAGCCTCAAGTAGTCAGTCAAAACGGTCTATAGTATACGGATGAGGTTGGGTACCTTATCCTGGTAACACTATTGGATTCAACTCACTTTGTATTGTACAAAACGATGTGATCCGAATTGTTTCACGTGGAGATGTTTCCGAGTGAGGGCGTCCTGTGGAAAGAGTTTGCATAAGACCGAACCGCGAAATATGTCGTTCTCTCGTTATAACACCGTTTACTAATGAGACCGACATTTTTATATGATGGCCTAGGTAACTCGATCTTAATCCTGAGCTCGCTATGAACTCCTGCTTATTCGAAAGTATCCTTTGAGAGTGGCCCATAAGCACCGACTCAATAAGCCAACCATCTTGGGGATAAAGTCGAATAGGTAGCTTGGGACATAGTACAGCAAGATTGGAGTTCACTCCTAACGCGCTCTTCAGGGTTAGTAGATAGGTTGTTCCCTTAATAGCTGACTCCGGGGCTTGAACAATGAGCGCTCACACTCTCATGAGATGAGAGGGTTAATTGATCTGTTGGTTGGACCACAGATCCATTGTTCATTAGAGGTGTCAGTGGTACTTAAGGAACAAGATGTTATGCAGGGGTTAAACGGTTTAAATGACCCAGCTGTGATTACGAACAACCTGTGAAGGGTCGACTTGCCCATGACGGTTATATCAAGAAGACATAGTATATCTACAGTGAGGAGAGTGCAACCGTCAGACTATAGTGGAGTCTCTGGGGGTTAACGAATTTTGATTTCGGTTAAAAGAGTTTTCACCGAATAATCTCGTATCGTTAGAGCTCATGATCTGTAGGTCCTTTAGGTTCTCCTAGCTAGCTCGGATAACGTCGTGCAACAATATAAGAGAAAAAGAGAAAAAGAATTTGAATTGTTTAAATTCAGCTTATGGAAAAATGATGAACATATTTAAATATGATTTAAATATGGAAATGGTCTAAAACAGGAATAAGATTCATGTGCAAAAAAATCGGTTTTCGGAAAATCGGGTTTAGCCATATTATTTAATTAATATTTGATATTAAATTAAATAATATTAATTAATTAAAAAGTTTAATTAATAAAATATTTATTATTACTTAAAATTAATTTAGAATTAATTTTATAAAATAATAATAAATTATATATATATATATATATATATATATATATATATATATATATATATAAATGAGAAAGTGTCTTACATGCATTATGCATGTAAGACACTTTTTTATTAAATATATATATATATGGCTAAATTATTTCTAATTGGATTGATGGGTACTTAAATGAAATGGAGTTATCAGAATTGGCATGGACTCAATCTTTTTATGAGTTTACGATTCTGCTTAAGAACTTTATGAAGTTCTTGTTTTTCCTTTGAGTTCTTCTTCAGCCCACAAACCATAATCTCCTTCTTCTTCATTTCTTTTCTTTTCTCTTTCAACGGAGTCCCACAAATCTGTTGCACGACACCGAGGATAGCGGGACTACCTGGGGTGGTCCTCGGGGCCTTCGTGAGAAGAACTTCGAAGTGTTCTTGACGAGGATCGAGCGGCGGAACACGAAGAAAATTAGAACTACAAGGGTATGTTTTCTATTTTCTCGTATTTCCGTTGTTTGAGCATGTTTTCTATTTGTTAAATTGATGAAATTAGAGTTTAAACGATCCAAAATCGCTTTCGCAGCGTAAAATGCTCCATCAATTGGTATCAGAGCGTATTTTGATCAACTCAATTTGCATCAATTTAAGTTGGTGGGTATTTTAAATTTAGAAATTGTTTCTGAATGGACGTCTAAAGTGAATATCGGTTTTGGCATTGTTTCTTTTTTAATTTCATTATTTGTAATTGTCCGAGAATGTATGGGCTTTAATGTGTGTTGAAGAGTCTGTATTCTTTAGAGTCATTAGAGTCCATATAGGATTCTTTGTGAAAGAAGCTCGAGTTTTGAGCTCGCCGAAATGTTTGGTGTAAGTTCAAACTCGTTCTAGGCGATACAAAGAGAAGCTCGAAGAGAAATTGACCGAAGCGTTCGGGGGAGCAAGCCTGTCCAAGGCGATACGAAGAGTTTGAAGTCCGCTCAAGACTTAGATTGTTGTTCAAGCTTGTAATAAAATAGTTATTGCTTGCTTGATGCCAAAACCGGTCCACTTTAGTGTGTTTAATTATATATGCATTGTGAATGTATGTTTTAATTAAATTTCTTGTTTGTATGTGCATAAAGTATGCCATATAGATTTAAAATCCCACCGTAGGAAGCATGCTTCATGCATTAAAAATATGTTATAAGTGTTATAATATATAATATGTATATTTGGAAATTCATGAAAATTAATATATGAGTTATTAACTCATGAATTAGTTGTTGCATGTTTAAAAGTGTAATTGATATAAGTGTTATATTAATTATGAAATTAAACATCCCACATAGTTGCCTTAGTAGTTATAATTGTTATATGCATGTTTAGGAAGCATGAAATATGTTATAGAATGTCTTTCTTTTGCAAGTGTTGTAAAAATTGAGATAGACATTTAAAATCTATAACAAAGACAAAGGTATGCTCACTTAGGGTTAAAGAAATCCAATGCGATTAGGGTTTTCGTATCGATCCGTTTTATTAGTTAAAATAGGTCGATATCTTGTAAAACTAAGGTTACAAGAGAACTCACCCGTTGAAATCCTATCGAAGGTTTGGGGTATTTAAGTTGACGGTTTACGGAACACCTTCTACCTGGGGATCGATCTGGTACTTGAGTTAAGTTAACCCGGTTTTATGAGCATGCACGAGTGTGGTGTGAGGTTTTAAAGCGTTTATCACTTAGACATCATAGGTAAAATTCTGTTTTACCTAGATTTAGTGTGGTTTTAAAGTGTGGTTCAGTAAAGGAGTGATTGACTGCTGTTGCGTGCTCAATGTGTAAATTAAAATGCAATAGTAGAGCACTCAGAACATGCAAGCATACATGGTCCTGTAGCAAGTAATAAGTATTTTTTCATTCGATTTCCCACAGAGATTTATTCTTAGTTACTAACGAAGTGAGATGTTAAGTGAGAATGGGTGGTTTAAATGGGGTAGATTTGGGTTTAAGGTGCCTAACTATTAAGGGACGTGCAAGATATGAAGCATAAACAAGTGCAAGTAAATAATTAAACTCGAATGTAGAGGGAAGAGAAAAGCAAATTAAGAAAGAAATGGCTAAGGCAAAACTTTGAACTAAGAGAATTGCGGAAACAGCAATTTTCTAGCAATGTTACTAACAGCGAATTAAGTGTAAAGTGTGGAAACAAGGGCTACTAACGACTCCCCTATAGGCTTTTCCATACGATTCTCAAGCAGTAGATCAACTCATCATGCATCAAACTAACTCATTCTCATGTATCTTTCGATTTCATGCATTAGATTCTTTAGTTTACTCATGTCCAAGTAAGGCCTTAAGCATCTATTTATAAAAGTAAGTTTAGTGATTTGTACTAGGAAAACGCTTATTCCTAGGTCGTTTTCTGGCTACCATGAAAGGCTAGCATGAATGTACGACTCTGAACTCTTACTCCTTCCAGAGGTTAGGAGTTCTTTGGACAAAATGGATGGCCAATCGAAATTGTCCGTGGGATGAAGCTTACGTACATCCAATGCATTTGAAGTTAACCTACATCCTTGATTCACGTATTTCTACCTATAGCCTTGTCATTAGCATGCCCTTATGTGGTTTAGTTACTCATGGATGATGATGGAATGGGAAGAATAGATGGTGAAGTCATGCTTAACAGAATATAAATGGCAGAACATAAGAAGGAAAACGATAAGACAAGTGCGAAATAGCCAAGTTAACTCTTTGATTTACTAAGGTTCAAACTGAACAAAGTACCAACTCTAAACTGATGGAAACTAAACAGACAGAGACGAAATGAATTGGAGTAGCAAACATAAGGGAAATAACAACAACCAGCAATGAAAAAAAGAAACAGGAAACAATGGAAAGCAGAAGAAAGCTGTAAACGCAAGCGTGTGAACTCCTCGTCGCAACGCCTCGGATGGAAGCCGAAGGTAAGCTTGATCGTGGATGAGTCTAATCAGAAGAGAAGAAAGATCTTCTCTTCTTCCTCTCAGACTATCGATTCCACCAGCTGAACCTCTCGTACCAACAACCGGAAGACAGAACAGATGAGAGAATGCGTTGAAATGGGAGTCTACGTCGTTCGAGTGTGTCTTCAACCTTCCCCTTTGACCTCCTTTTATAGTGTTCTGCAGGTACGATTGTGCTAAGGAGAACCATCCATTCTGAACGTCGTTCTTCTACGTGGCAGCAGGAGAAAAAACGAGCGGCTGAAAGATCGCAACAAAATAGAAATCAGTTAAACAAGTAACAACTTTCACTTAAAACATTGCTGAGACCGCAATGTTTCCGCAATGCTTCAGCAATGTGCAATTTTCACTCTTTTAGCTTTGTTTTTGGTTCTTTTCCTTTCCTTTTACATATAAGTCCTAATTTAGCTTCATTCTACTAATTCTCATATCTAAGCACAAGTTTAAGCCAAATCCTACCAAAAACGCTTAAGAGTGTACATCTTTCTCTATCAAATAAGTCCTAAAATAGTCACTTTTGGAGACGTAACACACCCCCAAACTTAAGGTTTTGCTCGTCCTCGAGCAATATAAGGACTTACTTGGGCTGCTGTTAACCTCTCTAACCACTTGCTGACTTCCCTAAGTTCACTATCTATGGCAATGCTGTCCTGTGACACGCTTCTAAGTTTAAAACCAACTCTTTATTTTGCTTCTTCTGATTTCTCTTGCCTTATAATCCTACTATTTCATTAACTCCCTACAACTGATCTATCTGCTTTGGTCATTAAGTTCATTGTGCAACTATCCCTCAGTTTTTAAATTCTACCTAGCTTTACCCTAGACTCAGTACATGCTTCTAATGCTTTTCTTTTGAGCTACCTAGGATTCCTTAGAGTCATGCCAGTCTTAGTATAAACCCGTGTCAGTAGTACATTCATAGAACAACCTAAACCCTAGCATCACTACATTGGATACACATTCATCTCCCTTAACAAACCTATAAGCTACAACCCTGTGCTTAGTTAATTGAGGATCAGAGTTCTTTTTTTTATTCAGAACACCTAAGCACATAGCTATAACTCATAGGCATACACTCTTCTTCCTTGATTTTTCTTTTTCTTTCTTTCTTTGGTAAGGCCTCTCCTTTGGTTGCCTTTTGATGCAATGCCACTTGTGGGTTACACACATGGCACTGATTACTCAGCAACCTTAAGAGAGACACCACTTTTATTCTTTTTTCATTTTTTTCTTTTCAGTTCATCATTTTTTCAAAGGAGAAGAAGAATGCTTATGTTTAAAAGGGAGAGAGGAATGTTCCTAGGCCTAGGGCTGCCTCCCCCAAACTAAAATTTCTCATTGTCCCCAATGAGAATCTGAGGTGGCACACCCCCAAACTTATCCTAGAAGCATCTAGTCTAGGGCAAAACAAGGAGAATCTAAAAGTCCTAGGCATAGAATGAACCTTCCTAAAGCAAACAACACAGCAGCAGAATTTTATAAAAACAGGAAAGTAGGGCTTAGAGAGATGCATGCTGAGCAACTTAAGGGAGTTAATTTCAACTAACAAAGGTGTTCTAAGACACTCATCCAGCATGCTCATAGATAGGTCATATATGGCAGGCACACAAGCAGCAAGAAAGCAAAATTGTAACAGAACCAGCCAATCAAACAGTCAGTAAATAGCATGCGATCACTAACAAAAATTGCGGAATCCGCAATAATTTCGCAATGAATCTACAGGGCATATTTATCAGTGATCAAAGCCCTTCTGCATGCTATTTCCAGTCATCTACAACTACACAAAAAAGAAACTAAAACAAGCTAGCCACTCAGATACCATCTACCTATACTAAACTATCCTAAACAACCAAAAGAAATTAACAACAGAACAAGCATTTGATTCAAAAATATCAGTCACAAGTTAACGAAAAGCAGGGTTTTTTTTTTTTTTTTTTTTTTTTTTTTTTTTTTTTTCAAGAGGGAACAGAAGTACTCCCTCGAGTGCCCTTCAGACTGGCACTCAAACATCCTCATCATCATCCTTCCTTTCCCTCGGAGGTGCCCACGACTTCAATAGATCAGTGGGGAAGGCAGGGAAGATGCATCCCAATTGATCAGCCACGTCTTTGTCCCTCGCCTGCGCGTATTCAGCCCACTGCGCCATCTTTTGCTGGAGGTCCATTAAGCAAGCCATGGAGAGTGATTGAGCAGCAGCCAATTCGTCCAGCTCAAACTCCATGTTACCTTTCCGTCGCATCCGCAAGCCTGTGGGCAGTTCCAGATGCCCTGTGTAGGCCAGCTGCCTCTCCTTCCTCTCGATGGGCACACCTGCACGTAAACAGAGTTTAGTAATGGTGTTTGGGAAGACGAGAGGGCCCTTACCTTTCTTTGCGCAATCGGCTATGGAGGCTGCAATGACCTCGCCAACATCTATGGTGAGGCCCCTCATAATGGCGTATACCAGCAAAGATCTCCCCTGAGTTATGGTTGTCTCGTGGGTTACAGGGGAGAGACGCCTTCGCACAAAGGAAAACCAGACGGCTGCCTTGGCCTTGAGGGTCACACTCATCAAAGTGTGCTTCCCATTACGTGAGATTGTCCACGCCGCCTCAGGTTGGCCTATGATGCGCAGGGCTTCTTCCAAGACAGCCTCAGATGGTGAGTCGATGATCCTCGCGTAGTCAGTGTACTTATGCCCTTTGAGGGCATAAACTTCATTGATAGCCTTGGCCGAAAAATCGACCTCAATCCCCCTTACCATGGACAGACCATCCTCGGGGTGCGTTAGATTGGCGTAGAAATCGTACACCATGTTGGAGTAGGCAGGGACGGGCGGTCTGCACAGCTCTTCCCAGCCGTGGTTGGCGATCCCTGCGCGCAAGAATTGCGGCAGGTCTGCCAGTGCATCAAGGAAACCCTTCTCGTGGAGCAAGTCTCTCTTCCTCAATTCAATGCCTCTGGTCTCTGCATCTTGAGAGACAAACCGCACGGCTTGAGGATCGTCTTCGGGGTACAATTTTGCTTTCCCCTTCTCCTTTGCCTTGGCCGACTCAGCAGCCTCAACCTTCAGCTTCTTTAAAGAAGGTTCAGATATGACCTTCTTCTTCTTGGAGCGTTTGGAAGCCTTTGGCCGCTTGGCCTTCACAATCTTGGGCGCCTTCTTCCTCAGCCGCGCCCTGGTGGTGATCTGCTGGAGGCAGTCCCCCAACGTCTCATCCATCGAGTCTCTCCCCCCCTCCGCTGGGCTATCAGGGTTGACTTCCCTCAAAGGGGAGAAGACTTCATCTTCCTCAGCCGCCTCTTCGCTCGGCACTGATTCTTGGTGCTCTTCACTCGGAACTTCAGGCTCTGGCGTCTGCGAAGATGAAGATGGCTCAGGGCTCTGTGAAGGTGGAGATAGCTCAGGGCTCTGTCTGGCCGTCTCGTAGGATGGGCGGCCACTCCCTCGACTCCCCTCGCTGGGAGTCTTTTCTTTGATGGGTGCATCCTCCACCTCCACCGTCCACTTCCTTTTCGTTGGCGTACCTGCTGGCGCAGATGGACCAACAGGGATCGCAGTCACAACCTTCCACTTCTTCTTGCGTACTGGAAGCTTAGGCGGTCGTGAGGGCTGCGCAGCTTCGACATCTGCCAAGGAGAGCAATGCCTCCCTCGCAGCTTCCTCTGCGTCAGGTGACTTTTTCTTGGAGGCAGATCGCTCAGCTCGTGTAAGCACCATTGTTGGTTTGGAGAGATCTGAAGGTAGGAGATGCAGAGGAAGAAGATGAGTGATTCTTGAAGTCCAACGAATGAAGAAAGCGTAGGGGGCACAGCTGATTTGACGGCTATTTGTAATCAAGTGGATCCCAACGGCTCTTTCTGTTGCGGTTTCAGCAAATCTACCGCAATTAAATGGGCTGGCCGTTGAGGATTTTCTTGATTTGAATCCCAAGATTCACACAACTAAATCTTTGATTCGGCCCGATTTCTTCATCGATTCTTTTCCCTTGATTCATCTCCTTGATTTCCTCTTTCGATCACCTATTAAAATGTACAAAATTAACACAAAATTCGTAATAAAAATCACACCTAAACACACAAAATAAAAACCGAAGAAATACGAAAAAAAAACTAAGGCATAGCCTTCACATGGACGAGCACAGTAATCACTCATCCCCTCTCGATTTGGCTCTCATGCTTCAGATAGGAGGAACGCCGAGAGTGTCTTCACATCTCCCTCCTCATAGTAATGCTTCAATCGCGCACCATTGACCATAAACGGTTGCCCATTCTGAAGGTTCCTAATCTCAATTGCACCATGAACAAACACGTTAGTTATAACAAAAGGACCTGACCATCTGGACTTAAGTTTGCCTGGAAATAATCTCAACCTTGAGTTGAATAATAAGACATGTTGACCTTTCTTAAAGTCCTTAATCCTAAGTCTACTATCATGCCAAATTTTAGTTTTTTCCTTATACATTTTGGCATTTTCATAGGACATATGTCTCAGCTCATCGAGCTCATGTAATTGCAGAGACCGCAATGTTCCCGCATCGGTCACGCAATAATTTAGTTCTTTTAAGGCCCAAAATGCTTTGATTTCCAACTCGAAGGGTAAGTGACATGCTTTTCCATACACAAGTCTATAAGGAGACATACCTAGGGGTGTCTTATATGCAGTCCTATATGCCCAAAGTGCATCCTCTAACTTAAACGACCAATCTTTTCTATTAGGTTTGACCACTTTTTCGAGTATGTTTTTAATCTCCCTATTTGATATTTCAGCTTGTCCATTCGAATGTGGGTGATAAGGGGTCGCTACTCTATGTCTAACATTGTATTTAGCTAACACTTTTTCCATAGCTTTATTAATAAAGTGCGTCCCTTCATCACTAATTATAGCACGGGGTGTACCAAACCTTGTAAAGATATGCCTATTAAGGAACTTAATAACTGTTTTGGCATCATTCGATGGACATGCTATGGCTTCTACCCATTTAGATACATAGTCTACAGCTACAAGTATATAAAGATTACCTGCAGAAGGAGGGAATGGTCCCATGAAGTCGATGCCCCACACATCAAAGAGCTCCAACTTCAAGATGTAAGTGAGAGGCATCTCATCTTTCCTACTGAGATTACCTGTTCTTTGACATTCATCGCAGCTGTGGGCATGATCATGTGCATCTTTGAAGATCGTGGGCCAGTAGTAGCCACTCTGGAACACCTTTGCAGCTGTTCTTTGGCCACCAAAATGTCCACCATAGGGAGATGTATGGCAATGTTGCAACACAGACTTCGCTTCAGCAGCTGACACACACTTCCTTAGTAACCCATCTGCACATGTCTTGTAGAGTGTAGGATCGTCCCAGATGAACTTCCTAGCTTCATGTAGAAACCTCTTCTTTTCTTGCCTTCCCTTGAAAGTTGGTAGTACCTGCGAGGCAAGGAAGTTAGCAATATCAGCAAACCAAGGTTCCTCATCGTTATCCCGATGTGTTAACATAAAGACATGCTCATCGATAAAGGCATCCGAAATTGCGGTTTCAACAATTTTATCGCAATTATGCCGCAATCTAGAAAGATGATCGGCAACTACATTTTCGCATCCTTTCTTATCTCTAATGTCTAGATCAAACTCTTGCAACAACAATACCCATCTAATTAACCTAGGCTTAGCATCAACCTTCCTCATTAGGTATTTTAATGCAGAATGATCAGTATAAACAATGGTCCTAGTGCCTACAATGTAGTTCCTAAATTTCTCACAGGCAAATACTACAGCTAGCATTTCCTTTTCTGTGGTTGTGTAATTACATTGTGCCTCATTTAGTGTCTTACTTGCATAGTATACAGGATGTGTTAGTTTATCAATTTTCTGTCCTAGCATAACCCCTACTGCATAGTCACTCGCATCACACAACATCTCAAATGGTAGGTCCCAATTTGGTCCTACTATAATAGGTGCTTTGACTAAGGCTTCCTTAAGGGTTGTCCAGGCTAAAAAACATTCTTTTGAGAAGATGAATGGTTTGTTAAGCTCTAGAAGCTCACACAGAGGTTTAGAGATTTTTGAAAAGTTCTTAATGAACCTTTTATAGAAACCTGCGTGTCCTAAGAAACTTCTAATAGCTTTTACATTCTGAGGCTCCACGAGCTTCTCTATTATCTCTATTTTGGCCCTATCGACCTCTACTCCCGCTCTAGACACTCTATGACCTAGGACTATCCCTTCTTCCACCATAAAGTGGCATTTCTCCCAATTAAGGACTAGGTTGGTCTCCTCACACCTAGCTAGGACTTGTCCTAAGTTCTCTAAGCAATTTGTAAAAGAATCACCAAAGACTGAGAAGTCATCCATAAATATTTCTATCATGGATTCATCTAAGTCAGAGAAAATGGCCAACATGCACCTTTGAAACGTTGCTGGCGCATTGCACAAGCCAAAAGGCATTTTGCGAAAAGCAAATGTTCCAAAGGGGCATGTAAAGGTTGTTTTCTCCTGGTCCACAGGGTCTATGGTGATTTGGTTATATCCAGAATAACCATCTAGGAAGCAGTAGTAGGCTCGGCCAGCTATCCTATCTAACATTTGATCTATAAACGGTAAAGGAAAGTGATCTTTTTTTGTTTCTTTATTTAGTTTTCTATAGTCCATACAGACTCTCCATCCTGTAATAGTTCTAGTTGGAATTAGTTCATTACTCTCATTAACTACTACAGTCATCCCCCCTTTCTTAGGCACACATTGAATTGGGCTCACCCACTGACTATTGGCTATAGGGAAGATTACACCTGCATCTAACCATTTAATTATTTCTTTTTTAACTACCTCCTTCATGGAGGGGTTCAATCTACGTTGGTGATCTACTCTAGGTGTATGTTCTTCTTCCAATAGTATCTTATGCATGCAATAGGAAGGACTAATACCTCTTATGTCAGCAATCGTCCATGCAATAGCCTTTTTATGTTGCTTAAGCAGCAATATTAACGCAATTTCATGCTTTTCACTCAATTTGGACGAAATGATAACAGGCAAAGTATCATGCTCTCCTAAATATGCATACTTAAGATGTTCAGGCAATGGTTTCAATTCTAAGAGAGGTGGATGCTCAATGGATGGTTTCAATGGATTCATGGATCTTTCAGTCAAATCATTAGTCATACAAACATGCTGAGGTTTATCCACATGTATATCCATTATTTCATAAATGTTTAAGTCAGTTACATCTATTTGTACATAGTCATTGGCATGCTTAATCAATAGTTCATGCTCAAGTTGTTCTTCCATTAGTGAGTCTACTATATCTACACTTGCACAAGATTCAGAATCAGAAGGATACCTTAGAGCTTTAAAGACACTAAACTTAACCTCCTCATCATGAACCCTCATGGTGAGCTCACCTTTTTGGACATCTATCAAGGCCCTACCTGTGGCTAGAAATGGTCTATATTCATACATACAAGTTGTGGTGTATCTACAGGTATATCCATAATTTCAGATACATTTAAGTCAGCTACATCTAGTTGTACATATTCATTAGCATGCTTGGTTAATAGTACATGCTCCAATTGTTCTTCCATTAAAGAGTCTACAACGTCCATACTAGCACAGGATTCAAGGTCAGAGGGATACCTTAAAGCTTTATACACACTGAATTTCACCTCTTCATCATGAACCCTCATAGTGAGCTCACCTTTTTGGACGTCTATAAGTGCCCTACCTGTGGCTAGAAATGGTCTGCCTAGCAGGATGGGGACCTCCTTGTCTGCCTCATAGTCCAGGACAATGAAATCTGCAAGGAAGATAAATTTGTCAACTTTCACTAGAATATCCTCAATTTTACCTTCAGGGTATGCGATGGATCTGTCTGCTAGTTGTAAAGTGACAGTAGTTGGACGTGCTTCTCCTATTCCCAACTGGCGGAATAGTGATAGGGGCATGAGATTTATGCTGGCGCCCAGGTCACAAAGCGCTCTCCCCACGTGCTTGCCTCCAAGTTCAACAGGTAAGGTGAAGGAACCAGGATCCTTCTCCTTCTTGGGTAGCTTGTTCTGGAGGATGGCACTGCACTCCTCAGTGAGATTGACTGTTTCAAACTCACCCATTGTTTTTTTGTTAGTAATAATGTCCTTCAAAAACTTTACATAAGAAGGCATGGACTGTAAAACCTCTACAAAAGGAATGTTAACGTGCACTTGTTTAAGAATTTCTAAAAATTTATTGAAATGCACTTCCTGTTCTTGCTTCTTCTTGAGCCTTCGAGGATATGGAGGTGGTGGCACATATGCAGGCACGTCAGGTCGCCTTAGGATAGGTGGAGGCCTTGGAATTTCTTCTATCTCCTCAACAATGGGTTCTAGCCTGGTTCCTGATGTGCTAGTTGGTGGTGGACCTTGGTTTGGCAGAGACTCCAGTGGAGCACTAGACTCAGTGTTCTCTACTCTCTTTGGTATGTCCTTGGTGTTGCTTACCAAAGGTCTCCCACTCCTGAGTTCAATTGCTTGAACTTGTTCCTTACCATCTCTCCTTGGTACTTCAGTGTCAGCAGGGAGTCTACCTTGGGGCCTACTTTTAATTTCATTGGCTAATTGCCCTATTTGATTTTCTAGGCTCCTAAGAGTAGCTTGCTGGCTTTGGAGAGTAGCATCATTTTTAGCTATGTATTCCTTGAGTAGGTTTTCTACAGAAGATCCTACAGGTTGATTATAAGGTTTTTGGTACATGGACTGGTTATGTTGGTTATGTTGAGGAGTGAAACCAGATGTTCCACTCGGCCTTGGTTGGTTAATATTTTGGTTAGAATTTGGTTGGCCACCCCATGACAGGTTTGGGTGGTTTCTCCAACCAGGATTGTAAGTTTGTGAGTAGGGGTTGTTCCTAGGCTGCTGTTGGCTTCCTACATAGCAGACTGGGGATGGATTCCCAGGGCAGTATTCATATGGGTGCCCTTCCCCACAGAATCCACAGATTAGTGCCTCGCCTTGACTTGGTTGGGTGCCCATTGACATGGCTGTGGCGGTATTGGCACTGGTTTGGAGATTGGCCTGAGCCATTTGCTTGACTAGGTTGGTCAGGGCATTTATTTGGGTGCTCATGGCGCTTAGAGCATCCTTGTCTTGAGCTCTAGTTGGCTCTACAGGGTCATCTGACCACCTACAGTGAGATGTTGAGATCTTCTCCAAGATCTCATAAGCTTCGTTGTAACTCTTGGACAACATAGAACCACCAGCAGATGAATTTAGAACTTGTCTGGTGCTGGGGTTGCATCCTTTGAAGAAGACTTCTATTTGGATACACCATGGGATGCCATGGTGTGGACATTTGATAAGAAGATCTTTGAATCGTGTCCAAGCTTCGTGAAGAGACTCACTTGGAGCTTGTTTGAATTTTATGATATCATCACGGAAAGTAGAATTCCTATCTGGTGGGAAATATTTGACTAGGAATTTCTCTGCTAAATCTGTCCAATTAAGGACAGATCCAGAAGGTAATGAGTTCAGCCACGTTTTGGCTTTGTCCCTCAAAGAGTAAGGGAACAGATATAGCCTCAAGGCTTCTTGAGAAACTCCAGGGATTAGGAAAGTGTCACTAACTCCTAAGAAGTTCCTAAGATGGTTGTGGGGATCCTCATTTTCCATTCCAAAGAATTGTCCCACAGTGGACAACATTTGGAACATCACTGGCTTTAACTCGAATGAGTTGGCAGTGATCTCAGGACGGATTATGCTGGGGTTCAGCTCCCCAGGCATAGGTACGAGGTATGAAAGAATGGCGCTGTCCTTGTCATTCGCTATTTCAATGGGATTGCGAGTGACAGGCACCAGATTTTGATCTCTTCTATCCATTTCTTCTTGAGGTGGTGATGGTAACCTTGCGGTTTCAGCAGCTAATTGAGGTAATGAAGGTTGTTTAAATAGACGTTTCTTGGCTCTATTCCTAGCTCTAAGTAATCTCTCGGGCTCATGGTTGAACTCTAGATCACTACTTGGAAGCTCATTCATAAACTAACCTAAATGTTACCTAAAAAAGAAATGAAATTGGATCAAATACAATGGAAAATAATTTGGTGTTTCAAACTTAACTAACTTTGTTTTCGCTTAAATAAGTCCCCGGCAGCGGCGCCAAAAACTTGTTGCGTGCTCAATGTGTTAAGATAAATAAGCAAGAAAGTAGAGAGAGCACTCAGAACATGCAAGCATACATGGTCTCACAGCAAGTAGTAAGTATATTTCATTCGTTTTTTCCACAGAGACTTATTTTTAGCTATTCACGAAGTGTATTTGTTAAGAAAGAAGGGGTGGTTTTGAAGGGGTAAATTTGATTTTTAATTGCCTATTTCTTACTGAATGTATAAAGGGATATAACATAAACAAATGCGAGTTGAAATTAGACTCAAAAGGCAAGAGATGAAATCAATAAATGAAGAAGAAAACAGCTAAACAGAATGGTACTTAGCAGAATTGCGGCCACCGCAATGTTTCCGCAATTAACTAGACAGCAAAAGTGTGTAAAATGGCGAATTAAGGGCTACTAACGACTATCCTATAGGCGTTTTAATACGATTCTCAAGCAGTGGGTCAACTCTCTATGCATCAAACTCACTCTATCTCATGTATCGTCCGATTCCATGCATTAGATCCTTTAGTTTACTCGACTTCAAAGTAAGGTCTTAAGCATCTTGTTAAAACAGGAATGTTTAGTTTGTACTAGGGAAACGCTTATTCCTAAGTCGTTTCCTGATTACCATGGAAGGCTAGCATGATTATATGACTCTGAACTCTTACTCCTTCCAGAGGTTAGGAGTTCTTTGGACAAAATGGATGGCCAATCGAAATTGCCCGTGGGATGAAGCTTACATACAATCAATGACTCGAGAGCTAACCTACATACTTGATTCACGTTTTTTAGCCTATAGTTCTGTCATTAGCATGCCCCTAAGTGACTTAGCTACTCATGGTTATATAGAGAACAGAAATGAAAGCTAAAACAGACATGCTTAGAAGAGAAATAAACCCAAAACAGTAAGACAAAACGTAGCAGCAGAAGATGGAAACTGTGAAATGCAGAATTGAGATTCGATTACTTTGATTGTTTGAACGAACAGATGAAGCTTTAAACGAATAACACAAAGACAGAATACAACGAAATAGTTTATTCTAGCTACTAGGAAAAGAAACAACAGAAGACAAGCTGGAAAATGGAAATGAAAAACAGAAAGCAGTAAACAAGCTTGAATGTCTCGTTGCAAACGCCTCGAATGAAGGATCAAAAAGGACAGCCTTGCTTGGATGAATCCAATCGGGAGAGAAGAAGAATCTCCTCTCCTTCCTATCAGATTATCGATTCCAACAGCTGAGCTTCGCAAACCAACAGACGGCGAAGGAAAAACAGAAGAACAGATGGACTGCGAGACGACTTCACGCTTCCGGATGATGATCAAACCTCCGACTTTGACCCCTTTTTATAGTAGTTTGCAGGTGCGTTTGGGCCAAGGAGAACCATCAATCTTCAACGTCATATATCAGAATGGATGGAGGAGAAAGAACGAATCCCTGAAATAACGGAAATTAACAGAAATAGATCAGTCAACTTACGGTTTTCACTTGAATAATTGCGGTTCCCGCAATATTTTCGCAATTCATTCGCAATGCTCATTTTTCATTCTTTTCCTTCGGTTTTCAATCCTTTTTCTTCCTATTGTGCATAAGTCCTAAATTAGCTACCTTCTTCTAATTCTCATATTTAAGCATAGGTTTAGGCTAAATGCTATCAAAAACACCTAAGTATGTGCATCTTCCTAGGCTAAATAGGTCCTAAATAAGTCACTTTCAGAGACTTAACACACCCCCAAACTTGAGGTTTTGCTTGTCCTCAAGCAAACTAAGGACTTACTTAGGCTGTTATTTTACCTTCTTTAACCACTTACTGACTCCCCTATATCCCAATCTATAGCAGTGCTGTCCTGTGACACACTTCTAAGCTTAAAACTACCCTCTTATCTAGCTTCTTCTGACTTCGCCTGCCTAACACTCCTTCTGTTTCCATTAACTCCCTACAACTGATCTATTTGCTTTTGTCATATCATGCCACTATCCCTAAGGTTTCAAATTCTGCCTAGCTTTATCTCAGACTCAGTACATGCTTCTAGTTTTTACTTATGAGCTACCTAGGATTCCTTAGAGTCATGCCAGTCTTAGTACAAAACTAGTGACAGTAGTACTTTCATAAGACCAACTAAACCCTGGCATCACTTCATTGGATATACATTCATCTCCCTAGACAAACCTAAAAGCTACAACCTTGTGCTCAGCTCATTGAGGATCAGAGTTCTTTTCAAATAGGACATCTAAGCCACAAGGTTATAACTCTTAAGCACACACTCTTCTTCCCTATTTCTCCCTTTTTTTTCCTTTCTTACTTAGGTGGAACTTCTCCTTGGGTTGCCTTTTGATGCAATGCCACTTGTGGGTTACACACTTGGCACTGATTACTCAGCACTTTGAGAGAAGCTCCCCTTTTTATTCTATTCTTTTCTTTTTTTTTTTTTTTTTAAAGGAGAAGAAGAATGCTTATGTCCTAAGGAAGAGAGGAATGTTCCTAGGCCTAGGGTGGCCTCCCCCAAACTTAAACTACTCATTGTCCCCAATGAGTGTCTGAGGTGGCACACCCCCAAACTTGTCTAAAAGCATCTAGTCTAAGGTAAAACAAAGAGAATTTAAAAGACCTAGGCATAGACAGAACATTCTAAAAGAAAATATCACAGCAGCAGAATTTTGAAAAAACAGACAGATAAGGTCTTAAAGCTGTGCATGCTGAGCTTTTGAGAGGTTAATTTAAACTATCAACGGGTGTCCTATGACACTCATCCAGCATGCTTTAAGATAAGCTATATAAGGTAGTCATGCTAGCAGCAAAAGATAGGATTTAACAGATCACAGCCTATCTAAACAGACAGTCCAAAACATGCAATTAGTCATAAAAATTGCGGGTACCGCAATTATTTCGCAATCAAGTCCGGGCAGATATAACATTGAATCAGGCCCCTAAACATGCTGTGTCCTGTTGCTTTAAGCCCGACAAAAATAAAACTAACCTAACCTACCTAGGCAGCTAACATCAGACTATACTAAGCAAAAGAAAAAACATAAAACTAAACATCTAAAACAGATCAAAATTGGCCTGAAAACAGTAGAGTTCACATGATTTATCAGAAGCAGATTTTTTTTTTTTATAAATTAGTTGAAGGGAATAGTAGTACTCCCTGGAGTGCAATTCAAACCAGCACTCAATTCTCGTCATCCTCATCAGGTTGTCTTGGTCGTGGGGGCACCCATGGAGTTAGAAGATTTGTAGGGAAGTCAGGGAAGGTGCATCCAAGCTGGTCTGCAACCTCCTTGTCCCGTGCCTGCGCATAAGTGGCCCATTGAGCCATCCTTCGTTGCATATCCATTAAGCAGGCCATGGATAGTGACTGATCAGCAGCCAGCCTATCCAGTTCAAACTCCATATTCCCCTTCCTCTTCAGCCTCAAGCTAGCAGGCAGCTCTAAGTGGCCTGTGTAGGCCATCTGCTGCTCCATGCGCTCGATAGGAACTCCTGCAAGCAAACATAATTTCGTTATTGTATTGGGGAAGAATAATGGACCCTTACCTTTTCTGGCACACTCAGCAATGGTAGCTGACATGACTTCCCCCACATTGACCGTGAGACCGCGCATGATGGCATAGACCAGCAGCGATCTGCTCTGGTTGATGGTCGTCTCGTGGGTCACCGGGGACAACTTTCTCCTCACAAAGGCAAACCACACAGCTGCCTTTGCCGTCAGGTTGGCACTCATTAGGGTGTGCCTCCCATTGCGTGATACAGTCCACGCTGCTTCAGGCTGGCCAATTGTGCGAATGGCCTCTTCCAGCACTGCCTCAGTCGGCTCATCAACGATTCGTGCGTAGTCAGTGTGTCTTTGGCCCTTTAGGCCATAAGCGTCGTTGATGGCTTTTGCTGAGTAGTCCACCTCTACTCCCCTCACCACAGAAAGCCCTTCCTCAGAGTTTCGAAGGTTGGCGTAGAAGTCGTATACCATACTCGTGTAAGCCGGATTGGGTGGCCTGCACAACTCTTCCCAGCTGTGATTTATAATCCCTGCGCGCAAGAACTGCGGCAGGTCAGCAAGTCTGTCGAGGAAGCCTTTCTCGTGCAGCAACTCCCTCTTCCTCAACTCAACGCCCCTGGACTCAGCGTCAGACGATACATACCTCACAGATTGAGGCTCGTCTTCAGGGTAGAGCTTGGCCTTCCCTTTGTCTGCTGGCTTGGCTGACTCTGCAGCCTCAACCTTGAGTCGTTTGGGCGATGGCTCAGTGCTCTCTTTCTCTGAGGAAGGCACCCTCTTGGCCTTCTTCTTTTTCAGCTTCTTGGATCTCTTGGCCTTAAGAATCTTGGCCTTCTTCTTCTTCTTGAGCTGTGCTTCAATGGTGATCTGCTGCAGGCATGCCCCCAGCGTCTCTTCCATGGAATCAGCCTGCTGTGCAGGACCATCAGGGCTATCTTCCCTCATAGGAGAGAAAACCTCCTCTTCTTCAGCATCCTCACTGCCTTGCGTGGACTCTTGGTACTCCCCATAAGGGAATTCAGGATCAGGCCGTGGGGGAGTAGGCGAGGGCGTGGAGCTCTGTGCAGCCGCAGGTGTCTGATCAGAACTCCGAGGTGCTGAAGACAACTCAGGGCTCTGCGCAGGCGGTGATGAAGCGATCTCTGGGCTGTGCACTGGTTTAGATGATGCAGGGCTGTGCACGGGTGATGCAGATGGCGACGGGCTGTGCGCTGGTGATGCAGATGGCGACGAACCCTTCTTGGCTGACTCGTGGGACGCACGATCAGTTTCTTGACTCGCCACAGAGGGAGCCTTCGCTGTGCTTGGTTCGGCGGCCATCTCGACACTCCACCGGCATTTCTTGGGTGTGCCTGCTGGTTCAGAAGGTCCAGCAGGGATTTCTGTGACAACCCTCCACTTCTTCCTACGGATTGGAAGCTTGGGCAGCCGTTCGGTACGTGCAGCATCAGCATTGGCGAGGGCAAGGAGTGCTTCCCTCGCAGCCTCTTCAGCGTCATCGGCCCTTTTCTTGGCCGCAGATCTTTCAGCCCTAGTGAGCACCATTGTTGCTTCTTGGCGATTTGGAGAGAAGAATCAAAGATGAAGAGAATCGCAGTTTTCTTGGAAATCAGAGAATGGGAGAATCGTATCGATCGAGCGCCTTCTAACGGATATAAAGGCAACGGATAAATCCCAACGGCTATATTTTGCGGATCCTGCAATTTTAGCGCAATTTTAGGGATATTTTTTCATCTAAATGTCAATCTTTGATCGTCCGTATCTTTTATTTGGCTCAACCGTTCCTTGATTTTTAAAGCTGGATTTGATCTCCTTGATTCCATCTATCGATTCCCTGAAAAAGAAAATAAAATAAACATCAATTACCTAATTAAAATCACACAACAAAACACACAAACGATAACCGAAAAAAAGTGCAAAAATAAGCTAAGGCATTGGCCTTGACTAAACGAGCACAGTAACCACTCGTTCTCTCTCGTTTTTAATTTCATGCTTCATTCAAGAGGAAGGCCGAGAGAGTCTTCACATCTCCTTCCTCATAGTAGTGCTTCAATCTAGCACCATTGACCATAAAAGGCTGTCCTTGCTGCAAGTTCTTTATCTCTATTGCACCATGAACAAACACATTAGTAATGACAAATGGACCCGACCACCTAGACTTTAGTTTGCCTGGAAATAATTTTAGTCGTGAGTTAAATAATAGGACAAGTTGGCCTTTCCTAAAGTCTTTGATCCTAAGTCTACTATCATGCCATATTTTGGTCTTTTCTTTATACATTTTGGCATTCTCATAAGACATATGCCTAAGCTCATCAAGCTCATGTAATTGTAATGACCGTAGTGTCCTTGCATCAGTCACACAATAATTCAATTCTTTCAATGCCCAAAATGCCTTAATCTCTAACTCAAATGGAAGATGACATGCCTTGCCATACACCAACCTATAGGGAGACATGCCTAGGGGTGTCTTATATGCTGTTCTATAAGCCCAAAGTGCATCCTCAAGCTTAAATGACCAGTCTTTCCTATTAGGTTTGACCACCTTCTCTAGGATGTTCTTAATTTCCCTATTCGAAATTTCAGCTTGTCCATTTGAGTGTGGGTGGTAGGGAGTGGCTACTCTATGTCTAATGTTATATTTAGCCAACACTCTCTCCATAGCTTTATTAATAAAATGTGTCCCCTCATCACTAATGATAGCACGAGGAGTCCCAAATCTAGTGAAAATGTGCCTATGTAAGAATTTAATGACTGTTTTGGCATCATTACTAGGACAAGCTATGGCTTCTACCCACTTAGAGACGTAGTCTACTGCTACAAGGATGTAAAGGTTACCTGATGATGGTGGAAATGGTCCCATGAAATCAATGCCCCACACATCAAAGAGTTCCAACTCTAAGATGTAAGTGAGAGGCATTTCATCCTTGCGACTGAGATTACCTGTCCTTTGGCATTCATCACAGCTGTGGGCATAGTTGTGTGCATCTTTGAAGATCGTTGGCCAATAATAGCCACTCTGAAATACCTTTGCAGCTGTTCTTTGACCACCAAAGTGTCCACCATAAGGAGCTGTGTGGCAGTGCTGCAGCACAGACTTCGCCTCAGCAGCTGAAACACACTTTCTTAGTAATCCATCAGCACATGTTCTGTATAAAGTGGGATCATCCCATATGAATTTCTTTGCTTCGTGGAAGAACCTCTTCTTCTCTTGTCCTCCCTTGAAAGTAGGCAGTACCTGTGATGCAAGGAAGTTAGCAATGTCAGCAAACCAAGGTTCCTCATCGTTATCACGATGAGCCAAAACAAAGACATGTTCATCAATAAAAGCATCAGAAATTGCGGACTCCGCAATTTTTTCGCAATTATGGTGCAATCGGGAAAGATGATCCGCAACCACATTTTCGCACCCTTTCTTGTCTCTAATGTCCAGATCAAACTCTTGCAACAACAGTACCCACCTTATTAACCTAGGCTTAGCATCAGCCTTCCTCATAAGGTACTTGAGTGCAGAGTGATCTGTAAACACTACAGTTCTGGTGCCTACAATGTAATTCCTAAACTTCTCACAAGCAAACACTACTGCTAGCATCTCCTTCTCAGTAGTCGTGTAATTACATTGTGCCTCATTCAGGGTTTTACTAGCATAATATACAGGGTGTGTTAGCTTGTCAATCTTCTGTCCTAACATCACCCCCACAGCATAGTCACTGGCATCACATAACATCTCAAAGGGGAGATCCCAATTGGGTCCTACTATGATAGGGGCTGTGACTAGTGCTGTCTTAAGGGTTTTCCAAGCTACTCTACATTCTTTAGAGAAGATGAATGGCCTATTTAGCTCTAGAAGCTCACACAAAGGCTTGGCTATCTTAGAAAAGTCCTTAATGAACCTTCTGTAGAAGCCAGCATGCCCTAAGAAACTTCTAATGGCTTTGACATTTTGTGGCTCTACCAACTTCTCTATGATCTCAATTTTGGCCCTATCGACCTCTACACCTGCCCTTGACACTCGATGACCTAAGACAATCCCTTCATCCACCATGAAGTGGCATTTTTCCCAATTTAGAACTAGGTTAGTCTCCTCACACCTAGCCAGGACTTGTCCTAAATTTTCTAGACAGTTTGCAAATGAATCCCCAAAGACTGAGAAGTCATCCATGAATATTTCTATCATGGACTCATCCAACTCAGAGAAGATTGCCATCATGCACCTTTGGAAAGTTGCCGGTGCATTGCATAAGCCAAAAGGCATTCTGCGAAAGGCAAAGGTTCCAAAAGGGCAAGTGAAGGTGGTCTTCTCTTGGTCCTTAGGGTCTATAGTAATCTGGTTATAGCCTGAGTAACCATCTAAGAAACAATAGTAGGCTCTACCAGCTATTCTGTCTAACATCTGGTCAATGAATGGTAAGGGGAAATGGTCTTTTTTAGTTTCTTTATTTAATTTCCTGTAATCCATACACACTCTCCACCCTGTGACAGTCCTTGTTGGAATCAGTTCGTCGTTCTCATTGACTACCACAGTTATCCCCCCCTTTTTAGGTACACATTGGATGGGGCTTACCCACTGGCTACTAGCTATGGGGAAGATTACACCTGCATCTAACCATTTTATGATTTCTTTCTTTACTACCTCCTTCATAGAGGGATTCAACCTACGTTGGTGGTCTACTCTAGGTGTGTGCTCTTCCTCTAATATAATCTTATGCATACAATAAGAAGGGCTAATGCCTCTAATATCAGCAATCGTCCATGCAATAGCCTTCCTATGTTGCTTAAGCAGTAAAATTAGTTCAACCTCATGCTTTTCACTCAATTTAGAAGAAATGATAACAGACAGAGTTTCATTACTCCCTAAATATGCATACTTGAGGTGAGTGGGTAGTGGTTTTAGTTCTAAAACAGGTGGATGCTCAATGGATGGCTTTAGAGGATTTAATGATCTATCAGTTAGGTCTATATTCATACATACAAGTTGTGGTGTATCTACAGGTATATCCATAATTTCAGATACATTTAAGTCAGCTACATCTAGTTGTACATATTCATTAGCATGCTTGGTTAATAGTACATGCTCCAATTGTTCTTCCATTAAAGAGTCTACAACGTCCATACTAGCACAGGATTCAAGGTCAGAGGGATACCTTAAAGCTTTATACACACTGAATTTCACCTCTTCATCATGAACCCTCATAGTGAGCTCACCTTTTTGGACGTCTATAAGTGCCCTACCTGTGGCTAGAAATGGTCTGCCTAGCAGGATGGGGACCTCCTTGTCTGCCTCATAGTCCAGGACAATGAAATCTGCAAGGAAGATTAATTTGTCAACTTTCACTAGAATATCCTCAATTTTACCTTCAGGGTATGCGATGGATCTGTCTGCTAGTTGTAAAGTGACAGTAGTTGGACGTGCTTCTCCTATTCCCAACTGGCGGAATAGTGATAGGGGCATGAGATTTATGCTGGCGCCCAGGTCACAAAGCGCTCTCCCCACGTGCTTGCCTCCAAGTTCAACAGGTAAGGTGAAGGAACCAGGATCCTTCTCCTTCTTGGGTAGCTTGTTCTGGAGGATGGCACTGCACTCCTCAGTGAGATTGACTGTTTCAAACTCACCCATTGTTTTTTTGTTAGTAATAATGTCCTTCAAAAACTTTACATAAGAAGGCATGGACTGTAAAACCTCTACAAAAGGAATGTTAACGTGCACTTGTTTAAGAATTTCTAAAAATTTATTGAAATGCACTTCCTGTTCTTGCTTCTTCTTGAGCCTTCGAGGATATGGAGGTGGTGGCACATATGCAGGCACGTCAGGTCGCCTTAGGATAGGTGGAGGCCTTGGAATTTCTTCTATCTCCTCAACAATGGGTTCTAGCCTGGTTCCTGATGTGCTAGTTGGTGGTGGACCTTGGTTTGGCAGAGACTCCAGTGGAGCACTAGACTCAGTGTTCTCTACTCTCTTTGGTATGTCCTTGGTGTTGCTTACCAAAGGTCTCCCACTCCTGAGTTCAATTGCTTGAACTTGTTCCTTACCATCTCTCCTTGGTACTTCAGTGTCAGCAGGGAGTCTACCTTGGGGCCTACTTTTAATTTCATTGGCTAATTGCCCTATTTGATTTTCTAGGCTCCTAAGAGTAGCTTGCTGGCTTTGGAGAGTAGCATCATTTTTAGCTATGTATTCCTTGAGTAGGTTTTCTACAGAAGATCCTACAGGTTGATTATAAGGTTTTTGGTACATGGACTGGTTATGTTGGTTATGTTGGGGAGTGAAACCAGATGTTCCACTCGGCCTTGGTTGGTTAATATTTTGGTTAGAATTTGGTTGGCCACCCCATGACAGGTTTGGGTGGTTTCTCCAACCAGGATTGTAAGTTTGTGAGTAGGGGTTGTTCCTAGGCTGCTGTTGGCTTCCTACATAGCAGACTGGGGATGGATTCCCAGGGCAGTATTCATATGGGTGCCCTTCCCCACAGAATCCACAGATTAGTGCCTCGCCTTGACTTGGTTGGGTGCCCATTGACATGGCTGTGGCGGTATTGGCACTGGTTTGGAGATTGGCCTGAGCCATTTGCTTGACTAGGTTGGTCAGGGCATTTATTTGGGTGCTCATGGCGCTTAGAGCATCCTTGTCTTGAGCTCTAGTTGGCTCTACAGGGTCATCTGACCACCTACAGTGAGATGTTGAGATCTTCTCCAAGATCTCATAAGCTTCGTTGTAACTCTTGGACAACATAGAACCACCAGCAGATGAATTTAGAACTTGTCTGGTGCTGGGGTTGCATCCTTTGAAGAAGACTTCTATTTGGATACACCATGGGATGCCATGGTGTGGACATTTGATAAGAAGATCTTTGAATCGTGTCCAAGCTTCGTGAAGAGACTCACTTGGAGCTTGTTTGAATTTTATGATATCATCACGGAAAGTAGAATTCCTATCTGGTGGGAAATATTTGACTAGGAATTTCTCTGCTAAATCTGTCCAATTAAGGACAGATCCAGAAGGTAATGAGTTCAGCCACGTTTTGGCTTTGTCCCTCAAAGAGTAAGGGAACAGATATAGCCTCAAGGCTTCTTGAGAAACTCCAGGGATTAGGAAAGTGTCACTAACTCCTAAGAAGTTCCTAAGATGGTTGTGGGGATCCTCATTTTCCATTCCAAAGAATTGTCCCACAGTGGACAACATTTGGAACATCACTGGCTTTAACTCGAATGAGTTGGCAGTGATCTCAGGACGGATTATGCTGGGGTTCAGCTCCCCAGGCATAGGTACGAGGTATGAAAGAATGGCGCTGTCCTTGTCATTCGCTATTTCAATGGGATTGCGAGTGACAGGCACCAGATTTTGATCTCTTCTATCCATTTCTTCTTGAGGTGGTGATGGTAACCTTGCGGTTTCAGCAGCTAATTGAGGTAATGAAGGTTGTTTAAATAGACGTTTCTTGGCTCTATTCCTAGCTCTAAGTAATCTCTCGGGCTCATGGTTGAACTCTAGATCACTACTTGGAAGCTCATTCATAAACTAACCTAAATGTTACCTAAAAAAGAAATGAAATTGGATCAAATACAATGGAAAATAATTTGGTGTTTCAAACTTAACTAACTTTGTTTTCGCTTAAATAAGTTCCCGGCAGCGGCGCCAAAAACTTGTTGCGTGCTCAATGTGTTAAGATAAATAAGCAAGAAAGTAGAGAGAGCACTCAGAACATGCAAGCATACATGGTCTCACAGCAAGTAGTAAGTATATTTCATTCGTTTTTTCCACAGAGACTTATTTTTAGCTATTCACGAAGTGTATTTGTTAAGAAAGAAGGGGTGGTTTTGAAGGGGTAAATTTGATTTTTAATTGCCTATTTCTTACTGAATGTATAAAGGGATATAACATAAACAAATGCGAGTTGAAATTAGACTCAAAAGGCAAGAGATGAAATCAATAAATGAAGAAGAAAACAGCTAAACAGAATGGTACTTAGCAGAATTGCGGCCACCGCAATGTTTCCGCAATTAACTAGACAGCAAAAGTGTGTAAAATGGCGAATTAAGGGCTACTAACGACTATCCTATAGGCGTTTTAATACGATTCTCAAGCAGTGGGTCAACTCTCTATGCATCAAACTCACTCTATCTCATGTATCGTCCGATTCCATGCATTAGATCCTTTAGTTTACTCGACTTCAAAGTAAGGTCTTAAGCATCTTGTTAAAACAGGAATGTTTAGTTTGTACTAGGGAAACGCTTATTCCTAAGTCGTTTCCTGATTACCATGGAAGGCTAGCATGATTATATGACTCTGAACTCTTACTCCTTCCAGAGGTTAGGAGTTCTTTGGACAAAATGGATGGCCAATCGAAATTGCCCGTGGGATGAAGCTTACATACAATCAATGACTCGAGAGCTAACCTACATACTTGATTCACGTTTTTTAGCCTATAGTTCTGTCATTAGCATGCCCCTAAGTGACTTAGCTACTCATGGTTATATAGAGAACAGAAATGAAAGCTAAAACAGACATGCTTAGAAGAGAAATAAACCCAAAACAGTAAGACAAAACGTAGCAGCAGAAGATGGAAACTGTGAAATGCAGAATTGAGATTCGATTACTTTGATTGTTTGAACGAACAGATGAAGCTTTAAACGAATAACACAAAGACAGAATACAACGAAATAGTTTATTCTAGCTACTAGGAAAAGAAACAACAGAAGACAAGCTGGAAAATGGAAATGAAAAACAGAAAGCAGTAAACAAGCTTGAATGTCTCGTTGCAAACGCCTCGAATGAAGGATCAAAAAGGACAGCCTTGCTTGGATGAATCCAATCGGGAGAGAAGAAGAATCTCCTCTCCTTCCTATCAGATTATCGATTCCAACAGCTGAGCTTCGCAAACCAACAGACGGCGAAGGAAAAACAGAAGAACAGATGGACTGCGAGACGACTTCACGCTTCCGGATGATGATCAAACCTCCGACTTTGACCCCTTTTTATAGTAGTTTGCAGGTGCGTTTGGGCCAAGGAGAACCATCAATCTTCAACGTCATATATCAGAATGGATGGAGGAGAAAGAACGAATCCCTGAAATAACGGAAATTAACAGAAATAGATCAGTCAACTTACGGTTTTCACTTGAATAATTGCGGTTCCCGCAATATTTTCGCAATTCATTCGCAATGCTCATTTTTCATTCTTTTCCTTCGGTTTTCAATCCTTTTTCTTCCTATTGTGCATAAGTCCTAAATTAGCTACCTTCTTCTAATTCTCATATTTAAGCATAGGTTTAGGCTAAATGCTATCAAAAACACCTAAGTATGTGCATCTTCCTAGGCTAAATAGGTCCTAAATAAGTCACTTTCAGAGACTTAACATTGACCATGGTTTGGCAGAGAATCCAGTGAAGCACTAGACTCTTCATTCTCTACTCGCTTTGGTGTTTCTCTAGTGTTGCTCACCAATGGTCTTCCACTGCGAAGTTCAATTGCTTGAACTTGCTCTTTTCCATCCCTTCTAGGCACCTCAGTGTCAGCAGGCAGTCTACCTTGGGGCCTACTCTTCAATTCATTGGCTAATTGCCCTATTTGGTTCTCTAGGCTTCTAAGGGTGGCTTGCTGACTTTGTACGGTAGCATCATTCTTTGCAATGTACTCCTTAAGTAGATTTTCTACCGATGACCCTATTGGTTGGTTATATGGTTTTTGGTACATGGATTGGTTATTTTGGGGAGTGAAACCAGGTGTTCCACTCGGTCTTGGTTGGTTTTGAGCTTGGTTAGTGTTCTGTTGCCCACCCCAAGAAAGATTTGGGTGGTTCCTCCAACCAGGATTGTAAGTGTTAGAGTAGGGGTTGTTCCTAGGCTGCTGTTGACTTCCAAAATAGCAGACTGAGGCTGGATTCCCAGGGCAGTATTCATATAGGTGCCCTTCCCCACAGAATCCACAGATTAATGTCTCACCTTGACTACTTGGTGCGCCCATTGAAATGGCTGCTGCGGTGTTGACACTAGATTGGAGATTGGTTTGAGCCATTTGTTTGACTAGATTGGTCAGGGCATTTATTTGGCTACTCATTGCACTGAGTGCGTCCTTGTCTTGAGCTCTTCTAGGCTCTACAGGATCATCTGACCATCTACAATGGGAAGTTGAGATTTTCTCCAAGATCTCATAGGCTTCATTGTAGCTCTTAGAAAGCATGGAACCACCAGCTGAAGAATTCAGCACTTGCCTTGTGCTGGGGTTGCATCCTTTAAAGAACACTTCTATTTGGATACACCATGGAATGCCATGGTGTGGACATTTGAGCAAAAGGTCCTTGAACCTTGTCCAAGCTTCGTGAAGAGATTCGTTTTCGGCTTGTTTGAACTTGATTATGTCATCACGAAAGTTTGAATTCCTATCAGGTGGGAAGTATTTGACTAGGAATTTCTCAACCAGATCTGTCCAATTGACAACTGATCCGGAGGGTAAGGAATTTAACCACGTTTTGGCTTTATCTCTCAATGAGTAAGGGAAGAGGTAAGGCCTCAAAGCTTCTTGAGAAACTCTAGGGATAAGGAAGGTATCACTAACTCCTAGGAAGTTTCTTAGATGGTTGTGGGGGTCCTCATTTTCCACTCCAAAGAATTGTCCCACAGTGGACAACATTTGGAACATTACTGGCTTTAACTCGAATGAGTTGGCAGTAATTTCAGGGCGTATAATGCTTGGGTTTAGCTCCCCAGGCATGGGAACTAAGTAGGAGAGGATGGCATTATCCTTGTCATTCGCTATTTCGATGGGGTTTCGAATGGTAGGTGTTGGGTTTGAGTTTGGTCTATCCATTTCTATTTGATGGAATTGCGATGACTCCGCAGAGTCAACAATGTTTTGAGGTATCGGGGGTTGTTTGAAGAGGCGTTTCTTAACTTTGTTTCTGGCTCTAAGTAATCTCTCAGGCTCAGGATTGAACTCTAGATCGCTACTTGAATGCTCATTCATAAACTAACCCAAATGGTACCTGTAAAAGAAATGAGAATAGATTAGTTCCAATAGATATTAAGCTTTGTGTTTCTAACTTAACAAACTTCATTTTTACTAAACAAAATCCCCGGCAGCGGCGCCAAAAACATGTTGCGTGCTCAATGTGTAAATTAAAATGCAATAGTAGAGCACTCAGAACATGCAAGCATACATGGTCCTGTAGCAAGTAATAAGCATTTTTTCATTCGATTTCCCACAGAGATTTATTCTTAGTTACTAACGAATTGAGATGTTAAGTGAGAATGGGTGGTTTAAATGGGGTAGATTTGGGTTTAAGGTGCCTAACTATTAAGGGACGTGCAAGATATGAAGCATAAACAAGTGCAAGTAAATAATTAAACTCGAATGTAGAGGGAAGAGAACAACAAACTAAGAAAGAAATGGCTAAGGCAAAACTTTGAACTAAGAGAATTGCGGAAACAGCAATTTTCTAGCAATGTTACTAACAGCGAATTAAGTGTAAAGTGTGGAGACAAGGGCTACTAACGACTCCCCTATAGGCTTTTCCATACGATTCTCAAGCAGTAGATCAACTCATCATGCATCAAACTAACTCATTCTCATGTATCTTTCCATTTCATGCATTAGATTCTTTAGTTTACTCATGTCCAAGTAAGGCCTTAAGCATTTATTTATAAAAGTAAGTTTAGTGATTTGTACTAGGAAAACGCCTATTCCTAGGTCGTTTTCTGGCTACCATGAAAGGCTAGCATGAATGTACGACTCTGAACTCTTACTCCTTCCAGAGGTTAGGAGTTCTTTGGACAAAATGGATGGCCAATCGAAATTGCCCGTGGGATGAAGCTTACGTACATCCAATGCATTTGAAGTTAACCTACATGCTTGATTCACGTATTTCTACCTATAGCCTTGTCATTAGCATGCCCTTATGTGGTTTAGTTACTCATGGATGATGATGGAATGGGAAGAATAGATGGTGAAGTCATGCTTAACAGAATATAAATGGCAGAACAAAAGAAGGAAAACGATAAGACAAGTGCGAAATAGCCAAGTTAACTCTTTGATTTACTAAGGTTCAAACTGAACAAAGTACCAACTCTAAACTGATGGAAACTAAACAGACAGAGACGAAATGAATTGGAGTAGCAAACATAAGGGAAATAACAACAGCCAGCAATGAAAAAAAGAAACAGGAAACAATGGAAAGCAGAAGAAAGCTGTAAACGCAAGCGTGTGAACTCCTCGTCGCAACGCCTCGGATGGAAGCCGAAGGTAAGCTTGATCGTGGATGAGTCTAATCAGAAGAGAAGAAATATCTTCTCTTCTTCCTCTCAGACTATCGATTCCACCAGCTGAACCTCTCGTACCAACAACCGGAAGACAGAACAGATGAGAGAATGCGTTGAAATGGGAGTCTACGTCGTTCGAGTGTGTCTTCAACCTTCCCCTTTGACCTCCTTTTATAGTGTTCTGCAGGTACGATTGGGCCAAGGAGAACCATCCATTCTGAACGTCGTTCTTCTACGTGGCAGCAGGAGAAAAAACGAGCGGCTGAAAGATCGCAACAAAATAGAAATCAGTTAAACAAGTAACAACTTTCACTTAAAACATTGCTGAGACCGCAATGTTTCCGCAATGCTTCAGCAATGTGCAATTTTCACTCTTTTAGCTTTGTTTTTGGTTCTTTTCCTTTCCTTTTACATATAAGTCCTAATTTAGCTTCATTCTACTAATTCTCATATATAAGCACAAGTTTAAGCCAAATCCTACCAAAAACGCTTAAGAGTGTACATCTTTCTCTATCAAATCAGTCCTAAAATAGTCATTTTTGGAGACGTAACAACTGCCCCTCGATAGTGGTTACTCTGACTCACTAAAGTATCGTTGCAAATTAATAATGAGTTTTTTAGTACATTATTACTTTTTGCTAAATCTTTGATTGGATGTATGAAATAGGTTAAAACCAATTGTCTAATAGAATTTATTCTTTTTCAACATGTCTAGCTCGTTTATCCAATTACTCGCTTCCGACAAACTGAACGACGATAACTACACGACCTGGAAGTCGGACTTCAATACGATTCTAGTTATTAATGATCTAAGGTTCGTCTTAATAGAGGAATCTCCTCCCTCTCCCAGTCCATTTGCAACTCGAATTGTTCGAGACGCATTTGACAGGTGGACTAGGGCTAATGATAAAGCCCGGGTCTACATCTTGCTCAACATATCAGATGTGCTAGTTAAGGATCATGAGGTGATGATCACCGCTAAGGAAATCATGGATTCATTACAGACGATGTTTGGACAATCGTGCTCATCGATCTGTCATGAACCCCTCAAGTACCTTACGGCAAGGGAAGCTGAGAAGAAAAAACAAAGTAAATATAATCTACTTGTTGTTGAAACATGATGAGTGGAACATGATAGTTCTGCCTGGATACTGGATTCAAGAGCCACTAACCATGTTTGTTCTTATTTTCAGGAAACTAGTTCTTCGCAGCTACTTGCTGAAGGTGAGATAACTCTCAGAGTTGGAACATGAGAGGTTGTCTCGGCCAAAGCAGTGGGAGCTGTGAAGTTGTTGTTTAGAGATAGGTTCATTTTATTAGAAAATGTACTCTTGGTTCCTAGTTTTAAAAGGAACCTTGTATCTATTTCTTGTTTGCTTGAACTTTTGTATAAAGTATCTTTTGAATATAATGAAGCGTTCATTAGCAAAAGAGGTGTACAAATATGTTCTACAAAACTAGAAAACAACTTATATGTGTTAAGACCAACAGAGACGAAAGCTATTTTGAACACCGAGATGTTTAAATCAGCGGAGACTCAAAATAAAAGGCAGAAGTTTTCTCTAAGTACCTATCTTTAGCATTTGAGACTAGGCCACATTAATCTCATTAGGATTGGGTGATTGGTTAAAAGTGGTCTCCTAAATCAGTTAGAGGACAACTCTTTACCGCCATGTGAGTTCTGTCTTGAGGGAAAAATGACCAAACCATCTTTTTTTTCTGAAAAAGGTTGTAGGGCCAAAGAACCCTTGGAGCTTGTTCATTCGGACCTCTGCAGTCCTATGAATGTCAAAGCACGAGGAGGGTATGAATATTTCAACAGTTTTATTGATGATTATTCTAGGTACGACTGTCTTTACCTAATGTATCATAAGTTCGAAGCTCTTTAAAAGTTCAAAGAGTATAGGGCGAAGTTGAGAACACATTAGGTAAGACGATTAAAACACTTCGATCAGATCGAGGTAGAGAGTATATGGATTTGAGATTCCAGGACTATATGATAGAACATGGAATAATATCCCAACTCTCAGCACCCGGTACACCTCAACAGAATGGTGTATCTGGAAGACGAAATAGAACTCTGTTAGACATGATTCGTTCTATGATGAGCTATACTGGTTCATTTTGGGGATATGCAGTAGAGGTTGTTGCATATATTTTGAACATGGTTCCCTCTAAGAGTGTTTCAGAAATACCTTATGAGTTATGGAGAGGGCGTAAAGGGAGTTTACGCCAGTTCAGGATTTGGGGGTGTCCGACACATGTGTTGGTGCCCAGTCCAAATAAATTGGAACAACATTGAAAGTTTTGCCTATTTGTAGGATACCCCAAGGAAACAAAAGGTGGTCTATTTTACGATCCTCAAGAGGACAAGGTGCTTGTGTCGACAAATGTCACGTTCTTAGAGGATGACCACATGAAAGATCATCAACCAACAAGTAGAATTGTTTTGAGTGAACTTTCAGGGAAAGCTACAGACAAATCAACAAGAGTTGTTGATCAGGCTGGTCCTTCTCAAGAGTTGAGAATACCTCGACGTAGTGGGAGGGATGTAAGACAACCTGACCGTTACATGGGTTTGACAGAAACCCATGTCGTCATACCTGATGATGGCGTTGAGGATCCATTGACCTATAAACAGGCAATGGATGACATAGACAAGGACCAGTGGCCTAAAGCCACGGATCTCGAAATGGAGTCGATGTACTTCAATTCAGTCTAGGATTTTGTAGACCAACCAGATGGTGAAAGACCCATCGGTTGCAAGTGGATCTACAAGAGGAAACAAGACTAAGTCGGTAAGGTGCAAACCTTTAAGGCTCAACTTGTGGCAAATGGTTTTTTCCAGAGAGAATGGGTAGACTATAAAGAAACATTTTCTCCTGTTGCCATGTTAATGTCGATTAGAATACTCTTGTCCATTGCCAGGTTTTATGATTATGAAATTTGGAAAATAGATGTGAAGGCAACCTTTCTGAATGAGAATCTTGAGGAGAGTATCTATATGACTCAACTAGAAGGGTTCATAATTCAGGGTCAAGAGCAAAAGGTTTGCAAGCTTGATCGATCCATTTATGGGTTGAAGCAAGCGTCTAGATCCTAGAATACAAGGTTGAGTACTGCAATCAAATCTTATGGCTTTGAACAACAATTGACGAACCTCGTGTTTACAAAAAAGTAGTCAATACTGTTGTAGCTTTCTTAGTCTTGTACGTAGACGATATCCTACTCATTGAGAATGATGTAGGATTCCTGACTGACGTTAAGCAATGGCTAGCGACCCAATTCCAAATGAAATATTTGGGAGAGACTCAGTTTTTTCTAGGAAACGTGAGAACAAAACGCTAGCGCTGTCTCAAGCATCTTATATCGACAAAGTGTTGATATGATATTCGATACAGAATTCCAAGAAGGGTTCGTTACCTTTCAGGCATGGAATTCAATTGTTGAAGGAAGAGTGTCATAAGACAACTCAAGAAGTTGAGGATATGAGACGAATTCTCTATGCATCTGCAGTCGGTAGTTTGATGTATGTCATGTTATGTACACGACCCGACATATGCTATGCAGTGGAAATTGTCAGTAGGTACAAGTCCAATCCTGGATATGATCATTGGACTGTTGTTAAACACATCCTCAAGTATCTTCAGAGAACGAGGGACTATGTGCTTATGTATGGCGCAAAGGATTTGATCCTTTCAGGATACACTGACTCTGATTTTCAAACCGATAAGGATTCAAGGAAATCCACATCGGGATCAATGTTCACTCTTAACGAAGGAGAAATAGTATGGAGGAGTATAAAGCAATGTTGTATTGCTGACTCCATCATGGAAGTTGCGTATGTCGCAGCTTGCGAAGCAGCGAAGGAAGCTTATGGGTTAGGAAATTCTTAAGTGATTTGGAAGTTGTTCCAAATATGAATTTTCCTATCACACTTTATTGTGTAATAATGGTGCAGCGACAAATTCTAGAGAACCTAGAAGCCATAAGCGAGGAAAGCACATTGAGCGCAAATATCATCTCATCAGGGAGATAGTGCAACGAGGAGACGTGATTGTCACGCAGATCGCCTCGGAGCACAACATTGCTGATCCGTTTACAAAGTCCCTCACGGCTAAAGTGTTTGAGGGGCACCTAGTGAGTCTAGGACTGCGAGCTGTAAAGTAGGACAGTGGGAGAAAAGCCAAGGATGTATGCGATATTCCAGTTTTTCTCGTCCAACATGTAATACTCCACTGACGTTTTAGTTCAAGTGGGAGTTTGTTGGGTTTTATGTCCTAAAACTCGTTGTTTGTAAACTGAATGTATATTCTATTTTGCAATAAAGTTATTATTGAGGTTTATTCAGTAAAGATGATTATTGAATAAAGTGAATTGAGTTTATATTTAACCTAACTCCAATAAACTAAGAACCCATGGCTATAGGATGAGTACTTGAACTTCATGTGTGACATGATTGTAGATCAAGCTCGAGTAATAGCCAGAACGGTCTATAGTATAAGGATAAGGCTGGGTACCATATCTTGGGGACACTATGGACGCGACCCACTTTGTATAGTACAAACGATGTAATCTGAAATCGTTCATGTAGAGACATGTGAGTGGTGGCGTCCTGTGTAATGAATTTGCATAAGACTGAACCACGAAAATAAGTCACTCTTTCTTTACAACTCCGTTTTCTATAAAGACTGACTTTTTCATATGATGACCTAGGTAACTCGATCTGAATCCTGAGCACGCTATGATCAACTCCTGTTTATTCGGGATTATCCTTTGACTTGTACGAGTGAGAGTGACCCGAGTTCGCCGACTCAATATGCCTATCATCTTGGGGATAATACTGGGTAAGGAGCTTGGAACATAGTCCTGCGAGATGAAATTCACTTCTACTCGCTTTTAGGGTTTAGTAGAGAGGTTGTTCCCTTAAGTGCTGACTCCGGGTCTTGAATAATGAGTCCACCCTCTCATTGTCCCGAGATGGATTTGGTTTGATGGTTGAACCACAAACTCATTGTTCATTAGAGGTGTCAGTGGGACTTAAGGAACAAGATGTAATTATGGGGGTTAAACGGTATATATGACCTAGCTGTAATTACGAACGACCTGGGAAGGGTCGACTTACTGATGACGGTTATATCAAGAGGACGGGAATATATCTACGGTGAGGAGAGTGCAGCCCTTGGACTTTAGTGGAGTCTCCGGGGGTTAACGAATGTTGGTTACCTTGGCTAAAGAGTTTGGTCGGTTAATCTCGTATCGTTGGAGCTCATGATCTGTAGGTCTTTTAGGTTCTTCTAGCTAGCTCATATTAAGTCGTGTAACAATATGAGAGAAAAAGAATTTGAATTTATTCATATTCGTTTTTGGAAGAATGATGGACATATTTAAATATGACTTAAATATCGGATCGGTCTAAAACATGAATAGGGATTCATGTGCGAAAAGTCAGTTTTTGGAAAATCGGGATTAGTCTTATTATTTAATTAATCTTTGATATTGAATTAAATAATAACATTAATTAATTAAAAAGTTTAATTAATTAAAATATATATATTATTTTATTTATTTAAAATTAATTATGAAATAATTTGAACTATTAAAATAATATAAAAATTGGTTTTGTGCATGTGATACACCTATCTTAATGACTAATCCAAGTTTTTCCATTAATTGAAGCTTAACATTGAAGTTTTTAAACACTTCATAAAGATGAAAAATGCTCATTTGAGTTTGCTACTGTTTTTTTTTATAGAACTTGAATGAAGATCTTTCACTTTCAATAAGCTTCCTTCATATAGACCATTTCCCTTCTCCCGTCTCCCTCCCAAGTTTTTCTTTCGTAAAGAGGTCCCACCACCTCGTTTCTCGGCCTGAGGATAGCTGGGACTACCGGAGGTGTTCCTCGAAGGGTTCGAGAGAAGAATCGAAGTGTTCGTGAGGAGAATAGAGCAACGAAATTGAAGAAATTCGAACTACAAAGGTATGTGTTCTTATTTCACTATTTTCCGGCTTTGAACATGTTTTTGGTTTAGCTAAATTTATGAAATTAGAGTGCCATTGATCCAAATCGCTTACGCGTTTGTGATATGCGCACCTTCACGATTATCACCTTTGGTGCCACCCTTTCCCCCGAGAAGCCAACAAGGGGAGTCGTGCTTTTCCTCAGTTTGGTATGAGGCCAACCGAGTTGGTCGTACGTGGTGAGGGAGAGGATGTCTGTCGAAATCCCGTCGTCTACAAGTACCCGCCAGATGGGCTTATTGTCGATATGGGCGGAGATGACTAAGGCGTCATTATGGGGCTGAAGGTGTTGTCGGGCCTCGGTCTCAGAAAAAGGTGATGTCGAGGTCTTCTTTTCCCTCGTGAGCGAGGTTCACTTCGGCTCTGGCTGTAGTCTCGGCCCACGCGACCTTGGCCAGCGCCATTCTTTTGCGACTCGAGCCGCCCTCGGCAGGTCCGGATCTCTTTCTATTGCTCGTCCTCTTGTGGGACGTTGTCGGTTCTTGCCTTTGTGCTTCCGGTCGGGGGTCTCCCTACGAACTCTTTGAGGAACCTACTTTGGATGAGGTCTTCCACCTGGTTCATGAGCTCGCAGCAGTCCTCGGTGTAGTGGTCGAGACCGGGGTGGCAGTGACAAAACTTCACGCGGTTCTTCTTACCTGTGTCGAGTCTTGGTCGATCGAGCCATTTGAGGACGTTGATTCCCTCAACGTGAGTGAAGACACGGTCGATGGTGGCATTGATGGGGGTATACCGATCATATCGGTTAAAGGTTGGTCAGGTCAGAGCAGTCTTTTTTGCTCTGCACCGATCGGGTTTGTTGTACTTCTTCTTGGAGTGGGCGTCTGAGGCCCTTGGTTTTCCTTCTGTAGGGGTGCGTGCGCTGGTCTCGAAATTCTGCGTCTGAGCCAATATTAACTCGTCAGCAGAAATGTACTTCAACGTATGGCTCAAGAGTTCGAAGTAGGTAAGTGGTGGGCGTTTTTCGAGGGACTGGAAACACGCTGGATGTCTCAACCCTTGGAAAAAGGTTGTACACCAGATGTCATCGGAGGTCTATCTTGTCTGCAGAACGACGGTCTTAAACTTTCCCACGCAAGTCCAGAGGGTCTGCCTCTCGCCCTGAACTATCGTGAATAGGTGGGAGATGGAGTGCTCCGTTACGTGGTTTCCCACAAACTTGTCGATAAAACCCCCGTCCAGCTCATAGAAGGTTGGTCGGCATGCGTGTCGCTCAGATATCCGCGGTGAAGGGGGCGTGGTCCCTCTTCAACATTTTTTTGCGTGCTCGACCCTCCCACAAATCTCTTCTTTCAGTCAGTCGTATTTTGTGCCCTTCTATGACCTATTGGTGGACTCATGTGACGAACTGGTGGTGTCGTGATCCTTTTTCGACCCATCTTCGCGATGGCTCTACAAGTCCAAGTATTCGCGTAGATCTTCCGATGGGTATTTCAGTCGGCTTCAAAAGGTAGATCTGAGCTTGAGTTTGAACGTATCCCCTCGAGGCTTGATTCGACTTTTGCGGGGGGCCTCGTCAAGGATTTTCTCTTTTCGACGTGGGTAGGGTAGGCTACAGACTCATTTGGTTTTTTCGCGTCCCGTCCCTAGCATAGGGCTTCTTTGGCCATGGTTTCCATCTTGGCCAAGAACTCTGTCATCTGGGCTTGGAAAGCCCTTGGAGTGTAACCATCAGTCCAACGTTCCCTTGGGGAGGCTTGAGGGCCTTCGCATCGGGCTTTGCCGCCGGGATGCGGGGTTAGGTTGTTGATGGCTGGAGGACCCTCCTACTTTGTTCGGGCAGGAGAGGGGTCTCCCTCGAATGGCGCGTCCGCTCGAGCTTGGGGTCGTTGTCTACGACCCTTCTTCTTTCTGATTCTTCAGATACGTCCTCCTTTGATCTTTGTCGTGACATCGTATGTCATTTTTTTCTTTTTTAGGTAAGGAGAGTGTTTGGCTATAGGTACTCTCGTTCCCACAGACGACGCCAAATGTTGGCGCAAAAATCTGGACTCCCTTCCGTCGAGCTAGTCCGCCACGTGGTCCAAGGTCGACCTGTACGGGGAGAGAGAATAGCTTGCATCGGTGTGGGTCTGGGCCCACTATACTTTTATGCTTAAGTAAGAGAGTTCGAAGCGTAAGTAGAACTGTAGTGTATGCATATGTATTCCACGTTGCGTACCTTTTTTGTGATCCTCTTAGAGGTATATATAGGCGAAGGGGTGTCGACGGTCAGTGCCGGTCCGTACCCTTTCTTCATAATAAGGATCTCTGATTCCTCGATTTAGGCGACGGCGGGGTGGACGGTCAGCGTCAGTCCATACCCTTCCCCATGATTAGGATCGTTGATCCTCTGATCCTAGGCGGATTCAGAGGCACTGTCGTACCGCTGCCTTGCCAAGTAAGGCAGGAATGTCCCATCGAACATTCTTCGCCCCAATTATGTGGGGCGATGACGACAGTGGATCTCCGGATCGCCCGGAGGTTCATATCTCGAGTGGACCTAGGGATATCTGTTGGTGATGTTAGGGCCTCGATTTCTTGATGAGGTGGGCCATGACATCAGGTCGCTGACCTCATGCCGATGTGGCCTGTAACAATCTCCATTGGGACGAGGCCTTCATGGTTGTTGCGTGCTCAATGTGTAAATTAAAATGCAATGTGAGAGCACTCAGAACATGCAAGCATACATGGTCTTGTAGCAAGTAATAAGTATTTTTTCATTCGATTTCCCACAGAGATTTATTCTTAGTTACTAGCGAAGTAGGATGTTAACTTAGAGATGACGGTTGAATGGGGTAGAATTTGGATTAAAGTGCCTAACTAATAAAGAACGTGCAAGATATGCAAGCATAAACAAAACAAGTAAGAGGGTTAACTTAAATGTAGGAGAAAAAGAATTGCGGAGAAAGCAATTATCTAGCAATAAAATCGCAAAGCAAAAAGCTAAGAAAAATGGCTAAGGCAAAATTTAAACTAAGAAAATTGCGGAAATAGCAATTTTCTAGCAATTGTACTAACAGCGTTTTAAGGGTAAAGTGGGGAAACAAGGGCTACTAACGACTCCTCTATAGGTTTTTTCATACGATTCTTCAGCAGTAGATCAACTTATCATGCATCAAATTAACTCATTCTCATGTATCTCTCGATTTCATGCATTAGATCCTTTAGTTTACTCATGTCCAAGTAAGGCTTAAGCATCTATTTATATAAGCAAGTTAATGATTTGTGCTAGGAAACCGCCTATTCCTAGGTCGTTTTCTGGTTACCATGAAAGGCTAGCATGAATGGACGACTCTGAACTCTTACTCCTTCCAGAGGTTAGGAGTTCTTTAGAAAAAATGGATGGCCAATCGAAATTGTCCATGGGATGAAGCACACATACATTCAATGCAATTGAAGCTATCCTACATGCTGATTTTACGTACTTCTACCTATAGATTCATCATTAGCAGACCCTTATGTGATTTAGTTACTCATGGATGATGATGGAGTGGAACGAACAGATGGTGTAAACATACTGAGCAGTGATGAAGTGGAAACAAGAGAGAACATAAACGATAAAAGCAACAAGGAATTCGTGAACTAGTAAAAAACTTCTTCAATTAAACAAGGTTCAAAACTTAACAACCAACAACTCTAAACTGATAAGAACTAAACAGAAGGAGACGAAATGAACTAATGTGGCAATCTTAAACAAATAGCAACAAACAGAAGCAAAAGGAACAACAGAAAGTAGCAGAAAGCAAGTAAATCGTGCGTGTGAACCCTCGCCGCAAACGCCTCGGATGAAGGGAGAAGGGAATGTGGATGAATCCAATCAGAAGAGAAGACAAATCTTCTCTTCTTCCTCTCAGATTATCGACTCCAACAGCTGAGTCCTTCACGCCAACAAACGAAAGAGAGAAAAGAGCAGAAAAGACTGCGTTGAGATGGGAGTTCTACACCTTCGAGTGTGTGTTTGTCCTTCCCCCTTGACCTCCTTTTATAGTGTTTTGCAGGTACGATTCGGCCAAGGAGAACCATCCATTCTGAACAACAACCTTCCACGTGGCAGCAGGAGAAAGAATGGGCAGCTGAAAGATCGTAACAAAATGGCAAACGGTTAGACAACTTAACAAATTTCACTTAAAACATTGCTGAGACAGCAATGTTTTCGCAATGTTTCTGCAATATGGCAATTTCAACTCTTTAGCTTTGTTTTTTGTTCTTTTTCCTTCCTTTCACACATAAGTCCTAATTTAGCTTCATTCTACAAATTCTCATATAAAAGTACATGTTTAGGCTAAATTCTACCAAAAACCCTTAAGAGTGTACACCATTCTATAGCAAATAAGTCCCTAAAATAGTCACTTTTGGAGACGTAACAATGGTATATAAGTGAGAACAATTATCTCCATTGGTAACGAGATCTTTTGGTTGAAACAAAAAACAAAGCCAAAGGGTTTATTCCCAAATATACAATATTATACCAATATGAAGATACGTGAAGGGTATGTTGTTCTTATCAATTGGTAAAGACGAAATCGCCGTTGGTTTATGAAGTTGAAGAAGCGAGCTGTCGTGGTGGAGCTACGCCGCTGTTCGAAGATGAAGCTCGCCACCGTGGCCTTGCCGGAGCTCCGCCGTCGTGTCGCCGTGCGTGGTGAAGTGCCGCCGTGAGGTGCCGGGGTTAGGTGGTGGCCAAATTTGATGGAGGTGATGGAATGAGGAAGAAGATGATGAATAGTGAGGAGAGAGAATGATTTTTGGGAATCCCCACCTTTTTTGGCATTTTTCTCCATATTTGTCCTATTAGCCTCCTTTTCTATATATAGTCATCAAATTAGATCACAAAGTCTTGGGCCTCCACTTTTTTCCTTTCCCTAAAACATTAAAACACCAACATCCCCCAAGAAACCCCAAACGAAACCCCAAATGAAACCCTGAATTGGAACTCTAAATTAGAAACTCAAAACAATAAACTTTTATTAAAATGCTAAACTAGAGTCCCGAGACTGAGACACCAAACCCTAAAATGACCTAGACGCCTGAACGATCCACTAACGGAAGACAAAACTGGTGATTTTCTCGAAAATCCCGAAAATTACAGGAAAATGCCGAAATTAAAGAAAAACTCAAAAGTACTTAAAAATAAGTGAAAAAACATAAAATAATGTGAAAAACCCAAAACGATGATAAATAAGGTCGGACGAAATACGGTGTCAACAACTTGCCCCCCTTTGTATATCCTTGAAGAATTGAAAGGGTAGACAAATGATAAAGACAAAGTATTTGGGCGGCCACCAATGTTTATCATCAACAACAACGTGGACCTGGTTTGTCCAGGCTTCGACCGCTAATCTTGATTTAGGGTTCGATTTAACAAAAAAGAAAGGAAACGGACCTGGTTTGACCAAGTTTCGACCAGCTATTGGGACAGAACAACAGACATAGGGTTCAATTTAACCAACAAAAATTTAAACGGACCTGGTTTTGCCAGGCTTCGACTAGCTATCGAGACGGAACCACAAACATAGGGTTCGATTTAACCAACAAAAATTTAAACGGACCTGGTTTTGCCAGGCTTCGACCAGCTATCAGGACGGAACCACAGACATAGGGTTCGATTTAACCAAAAGGAATTTAAACGGACCTGGTTTTGCCAGGCTTAAACCAGCTATCGGGACGGAACCACAAACATAGGGTTCGATTTAACCAACATGAATTTAAACGAACCTGGTTTTTCCAGGCTTCGACCAGCTATCTGGACGGAACCACAGACATAGGGTTCGATTTAACCAACAGAAACTTAAACGGACCTGGTTTTGCCAAGCTTCGACTAGCTACCGGGACGGAACCATAGACATGGGGTTCGATTTAACCAACAAGAATTTAAACGGACCTGGTTTTGCCAAGCTTCGACCAGCTACCGGGACGGAACCACAGACATATGGTTCGATTTAACCAACAGGAATTTAAACGGACCTGGTTTTGCCAGGCTTCGACCAGCTATCGGGACGGAACCACAGACATAGGGTTCGATTTAACCAACATAAATTTAAACGGACCTGGTTTTGCCAGGCTTCGACCAACTACCGGGACGGAACCACAAACATAGGGTTTGATTTAACCAACAAGAATTTAAACGGACCTGGTTTTGCCAGGCTTCGACCAACTATCGGGACGAAACCACAGACATAGGGTTCGATTTAACCAACAGGAATTTAAACGGATCTGGTTTTGCCAGGCTTCGACCAGCTACCGGGACAGAACCACTGACATAGGGTTCGATTTAACCAACAGAAATTTAAACGGACCTAGTTTTGCCAGGCTTCGACCAGCTACCGGGATGGAACCACAGACATAAGGTTCGATTTAACCAACAAGAATTTAAACGGACCTGGTTTTGCCAGGCTTTGACCAGCTACCGGGATGGAACCACAGACATAGGGTTCGATTTAACCAACAGGAATTTAAACGGACCTGATTTTGCCAGGCTTCGACCAGCTATCGGGACGAAACCACAAACATAGGGTTCGATTTAACCAACATGAATTTAAACGGACTTGGTTTTGCCAGGCTTCGACCAACTACCGGGACGGAACCACAGACATAGGGTTCGATTTAACCAACCGGAATTTAAACGGACCTGGTTTTGCCAGACTTCGTCCAGCTACTGGGACGGAACCACATACATAGGGTTCGATTTAACCAATAGGAATTTAAACGAACCTGGTTTGGCCAGGCTTCGACCAGCTATCGGGACGGAACCACATACATAGGGTTCGATTTAACCAACAGGAATTTAAACGAACCTGGTTTTGCCAGGCTTTGACCAGCTACCAGGACGGAACCACAAACATAGGGTTCGATTTAACCAACAGGAATTTAAACGGACCTGGTTTTGCCAGGCTTCGACCAGCTACCGGGACGGAACCACAGACATAGGGTTCGATTTAACCAACAGGAATTTAAACGGACCTGGTTTTGCCAGGCTTCGACCAACTATCGGGACGGAACCACATACATAGGGTTCAATTTAACGAACAATAATTTAAACGAACCTGGTTTTTCCAGGCTTCGACCAGCTACCGGGACGGAACCACAGACATAAGGTTTGATTTAACCAACGAGAATTTAAACGGACCTGGTTTAGCCAGGCTTCGACCAGCTACTGGGACGGAACCACAGACATAGGGTTCAATTTAACCAAGAGGAATTTAAACGGACCTGGTTTTGCCAGGCTTCGACCAGCTATCGGGACGGAACCACAGACATAGGGTTCGATTTAACCAACAAGAATTTAAACGGACCTGGTTTTGTCAGGCTTCGACTAGCTACCGGGACGGAACCACAGACATAGAGCTTTTGTTGCATTGCAGTTAGTTCATTCAGATTTGATGGGGCCAATAAAAATACTCAGTTATTCTGGTTGTCGTTATGTTATGGTTATAGTGGACGATTTTACTCGGTTCACTTGGGTGTATTTTTTGGAGGCTAAAAGTGAGACTTTTTCCAAGTTTATCCAGTTCAAGGAGTTAGTGGAGAAGAAATTTATGTTGCCGATAAAGTGTCTTCGCACAGATAATGGGGGAGAATATATGTCTGATCAATTTCAGAATTATTGCAAAGAGCATGGCATTCAACGCCAAATGACATGTCCCAACACTCCACAGCATAATGGAGTTGTTGAACGTAAATTAGCACATTTTACATCTATGTGTTTGTCTTGGCTGCATGCAAAGAACCTTTCAAAAGTGCTTTGGGCAGCAGCTATTCAGTCAGCTTATCACGTCATTGTTGGGTTTTATGTCCTAAAACTCGTTGTTTGTAATCGATAAACATATTTTATTACTAAAAAAGTGTTATTGAGGTTCATTCAATAAAGTTATTATTGAATATGTGGATTGCTTATTTCATTTTACAAAACCCTAAATCCAATAAACTAAGATCCATGGCTATAACATGAGTACTTGAACTTTATGTGGAGACATAAAAGTGGATCAAGTTCGAGTCCAAAACGGTCTATAGTATACGGATAAGGTTGGATACCTTATCCTGGGGACACTATTAGATGCAGCCCATTTTGTATATAGTACAAACGATGTGATCCTGAATCGTTCATGTGGAGACATGTGAATGAGGGCGTCCTATGCAAAGAGTTTGCATTAGACCGGACCGCGAAATAAGTCACTCTTGCTTTATAACGTTGTTTACTGTTTTAAAGACTGACTTTTTCAAAACGATGACCTAGGTAACTTGACCTTGATCCTGAGCTAACTATGAACTCTTGTTTATTCGGGATTATCCCTAGATCTGCATGGGTGAGAGTGGCTCAACAACGCCGACTCAATAAACCTCCCATTTCAGGGGTAAGACCAGATAGATAGCTGGGGACATAGGGTGCAAGATGAAATTCACTTCTACCCGTCTCTAGGGATAGTAGATAGGTTGTTCCATTAACTGCTGACTCTAGGTCTTGAACAAGGGGCCCCACCTTCTCATTGGTCCGAGAGGGACTCGATATAGTGATTAGATCACATACCAATCGGTTTAGTGATTGGATCACAAACCAATTGTTCATAAGAGGATCAGTGGGACTTAAGGAGCAAGATGTAATTACGGGGGTAAAACAGATATTTGACCCAACCGTAAATTACGAACAACCTGTGAAGGGTCAACTTACTAATCATGGCCTGTTATATCGAGTGAACATAAATATATCTACAGTGAGGAGAGTGCAACTACTAGGCTATAGTGGAATGTCCTGGTAGTTAACGAATGTTGATTAACTGGGTTAAAGAGTTTAATCAGTTAATCTCGGATCGTTAGAGCTCATGATCTGTAGGTCCATGAGGTCCCCCTGCTAGCTCATATCGGACTAAACCTTAGAACAGTGTGACAAGTGAATTCGAAGTGTTCGAATTCGAATTAGGGAATAAGCGTTAAGTATATGTGATATATTTAAGGACATAACGTTCAATTGCGCATTGAACAATAGAGAGAGATTGTGATATTTAAATAAGATTTAAATATCGAAAATATGAATAGGGATTCATAATCATGTATATTGGGAATGATCGGGATTAGTGTTGGATTTATTGGATATTAAATTTGAATTAATTAAATTGTTTAATTAATTATTTAATATTAATTTAATATAATTTAAAATTAATTATTTTAATTAATTTTGAAATTGAATTAATTTGATCAAAGTTAGTCAAAAGTCAAATTGTAGACAATTGACTAAAAGTTTGAAAGTCAAAAGTCAAATGTTGACTCCACTAAACGTTGAAAGTCAAGAGTCAATTTGATGACTAAAGTTAGTGAAAAAAATCCAATTCTTAAGTTAGTGGAAAAATCTAATTCTTGAGTTAGTGGGAAAAATCATTTGTTGGTGTTTTTATGACTCAAACTTTTTTGTTAAGTGTCGATCCCACATCAAGCCACTAATCCCACTAAATTGAGTGGATTCTAGATGTCATCCTAATGTTAACTCAATTTTGCATGTTTTTGCATGTAGTCTTCTATATATACAAAGGGTTAATTGGATTAACTTTCTTCTTGGACTTTTGAATAATTTTGGGAATTGTAAAGACAATTTCTCTCCCATTCTCTCCAAATTCATCTTCAATTCTCTTTTAATTTAGTCACTCAAAGGATCCCACAATCTCGTTCTAAGGCCGGAGAATAGTCGGGAAGACTCTCGTGGTGGTTCGTGACCGTTACGTTCGAAGATCGGATTTGGAATCAAGACGAATTTGAACTTCAAAGGTAATTCCTAAATTATTGTCTTTGATTTTCATATTACATGTTTTTCCTTTGAAATTAACAAAATAAGAGTACTTAGATCCAACGTTACTTCCGCTATGCATGCCGAAACTCTTTCAGTCATAAATCGTCTACCTCCATGGGCGGGGTCGGATCTATCTTCTTTTGAGGTACTATATTGTCGTAAACCCAATGTGAGTTATCTTCGAGTTTTTGGGTCAATTTGTTATGATCATGTTTCAAAGAGTAAACGTACTAAACTTGACCCAACGATTAGGCGTTTTATATTTGTTGGATATGGTACTCACAGAAAAAGATGGAGATGTATGGATCCAAATACAAGAGAAAATTTTGTTTTTCGAGATGATTTGTCTATTCGTTTTGAAAAGAAGAGTTTGAGTGAAGCGAGACGTTTTCTTGGCTTGGAGGTTGAAAGGTCAGGTGGATACTTTGTCTCACAAAAAGGGTATGCAAATACTTTGTTAACTCGGTTTGACATGAAGGAGTCAAAATCAATTACTACTCTTATGGAGCCATCCTTGAAGTTGCTGTTTTATTTATCAAGGCGCTTGGTAAATCCAAGTTTGAAGAATTCAAGAGTGCACTTGGTGTTGTTGATCGTATGTTTGCACTAAGGGGGAGTGTTAGAATATAGTGCAAACCTTTATTTCTTTTTACTTATTTGAAATTAAGTTGTGCCACCTATTTAGGCTAGTGCCATGTATTGACTTATATTTTGGAGATTATGCCTTAGTGGCATAATGGGGTGATAGTAGATAAATTTAAGGATAGTGGAATAATTTGTGGGTTAGTGGAGTAGTGCTTACTAACCTATAAAATGCTTGTAATGTTTTCAATTCAAATCATCGAATTCATTTGAGTAATTCTTTCCTTCGTGCAATTTCTCTCTCGTTTTCACACTTCCGTTCTCTTCGTTTTGTTACATGGTATCAGAACTTCCAGGTTCTTTGTTTTGTGTTTGAGTTTAAATACTCGTTGAAGATGAACGGTGGAAACAGTGTTTGTGTAGACAAGCTTGCCGGTGATAATTATAGCTATTGGAAGTTATGTATGAAAGTTTTTCTACAAGGGCAAGATCTGTGGGATCTTGTTTCCGGTGATGATGCAGAAATTCCAGAAGATACTCTGGAGAATGCTGAGGCACGAAGAAAGTGGAAGGTCAAGTGTGACAAAACTTTATTTGCTTTGCAGACTTCCATTGACAAAGAGTACATTGAGCATGTCCGTGATGAAAGTTCTCCAAAGAAAGTGTGGGACACACTTAAAAGGTTGTTCACTCAAAAGAACACGACGAGGTTGCAAATGAGGAAAAATATCTTAAGAAAGAAGAAGGAAAAAAAATATATATAATATATTTTGATATTTCTATTTTTTTTTGTGTATTAAGTTTGCTGGTCAATAAATGAGGATACAATAATAAAGATAGAATCAATTATACACTCAAGCTATTCATTTTCCTTTTTAAATCATTTGTGATATTTCTAGTTTTTTGTGTCTTAAGTTTGCTGGTTAATTATTCAAAAAAAAAAAAATGTAAAAGTTTGGTGGTCAATAAATGAGGCTACAGTAATAAAGATAGAATCAATTATACACTCGAGCTATTCATTTTCCTTTTTAAATCATTATTCTATATATATATATATATATATATATATATATTATTATTATTATTATTATTATGACAAGTCTTATTTCAACGGATAAAAAAAAAAAAAAAAAAAGTTTGCGTGATTTTTTTTTTTTTTTTTTTTTTTTTTTAAGAAAGATATTTAATTAATGTGAAATTAAACCCATGATTTAATTAATGTGAAGAGTGAACCCATAATCTTATAGTTGGAGACACAATCTTATATTAATTGAACTATGTTCCGAATGACATGCATGACTTGTTTTGTTCGGCAATTTAATTAGATAATAACACTCATCTTTGGTGGTTGTAATCATGTTATCTCTAGATTTGAGAAGATAAGGAAAGGTGAAGTTTGTGTGGCCTATTTTTCTCGTGTATTTGTGTGGCTTATTTTGCTTGTGAATTTATGTCGTGTGGGACAGATATTAAAGATAAAAGACATGTTTTTGGAGTGAGTTATAGATTTTGTATATGTGAAGGAGGAGACATGGAACTTTATAACCCCCAACGTTATACTTCTGAATATCCTCGTGTAAGATTACCTTATGTCTTAGTTGTTTAGACATTATTTCGTGTTCTATAAAATAAAAGTATTTTTAGTCCAAGTGATTTAATTATGAGTATTTTTGTAAAAAAAATGGATTATTTTAAAGTTTGGTTTCATACTTTTAAAACTAATTTGGATGTTATTAAAAAAGTATTTTTGAATCATTAACATTCTTTTTTTAAAAGTTGTTTTGGACAATGAGTGGTTTTTTTTTGTTTTTTTTACCACATGTGGGGTGGAGGAGAATTGAACATAAGATCTCTTAATTATTAGTTGATACATTATGTCAGTTTAGTTATGCTCTAGTTGACAATGAGTGAAGTTATTTAACCTGAAATTGTTTAGGCTAACAGTTAGTTAATTAGTTTGAGGAGTTATTTAATTTGTGTCTGGGAGAGAGTTGTTTAGTCCGGAGTTATAAAATATGTATTTGAGTTATGCTCACTAGTTGTGGGGTGGAGGAGAATTGAACATAGGATCTCTTAATCAACACACAACAAATGAATAACACTTAAACTACTGACTATGCTATGAACACTTGAAAACTAAGAAAGTAAGAGCTAAGTAAGGTAGAAGTAATGATGGAAACTTGATAAGTTACTCCAGTGAAGATTTGTAGAGAAGGTTCATATCTCGAGTGGACCTAGGGATGTCTGTTGGTGATGTCAGGGCCTCGGTTTCTTAATGAGGTGGGCCGTGACATCAGCCCGCTGACCTCATGTCGATGTGGCCTGTAACAATCTCCATTGGGATGAGGCCTTCATGGTATATAAGTGAGAACAATTATCTTCATTGGTAACGAGATCTTTTGGTTGAAACCAAAAATAAAGTCAGAGGGTTTATGCCCAAATGGACAATATTATACCAATGTGGAGATACGTGAAGGATATGTTGTTCTTATCAATTGGTATAAGAGTCATGATCAGCTCCTAAACAAAGCCATGAGGTTCTATTAGGATGTTTCCTCGGGATGAACATGTTGTGTCTCAGTATGAAGAGAAAGCTCTCATTATTGAATTATCACCATTGGTATGAGGCATTTTTGTTTGAAACAAAAAACAAGGTCGTGAGAGCTTATGTCGAGAAAATTGACAATATCATATCAATGTCGAGATAGGTGGGAGGTCCCTTACATGTCATTATCACCTTGCCTTATTTCGGTTGTCCTTCAAAGCACGCGAATGAGATAACATAGGAAAAGTAGGAATTCAAAAATTAAATCGAATGCGTTTCTCAAAATTTTAAGGACTAAATAAACATAAGTCCAAACTTCAACGATGATTTTTTTTTTCTTTTCTTTTGAGAGAGTGATGATTTTTTTTTTCTTTTTTTTTGAGGGGGTGATAGCATTGAAACCCTTTATGCAATTCTTGGGTTTAGTCGTGCATACCATAAAAACATTTATGGAGTATTTTGACTTTAATGTGAATGATTTGTATCTTTACTTCAAGATTTTGACCTAAAGCACATTTGTATCTAATTTAGTCCTTTTAATTGAATTGATAAGTTGATTTATGAGCATTAATGTTTGTGTGCTAGAGGTTTGCATAACCAAGTTATTAGATTAATTCACTAAGGTTCTAATATCAAGTTTAAAGATTTATTCATTTCTTTTTAGTGGAGATTAAATAAATATAATTTTGTCAACGTGAACTTAATTCAACGATAATTGACATATATTTATTTTTTTGAGATAAAAAATTTAAATCTCTATACTTTTTTTTTAAGTTAAAGATTCAAATCTCTATACCAAGAAGTGATTAGATTAATTCAAATCTCTATACCAAGAAGTTATTAGATTAATTCACCAAGGTTCAATATCAAGTTTAAAGCTTTATTAAATCTTTTTTAGTGAAACTAAATAAATAGAATTTTGCCACCGTGAGCATAACTCAACGATAATTGATATATTTTTTTTTTTTTTTCTTTTCTTTGAGATTTGCAGGTTGAAATCTCTATACATCTTTCTTGAAAAAAAAAAGTAGTAATAAAAAAATAAACACAATTTTAAATTTTCAAGACCAAACACTTTTTTTCTAGTATTTGTGATATTTCTTTGCAGAAAATGATATGTTTGTATATTTGTGATATTTTTTTTTTGGCAATTGTCAACATAGTTGAATTTACATGAGATTATGTTGTAAACTAAGAGGTTATGAGTTTAATTTCTATCATAATTAAAATAACTTTACAAGAAAAAGAAGAAGAGATAATTGTGCTATTTCTAGTTTTTTATGTCCTAAGTTTGTTGGTCAATAAATGAGGCTACAATAATAAATATAGAGTCAATTATACACTCAAGCTATTCATTTTCCTTTTTAAATCATTTGTGATATTTCTAGTTTTTTGTGTTTTAAGTTTGCTGGTCAATAAATGAGGCTACAGTAATAAAGATAGAATCAATTATACACTCAAGCTATTCATTTTCCTTTTTAAATCATTATTCTATATATTATGACAAGACCTTATTTCGACAGAGAAAAAAAAAAGAGGGAAAACAAGTTTGGTGACTTTTTTTTTCTTTTTTTTTTAATTTTTTTTTTTTTTTTTAAGATATTTAATTAATGTGAGGATTGAACCCATGATTTAATTAATGTGAAGAGTGAAATCATAATATTATAGTTAGAGACACAACCTTTTGTCAATTGAATTATGTTCGGTTTGACATACATGACTTGTTTTGTTGGGCAATTCAATTAGATAACAGCACTCATCTTTAGTGGTTGTAATCATGTTCTCTCTAGATTTATCGAAAAGATAAGGAAAGATGAAGTTTGTGTGGCCTATTTTGCTTGTGTATTTGTGTGGCTTATTTTGCTTGTGAATTTATGTCGGGTGGGACAAATATTAAAGAAAAAAGACATGTTTTTGGAGTGAGTTATAGATTTTGTATATGTGAAGGAGGAGACATGGAACTTTATAACCCCTAACGTTATACTTCTGAATATCATCGTGTAAGATTACCTTTTGTCTTAGTTGTGTTTAGACATTATTTCGTGTTCTATAAAATAAAAGTATTTTTAGTCCAAGTGATTTAATTATGAGTATTTTGTAAAAAAGTTGGATTGTTTTAAAGTTAGGTTTCATACTTTTAAAACTAATTTCGATGTAATTAAAAAAGTATTTTTGAATCATTAACGTTCTTTTTTAAAAAGTTGTTTTTGGCATTGAGTGGATTTTTTTTTTTTTTTTTTACCACATGTGGAGTGGAGGAGAATTGAACATAAGATCTCTTAATCACTAGTTGATACATCATGTCAGTTGAGTTATGTTCTAGTTGACAATGAATGAAGTTATTTAACCTAAAATTGTTTAGGCTAAGAGTTAATTAATTAGTTTGAGGAGTTATTTAATTTGTGTCTGGGACAGAGTTGTTTAGTCTAGAGTTATAAAATATGTCAGTTATGCTCACTAGTTGTGGAGTGAAGGAGGATTGAACATAGGATCTTTTAATCAACACACAAGAAATGAATAACACTTAAACCCCTGACCATGCTATGAACACTTGAAAACTAAGAAAGTAAAAGCTAAGTAAGGTAGAAGGAATGATGGAAACTTGATAAGTTACTCCAGTGAAGATTTGTAGGGAATGGGTCTCCTTCTGACCATTTTTTGCTCTTCAACACTTTGAATCTCTCAAGTTCCTTTGGAGCTGGTCGGAGAAGAACCTCCAAGGAGAACCAAAAAACCTCTCGAAAACCCTCCTCTCGAAAACTTCAAGAATTCAACAAGAAAACCAACCACTCCTTTGAAATTTGGCAAAGGCTCTATTTATATGCGAAAATGGTGTAAAATGTTCTCTTCTCTGCACAAACGATTCTTCTTTTTCTGATGGTGGAAGGGATCAACGCGCACTACCGAGGAAATATGCTTTAGATAGGCGTATGGATGAGATGAATTATGCATTGTCCATCTTTCCACATGGTGCTTACACGTTGCTCTTCATGTCGAAGCTTCTTCAACGCTTCTTTGACCATAAGATGTGCTTCAAAAATTCCTCTACTTCAGTAGGATTTCTGTATTATCATCCGATGAACACCTAATTTACCACATTTTACCCTCCAAATCTAGGCGATTTAGACTTAATTTTAATCAGTGTGGATAAGTAAATTTGTCTGAAAGGCTAATAAATGTCAAAAAGATAAAATCATGAATCTCAGAACAATAAAATGAGAATAGAAGCATTTTTGGGTAAAAAGAGGTAAAACGGGCTATTTAACCTTGTTTTATGATTTTTAGGAAATGTCAACTATGCGACTGCAAAGCTGGCGATGCGGGCGCAATGTTCCTCGATAAGGAACAACGATGCGACCAACTATACGGGCACAATTTTATTGAAAACCAAGTCAAGTTTGTTAGAGTCGTCGTTGAAGACCGAATCTACTAATCTTTTCTTGCGGTCGAAGACCTCGAAAATCTTGGGGGAGGTTTCAACAACCTGCCAACCTTCTCTCACTTCAAGCTCCACCAATAAAAGGAAACCCTAGGCCTCCATTTCAAGACGTCGTGATTAGTGCTTTAGTAGTTGTTTTAGTTTATGAATTTTTAATGTCTATTATACTTTCAATTCTCGAATAGTTTCAATTCCTTCGATTTGGAATTTCCATTCCGAGTTAATTTAAATTAAATATTTTATAACTACGAACTTCAATTCAACGAAGCTTTCATTTATTTCCATTATGAAATAAATTTCCCTAGGCATCTGATTCGGTGGATGCCCTGGGAATGAAGTGCGTTTAATTCCATAAAGCTTATTTACCCACTAGCTTATTTTATGAAATTTTCCTCATTGAATATCAATCATTCTTGTTGATTTGAACAAGTTACTCAGATTAACATGGTAGTTGAGATAGAGCACTGAAAAAACTTTGATAACATATGGATCTCATGAGGGAATACGAGACTAATAGCCTAGGTATAGGTCGTCATGTGACCTTAGGAAAAAGGAACATCGGAGGACTAAATAATTGTGCGCGTGAATTATCCGAGTTTGCATAAGTCCTAGGAATATGATGGAGCGTATTACGCTGCGGAAGCGATTTTGAATCGTTGATACTCTAATTTCATCAATTTAACAAATAGAAAACATGCTCAAACAGACGGAAATAAAAAATTTAGAATACATACCCTTGTTGTTCTAAATTTCTCCAGCTCCGCCGCTCGTTCCTCGTCACGAACTCTTCCAGACTTCTTCTCCCGAACGCCCCAAGGAACACCCCAGGTAGTCCCGTTATCCTCGGCGTCGTGCAACGGAGTTGTGGGACTCCGTTAGAAGAGAAAAGAAAATAAAATAGAAGAAAAAAGAAATGAACTGATGAAGGGATGAAATTTTCATAAACTTCATAAAGTTTATTAACATTCATGCCCGAAGGCAGGGAGCTTAAAGAAGATGAAGACTGATTTCAACATTTTCACTAAATCAAAATGAGTACCCATTTTGCACTAGCCATTTGAATATAGGGCTGGTTGCACAAATAGCAATCAGGCCCAAACTAATTGCAAATTTAGCAAACTTTAAAATGTTTTGCAAATATGGCAAAAAAATCTGTTTCTATCACTGATAGACTTTATCTTATCACTGATAGACTTCTATCAGTGATAGACTATTATCACTGACAAAAATCTATAAAAAGCTGAGGTGATCAGCGATAGACTTCTATCAGTCACAAGATATCCGCGATAGAAATTGCTATATCCGCAAATTTTTTAAAAACATGTTATATTTTTAATTATCCTATTCTAAATTGACATTTGTTACAATTTCCCCTTTGAATATATATATATATATAACAATTAATTATATATATATATATAATTATTATTGTTTTAAAAATTAATTAAAAAATAATTAATTTTATTTATTAAACTTTTTAATAAATAAAAAATATATATTAATTAACTAAACTTTTTAATTAATTAATATTATTTAATTCAATATCAAATATTAATTAAATAATATGGCTAAACCCGATTTTCTGAAAATCGATTTTTTTGCACATGAATCCTATTCATGTTTTAGACAATTCTTATATTTAAATATCTCCATCATTCTTCCAAAAACAGAATTTGAACAATTTAAATTTTTTTTCTTTTTGTTTTTCTCTTATATTGTTGCACGACGTTATCCGAACTAGCCAGGAGAACGTAAAGGACCTACAGATCATGAGCTCCAACGATACGAGATTATCCGGTCAAAACTCTTTTAACCGAACTAATCAACATTCGCTAACCCCCTAAGACTCCACTATAGTCCGAGGGTTGCACTCTCCTCACTGTAGATATATTATGTCCTCTGATATAACCGTCACGGGCAAGTCGACCCTTCACAGGTTGTTCGTAATCACAGCTGAGTCATTTAAACCGTTTAACCCCTGCATTACATCTTGTTCCATAAATACCACTGATACGTCTAATGAACAATAGATCAGTGATAATCCAACCAACAGATCAGTTAACCCTCTCGTACCAGGAGAGGGTGAGCGCTCATTGATCAAGCCCTGGAGTCAGCTATTAAGGGAACAACCTATCTACTAACCCTGAAGAGCGGGTTAGGAGTGAACTCCAATCTTGTTGTACTATGTCCCCAACTACCTATTCGACTTTATCCCTAAGATGGTAGGCTTATTGAGTCGGCGCTTATGAGCCACTCTCACCCGTGCAAGTCAAATGATACTTTCGAATAAGCAGGAGTTCATAGCGAGCTCAGGATTAAGATCGAGTTACCTAGGCCATCAAATGAAAATGTTGGTCTCATCAGTAAACAGTGTTATAAAGAGAGAGCGGCATATTTCACGGTTCGGTCTTATGCAAACTCTTTGCACAGGACGCCCTCACTTGCACATCTCCATGTGAAACGATTCGGATCACATCGTTTTGTACAATACAAAGTGAGCCGCATCAAATAGTGTTACCAGGATAAGGTACCCAACCTCATCCGTATATAATAGAACTCCAAAAGTGTTATTTTATAACATTTAATTCTTGTTAGTTGATTCAAATTAATGTGTTTAATCATATGTTTTGCAGGAATCGAGCATTCAGAGGTGAATGAGACACTTATATTAAATAAGAACTCAAAAGAGGAGTTTTAGAGTATAATATCAACAAACCGAGTTGCAGATGATACTATGAAGATAAAAATCATTTAATGTTCAAAGTTGGAAGCTTGGTCTGATGGTGAAGAGTTGATTATGCTAGACTTTGACTTGAGTTTGATTCTTGAAGAATGTGATTATTAATTATATTTTTTTTACTCCAACCATCCCCTCGCACACGTGTCAGCTCCTGATTGATCCAGAAGTCATCTCCGAAGCACGAAGAACTCATCCCACTAAGAAGAAACCACTCCTACACCACAAGTTTTATATTTATTTAATATTTTATTTATTTATTTTTATTTAAAAATAGTAAATGGCTATTTCCTTTTTAGTATAAAAAGGGGAGAGTCCACACTTTACACTTCACACCAACACACACCAACACACACCAACACACACTATCACTAATCTCTCTTTCTCCATTTTCCTCTGTTTAAAGTTTTTTAATTTATTTTTATGTTCGGCTAAGCTTGTAATGTTGATTTAGAGGTTTGTCGGGCTTAACGTTTTTGTGAGATTTTATGTATTAAATTGAAATTTAATTTCTTGGTTAATTGTTTTCTATTCTTTGTTTATTTCATGTGCATTTAGTATTGGTTAATGTGACAACTTAATCAAGTAAATATTAATTGTTCATGTATGCTATGTTTGTAATTTGTGATCCATAATTTTCAGAAATTGCATGTTTAATTGTAGTAGGAAGATGGGTCAGGTTATGACTAGTGTTAATATTATGGCTTTTTCATAGTTAACATGGTGCGTATAACAGACCTTAGGAGTAGAATTTTTTTTAATTAAATCTGATCAATTTAATTAACGTTCTAATCAATCCATGTGCTTAGAGCTGCTAGCTAGTTAGCATGGAACGCTATCATGCCCAACTAATTGACTAGTTTAGAGTTAATTACGATGCTCTATCGGATTAATTGCATGATAGGACCTTAGAAACTTTTCATGGTTGTTCCAGTTAAGTCGATTAGGCTTTTAATTAAGAAATTGTATTTTTATTGGAGTAATCGAGCAAAATCCATTAAGTCCCGACAATCTCTAAATCAGCAAGGTAATTTCTTGTTTATTTCTTTAATTCTTTAATTCTTTAAACTTTATCTTTAATTGTTATTTTAATTCATTACATTAACATGCAATCCAAAAACCCCCCATTTATTGTTTTTACATAAAGTTTAATTTAGAGAATTTAAATTTTGGTTCCCTGAGTTCGACCCGGTCCGCTGTAGTTTACTGCAAGCCGTTGATCGGTAAATATAAATTGTATTTGATGGGCCTCGACAATCTCGCATCAGTATACTATAAACCGTTTTGACTGACTACTTGAGCCTGATCCACAATCGTGTCGTACATGAGGTTCAAGTACTCATATTCAGCCATGGATGTTGGTCATTGGTATAGGTTAACCTAAACACGTTTCACTTTATTCCAGTAAACTTCTTTACTGAATAAAACTAATAACTCTTTATTCTAAATAGATTATTTACAAACATAACAGTTTACAAACCACGAGTTTTCGGACATAAAACCCAACAAACTCCCACTTGGACTTAAACGTTTGTGGTGTACATGTTAGGTGGAGAAAAACTAATATATCATATATCATGAAGTTTTCTCCCATTGTCCTCTCCAGCAACTCGGAGCCCTAGACTCTTCTAGGTGTCTCTCAAACACTTTAGCCATGAAAGACTTAGTAAACAAATCATCATGAAGTGCTGCGAGGCTTTCTATGTGACCATCACATCTCCTCATAGCACTAACTGCGAGCTCAACTTATAAACCTTTTGCTGCTTCACAAGATGCAACAAGATTTAGCTACCATCGAGGAATCAACAATACAACTCTTGTATTCTATTCCTCGTTTGCACTGGGACAAACTTTAACCATAATCCAATGATCAAAATCAATTGGACTTTCACTACTGACAGCTCCCACTGCATAACACATATCGGGTCATACATCTAGAAAAAAATGTATCTGACCTTCAATATGTAAATGCACTTGGGTGCGTCTCATATCCTCAACACTTGAGGTGTCTCTGGAAACCATTTCCATAGACCATCGAATATTGACAACAGCTTGTCAATAAAAGATTTTAGAGATAACACTAGTGATTTGTTCTTACGACTCAGATCAACCTGAATCCTTAGAACAAGCTAAGCCTACCTCCACATCAACTATTTGGGAGTGGGTCGCTAGTTTATGCTTATTGTCAGAAGTGAATCCTACATCATTCTCAATGATTAGGACATTAATTACGGAAACAGATTAAGAAAGCTACAACATTGACAAAACCCTTGTCAAACAAGGTTTATCAAACTTTTGTTCAAACTGATGTCCAAAACCATAAGATTCGATCACTTATAAAACCTTACTATTCAGGATAAAGATGTTTATTCTAATTCATAAAATGAATCGAATAGGCTTGCAAACCATTTGCTCTTTGTCCTCGAATTATTAATCTATTCTGATTGAGACTAATAGATACTAAAATCAAGATAGCTAGTCTTGATATCCATTTGCCTTATTCTATCCAAATAGATCATGAGAATGGATAAGACTCATCTATTAACTTACGTCGGGTAACAAGAGAAGGAGAGTATACACAATAAACCCTTTCTCTTCGGGACGGTCACTTTACTAGATAGTCAAGCCCAAAAAGTTTTCACCTTTAGAGGCTTGGTCTCATATGTTGGGTTTTATGTCCTAAAACTCGTGGTTTGTAAACTGGATGTATATTCTATTTTGCAATAAATTTGTTATTGAGGTTTATTCATTAAAGTTGTTATTGACTAAAGTGAATTGTGTTTACTTTTAACCTAACTCCAATAAACAAAGAACCCATGACTATAGGTTTTATACTCGAACTTCATGTGTGACATGATTGTGGATCAAGTTCAAGTAATAGCCAGAACGGTCTATAGTATAGGGATAAAGTTGGGTACCTTATCTTGGGGACACTATTGGACGCGTCCCATTTTGTATAGTACAAACGATGTGATCCGAAATCGTTCATGTGGAGATATGTGAGTGGGGGCGTCCTATGCAATGAGTTTGCATAAGACTGAACCGCGAAATAAAGTCACTCTTTCTTTATAACTTCGTTTACTGTAAAGACCGACTTTTTCATATGATGACCTAGGGAACTCGATCTGAATCCTGAGCAGACTATGAACTCCTCTTTATTCGGGCTTATCCTTTGACTTGTATGGGTGAGAGTGGCCCGAGATCGCTGACTCAATAAGAGTACCATCTTGGGGATAAGACCGGGTAGGTAGCTGGAAACATAGTCCTGCGAGATGGAATTCACTTATACCCGCCTTGAGGGATTAATAGAGAGGTTGTTCTCTTAAGTGCTGACACCCGGTCTTGAACTAGGGATCCCACCCTCTCATTGGCCCGAGAGAGACTTGGTATAGTGATGAAATCACATACCAATCGGTTTGGTGGTTGGACCACAAACCAATAGTTCATTGGAGGATCAGTGGGACTTAAGGAACAAGATGTAATTACGGGGGTAAAACAGTTATTTTGACCTAGCTGTAATTACGAACGACCTGTGAAAGATCAACTGACTGATGGTGGTTATATCAAGAGGACAAAAATATATCTACGGTGAGGAGAGAGCAACCCTTGGACTTTACTGGAGTCTCCGAGGGTTAACGAATGTTGGTTACCTTGGCTAAAGAGTTTGGTCGGTTAATCTCGTATCGTTGGAGCTCATGATTTGCAGGTTCTTTAGGTTCTCCTGGCTAGCTCGGATTAAGCCGTGTAACAATATGAGAGAAAAAGAATTTGAATTTATTCAAATTCGTTTTTGGAAGAATGATGAACATATTTAAATATGATTTAAATATGAGATCAGTCTGAAACATGAATAGGGATTCATGTGTGATGATTCGGTTTAAGAAATCGGGATTAGTCTTATTATTTAATTAATATTTGATATTGAATTAAATAATAATATTAATTAATTAAAAAGTTTGATATTGAAACCGGGCTAAGCAAACTTTTTAATTAATTAATATTATTTAATTCAATATCAAATATTAATTAAATAATATGGCTAAACCCGGTTTTCCGAAAATCGATTTTTTTGCAAATCCTATTCATGTTTTAGACAATTCTCATATTTAAATCATATTTAAATATCTCCATCATTCTTCCAAAAACCGAATTTGAACAATTCAAATTCTTTTTGTTTTTGTTTTTCTCTTATATTGTTGCACGACGTTATCCGAGCTAGCCAGGAGAACCTAAAGGACATACAGATCATGAGCTCCAACGATACGAGATGATCCGGTCAAAACTCTTTTAACCGAACTAATCAACATTCGTTAACCCCCAGAGACTACACTATAGTCCGAGGGTTGCACTCTTCTCACTCTAGATATATTATGTCCTCTAATATAACATGATAGAGCATATCACGTTGCGGAAGCGATTTTGGATCGTTGAAACTCTAATTTCATCAATTTAACAAATAGAAAACATGCTCAAACAACGGAATTAAGAAAAAATAGAAAACATACCCTTGAAGTTTTAATTTTCTTCGAATTCTGTCGGCCGTTCTTCGTCTCGAATACTTCGCACTTCCTCTCACGAACGCCCTGAGGACCACCCGATGTAGTCCCGCTATCCTCGGCGCCGCGCAACGGAGTAGTGGGACTCCGTTACAAAAGAAAAGAAAGAAAAAGAAGGAGAAGAAGATGGATGGAAGTAGCCTTAGGTCATCAGTTCAACAAGTACAAAACTAAAAAAAACTTCAAAAATAAGTTTTTCAAGCACGTGAAAGCTTATACCCCAAAGTGCACTCACAATCCTTTTTGTCATATCTTCATATATATATCATATATATATATATATATATATATATATATATATATATTATTAAAAATTAATTCTTAATTAATTTTAAATAATAATAAATAATTTATTTATTAAACATTTTAATAAATAAATAAAAAATATATATATTAATTAATTAAACTTTTTAATTAATTAGTATTATTTAATTCAATATCAAATATTAATTAAATAATATGGCTAAACCCGGTTTTCCGAAACCCTACTTTTTGCACATGAATCCTATTCATGTTTTAGACAATTCACATATTTAAATATGTCCATCATTCTTCCACAAACCGAATTTGAACAATTCAAATTCTTTTTCTTTTTCTTTTTCTCTTATATTGTCGCATGACGTTATCCGAGCTAGCCAAGAGAACCTAAAGGACCTACATATCATGAGCTCCAACGATACGAGATTATCCGGTCAAAACTCTTTTAACCGAACTAATCAACATTTGTTAACCCCCGGAGACTCCACTATAGTTTGAGGGTTGCACTCTCCTCACTGTAGATATATTATGTCCTCTGATATAACCGTCATGGGAAAGTCGACCCTTCACAGGTTGTTCGTAATCACAGTTGGGTCATTTTACACCGTTTAACCCCTACATTACATCTTGTTCCTTAAGTACCACTGACACCTCTAATGAACAATAGATCTGTGGTCCAACCAACAGATCAATTAACCCTCTCATCTCATGAGAGTGTGAGCTCTCATTGTTCAAGTCCCGGAGTCAGCTATTAAGGGAACAACCTATCTACTAACCCTGAACAACCTATCTACTACTACAAGCTCCCACTGGATTAGCTGTGACGATGTCTTCACAAGTCATCTCACGGTCAGCTGCTATCAGGAACTAGTTTTCTGAAATGAAGAATAAACACGATTAGTGAAATATGACACTCATATACCACTAAACTGTTACGAAAATCAATAAATCTCATTTACCTTGTCGTTCCTTCTCAGTTTTCTTCTGCGCAAGGTATTTGGGGCAGTTACGCTTCCAGTGCCCATCTTCGTTACAATGGAAACACTTTCCCTTGTCAGAAGAATTTCCCTTGCGTACAGTAGGGGCTTTACATTTTCTCCTGTTTCTCTTCTTCTGAATAATCTTATTACTCACAGAAGTCAATTCAGTCTTACTCCCTGACGCCGACCCTCGTGGAATTTCTTTGAAGAGACAACATTTGCCTTCTTCTCCTTTCCTTTTGAGGTGTGCAAAGACTAGTAAGTCTGAAGTCCGTTTAGGAGAGAAGTCAAGTTGTATTCAATCTTATTCATCACCTTATTGGTTCTGAAATGAAGGAAACTCTTCAGAAGAGATTCCAAGATGAAACTGACTTGACTTTTCTCGTCGATGGAAGCTCCGTTTACTTCCGCCGTATTAAAGTGGACCATCATGTTAAGGACATGTTTCCTAACAAAGGTACCCTCCACCATACAGGAGTTATAAACATACTTGAGGGCCTCGTGTCGAAGAGATGAGGACGGCTGTCCAAACATCCCTTTTAATGATAACATGATTTCCTTAGCGGAAACCATCCCCTCGTGCTTCTTGCACAAGACATCAGATATGCTTGCCAAGATATAGACTCGGTCTTTATTATTAGCCCTAATCCATTCATCGTATGCTTGTCGAACACTTCGAGAAGTACTCGAGCCAGGAGTTGGAGGACATTCCTCCGTTAAGACAAACCTGAGATTGTCGAGAACCAGAATCGTATTTAGGTTCGACTTCTAAGTCCCGTAATTTTCACCGGTCAATTTTTCATGAGCTAACAACTGTATAAAAGAGCTCGACATGCTGAAAAAAAATGTAAATCTATTAGTGAAACGGTTTTAACCTATTTAAACCAATTAAGAGGTTTAACAGTAAATAAAGTACCCAAACTCTTTATTTACTTGCAACGATACTTTAGTAAGTCAGAATGGCCTCTACCTTGGGGCAGTCGAACATTCCTTTACTAAATCAAGACAATCTTGACAAAATGCTAATGCCAGAATAACTCATATTCCTATAGCATCTTAGTTATCGTCTTTGGTCTGGATTTACTAACTCCTTAGCAAATCCCGTAAGTGTGACCCTCCATTTTTAGAATTCACAGGAGAACCCCAACAGTGCAACCGTAGGGAATGTCAGAGTTGGGAATGGCCCTGTGTTTCTTTATCCATAAATGGTGACTGAGATGTTCCGACTCCCATGAACGACCCTCCGTTTGGATGGTGCCCCTAGGGCAGCCTGCAGGCGGAACATGGGAATCTTACGGTTCAATCCAATGGAGGAGACCGCAGGATGTACTGACGTATTTCCTTCTCTCACTTACTATAGACACTTACTCCATTCACCTTGCTATTGAAAGTTGCAAACATCGCCCTTCTGGGGAATGCCCCATTGACATTACACGGCCAAGCAAAATTCTCTAGTTGTGAACTATAGGGAGTGCGTAGCAGGAGAGAGATATATCGTATATTCCGTCTCAACACATCTACTAAGCATCATAGACGATGTTTAGGGTAAATACTCAGGTTTTATCTCGCTAAGTAAATAAACCCTTAAGTCTAGGCAAACATTTTACCTGAGATGTCTAGGTTATAAACACTTTACTAACCTCACACCTCTCACGCATGCTCATAAAGCCGGTTAACTTTACTCAAGTACCGGATAGTCCCCAGGTAGGAGGTGTTCCGTCAATTCAAAATCCTCCAACCTTAGACAGGAGTTCACCGGGTGAGTTTCTCATAACCTTAGCATTTACGAGATATCGACCTATTCATCTAATGAACCAGATCGAATCATTTAACACTAAATGAACATGCTCTTTGATATTTGTTATAGATTTTAAAAGTCTAAGCCATTTTTACAACACTTGCAAAAACTAGACTTTCTACAACAACGTCTACATGCTTCTCAAACATCCATCACTAAGGCATGACAAGTTGAATATTTAACTTCATAATCAATATAACACTTATATCGACTATGCTTTTAAACATAGAACTTCTAATTCATAATCAATATAACACTTATATCGATTCTCTGAATTAAGCATGCATCCTATACATTATAACACTTATAACAGACAATATGCATCTAATGTTGGATGTTTAATTTCATAATTAATATAACAATTATATCAATTATTCTATTAAGCAAACAACATCTAATTCATGAATTAATATAACTCTTATATTGATACTCATGAATTAAACATGCATCTTATACATTATAATACTTATAACATACAATATGCATAAAACTAGTCCAACCTATGTTGTATGTTTAATTTCATAATTAATATAACACTTATATAAATTATTCTATTAATCTAACAGCATCTAATTCATGAGTTATTATAACTGTTATATTAATACTCATGAATTCCCAAATATGCATACTATATATTATAACACTTATAACATATTTTCAATGCATGGAGCATGCTTCCTACGGTGGGATTTTAAATCTATATGGCATACTTTATGCACATACAAACATGTAATTTAATTAAAACATACATTCACAATGCATAATTAATTAAACACACTAAAGTGAACCGATTTTGGCATCAAGCACGCAATAACTAATTTATTACAAGCTTGAACAACAAGCTAAGTCTTGAGCGGACTTCGAACTCTTCGTACCGCCTTGGACAAGCTTGCTCCCCCGAACGCTGAGGCCAAATTCTCTTCGAGCTTCTCTTTGAATCGCCTAGAACGAGTTTGAACTTGCACCGAACATTTAGCCGAGCTCAAAACTCGAGCTTCTTTCACAAAGAAACCTATATGGACTCTAATGACTCTAAAGAATACAGACTCTCCAGCACACATTAAAGCCCATACATTCTCGGGCAATTACAAATAATGAAATTAAAAAAGAAATAATGCCAAAACCGATATTCATTTTAGACGTCCATTTAGAAAAAAAATCTAAAATAAAATACCCACCAAATTAAATTGATGCAAATTGAGTTGATCAAAAAACGCTCTGATACCAATTGATGGAACGTATCACGTTGCGGAAGCGATTTTGGTTCGTTGAAACTCTAATTACATCAATTTAACAAATAGAAAACATGCTCAAACAATGGAATTAAGAAAAAAATAGAAAACATACCCTTGAAGTTCTAATTATCTTCGAGTTCCGCCGGTCGTTCTTCGTAACGAACACTTCGCACTTCCTCTCACGAACACCCTGAGGACCACCCGAGCTAGTCTCGCTATCCTCAGCACTGCGCAACAGAGTTGTGGGACTCCGTTACAAAAGAAAAGAAAGAAAAAGAACGAGAAAAAGAAGATGGATGGAAGCAGCCTTGGGTCATTAGTTCAACAAGTACAAAACTAAAAAAAAACTTCAAAACCAAGTTTTTCAAGCACGTCAAAGCTTATACCCCAAAGTGCACTCACAATCCTTTTTGCCATATCTTGATATATATATATATATAAATATTATATATTATTAAAAATTATTTCTTAATTAATTTTAAATAATAATAAATATTTTATTTATTAAACTTTTTAATTAATTAATATTATTTAATTCAATATCAAATATTAATTAAATAATATGGCTAAACCCGGTTTTCCGAAAACTGACTTTTTGCACATGAATCCTATTCATGTTTTAGACCATTCTCATATTTAAACCATATTTAAATATGTCCATCATTCTTCCACAAACCGAATTTGAACAATTCAAATTCTTTTTATGTTTCCTTTTCTCTTATATTGTCGCACGACGTTATCCGAACTAGCTAGGAGAACCTAAAGAACCTACAGATCATGAGCTCCAACGATACGAGATTATCCGGTCAAAACTCTTTTAACCTAACTAATTAACATTCGTTAACCCCCGAAGACTCCATTATAGTTAGAGGATTGCACTCTCCTCACTGTAGATATATTATGTCCTCTGATATAACCGTCATGGGCAAGTCGACCCTTCACAGGTTGTTCATAATCACAGCTGGGTCATTTTAAACCGTTTAACCTCTGCATTACATCTTGTTCCTTAAGTACCACTGACACCTCTAATGAACAATAGATCTGTGGTCCAACCAACAGATCAATTAACCCTCTCATCTCATGAGAGTATGAGCTCTCATTGTTCAAGCCCCAGAGTCAGCTATTAAGGGAACAACCTATCTACTAACCCTGAAGAGCGGGTTAGGAGTGAACTCCAATCTTGATGTACTATGTCTCCAGCTATCTATTCGACTTTATCCCCAAGATGGTAGGCTTATTGAGTCGGCGCTAATGGGCCACTCTCACCCATGCAAGTCAAAGAATACTTTCGAATAAGCAAGAGTTCATAGCGAGCTCAAGATTGAGATGGAGTTACCTAGGCCATCAAATGAAAATGTCGGTCTCATCAGTAAACGGTGTTATAAAGAGAGAGCGACATATTTTGCGGTTCGGTCTTATGCAAACTCTTTGCACAGGACGCCCTCACTCGCACATCTCCATGTGAAACGATTCGGATCACATCGTTTTGTACAATACAAAGTGAGTCGCAGCTAATAGTGTTACCAGGATAAGGTACCCAGCCTTATCCGTATACTATAGACCGTTTTGACTGACTACTTGAGTCTGATCCACAATCATGTCATACATGAGGCTCAAGCACTCATATTCAGCCAAGGGTGTTGGTCATTGGTATAGGTTAACCTAAACACGTTTCACTTTATTCCAGTAAACTTTTTTACTGAATAAAACTAATAACTCTTTATTATAAATAGAATATTTACAAACATAACAGTTTACAAACCACGAGTTTTAGGACATAAAACCCAACATAACCGTCACAGGCAAGTCGACCCTTCACAGGTTGTTCGTAATCACAGCTGGGTCATTTAAACCGTTTAACCCCTACATTACGTCTTGTTCCTTAAGTACCACTGACACCTGTAATGAACAATAGATCAGTGGTCCAACCAACAAATTAGTTAACCCTCTCGTACCAGGAGAGGGTGAGCGCTCATTGTTCAAGCCCTGGAGTAAGCTATTAAGGGAACAACCTATCTACTAACCCTGAAGAGCGGGTTAGGAGTGAACTCCAATCTTGTTGTACTATGTTCCCAACTACCTATTCGACTTTATCCCCAAGATGGTAGGCTTATTGAGTCGGCGCTTATGGGCCACTCTCACCCGTGCAAGTCAAAGGACACTTTCGAATAAGCAGGAGTTCATAGAGAGCCAGGATTAAGATCGAGTTACCTTGGCCATCAAATGAAAATGTCGGTCTCATCAGTAAACGATGGTATAAAGAGAATGCGACATATTTCGCGGTTCGGTCTTATTGAAACTCTTTGCACAGGACGCCCTCACTCGCACATCTCCATGTGAAACGATTCGGATCACATCGTTTTGTACAATACAAAGTGAGCTTCATCCAATAGTGTTACCAGGATAAGGTACCCAGCCTCATCCGTATACTATAGACCGTTTTGGCTGACTACTTGAGCCTGATCCACAATCATGTCATACATGAGGCTCAAGTACTCATATTCAGCCATGGATGTTGGTCATTGGTATAGGTTAACCTAAACACGTTTCACTTTATTCCAGTAAACTTCTTTACTAAATAAAACTAATAACTCTTTATTCTAAATAGATTATTTACAAACATTACAGTTTACAAACCACGAGTTTTAGGACATAAAACCCAACAGAATAGAGGTTTAATGACCATTAACTCTTAATGGTACACTCACGGAGGTCGAATGAGAGGTGAATTCACAATCCATAAGTAAGTGAGCAATGCGGCCGCATTGGGGTTAAAAACCTTCAGGATTAGTGGTTGAAACCGAATCAAAGTCCCTTACTTTGAATCTTTGACCACGGTTACCATTCAAATCAATCTCATCATATTTGTTACACACACCACTTTCATTTGGTTACAATACTTGTTGATTTACTGAGTTTTCTGAACTAAATTCAAGTCTAGTCTCTTGGTATTTGATATTTGTAATATTTCCATAATTATTACTTGCTGATAGCATGCACTTGCGCTTGGACACTTATTTCTAAATCTATTTTCCATACGCACACTTTTGTCCCGTCAATTTTTTGGAGTCGTGGTATACGGGTTGTCGAAGCCCGTCAAATTACTATTTATCTCTAGTTCGTGCTCTAGTTTGTAGAACAACGGAAGCTAGGTCGATCCAGAAGGAACTAAAATTAATCTAATCTCAATCTAATTTTACTTGCAATTTGATTAAAACAAAACACGTGGGGGGGGGGGGGGGGGGGTTGGTTTCAGATTCAAACTTGGAAACATTCAAAGATTAAAGCTAACGAGAATTAAAACAAGAGATCGAGAATTAAAACAAGCATGCAATCCTAACTATTGTAATTCAGTTCATCGATATTCTCAAGATTTAGCTATGATACTCAAACACACAGTTTGTTTGCTCGGAACCGTAACAAACAACCCAATAAATTAACTAGAATCATGCAATTCTAACTAAACTTGGCAATTAATAAATTTAAGGTTGATCAATCCTAAATCGATTAAATGCCACTGATGGGAAACACTATGACGGATTACTCTGAATAATCTGATTTCTCCCCTAACCCAAAGTCCGCCATGTAAACTTAGCGCGCTCCCCTAGCCTTTGTCACCTAGGCTCGTCGGCACTTAGTCATGATTAGACCCTCGTTACTTGGCGATTAAGGAATAACATAGGTCTTAATCATCAACAATCTAACATGCATAATAACTAGGGTGTCAATCCTAATTAGATATGCTTGCTAATTTGATACAAACATGGGAAGAAGATGCATTGAGCTAATAAAATGCTAAAAAGACATTACCAAACTAATCTCCCTTACATACAATAGTTCCAACAATCTCTAACCTTCAAATTAAGCATTAACCTTTCTAGCCTTCCATGGAGAATGAATTCCTCCAATAATCCATGAAAGAACTAGAGTTCATACACAAAATAGAAAAGAAAACAAGAAATTTGAGAGAGAGGGCCGCAATCCCGAGGTAAAATGAATAGAGAATGACCTAAAAATCGGAAAAAGTTAGTTTTATACTTGGCATAGCATCGAGACGCTACATGCAGCGTCTCAATGCTACGGACGGAAAATTTCTCCCGTGCGCCTTTCCGAAGCGGTAATTTGGCGGATGAACATCTTCGTAGCGTCGCGACGCTGAGGCAGCGTCTCGACGTCGAAGGTGCAGAGTCAAGACACTTGCTCTGAGGTTTGCAATTAAAAATCGGATTGCACAACATCTCGACGCAGAACCTTGTGCGTGAAACGACCCTTTTGGTTTCTCTTCTTCGCTTGGTTAATCTCTGAGGCCTTAAAACACTTCTTTTAGCTTCAAAATGCGTCGTTGAACTTCTCGAACTCTAAATCGTTCAACACCTATAACAAGGCCATAAAACATTATTAATCACGGTAATTAGTCAGATTAAGGGAATAAATAATAGCAATTTTAGAGAGTTATCAAATACCCCCAAACTTAGATCTTGCTAGTCCTCGAGCAAGGCAAACTCAAAGTTAACCCAAAATAGGACTTTGCATGCTAAAGACTCTAACCTCAATGCTTTACGAGAACAAGGAATTTGCAACAGAAGAAAGCAATTGAATGCATGGACAAGTTGAAAGAACTTTAAAAATTGGTTTCCTACTTCCTTGCGTGTGTGCGTAGACCTCCCTATCCTAGTCCTTATAAGCCTGGAAAAACCTTATGCAACCCTAAAGCTCGTTTTCCCCTTACTTCTAGCAATAAGAACAATCTATGACTTTTAACACTAGAGAGAAGAACAAATCAAAAGGCCTAAAATTCTTTTTCTTTGAAGTAATTTTGTACTCTTCAAACTTTTATTTTTCTTTCTAAACCATTTTTATTTTACTTTTCTTCTCCAAGAGAGCCTTTAATGTCAAGCAAGTCTTCGTTCCAGCTTACCCGTAGTTTCACTACACAACATATCTGGCTACAAGCAAGCTTCACAAATTAAGGACTATTACTCACTTCTTTTAGCTACCCTTTCATGCAGTGACAACCTTGAGTTACACGACCGTTCCTAGTTACTTAGGTAACTTAAGAAGGAGGAGTATCTCAGGAGTTTTTATTCAACATAATTTCACTCTTTTTTGTTTTTAATTAGGTAATAGCTACACTATATCACAATTGAATTATTACAACCACTAGTGCATCAAGTCTTCCCTAAGGGTGCCTTTCGGGGTGACAACAAGATTTTGTACTAAATAAGACAATTCTAAACCTACAGAACCAAGGATAGAAGACTATGTGATCGATGAATATAAGGGAGTAACAATTTTGTTTTAAAATAGGCTCAAAAGTGCATACATTCTCATGCTTTTCGAAATATGCAAATACGAAGAATCCAAAAATATTTCATAGATTGTCCTCATCGAACAACATGCAAAAGCAGACTAATGCATCTCAAATTCAGAATTTCACAGATGCGCAATTGCCACATGGTCAATTTTAGTTGCAAGGTTCTTGGGGATGTTTGGTTCATTTACCATTAGTGGTAAACATGACGGGGTAGGCGATGCAGGCGAATCAGAGGCACATCAAAATATGAGCAGAAAAAATGAGGGGCCAACTCCTGGTCCCCACCAAAATGATTAGAATAAAGGCATACTGGCTCTAAGGAACTTGACCACTTATCACTTCCCAAGTCGACAGACTAAGGAAGAAATACACAGGAGCATATTTGAGAAAATCAATGCTAGAATAACCTCTTTAGGGCAGATGGTTGAAGCCCTGCTGATGAAAAAACAACCATACAATCCTCTTACACATTTTTATTCAGAAACACCTTGTGCTTACTGTCAAGCACTTCATCATTTTACTGAATGCCCATTTAACCCTATGTCTGATTGTTTTGAAGGAACACAAATATTTCAACCTAAGATGCACCAACGCTTAAAGGATGATACATCTTCTTTAGATTTCAAGAAGATGCTATTATATTACATGGCAATGAATGAGCCGCGGTTAGGAGATTGGAGAGACAAGTCGAGCAATTGACTCGAGAAATCCGAGGCAGACCACTGCTAGTAGAGCCACCAAAATCCTTGACATCAACTCCGGGAAAAGAGACTGGGCAGATGGGCGATGCAATACGAGACTAGACAACCAAACAAGCAATCACCAATGAGGGCACATCAGAGGCAACACTAGAAAAGTTGGTTCAAGAAGGAACGACTTTTGATGAGGAGAAGAATCAACAGGAGCTTGAGATACAAAGTAGTATGACTCTGGACCTACTCAAACAACTCCACATTTCAATGATAAAATACACCAAACAAATCATTACTCATGGGAAGCTTTAAGAAGCTACAACAAATGGGGGAGGCAGCACCTTCAGTAAATAAAGAGTACAACTTTTGCTAAACCCAAGAAGTTTTATTTTAACTTGCGAAATTGGGGGCATAAAATTAGAAAAAATAGTTTGTGTCCCTAGATTGAAAATCAGTATGATGGCACTCTCTACTTTGAATTGGACCGGACTGTTGGCGTGTGTTGCGTGCTCAATGTGTAAAGATAAATATGCAAAAGAGTAGAGGGAGCACTTAGAACATGCAAGCATACATGGTCTCACAGCAAGTAGTAAGTATATTTAATTCGTTTTTTCCACAGAGACTCATTTTTAGTTGTGCGCGAAGTGTGATTGTTAAGAAAGATGGGATGAATTTGGTGGGGTAAAATTGGTTTTTAATTATCTAATTTTTGCTGAACATGTAAAGGGATATAACATAAACAAATGCAAGTTGAAACTAGACTTAAAAGACAAGAGATGGAATTAATAAACGCAGAAGAAAACAGCTAAACAGAATGCAAAACAGTAGAATTGCGAGGACCGCAATGTTTCCGCAATTAAACCGCAGCGAAAATGTGTAAATGGGCGAATTCAGGGCTACTAATGACTATCCTATAGGCATTTAAATACGATTCTCAAGCAGTAAGTCAACTCTCTATACATCAAACTCACTCTAACTCATGTATCGTCCGATTCCATGCATGAAATACTTTAGTTTACTCGACTTCAAAGTAAGGTCTTAAGCACTTTGTTTAAGCAGGAATGTTTAGTTTGTACTAGGGAAACGCTTATTCCTAAGCCGTTTCCTGATTACCATTAAAGGCTAGCATGATTATATGACTCTGAACTCTTACTCCTTCCAGAGGTTAGGAGTTCTTTGGACAAAATGGATGGCCAATCGAAATTGCCCGTGGGATGAAGCTTACATACAATCAATGTTCGAGTGTTTAAACTGCCTACTCGATTCACGATTTTTAACCTATAGTTCTGTCATTAGCATGCCCCTAGGTGATTTAGCTACTCATGGATATAAGGTAAACAGAAATAGCAGATAAAAGAGACATGCTTAGAAGGGAAATATAATTAAAACAGTAGACAAAAGTCGTAGCAGACGAAAGGGGAAACTGTGAATTGCAGAAATGTACTTCAATTAATGAAATTGTTTAACGACAAAGGGAAGCTCAACAAGAAATGATTAAAAGGCAGACAATACCGAAATGCAGTAGATTAAACTCTAAACTAAGAACAGCAATTGAACAAAGCTGGAAATAAGAAGAAAAGACAGAAAAGTAGTAAAGAGTTGCTGGGAAACTTCGTGGCAGTCGCCTCGAATGAAGGGGATGAAAGCTCAGCCGTGCTTGGATGAATCCAATCGAGAGAGAAGAGGAATCTTCTCTCCTTCCTATCAGATTATCGACTCCAACAGCTGAGGCTCTCACTCCAACAGACGGCAAAGGAAAACAGGGAGAAATGGTGGACTGCGAGAAGACTTCTGCGCTTCGGAATGATGATCAAACCTCCGACTTTGACCCCTTTTTATAGTAGTTTGCAGGTGCTGCTGGGCCAAGGAGAACCATCAATCTTCAACGTCATATATCAGAAATGGATGGAGGAGAAAGAACGAGTCCCTGAAATAACGGAATTTAACAGAAAAAGATCAGTCAAGTTACGGTTTTCACTTGAATAATTGCGAGGACCGCAATTATTTCGCAATTCATTCGCAATGCGTATTTTTCATTCTTTTCCTTCGGTTTTCAACCCTTTTTCTACCTATTGTGCACAAGTCCTAAATTAGCTACCTTCTTCTAATTCTCATATTTAAGCATAGGTTTAGGCTAAATGTTATTAAAAACACCTAAGTATGTGCATTTTCCTAAGCTAAATAGGTCCTAAATAAGTCACTTTCAGAGACTTAACACACCCCCAAACTTGAGGTTTTGCTTGTCCTCACGCAAACTAAGGACTTACTTAGGCTGTTATTTATCTTCTTTAACTACTTACTGACTCCCTTATATTCTTATCTATAGCAGTGCTGTCCTGTGACATACTTCTAAGTTTAACACTAGCCTCTTATCATGCTTCTTCTGACGTCGCCTGCCTAATACACCTGCTGTTTTTATTTACTCCCTACAACTGATCTACTTGCTTTTGTCATATCATGCCACTATCCCTAAGGTTTCAAATTCTGCCTAGCTTTACCCCAGACTCAATACATGCTTCTAGTTTTTACTTATGAGCTACCTAGGATTCCTTAGAGTCATGCCAGTCTTAGTACAAAACCAGTGACAGTAGTACTTTCATATGACCAACTAAACCCTGGCATCACTTCATTGGATATACATTCATCTCCCTAGACAAACCTAAAAGCTACAACCTTGTGCTCAGCTCATTGAGGATCAGAGTTCTTTTCAATTAGGACATCTAAGCCACAAGGTTATAACTCCTAAGCATACATTCTTCTTCCCTATCTTTCCTTTTTTCCTTTCTTACTTAGGTGGAGCCTTTCCTTGGGTTGCCTTTGATGCAATGCCACTTGTGGTTTACACACTTGGCATTGATTACTCAGCAACTTTGGGAGAGACTCCCCTCTTTATTCTATTTTTCATTTTTTATCACATTTTTTTTTAAGGAGAAGAAGAATGCTTATGTCCTAAGGAAGAGAGGAATGTTCCTAGGCCTAGGGTGGCCTCCCCCAAACTTAAACTACTCATTGTCCCCAATGAGTGTCTGAGGTGGCACACCCCCAAACTTGTCCTAGAAGCATCTAGTCTAAAGTAAAACAAAGAGAATCTAAAAGTCCTAGGCATAGGCAAAACATTCTAAAGCAATTATCCCAGCAGCAGAAAATTTGAACAAAACAGACAGTTAAGGACTTACAGTTATGCATGCTGAGCACTATTCAGAGGCTAAATTAAACTATCAAAGGGTGTCCTATGACACTCATCCAGCATGCTCTAAGATAAGCTATATAAGGTAGTCATGCCAGCAGCAAAATTTAGAATTTAAACAGATCACAGCCTAGCTAAACAGACAGTCCAAAACATGCATTTAGTAATAAAAATTGCGGTAACCGCAATTATTTCGCAATAAGGCCAGGGCAGATATAGCAGTGATTCATGCCCCTAAGCATGTTTTTTCCCGTTATTCAAGCTACACAAAAATTAAACTAAACTACTCTACCTATTCAGCTATCATCAGACTACTCTTAACAAGTTTAAACACTAAAAATAAAGAACTAAAAACAGATCAAAATTTAACTCAAAATAGTAGAATTCACACAGTTTAACGAAAAGCAAAGTAGTTTTTTTTTTTTCTTTCTTTTGATGTAGGGAACAGAGATACTCCCTTATCAATCTGCCTCATATGGATATTCTTCAATGTTTCGAGGCATCACTTCTGCTCCTTTAAGATACTTAAGTCTTGATTTACGGGGTCGGACATTCTGCCACACCTTGAATTTGTTGATTCTTTCAAAGAGACTGCATGTTATAACATCCCAAGGTTTGTACTTTCTGTGCGTTGGTTTTGTTTCTACAACATTTGCTACAACATAGCTTTGATGCGATGGGACTTCTTTTTCTGGCACATCGCTTTCTAACTCCTTCAGCTGGAGCATTTGTGGTGGTGGTGGCTCAGCTCTTTCATTGGTGGAGAAGCTTGTTGCATCATCAGACATTTCAAATTCTGGTTCCTCAAGCAGCGCATTAGTCTCTTTGGCCTCATCCAGCACGATTTCATTTTTCTCAACTTTCACCAACTCCACCATTTCATATGGAGATTCCATTGGATCACTCTTCTCAGATTCGAAGGTAACAAAGGATTCATCATCATAAAAATCGAACATCTGAGGGCATGGTAGTGGTGATTTTGCTATAGCAAGTAGATCTTGTAAGTCATTTGTGAGCTGGGCTAATCGCACCTCAATTCTCCTCATGGATGCATCATTCCTTTCCATGAATTCTATCCATAACGCCTCCAACGTGGGTGATAATTCTTCATTTGGAGTTGGGGCATAATGTTGATAGTCTTCATGTTGGGGGAATTCTTCATAATGAGCAACTTGCACATGCTCTTCCCAAGGATTATTTGAGAGTTGCCACTGATCATGTTCACACATGTACGAATAATGGTTGTCATAGCTTTGTTGATATTGCCTCTCTTGATAATTCAATGTTGGGCAATTCTCCAAGTTATGATTATCCCCACAATAAGCACATGGCTGATAAAATTCTTCAAACTGTTGTGGGCAAACTCGTCCTCCAATTAAGTTCTGCAGCGTATTCATTTACTTTGTCGTACACATACGTTTTCCACCTGCAAAGTTTCTCTCTATGCAAGTTGAGGTTTGGAAACTCATTCATAAACTAGCTTGATAGTACCTGTAAAGGAAATGAAAGAAGATTAGCTCCAATAGATATTAATGTTTTTTTTTTTTTCTAACTTAACAAACTTCGTTTTCACTAAAATAAATCCCCGGCAGCGGCGCCAAAAACTTGTTGCGTGCTCAATGTGTAAAGATAAATATGCAAAAGAGTAGAGGGAGCACTTAGAACATGCAAGCATACATGGTCTCACAGCAAGTAGTAAGTATATTTAATTCGTTTTTTCCACAGAGACTCATTTTTAGTTGTGCGCGAAGTGTGATTGTTAAGAAAGATGGGATGAATTTGGTGGGGTAAAATTGGTTTTTAATTATCTAATTTTTGCTGAACATGTAAAGGGATATAACATAAACAAATGCAAGTTGAAACTAGACTTAAAAGACAAGAGATGGAATTAATAAACGCAGAAGAAAACAGCTAAACAGAATGCAAAACAGTAGAATTGCGAGGACCGCAATGTTTCCGCAATTAAACCGCAGCGAAAATGTGTAAATGGGCGAATTCAGGGCTACTAATGACTATCCTATAGGCATTTAAATACGATTCTCAAGCAGTAAGTCAACTCTCTATACATCAAACTCACTCTAACTCATGTATCGTCCGATTCCATGCATGAAATACTTTAGTTTACTCGACTTCAAAGTAAGGTCTTAAGCACTTTGTTTAAGCAGGAATGTTTAGTTTGTACTAGGGAAACGCTTATTCCTAAGCCGTTTCCTGATTACCATTAAAGGCTAGCATGATTATATGACTCTGAACTCTTACTCCTTCCAGAGGTTAGGAGTTCTTTGGACAAAATGGATGGCCAATCGAAATTGCCCGTGGGATGAAGCTTACATACAATCAATGTTCGAGTGTTTAAACTGCCTACTCGATTCACGATTTTTAACCTATAGTTCTGTCATTAGCATGCCCCTAGGTGATTTAGCTACTCATGGATATAAGGTAAACAGAAATAGCAGATAAAAGAGACATGCTTAGAAGGGAAATATAATTAAAACAGTAGACAAAAGTCGTAGCAGACGAAAGGGGAAACTGTGAATTGCAGAAATGTACTTCAATTAATGAAATTGTTTAACGACAAAGGGAAGCTCAACAAGAAATGATTAAAAGGCAGACAATACCGAAATGCAGTAGATTAAACTCTAAACTAAGAACAGCAATTGAACAAAGCTGGAAATAAGAAGAAAAGACAGAAAAGTAGTAAAGAGTTGCTGGGAAACTTCGTGGCAGTCGCCTCGAATGAAGGGGATGAAAGCTCAGCCGTGCTTGGATGAATCCAATCGAGAGAGAAGAGGAATCTTCTCTCCTTCCTATCAGATTATCGACTCCAACAGCTGAGGCTCTCACTCCAACAGACGGCAAAGGAAAACAGGGAGAAATGGTGGACTGCGAGAAGACTTCTGCGCTTCGGAATGATGATCAAACCTCCGACTTTGACCCCTTTTTATAGTAGTTTGCAGGTGCTGCTGGGCCAAGGAGAACCATCAATCTTCAACGTCATATATCAGAAATGGATGGAGGAGAAAGAACGAGTCCCTGAAATAACGGAATTTAACAGAAAAAGATCAGTCAAGTTACGGTTTTCACTTGAATAATTGCGAGGACCGCAATTATTTCGCAATTCATTCGCAATGCGTATTTTTCATTCTTTTCCTTCGGTTTTCAACCCTTTTTCTACCTATTGTGCACAAGTCCTAAATTAGCTACCTTCTTCTAATTCTCATATTTAAGCATAGGTTTAGGCTAAATGTTATTAAAAACACCTAAGTATGTGCATTTTCCTAAGCTAAATAGGTCCTAAATAAGTCACTTTCAGAGACTTAACAGCGTGCCCCACAAATAAATTAAGTCGGATAAGAGAACACATTTTTATACACCTAATCGGGGAGCATAAGGATGTACCAGTGAGAATAAATCAGTTGCTGATTCCTAATCAATTTTTTATTGTGTGTGATGCAACAATGCCAAGAAGAGAGGTAGTGGCATAATGCTAGGAAGATCGTTCCTAAACAACTTACAACACAAATGAGGAAAATATGAATCTCAAATCCTCAGGGTGTCTAAGGCTAAGGAACCAGAAAAACCATGTAAAGTCAATGCGACCCCAGGAAAGTTGGACTATTCCATTTTGGAAATATGAATAAGTTTTGGAAACCCTTTTTTTCAAAATGCATGAATCTAGGTGGGTTGTTAAGTCGTTCAATATAATAATTGTGTTAACTATTTTTCAACTTCAACTATTCTATTTCAGTTATTCTTGTAGTTGCATCTTCTATCAAATTGTTCATGAAGCACATGATTAGTAAATCAAGATAACGAGATGACTTATAAAAATTTCATGTTTAACATGTTAGATGTCAAGCTAAGAAGATAAAGAAAATGACAACAACATATGAGATGTTGAAGTCAATTAAAGCTACATTTAGATATTTATCTAAATGATCTAAAAAAAATACAAAAAATACTAAAAAACCAAGAAGACAAATCATATGGTTGTAGCTAAAAGAAAATAGTTTTTAAATTAGAAAAGCATCCAAGAGGAATTTATGAAATATCTTCATAGGAAAAACATGAATAAAAGTAAATTTGATTTACTAGATTTATGGTGAAAAATTGACATTACCACCTAGATGGTAGATTTAGATCCACTATCAAGATTTGTTCTTCATTAAATTTTATATTTAAGTCTTGGAAGATACTTAATGATGTATATATTGCCAATTTAAGGACTTCTTCCAATAAATTTTAAGAATGCGATTTTTATTTTTTATTTTATGTATCCTTCACAAATTTCTTTGAAGACAACAAAAATAATTTTGACCACAATAGTTCACATTCTTTTTTCAATATCACTCACATTAATTATTCATTTGATTTAGATAGATTTGAAATAAAAGAGAGTCGTACAAGAGTGTGTTAAATATTACATGAGAATTTGAAAGATTGTAATCCTTTAATTTAAACATATCCAAATAAACTAATGTTTTTATTTCTCTCCATGGTAGGAATACTACATTTTGAATTTTGTTTAAGTACAAATTTTGGTTGAACAACCTAATTTATATTTAAAATAATAAAAATTGGTTGAATTGCATTTTTTGTCCTTTTACACATTTTGTTTAAATTATGTTTTTTTTTTAAAAACAATAATTAAAAATATCGTGGGAGAGAAGAGAGAGGAAGAGAGATAAATATGTTGCCTTGAAAATCGGGACAGACTTCAATAGTAACAGGGGAGTTCAACATTAATTTTTTTTTACAACATGTGGGAGTAGGAGATCGAACCCGTGACCTCTTGGGTCACTAGTGTATACAATATGTCGATTGATATATGCTCATATTGGCATGAGTTCAATTACTGTTGATAAGTCTAAGGAGTTGATATTTTTTACCCGAGTTTAAGAATTTTGTGGGTCGGGGAGTAAACTTACTCCCCCAACTACACTCCCCCCAACTCCGTGGGCCAAACGAACCCTTAATGAGTTTAATTAATTAATTTTTTTTTATCATTGGAGCTTATAAATAAATCTGTAAGTTCATAAGGTCCCCTTGCTAGCTCATAGTAATACTAAAATGATCAATTTAGTTGAAAGAAAAATTTGAAATATTCAAATTAATATTTAATATATTTGATATATTAAATCTAAAAGAGAAAAATATATTTATTGTATGTGGTACATTAAATATTAGAGGAAATAGTTTATGTATTAGATACATTAATATTAAAAACTATATATACATATAACCTTGGAATGAGATTCAAATTGATTAAATGTATATTATAAAAGATTAATTTTATGATATTTGGACGAGATTCAAATAAATATAGCATACATAGTTTAATATAATATATATTAACATGTATTTTATCAAATAAAAGTAATTCCTAAAATCCTTATAAATAGGACCAGGTTTAGCAAAAACACACTACTCACTCTCCCGTCGGAGAGAATTGTCCTCTCAAACTATCTTTCTTTTCAAATGACTCCCACAAGTCTTGGTCCGCTGTTCGAGTCATAGCGTGAAAAATCTTGTGGAGATGGAACACAATAAATTCTAAAACCGACTTTTTTTATTTTTATTTTATCTATCATTTACAAATGTCTTTGAGGAACACAAAATAATTTTGAGCACAATACCTTACATTATTTGTTCACATTGATTATCATATATATATATATATATATATATCCATTTTTGTTAGGACTCATATTTAATTTTATGAATTCTAAGATTGAGATTTTTTGTTTCTATTAATATAGGTATATTTTACAAACTTCTTTAAAGGAAAAAAAGAACAACATATAAGTATAGTCTTACCCTGACCCATGTGTCAAACACATCTTTCTCTGCCTCCACCCTCTTAAACTCGTCATTCCATCTGAATTCACTACACTTGGAAACCAGCATCTCAACAATCACGATTTATTTTAGCTATTTTTTTGTACATTTTTTTCTATAATTTTCCATATTTTTATTTTTAAGGACTTCCAATAAATTTTAAGAATGCGATTTTTGTCTTTTATTTTATGTATCCTTCACAAATCTTTGAAGATAACAAAAATAATTTTGACCGCAATACTCCACATTCTTTTTTCAATATCACTCACACTAATTATTCATTTTATTTGTATAGTTTTGAAATACAAGAGAGTCGTACAATAGTGTGTTAAATATTATGAATTTGAAAGATTTTAATCCATTAATTTAAACGGATCAAAATTAAGCTGATGTTTTTATTTATATCCATTGTAAGAATACTACATTTTGAATTTGGTTTAAGTATCAAATTTGATTGAACAACCTAATTTATATTTAAAATAGATTGAATTGCATTTTTAGTCTCTTTACACATTTTGTTTAAACTACGTTTTTTTTTAAATAATTAAAAATATTGTGGGTGGAGGGAAAGAGAGGAAGAGAGAGAAATATGTTGCCTTGAAAAATTGGACAAACTTGAATAATAGTTACTGTAGAAGTCTGAGAGTTCAATAGTAATATTGTTGAAGTTTGGGGAGTTAATATTTTTTATCCGAGTTCAACAAGTCTGTGTGTCAAATAGGGAGTTAACTTCTCCAATAACTCTTTGGGCCAAACACCCAAGTGTTCACATTCGTATCTAACTTCATTGTCACATCACTGAATAATTCACTCAGTTTAAAGATATTTGAAAAACATTTGCTCCTCAATCATAGATTTCTTCCATGAGCTAAAAAAAATAGTGTCAAGCGAGCTAGCAATCTTCCCTCCTCTCTAGCTAAAAATCATTAAAACATGATACAATTATTTATTTTGGATGGAGCATGATACAATTTAACTAAATCTAACATGCTACCAATATTAACATCAAACGTATATCATTCAATACACACTACTCACACTACTCACTCTCCCCTCGCAGAGAATTGTTCTCTCAAGCTATCTTTCTTTTCAAATGACTCCCACAAGTCTTGGTCCGGTGTTCGAGTCATAGCGTGAAAGATCTTTTGGAGATGGAACACAATAAATTCTAAAAACGACTTTTTTTATTTTTATTTTTTCTATCATTTTGAGCACAATACCTTACCTTATTTGTTCACATTGATTATCATATATATATATATATATATATATATATATATATCCATTTTTGTTAGGACTCATCTTTAATTTTATGAATTCTAAGATTGAGATTTTTTTTTTGTTTTATTATTATAGGTATATTTTACAAACTTGTTTAAAGGAAAAATAGAACAACATATAAGTATAGTCTTACCCTGACCCATGTGTCAAACACATCTTTCTCCGCCTCCACCCTCCTAAACTCGTCATTCCATCTAAATTCACTGCACCTGAAAAATAGCATCTCAACAATGACGATTTATTTTAGCTATTTTTTGTACAATGTTTTCTATAATTTTTCATATTTTCATTGTTAAGGACTTCCAATCAATTTTAAGAATGCGAATTTTGCTTTTTATTTTATGTATCCTTCACAAATTTCTATGAAGATAACAAAAATAATTTTGACCGCAATACTCCACATTCTTTTTTCAATATCACTCACACTAATTATTCATTTTATTTGGATAGTTTTGAAATACAAGAGAATCGTACAATCGTGTGTTAAATATTATGAATTTGAAAGATTTTAATCCATTAATTTAAACAGATCAAAATAAAGCTGATGTTTTTATTTATCTCCATTGTAAGAATACTACCTTTTTAATTTGGTTTAAGTATCAATTTTGATTGAACAACCTAATTAATATTTAAAATAATAAAAATAGGTTGAATTGCATTTTTAGTCTTTTTACACATTTTGTTTAAATTACGTTTTTTTTAAATAATTAAAAATATTGTGGGAGGGAGGGAAAGATAGGAAGAAAGAGAAGTGTGTTGCCTTGAAAACTGGGACAAACTTGAATAATAGTTACTCTAAAAGTCTGGGAAGTTCAATAGTAATATTGTTGAAGTTTGGGGAGTTAATATTTTTTATCCGAGTTCAACAAGTCTGTGGCCAAATAGGGAGTTAACTTCTCCCCCAGCTCCTTCTCCAACAACTCGTTGGGTCAAACACCCAAGTGTTCACATTCGTATCAACTTCATTGTCATATCACTAAATGGTTTCATTAAGTTTCAAGATTTTTGAAAAACATTTTGGTCCTCAATCATAGATTTCTTCCATGAGCTAAAAAAAATAGTGTCAAGCGAGCTAGCAATCTTCCCTTCTCTCTAGCTAAAAAATCATTAAAACATGATACAATTTTTTTTTTTGGATGGAACATGATACAATTTAACTAAATCTAACATGCTACGAATATTAACATCAAACGTATATCATTCAATACACACTACTCACACTACTCACTCTCCCCTCGCAGAGAATTGTTCTCTCAATCTATCTTTCTTTTCAAATGACTCCCACAAGTCTTGGTCCGGTGTTCGAGGCTAGCGTGGAAGATCTTCTGGAGATGGAACACAATAAATTCTAAAAACGTCTTTTTTTATTTTTATTTTATCTATCATTTTGAGCACAATACCTTACATTATTTGTTCACATTGATTATCATATATATATATCCATTTTTGTTAGGACTCATCTTTAATTTTATGAATTCTCAGATTGAGAGTTTTTTGTTTATTATTAATATAGGTATATTTTACAAACTTCTTTAAAGTAAAAAAAGAACAACATATAAGTATAGTCTTACCCTCACTCATGTGTCAAACACATCTTTCTCCGCCTCCACCCTTTTAAACTCGTCATTCCATCTGAATTCACTGCACCTGGAAACCAGCATCTCAACAATGGCGATTTCTTTTAGCAATTTTTTTGTACAATTATTTTCTATAATTTTCCATATTTTTTTTGTTAAGGACTTCCAATAAATTTTAAGAATGCGATTTTTGTTTTTTATTTTATGTATCCTTCACAAATTTCTTTGCAGATAACAAAAATAATTTTGACCGCAATACTCCACGTTCTTTTTTCAATATCACTCACACTAATTATTCATTTTATTTGAATAGTTTTGAAATACAAGAGAGTCGTACAATAGTGTGTTAAATATTATGAATTTGAAAGATTTTAATCCATTAATTTAAACGGATCAAAATAAGTTGATGTTTTTATTTATTTCCATTGTAAGAATACTACATTTTGAATTTTGTTTAAGTATCAATTTTGATTGAACAACCTAATTTATATTTAAAATAATAAAAATAGGTTGAATTGCATTTTTAGTCTTTTTACACATTTTGTTTAAATTACGTTTTTTTTTAAATAATTAAAAATATTGTGGGAGGGAGGGAAATAGAGGAAGAGAGAGAATGTGTTGCCTTGAAAAATGGGACAAACTTGAATAATAGTTACTGTAGAAGTCTGCGGAGTTCAATAGTAATATTGTTGAAGTTTGGGGAGTTAATATTTTTTATCCGAGTTCAACAAGTGTGTGGGTAAAATAGGGAGTTAACTTCTCCCCCAACTCTTCTCCAACAACTCATTGGGCCAAACACCCAAGTGTTCACATTTGTATCTAACTTCATTGTCACATCACTAAATGGTTTCACTAAGTTTCAAGATATTTGAAAAACATTTGCTCCTCAATCATAGATTTCTTCCATGAGCTAAAAAAATTAGTGTCAAGTGAGCTAGCAATTTTCTCTTCTCTCTAGCTAAAAAATCATTAAAACATGATACAATTATTTTTTTTTGAATGGAACATGATACAATTTAACTACATCTAACATGCTACGAATATTAACATCAAACGTATATCATTCAATACACATTACTCACACTACTCACTCTCCCATCGCAGAGAATTGTTCTCTCAAGCTATCTTTCTTTTCAAATGACTCCCACAAGTCTTGGTCCGGTGTTCGAGTCAAAGCGTGGAAGATCTTGTGGAGATGGAACACAATAAATTCTAAAAACGACTTTTTTTATTTTTATTTTATCTATCATTTTGAGCACAATACCTTCCATTATTTGTTCACATTGATTATCATATATATATATATATATATATATATATATATATATATATCTATTTTTGTTAGGACTCATCTTTAATTTTATGAATTCTAAGATGAGATTTTTTTTGGTTTTATTAATATAGGTATATTTTATAAACTTCTTTAAAGTAAAAAAACGAACAACATATAAGTATAGTCTTACCCTGACCCATGTGTCAAACACATCTTTCTCCGCCTCCACCATCTTAAACTCGTCATTCCATCTGAATTCACTACACCTGGAAACCAACATCTCAACAATGACGATTTATTTTAGCTATTTTTTTGTACAAATTTTTCTATAATTATCCATATTTTCATTATTAAAGACTTCCAATAAATTTTAAGCATGCGATTTTTGCTTTTTATTTTATGTTTCCTTCACAAATTTCTTTGAAGATAACAAAAATAATTTTGACCGCAATACTCCACATTTTTTTTTTCAATATCAGTCACACTAATTATTCATTTTATTTGGATAATTTTGAAATACAAGCGAGTCGTACAATAGTGTGTTAAATATTATGAATTTGAAAGATTTTAATCCATTAATTTAAACGGATCAAAATAAGTTGATGTTTTTATTTATCTCCATTGTAAGAATACTACATTTTGAATTTGGTTTAAGTATCAATTTTGATTGAACAACCTAATTTATATTTAAAATAAGAAAAATAGGTTGAATTGCATTTTTATTCTTTTTACACATTTTGTTTAAATTATGTTTTTTTTAAATAATTAAAAATATTGTAGGAGGGAGGGAAAGAGAGGAAGAGAGAGAAGTGTGTTGCCTTGAAAAATGGGACAAACTTGAATAATAGTTAGTGTAGAAGTCTGGGGAGTTCAATAGTAATATTGTTGAAGTTTTGGGAGTTAATATTTTTTATCCGAGTTCAACAAGTGATGGACCAAAACGTGGGTGTGAAGTTTAGTTCAATAACATGCAATGAAGATATGGTCAAGTGCAAGTATACATTGTCAATCAAGTAATAAAATGAAAATTATTCCAAGTATCGAATCCCAAGAGACTGTTGTGCAATTTTAGTTTTAGGAAGAAAATGTTTTCCGAATGAAATGAAAGTTAACAAAAATTAAATGATAATGTTTGGTTGGATTTGGTTTGGAAATAATAATAAAAACGGGGATCCAATCATGTTTCGGCCCTAAGTTGAGTTTACTTGACCACCTGTGACCATAGAGTCACCACATAGTACCTTATGCTTTTGGATCGGATTCATCTCCTATACAGTCTCTTTGCAAGTACCATGGTCAAGGTCGTTTACTCACGGTCCAGTGGATAATGTGATCTTAGATGGTTAAGAATGCAATCCTATTGATCCTATAGTTTTTTGCCCTAATCATCAAGAACAATCGACGAAATCCTATTCCTAGGTTTTTCTGCTATATCACCTTTACGAGAGCCGTTAATTGCCCGACCTGTCCAGTATCGACATTAACATTTCATGTTGATTAAGTGATCAAGTTAATCTAACATTTTTGCATATATTCAGTAAAGGACGAACCACACAAGGCATAAAGGGTAAAACCGTAATTTACAACTGTCAAGCTAGCTCATTTCTTAATGGCCATTCACATAATTGAATCCCTTAGAAAAACTTAGCTCATAATGAAAAATAAACTAAAATACTTCATTGATAAATAATGCATAAGTACAAAAAAAATGGCTAAAGGGTAAAATGGTAATTTTACTTGAAATTAAAGACAAAATGCAAATGGAATAAAAACAGAATGTAAATAGAAAATGTGCAGAATAAAATAGAAAATAATAAATCTGGAAATTTTCCAACTTTCTCTCTCTCGAACTCGTGGACAATGGATGAAGGGTCTCTACTCGCTCGATTCACGTCGTCAATGCGAATCGAATCCTCGCAGCACCTTCCTTCCGGAGATGGTTGTAGTAGAACTTTTACAGAGGAGTGGTCCGCTCTTGTTTGAAGTTTCGAGATTTTGGTGAGTTCTTCTAGAGAGAAAAAAGGTTGATCAACTATGTGGAGATTGATTGTTGTAAAGATTGGTCGATACTTTGAATGAGGACTTGTTGTGCCTTTTATAGGCCATAGGATTTGTTAGAGGTTGCTAAAATGGGGGAGAGATCTTTGGGAAGGGTTGTTAGGTCAAATGGGGATTTAGTTTGCTGAATCTTTTGAAGATTTTTGACAAAATATCTCAACAAATTCGTTTGACCAGTCAACTGCACTTTGTGACTTCTATGTGGCCACAAGCTGAGTCAACTGCACTTTGTGACTTCTATGTGGCCACAAGCTGGATTTGGTGAATTCTTTGTGACTTCTATGTGACCACAAGCTGAAGCAGAATACAATTTTTTGAAAATAATTAAAACAACATAAATTCTTATAAAAAATGACTCTTTTACCCTCCAAATTGCTTCATATTTTGACAAAACGACCTTGACCATGTCACTTTCCTATTTTTATTCTCTTTTAATCAATTACATGCACAATTATCTTTAATTTAACTCAAAAAATCAATTAATGAGTAGACTTTAAAGGGTAAAAACACGACATAAATGACGTTCATCAACAAGTCTGTAGGCCAAATAGGGAGTTAACTTCTCCCCCAACTCCTTCTCCCCCAACTCCTTGGGCCAAACACCCAAGTGTTCACATTCGTATCTAACTTCATTGTCACATCACTAAATGGTTTCACAAAGTTTCAAGATATTTGAAAAACATTTGCTCCTCAATCGTAGATTTCTTCCATGAGGTAAAAAAAATAGTGTCAAGCGAGCTAGCAATCTTCCCTTCTCTCTAGCTAAAACAATCATTAAAACATGATACAATTATTTTTTTTGGATGGAACATGATACAATTTAACTAAATCTAACATGCTACCAATAATAACATCAAACGTATATCATTCAATACAACACATCAACCATGTCTAATCATGAACTTCTCTTCTCTTTCTTTTCTCATCTTTTTTTAAAACAAAAGCAGTTTGTAACCATAACATACTTGACGATGACGAGATGTTTGTTGCTTGGCCATGGAGACACTTACAGCTTATGATGTAAGCAAGTCCACAGAACCTAAAACTTGGACTATAATATCAACTGTAACGACCCGACTTTCTATGACTTCACTCCAGGGTCATACAAGCATGACGTCAAAAATCTCAATAAACACTTTAAATCTTTATTTTAAAAAAATAGAAAACAAATAAATAGATGTTCATAAACATTTCAAAACCAACACAAATACATTTATTTCGGGATCCTAGTAAAAATATAAAAACAATAATTAATCAATTTATTTAAGACAAAACATATAACCAGAACTACCAGTCTTGAAGCTTAGCGAAATCACTACATAGACTCAACTGAAATGAAATAACTAAACGAATGCGGAAACTTTGACTCCTCTAGTCCCTTGACATCCTCAACAAATCACCTCGTCAAGCGTCATGTACATTTCTAGCATTGCCTGACAAATAGTTTAAGAAAAGAATGAGTATTTAAAATACTCAGTAAGTAACCTCACTACTGGATCAAGCTATGTAGTCACATGCAACATGAACTGACTGAAGTCTTTAACTAGTGGGACCTATATCTGATTGTTCTGTAACTTTTCTATTATGGCTATCTGAGTGGACAATTAACCCCGTCCTACAGAATCTTCTCTCAACTACTCAGTGTAGCATACTCCTCTGGAGACTTACCCGTACTAATGGTTAGTTGACATCCAATTAGTGGAACAGAGCCTCAGTCTACTAGGTACACTACAAGAATTTATGTCTATCCCGACTCAAAGAAGCGTCGGAAGAGGCACCAGATTAGAACGTCGCAACAGATGGGTCAGAAGAGAGTTATCCGACGCATGGTGTCAGGTAAATCCCTTTAACCCGATGCGTGGTCAACGCGTCGGGTAAGATACTTTATACGACTCATGGACTATGCGTCGGGTTAGAGAACCTGTTCAGACCCTGGTCAACGCGTCGTATAAAGTCTGACCGCGCGTCGGGTTGTATATGTCCAGACGGCTAGTGAAGTAGTCTTATACGACGTGTTTAGCGTCGGGTTAGGTCTTTTTTTATTTTTTTATTATTAACAAATCTATTTACGATTTTTTTGTTATTTTTATTACCGGAAATCATATTCTATGTAAATTAACACTACAATCACAAAAATTAACCAAGTAGGATAATTCTTATATTATATTAACAAAGTAGTCACAAAATTAAGTTACATTGATTTTTCTAAATCTCAAAACACCGATTGTTCTTCATACTTCAAAAGGGTCTTCAGGGCTTCTTTGCACGCCACACAGATCGTTCTTCATACTTCGGTTACTTCAATTCACCAAATGAATAACCTATATGAAGAATATCAAAATTATTTTTAGCTAACATTAACCATATCCAAAAGTTTAAACTACCCTCCAAAGCTTATAAACCAAATTGAAACCTCAAGTAAACAAAATTACAACACTAAAAAAATTTGTCCAAAATGAACAAAACTTATTGGCAAATTCATGACAAACAAAAACAGCAACAAAAATCATATATAAAATCCTGAGCACTAGCAATTAGCAAGAACTTTGAGTCAGATAAGGGAAAAGAGGTAATTGCACAAATGATGAAGGTGAGACAAATCTAAAAGGCAAAGAAATGAGACTTTGTTTGAGATCAATTGGGTTTGAAAAGGTGATGGAGAAAGAAGTGCATCAAGTACTGAAATTGGAGAATGGAATGTACTTCAAATTAGATTATAGTTACTACAGAGTAGATGATCCTTTTTCATCTTGGTAAATCTTCCATCCATTTATTGTGAATGGCACACACTCATTTGCAGGAACGTGGCTGAAAGCCTGAAACTAGATCATTAGACTTGGCATTTTGGATAAGCAACAGGATCATTAGACTTGGTATATTTGAATGGAATTGGTAACTACATCTCTTAGCAAAAAGTGCCTAACCTCAAGTTCCAAGTGCTTACAAAACAAACTTTTATCATAAAAAGAAATGTCAACCCTACATATCAGTAATAGTCAGGTATCGAGATGTTGTAACAATGTGAAAATAACACTACTTTCTCTTCTATGTCATCTTCCTTATTACCTTATTATGAAAATAACACTACTTTACTACATATCAGTAATAGTGAGGTAACTAGATTCAAATATATGATACAAAGGTTCAGTCAACTAAGCACAAAAGGAATAAAGTATTTAGGGTGATGAGATTGTTTCACTCCTAAATCTTCTCCAAATAGATCTTATCTTCCTCCACCATAGAACGATTGCGAACCCGATAACGCCATCAGATCCCTTCGATCCATTCTCAACAAAACAAATTTAAGATTCTAAGAAGAACAACAACAACAACAAAAGAAGGATGATTTTTTCTATAGTTTTCTACAATGTCAGAATGTCACAAAGGGAATGAAAGCCCTAAATTTTGAAGAAGCTTTACAAACACCCGGATGATGATTCATCATTGAATATTAAATGATTTTTATCTTTAAAGTATCATCTGCGGCTTGGTTTGTTGATTATACTCTAAAACTCCTCTTCTGAGTTCTTATTTAATATAAGTGTCTCATTCACCTCTGAATGCTCGATTCCTACAAAACATATGATTAAACACATTAATTTGAATCAACTAACAATAATTAAAGGTTATAAAATAGCACTTTTGGAGTTCTATCAATCATAAAGTTTCGAAGCCTAACTTAAAAAAAAAAAAAAATCTACAGAATTGTTTTTTCTAGGACCCAAAAAAAAATCTACACTTTCCCAGGTTCCTTCAGTCTTCTTTTCTCTCTTTCTCAACTATAGAAGTAAGAATCAAAATGCCATATCATTCAAAAACACAAAAAACCCAAAAGATGGATTCCAAGTACCTAAAAACGAGCATGAATTGGCTACCATAACTGCAGGATAGCCACCCACATACATACACACAATCTATAACTCTATATGAATTCATTACATGCATGAATTGGCTACCATAACTGCAGGATAGCCAAACACATACAACACAATCAATAAAATGTTAATTAAAACTTAAAACTTACAATATACTATGTGTTTGAAGGTCCATCCTCGTTCTGACTTTGACCACACAATTTTTGTATTTCAGCCCATCTTCCTTCCCACATTGCCAATTGACTAACCACTATCTCATTCGTTTTCGTTATTTCTTCTATCTTCGACCTCAGATCTCCCACTGTTTGTTCCAAGTGTTTTTCGTATGGTGTGTTGGAATTGACCATTTTCGAGGAGGCCGGTTTTGGGTCCCAACCAAGGCCTTTAAAGTGGCCTGATCGTTCACCCAAAACGCATTAAAAAATCTTTTCCTTTGTCATGGGTTGTTCGACACCTTCTTGTAACGGTTCTTCTACTAGTTTTTGCATTTCACACTACATTTGAAATTTGGCAAGTTTAAATATGAACATAAACATCTTTGTCACAAAACTAAGTTTGGTATACTAGAACTTACATATGCAGCTTGGTCCTTAAGGGTTTGTCCATCCATCCTTGATACAAAAATGAGTTTCGTAGAACAACTTCATTGGGTCAATGTCACGACCCTGTTTTTCTTTCTGTGAGAGAAATACTTTTAGTCCTAATACTTGTGAAAATAAACAAAACAAAAAATAATGAATTTCCATATTACCCGTTCTTGTTATACTTGGACAAAAGACTTCTTCCCAGATCGGTGGTTGAAAGGGAGTTGTGCTCGACTATCCTTGGCTTGCTCCGCTTTTTTCTGAATATATATTGTATTAGTATTACATCAATGAGAATTATAAACTCTAGGTACTTGGACAAATGAGGAGCGTACCTTCCATTCAACATTCTCCCATCTATCACATAAAATTTGCCAATCTTCAGGATTGGGTAAATCCTTTGGTGGATTTGCACGAGCGACTAACAGATCTTCAAACTCAAGGTATTTCTGGTACAACTCGGTTCTAAATTCCTTGAACCTTTTGGCCATTGTTTTTTCTAAATATCGGTTGACATGATTCTTTGACAAATCTATGTCCTAGTGTGTTTGCATAGTTATTAATAATAAATGTTGTAAACCCGAAAGTGCTTAACCAAATACGTTAAAAAATGAGCAACTTACCGATACTCGATCCTTAAGTTCTTGTATGACTTGTTCAGGTACATCATCCCATGTCGGGCAATGCAATGGAATTGCTTTTCATGTAATTGCACCAATTGCATTACTAAATCTTGGCGCGAGGCAACATATTGGTTTTCCAACTCCTTCGCCAATCACTATTTTAAACCTCCCATGTGCATCGACTTTCCGATCTAGCCGAATGTTTCGAGTATGCCCTCTCTTCCGACATGAGCATGGTCTAGAACCTGAAAAAAATAAAGAAACTAACTAATTAGTCAAAGAACATTTCTCAACAAAAACATTAATATCTTACTTGATGCCAATGTCGTCTCCCGCTCCATGTTTGGACGATTTGTATTACTAATTACATCACCTATCTCTCGCATCCGTCTACCATGTGTCTCCTCCCGCCCAATGTCTGGAAGATGTAAAAGATTACAAAATTAGGAACTTAAGTATGCGCAAGTGATTCACGGATTACAAAATTATTACAAAATATGATTAGCTGAAGATTCACGAATTACAAAATATATATGGAACTTACATAATTTATACATGTTATTCATTATTATGATCTTCGGGTTCATCATTTATAAAATCGTTAACATCGTCATCATTTCGTAAGGGTGCATGATAACACTCTAAAAGTGCTAATATTTAACTCCTAAGTCTTGTGAATTAAGAAATTATTTGTGCTTAATGTTTCTATTTTGTATAATTTAATTCCTTATATGTAAATTGGGCATTTGCGTTAATTAAGAGCTTAAATGGGTATTTTAGAACATATTATTAATTAATCGTTTTCAGTGTTTATACTACAATAATTAATTAATCTAATGTTATATTAAAACTAATTAGTGACATAATGGTGCAGAGCTCATTAAGAAAACAAGGGAGCCTAAGTTCAAATTATGGTAGGAGCAAATTTTCATTTATTTTTGTAAAAGTCAACAGCCCCCAGATTGGTCAACGCCCAGCTCCAGCCCACACACGCTCAGGCCCAAGCTCCGCGCGGCCCGCTCCATGCGCGCCTCGGCCCATCCCCATCCGAGCGGCCCACACGCGCGCTCCAGACCTCCAGCAACTGCGGCCCGCTCCAGCTCCCACATGCAAGCGCAAACCACGACCCGCCTGCGTCCAACGCCCAGATCAGCAGGCCCATCACGCCCAGACCTCCTCCATGCGCACGGCCCAGCGCGCTCTTCAGCCCCCGTGCGCGGCCCAAGACCCAGTTTTCGCCCCAGACTTTATTTCTTCAGTTCTTTATGATTTTAAACTCTAGACAGCCGTACTGTTGATAATAGAGAGAGAGAAAACTCGATTTTTGACATTTGGCCTCGGGTTTGGTGAGTTTTTCACTAATTTCCATAGTTTTTGGGCAATTTTGGATCAATTTTCAACACGTTTGGCTAAGGTAAGTGCTCTCATTTGAGTTTAGGGAGTCTTTGATGCAATTAGTGAGAGTTTAGTGCTTAATCTTATTGTTTAGCTTAAACTTTGAGCATGATTCTTCTCCTTTGCTTAATCATAGTGGTATGTTTACAAGGCTGACGATCTTGATTGTTTACATATCGCACCGTTAATAGATTATGATGCATTGCCTCTCTTAATCGCCTAAGTAACAAGAGTTTAATTGTGCAAACGATGCATTGGCTTCCAAGTTTATTCTTGCATTAATTTTTCTTGGAGATTGAATTCAAATCAATATACTATTTTTGGCTTCCGAATTTAGATAATCGTCACAAATAGCCCGTTACTAACAATTGATCTTGGGCGAGCGTTGGCCCCCAATGTCCAATTGTTACGTTTAATAAGAAATTTATTTCTCTGATTAACTTTCCTTGGGCGCGTTTATTTCGATTCTTCGAATAGGAAATTTGTGTGTTCAATTGATTTTGGCTAAGTATGTTTGAATCTCTATGAACTAAGTCGCATCAAAGTAATCCCAACACTCAAATTAGGAGCACACGTTACATTTTAATTTCTTGTTATTTAATTTTTCATTAGCTTATTTTATGCATGTCTTACTTTAATTTTATGTTACCAATCCCCCTTTAATTTACTATTTTATTTTATTGTTTTAGTTAATTAAAAAGCAAATAGAAATTAATTAGGAGAAAATAATTTAGGTTCTCTGCGGATTGACCCGACTACCACTACCTGCAAAGCTCAGTTGTAGCGGTATTATAAGTGTTATTTTGGCGGGACTCGACACCTCGAATATAGTGGATATACCAAAAATACACTCCACCAGTGCACTATTATTCGATCGTTGTTCAATCACAACGTTGGTCGGTTAAACCTCGTCTCTACTTAATGAATCATCAATCATTGTTTCAACGACCGAAATATTGGTACCATCTACTTCTAACAACTGAAACCCGTCGTCATTTTCTAGGTCTTCAACTTCTGGAATGTCCCATAACTGTTTATTTGGAACAATTTTCACAACTTTCCAATTATTACAAAGTTTAGGGTCGTCAATGTAGAAAACTTGTTTGGTCTGAGTAGCAAATATGTAAGGATCATTCACACACCAAAAATGAGAAGTGATGATTGACGTAAATCCTCAATCCACCTGTATTGTATTCTTCTTACTAGTATCTGTGTCAAACCATTTACATTTGAAAAGGATCACGCGTCTTCTCTTGTTATATTCTAAGTCTATGACCTCATGCAAAATACCGTAGAAATTAATTTCGTCTTCTATTGTTTCTCCATACGTCATGATTCCACTATTTTGAGTGGCTCGACGATTGTCGTGATCAGCACAGTGAAAACGTACTCCATTGAAAAAGCAACCACTATAAGTGCGAACTTGATTAGTAGGCCCCAACGATATGGACTAAAGATCATCAGATGCTTCTCCTTTTGCACGTAATGAGTACATCTGTTTATGTTAAGTAAGTTAAGGTAACTAAGTAATAACTCATTACTGAAGTTCGACATTATAACTTACAAAGTATACTTACTTGTGTTATTAACCATTCAGGGAATTGCAATTTGTGTCTCCTTTGTAAGTCTCCTGGACTATCTCCACTAATATGAATCACTCTCAAATGTTGTCTATTTGGTTATAATAACAACCAGAAGAAAATTAAATCATTTGGTGTTAGAGAAATATCCTTCGAACTTGAAAACAAAGGATATGAACCAACATTATAATATCTCAAAATGTACTTGCGATAAGACTCAAGCTCAGAACAATTATTCAATATATACAAATGTGCACTTTGTTTCTCGTTTTGGGATAGCGTCCTCACAACCGAAGCACCCAATGGTCGTGCATTATGTTTGAACACTTCCTAATCTCTGATATGACCTTCAGGAATTGTGTCATCGTTACGTGCATCCCTATTGAATCTCGTTTCTATTCCAGTTAGATACATGGCGCAAAAAGTCAAACATTCCTTCATGACATGAGCTTCTGCTATCGAACCCTCCGGATAAGCTTTGTTCCGCACGTAGCTTTTCAAAGTTCGCAAGCTCCTCTCAATAAGGTACATCCAACTATAGCTAACTGGACCAACGATATTTGCTTCATATGCCAAGTGAACTGGAAGATAGACCATTACATCAAAAAATGTCGGTGGGAAGATTCTTTCAAACTTACAAAGTATGAGTACAATATCAGCTTCCAACCGATCCAAGTCACTGATGCGTATTACCTTCGCGCATAGGTCACAAAATAAATTACATAGCTCGACAATAACTGTACAGACATTGGTAACGATATTTTTGAACAATCGCCAAATATCAAGCTGTCGAGGCTTGCCAAAATAAATTTATAAACCCGTAGCTTTTAGCTTTGCAGCTAGCGGTAACGGGGTCGAACCACAGAGAGGGAATAAAATTGAGAATTAATTATTTGAGTTATAATTAAATTGACTGGTGAATTTTGTCACAAAAATGGGGGTTTTGAACATGCAACGTAATGAAAAATGCTAACGGAAAAGTAATAAGATTGAGATTGAAGAGTGTTGGATTTGGGGGATTTTGGGATTTTGCTAAGCGTCCTAACATTTATCATTTAATTCACTCAAAATTAAGGCTAATTAACTTGTTATGCACGCGGTCGGTTACCCGGGACGCCCTTTTGTAACCGGCTCCATATTAATTAATTAGATCAAAAAGTCCTAATTAAACATTATTCAAAGTCTCATTAGAGTGATCAGCCCCAAATTGACTCTAAACAGTCACTAGCTAACCGCGACGAACATTCGAATATGCATTCCTATTGCTAACTGGCTACCCGCCAACACTAAAGTACCCAACAATTATCATGCATATACCGATACTCCGATTTGTTTCATTGTTCTGTGTTACTAGGCGTAAAGGAGAGGCAAGGCATCGCTAATCTTTAACTCTAACACATGCTAGAAAACCCGATTGTCCGTCGTTGAAATCTAACACATGCATTGGATTAAGAAAGAACAACAAATGCATACAAAATCAAAGCCTAATCAGAACCATTTGCATAAGATTATCAAAACATTAAAAAGCTTAACAAAAATCCCTAATTATCCCAAATCCTACACAAATACCTTAGCCAACCATGGAGGTTTGGAGTCCCAATACTCCCATGGAAGCCTTGGACATCATCCCAAGCTTAATACAAAAGAAAAGCTCCAAAAATGGCCAACAATGGCGGAGAACCGAAGAAGAATGGTGAAGACCCGAGAGAGAATGATTAAGATGAGCTGAAAAATCGTCAAATGGGCATTTAAGCCGTCGGAGCGTCGAGACGCTAGGCAAGCGTCTCGACGCTGCGCCCTAAGTGCCGCGCGCCTTTTGTCGTGATGGCGTCGAGACGCCAGGCAAGCGTCTCGACGCTGTGGCCAATTTCTCCAACGCGCGCGTTCGTGATGGCGTCGAGACGCCAGGCGAGCGTCTCGACGCTGCCCCAATGATTTCCAGCACGCGCGTGCCTCCGGAGCGTCCCGACGCTGGTGCAAGGGTCTCGACGCTGCAACGTTGAGCAAGCATCTCGACGCTGTTGCTCGACGCTTGCTCTCGGGTTTGGGGCTGGAAAATTGCCTCTTCATGGCAATTTTGTCCGGTTCTTCTTGTGTGAGCTTGCCCTTTTCCCGAAGCACTCTCGGGGCACTAAAACACCTTCCTTAGCCACAATATGCACTCAATGGATACCACGAGCTCTATGCCGCAAAACTCCTATAAACGAGACATATTAAACAATTAATCACGACTTTTAGCTAGAGTTAGGGAGTGAAATATAGCTCCAAAATGGAGTTATCAAACACCCCCAACTTAAATCTTGCTAGTCCTTGAGCAAGGCAAATAAAGAATTCGACTCTAAAGGACCATGCATACATGCTTCTAATTCCAACCTCGATGTTTTTTACAAGTCTAAACATAACATAATCACGAAAGCAATCAGCGCATGCATTTCATCAAAAACACATCAAAAATTAACTATCGCTCCCTAACTTGTGTGTGTGCTAGCCAACCTATCCTAAACTTACGTAAGCCCGGAAAAAACCACATGCAACATATCATCCCGTTTTCCCCCTACTTCTAGCATTTAAGAACAGTCTAAACTTGATCACATAAGAGAGAGCAATGAATTAAAAGGCCTAAAACGATTTTCTCATACTTTTTCGTTTTCTCTTTTTGAGTACTTTGTACTCTTTGTTATGGTTCTTTGAACCCAACTTTATTTTCTTTTTCTTTCCAATCCCGAGTTGCCTAACATGTCAAACTTAGGCCTAAGCTTCACATTTTTAAGGACTAACGTTCACTTTTTAAGTGCGAACTTAAAAAGAAGGAACGCCTCGGGAGAAATTTCTAACCAATCATGCTTTTCTTTTTTTTTTTCTTTAGGCTTAATTAACCACTAACTCTCATGCAACAAGCTACCCTAGGGGTGCCTTTCGGGGTGACAACAAGAATCAACGTGACATGCAATCAAACTAAGCCTACAGAGTCTAAGATGAGGTTGCTAAGTGCTCGATAGATGCAGGGGAGCAACAGAATTTTTTTTAAAATTTTTGACATGAACCTAATAAATGCAAAACAACATCATGCAAAAACTAGATTATGCAAATGCTCAGATTTCCAAAAAGACACTTCCTAGATTATCATAATTAGAAAGTAGTAAACAGAGTCTCAAGCACTTCCAATTCAAAATTAGCACTGCTCAACAAACTACACATGGAAATCCACAACATCCACCCCCAACTTCAGAAGATAGCATTGTCCTCAATGCTTCTCTATCAGATACACAAAAGGTAAAGAGAAAGAAAAACAAAACTTCCCTGATCTTTGTGAAGTCGGCGAGGGACAAGAGGCGGTGCTTTCCTTATCGGAGCCCAAAATTTCCTCAACTCTCCTCATTACCTAAAAAAAAACAGCAAGCTAATTAAGCTAAATTAAACTACGAAACTTAAAACCAAAACAACAATAAACTAAATGACTTAAAAACAATTCAACACTCGGGTGCCTCCGAGAAGCGCATAATTTTTAAAGTCGTTTGCTCGACTGAATTCACCCAACGAACTCATCCATATTCCGGCAGCGCGGGGGACGTTCCAAACATCTCCTCGTCCACACTGTTCCTGCAAATATTATTTAAAACCAATTTTTCTCTTCGTGCCTTGAGCACGTGAACATCATCATTGTTAGTACTATAAAAAACAACACCATTTTCATTTAAATCCAAATCTTTCTTCCTAACAGAGGCAAAAGAATAGTCCCTCAAGCGCGAGGTCAAATTCTCATCCTTCACACAATCCACAGATTTAACATTTCCATTCTCATCAAGCACAAAAGATTTCGATGCATTCATAAAAAACTCATTCACAATTCCATCAAATTCTACAGACAAAGCACCCCTATCAACATCAATCTTGACCTTAGCGGTTGTTGTGTGCTCAGTGTGTAAATAAAATGTAATGCGAAGAGCACTCAGAACATGCAAGCATACATGGTCTGCAGCAAGTGATAAGTATTTTTTAATTCGTTTTCCCACAGAGATTGAGTTTAGTTACTAACGAAGTGAGGCGTTAAATTAGAGAGGGTCACTTAAATTGGGTGGATTTGAGGTTGATGTGCCGAATTAACAAAGAATGTAAGAAGTATGCAAGCATAAACGAAAGCAAGTAAAGAGATTAAGCTTTGATGTGGAGAAGAAAGAATTGTGGATCTAGCAATGTTCTAGCAATAAAATCGCAAAAGTAAAAGACAGGGAATAAAAATGCTAAGGCAAAGCAGAACTGTAGATTTGCGGTTCCCGCAATTATCTAGCAATTAATTTAGCAACGATTTAAAGGTGAGATAGGGCAACAAGGTCGACTTAAGACTCCTCTATAGGCATTTAACTACAATCATTCAACAGTAGATTAACTTATCATGCATCGATTTAGCTTAGTCTCATGCATCTCTCGATTACATGCATTAGATCTTTTAGTTCACTCATATCCAAGTAAGACATAAACACCTATTTATACAAGCAAGCTAATGAATCGTGCTAGGAGAACGCTTATTCCTAGGTCATTTTCTGGTTACCATAAAAGGCTAGCATGAATGGACGACTCTGAACTCTTACTCCTTCCGGAGGTTAGGAATTCTTTAGACAAAATGGATGGCCGATCGAAATTGCCCATGGGATGAAGTGCACATACATTCAATGCATTCGAAGCTATCCTACATGTTGAACTCTCGTACTTCTAACCTATAGATTCATCTTTAGCAGACCTTTGTGTGATTAGTTACTCATGGTTGGTGGAGAAGAAAGGATGGATTGATTAAGCATGATGTAAAGAACTTAAAGGAATCGGTAGAATAACAGATAACAAGATAAAGAACTTGAAAAGACTTAAATGATTACTTTCTAAATTAAGGTTCAGAACACAATGTGCGAAGGTATGAAAAACAGTAAAGAACTGAGTAAATTGGAGATGAATCGAATCAGTGTAGCGAATGGAAATGAAAGACAGAAAGCAGTAAAGAAAGCTTTGTAAAAGAGTGCACGGATCTCCTCGTCGCAAGCGCCTCGGATGAAGGGGAAGATTAGTTGTTCTTGGGGATGAATTCAATCAGAAGAGAAGAAGGATCTTCTCTTATTCCTCTCGAATTATCGACGCCAAAGGCTGATTTCTTCGTTCCAACAAACGAGGTAAGGAAAATGTGTATGCGGATTGCGTTGTGACGGGGAACTCCACGCTTTCGAGCTGTGTTTCTCCTTCACCCTTCGTCTCTTTTTATAGCCTTTTGCAGGTACCTTCAGCCACGGAGAACCATCCATTCTGAACAACAATCCTCCACGTGGCAGCAGGAGAAGGCTTAGGCGGCTGAAAGATCGCAACGATGACAACTGACGGCTGGGAAAAGTTCAGCAGCAGCAGCTTGGCATTGCGGATTCCTTGCTGTGGCCGCAATGTCCATTGCTCTCCCAGCAATGTTTCAGCAATTCTCCTGCAATGTACATTTTAACTCTTTTAGCATCATTTTCTATTCTTTTTCGTTCCTTTTCCAATTAAGTCCTATTTTAGCTTCTTTTCTCGAATTCTCACATTTAAGCACGTATTAAGCTAAATTCTAACAAAAACACTCAAGAGATTACATGATTTCAAGGTAAATATGACCCTAAATAATGTACTTTTGGAGAGGTAACAGCGGTCTTCATAAATGGGCGTCCTAGTAAGATTAAAGAGGAAACATGCGAAGAGTTTTTGTTCATATTTAGCACGTAGAAATCGCATGGAAACAACAAATCTTTCACTTTAACTAAAATGTCCTCAATTTTCCCTAACGGATGCACATAAGATCGATCGGCTAGTTGGACAACTATATTAGACTCAATTAAAGTGCACAATTCAAGTTCTTTAAACACATCAAAAGACATGAAATTAATTGAGGCACCGAGATCTAGCATGGCATTTTCAATCAGTTTAGTACCAATAGTGCATGGGATAGTAAACATACCAGGATCGACGCACTTTGGTGGAAGTACCTTGGAAAATTGCAGAGACAATTTCTTTCTTTTTCTCATCACTCATTCTCGAAATTTTCTTACTTGTGCACCAACTCTTGAGGAACTTTGCATATTTCGGTATTTGCTTCACGGCCTCCAAGAGTGGGATAGATGTTCACCGTCACCTTCTGGAAGGTTTTGAGGACCTCCTCATCTTCGTTCACGATCATAGGCCTTGCGAGCCTACTTGGGAAGGGTGCTATGGGAACATATTCACGCACGTTTTTCTTTAATTCTTCATTTTTGTCCATCTTCTCATCCTCAAGATGGCTTGGGGAGCATTCAATCGGTTTCCCCTTTTTCTCAACATCGGGAGGCAACAAACGGCTTGGGAAGGGAGCCTTGGGCTTGTAGCCTTTCAAGCTCAGGGGTGCATCCAACTGAACTTCCTTCCTTCTTGACTCAAGATCCTCGATCTTTTTCTCATCCTTGCCTTCCTCTTTCTCCACAACAACGGTGTTTGGAGAAATTTCTCACCCACTTCGTAAGTTCATGGCACATACCTGCTCACAGGAATTCATTCTCGCTTGTGGGGGTAGCATCCAAGGACTCACAGGTGCAGAACTCGAGGGAATATCCCTTCCACTCTTAAGTGCAATACCATTTAGGCGTTCTGCTGCCTGAGTTTCCACCTTACTCATCGTACCTTTCATCTCAGAAATCTCTTTTCTCAATGACTCAAATTGCGCTCTGTACTCTTCGCGATGCTCCATGCGGAAAGATTTGAACATTTCCTCAAGGGATTGACCTGAAACAGAAGAAAAAGGTTGCGATGAGTTTTCTTGTATTTTAAGGATAACGCCACATACCTTGGACATTTGAGCCTTAAGCTCCTTGACTTCGCTTGAGAGGCGGGTTTGCTCATGTGCTGAACTTCCATTCTGCTGCATATTCTGAGCCATATTTGAGATCAAACGCCGAGCTTCTGCTGGGGTCTTGTCAAGCAGCGCTCCTCCACTAGCTGCATCTAACATCAGTCTATCATGCATGCACAGGCCTTCATAGAAGAAACGAATGAGTTCAGCCTCCGATATCTGATGGTGGGGGAAGTCTTCACACATCCTGGTATACCGCTCCCAGTATTCAGGAAAGGTCTCCCCTTCATTTTTAATAATCCCGTAGATCTCCTTCCTTAGGAACATGGCTCTCGAGGCAGGGAAATATTTGTCTAAAAACAGGCCTTTCAACCCTTTCCACGTAGAGATAGTCCCCGAGGGTAAGTAGTGTAGCCAATCCATTGCCTTATCCTTCAAGGTGAAATGAAAGGCTCTCAAATTCAGCTCCTCCTCCGTTATCTCATTTGTCTTCATCGCAGAGCACACCATGTGGAACTCCTTAAGGTGCTTGATATGATCTTCACTTGTTTCACCATAAAAAGAAGGAAGTGAGTTAAACAAACTTGATTTAAACTCGAAATTACCTGTTGTCGGCGGAAATGATATACACAACGGTCGACAGAGCAAGCCATGCATCGCCCACTCCATCAGCGTTCTCTGACTCTCATTATTGCCCTCCAAGACTTCCATCTCTTCCTAATGTAACCTGGACTTTAAAAAACTTGGAAGAGAGGACCGTTATCCAAAAAAAAAAAAACAATCCACTTAAATTTTTTTAAAAACAACCAATCAACCTAAATAAAAAACAAACATTAACTTCATTTTTAGTTGCCCTCCCCGGCAACGGCGCCAATTTTGTTAATGATATTTTTGAACAAACGCCAAATATCAAGCTGTCGAGGCTTGCCAAAATAAATTTATAAACCTGTAGCTTTTAGATTTGTAGCTAGCGGTAACGGGGTCGAACCACAGAGAGGGAATAAAATTGAGAATTAATTGTTTGAGTTATAATTAAATTGACTGGTGAATTTTGTCACAAAAATGGGGGTTTTGAACATGCAACGTAATGAAAAATGCTAACGGAAAAGTAATAAGATTGAGATTGAAGAGTGTTGGATTTGGGGGATTTCGGGATTTTGCTAAGCGTCCTAACATTTATCATTTAATTCACTCAAAATTAAGGCTAATTAACTTGTTATGCACGCGGTCGGTTACCCAGGACGCCCTTTTGTAACCGGCTCCATATTAATTAATTAGATCAAAAAGTCCTAATTAAACATTATTCAAAGTCTCATTAGAGTGATCAGCCCCAAATTGACTCTAAACAGTCACTAGCTAACCGCGACGAACATTCGAATATACATTCCTATTGCTAATTGGCTACCCGCCAACACTAAAGTACCCAACAATTATCATGCATATACCGATACTCCGATTTGTTTCATTGTTCTGTGTTACTAGGCGAAAAGGAGAGGCAAGGCATCGCTAATCTTTAACTCTAACACATGTTAGAAAACCCGATTGTCCGTCGTTGAAATCTAACACATGCATTGGATTAAGAAAGAACAACAAATGCATACAAAATTAAAGCCTAATCAGAACCATTTGCATAAGATTATCAAAACATTAAAAAGCTTAACAAAAATCCCTAATTATCCCAAATCCTACACAAATACCTTAGCCAACCATGGAGGTTTGGAGTCCCAATACTCCCATGGAAGCCTTGGACATCATCCCAAGCTTAATACAAAAGAAAAGCTCCAAAAATGGCCAACAATGGCGGAGAATCGAAGAAGAATGGAGAAGACCCGAGAGAGAATGAATAAGATGAGCTGAAAAATCGTCAAATGGGCATTTAAGCCGTCGGAGCGTCGAGATGCTAGGCAAGCGTCTCGACGCTGCGCCCTAAGTGTCGCGTGCCTTTTGTCGTGATGGCGTCGAGACGCCAGGCAAGCGTCTCGACGCTGTGGCCAATTTCTCAAGCGCGCGCGTTCGCGATGGCGTCGAGACGCCAGGCGAGCGTCTCGACGCTGCCCCAATGATTTCCAGCGCGCGTGCGCCTCCGGAGCGTCCCGACGCTGGTGCAAGGGTCTCGACGCTTGCTCTCGGGTTTGGGGCTGGAAAATTGCCTCTTCATGGCAATTTTGCCCGGTTCTTCTTGTGTGAGCTTGCCCTTTTCTTGAAGCACTCTCGGGGCACTATAACGCCTTCCTTAGCCACAATATGCACTCAATGGATACCACGAGCTCTATGCCGCAAAACTCCTATAAACGAGACATATTAAACAATTAATCACGACTTTTAGCTAGAGTTAGGGAGTGAAATATAGCTCCAAAATGGAGTTATCAGACATCATTTCGTAAGTATGCTCGAACAGCAATAGGAATAAGTCATTGGAGCAGAATATGACAATCGTGCGTTTTCAACCCCAAAAATTTTTCATCGCTGACATTCACGCATCGTGATACGTTTAAGACAAATCCGTTAGGAAATTTAATCGATTTCAAAAACATACAAAAATCTAACCTCTCACTTGTAGTCAATGTATACGCAGAATGTTGATGGAGCGTAAAACGCTGTGGAAGCGATTTTGGATCGTTGATACTCTAATTTCATCAATTTAACAAACTAGAAACATGCTAGAAAAGAAGGAAATAAGAAAAATTAGAATACATACCCTTGTAGTTCTAATTTTCTTCAAATTCCGCCGGCCGTTCCTCGTCACGAACTCTTCTGGCTCTTCTCACGAACGCCACGAGGACCACCTCCAGTAGTCCCGCTATCCTCGGAGCCGTGCAACGGAGTTGTGGGACTCCGTTACAAGAGAAAAGAAAGCAAATGGGGAAGGAGATGGGATGGCTTCGGGTTGAAGAAGAACTCAAAGTTAATAAATGAAATGAATTTCATATATTCAACGCAGAAGCAAATTCATTCATATTTAACTTTCGAAATCTTCATTGATTAAGTACCCTTAAAGGCACTAAGTCTTCATTTAGCCATATATATAATATATATAATATATATATATATATATATAAATATATATATATAAATATATATATATATATAAATATATTATTGTTTTAAAATTAATTCTTAATTAATTTTAAATAATAATAAATATTTTATTTATTAAACTTTTTAATAAATAAAAAATATATATTTTATTAATTAATTAAACTTTTTAATTAATTAATATTATTTAATTAAATATCAAATATTAATTCAATTATATGGCTAAACCTGGTTTTCCAAAAACCGACTTTTTGCACATGAATCGTATTCATGTTTTAGACCATTGTCATATTTAAATCATATTTAAATATGTCCATCATTCTTCCATAAACCGAATTTTAAGAATTCAAATTCTTTTCCTTTTCTTTTCTCTTATATTGTTGCACGACGTTATCTGAGCTAGCCAGGAGAACCTAAAGGACCTACAGATCATCAGCTCCAACGGTACGAGATTATCCGGTCAAAACTCTTTTAACCGAACTAATCAACATTCGTTAACCCCAGGAGACTCCACTATAGTCCGAGGGTTGCACTCCCCTCACTGTAGATATATTATGTCCTCTTGATATAACCGTCATGGGCAAGTCGTTCCTTCACAGGTTGTTCGTAACCGCAACCGGGTCATTTATTCCGTTTAACCCCTGCATTACTTATTGTTCCTTAAGTACCACTGACATCTCTAATGAACAATTGATTTGTGGTCCGACCAACAGATCAATAACCCTCTCTGATTAGGAGAGGGTGAGCGCTCATTGCTCAAGCCCTGGAGTCAGCTATTAAGGGAACAACCTATTTACTAACCCTGAAGAGCGGGTTAGGAGTGAATTCCATCTTGTTGTACTATGTCCCCAACGACCTATTCGAGTTTATCCCCAAGATGGTAGGAATATTGAGTCGATACTAATGGGCTACTCTCACTCGTGCAAGTCAAAGGATACTCTCGAATAAATAGGAGTTCATAGCGAGCTCAGGATTAAGATCAAGTTACCTAGGCCATCATATGAAAAAGTCGGTCTCTTCAGTAAACAGTGTTGTAAAGAGAGAGCAACTTTATTTCGCGGTTCGGTCTTATGCAAACTCATTGCATAGGACGCCCTCGCTCACACATCTCAATGTGGAACGATTCGGATCACATCGTTTTGTACTATACAAAGCGAGCCACATCCAATAGTGTTACCAGGATAAGGTACCCAGCCTTATCCATATACTATAGACCGTTTTGACTATCTACTTGAGTCTGATCCACATTCATGTCATACATGAAGCTCAAGTACTCCTCCTTCGCCATGGGTGTTGGTCATTGGTATAGGATAAACTAAACATGTTTCACTTTATTCCAGTAAACTCTTTTACTGAATAAAACTTAATAACTCATTATTACTAAATAGAGTAATTACAAACATGATTGTTTACAAACCACGAGTTTTAGGACATAAAACCCAACAAACTCCCACTTGAACTATAACGTCGGTGGTGTACATGTTGGTAGAGAAAACTAATATATCATATATCTGAAGTTTACTCCCATTGTCCTACTCAACAACTCGGAGCCCTAGACTCTTTTAGGTGTCTCTCAAACACTTTAGCCATGAGAGACTTAGTAAACATATCAGCATGAAGTTTTGTGAGGCTTTCCATGTGACCGTCACATCTCCTCACTGCACTAACCTAGAGCTCAACTTATAAACTTTTGCTGCTTAATAAGCTGCAACAAGATTTAGCTACCACCGATGAATCAACAATACAACTATTGTATTCTACTCCTCGTTTGCACTGGGACAAACTTTAACCAGAGTCCAATGATCAAATCCAATTGGACTTTTATCTTCTGACATCTCCCACTGCATAGCTTATATCGGGTCATGTATTTCAGAAGATACATCTGACCTCGAATATGTAAATGCACATGGGTGCGTCTCATATCCTCAACACTTGAGGTGTCTTAGGAAATCATTATCATAGACCATCGAATATTGACAACACTTGGTCAATACAAGATTTTTAGAGACAGCACTAGCGATTTGTTCTTACGACTCAGATCAACCTGAATCTTTAGAACAAACTAAGCCTTCCTCCAAATCAAGTATTTGGGAATGGGTCGCTAGTTTATGCTTATTTGTCAGAAATGGATCCTACATCATTTTTCATGATTAGGACATGAACTACGGGATCAAATTATGAAAGTTACAACAATGACTAAACCCTTGTCAAACAAGGTTTATTAAACTATTGTTCAAAGCCATAAGATTTAATCACAATATCAAACCTTATAATTCAGGACGAACATGCTTACTCCAGTTCATAAATGAATTGAATAAGCTCGCAAACCATTTGCTCTTTGTCTCTGAACTATAAATCTTTCTGGTTGAGACTTATAGATACTCAAATCAAGATAGTTATTTTGCACAGGGGCGGATCTACGTGGGTGCTAGGGGGGCACGTGCCCCCCTCAAATTTTTCGTCTTTGTATTTTTAATATAAATCATAATAATAATTATATAATATATATAAATAAGTTCATTACAGACATGAAAATTGAATTTGGTTTAGTGGTAATGGGGGTACTATTTTGTACCTTGGTCACATTCTGTCATTTATAGTGAAACGTGGAAGATGTGGAATTTTTTTTAAAATTGTTTTGGTTTTTTTTTAAAACAATTGATTTGATTTGATTTTTTTTTTCTTTTTTTTTCTTCTGATTTGATTTGATTTTTTTTTTTATTATTATTTATGATTTTTTTAAATTCCAATTCTCAACATCAAACATGAGAAGTTGATAAACTCATTTGGATTTTTTTTTTTTTAATAATTGATTTGATTTGATTTTTTTTTCTTCTGAATTGGGATTTTTTTAAAAAATAATTCAACTAATTTGGAGTTTTTTTTAGCAATTGATTTGGAAATCACTCGATTTGAACAAATATTTTCATATAGTGCCCCCCTATATAAAATTTCTGGATCTGCCCCTGATTTTGCAGGAAAGCTATCTTGACATCTACTTGCCTTATTCTATAAGGATAGAACATGACAATGGATAAGAGGCATTTATTTAACTTGCATTTGGCAACAAGAGAAAGAGAGAATACCCAATAAACCCTTTCTCTTTGGGATAATTCCTTTGCCAGAAAGTTAGTTTTCACCTTGGAGGCTTGGTCTCAATACTACTTAAAGATTCATGACATTGAGCCCTTTGGACTTGTCTACGTGATCCATTGTCTGTTTAGAGAGCAATGGATCCTCAAAGTCATCATCGAACATGACAACTTTGAGTTCAAGACAATCCAGTACAGCGGACCGGGTTGTCCTACACCCCTCCCACTGCTTTGAGGTGATGGAGCGTATTACGCTGCGGAAGCGATTTTGGATCGTTGAAACTCTAATTTCATCAATTTAACAAATAGAAAACATGCTCAAACGACGTAAATTAAGAAATTAGAATTACATACCCTTGTAGTTCCGATTTCTTCAAGATTCGCCGCTCGTTCCTCGTCACGAACTCTTCGGTCCTCTTCGCACGAACACCTTGAGGACCACCTCCGGTAGTCCCGCTATCCTCGACACCGTGCAACGGAGTTGTGGGACTCCAAAAATAAAAGAAAAGAAAGGAAAAAGGAGAAGAAATGGAAAGGTCTAAATTTTTTTGAGTTCTGAGCTCAGAAAGAAAAATGGGTATTTCAAAGTTCATGAAAATTCGAAAGAAAATTCAATTTGAAAAAATCAATTCATCAAAAGTGACGACCCATTCTTCCACTTGCCTTACTTGATATATATAACAATTATAAATATATATATATATAAGACATATATATATATATAATTATTATTATTTTAAAAATTAATTAAAACTTAATTAATTTTAAATAATAATAAATATTTTTATTTATTAAACATTTTAATAAATATATATATATATATATATATATTAATTAAACTTTTTAATTAATTAATATTATTTAATTCAATATCAAATATTAATTAAATAATATGGCTAAACCCGGTTTTCCAAAAATCGACTTTTTGCACATGAATCATATTCATGTTTTAGACCATTCTCATATTTAAATCTTATTTAAATATGTCCATCATTCTTCCACAAGCCCAATTTGAACAATTCAAATTCTTTTTCTTTTTCTTTTCTCTTATAATGTTGCACGGCGTTATCCAAGCTAGCCAAGAGCACCTAAAGGACATACGAATCATGAGCTCCAACGATACGAGATTATCCGGTCAAAACTTTTTTAACCGAACTAATCAACATTCGTTAACCCCCGGAGACTCCACTATAGTCCGAGGGTTGCACTCTCCTCACTGTAGATATATTATGTCCTCTTGATATAACCGTCACGGGCAAGTTGACCCTTCACAAGTTGTTCGTAATCACAGCTGGGTCATTTAAACCGTTTAACCCCTGCATTACGTCTTGTCCTTAAGTACCATTGCCATCTCTAATGAACAATTTATTCGTAGTCCAACCAACAGATCAATTAACCCTCTCCTCTCATGAGAGTGTGAGCGCTAATTGTTCAAGCCCAAGAGTCAGCTATTAAGGGAACGACCTATCTACTAACCCCGAAGAGCGGGTTAGGAGTGAACTCCAATCTTGTTGTACTATGTCCCCAGCTACCTATTCGACTTAATCCCCAAGATGACAGGCTTATTGAGTCAACGCTTATGGGCCACTCTCACCCGTGCAAGTCAAAGGATACTTTCGAATAAGCAGGAGTTCATAGCGAGCTCAGGATTAAGATCGAGTTACCTAGGCCATCATATGAAAATGTCGGTCTCATCAGTAAACGGTGTTATAAAGAGAGAGCGACATATTTTGCGGTTCGGTCTTATGCAAACTCTTTGCACAGGACGGCCTCACTCGCACATCTCCATGTGAAACGATTCGGATCACATCGTTTTGTACCATACAAAGTGAGCCGCATCCAATAGTGTTACCAGGATAAAGTACCCAACCTTATCCGTATACTATAGACCGTTTTGACTGACTACTTGAGCCTGATCCACAATCATGCCATACATGAGGCTCAAGTACTCATATTCAGCCATGGGTGTTGGTCATTAGTATAGGTTAACCTAAACACGTTTAACTTTATTCCAGTATACTCTTTTACTGTATAAAACTAATAACTCTTTATTCTAAATAGAATATTTACAAATATAACAGTTTACAAACCACGAGTTTTAGGACATAAAACCCAACATGAGGCTTTCTCAACGGTTGAGAAGCTCCAGTTTGATCAACAACTATTGTTGAATAAATTATAGCTTTCGTAATTACACTGTAAGTCTTAACACGCAAGTTGTTTTCGAGTTTAATAGAACACAACAATATATATCTTTTGCTAAATGAACAGTTGGTTATCAAACCAAAAGATACTATATACAACTGTTCAAGTTAAACTAGAAATATTGACAATAATTACATCCAATGAAATTATTTCTATACAACAACTATATCAAGCTCCCACTAGCTCTGTTGTGACGATGTCTTCACAAGTCATCTCACAACGAGAAATCTGCTATCAGGAACTAGTTTCCTGAAAAGAAAATTAAACATGATTAGTGGATCCTGAATAAACATCTAGGTATGACAGTCATATTCCAATAATCTTGTTTCGATAATCAGTATATCACATTTACCATGTCGTACTTTCTCAGCTTGTTTCTCAGCAAGGTATTTGGGGCAATTTCGCTTCCAATGCCCATCTTCACCGCAAAAGAAACACTTTCCTTTGTCTGAAGTCTTTGCCTTGCGAACAGCAGGGGCTTTGCATTTCCTCTTGTTTTTCTTCTTCTTCTAAATAATCTTATTACTCACAGAAGTAGATTCAGACTTACTCCCTGACACCGACCCCTTGTGGAATTTCTTAGAAGTGACAACATTTTCCTTCTTCTCCTTTCTCTTAGAGGTGCGCAGAGACTGATAAGTCTGAAGCTCATTCAAGAGAGAAGTCAAGTTATATTTGTTGGGTTTTATGTCCTAAAACTCGTGGTTTGTAAACTGTTATGTTTGTAAATATTCTATTTAGAATAAATAGTTATTAGTTTTATTCAGTAAAAAAAGTTTACTGGAATAAAGTGAAACGTGTTTAAGTTAACCGATACCAATGACCAACACCCTTGGCTGAATATGAGTACTTGAGCCTCATGTATGACATGATTGTGGATCAGGCTCAAGTAGTCAGTCAAAACGGTCTATAGTATACGGATAAGGTTGGGTACCTTATCCTGGTAACACTATTGGATGCGACTCACTTTGTATTGTACAGAACGATGTGATCCGAATCGTTCCACATGGAGATGTGAGAAGTGAGGGCGTCCTGTGTAAAAATTTACACAAGATCGAACCGCGTATTAAGTCACTCTCTCTTTATAACTCTGTTTACTAATTGAGACTGACTTATACACTTTGATGGCCTAGGTAACTCGAGCTTAATCCTGAGCTTGCTATGAACTTCTGCTTGTTCGGAAGTATCCTTTGACTTGTACGGGTGTGAGTGGCGGAACGCCCGCTCAATAAGCCTATCAACTTGGGGATAAAGCTGAATAAGTAGCTGGGGACATAATGTAGCAAGATTGGAATTCACTCCTAACCCGCTCTTCAGGGTTAGTAGATAGGTTTTCCCTTAATAGCTGACTCCGGGGCTTGAACAATGTGAGCTCACACTCTCATGTGATGAGAGAGTTATATTGATCTGATGGTTGGACCACAGATCTATTGTTCATTAGAGGTGTCAGTGGTACTCAAGGAACAAGACGTAATGCAGGGGTTAAACGGTTTAAATTTTTCAGCTGTGATTACGAACAACCTGTGAAGGATCGACTTACCGATGACGGTTATATCAAGAGGACACAATATATCTACAGTGAGGAGAGTTCAACCCTCGGACTTTAGTGGAGTCTCCGGGGGTTAACGAATGTTGGTTAGTTCGGTTGAAAGAGTTTTGACCGGATAATCTCGTATCGTTGGAGCTCATGATTTGTAGGTCCTTTAGGTTCTCCTATCTAGCTCGGATAACGCCGTGCAACAGTAGAAGAGAAAATAAAAAGAAAAAGAATTTGAATTGTTCAAATTCGGCTTATGGAAGGATGATGGACATATTTAAATATGATTTAAATATGGGTTTGGCCTAAAACATGAATAGGATTCATGTGCAAAAAGTCGGTTTTGCGAAAAACCGGGTTTAGCCTCATTATTTAATTAATATTTGATATTGAATTAAATAATGTTAATTAATTAAAAAGTTTAATTAATTAATATATATATATATATATATATATATTTTTATTAAATTGTTTAATAAATAAATATATTTATTATTATTTAAAATTAATTAATTTTAATTAATTTTTTAAAATAATAATAATTATACATATGTCTGCATGTAAGACATATGTAAGTTATATATATATATATAGGGAAATTGTAGTAAATGACAATTTAAGACTTATTGTTTGCAAATATAGCATGTTTTTAAAAAATTTGCGGATATAGCAATTTCTATCGCTGATATCTTATGACTGATAGAAGTCTATCGCTGATCACCTCAGCTTTTTATAGATTTTTGTCAGTGATAATAGTCTATCAGAGATAATAGTCTATTACTGATAGAAGTCTATCAGTGATATAATAAAGTCTATCAGTGATAGAAACGGGTTTTTTTGCCATATTTGCAAAACATTTTAAAGTTTGCTAAATTTGCAATTAGTTTGGGCCTGATTGCTATTTGTGCAACCAGCCCTATATATATATATATATATATATATTATAAGTTGTCCAAATTGAGATATAAGTGCGGGGGTTTACTTTTTGAAAAAAATAGTTTTTTTCGATTTGCTTCATCTTTGAAGTTTCAAAATAGTGAGATGGCCCCTAAGCTCTATCTTTCCTTTTAATCTTCTTCTTCCTTTATTTTCTTTTCTTTTCTCTTCTAAACGGAGTCCCACAACTCCGTTGCTCGGCGCCGAGGATAGCGGGACTACCTGGGGTGGTCCTCGGGGCGTTCGTGAGAAGAGGCCGGAAGAGTTCGTGACGAGGGTCGTGCGGCGCAGCTTGAAGAAATCGGAACTACAAGGGTATGTAATTCTAATTTCTTATTTTCGTCATTTGAGCATGTTTTCTATTTGTTAAATTGATGAAATTAGAGTATCATCGGTCCGAAATTGCTTTCCGCTGCGGTAAATCGCTCCATCAATTGGTATCAGAGTGATTTTGTGATTAACTCAATTTGCATCAATTTAAGTTGGTGGGTATTTTAATTTAGAAATTGTTTCTGAATTGGCGTCTAAAGTGAAAATCGATTTTGGCATAGTTTCTATTTGAATTTCATTATTTGTAATTGCCCGAGAATGTATGGGCTTTAATGCGTGCTGAAGAGTATGTATTTTTAGAGTCATTAGAGTCCATATAGGTTTCTTTGTGAAAGAAGCTCGAGTTTGGAGCTTGCCGAAATATTCGGTATAAGTTCAAACTCGTTCTAGGCAATACGAAATTCGAAGAGAAATTGGCCGAAGCGTTCGGGGAAGCAAGCTGGTCAAAGGCGGTGCGAAAAGTTCGAAGTCCGCTGAAGACTTAGCTTGTTGATCAAGCTTGTAATAAAATAGTTATTGCTTGCTAAATACCAAAATCGATCCACTTTAGTGTGTTTAATTAATTATGCATTGCGAATGTATGTTTTAATTAAAATCCATGTTTGTATGTGCATATAGTATGCCATATAGATTTAAAATCCCACCATAGGAAGCATGCTCCATGCATTGGTATTATGTTATAAGTGTGATAATATATAGTATGCATATTTGAGAATTCATGAGTATTAATATAAGAGTTATATTAATTCATGAATTAAATGTTGTTAGTTTAATAGAGTAATTGATATAAGTGTTATATTAATTATGAAATGAAATATACAACATAAGTTGCCCTGGTTTTATGCATATTGTAGGTTATAAGTGTTATAATATATAGGACGCATGTTTAATTCATGGGTATTAATATAAGAGTTATATTAATTCATGAATTAGTTGTTGTTTGCTTAATTAAATAATTAATATAAGTGTTATATTAATTATGAAATTAAACTTCCAACCTTAGATGCATATTGTATGTTATAATTGTTATAATGTATAACATGCATGCTTAATTCATAATAATTGATATAAGTGTTATATTAATTTATGAATTAGGAGTTGTATATTTAAGAGCATAATCGATATAAGTGTTATATTGATTATGAAATTAAATATTCAATTTGTCATGCCTTAGCGAATGTATGTTTGAGAAGCATATAGAAGTTTGTTGTAGAAAGTCTAGTTTTTGCAAGTGTTGTAAAAATGACTTAGACTTTTAAAATCTATAACAAAGAAAACCATGTTCATTTAGGGTTAAATGAATCGATCTGTTTTATTAGATAAAATAGGTCGAAATCTCGTAAATGCTAAGGTTTTGAGAAACTCACCCGGTGAACTCTTGTCTAAGGTTGGAGGATTTGAATTGACGGAACACCTCCTACCTGGGGACGATCCGGTACTTGAGTAAAGTTAACCGACTTTATGAGCATGCGTGAGAGGTGTGAGGTTAATAAAGTGTTTATAACCTAGACATCTCAGGTAAATAGTTTTCCTAGACTTAAGGTTTTATTTTCTTAGCCGGATAAAACCTGAGTAGTTTACCCTAAAAACCGTCCACGATACTTAGTAGAAGTGTTGAGAAGGAATATATGATATATCCCTCTCCTGCTACGCACTCCCTAAAGTTCACAACGTGAGAATTTTGCTCGGCCTTGTGTTGTCAATAGGGCAACCCCATTCAGATGGTATTTGCAACTTTCAATAGCAAGGTGAATGGAGTAAGTATCTATAGTAAGTGGGAGAAGCAAGTACGTCATACATCCCATGGTCTTCTCCATTGGATTGAACCGTAAGATTCCCATGTTCCGCCTGCAGGTTTCTCTTAGTGGCACCATCCATTCGGAGGGCGGGGCATGGGAGATCGAACATCTCAGTCACCATTTATGGATAGTGAAACACGGGGCCATTCCCAACACTGACATTCCATTCGGTTGCTATGTTGGGGTCGTTCTGTGCGTTCAAAAAATGGAGGGTCACACTTACGGGATTTGCTAAGGAGTTAGTAAATCCAAACCAAAAATGATAACTAAGATGCTATAGGAATATGAGTTATTCTGGAGTTAGCATTTAGTCAAGAATGTCTTGGTTTAGTAAAGGAGTGACTCGACTGCCATTCGGCAGCGACCATTCTGACTTACTAAAGTATCGTTGCGAATAAATAAAGAGTTTGGGTACTTTATTTACTGCTAAACCTTTTAATTGGTTTAAATAGGTTAAAACCGTTTCACTAATAGTTTTACATTTTGTTTCAGCATGTCGAGCTCTTTTATTCAGTTGTTAGCTCACGACAAATTAACTAGTGAAAATTTTGGGACGTGGAAGTCGAACCTTAATGCAGTTTTGGTTCTCGACAACCTAAGATTTGTCTTAACGGAGGAGTGTCTTCCGGTTCCTGGTTTAAATGCCTCACGAACTGTTCGTGAAGCATATGATGGTTGGATTCGAGCTAATGATAAAGCTCGAACATCCTGGCAAGCATATCTGATGTTTTGTCAAGGAAGCATGAGGGGATGGTTTCCGCTAAGGAAATCATGGCTTCACTACAACAGATGTTTGGAAAGCCTTCCTCATCTCTTAGGTATGAAGCCCTCAAGCACATTTACAACTGCCGTATGGCTGAAGGAACCTCTGTTAGGGAACATGTCCTTAACATGATGGTGTACTTCAATACAGCAGAACTAAATGGGGCAACCGTTGACGAACAAGGTCAGGTTGGATTTATCTTGGAATCTCTTCCGAAGAGTTTCCTGCACTTCAGGACCAATATGGTCATGAACAAGATAGAATACAATCTGACGTCTCTTATGAACGAGCTTCAGATTTATCAGTCCCTGCATACCTCGAAAGAAAAGGAGAAGAAGGTAAATGTTACCACTTTTGTGAAGTTCCAAAAAGGGTCTAGGTCTGGGACTAAATCTGAACCTCTTACTGTGAGGAATAAGATTATTCATAAGAAGAAGAGAAGTGTCAGGAAGGGCAAAACCCCAGCTGTAGGCAAGGTAAAAGCTACACACAGTGGAAAGTGTTTTCATTGTGGTGAAGAAGGGCACTGGAAGCGAAATTGCCCTAAATACCTAGCGAAGAAAAAGGCAGAGAATGAACGAAAAGGTAAATATGATTTATCTTCTGTCTAAACATGTTTTGTGGATTATGATTGTCATACCTGGATGTTGATTCAGGAACCACCAATCATGTTTGTTATTCTATTTCAGGAAACTAGTTCCTGTCTACCTGTTTCTTGACGAAGATGCCTTATGAAGACGTCTTCGCAGTTCATACAGTGGGAGCTTGCTTGTTTATAGTTGTTTGTATAGAAATAATTTCAAGTGTTGTAATTATTGTCTATAAACTCAAGTTTTTGTTGAACGCTTTAGATGTATATAGTATCTTTTGTTTTTTAATGAATAGTTCATTTTGCAAAAGATGTATACAAGTAGTGTTCTATTAAACTTGGTAACAACTAAAGTGTTAAGACTTATCTTGTTTTATATTGAAAGCTAAATTTTAAATTAACAATGGTTGTTAGTTTTGCTGGTTCTTCTCAAGTGTTGAGAAAACTTTAATGCAGTGGGAGAATTATGAGATAATTTGGCATGCTGTATTAGTATGTTGTATGACTCCAGTTATCATGCTTGATGATGACAGTGAGTACATAAACAAGAACTAGTGGCTCAAAACCATGAATCTTCAAGAGGTTTACAGACCAAGTCTATGAGGTGAAAACCTCTAAGGCTTGACTTTCTGACAAAGGGACTGTCCCAAAGAGAAGGGGTTAATTGTGTATTAACTTCATCTCTTGTTGTCAGATATTAGTTATATAAGATACTCGTATCCATTGCCCTGTTCTATCTGATAGGATAAAGTAAATGGATATCAAGACTAGCTATCTTGATAGAGTATCTATTAGTCTCAACCAGGGAGATACATTTTTCAGGATTAAGAGCAAATCGTTTGCGAGCTTCTTCAATTCATTTATGAATTGGAATAAGCATCTATATTCTGATTCATAAGGTTTGTTTTTCAAAACAAATCTTATGGTTTTGAATATTACATTGATAAAACTTGTTGGACAAGTGTCTAATCAATGTTAAAGCTTTCATAATATATTCCCGTTTTTTTTTTGTCCTGATCATTGAGAAAGATGTAGGATTCATTTCTGACTTTTAGCATAAACTAGCGACCAACTCCCAAATAGTTGGTCTGGAGGTAGGCTTAGTTTGTTCTAAGGATTCAAGTTGATCTGAGTCGTAAGAACAAACCGCTAGTGTTGTCTCTAAAATCTTTTATTGACAAGTTGTTGTCAATATTCGATGGTCTATATGGAAATGGTTTCCTGAGACACCTCAAGTGTTGAGGATACGAGATGCACCCAAGTGTATTTACATATTGGAGGTCAGATGTATCTTTTGAGATACATGACCCGATATGTGCTATGCAGTGGGAGCTGTCAGTAATATTAGTCCAATTGGATTGGATTCCGGTTAAAGTTTTGTCCTTGTACTTAGAGGAGTAGAATACAAGAGTTGTATTGCTAATTCCTTGGTAGTAGCTAAACTTTGTTGCAACTTGTGAAGCAGCAATAGGTTTATAAGTTGAGCTCGCAGATAGTGTTGTGAGAAGATGTGATGGTCACATGGAAAGCCTCGTAGTACTTCATGCTGATTAGTTTACTACGTCTCTCATGGCTAAAGTGTTTGAGAGACACCTAGAAGAGTCTAGGGCTCTGAGTTGCTGGAGAGGACAGTGGGAGAAAACTTCTGATATATGATATATTAGTTTTCTCCACCTGACATGTACACCACAAACGTTTAAGTCCAAGTGGGAGTTTGTTGGGTTTTATGTCCTAAAACTCGTGGTTTGTAAAATGTTATGTTTTTAAATATTCTATTTAGAATAAAGAGTTATTAGTTTTATTCAGTAAAAGAGTTTACTGGAATAAAGTGAAATGTGTTTAAGTTAACCTATACGAATGACCAACACCCTTGGCTGAATATAAGTACTTGAGCCTCATGTATGACATGATTGTGGATCAGGCTCAAGTAGTCAGTCAAAACGGTCTATAGTATACGGATAAGGCTGGGTACCTTATCCTGGTAACACTATTGGATGCGGCTCACTTTGTATTGTACAGAACGATGTGATCCGAATCGTTCCACATGGAGATGTGAGAAGTGAGGGCGTCCTGTGTAAAGAGTTTACACAAGATCGAACCGCGTATTAAGTCACTCTCCTTTTATAACTCCATTTAGGGATTGAGACTGACTTATACACTATGATGGCCTAGGTAACTCGAGCTTAATCCTGAGCTTGCTATGAACTCCTGCTTGTTCGGAAGTATCCTTTGACTTCTACGGGTGAGAGTGGCGGAACGCCCGCTCAATAAGCCTACCAACTTGGGGATAAAGTCGAATAAGTAGCTGGGGACATAGTGTAGAAAGATTGGAGTTCACTCCTAACCCGCTCTTCAAGGTTAGTAGATAGGTTGTTCTCTTAATAGCTGACTCCGGGGCTTGAACAATGTGAGCTCACACTCTCATGTGATGAGAGAGTTATATTGATCTGATGGTTGGACCACAAATATATTGTTCATTAGAGGTGTCAGTGGTACTTAAGGAACAAGACGTAATGCAGGGGTTAAGCGGTTTAAATGACCCAGCTGTGATTACGAACAACCTGTGAAGGATCGACTTACCGATGACGGTTATATCAAGAGGACACAATATATCTACAGTGAGGAGAGTGCAACCCTCAGACTATATTGGAGTCTCCGGGGGTTAACGAATGTTGGTTAGTTCGGTTGAAAGAGTTTTGACCGGATAATCTCGTATCGTTGGAGCTCATGATCTGTAGGTCCTTTAGGTTCTCCTGGCTAGCTCGGATAACGCCGTGCAACACTATAAGAGAAAATAAAAAGAAAAAGAACTTGAATTGTTCAAATTCGGCTTATGGAAGGATGATGGACATATTTAAATATGATTTAAATATGGGTTTGGCCTAAAATATGAATAGGATTCATGTGCAAAAAGTCGATTTTTTGGAAAACCGGGTTTAGCCTTATTATTTAATTAATATTTGATATTGAATTAAATAATGTTAATTAATTAAAAAGTTTAATTAATTAATATATATATATATATATTTTTTATTTATTAAATTGTTTAATAAATAAATATATTTATTATTATTTAAAATTAATTAATTTTAATTAATTTTAATTAATTTTTTAAAATAATAATAATTATACATATGTCTTACATGCATTGTGCATGTAAGACATATGTAAGTTATATATATATATATATATATATATATATATATATATATATATATTAGAACTTGGCCAAATTGAGATATAAGTGCGGGGGTTTACGTTTTGAAAAAAAAAGTTTTTTTCGATTTGCTTCATCTTTGAAGTTTCAAAATCGTGAGATGGCCCCTGAGCTCTATCTTTCCTTTTAATCTTCTTCTTCCTTTATTTTCTTTTCTTTTCTCTTCTAAACGGAGTCCCACAACTCCGTTGCTCGGCGCCGAGGATAGCGGGACTACCTGGGGTGGTCCTCGGGGCGTTCGTGAGAAGAGGCCGGAAGAGTTCGTGACGAGGGTCGTGCGGCGGAGCTTGAAGAAATCGGAACTACAAGGGTATGTAATTCTAATTTCTTATTTCCGTCCTTTGAGCATGTTTTCTATTTGTTAAATTGACGAAATTAGATTATCATCGGTCCGAAATCGCTTTCCGCTGCGGTAAATCGCTCCATCAATATTCTATCTTATTCATCACCATATTGGATCTGAAATTAAGGAAACTCTTCGAAAGAGATTCCAAGATAAAACTAACTTGGCTTTTCTCGTCGATGGAAGCACCGTTTACTTCCGCCGCATTAAAGTAGACCATCATGTTAAGGACATGTTCCCTAACAGAGGTACCCTCCACCATGCGAGACTTATAAACGTACTTGAGGGCTTCATGACGAAGTGATGAGGACGGTTGTCCAAACATTGCTTGTAATGAAGAATTGATTTCCTTCGCGAAAACCATAACCTCGTGCTTCTTGGACAAAACATCAGATATGCTCGCCAAGATATAGACCCGGGCTTTATCATTAGCCCTAATCCATCCATCGTATGCCTCTTGAACACTTCAAGAAGCATTAGAGCCAGGAGTAGGAGGACATTCCTCCGTTACGACAAACCTCAGGTCGTCAAGAAGCAGAATCGTATTCAGGTTCGACTTCCAGATCCCGTAATTCTCTCAGGTCAATTTATCGTGAGCTAATAATTGAATAAAAGAGCTCGACATGCTGAAAAATAATGTAAATCTATTAGTGAAACGGTTTTAACCTATTTAAACCAATTAAGAGGTTTAACAGTAAATAAAGTACCCAGACTCTTTATTTACTAGCTACGATACTTTAATAGGTTAGAATGACCGCTACCTTGGGGCAGTCGAGCACTCCTTTACAAAATCAAGATGTTCTTGACTAAATGCTAATACCAGAAGAACTTTTAGTCCTATAGCATCTTAGTTATCATTTTTGGTCAAGATTTACTAACTCCTTAGCAAATCCCGTAAGTGTGACCCTCCATTTTTAGAATGCACAGGACGGCCCCAACAGCGCAACCTTAGGGAATGTCAGTGTTGGGAATGGCCCTATGTTTCTTCATCCATAAAAGGTGAATGAGATGTTCCGACTCCCATGAAACGACCCTCCGAAAGGATTGTTGCCACTCTTGGGCACCTTGCAGGCGGAACATGGGAATCTCACGGTTCAATCTAATGGAGGAGACCGTGGGAAGTACTGACGTAGTTCCTTCTCCCACTTACTATAGATACTTACTCCATTCACCTTGCTATTGAAAGTTGCAAACACCGCCCTTCTGGGGTATGCCCTATTAACATCGCACGACCGAACAAAATTCTCACGTTGTGAACTATAGGGAGTGCGTAGCAGGAGAGGGATATATCATATATTCCTTCTCAACACATCTACTAAGCATCATAGACGGTGTTTAGGGTAAATTACTCAGGTTTTATCTGGCTAAGTAAATAAAACCTTAAGTCTAGGCAAACTATTTTACCTGAGATGTCTAGGTTATAAACACTTTACTAACCTCACACCTCTCACGCATGCTCATAAAGTCGGGTTAACTTTACTCAAGTACCAGATAATCCCCAGGTAGGAGGTGTTCAGTCAATTCAAAATCCTCCAACCTTAGACAGGAGTTCACCGGGTGAGTTTCTTATAACCTTAGCATTTACGAGATATAGATGTTACGTCTCCAAAAGTGATTATTTTAGGACTTATTTGCTATAGAAAGATGAACACTCTTAAGCGTTTTTGGTCGAATTTAGCTTAAACTTGTGCTTATATATGAGAATTAGTAGAATGAAGCTAAATTAGGACTTATGTGTAAAGGAAAGGAAAAGAACCAAAAACAAAGCTAAAGACTTGAAATTTGCACATTGCTGAAAAATTGCAAAAACATTGCTGTCTCAGCAATGTTTAAGTGAAATTTGTTAAGTTGTCTAACCGTTTTCTATTTTGTTACGATCTTTCAGCTGCTCATTTTTTCTCCTGCTGCCACGTGGAGTGTTGTTGTTCAAGATGGATGGTTCTCCTTGGCCGAATCGTACCTGCAAAATACTATAAAAGGAGGTCAAGGGGGAAGGACATAAACACACTCGAAAGGCGTAGATCTCCCTTCTCAACGCAGTTTCTTATTGTTTTCTCTTCCGGTCGTTGGCGTGAAGGTTTCAGCTGGTGGAATCGATAATCTAAGAGGAAGAAGAGAGGATCTTTCATCTCTTCTGATTGGATTCATCCACGATTAAGCTTACCTTCGGCTTCCATCCGAGGCGTTGCGGCGAGGAGTTCACACGCATACTTTACTGCTTTCTGCTGTTTTTGTTTCCCTTTTCGTTTCTGTCTTTGTTATTTCACTTTTGTCTGCTACTCCACTCTATTTCGTACTCTTCTGTTTAGCTTTAGTTGTTCAAAGTTGTTATTTGTTTAGTTCAAACTTTGGTTAATCAAAGCATTATTTCATCACTTCGCAAGTTCTCCATTCCTTCTGTTTGCTGTCGTTTCTTCTTGAATACTGTCGAACATGTTTAAATACTTAAATCTTTCCACTCCATCTTCATCCATGAGTAACTAACCCACATAAGGGAATGCTAATGACAAGTCTATAGGTAGAAATACGTGAATCAAGCATGTAGGTTAGCTTCAAATGCATTGAATGTATGTAAGCTTCATTCCACGGGCAATTTCGATTGGCCATCCATTTTGTCCAAAGAACTCCTAACCTCTGGAAGGAGTAAGAGTTCAGAGTCGTACATTCATGCTAGCCTTTCATGGTAGCCAGAGACTGACCTAGGAATAGGCGTTTTCCTAGTACAAATCATTAACTTGCTTTTATAAATAGATGCTTAAGGCCTTACTTGGACATGAGTAAACTAAAGGATCTAATGCATGAAATCGAAATATACATGAGAATGAGTTAGTTTGATGCATGATGAGTTGATCTACTGCTTGAGAATCGTATGAAAAATCCTATAGAGGAGTCGTTAGTAGCCCTTGTTTCCACACTTTACACTTAAAACGCTGTTGGTAACATTGCTAGAAAATTGCTGTCTGCGCTCTTTTCCTTCTACATTCAAGTTTACCTATTTACTTGCACTTGTTTATGCTTTCATATCTCGCACGTTCCTTATTAGTTAGGCACTTTAATCCCAAATCTACCCCATTTAAACCACCCTTTCTCACTTAACATCTCACTTCGTTAGTAGCTAAGAATAAATCTCTGTGGGAAATCGAATGAAAAATAAGACCATGTATGCTTGCATGTTCTGAGTGCTCTACTATTGCATTTTAATTTACACATTGAGCACGCAACAAGTTTTTGGCGCCGCTGCCGGGGATTTTGTTTAGTGAAAACGAAGTTTGTTAAGTTAGAAACACAAAGCTTAATATCTATTGGAACTAATCTATTCTCATTTCTTTTATAGGTACCATTGGGTTAGTTTATGAATGAGCATTCAAGTAGCGATCTAGAGTTTAATCCTGAGCCTGAAAGATTACTTAGGGCCAGAAACAAAGCTAAGAAACGTCTCTTCAAACAACTCCCTATACCTCGAAACATTGCTGACTCTGCGGAGTCATCGCAATTCCATCAAGTAGAAATGGATAGAACAGTCCCAAATCCAGCACCTACCATTCGCAACCCCATCGAAATAGCGAATGACAAGGATAGTGCAATCCTCTCCTACTTAGATCCCATGCCTGGGGAGCTAAACCCAAGCATTATACGCCCTGAAATTACTGCCAACTCATTCGAGTTAAAGCCAGTAATGTTCCAAATGTTGTCCACTGTGGGACAATTCTTTGGAGTGGAAAATGAGGACCCCCACAACCATCTAAGAAACTTCCTAGGAGTTAGTGATACCTTCCTTATCCCTGGAGTTTCCCAAGAAGCTTTGAGGCTTTACCTCTTTCCTTACTCATTAAGAGATAAAGTTAAAACGTGGTTAAATTCCTTACCCTCCGGATCAGTTGTCAATTGGACAGATCTGGCTGAGAAATTCCTAGTCAAATACTTTCCACCTGATAGGAATTCCAACTTTCGTGATGACATAATCAAGTTCAAACAAGCCGAAAACGAATCTCTTCACGAAGCTTGGACAAGGTTCAAGGACCTTTTGCTTAAATGTCCACACCATGGCATTCCATGGTGTATCCAAATAGAAGTATTCTTTAAAGGATGCAACCCCAGCACAAGGCAAGTGCTAAATTCTTCAGCTGGTGGTTCCATGCTTTCAAAGAGCTACAATGAAGCCTATGAGATCTTGGAGAAAATCTCAACTTCCCATTGTAGATGGTCAGACGATCCTGTAGAGCCTAGGAGAGCTCAAGACAAGGACGCACTCAGTACAATGAGTAGTCAAATAAACGCCCTGACCAATCTAGTCAAACAAATGGCTCAAACCAATCTCCAATCCAGTGTCAACACCGCAGCAGCCGTTTCAATGGGCGCACCAAATAGTCAAGGTGAGACACTAATCTGTGGATTCTGTGGGGAAGGGCACCTGTATGATTACTGCCCTGGGAATCCAGCCTCAGTCTGCTATGTTGGAAGTCAACAGCAGCCTAGGAACAACCCCTACTCTAACACCTATAATCCTGGTTGGAGGAACCACCCAAATCTTTCTTGGGGTGGTCAGCAAAATACTAACCAAGCTCCAAACCAACCAAGACCGAGTGGAACACCTGGTTTCACTCAACAAAATAACCAATCCATGTACCAAAAGCCATATAACCAACCAATAGGGTCATCAGTAGAAAACTTACTTAAAGAGTACATTGCAAAGAATGATGCTACCCTACAAAGTCAGCAAACTACCCTTAGGAGCCTAGAGAACCAAATAGGGCAGTTAGCCAATGAACTAAAGAGTAGGCCCCAAGGTAGATTGCCTGCTGACATTGAAGTGCCAAGAAGGGATGGAAAAGATCAAGTTCAAGCAATTGAACTTCGTAGTGGAAGACCATTGGTGAGCAACACTAGAGAAACACCAAAGCGAGTAGAGAATGAAGAGTCTAGTGCTCCACTGGATTCTCTGCCAAACCATGATCAACCACCACCAAGCACATCAAGGGTGAGGATGGAACCTATCATAGAGGAACTAGAAGAAATTCCAAGAGCTCCACCTGTCCTTAGGCGAACTGAATTGCCTACATATGTGCCACCACCTCCATTCCCTAGAAGGCTGAGAAAAAAACAAGAACAGGAAGTGCACTTTAATAAGTTTTTAGAAATTTTAAAACAAGTGCATGTTAATATTCCATTTGTAGAGGTTTTGCAATTTCTGCCTTCTTATGTTAAGTTTTTGAAGGATATTATGACTAACAAGAAGATCATTGGTGAATTTGAAATAGTGAATCTCACTGAGGAGTGCAGTGCTATACTCCAGAACAAGCTACCAAAGAAGGAGAAGGATCCTGGTTCCTTCACCTTACCAGTCGAGTTGGGAGGCAAGCACGTGGGCAGAGCTCTTTGTGATCTGGGAGCCAACATCAATCTCATGCCCTTATCACTATTCCGTCAGCTGGGAATAGGGGAAGCACGTCCTACTACTGTCACCTTGCAGCTTGCAGACAGATCCATAGCCTACCCTGAGGGTAAGATAGAGGATATTCTTGTCAAGGTTGACAAGTTCATTTTTCTTGCAGACTTCATCATTCTGGATTATGAAGCAGACAAGGAGGTCCCCATCCTATTAGGCAGACCATTTCTAGCCACAGGTAGGGCCTTGATCGATGTCTAGAAAGGCGAGCTCACCATGAGGGTTCATGATGAGGAGGTTAAGTTTAGTGTCTTTAAAGCCTTAAGGTATCCTTCTGATTCTGAATCTTGTGCAAGTGTGGATATAGTAGATTCACTGATGGAAGAACAACTTGAGCATGAACTATTGATTAAGCATGCTAATGACTATGTACAAGTAGATGTAACTGACTTAAACATTTCTGAAATAATGGATATACCTGTGGATAAACCTCAGCATGTTTGTATGACTAATGACTTGTCTGAAAGATCCATGAATCCATTGAAACCATCCATTGAGCATCCACCTCTCTTAGAATTAAAACCATTGCTTGATCATCTTAAGTATGCATATCTAGGAGAGCATGATACTTTGCCTGTTATCATTTCGTCCAAATTGAGTGAGAAGCATGAAATTGCGCTAATATTGCTGCTTAAGCAACATAAAAAGGCTATTGCATGGACGATTGCTGACATAAGAGGTATTAATCCTTCCTACTGCATGCATAAGATACTATTGGAAGAAGAACATACACCTAGAGTAGATCACCAACGTAGGTTGAACCCCTCCATGAAGGAGGTAGTGAAAAAAGAGATAATCAAATGGTTAGATGCAGGTGTAATCTTCCCTATAGCCAATAGTCAGTGGGTGAGCCCGATTCAATGTGTGCCTAAGAAGGGGGGGATGACTGTAGTAGTTAATGAGAGTAATGAACTAATTCCAACTAGAACTATTACAGGATGGAGAGTCTGTATGGACTATAGAAAATTAAATAAAGAAACAAAAAAAGATCACTTTCCTTTACCATTTATAGATCAAATGTTAGATAGGATAGCTGGTCGAGCCTACTACTGCTTCCTAGATGGTTATTCTGGATATAACCAAATCACCATAGACCCTGTGGACTAGGAGAAAACAACCTTTACATGTCCCTTTGGAACATTTGCTTTCCGCAGAATGCCTTTTGGCTTATGCAATGCACCAGCAACGTTTCAAAGGTGCATGTTGGCCATTTTCTCAGACTTAGATGAATCCATGATAGAAATATTTATGGATGACTTCTCGGTCTTTGGTGATTCTTTTAGTAATTGCTTAGAGAACTTAGGACAAGTCCTAGCTAGGTGTGAGGAGACCAACCTAGTCCTAAATTGGGAGAAATGCCACTTTATGGTGGAGGAAGGAATAGTCCTAGGTCATCGAGTGTCTAGAGCAGGAGTAGAGGTCGATAGGGCCAAGATAGAGATAATAGAGAAGCTAGTGGAGCCTCAGAATGTAAAAGCTATTAGAAGTTTCTTAGGACACGCAGGTTTCTATAGGAGATTCATTAAGAATTTTTCAAAAATTTCTAAGCCTCTGTGTGAGCTTCTAGAGCTTAACAAACCATTTGTTTTCTCAAAAGAATGTTTCTTAGCATGGACGACTCTTAAGGAAGCATTAGTCAAAGCACCTATTATAGTAGGACCAAATTGGGACCTCCCATTTGAGATGTTGTGTGATGCGAGTGACTATGCAGTAGGAGTCATGCTAGGACAAAAAATTGACAAACTAACACATCCTGTATACTATGCAAGTAAGACGCTTAATGAAGCACAATGTAATTACCCAACCACGGAGAAGGAAATGCTAGCTGTAGTGTTTGCCTGTGAGAAGTTTAGGAATTACATTGTAGGCACTAGGACCATTGTGTACACCGATCACTCTGCACTCAAATACTTAATGAGGAAGGCTGATGCTAAGCCTTGGTTAATTAGATGGGTATTATTGTTGCAAGAGTTTGATCTAGACATTAGGGATAAGAAAGGATGCGAAAATGTGGTTGCTGACCATTTATCTAGATTGCGGCATAATTGCGAAAAAATTGCTGAGCCAGCAATTTCTGATGCCTTTATCGATGAGCATGTCTTTGTGTTAGCCCATCGTGATAACGATGAGGAACCTTGGTTTGCAGACATTGCTAACTTCCTTGCCTCGCAGGTACTACCAACTTTCAAAGGGGGGCAAGAAAAGAAGAGGTTTCTACATGAAGCTAGGAAGTTCATCTGGGACGATCCTACACTCTACAAGACTTGTGCAGATGGTTTACTAAGGAAGTGTGTGTCAGCTGCTGAAGCGAAGTCTGTGCTGCAGCATTGCCATACATCTCCCTATGGTGGACATTTTGGTGGCCAAAGAACAGCTGCAAAGGTGTTCCAGAGTGGCTACTATTGGCCCACGATCTTCAGAGATGCCCACGACCATGCACACAGTTGCGATGAATGTCAAAGGACAGGTAACCTTAGTCGGAAGGATGAGATGCCTCTCACTTACATCTTGGAGTTGGAGCTCTTTGATGTGTGGGGCATCGACTTCATGGGACCATTCCTCCCTTCTGCAGGTAATCTTTATATACTTGTAGCTGTAGACTATGTATCTAAATGGGTAGGAGCCATAGCATGTCCATCGAATGATGCCAAAACAGTCATTAAGTTCCTTAATAGGCATATCTTTACTAGGTTTGGTACACCCCGTGCTATAATTAGTGATGAAGGAACCCACTTTATTAATAAAGCTATGGAAAAGGTGTTAGCTAAATACAATGTTAGACATAGAGTAGCAACCCCTTATCACCCACATTCAAATGGACAAGCTGAAATATCCAATAGGGAGATCAAAAACATACTTGAAAAAGTGGTCAAACCTAACAGAAAAGACTGGTCTTTTAAGTTGGATGATGCACTTTGGGCATATAGGACTGCATATAAAACACCCCTAGGTATGTCTCCTTATAGGCTAGTATATGGAAAATCATGTCATTTACCCTTCGAGTTGGAAATCAAAGCATTTTGGGCCTTAAAAGAACTGAATTATTGCGTGACCGATGCTGGAACTTTGCGGTCTCTGCAATTACATGAGCTCGATGAGCTGAGACATATGTCCTATGAAAATGCCAAAATGTATAAGGAAAAAACTAAAATTTGGCATGATAGTAGACTTAGGATTAAGGACTTTAAGAAAGGCCAGCATGTCTTATTATTCAACTCAAGGTTAAGATTATTTCCAGGCAAACTTAAGTCCAGATGGTCAGGTCCTTTTGTGATAACTAACGTGTTTGTTCATGGTGCGATTGAGATTAGAAACCTATAGCACGGGCAGTCGTTTATGGTCAATGGTGCACGATTGAAGCATTACTATGAGGAAGGAGATGTGAAGACACTCTCGGCCTTCCTCTTATCTGAAGCTTAAGAATCAAATCGAGAGGGGATGAGTGACCACTGTGCTCATCCAACAGAAGGCTATGCCTTAGTTTTTTTTTCTTTCATTTCTTCGGTTTTTATGTGTGTCTTTATTTGTGATTTTATTTACGGATTTTGTTTTAATTTGGTGAATTTTAATAGGAGATCTTTGAGAGGAGATCAAGGAGATGAATCAAGGGAAGAGAATCCATGAAGAGATCGGGCTAAATCCAAGATTTGGTTGATTGAATCTTGCGATTTAAATCAAGAAAATCTTCCAACGGCTAGGCTATTTAATTGCGGTAGAATTGCTGAGTCCGCAACCGAATAGAGCCGTTGGGATCCACTCGAGTACAAATAGCCGCTAGATCAGCGTTGCCCCTTACGCTTTCTTCATCCGTTGGACTTCAAGAATTCGATCTTCTTCTTCCTCTGCATCTCCTACCTTCAGATCATCACAGAAAAAAAATGGTGTCCACACGAGCTGATCGTTCCACGCCCAAAAAGAAGTCACCCGACGCAGAAGAAGCTGCGAGAGAGGCATTGCTTTCCTTAGCAGATGCTGATGTTGCGCAGCCCTCTCGGCCTCCAAAGCTACCGGTGCGCCGAAAGAAGTGGAAGGTTGTGACGGAGATCCCTGCTGGTCCGTCTGAACCAGTGGGCACACCCAAAAAGAGGAAGTGGAAGGTGGCGGTCGGGGATGCACCGATCAAAGAAAAGACTCCCACCGAGGAGAGTCATGAGAGTGGCCGCCCATCCTATGAGTCGGTTAGGCAGAGCCCTGAGCCATCGCCTTCTCCGCAGACGCCCGAGCACGAAACCCCTTCTGAAGAGCACCAAGACTCGGTGCCAAGCGAGGAGGCGGCGGAGGAAGATGAAGTCTTCTCCCCCTTGAGGGAAGTCAGCCCTGATAGTCCTGCGGAGGGGGGAAGCAGAGACTCGATGGATGAGACGTTGGGGGATTGCCTCCAACAGATCACCACCAAGGCACGCCTCAAGAAGAGGGTCCTTGTCATCGTGAAGGCCAAACGACCGAAAGCCTACAAACGAGCCAAGAAGAAGAAGGTCAGATCTGAACCTTCTTTAAAGAAATTGAAGGTTGAGGTTATTGAGTCGGCAAAGGCGAAGGAGAAGGGGAAGAAGAAGATGTACCCCGAGGATGAACCTCAGGCTGAGAGGTTTATCTCGCAAGAAGCCGAGGCCAAGGGCCTTGAGTTGAGAAAGAAGGAGCTCCTACACGAGCGGGGCTTCCTTGATGCATTGGCTGACCTGCCGCAGTTCTTGCGCGCAGGAATCATCACCCACGGCTGGGAAGAGCTGTGCAGACCCCCAATCCCAGCCTACACCGACATGGTGTATGATTTCTACGCCAATCTCGCACATCCGGACGCCTGCTTGTCCACGGTGAGAGGGGTAGAGGTGGACTTCTCTGCCAATGCAATCAATGAGGCTTACAACCTCAAGGGATACCCCCATTCTGACTATGCCAAGATCATGGATCTGCCATCTGAGGCAGTCTTGGAGGAGGCCTTGCACACAATTGGCAAGCCAGAAGCATCGTGGGCAGTATCTAGGAACGGGAAGCACACACTGATGAGTGCAACCCTGCGCGACAAGGCGGCTGTCTGGTTTTCTTTCGTGCGCAGACGCCTCTCCCCTGTGACCCACGAGACAACTATAAACCAGGGGAGGTCACTACTGCTGTACGCCATCATGAGGGGCCTCACCATTGACGTTGGAGAGGTCATTGCTGCCTCCATTGCCGACTGCTCGAAGAAAGGTAAGGGTCAATTGTTTTTCCCTAACACTATAACTAAATTGTGCCTTCGTGCAGGAGTCCCAATGGAGAAAAACGAGAAGCAGTTAGCCTACACAGGCCATCTGAAGCTGCCCACCATCCTGAGGATGCGAAGGAGGGGCAACATGGAGTTTGAGCTGGACGGCCTGGCTGCTGCTCAATCACTATCCATGGCGTGCTTAATGGACCTGCAGCACAAGATGGCGCAGTGGGCTGAATATGCGCAAGCACGAGACAAGGATGTGGCTGATCAGCTGGGGTGCATTTTCCCTGCCTTCCCTACTGACTTGTTGAAGCCGTGGGCACCTCCTAGGGAAAGGAGAGATGAGGATGAGGATGTTTGAGTGCCAGTCTGAAGGGCGCTCGAGGGAGTACTTCTGTTCCCTCTTGAAAAAAAAAAAAAAACCTGTTTTTCGTTAACTTTGTGAATTCTGTTTGAATCCAATACTTGATCTGTTTTTAATTCCTTTGTTTGTTTAGGATAGTTTAGTATAGATTGATGGTATCTGAGTAGCTAGCTTGTTTTAGTTTCCTATTTTGAGTAGTTTTTGATGACTGGAAATAGCATGCTAGGGGCTTTGATCACTGATAAATATGCCCTGTAGGTTTATTGCGAATTTTTTGCGGAGTCCGCAATTTTTGTTCAGTTTCGCATGCTATTGGCTGACTGTTTGGTTAGGCTGGTTCTGTTTAAATTTTGGTCTCTTACTGTTTTCTTGACTTTCATATATGGTCTATCTGTGAGCATGCTGGATGAGTGTCTTAGTACACCTTTGATAGTTTAAATTAGTTCCTCAAATTGCTCAGCATGCATCTCTTTAAGCCCTTAACAGACTGTTTTTTGCAAAATTCTGCTGCTGTGTTATTTGCTTTAGGAAAGTTCATTCTATGCCTAGGACTTTTAGATTCTCCTTGTTTTGCCCTAGACTAGATGCTTCTAGGACAAGTTTGGGGGTGTGCCACCTTAGACTCTCATTGGGGACAATGAGAAGTTTTAGTTTGGGGGAGGCAACCCTAGGCCTAGGAACATTCCTCTCTCCCTTTTAAAGATAAGCATTCTTCTTCCCCGTTGGAAAAAATGATGAACTGAAAAAAAAATGATAAAAGAATAAAGAGTGGTGTCTCTCTTGAGGTTGCTGAGTAATCAGTGCCATGTGTGTAACCCACAAGTGGCATTGCATCAAAAGGCAACCAAAGGAGAGGCCCTATCAAAGAAGGAAAGAAAAAGAAAAACCAAGGAAGAAGAGTGTATGCCTATGAGTTATATCTTATGTGCTTAGGTGTCCTATGTGAATGAACTCTGATCCTCAATTAGCTAAGCATAGGGTTGTAGCTTATAGGTTTGTTAAGGGAGATGAATGTGTATCCAATGTAGTGATGCCAGGGTTTAGGTTGTTCTATGAAATGTACTACTGACACTGGTTTATACTAAGACTGGCATGACTCTAAGGAATCCTAGGCAGCTCAAAAGAGAAACATTAGAAGCATGTACTGAGTCTGGGGTAAAGCTAGGAAGAGTTTGAAAACTTAGGGATAGTTGCACAATGAACTTAATGACCAAAGCATATAGATCAGTTGTAGGGAGTTAATAAAACAGTAGGATTATAAGGCGAGAGAAATCAGAAGAAGCAAAATGAGAAGTTAGTTTTAAACTTAGAAGCGTGTCACAGGACAGCCATGCCTTAGATAGTGAATTTAGGGAAGTCAGTAAGCAGTTAGAGAGAGTAATAGCAGCCCAAATAAAGTCCTTATATTGCTCGAGGACGAGCAAAACCTTAAGTTTGGGGGTGTGTTACGTCTCCAAAAGTGATTATTTTAGGACTTATTTGCTATAGAAAGATGAACACTCTTAAGCGTTTTTGGTAGAATTTAGCTTAAACTTGTGCTTATATATGAGAATTAGTAGAATGAAGCTAAATTAGGACTTATGTGTAAGAGGAAAGGAAAAGAACCAAAAACAAAGCTAAAGACTTCAAATTTGCACATTGCTGAAACATTGCGAAAACATTGCTGACAGCAATGTTTAAGTGAAATTTGTTAAGTTGTCTAACCGTTTTCTATTTTGTTACGATCTTTCAGCTGCTCATTTTTTCTCCTGCTGCCACGTGGAGTGTTGTTGTTCAAGATGGATGGTTCTCCTTGGCCGAATCGTACCTGCAAAATACTATAAAAGGAGGTCAAGGGGGAAGGACAGAAACACACTCGAAAGGCGTAAATCTCCCTTCTCAACGCAGTTTCTTATTGTTTTCTCTTCCGGTCGTTGGCGTGAAGGTTTCAGCTGGTGGAATCGATAATCTAAGAGGAAGAAGAGAGCATCTTTCATCTCTTCTGATTGGATTCATCCACGATTAAGCTTACCTTCGACTTCCATCTGAGGCGTTGCGGCGAGGAGTTCACACGCATACTTTACTGCTTTCTGCTGTTTTTGTTTCCCTTTTCATTTCTGTCTTTGTTATTTCACTTTTGTCTGCTACTCCACTCTATTTCGTACTCTTCTGTTTAGCTTTAGTTGTTCAAAGTTGTTATTTGGTTAGTTCAAACTTTGGTTAATCAAAGCATTATTTCATCACTTCGCAAGTTCTCCATTCCTTCTGTTTGCTGTCGTTTCTTCTTGAATACTGTCGAACATGTTTAAATACTTAAATCTTTCCACTCCATCTTCATCCATGAGTAACTAACCCACATAAGGGAATGCTAATGACAAGTCTATAGGTAGAAATACGTGAATCAAGCATGTAGGTTAGCTTCAAATGCATTGAATGTATGTAAGCTTCATCCCACGGGCAATTTCGATTGGCCATCCATTTTGTCCAAAGAACTCCTAACCTCTGGAAGGAGTAAGAGTTCAGAGTCGTACATTCATGCTAGCCTTTCATGGTAGCCAGAAACCAACCTAGGAATAGGCGTTTTCCTAGTACAAATCATTAACTTGCTTTTATAAATAGATGCTTAAGGCCTTACTTGGACATGAGTAAACTAAAGGATCTAATGCATGAAATCGAAAGATACATGAGAATGAGTTAGTTTGATGCATGATGAGTTGATCTACTGCTTGAGAATCGTATGAAAAAGCCTATAGAGGAGTCGTTAGTAGCCCTTGTTTCCACACTTTACACTTAAAACGTTTTTGGTAACATTGCTATAAAATTGCTGTCTGCGCAATTCTTTTCCTTCTACATTCAAGTTTACCTATTTACTTGCACTTGTTTATGCTTTCATATCTCGCACGTTCCTTATTAGTTAGGCACTTTAATCCCAAATCTACCCCATTTTAACCACCCTTTCTCACTTAACATCTCACTTCGTTAGTAGCTAAGAATAAATCTCTGTGGGAAATCGAATGAAAAAATACTTATTACCTTGCTACAAGACCATGTATGCTTGCATGTTCTGAGTGCTCTACTATTGCATTTTAATTTACACATTGAGCACGCAACAATAGACCTATTCATCTAATGAACGAGATGTTGGGTTTTATGTCCTAAAACTCGTGGTTTGTAAACAATTGTGTTTGTAAATACTCTTTTTAGTAATAAAGAGTTATTAAGTTTTATTCAGTAAAAGAGTTTACTGGAATAAAATGAAACGTGTTTAGAATAACCTATACCAATGGCAAACACCCATGGCGATTCATGAGTACTTGAGCTTCATGTATGACATGATTGTGGAGCAGGCTCAAATAGACAGTCAAAACGGTCTATAGTATATGGATAAGGCTGGGTACCTTATCCTGGTAACACTATTGGATGTGGCTCGCTTTGTATTGTACAAAACGATGTGATCTGAATCCTTTCACATTGAGATGTGCGAGCGAGGGCGTCCTATGCAATGAGTTTTCATAAGACTGAACCACGAAACAAGTCGCTCTCTCTTTATAACACTGTTTACTGAAGAGACCGACTTTTTCATCTGATGGCCTAGGTAACTCGATCTTAATCATGAGCTCGCTATGTACTCCTATTTATTCGAGAGTATCCTTTGACTTGCATGGGTGAGAGTGGCCAGATCGCCGACTCAAAAAGCATACCATCTTGGGATAAACTCGAATAGGTGGCTGGGGACATAGTACATCAAGATGAAATTCACTCCTAACCCGCTCTTCAGGGTTAGTAGATAGGTTGTTCCCTTAATAACTGACTCTAGGGCTTGAACAATGGGCACCCACCCTCTCCTTGGCAAGAGAGGGACGTGATCTGTTGGTTGGATCACAGATTAATTGTTCATTAGAGGTGTCAGTGGTACTTAAGGAACAAGATGTAATGCAGGGGTTAAACGGTTTAAATCACCCGACTCTGATTACGAACAACCTGTGAAGGGTCGACTTGCCCATGACGGTTATATCAAGAGAACATAATATATCTACTGTGAAGAGAGTGCAACCCTCAAACCATAGTGGAGTCTCCGGGGGTTAACGAATGTTGATTAGTTCGGTTAAAAGAGTTTTGATCGTATAATCTCGTATCGTTGGAGCTCATGATCTGTAGGTCTTTTAGGTTCTCGTGGCTAGCTCGGATAACGTCGTGCAACATTATAAGAGAAAATAAAAAGAATTTGAATTGTTCAAATTCAGTTTTTTGAAGAATGATGAACATATTTAAATATGATTTAAATATGGGAAAGATCTAAAACATGAATACGATTCATGTGCAAAAAGTCGATTTTCGGAAAATCGGGTTTAACCATATTATTTAATTAATATTTTATATTGAATTAAATAATATTAATTAATTAAAAAGTTTAATTAATATATATATATATATATATATATATATATATATATTATATATGGTTTGGAAAAGGAAGTGGATTAATGGGTACTTAAAAACTCAAATTGAAATGAGTTTTAAGTAGAACTTATTTTTCCTTCGTTCTTCATCTGAAGTTTTAAAAAACAAACAATGATGTTTGTTTTTTGCTTCTGTCTTCATGAAAGTTGAAGCTTCGTTTCTTCCATCTTCTCCATTTCTTCTTTTTTCTCTTACGTACGGAGTCCCACAACTTCGTTGCACGGCGCCGAGGATAGTGGGACTACATGAGGTGGTCCTCGAGGCGTTCGTGAGAAGAGGCTCGAAGCGTTCGTGAGAAGAGGCCCGAAGATTTCGTGACGAGGAACGAGCGGCGGAACTTGAAGAAATTAGAACTACAAGGGTATGTATTTCTAATTTCTCTTATTTCCGTTGTTTGAGCATGTTTCTAGTTTGTTAAATTGATGAAATTAGAGTATCAACGATCCAAAATCGCTTCCGCAGCGTAATACGCTCCATCACCAGACCGAATCCTTTAACCCTAAATGAGCATGCTTTTCTCTTTGTTATAGATTTTAAAAGTCTTTGTCGATTTTACAACACTTGCAAAAACTTAGACTTACTACAACAAATATCTACATGCTTCTCAAACATGCAACACTACGGCATGACAAGTTGAATATTTAACTTCATAATAAACACAACGCTTATATCAATTATGCTCTTAAACATACAACTCCTAATTCATAAATTAATATAACACTTATATCAATTCTCATGAATTAAGCATGTATTCTATACATTATAACACTTATAACATACAATATACAACTAATGTTGGATGTTTAATTTCATAATTAATATAGCAATTATATCAATTATTCTATTAACCAAACAATAACTCAATTGATGGAGCGTAAAACGCCGCATAAGCGATTTTGGATCGTTGATACTCTAATTTCAACAATTTAACAAAATAGAAACATGCTCGAAAAGACGGAAATAAGAAAAATTAGAATACATATCCTTGTAGTTCTAATTTTCTTCAAATTCTGCCGGTCGTTCCTCGTCACGAACTCTTCGGGCCTCTTCTCACGAACGCCACGAGGACCACCTCCGGTAGTCCCACTATCCTCGGCGCCATGCAACGAAGTTGTAGGACTCCGTTACAAGAGAAAAGAAAGCAAATGGAGAAGGAGATGGGATGGCTTCGGGTTGAAGAAGAACTCAAAGTTAATAAATGAAATGAATTTCATATATTCAACACAGAAGCAAATTCATTCATATTTAACTTTCGAAATCTTAACTGATTAAGTACTCTTAAAGGCACTAAGTCTTCATTTAGCCATATATAATATATATATATATATATATATATATATATATTATTATTTTTTTAAAATTAATTTTAAATAATAATAAATATTTTATTTATTAAACTATTTAATAAATAAAATATATGTATTTTAATAATTAATTAATATTATTTAATTCAATATCAAATATTAATTAAATAATATGGCTAAACCCGGTTTTCCGAAAACTGACTTTTTGCACATGAATCGTATTCATGTTTTAGACCATTCTCA